>CM066972.1:2514964-4920298 GCA_033971965.1 Cucurbita ficifolia
GTGCCTTCGCACAAACATGCCATCAACTTCCCGCGGACATGTCTCACTGTGGCCAGATTGGTATGGATAGCGATACGATAAATTATCCCAGAGTGGAAAGTAGCCCACTCCGTTCCGATGTGCGATCCTTATCTAGGATTTGGCAACTACTACAGCGATTCGTTCGAAGGTTTTTCATACGGCTGCCCCCATTAACAGAACTACTTAAAGAAGCACCCTTGGTCGTGGTCAAGTGAATTTCAAATGGGCATTTGAGACACGAAGGCAACCACATGAGAGGGGCCCGTCCCTCGATTAGTGGATGTCACTAATCCATTTGAATTGAGAGCAGATGCTTCCGAATTTGCCCTAGGCTGGGTCCTGATGCAGAGGGCCACCCCATCGCCTACGAAAGTCGAAAGCTCAACATGGCAGAAAGGAGATACACTGTCTCCGAAAAAGAGAATGCCTAGCAGTGGTCCATTGCCTACGAGTCTGGAGAAAGTATCGTCTTGGGATCAAAGCCAGGTGGCAGGAGTCGTTGGCTGAATTCGACTTCAAATTTGAACACAAAGCAGGGAAGAGTAACCAAGCAGCCGACGCGCTGAGTCGGAAGGGCGAACATGCGGTCCTTGTGCATGTGGTACTGGATACAATTACTGGATGTCGCCCAATTCTGCTTCAATTGTCAAACGAGTTCGTCTACGGGGAAGAGCCCCTTCGAAATTGTAAGTGGACGACAACCGGCCTTGCCCCACATTATTGATCATCCTTACGCAGGAAAGAACCCCCAAGCTCAAAACTTCACCAACGAATGGAAGCAGACAACAGATATTGCCCGGGCATATCTAGAGAAAGTTTCTAAACATATGAAAAAGTGGGCAGACAGGAAGCGTTCGCCCACTTCAATTTCTGATTGCAGGAGACCAAGTCCTCATCAAGTTGAGACCAGAACAAATCAGGTTCCGCAGCCGCAAGGACCAAAGACTAGTTCGAAAATATGAGGGCCCGGTTGAAGTCCTTAAAAAGATCGGGGCTACTTCCTACAGAGTTGCGCTACCCACATGGATGAAAATCCACCCAGTAAGACTCTTCATAAGAATTATCAAGAAAGTTTCCAAGATTTAGTCTTGCAAACCTAGACATTTCAGGATTATGAATCCGATGAATTCTTGATAGTCTACAGAAACTTTCTACATTACAACCTTGGATGAATATGATACCACACATGCAAACATTTTTCATCAATTTCACTTCGCAGTATAACCGCCATTGCCAGAAATGACAAGGAGGTTACTGATTTTTTTCACATTCATCTAAACCTGGTAGGATGTAACTCACCCTGGCACATTCCTATAGAATGGTCCCACTACAGTGTTTCAAAATTCAAGGCACAGCACGAGAAAACCAGCATGGCTCTGTTTCAATTTTCTCGAATCAATGTCATCGCGGCTGGACAAATGTATCCGTAAATAAAGTAATAACAATTGTGGCTCTCAGCACGCCCGTTAATTGGGGGCCATCCCTTCACTGTCGGCAGCATTGGGCAATGACGGCCTGAGAAGTTGTTGCAATTCATCAAACCCATTTCAAAGGGTGGGTGCAATGAAGATGGAAAGCATGGTTGCAATTGCACGCCCCACTGCTGCATTTAAAAGAAAAACTGACATGAAGGGGCATTAGTTAACCATCTTAGTTCAAGGAAAATGACAAATCGTCTAAGGGGCAATGTGAGGTATATAAGTAAGATTAGATGCAGGCACAAGACAATGGTTTTTGTTCAATATCTGGTATCAATTTACGACACAGGGTGGTCAGGGCCTCATTTTCTTGTTAAGTTAAAGAACGCAAGCTAGATCCGTAATTTTGAGGCTGCACTCTTGAGGGCATGTATGGTTGAGCCTTTAAATACATTCAGCACTCACACACATGATAATTGAAGCATCACAAAATCATCCATACTGTGTCTTTCTAAACATTTGCGTTGGCTAGCACATTTATTTACGGGCCGGCAGAAAAAGTGTATATGCGTGTTCATAAGACAAAGCTAAGGTTTTATACTCTCTCAATGGGTTGTGGTCCAATC
The DNA here is from genome assembly GCA_033971965.1 of Cucurbita ficifolia. NCBI lineage: Eukaryota > Viridiplantae > Streptophyta > Magnoliopsida > Cucurbitales > Cucurbitaceae > Cucurbita > Cucurbita ficifolia. Next base: position 2,517,030 of record CM066972.1, read on the forward strand.
AGTTCCCCGGGGAGTTTGTCCAATCAAGTGAACAACCCATCGACAAGCCATCCTACAAATTTCACATGTTTCGATCTGGAGGCATTTATCCGAGTCCATGATGTGGCAACCGCGAATGCCACCTTCATATTTTACAGAACGGGATGATAAATTAATCCTAGATAAGTAAAGTTGTTAATTTAATTTATACCAGCATTCAACCGACGGAAATGTTAGAAAACGGAACCTGGGAGCGTCACTCTTTATTTAGACACTGCCAACCGGTTTTGCAGAGGAATATGGGGTCCAAGGACAAATGTATAATTGCATATATGGCAAGATTAAAGCATACCATGTTTCTAATGTGTTGATGGCAGACAGAATTATGTGTGCACGCAGGCCATAGCATCACAGTGTATATTGTATAAACCAATGTGTTGTAAAACGATAGATTTGAATGGGGAGCATTATAGTTGATTGCGTCAACATTATTATTAACAGGAGATCCAAAAGCACATGATAAGCCATCAACCAAAATAAGTCAAAGGGAGAAGCACAGAAAATATCCTTCAGAGTAAAAGGGAATAAAAAGGATACCTAAAACTATACGAAATGAAGCAGTGTACTTGAGGGAGGAACTAAAAGTGATCCAATCTTTGCAATCTTCCAACATTTCCATTTAAAGTTGCAAATACTTTCGCGATGGAATATTGGGTGGCTTCTTGTTCCGGTAGCCACCGTTTTCCTATGTAAACACATTCATGCTAAATATTGTTCCCAGACAGATATAAGTTAAAAATACATACATGAGTCTCTTCTGTTTTGTGAGTACATTGGCTGCCTAGAATCTAGTGACATGAGCATTCAAAAATCCCCACAATGGATGTTCCTAATAGAGGTGAATTTAATGAGTGAAACATTAATAAAACTTACCCATCAGCCACAACAATTATTGGCCATATCCATTATCGGCCTTCGTTGTTGTGGTAAATTCGCCCTTTTTTCACTTTCTTCTATCCTCTCAAATTAGGGGCTTCATCGCACCAAGTCCCAAACCTTTTAAGGAATTAAAAAGCGGAAATTTAGAGATGAACATGAAGTTTGGTTATCATATCTCCACGGCGAACATTCATTATGTTTGCAGTGTTCTTTATATAAGTCGGCTTGTGAAAACTAATCATTGGATTTCCAATCAATTACTATTCAAGCGGGCGCAACAATATAGCTAATATTGAACAAAGCCGAGGACTGATTTTCCAACATTGGGGTGGAACAGATGTTGTTTCTATGCCCCTGGCCAATTTTTCAACATAGTTCAATTAGGATAACTATGACATGTCTCAATCACCATACAACATATATTTAGCGGAGAATGTGAACATGAAAACAGTTATATCGGGGCAGTGGATACCTCAAAACTTTTTAAGCTCTTTTTTCATACTCCACCTTCCAGCTCTAAGACCAAAACCTGTCATCACATAAACGAGTCGGGTTCCGCGATTAGGGTTTGTCGGGATTCTCGGGTGAGGAAGTCAAAGCAGCGGATCTCGGGTCGGGTTCTTCGGGTACCCGCGAGCTCGCTTCAGCCAACGCGCGGCCCGCTGTTTCGGCCCGTGCCTTGCAGTCCGCGTTCAGACACTGACTCTGGGCCGCGTACCCATTCCGGCCCAAGACCAGCGATACCAGCCCGCGTCCAGAAGCCGTGCGCCGCCAGCGACCTTCTAGGCTTGTCGGCTCGGTACTTCGGCTGCGTCGGCTCGGCTCCGTTGTATTCTGCTGCTCGGCGGCTCGGAAGCTCGGCTTAGCGACTCAGTATACAAATAATATACCTATTCCTAGGTTTTCGACCCTTCTGTAGCCGTTAGAGCCCATGTTTTAGTCTTCTGAGGTCAGTGTAACTCTTAATTCTTAGGTTTTCGACCCTTCTAGAGTCGTTTCCGCCATTGTTTTAGCCTAATGTAACTCTTAAATTTGTGTTATTTAATTTGTGTACTTCCTTTTTCCTTTTAAATATGTAGTGTCATCTTAATCTTAAATTTGTGTTATTTAATTTGTGTACTTTCTTTGAGGTGAATTAATTTGTAGATGGTTAGATGGAGTTTGAGAGAATACCGTTAGGAAGGAGGCAACGGCGTTCGAAGTGGACGAGAATGGCAAGAAGAAGAATCTTGGTCAAGTGTGTACTTCCTTTGTGTTTTCCTTTTAAATTTGTGTTATTTAAATAATTTCATTAATATTTATAGTGGCATCTTAATTTAATTATTAACGTTTAGTTTTAAAAGAATGATTACACATTTTTAGTTTTTAGTTTTGGAATTGGATTTATGGTTACCTTAAGTCGAATTTTAAGTTTTGAATTGATTATGTGGGTCCATGGCTTTGAATTTAAAATGTTTTTATGAACTTCCGCCTTTATGATTAAACATGCATGATTTAACATCTCTAATTAGATTGTGAAAATTAGGGGCATTACAGTAATTGTCAAATGAAGATGGAGAAGAAAAGAGGAAAAGCTGCTAGTATGTCATCAGATAAACCAGAAGTAAACCAGAAGCCTAAACCTTGACGCAAGAATAACCAATCCTAAGACCTATAGGCATAACAGCAAAGTGTCAACACTCGAGAAACTCATCATCTTCACATTACACAAATCGGTACTTACATTATAAAAGGTAGATAATACCAAAGAATGAGAGCATAAAATTCCAAGACAAATTCGAACACAATTCAAAGATCCACAATATTCTTTACGCCCTAATTTGAATTGTTGTGAATAAAGGCATAGATGGTTAGTTGGAGTTTAAGAGAATACCGTTAGGAAGGAGGCAGCGGCGTTCACACTGGACGGGAACGTCAAGAAGAATCTTGGGCGAGTGTGTGCTTCCTTTATATTTTCCTTTAAAATTTGTGTTATTTAAATAATTTCATTAATATTTATAATGGCATCTTAATTTAATTATTGACTTTTATTTGATTTGATTATGTGGGTCCATGGACTTTGAATTTAAAATGGTTTTTATGAACTTCCACGGTTTATAATTAAGCGTGCATGGGTTAACGTCTCTAATTAGGTTCAGGTCATGAAAAAGGTTAGGGGCGATTTACAATAATTGTAAAAAATGAAAATGGAGAAACAGGGAGAGGAAAAGTTGCTAGTATGTCATCATCAATAAACCAGAAGCCTAAACTTTGACGCAAGAATAACCAATTGTAAGACCAACTATAGGCATAACAACAAAGTGTCAATACTCGAGAAACTCATCATCTTCACATTACAACAAATCGGTACTTGAATTTGATTGTCATCTTTACCCGATTTGTGAGGAATACTTTGTGCTTGTGAAAATACTATTGTTGCTAATTTGCGATCGGCCAATTCTAGAGGATCTCAGAAACTAAAGTTTGATGAAATCTGAGATGTAGTTCTCAGCGAAAAAGTATTCGCAAACGAGAGAAATTATGGATTCATTTGGTAGTGCTCTCCAGTGTTGACTCCAAAGGGGGAAAAAGTAAGTCGAAGGGTATCAAACTTTAAAGATCGATCAAAATCAAAGAACTGTGAACATTTTCCAAACAGACCAAACTAACATGCTGGGAGTTGTGGAGAAAAAGGTCACTTTTCGGACATATTGTACAAGACCAAAGAGGAATCACAATCATAAATGTAACGCCCCTAATTTTTTTTATCCTAATTAGTGACGTCACCCTTGCATGCATAAGTTATAATGCGGAGTTCGTATTAAAATAACTTTGAAATAACATGGTATTACATAAATAATCTAAAAACATAAAGTTTAATGTAACTCATAAAAACATTCAACAACCAAAACTAGAAGTTTAAATGCAAACGTTCCTCATTTAAAATTAAACCCAATTAAAAATTATTTGCTTGCCCTATAATGGCCCCTCATATCAACTTCCATGCTCTTCACGATGACATCTACCATCAACCGTGCATGGAAGTCTTACCTTGCCTTTACCTGAAGAAATTTAGGTAGCTGGCTTGAGTATTTTTATGAAATACTCAATAAGTCACTACTGAATCCACTGTTGGGTTTGATATACAAAAACCACGCCGTGCAAAACATGAGTGAGACCTATCATTCATAAACTTTACATGACCTTGTGGCTCTTTTCTTTTTCGAACATGGTTGGGGATGTATGGTACTTCTCCACACACGATCCACGTACGGCGCACATGGGCCCACCAGGCGGGCTCGTATACGTACCCTCATAGGAGTCTGGCTTTGGTCGGACACAACGTATTACATGTCACCTTGACGCCACATAATAGAAAGGCTCGCATGATATCATAGCGAACATAAATATTGAATCCTTATTTTCATAACATAAAGGGGAAGTATCTTGATGGCACATGACATACAAACATTCATGAGGCCACATACAAACATGCATGAGGCCTCATTGACTTACCTTACATGACATAATACTATTTATTTTTCATTTTCTTATGCATGACAACATTCTTCAGTCCATCACATTCATAGCATGAAAGACTGACTTTCATAACATTCATAGCATTTTATTTTATTTTCATGGAAATAGCGTAAATGGATTGCATGCATTCATAGTAAAAAAAGAAAAAACATTTCATTACAATACAAGAAAAACAAAATCCAATGCAGCACATAAACATTTCACATAAAATATGTGCACATCCAAAAGCCATAAAAAATATGTGCATCCAAAAGCCACAGGGCATGCCCATCATACAAGCTAATTCCAACAATAAAGTCACTTATCTCGTTGGTCTTGGTCTAAGTTTACTCACGATAAGCTAACTCCAACGCCTAACTACTTCCTATAAAAACCAACATAACATGCTTTGAGCCTTTTCATAACATAACCAATCTAAACCTCATGTTTAATTATCAAAATAAGCCCCTAACGTAATCTCTTTTGGCAATTAAGGGTCATACTAATCTCAATGACTAAAATAAGGGCAAAACTGGCTTTAAAAAGCCAAAAATCTAGGAATCGATATATTATATATATATATATACCGAGCCATCAAGTCGAGCCGTCGAGCCGCTTGAGCTGCCAAGCCGAGTCGCGGGGAACTAACGGAGTCGAGCCGACGTACACACGCTACGCTGAGCTACCGTACATGCCAAGCCAAGTTAAGAGGAGTCGTGGCTGATGCCTGATCATGCGCGGGTCACGTGGAAACCGAGAACGCAACAGGGGCTATTGGTCTTCACGCAAGTCTGAATTGGGTTGGGCCTGACCTTCGTCTGTGCTTAAACAGAAAAGTCGTGAGCTGGGTGGCTGTGCGTTTTCGTGGGTATATAAAGAAATTCGACCCGAATCGTCGCCTCGTCTTCCTTACCCGAGAAAACCACACGAAAAACCCTAATCATGAACTCCCCATTCCGTTTATTGACGAGACCCGATGTCTCAGGTTCGATTTCTGCTACGTTTTGTCTCTCCTCGTCGATACAACACCTACACGATACTTCTCCGTTTCCTATACTTTAAAGTTCTTCACGATAACCTCCAACTTTGCGAACAAAACCCACATAAAGCTCCCCATCAAAAAGCCTATCGGTTTGGGTTTTACAGAGCACACAAGCACAAAATGATTTATTGAATGCCTGAAACAATTGTGCGCCAAGAAACTTAAGAAAATTGGCCAGTAATTTTCTATAAGGAAATAATTGTCTCGCTGGAAATGCGTGATCTTCGGCGAGGTTTTAATGCTATTGGTTATTAGTTTGATTTCATTTATTGTTATTTCTTTTCCAAAAGTGGATATCGTTATAATAAATGAGAGGATGACAATGATTCTATAAATAAGACATCAGAGATGCTTTTTAATTGTCAGTGTGGACAGTTAGATTTTGAATCCTTAGATTTTGGATTTAAGTGCATCTTTTCATTCGCCAAGTAGAGAGTTGTTACGAAATTTTAAGTCTGAAAATTGCGAGAAGACATATCTTGCCGACAATAAAAGCTTAAGGAGATGGAAGGAACTGCATAAAATGTAACGACCCGAAATTTTCTACCTAATTTAAGGTCGCTACTTTATACATTATCATAAACATTGCATGCGGAAAACTTCATTTAAATTCCCAATAAAACATCACCTTTATCTTGAAAACACAGCTCATGGACTATATTACGTGTTTCAAAAAAACATCTTTAAAACGACACAACAAAAGAGTAAATAAATACAATAAAAAAACATTTTAAGTTAAAAAACACATCCCATCATATGCATGTGTCCATGGTCTCGAGTTGCGATGTCGTCGGTCAGCGCGTACAGGAATGTCTTGCCTTAACCTGAAAAATGTAGTAACACATGGCTTGAGTATTAAAGAGAATACTCAGTAAGTGACCCCACTATTGGGGTTAAATGCAACAATCACATGCAATGAAATGATGGGACCTATCTTTCGTTTTCGTTTTCGTTTCGGCTTTTTCCTACAGTGCTGTCCTAACGGTAAACTTTGGACGTGTACCATATACTCTACACACAGCCCATACGTGCGAGTATGGGCTCACACAGCTAGTTCGCACACCGCTGGGCCACTTTCCTTATCTGGTGGGCATACTCTGGGAGCCCCGTACATGCCGGAACCCCGTAGAACTAGGTACCGTCACGGCAGGCTGCATGCGCTAAATGGAAAAGCATAACGGATCGTTGTCCTGCCATTGGATGTACGCGTCCCGTACCCGCTTGTGATGGAAATAGGGGTAATCCCCTCCAAATCATGAAACACACATAATGCATGATGTCCCAATATTTCTACTTTTATCATTAATGAATATAACCTCAACAGCTATCTCCCTTTCATTCGTAATCATATCATTTCTCATATCATTGCACAGTATCGTTCATCATTCATATCGGGGTTACATTTTTATTTCATTTATCGTGATATCTGTCATGCAAACATACTATTACATACAATTAGAAAGCATTACAAAATGCGCCATGTGATATCATGTCATTCATAACATGCTGTCATACACTACAATTTAGAAAGCATCACAAAACAATCTCCATGCTTTCAACATGTCATATATCATAACTTGCATTCATACAACAATACACTTCAATGGTCACACGAAAACCAATTAAAAATAACATATCATCATCACAACTATATGTATCATAAACATGTCATATCGTTACGTGAATGTAACCGTAGTCATATCATCACAGTAACGAAAGCCCCTAACGCTATCGTTCTTGATCTCCTATCACAAACCGTATCCCTTTCTAACCCATGTCCTAACCATAGTCTTTCATCAATCTCCTCTATCCGTAGCACCTCTGGTATATAACCTACCTTAACGTTTCATGAACTTATCTTAACCTTAACGTTTCATGAACGTATCTTACTCCTATCGTTACATTTCGTTTTGTGCATCTTTCTCATATCCTAATCGAAGTTCATCTAACTCCAAACTAGCTTGCTTTCGTCCCTTGAATTCGTTCCCACTTATATCAAGGCGCTCCACCCTATTAGAGTTATCACAAAATTACTTCAGTAATTCTAATTCTTATTCGGTTAGCTGTATTCTGGGTCTTCCCTATAATTCCCTTTCTCTCTGTTCTCATTGTGTTGATAAATATTATTGCCAATTCCCTTTTTCTTTTTCATTGTGTGATAAATATTCTTGCCCAATTTTTAATCCTTCTTCCTCTCAAGTCCTTCTCTTTCATTTCCTCCTATGGTAATTCTATTTTTCTCTTTCTGTATTTTTCAGTGTGTTGATAAATTATTCATTCTTACATACACACCACATCTTCCCTTGTTAGGCAAGACCATTTTTATTCCCGTTCACTAGTTTATTCACACATATTCTTGGCTTTTAATTTAATCGATTCATTTGTCCGCCAATCTACATAATTACCACAATTCATATAACATGATTGACCACAGTGAAGATCTAAAATCTCTAAAATATAATTGGATTGATGATTTCCTATAAATGAAATTATAATGAAGAACCGGAGTTTAATATATACCTAACAAACTGACCGTAATCTTCCTCCACAACTCTACCTCTCTTCTTTCGTACATCTGCCCTCTACAGTTAAGGCATTTTTTTTAGTTTTTCTCAAATTTGAGATATTTGTTTTCTTTTTCTGTTGTGGAGAACTCCAGAATTTTAGCGTAATAATTGGGTTGATGAGATATTATGGGAAATGATGAGAGAGTTAGTGGCGAGGAGTGTGGAATGTGTTGTTGTTTTTTTTATTTAATATAACTTAATTATTTTAATTTTCTTTTTAAACGATATCATAATTATTTTCCTTTTGTTTAATTTATTTATTTTTTTTTGGGCTATTATATAAAACGATGAGGAATCAGTGAAAATGAAGGATGTCATATATATTATAGTCTAGAAATCTGATCTCTTATTATTTAGTTAGACAGTGCCAGTTATGCAATAGAGTTTTGAAAGAGTTTATCAAGATTGTGAAGGGTGTTATGGTGGTAGCTCCGTGGCACAAAATCTCGAACCTTATACACCTTACAGGTGTAGTTTGTTGTTTTTATATATGTTATTTGTAATTTAATTATATCCATTGTATGAAAATCCAAGTTATTAATGTAATCATTGAAACAATATGTGGTTGTTGACATATAAGAGGATCGTGTTCAAGTATAGTCTGTAGTATATGGATAAGGTTTGGGTGCCTTTATCCTGGTAACACTATTGATATACGGCCCACTTTTGTAATCGTTACAAAATGAATTTGATCCAAATCGTTCATGTAGAGAACATGAGTAAGTGCGGGTATCCTATACCAAATGTGTTTGTATAAGACTGGACCAAGAAATATCGTTAATCTCTCTTTAAGGTGAAAGATGTAATTACAGGCGGTAAACAAACTTTTTTTGACCCAGTTGTAATTATGAACAAACTCGTGAAGGATCGACTTGCTTGTAATGGTTTTGTATCAATGGGACATAACTTGTCTTGCAATACATAAGAGGTGCAACTCGCGGTCTATAGTGGAGTAAGTATATTGAAATGAAAAATAAAGAGGTTAATTAATTAATTTTTGTATCATTGAAGTTATAATCTGTAGGTCCATAAGTTGCTCGTTTGCTTAGCTCATAGTAAGACTAAAAGGTTCAATTTATTTGAAAGAATATTAGAAGAGTTCAAAATGATATTTAATATAATTAGATATATTAAATATAAAAGAGAAAAATTAATTTAATTTGAAATGTCAAAATAATAATATTTAATATATTAAATATATATGAAATAAATAAAGAAAATATATTTAATTTGAAAGGTTCACATTAATATTTAATATATTAGATAGGTTAAATATAATAATAATATTAGATAGGTTAAATATAAATGGAGAAAAAATATATTAATGTGAAAGGTTCAAATTAATATTTAATATATTAGATATATTAAATGAAAATAATATTACAAATTTATTGTATTTGATACAAGTTTCACAAAATATTAATCGTAATACATTAATAAAAATATTATTTAAAATTTGAATGATATTCACATAGTTAAATATATATAGGCTATCTTATAATATCTAAATTGATTTTGATAATGGTATTATATCTTAATAATTAAATCTCACAAATATAGGATTGACGATTCTTTAAGAGTCCTTATAAAATTGGACCTCTTCAGTGTTTGAGTCAAAGATATACGAATCTCTCCACTTTCTCTGGAGAATGAAATTACATCTCCATAGAATTACTCGAAACTATTTTCTTCTCCAATCCCTTCGGGATTTTCTTTCAAGAGGCTCCCATAAGCTGACCTTGTGTTCGAGTCTAGCAAAGAAGATCTCCTCGGTTGAATCTTGAAGAGCGTTGAATACTTCAGAAGTCTGGCAATCCTAGGTTCTACAAAAGCTAGAGTTCTTTATTCTCCTATTTTATTTGCTTTTGTTTTAATTCATAATAAAAATCAACACGGTTTCCAATGCTTCTGCTACGTGGATGAAGAGTGTCATTTCCTTTAGTATTGAACATGGTTTGTTGTTGCTAAAAAGAGTGCTTTCAAATTCAAGTCCCCTATGCCTACAATAGACTTGGATATATAACTAGAATGAAAATGCTGGTTGCAAAGGAGTTCTATAGGTCTGGAATCTGTTGATATGGGTCTTTGTGAGAACTGCGTTATGAGCAAACAGAAACGAGTTAGCTTCACAAAGGTGACAGAGAATTTGAAGAAAGTGCAATTGGAAATAGTCCATACAGACGTTTTTGGGGACTATCTCTAGTTCTTTCACTTGGCGGATCAAAGTTCTACGTCATCTTCATTGATGATTTTCAATAGGAAGATGTGGACTATTATTTCCTGAAACATAAGTCAAATGTGTTTGCCAACCTTGAAGAAGTAGAAAGCTGAAGTTGAAAATTAGACTGACCTTGAAGATCAAATGTCTGAGGTCTGACAATGGGAGAAGAGTACGACAAGTCAGAATTTCAAAGAATTTTGTGCATCTGAGGAAATTAGATTAACAAGGACGGTTCCAGATAAAGCAATACAAAATGGTGTCGCTAAAAGGATCGGGACAAAACATTGATGAGAGAGGGCAGAGAGTATGAAGATTCATTTTGGATTGTCAAATACATTCTGGGTCGATGCTAGAAATATCAATAGCTATACTTGATCAATAGAGGGACCATCAATTACCCTTGGAGTTCAAGTTGCAAGAAGAAGTATGAAAAGGAAAAAAACTCAAGTACTCTCACTTGAGAACTTTTTGGTTGTACTGCATATGCTCGTGTTATCCAGAGAAGAGTGACAAGTTTGACGCTGAGCTTGTGAAGTGCACAACTCATAAAGCTATGATTCTGACATGTTCGGGCCACAAGTTTCGGCGGGCAAAGTTTTGGGGATGTTAAGAACAAGAGAATTCATCTGAAGACTTTTGTGTGACTTTTGATGAAAAATTCATGTACAAGGACAAAGAAGACAGGGTTGGACAATGAAACAAAAAAGAGAAAAAGGTCAGGTATGGGAAAAAAAAGAAAAAAACAATTTCTATTTTTCAGGAAACAAGAGTGGGATAAGTTGCGGAAAAATTCACTTATGTGATTCGTAGGAAGCAGAGATATCAAGCGAAACGACTATTGTTGAGGAACCAGAGGATGGAGCGAGAGTGAGTTCAGTGACACTTGAAACAAACACCCTAAGTGTTTTGAAAATTTGGCCATCACACAAGAGTTATCAAGCATCACTACTATATAGGTATGTACCTTCAGTACACTATTGTGTACCGTTGCTGACTGATGAAAGGAAACAAGAGCCTTTGATGATAGATCTACCAGTTGGAGGATACAACCCAAGTGGGAGGATTGTAGCACGTCCATGGATGATGGATTTTTTTTTTTTTTTATGTCTAGGCTTCAGAACTGTATTTTCTCTTCATCTATCTAAGGGAAAGTATGTTGGCAATAGCTGACTGATGATGAAAGCTAGAAAAAAGATGATATGGATGACAGACTTATCTAGATAGAAGATTGGACAAGAAGCCGCTGCACCCGAAGTACGCGATTCTTTTATACAAATAGTTAGAGTGTCATACAGTTGGTGAGGAACTCGGTTTATCATTCAAAGAAAAAAACACAGGGGAAGAAGATCGATCCAATTTCACATGAGGTAGGTTGGCTTCGGGAAGATGGGTGATTTGTTTGGAGAAGATAGAATATGTAAGAATCTAGCAAACATGTTGATAAAATGTGAGTTGCCATGTTTTTGAAACATTTGAGGTTTGTGCAAAAGCCTCAATCGGTGCAGTAAAATATTGATAGTCGTTGAGGAATGAAATTCTTGCGTTGACTTGGATCACTCTCTGAGTTGGGAAATGGAGTATGTTTCCCTATTTATAGCTATTCAATTGTTATAGATAGTAAAAAATCATATGGAATACGAGTGATATATAGTAGCTGAACGACTAATTAAAGTAAAAAAGCTAGTAGATCGATGCTTATATATAGTAAATATTTATATATAGTAGGTGGTTATAGTTTGTTTTAAAGTTATATATAATAAATTGAACCATATATATCGTAACGACCGGTCTTCGACGCATCGAATCACGGGTCGCCACGTGGACTCAAAGAGTAAAAACCTTCAATACTTCTTTTTGTCTTTGAACAAGGTACTAAAAGTTTAAAAGTTATCTGATATACATGTTTCAAAATCGAAAAAACTACAACAACCCCCCAACTACATAACGAGAATACACGGAGTCACATCAAATCAGGAAACTGTTACAAAATATCGCCCATGTTTTTTCCAAAAACATCAAAATCAAAATAAACCAAACGACATGGGAGGAGATGACTCAATCTAGTGGCCCCTTCTACAGCTCGCACGCGGCTCCGCATCACGTTCCCGCCACCGATCCTGGATCTTATTTTCAACTTGAAAAATAAAAAACAACATGAGACATGAGTATATAAGAAATACTCAGTAATAACCTGCTCGGAGCTCTTGCGAACTTAGCCCTATTCATGGAATCTTAAGCTTTGTTGCTCGAATAGTCGCTAAAACAGAGACGAATTTCTAGTGATGCCTGGCAACATCTAACAGTTCCTAAGATCAGTAACTACCTGCCATCGAACGGCCTCCGCTAGCCGGGTCAGTAACTACCTATCCTTATCGCCCTTGTCGGCTCAATGATGCAGTAAAACCACCTGTCTTGGGAACAGTACTACCTGTCCCTATGCCGCTTGGTTGGATCAGTAAAAAGACCATGGCTCATCCCATAAGCACCTTTGAGACGGGTTTAATCTTAGCATTAAAAAAAAATGGGGGTAATATACTATGATTAAACCCTCAACCCTTGTGGTGACTACTAAACTGGACACTGTCGTCTACATAATTCATGACTTATGATACTTAAGCACATAACAAATGGTCCAACTCCCAAAGGTCAACAATGGGCTACCCTGAAAAAAACAACCCCACATCCAATGCCTAACAACGAATCACGGCATACAACACGTCACCATGCTAATCACGTAATAACAATCTAGCTCAACGTAAGAAAAACATACTATTCCAAACGCCTATCAAAGATTTCACCTTCATGCCAACGGAAACTATATAAACCATAACTACAATCCAAGTATAACCAAACCACGATTATCAAAGTACCACTTCCATGAACTAAATTTATCCATCCCTAAATACGTACTGAAATTGTTTGCCCACAAATCCAAACGGACGCGACAAAAGAACCCTCGCTACATTAACGATTTCCTGCGCCCTCTGGTCTCGTTCTGTGCTTCCTAATCTGTCATTTTGTGCACGGGTCGTAAGGGCTCTCAGGAGGGGAGTCTAGAAGTGAGGAGAAAAGGCTGGGGGTTAGGTATAAGCCCATAGTATGAGGATTTAGTCGTGGGAGGAAGGGGGGGGGAGAGCGACGGGATGAGGAGTGGCTTGAGGTTTACAAGGGGGACTATTTTGTCAATGTGATATTTGCCAAGAACCCCCTTTCAATTTTGGAGCATGGTTTAAGAAAGAGATTTTTCACACTAAAGTTGACTCGCTTTTCTTTGAGAAATAATGATATGCACTTTATTAAGTTTTTTGGAGGCCAGGGCTAAATATTTGTAATTTGCATCATCATGCTCTTAAAATACTAGTGGATTATAGTACTGTCCATTCTGAATTTTCGAGGATATCTTCTCTTGTACATTCTTGGGGTTTTTTGTTCTTTTTCATGCCTGGAAGACGTACTTGTGGCGTTCTGCTTTTTCTGTGAACACTGATCCTTTAAGTTGGAATCCTTATTTATGATTTGCAGGGCGTTTTTATATAAATCCAGCCCCATCCAGCAATTCATTGGAGCTCCCATTTGGACTCACTCTAATTGAGGTGATGTTTTTATTCTTTCCATACTTTTCCTTTTTCACGGTAGTATTTCTTTTATTAACCAGTTTTTTTTTATCTGCCACTTTTTTTGTTTATTCAGGCAAAAAAAAAAAAAAAAGCAGCTCATGTTTTACCTATTGTTGCTACAAAAAATGGAGGCCCTGTTGATATACATAGGGTATGCCCTGCTTTTTAGCCATAACAATTTTTTTTTTGCTTAGAAGTGTTTTGGTGCTCATGCTTCAACACTTGTTGTGCAGGTGCCCTCGACAATGGTCTTCTTATTGATCCACATTGATCAACAGTCTATCGGGGCTGATGCTCTTCTGAGCTTGTTGCAGACAAAGCCACCTCTGGGCTAGATGCCGCAAAATGGTTTGAAGAATATTCACCTATTTTTTTTTCATGGCCCAGAGGCATTGTAAGACATATCTATCAGAATTGCTAGTTGCCAAACCGAGGTAATCCACATTGGCAAAGAAATGAAGATGAAGATGATAACTCAGAATCATGTTTCACCAGGTGATTCGTGGAGAGATATACAAGACATTTCTCTAAACCTGAAGTTTTCATTAGATGGAGAGAAGAGTAGTGGAACTGATAGATCTCTTGAGTCAGAAGGAAACGCTGCTGATAAAACAAATAAATTAGAGAATGCTGTATTGAGCTGGTCAAAGGGCGTTTCAAAGGATACACGAAAAATCAGTTTTGGGGAAAAAGCTGATCAAAATGCAAATGTTGGCAAGTTTCCAGCATTGAGGAGGAGAAAACATCTCTTTGTTATTGCAGTGGATTGTGATAGTTGATTGCAGGTCTCGTTGATACCACGAGAAAGTTGTTTGGGGCAGTGGAGAAGGAAAGGAATGAAGGCACTATATAGGGTTTATTCTCTCTACATCGTTGACCATTTCTGAAGTAAATTCATTTCTGGTCTCAGGTGGCTACCACGCAAATGATTTTTTGATGCTTTCATTTGCAATAGTGGCAGTGATCTTTATTATTTCATCCACAAATCTAGAAGATGACCCTTTTGTGGTCGACTTCTATTACCATTCACACATTGAATATCGATGGGGTGGAGAAGGATTAAGGAAAACTCTAGTTAAATGGGCTTCTTCGGTTTCTGATAAGAACGCTAGCACCGAGGAAAAAATTGTAACTTCAGCTGAACAACTTTCAACAAATTATTGTTTACACTTTTAATGTTCGGAAGCCTGATGCGGTAATTCTCAAACTTTTAGTGATGCCGTGATTTTTTTATATAAATTTTTTTTTTATTGCAGTATGTATTTCATTTAGAGGCATCGCTTGTTGATTGCATGTCTCAGGAGTTTATAAGTCAAGAATTTCCTTTGCTTTTTATGCAGATTCCAGCAGTTAAGGAACTCAGAAAATCGCTGAGAATTCAAGCTCTGCGTTTGTCATGCTGTTTTATTCTCAGAATGGAACCAGGCTAAATATCAATTCCAGTACTGGCATCTCGTTCCCAGGCTCTCAGGTACTGTTACTTATGGTGCATGGTCTTGTATATTTCCTACTAAATCTCTTGCTCAATATTCTAGTTTTTTTTCATGAATTTTATAACCATGGATATTGGGAAAATGCATGTGGTAATCCTGTGAGAAACTACAACTCTGCGCCACCAATGAGCTGCTCGGAAGTTATTTAAAAAAAAAAAAAATAGATAGTGAGTGTATAATGAAAGTATATTTGCATGTTAGCAGTGTACATTAACTTCAATCAATTTTATATGTCACATAATCACAATTCTTAAAAATAATTGTTAAACAAATGGAAGACTCAACAAGCTCTCAAATAGCCCCCTTTATGTCTCGAATTATATAACCAGTGAGAATTCTGGTGGAAAGGAGGAATTTAAAATGTCTGGGGAACATAGAAACTATGAAACAACAATGACCTTATTCTTTACGTTAAGTTTTGAGGAGCTTACCATTTAATTGTGTCAGGTATCTTTATGTTCGATGGGGGACGGAGCTATCAAAAATGGTTGTGTTTGTTGGAGAAAGTGGGGACACAGATTACGAAGGGTTACTTGGTGGAGTGCACAAAAGTGTGGTTCTGAAGGGCGTTTGTAACGGCGCAGCCAACCAGCTCCATGCTAATAGAAGTTACCCTCTTTCAGACGTTGTTCCAGTTGATTTTGCAAATATTGCACAAGCTTCTGAAGAGGCTAGCAGTGCTGATATTCGAGCTTCCTTGGAGACCATTGGACTTCTCAAAGGCTAGAAAATTTCTAATGCTTGGAGTTGGAACTAAGCTCTTCTGGTACGTTTCTGATCGTCTTCAACGGCCACTATAAAAAAATAAAAAAAAATAAAAAATGGTGAAATAACAATTGGCCACCTTTTTGGATAAAAAGAAGAAGCTGAATCTCAGTTGTGTGCAGCTTGTGTATTTTTTGTCATTCCAGTGTCTTCTAGCTTGCTACTGCTTTCATGGTAGCTGTTACTGTAAAAATTAATGAAAGTTTGTTTATTGGGCAAGTTTATGATACGTTTTCATATTATGTACATTGTTTGTACTGTTCTATTTTCAATTAATAAATATTACAAAATAAAAAATAATACATCAACTAATTTTGGGTTGATTGTTTTTTTTTTTTGGGTAGTTTATAGGGAATTTAAACGGCTGACTTAGGACTATATGTACTATATGTTTTTTAACTAATTGAGTTATACTAAAATTGACATTAACCGTCTAAATATTAATTAATAGTAATGTCTAAATATTAATTAATAGTAATGTCTAAATATTAATTATAAAAGAAGAGAGCACCAAAATTTTAGGCCTTTTGATCCTTCTCAATTTGTGAATGAGATAACTTAAAATTTGGAAGCAAAAGTAAAAAAAAAGGTGCTTGCAAAAAGGAAAAAAAAAATTACATTGATATTAAGAGATTTTATGAGCTTATCGTTTTACTTTTATTGGATGATATCCATTAAAAGAAATTACTTAATGTGTGTCAATTTACTATTTGATTAAATCTCTTAATAGACAAATGTATTACGAAAATAAACAAACACTAAATTGTTTGCTCTCTTAATAGACCAATGTGCTTACAAAATACAAGCATTCAATTGTTATGAACTTGAAGCTATGCTAAATAAATAATTAGTGTTTTAACCTTCCAACCGACAAAAAAAAAAAAAAAAAAAAAAGCGAAAAATTTTACCATCGCACTAAATTATCCATGCAATGACTTTTTGAATATATATAAATTTTAAAATAGATAATTTGAATTGATACCGTTACTAATTTTAAATTTTAATTGATATATTTCAAGAATTAGAAGTATAATTTTATTTTTCCTCACTTTTTGGTGTGATGTTCCCATCACTTTCATATTGAAGTTTATAAGTCGTACACGTCTTTATATATTTTAATTGATTATCATATGAATTATACGTGGAATTTCTCTAAATAAATAATTTATAAGAAATAAATATCGATATTAAGAAATAATATTCATTGCAGTGTAAAAAATATATCAATTAATTGAGGATAATTTAAGGAGGTTAAGATCCTTATAATATTATTATTTATAATTAAAAAAAAGAGACAGAAAAGCGATTCAAATAATATAAAACACAAAATAAATGACAAATTCATTTTAATTTCGAAAAGACTAATTAGGTAATTTTATGTGGAATTGGCGATTGTAATTTTGGCTTGTCCTTGGGTTCACGTTCTAATTATTTGATCCGCGTGCAGGCAAGAAGCTACAATACAAAGTCAAGCCCTAAGCCTATTTCAGCTTACTCCCTCGACACAAGCTGTTTAAACTACTGCGAAAGCTGGTCATCAAATTAAACCAAGCCTCCTGCTGCTGGGAAGACCGACACCCTCGTCCTACATCAGAGCTCTTCTACACGACGACTTGTCCAAGACCTGAAGATCAAAGCTTCTGAACTCGAGCCGCCATCGATGGCTGATAAAGAAGCAGAAGAACCAACTGTGGGCGCTCATGCACCTCAAATGGCCTCCCCTATTCCTTCCGGCGAACACACTGTCTGGGCTGATGTGTCGCCTCTTCTTGAAGCTGCCTGTGGAGGTTGTTGTTTATTTATTTGCATTTTCTTATTGCATCAGACATTGTGATTGCTTCGTTTCAGGAGTTAGATGTTGTTTGTTGTGTCATTGTGTTTCGTGTTATTATTTATTATTATTGTTATTGTTTTTTTTTGCGATTCGAAATGGCGTTGATTGGTTTACTTAAGTTGAGTTGATTAGCTTACGGTGCGATGAAAGTGAAATTAGCTCTGTTTCTTAAATCTTTGTGTTTGGACACACTAATGTCGTGTGGCCTAGTTTGATCGGTTATTAGAGATGAGACTAAGAACATTGCTTTTGTTTGGCTTTACAAGAAAAGATCAAATATTAGAGCGGGAAAAAGGGAAATTGATTATATTCAGTTCAGCCGTCTGATGGTTTTAAGTTAAATGGAGGTTTGGAATTGCGTTGAGTTTTTTGATAATTACGCTGCCAGAGGATGTAAATAACGACAGGGTTTAACTTTGATAATGGTGTTGTTTGTTGAGCGATAGAGTTTGGGGTTGGTTTATTTGTTTTCGTAGCTCATACTAACACGAAGCAGAAATAAATTCTTATTTTTGTCTTTACCTTCCTTCCGAAACAATATTTCATTCAACAAGATCATAACTCACTTGGTAAGGCATAATATCTTCGATCAAAATGTCGAAAGTTTGTATCCCATGCCTCACATTGTCGAACTAAAAAGAGGAAAAGGAAAAAATTGCATTCAACAATGTGCAAAAATTTGCCCTCCCTAGCTGCAATTTATCACTGCTTGAATTTCATCTCATAACTTCTGTCACCCTCTCTGCATTGGAGAGACATTCAATCCTTTACTGCATAAAATAATTGAATTGGAACAATTAAGTAGATTCATTTAAAAGAATGGCGTGTTGATCTAGTTTTATGCATGAAATAAATGAATGTATTTAATTATTTATATTTCATATTATTACAAAGTTTTCCATTTCGTTTATTATTCTGTTTGTTTTTTACTGATGTTTCTGTGACCGAAAGTTACTCATTGATACTCAATTTTGTACTTGTCCCAATTAACTCGAATAACTGCATATGTTGTCGTTTTTGGATTCCATTTTTTCCTTACAACCATCTTTACATATTATATCTTGTTTCAGATCTTCAAGACGGGGAACTTATTCATGGAGAGAACTTCAATCTTTTTTCCGCCATGTCTGCATTAGAGGTACTGCTTCATAGTTTAGCTTGTACGAAAACTTTTTTTTTCGTTAGCAAAAAATGAATATTTGGTGTTTTCTTTACATTCATTATCTATTCATAATGGTGGACTTTGTACGAAACCTTTATCTTTGTTTCAAATAAGGTTTGAGCTTTTTCCCCCTTTGTTATTTTTTTAACGTTGTAATCTACAAGATGATGTTTAATAATGTGCTCAGTAAAGCAAACTTGCACTGTACTGGTTTGAGGTTTTCTTCACTTTTTGATGTTTTATTTATCATCCTTCATATGGTATTTTTATAAATATGTGACCTTACTCATTATGGGCTGATGCTGTCTAGTTTCATGCTTTTGACTTCAATGCATTGGGTAGATGAATTTGTTCGGATTTTCTCTGTTCAACAATGTTCATAGAAGTGAACTTGTATGCATTTCTTGGAAGATTTTCTCACTTTTTGATGCTTTATTATCATCCTTACTTCGGTATATATATGTCTTTGAGATACTACAAATTATGGGTGGACTTTATCTGGTTACAACCTATCAGACTGTTATATGGAAGGTGGCATGTATTTTTAGCTATTCATATTTGAATGGTCATATTTATACCTTTCCTAGAATTTGGAAAACCCTCAATCTTAAAGGCCCTGTATAGGTGGTGCATGCTTGGATGCCCCTACTTCCAACATGTTGCTGATCAGGATTGTGGCACTATTTTCATTTACTATGTTTCTCTTGTTTTTTTCTTTTCTCCTCCCTTTATACCCACATGTTGCTGATTGGTTTGAATTTGCCTTTTTAGTAGATAATGGATCCAAAAATGGACTCGGGTATGATATGTAAGTACTATTCTGTTGATGAAGCTATTGAGAATGGTGCCGCTCCAATTCCTCTGAGCTTTGATGGAACAGTTGATGTTCAGTGCACTATTGATATCATGGACCATCTTCTTTCTTGTGAGGTACTCCCTTTTCCATTATGCTTATTATGCTTATTACTTTTAGTTGGAAACATACATATTATTTTACAATTTATTGCTTGATGTAGCCTTGGTTGTTTTGAGAGTTGTGCATACGGTTCCTGACTTACTTCTATGTAAGATTTGTTGTACATATGAAGAGACATCAGGGAGTATGCCTTCCCCCCACCAAAAAAAAAAAAAAAAAGAAGTCTTGGAGATGAACGAAGCTTTCTACTCTGATTGTTATGAGAATTGTACTAATTTATATTTGACATGTTTTCTTTTTCATTCTTACAACATAAAACACATCGTTTGGAAAAAATATGGAGGAAACACTAACTTCTTTAAACACATCATTTTCAAAGAGAAAATGTGTAGGCACAATGAGTTATGGGATACCATTTGGGCTCTTTGCAATTCTTTATGTAATTATATCTTGTTCGTATTATGGTCAATTGGGAGTTCTTTCTGTAACCCATTTGACTGTGTGGGGACATCTCATCTCCCCTTTTGTAATCTTTGTTCAGTAATATATTCTTTTGTTTCTTATTGAAAAACATCATTTGTATCAAGCCATTGAAAAACCAATGGCATTTTCGTTCACATTTTGATGTACTTCTCACTAAGTAAATGAAAAGTATTTCTACTATGTATACAAAAAAATCACCATCTTTCAATCTTCCTCTCACATGCAATCCCCAACAAAGATCACCCTGATCCTGTAGGCCATAAGTCTTGAACTGGAGCTCCTCTCAAGTTAGCCCCTTACTCTAAAATTTGATCAAAGAACCACTAGCACTACCCATGGCAATGGAAATTTAGAGAATGGATCAAACACTGGAACAAGTGTAGCAATGTGAGTCCATGGACTTATATTGGAAAGAATGGGAACGTGAGTGTCCTTGTGTTAATTTTTCCCATGAAGTCCTTCCCATTTTTGCTACCGATCACTCTACACCAAAGAGAATTAGGTTTTCTAGGAAATGTCCTTGACCATCTGCAATGAAGAACGATTATGTTTCTGGCTGATATTCCCAATGTGTAAATGTTCTTCATATGGAGGAGAATGCAACTTCCCCTTTGTTATTCAAATGCTCCCCAAATTGGGAAGGTATTTTGTAAACACCATGGATAATACATCCCTTTTGTAAATTTCAATCATCAACGAAATGGATAATACATCCCTTTTTGTAAATTTCAATCATCAACGAAATTGTCTCTCTTATAAAAAAAAAAAAAAAGAAAAAGAAAAGCTCCCCAAAAAATTCCTGTTCTTTTTCCTCCACAATTTGGTCTCTTGAATAGGAACTTAATGGCCTACAGAAAAAGGGATGGGTTGAGAGAGAACCACATGTTCTCCCTTTTATTATAATACCTATTATTTTCTTTTGAAAATAATGAATTTTTTTGGGCGATATTTGCAAGTACTATGTTTGAATTTTGGTAATCCTTATGAAAATTTTCTTTAATATAGATCATGGAAATAAGAATTTAGATGGCATGTAAAAATAGTATGCAAGTTATGTATGATCCTTTGGGCCTGTAGCCCATTGATGCCATGGTCAATCGTTAAGGATTGTGGTCATGTGTCAGGCATGCACTTTGCCTACCAACCAATGGAAGCGAAGTATATCCAAGATGTAAGGCACAAATTATGTACATAATTTTCATGTACATAAGACCAAACTTATATGCTTGCTTCTTATAGGGTCTTGTACCTATGTTATATTCCATGGATATTGGTTGCACCTGCTGTTAAATTTCATATTTTTTCTGGTCCTTCTTTAATTAAGCTGTGACCTTGTGCAACAGGCAACATGGCACAAGGGTCACTCATTGGCACAGACTGTCTTCTCTTGCATTTATCTTCTGAGGCCTGATAGAACAAGTTCACATGCATTATTGCATTCCTATTGCAGTGTCATACGTGCAACCTGCAAGGCAGTTATTGCAGTTGTCTCAGATGCACGAACACATGAAGTAAAGTATTCAAACAGCTCTTCGGCTCTACTTCTCTTCTTTTCAGTTTGAGGTCTCAAAAGTTGTTCTCAAAAGATTTGTATTTTCTTTGAATCTTTTTTTTTTGAAATGATAATGCTGTGGCTGGATTTATTAGATAAAGAACCGAGAAATTAGTGCAATAATCTTTATGGAATGCCCTAATCTTTCTATGTTCAAAAGTATCATCTTTTAGTATTTCCCCTCTAATCACCTTACAATTTTCTTCTTCAGGAAGAGGATCTTTTCATAATGGCATATGGTCTTCCTTTGAGTGGAGATGGAGATGAAAAATGCTTATCAATGCTAAATGCTGTTGAAGAAACAATTTGCCGTCAATTGCGGGCTTGTAAATCCTCATTACCGAAAAGTAGAGCACCCGAAGGCAACTTGCTCATTCTCTGCTTAAATAATTTCCGTTGTTAAAAAGTCATAGTGGTATATTTTGTTTTATTGACCTTATATACAAGTTTATGTGCCAACAGAAATATCTTTCTAAAATGTTGAAGTATGCCATATTATCGTATGAACCATAACTAGCTGAACTTAATTAGTGGACTTTAGCTACATTTTTTTAATGTCCCTTTAGATTTTTTTTTTTTTTTTTAATGTTGGTGACTCTATAACATTGTCTTATGTATTATTGTTGACAATGAGGTCGATGATCGTGAATCATTTTCCCTTTTTCTATCTAATGCATGTGTGTATATATATTTATGTTGTTCATTTAGCTTTTCAACAAGAAGCAAGTAGGTTATCAGACCTAGAACATTATCAAAGAAAAAAAGGGGTATAACTGTGTAAGGCATCATCTCTAGAAAAAGTAGATTATAGACTATGCAATTCATTTCAACCATAATGGGTTGGTCTCATGGTCCCAAAATTCTGCTTGACCTTACTACATTTGGTTGTTGGGAAATATCCAAAGTGGGTGGCCACTAGCCAAGTAAACCACTATGGGTTTGAACCCATTTCTCTATAGTACTTCCACTTCTTCACTTGATCAATGATCTTGCAAATCCCTGGTGGTTAAAACTCCCCTTATTATTTCAAGCTTCACGCCTTCATCATCTCTATTTTTTCCGCTCTCTCTCAATTGCAGCTGCTAGATAACTTAGGGATCTCAAATATTCATTTTGTTCTTGGCTTTTTTGCAGCTGCAGAGCCGTTACAAAGTAATTTTGATCTGGAAGAAGACTACTGCAGGGCTCTGTTATGTCGCCTGCGCTTCCGTAAGGTCTTAACCAACGTATTCTATATGTTAATTTTTCTTTGGCTTGCTGTCTTGTGCATAACCTAATTAATGCATGCTTGATTACCAAGTCGACTTTTGGGATGTTAACATATGATGTTTGTCTTCAAAATGTTTTTGTATTGGCAAATAGCAAGCATATTGGCCATGATGATTGAGTCAAATCCTTGTGTATCTTGTCAAGTTGGTGATTTTTATTTCAAAAGTTAACGTTGTTTATTTCACAGGGTATCATAGGTATCTAATCCTTGTAAAATTGGGAGAATGGAAAAGTTAACGAACTTCTTAAAACTTGGACATTCACTAAAAGAATGTAGAAGGATGAAGAAGAATAACAGGAAAATGACGTTTCCTATGTGAAAAAATAAAAATAAAAGGAAGAACATCAGGCACGAAATACAACTGCATTTTTTTAATGAGAAACTGAAAATATCAATAAAACGATAACAAATAACAGCCTAAAGGCCTTAGGGATGAAGGATTCCTAAACCTAACAAGGAGTGGAAGGGTTGCAAAAATTTCAACCAGGTGCTATCAGTCAACAATCTGTTATTTAATTTTATGTTGTGTAATTGAAGAGGAAAGGTGGCTAATCTATGAAACGTATATAGTTTTTATCTGTCTTCCTGGTGGTCTGCGCTCATTTTCAAGCTATTTTGTTTGAACCTATTTCATGGGTATTTTATTTATGATGCATTAATTCTGACCACTGAATTATTAGAAAGAAGTCATTCATAGCAATTCTGGTCCATTTATACTTTTTAACTGGTCTTGTTTCTCATTCAGTTAGGATTTTTTGGGAACTCTCTTATCTATTAGCCTAAGCGTCTTCGCTAACATATGCTTAATTCATTTACCTTGTTATCAACATGATGTTGCTCGTACGTTGTTTTTTTTCTCCTACAGTATATGGTCTTGTTCCTCATTTAAATTATAGAAATGGTAGGTATTTCTTAATCTTGTATTTTTGCTTCGGGAATTATATTTTTTAACTTGACTCATCACTACAGCACTAGATGTCTGCATTTAGTTTGTAATATCTATATTGTGAAATCTGCTCTATTTTCACCTCTGTACTTTTCTTTCAGCATTTCTACCATGTCCTCACTTGTATGAGGCGGCCTCAAGGTAGAGGCTTAGAGTTGGCAAGAAAACATATAGCGTCCTGTTTGTTGGAGCTTGATTTGATCCACAATTCATCCACTTTTCTTAGCAATAATAGTTTTGGAATGAGCAAAGATGCTTTAGAGGATATGACAACTTCTTCAGGCCGTCAACCACTAGGATTTGATTCTAGTTTGAATTGCAGATTGTCTGCCCCTACTCCACCGCGGGCAATCAAACTACTAAGCTGGAAAAAGGTGAGAAACTTGACCTATATTGTAGTCTTATCATAACCGCTTATTATATGACAGTGTAATTTCCTAACAGGCAGTAGATTATTTTGTGAAACTGCTTCATGACCTAGATAATATATGTTCCTATTCACTGGACCCACTTCTGGAAGGTGTTTTCCGCTTTGTGGTTCAGTTCCAGAAAACTCAGCCTGATTTGGTTGCTAGATCTCTCCTTCAGGTTTGTAACATTTGGTTCCTCTATTTCTGTGTTCACCATTGATGAGTATGTACTTTTTTCACTCGAAGAATTCAAGAGAGAATTGGAAAAGACTAAGGTTGATGATGATGGTTATGTAAAATTGATTCAACTGATATATATCTTGTTTCTTTGGTATTTTCCTTTATTGAATCATTGGTTTGTTGGAAAAAATAATATTGTTTGAAGGACAATCAAATATTTTTTTTTACTGCAAAAAGCTCTTAACATTATTGCAGCTACATTGCCAGCATCTTGTGTCCTTTTTGTTTCTCTGAGTTCTGACAAACACACATCTTGTATCCTGTAATGGACCAGGTTGGTTTTAATTTTTACATAATTAAATATGGTTTTTTAGCTTTACATTAAGGAGTATTAATCAGAAAGCTATGCATTTGAATGAAATATCAATCATGCGTGTTGGGCAAACTGAAATTGTCCGGTTTTAACTTTCCTCAGTCATCTGAGAGAACCACTAGTGGAAAAAACTTTCCACTTCATAATATTGAGATTTCTCTATCATTACTTAAAAAGTTCCATGTTTCAAAGAAATAACTATATAAATAAAGGTTTCTTGCTAATACGTGTATTATTTCTAAATTCTCAACTACAAAAGTTCTTGATCAGTTCCTTCTGGTTCAAGATGGGAAGCTCTACGGAAGGGATCCTCTCTATGCAGTGATCACAAAAGCTGCGGGATTGCCTGAATCTGCCAAAAACCATGAAAATCAGAAGAACCAATACATTGTTCAACTAGGACAGGTTTGGATGACCATTGTTATGTTATTTGTTTATTTTATAATTCGTCTAATTTTAAAGTCTCATTAGCTGTTTAAAATTTCTGATTTAGTTCCTACTTCCATGTGAGGCAAAATGTTATAGCTCTGTCATGTATTCTTCGCCACTGTTATAATTAATGGTTTTTAAGATGCAACTCATGTCTAGATGTTTATCTTATGGGAGAACTACAAATTTTGTAACTGTTTTGATTTCTGGGATAAAGCCATAATAAATTGTCGTACATCAACTCCAAATGCAGTTAGTGATAAATTTGCTCAAGGTACTTTGCACAAATTCTGCATGGCAAAGACGCAAGCTTGGCAAGATTTTACAGGATTGGCGTGTTATCTACATGCAGGTATGTTCATTTTTCCTTTTATGTTCGAAACTTCTCGTCTGTTTGTTTTGCCTTCATCCTTAGAGTTCATTAATAGTGTTAATTAGTTATAAATACAATAGCTAGCTCTCAGGGATTCATAATCTGTCGCACCCTTTAGGAAAGGAAATGTGGGACACTTGAAGATTTATGCTTGAATAATGTTATACTTTATAAAAATTGAAATGTTATATTATTAGCTTGATAAGTTTTCAAATTCATGTTGTTTATCTAACCTATTTTTTATTTGACTAAAAGATGTTATATGTATTGACCAAGGGTAAGTACCGTAATGTCTTGGGAACAGTGTTATGTAATTAAAAGACTTCCTTTCCAAGAGCTTCTAAGTGATTCTCAGATATGATTTTTGCAAAAGTTTAGGGGAACATTTTTTAAATTCTCAATAGGAAAATTGATTGGCATTCGGTGAAAATGAATAATAGAATTATTTATCTAATAAAGCCTCTTTTAGAAGACTTGAAAGCATTCATAATACATCTTAATTTTTAACAATAGCATCATGAATGACAATGTTCTTCTATAAATGTTGTTTTGGCAGATGGAGATGGCTTTCAAAAGGGATTTTTCTGAAATATTGAGCATATCAAATGGAGAGGTGTGTTTCGACTTTCTATATTTGTGCATGAGTTAGCCATATCTCTGTTCAATTTTTAGCTCCATCAAACGATCAATAACCTGCTTTCTCTCCTGGGCTTGCTCTATAAAGGAGGTTTAGGTGAATTTATTTTCTTGTGACATGAACGTGTATGCTTAGATTTTAATTCATGAATTTTGCTATGAGAAAGATATTTAATAATTCGGAAGTAAACAAAAGTTCAACGGGAACCTGATTTTGCAATGGAAGGTGATAAAAAGATAGTTTTCAAATGATAAAAGAAAATACAATACCCAAGCACTTTTGAGAGGCTTGGACTCTTCTAAAAATTATTTTTCAATTTCTGTCCCCTTCAACCCCCTCACCCTTCATTATTTATTACTTCTTTTCACCAACCAACTCCCCAATGACAAACAGGCTGCCCTAGAATGCTGTGAACAACTCTCTCTAAAATACATTTTGTTTTTGAACTTAAGCAGATCTAAACTTTTTGCTAGCTGTATTTTCTACTGTTCACTTTTCACAATTTTATGATACGTGCTAGTAATCAAATGGCCCTTTGACAATAGCTGATTTCTTCAGACTTTTAACTTAAGGACACCATGTTGAAGAATAAACGATTTGGTATTGCAGAATGCATGGATGAAGATTTTCCAACACATCCTCGTTTGGGTAGAGGAGCAAACTTATTGGATTTCTACTCGGTTCCTTGTCTTAGGTTTTGAATTAGAGTTGTACTCCCCTAGCGAGTATTGCATGGTATATTGGTACCTTTCTGTTGTCTTAATCAAGCTTGTGGAGAAGATACATCTAAGAGCATTGATGAGCAATGAAACCGGTGAGTTTCCTAACTTGGCTACCATGATAGGCACGGTATTTGTCATATTTCTCTAAAATAATGTGAATATAATCAGCCATTTGCTGATTTTTCTTTTGTGTGGATATAGCGCCATTTTAGAAAACATTAGACTCTGATTGGACTTATTCCCATCTTATGTCAATCAGGTAAACGAAAAGGAAAGAAAAAAGGAGCCTCCTCAAAAGATATTGGGAAGGATTTTCGAATTCCACCAGCAGTCTCATTTCTTCAGTGCCAAATATGTCTCGCTGAAGGGCTACTAATGGTAATTATACTTCGTTTTTTGCGTACATTAAATCTTCTTTGTTTGTTCCTGGTTTCTTATATTGTAGAAGAAGAAAAAGTAATTTGGTAGGCATTTTTCAAATTAAAAATGATGAAATTTTGATGATCTTATTTTTTAAAATGAATTTTTCGAGTAGAGTTTTCATTTCTTAAAAGAAATAATTTAGAGAAGAAGAAACTAATCTAATCAAAACTTTCAGATGCTTGCTGCTTTGAGGAATGAACATATGATCGTCCAGAGTCCAAGCCCCTTCAATAGTGAGTATGAGGTAAGTCTTACTTCAACTTTATTGAAAGCATAATTATCTGCAAAGCTAAATTTTTGCCGTTCTTTTCAATCGAAGGCTTTGATTGAAAACATTTTATTAAATTTAGTTCAAATTACAAGCTACATATTCTCCTGCAGAGATTCTTTCAACATTTTGAGCTTCTACAGAAGGCTTGCATTCCTGACAATATCACATTTGATTCATATGAGCAATCAACTCGCTTGGCTCGCATTTCTGTGAGTATTCTAAACATTGTAAAAGTAATTCAAATATGTTCATTAATGTGGAAAAAACTCAGCTATCCCTTCTGCCTTACAGAATCTAGTTACATATAATTGCTTTAAGGATGCCCAGAAGATAGCAAAGGAAGTGAAAAGTAGCTTCTCAAACGACCCTGAAAAACTGGCCGAACTCCGAAGGATCGAGCTAGTTGCAGAGCACAACAGCGTTGCCTTGAACCTGATCCACAAGGTAGGGGCCCTTGACCCCTCATTAAAGATTTCATTCGAGTTCAATCACCACCCATATTTTGGCACTGCTCTCGTCAAGAGATCTTGAAGCTTTTTTACTTTATTGGTCTATCTCCCATTTCCGCACACAAAGGTTGTTTAGTTGGAGGTTTTGAAGCACACAATGGTTTAAAAGGTAATGAAATCCCTCCCTCCTTGGTGCCATGAGCGAATTAGTTTATGTATTCTTTTATCTTCCCATTTTCTTTATCATTTGTAATTTATACTCATAAGGTAATAAAACATATAGTTTCAGTTTTGATTTCATTAATTTCTTTCCCCATTTTTTAAATCATTAAGTCAAGGTGGAAGGAGAAGTTTGGGTAGAATATTATGAACATGTTAATTTTCTTGAAAAAAAAATATAAAACATGAATTTCGCATTTGTCGGTGAGCTTTAAGAAATGACATAATGTTCTAACCGACGTTTTGTTTTTGTAAGGTGGATGAGCTGTCTGAAGGACCATCTTATTCTTGCACCAAAGTTTTCTTTTTTATTATTTCTTTCTTTTTTTCTCACTAATTTCTAAGCAAACTTTCCTTTTCCATTTCTTGTTGGAAGCTTCAAGCTACTTACTCCTCGTCTTTTTGTAATCGGATGTGCTCATCCCCACGCCTTTGGATTCCATTTCCAGCATAATTTAATGAATTAAAACATATATTATCAGTTAAATAGTAAAAAATTTAAACTAACTTTAGTACAAAAATGATATATATTTCCAAATTTAAAATTTTAAAACATAAAAATATTATATTTTAGAATTTATATGAGTTATAGAATTCAAAATATTAGTATCTTAACAATTTTTTTTCTTTCTAGAATTGGAATGGAGATCTCAACTTTACTCTTAATTGATTGAATTAAACTAAGGAGATAATATTGACAATTAATTCAAATTTGTATGTTAACCTTTTTTTTTTCTCGATTAATATGAAATAATTATTTATTTTCTCCCATTAATATGGTAATTCACACATAAACATGACATATTAATGGGCACATTAACTCCAAAAAATTAAACCACACATGGTCTAATATTTAATTCAATATTTATTCCGAAGTCGTGGATTATGATTCAACACGTGGCAAGATCTCAAGGCAGGGTGCAGGAATGAGATGAAAAAGCGTATTAGAGGATAATTCCCATTTTAACCTCAACGCGGTACAAATTCTTACAATTCCGTATTTTTCTGACAGCAAAGATTGTAAGAGACAGTTTTAGAAGAAGAAAAAGATGAAAAATAATATTTAAAAACCTGTGGTTTAAGCTCTGTGAGGCCACCATATAGAGAGCTTCACATTTTCGACTTTGCTTTGGTCGCAGGCTATCCTCCAATCGACCTGTCTTCTCTCTTTCTCGATTCATTTTGAGGTATATCAAGTTCTATGATCTTTTATTTGATTCTTATTTTGTGTTTTTCATCTCAGTTCGAAATGTGGATGCGGTTTTGTTTGTGTTGCATTGAATCGTGCTCTACTTGATTAGATCTTTCTATTCAATCAAGTTTTCGTTTGCTTTTACTAATGTATACTTGTTACTACACACTTTTGGCTTAGGTTTAGTGCAGTCTATGTCGTTCAGTTCGATTCTGGCCTCTCCCGTTTTGAGCTTATTGGCGTTTCATTCAATGTGTATTTGTTGATGAATTCACGCCGTATCACTAGTAATAATTGAGAGAATATTGCTTATGGATATGACATTTATTATGATTCTTGACTAGCCTGATGGATTTATATTTGTTTGAATGGTTCCTTTGAATTGGCAGATCAATTGATGGATAATGCTATTAATTAATTATGTAGGTTTATGAATGATGCAATGTGTTATAAGACATTTCTATGAATCTTTTTTTGTTTATGTAAGTGGAACCATATCAAGTTGCTGAGTTTGCTGCTGCTTTGTTAACAGTGAGGGAGAGAGAATGTCAGGTGGGGGTACACAGAACAGCCTTAGAAAAGCTCTGGGAGCTCTGAAGGATACTACCACAGTTTCATTAGCTAAAGTCAACAGTGATTATAAGGTACTCTATAAGTTCTACTCTCAATGCATCCCAATAGACTGGATCTATCTCATGTTCTTGGCTCGATGTTAAATTCAGGAATTAGACATTGCTATAATTAAGGCAACAAATCATGTTGAACGCCCTGCAAAGGAAAAACATATCCGAGGTGTGTTCCTTGATGCCCTTATCAAGATATTCATTTTCTTGTCCAATTGAATGTGTCAAACTCCTCATCTGAACTTTACATTTTTACTTGATAATTTGTTTCTTCTATCTGGTATTCTAGGATAATAGTCATCATAATACGAAAATAAGATAATTTTGTCTTCTTAAAAGAATTAGATGGTTGTGGACTTTTGCAGCTATATTCGCGGATATTTCAGCAACCATGCCTAGAGCTGATGTTGCATATTGCATCCAAGCTTTGGCAAGAAGATTATCCAAGACTCATAATTGGGCAGTAAGTCTTCATGTTTTGCCGTCATAAACATTACAAATCAGTATTCTTTGCAAATCAACTGCTATCACAAAAGCTATATATCTTCATGCTTCGAAGTTCTACTAGAACATTCAATCTCTCTGTAGCTTTTTGAGCTTATATCATCTGTATTATTGCGCAAGTTAATGTGATTTGAGTGCCGGTAAATGTTACATTTGACATTACGGTCTATCATACTTCAATTCTGTCAACTCTTGGCAAAATCATGGGAAAGTAAGATTAATAAGAACTTCTGTCTGTTGTAGACGTGAAATTGATGGTGTTAAAACCAAGGGTTCCTGTGACTGGGGCTGATAAGCATTTATCTTGTAACTTAAACAAACCTGTAACATTAGTATAGAAACTGTTGTGAAGAATAGTGTTAGACTGATTTATGTACTCTAGGCAAATAGTATTTGCAGACTACAGTTTTTCCATCTTAATGTAAGACGTGATATATTTCAAATTTAGATGGCTTGGGTTTAGATTTCATCTCCAATTAAGATTTGTAGTGCTTATTAAATTTGTTTAACGAACTATGATTTCACTGTGTAGGTTGCATTAAAAACTTTGGTTGTTATCCATCGTGCTTTACGGGAAATGGACCCCACATTTCGTGAAGAACTCATTAACTATGGCAGGAGAAGAAACCACATGCTTAATTTAGCTCATTTTAAAGATGATTCCAGTGCTAAGGGTACCTCCTCTGAGGCTTTAGAATTGAATTTTTTTTTTTAAGGAGAATGAAAATCTCAATCTAAAACTTTTCATGTGCTGCATGTAGCTTGGGATTATTCTGCTTGGGTACGTTCGTATGCCTTATTTTTGGAGGAGAGGTTGGAATGTTTCCGTGTACTGAAGTACGATGTCGAGGCAGATCGTGTGGTAAGAAAATACTTTCTTTCTTGAACCTCATCTTGTGTTTGGAGAGTATAAAGCATAGGAAGTTTCCTTGAGAGGCCCGTCACCAATGCACTACATGTAATTGCTGTTTGGGTTTCATACAATTGAGAATACTGCTTCACCTACATTTTGGTAGTAATTTTATGGATAATGGTGCAGAGGACCAAAGATCTAGACACTGCTGAGTTGCTTGAGCAGATGCCAGCATTACAAGAGCTTCTGTATCGCGTACTTGGTTGTCAGGTAATTTATGACACTATTTTCAGGTAGACATATTTATGTCCCAAGGACTAGGTTTTTATTACTGAAAATATTATGTGGTATGGCTTCATTTATAATAGAAAAACATTCAGGATTTTTCCTTATTTATTGTGGATTAACGTTCAACTTTTCTGCAGCCACAAGGAGCTGCAGTTCATAATTTTGTAATTCAGCTAGCCCTTTCATTGGTAGGAACCTCTTACAATCTTTCATGTACGGTGAAAGATCTTTTACTCCTTTGTGGGGTCGATTCTCATCATCCATGTCTTCTATCTTTTTGTAGGTTGCTTCTGAAAGCGTCAAAATTTATCAGGCCATCAGTGATGGTACTGCCAATTTAGTTGACAGGGTAAGAACTGATCTGTTTATCAGATAAGCTTATTGTAAATGCAAAAAAACTGAAACTAACATGGTCTTAATATTCAGTTTTTTGAGATGCAACCCCAAGATGCAATGAAAGCCCTGGATATATACAGGAGGGCTGGCCAGCAGGTATTGTTAACAGTATTGCCGTTTTCATCAACTTGTATCACTGCTCAGGATAAGAGTTGAATAGACATGGTCGTAATTTTCTCCATTTTTGCAGGCAGAAAGGCTCTCTGAATTCTATGAAGTTTGTAAAAGTCTCGATATTGGGCGTGGCGAGAAGCTTATAAAGATTGAACAGGTAGTTTGCACCCCCTCCCCCGCTATCTGTCTATAAAAAGAAAAGACTAATTTCGTGTTTCGTGTGCTCATTTTGAAGCCTCCTGCATCATTTTTACAAGCCATGGAAGATTATGTACGAGAAGCTCCACAAGTTTCGACAGTTCGTAAGGATCAGGTAGTGCCTTTTTTCTTTTTTTACCTCTTCTATTCATTTTTTTTTTTTATACTTTCCCAAAGTGTTTGTTCTCCGCGCTCTTATATAATGGGTATACCAAGATATTCTATGAAATACACCTGAACTCTTTTTGGTACACATCATAATAAGCAGACTGCTGGTAATAAAGTAGCTGCCCCTAAAGAAGTCCTGGCAATTGAGGACAAGAAGGAACCAGAAGTGCAAACGGAACAACCAGTGACACCTCCACCAGCTGCGTCTCCGCCACCCCCTGAACCAGTGAAAGCAGAACCAGTCGTGACTGAACAACCTGACTTGTTGGTAAGCTTCTATTGTTAGTGAGTCTACTCCTAATATTAGTAGATAATGACATAACCGTGATTCTTAAGTGGTTACTAATTTACTTAAAATAATTTGACCAATTTTTTTCTTAAATAAATTAGAAAAATGATTAATTTTGAATTCTTAAAATTATTTATTGTATTGAACAAAAAATCAACGGCTAAAAATGAAACTATATATTATTTTTGTCATTTTGTTCTTTTAAAAAACTCAACATATGAAGAGATTTCATTCATGTTATTGGATTGTCAAATAACTCCAATTTAATTTTACACGGAGTTTTTTTTTTTAAAAATTTTATTTTAATGCTTGAAAGAAATCATATAGTCTTGAGATCTCCTGAAGTAAATATGGTCGGTATTTTGAACTTTTCAAATAAACAGATACTGAAGTTACCCTATTACAAGTGTGGCTGTTTCTTTAAAAAATTAGTATGTAGTCACATGATTATTCTAGAAATACGTTTTTGGGACAATTATCTGTGTTTGGTCAGGGTTTGAATGATCCTGTAGCTGAGACCACTTCCAATTTAGATGAGAAGAATTCTTTGGCGTTGGCGGTTGTCCCAGTTGGTAGTTCTCTTCTTTCTTTCTGCATTTTTCTTCAAATTTCAATAGCAAGCAATAGAAAACAATTCAATATGTGAAGTTGATATTTAGAATTTAGTAAAGAAAAGGGGAACAATACTTTAGGCTTTTGTGTAGTAATTGGAATAACCATACACGTGGAGTCGACTCACTGTTCTTGTACTGCTTGTGATCACAGCCGACCAACAAACCAGTTCTGCTCCTAGCCAAGTTGATGGTACTACAACTACAGGCTGGGAATTGGCACTTGTTACGGCACCAAGCTCAAATGAAAGTGTAGCTGCTACAAGCAAATTGGTAAGTATCTTTATTCTATATACTCATTAGACATAATATTTTGCATTCATACCGGATCTATACACAATAGTGATGTAATCGGTACCGTCGCCCAGACTTGTATTCTAGCATTTCATCTTATATATGTCCAGGAGACCATTAGTCTTCTACTGTTCTAACTCCTAAACAACATCCCGTTCCCTCTTTGCCCAAATTTATGATATTCTGATAATGCTTTGAACTGATTGGCAAAGGCCGGAGGGTTGGATTTGCTTACATTAGACAGCTTATATGATGATGCAATCAGAAGAAATAATCAGAACGTGAGTTACAATCCATGGGAACTAGTTCCAATGCCCGGTGCCATGATGCAACAGCCAATCCATGATCCCTTTTTCTCCTCGACTGTGGTGACTGCACCTCATTCAGTACAAATGGCAGCCATGGCCAACCAGCAGCAAGCTTTCATGTTGCAGCAGCAGCAGCAGATGATGATGATGGCTCCTTTGCAACAGTCAAATCCTTTCGGAAATCCTCACGGGACCAATGCCTACCACTACAGTCCGGGTATGCCTGTTCACACTTCCAATCCTTTTACTGGTCTCATTTAAAATCATCCAAAGAACACTCTGATAGAAATGTTAATGATCATGACTTCTTCAAATGGGGGGCTGCTTAATCTGGTGTATCAGATGTACAATATCTTGTGTATGTGTAGTAGTTAAGTTAGCTAGGGTGAGATTCTTTTGATCATAATTAGTGAGACAGGCTTTTGATTGATTATTTGTGTCATGAAAGATGGTAATAAGGTCTTAGATACCTGGAAGAATTGCTGGCAACATGCTTCACTATTGTGAATGATTAAGCAGAAAATTTGAAGTTTTTTTCCCCTTTCTCTTTAAACAGTGTGTCCTTTCTGTCTTATTCAATTCTTCCTTTATGGATCATAGGAATTTGTAAAATCTATCTTTAGCAAATTTATGTAAAACCAACCTTGATATTTATCCTTCAGGAATTGTTGTGGTTGTTATCATTTACTTCCGAATATTCTCACACTGTTCTGTTAATCCTTCCCTATGCTTAAGAGATGATTACTCAATTTCGGACGTGCCTTGGTAACAACATGAGCATTCTCCAAATTCTTACATCTAATTCCCCCATCGAACTAGATAGCAACAATAATCAATTTAACCATTCCTTCTTTGACCCATTCGATAAGTGCAATTCCTTTTTCCTGTCTTGCAACACTTCTCCCGGTCTCGGTTTGGGTTTAGAGAAAGGAACCGACATTTCCTTTGACTACCACATTCATATGATGAGAACACCATGCAGAATCAATAAACCACGAATCTTCTCTTTGGATTCCATGCAATTCTTCATAAGACATCATAAGCATTTCTTGTTCATGTACTGTCAAGGAACTTTGCAACTCATCTTGCAGATCTTCTCCATAAATCTGCATCTTATTTGCCACTATCATGACCTTGGAAAAGTATTCTATCACTCCTTCACCAGACTTCATCTCAATTCCTTCAAACCTGTTCTTCATCGCGTCCCATATTTCCTTGATAAATTTTTCATCAACATGCTTCAATGCTGTCTAAAGCTTCCTTCATTCTTATTTCCTTCTGTGATCAGTTTCTTGCTGTTGCAGAATTTGAAAGACTGTTGCTTTGAAAATCAGACTCGGTAGGGGCTCTCTGGTACCAGATTGTTGAGAACATTAATGAATTTGCTCAACAAAACTGTGCTTTTTTGAAGATTCTGTTAAGTTTTTAAATAATATAAATCTGCACCCATAGTTGAAGAAAGAGAAAAAATAGCAACCCAGTATAGCTACAATTCAGCTAAGTGGTAACTGAAACTTAGAATCAAAATAAAATATCCCTAAAAAATATATAAAAAAATACATTATAAAATTGTGTTAAAAGGGTTTCTATAAAAGGCTCAAATTTTGCCGACCAAAATATTATTTAAAATAAAAAGAACAAACTATTGGAAGAAAAACAATATTTTAATGTAAAATTAATTTTTAAAGTGAGTAGATTCAGTGAAGCGCATATCGATAATTAAGGGAAGTACAGGGAAGTCGACGTGGCAAAATCCAGGTGGACTAGCCGTGCAAATTTGGTGTGGTAAAGGTGGTATATTCGAGAAAAGTTCTAGTATTAAAGCCACGTCAGCATCCTTTATATATATAGACTTCGTATGTGGGTCCACCAACATTAAAAAAAAAAAAAACTATTTATAAACTAAAATATATATGTTAACGAAGTACCAGAAATTTCAGACTTGGCACCGCGGGGAAATAGGCGCTTGAAAGAGTTTGGAAACATAGAGATCAAAACAGAATTACAAGATACAGAGATACTAGAGAGAGATTCGAGAGAGAGAAATACAGTGCCGAAAAACGGAGAACGAAGGAACTAGACGAGCTTCATTGCCATTTCCAAAGCTCTCCGGAATGCTCTCTTTCTGCCTCTCTTTTAATTTCGTTCAGTAACAATCCGGACGAACAAAACCTGTGAGTAACCATGTCTTGGTTGTTTAAGTCTTTTCAAGCAAGCGATGATGATATATCCGCCGAGTCGCCGTTGAACAGTTCGTTGTCGTCGTCGGAATGCGTCCATTTCACCACTGCCGATCCTTCTGTTAAGGACGACTTCACTGCGCTTGGTGAGACGCTGAGCCGTCAGCTACGTGGCCTCGTCAACTTTCTCGCTCCACAACCATCACCAGCGTTGATTGTTGCTGCTGATTCTTCCGAATCGAGTTCAGATTCTTCGTCGCTTTCTCAAAAGCTTCAAGGAATTCGCAATGATCTCGCAGAGATAAACGGTGGCTTGAGAAACGGCTTCTCGATGCTCTCTGTTCGTAGCAACAAGGCTGTTGGAGAGATTTGTAGGTTTGCTTCTAACTTGCTGCAATTTCAGAGTCGTTCTGTTGATGATGAAGAAGATGAGGAATTCGAAGACGAGTGTGTTGATGATACGCCAGGAATTACGAATGAGGTTATAAATTTTGTTAACGACATTTCTTCGCGGCCAGAGTACTGGACCGACTTTCCCTTGGCGCTCGTTGATACAGGTAAGTGCAAGTTTTTTGCTATTCATATTTGTGATAAAACATATTTTCGGCATTTAATCATTGGCCAATGAATTTGGCATAAATAGAGATTAGGATAAAAACATTGTGCCTGCAAATTGCACACAATCTTCTTAAACTAGAGCTTGAAGTGATCATTATTCATTAGAATGCTTCGGTGCCGCGAGCAATAGTATTCTGCATTTTTCTCCTCACTCGTCTGTGTTTTCTTTTCCTTCTTTTCTTTTTTCTTTTATTATTTTTTCTCTGAGAATTAACTCACATGTTATGAAGCCTAATGTTCCAATATAATTTTCTTGGATGCTGAAATCGATCTAGTATTTGAGAGATTAGGCAGGTTGAAATCTATATATCTCGCAACTAGAGACTTGGACATACTGCCTTCAACAATAAATCAAGATCAAGAACTAAACCTGCAAAGCTATATATTCTTTTCTCCATCTCTTTAGCTGATTGCTTTAATGCATGGAAAATATACATTCCAAATTGGAGTTCGCCTGTTCTGTTTTTAGAGAGAAGTAGCGTGGGGCGTTGGTTTCTTCTAGATGAAGAATACCTGTCATCCAAGTACTCTTCCTTCTTATCAGGAGCTTATCCAAATATATTTCTGACCATAACCATTTGAAGATCATATAGAAACTAACACTTTCTCCATATATGTTCTTTTATTCAATATGGTATCAAATATGTCAAGTATGTGTCAATCTGAGTGTAGCTTAGAGGATAGGACACCAATTACTATTGAACTCAGGGAAAAAGAAAAAAAAAAAGTAAGTCAAGTATGTCTTGTTTCACTTGGTCCTAGGGTAGACGACAAGCAGTCGTCTGAATTTGGTTGTGTACACTACAAGAATTGGTTGCAGGATGGATTAAGATAATTATCAATGTAACTAAGATCGTTTACCATCTTCCGTTAATGAGAATATTCCAAGTGATGATGACACTTTGATGTATACTGATTTCTGAGAGGAAGTTGGGGCATATTCCTACTCAGCTTACTCCGAAATCCAGGCTGTATTTTCTGTCATCTTCCCCCCTCAATAACAAATAGACAAGAAAATTTGGAGAACCTTTGTAGAAAATAATAAATAGAAATTTGAACTGGTATACCCCATGATCTTTGGTGCTTCTCCAGGAAGCACATGTACTTGTTTCTTTACAAGTTGGTAATAGCATGTCCTTGGTTGTGGCGTAAAATCTTCAGGTGCTATTCTCTTTATTGCTTTTTGTTTCTCATTTAATGTTTTGGTATAGCCTGAGGACGTAGATTCCTGATACCTCTCGTATGATTGAGCTTTTGCTAAATTAGAATTACATCCACCATAACGAAGGTGCAACTCAACCTTTATGTTAATTGGAATTGCTAATTAGGTTAGCAAAATCCATTCATATTTCCAACTCAAATTTGTATGTTCAATCACTCCAATTTTTCTTTTGTTAGTGATAATTATAATTATTGAGAAGTTAAATTTCACATTGAACACTTTGTACGCGTAAGTCTGTTTATATGCTTTAATTTTCATTCACTATTAACATAATGCATTGATTAGCTTTATTGCAGATTTTAAAATGTCTGACGTTCAGAGAATACACACTTCAACTGTTGAGCAATTGATTCCAAATATCTCAGCTCGTAAAATACAGCTTCAGAGTTCCATGAGCAATGGACGTTTCTGGATGATTTATTTTATATTGTTGCTTCCAAGATTCAACAAAGATGATTTTGAGCTTTTAGTAACCCCTGAGGTAAGACTTATTTCCCTTTTAAAATGTCACATTCTTCATTTTTTAGGTTGTTTGCAGATTATTATGAGTGATGCTTGCTGTTGCATTAAACCCTAACTGGAATTGCTTTAGGATTTTTTTAATCATAAATTGATTTGATTGCATTGACTTTTTTTTTTCTTCATAATTTTGGATCTTCCTCTTCTGAGCTAGGAATCATCTTGTGGCTTTCTGTCTGACCTTTCTATCCCTATCCTGCAAGTTGGACGCCTTTACACATTTCTTGTTTTCAATATTTGCCTTCTGTGTGTTTAATGCATTTCAAGTTCATTGTCTGCTGACTGTTATGCTTACCATTAAAATGTTATTAACTTTCCCCTCTTTTCTTTCCATTAATATAGTGCAACTACACTTCATGCTAGAATTGTAGTCTTTTCATGCTAGATTAATGCTAGATAATTTATATAACTTTGATGCGTTCCAGTCCTTTATTTGCTTCAAATTGAATATTGTTGGATATTGTCTTCGAATTGAATATTGTTGGATATTGTCTTCGAATTGAATATTGATATGTATGCCAACGTATTTGTGATGGTTAGATCACCATATTCAAATTGCACTCACACGTGAGAGATAATAATGATAAGCCAAATTTAATGGTTAGGTTCGACCTTTTTGCTCTGTTGGTCTGATTTAGTTCAAATGTTTACAGAACTGATGATTATGTTTGGCTTTTTGCATAAGAAAAATGATAACGAAACTGTCCATTTATTTGGGATATATATTTAGAACTTTCTCTAAGAACATAGATACATTAAAGATTAATATCATACAAATTTCAGTTTACTTAAAGGAACGCATAGTGGAACTGAAAAAAATTGACCAGTTGGATTCAATCAAGTTAGACTTGTTTATGGTAAAATTCAGATGTAGTTTTCAGAAAAGTATCAAGGACGTAGGTTCAAATCGATTTGGTAAAGTCCAAATTGAACTGATGAACGCCTCTCTAGTTTTTCACTTTTCATCACATGCTTCTGTAGCTGTTTTTGTGATCTAATGACGAGACTAACTTGATTACATAGAATTAGTAGATTGACTTTAAACATAACTTTCAATTTAATTAGAGAGCGACAACCTTAATTACACTAATCCAGATTCTCTTCTGTTTCTGTTGGGATCTTGTGCCATTTTTTTTCCGTTCCAGTTGGGTTCTTCTTTGCCTGTGTATAACGTTTAAGTAATTAACTTTGACCGAATGCATGATTGCAAATCTAATAACAAAATTCACTCAAACTCAAATTCCCACAATGAACATCTCTATTAACATGACTTTTACTTGAAGTTTCTGATTAATAGTGTGACATCTTTGTTCTTTTTTGGTAGATTGTCGAAGCAAGAAACCTACTTCTGGATAGATTTCAAAGAAAAGAGAAATCACAGGTGAACTCTGAGGATACTCGTGATAACAATAATTTAGTTTGTGGCACTCAAATGGGAAATATGCCATCAGAGGAAAAGGAAAACTCGACTCAAACCATTGAGGGACGCGAAGGATTGGGAATTATGGGTGGAGAGGAAGAGAATACCAATCACCAGTTGAAAATGGCAGATTCAAAAACTTCTGCCGATGTCAAAGAAAGGAGTGGTCTTGAAGGTACAATATCATTTAGTGAAATAGAGGATGATGGGACCGATTTGTCTGGAAGGTTCTCTGTAATAACCCCCCCAAGGACTTCTTCATCAACCGAGTCCAGTGATTGGGTTCATCTGCATGAAAATGCAGGCTCAAAGCTGGATCAGCAGCAGAGGACATGGAAGCAGGACACAGAGTCAGACGGTGGGGATTCAAGTGATTGGTTTAATGTGGATGAATTTGACTAAAAAGGTGGACGTAACCTCGTATTTCCCCAACCTCAACCCCCACTATTTTTTCCCCCAAAAAGTTCGAGTTTAATAAAAACGAAAAAATCCTTAGTTTTCTCTCTAGAGTAGAGTAGTTTCAAAGGAATAGGTCTTATTTATCTTCCACTTAGTTTCTTTAAAGGATAAATTTTGTGCATATGTTCTCTTCATAAGGTGTTGAGATTCTAGTAGAGAATTTCACTCATTGTTATTCCCCCAATTGAACATTCCAAACTAATTCTCTAGATGAGGTCGCTGATTTACGTTTTGGTTTTCTATTTTTGAAAACTAGGCTTACAGTATCCATTTATTATTGCAAAAAAAAAAAAAAAAAAAATTCACTTCTTAAAAAGTGCCTTTAAAATTTTGGCGATAAAAAGTCAAGATTAAATTGTAATTAAATGTCTAAGAATTTCATCTCAAGGGTGGACAAGGTGTGTGTATGGTGGATATAGATTTGCGTATCTTACCGACATATGCCACAACTTGTGCTAGCCACGAGGAGTTGATGCTTCCAGCGCCTGCGCCAATTGGCAAAGGTTGGATGAAAGTGGATCGAATTGACTCTAATCTGTACAGTAAATTTTGCTGAACAAGATTTGAACTGTATATATTTCAGTGTACGACTACGATACCGTAAGGCACATGTTCTTCAACAAATGATAAATAGGTCACTTAGCTGCGTTTTCTGCATTCGATTAATTGAAGCAGGACGGCAGTAGTGGTCCTTCGCAGAAAAATGCTAGCACAATATACAGGACGATCGTGAAAATGAGCAACAACGAACATCTGCAGGATAAACGCAAACTGATTATTGTTTTCTTCGTTTCTATACGTTCAAAATAATAGTATGGGCAGAAGAGTGGAGACCATGATGTGTTGTGCCTATTTCCTAGCTCAAAAGAATTTTTGGGTTCCACATGAAAGTGCCAGGGGGAGTCAGGAGGGACCAAACTGTGATGAAAATGACGGGACAAGATAATGCGTAATTAAAATGATTTTTAAGGACATTGCGTTATCTTCCATCCAACTGCCACAAGTTGCTGTCTCACCAGTTCACTCTCTTATGAAATTGATTGAAGTTGAAATTGAAACCAATTATTATTGATAACAGAGAAGTACAAGTTAAGGGAGATTGGACAGCTTCCGTCTCCCCTTAAGCCTCAAACTATAACAAACCAAAAGCATATCCCTTGGCTACTCTGCTATAGCTATGCACGTACATATTATTTTCCACCACTGTTTCTCTTTTCATGATAGATATTAATAATCTAATAAGTACCTTTCACGAGTTTTAACTAAACCTATGGCACATTATCATAACTTCTTTTAATGAGCATTTAAAGGAGCATTTAAAGGGTAGTAGAAAGTTACCTGCTAATTATGGTTATAACTTACTTATTGGAGTGGTCATTTGAAGGGTATTGACTTACTAACTTGCCATGGCCATAACTTTTTTTTAACTTTTTTTTAGTGGTCATTTGAAAGAATAGGAATTTTTTTTGGTGGGGAAACTATAAATGCTCACAAAATTTTTAGGTAAAAATCAAATTAGGACGAATGGAATTGACCTCTAAAGTTGATACTTAAACCATTAAAAATTTCAACATCATCTTTGTCATTTCTAAGATTTTAAGCCATCATTTCTACGATTTTAAACAATTCTTATGGTAGATTGCATTCAAGCCATTCAATCAAACATTTGATTAATGACTTAATTTAGAACAAGGTTCCAAATCTTATTTCTAAAT
The DNA here is from genome assembly GCA_033971965.1 of Cucurbita ficifolia. Taxonomy (NCBI): domain Eukaryota; kingdom Viridiplantae; phylum Streptophyta; class Magnoliopsida; order Cucurbitales; family Cucurbitaceae; genus Cucurbita; species Cucurbita ficifolia. The sequence continues at coordinate 2,559,771 of CM066972.1, forward strand.
TTTTTATTTTAAGAGGTAATTTAATTCTAGTCTTTTATCTCTAGGTTAATTCAAATTTTGTATAAAGAATGTTAATTTATTCGATTCAAGAGTTTTTACTTCAATAAAAACTTAAATTATTAGGCTAAGGATTAAAATTATTGAAAAACTTAAATTATTAGGCCAAGGATTAAGATTATCACTGCCTATCAGAAAACTAAGAATCACAGTTGATTGGAAGGGCAGTTTTTTTAATTACTAGTTGAAATAAATCAACCACTTATTATCAATAACTAACAAAGAATATATTAAAAAGATGAAACTTACATTAACCTATCATCAATTTAAGTTTTTTAATTTAGTGATGATTTGATAATAGTCATACCTATTCTGAGGCAGTTGGCTGGAAGGACAAGTTTTTTTTATTACTAGTTGAAATAAATCAACTTATTCTTAACAACTGACAGAATATCTTAAAAAGATGAAATTTACATTAACCTATCATTAATTTAAGTTTTTGAATAAATTTTTAATTTAGTGATGATTTGATAATAGTCATACCTATTATGAGGCAAATTACCCAACTTAATAAGCCTATCATGATTCTACGATTAGAAGGAAAACATGGTCAAAAGCAGAAACCAATGAAATCTGAATTCAATTTAAGGCAAGACATGAAAGCAGACGGCCATTGTCTGTGTACTGCATGGAGTGACTACCGAAATAGCCTTATAAACTTATACCTATAATTCGCACTAATAATTTCTTAATTATGTAAGTTGAACAAAATATGAGAATTTTGTCAAAGATACTTACGTGAGTTTAAGGTTTCTCCACCACAAGGTATTTCTGTAGCGACGTGATTGTCTTCTAAATCGAACAGCATTTCCTTGAATATTTGTAGTTTTATCCACCAGCAAAGCCAAGCGGTCACCTCTCTCCAACACTTTCTCAATATTATCCATCATTACACCCCTCACCTGTAATCACATATCAATGTTTGATGAATTTCCATTCCGGTATAATTTATGTATGGTGAAACCAAATACCGACCCAATGTGAACAAGTTTGCTTTAAATACAGTTATTTTATCCATAATATAGCTCTTTTTATCCTACACTGAGTGATGAAACTGAAATGCTAATATAATAATCTGTATCAGGCTCACGTAGATTGATAGTGGTTGTAAGAGAAGAATGTATATCAAAACCGCCCCACAAAGACCATCAGATGCTAATATTCTTATCCATCAACAAATTATTTCTTTAACGTACTCTAATCCTAATTAAATCCATTGCTAAGGATCAATGGTAATAAAAAGTAACGATTGATAGCTGGATTCTGGAAAGCACAGAGAGCTACTGTTAGATGAAACAGAGTTTGAAAGTTCAACAAACAATTTTCTGAACTTGCCCGACTCAGTTCACCTAACGGTTTAGCCTATTGGCATTTGAATCATTAGGAATATTTTTATCCACCATCGAAGCCTTTCTTTTATGTACTATGAATTATATAGATAATTAAATCCATTGCTAGAGCCGGTAAATATCAGTAACGATTATTAGATAAATTTTGGAAACTAGGAACCGGTATTTCAAATGATCGATAAGATCAACAACTTACTTAGACCAAAAGAGTTTATAAGATAATTTTGAACTTGCCTGACTCATTTCACCTTTTAAGCGGTTTAGCCTATCTGCATTTGGATCATTTGAAAAATGGTCCATCTGTTGGCTAAGAATCCTTGAAAATTCATCGTTCATTGCATATGCAGGAGCTGAAAGAATTGTACGAGCGTAGGTCTTTACAAATCTATGATGAATATCCTCGAGAAATGCAAAAGGAATTCTCCCTGCACAAATATTGAAAGAAGTTTAACTATCATCCATTAATGAGAATACTCATCTCCGATCAAGGTGACGATGAAACTACGAACTTGGAGAAGAGTTAGATATAGACAATATGAATGCTACTGAAGCAGTCATTTTATACAGGTGAAGAAAAATTCCATTACAAACAAGTAGATTCAAATTGAGACAAATCAACAAGAACTAAAACAGCAATATTGCAAAGAACAGCATATATTGTATAAAAGAAATTGGTTCAATGTTCATAAGCTTAGAGTTCGAAATTTTGAACGAATTATGAGTTGGTTGCATACTGTTTCAAGGAACTAAACTGTCAAACGGAAACCAAAAAGAAAATGCACTTTCTCGCAGAAGTTTTCAATCGAAATTGCAATGCAACCTAAAAATCTCGTCAACATACTTTTTCTTGTAATTCACCATCAAATCCGAATGACAAAAAAATTATATAGGAAACTATATGTAACGGGACCAATTCTTTACCTCCTCAACATTTATATGGCCTAAAGAGTGAAGTTGAGAGCGTTTATACAGATTCCTAATCAAGAAATGATTTAAAACAAATCCGCCCGAGCAAACAGTTCCTTCTGTCCGCAAGAACAATAAAATTCGGTCAAAAAATTAAACAGAGAACCGACCGAATTTTCGGTTTAGCAGCCGATAGAATTGTGTTTTACGCTCGTGACAATGGCATCTACCGTTCTTACGCATCCATTTGGTTGGAACACATAGAACGAGGAAAGCAATAAAGTCATCATCCACTTGAGTGAGTTTATTATACAAAATCTCGTTAGAAATCGAATGGATAGAAATCGATGCAAAGAGCTCAGAATCACTTATCAAAACGAATTGCAAGAACTATTAGAAAAAGATTTTCAGAACGCGTTTTCGGTCCTCAAGTCTCACTAAGAAGACCTATTACTATCTCTATTAGGAACGTACCACGACGGCTCGTGGATACGAATTTCAAACTAAGTTGCAGAAAAACTCGAAAGATTAAATCATTCACTTACTTCCGGAGGCTTCGTCGGCCATGCAAAGAACGGTAAGGCCATCGGTCCTCTTGACGTGAAAGATGTAGCGATCGTGAGAAAATGACGCATTGCTATCATCGTCTCCCGGCTTCATTTTCTCCATAATCTGCCTCGCAATGACGCTCGCATTCGTCTGTGTAGAGCTAAACTCCGCCAAAACAACGTGTCCTCTGGCCACCATTCCATAAAGAATCGCCATCGCTCCTCTTAACAACTAAAAACCTTCTAGTATCAAGACCTCATTTACGAGAAAAGAGGAGGAGCTCGGAGGCCAGAGGCATCTGGATTTGCAAACCGGAGTTAATTTGACAGATATCGTTGCAGCGGAAGGAGAAGAATGAAAGATTTCTGTTCTTTCCTGAGGCGGAGATTTAAGTGTCGTAGTGCAAAGCCAATAGCGTTACGCAATGCCGTCCAAGCCTACCCCGAATTTGGCGGGAAAAACTTGCGTTTGTAAATCAGCGGGTAGAATCGTGGTTGGTAGCTATGTAATTTAAATTTTATAATAATTTAATTTTTTAATTTTAGTACGTATTATTACTGTAAATCTATGACAAAAAAATATTATTTAAAAAAATTTAAAAGGTATTAACCGATTTTTTTTAGGAATTGACTTTCCCAAATTAAAAAATAATTTTGAAATTATAAAGATATTTTTTAAACTAGAAGTAAAACTTTTCATTTCCATCCAAAACTACTGTAAGGATATTTTTTTTTTGACTTTTTAAGAAATTTAAAGATATTATTAAACTTTTTCAAAGTACAGTGATTTTTTTTAGACAAATGGTAAAATTCAAATGTATTTTTATTAATTTAACATTTTTATTAAAATTAGACAGACCATTCAAAGATAAGGCCCAAATTTTCAGAAAAAAATTCATGCCACGTTAATTATTAATTGACTTATGAAAATATCATAATATTATTTATCAGCAAAGTAGTACCACACAAGGGCTATTCAAATGGAATTAATTCAACTTACTACATGTTATGGGTCGATTTCAGACATGTTAGTAGATTTGAACCTATCCAAGTTTGGTAGGCCTACCTATACCAAAAGAGGATGAAGGTTCTTCAAAAACTTGTGAGGTAGAATTGAGCATCTCAATTGATTACTTATAAGGAAAATCACCTATAATCGATCAATGAGCCCAAGTTGAAGGCTCGTCAAAGACTTGTAAGACCGACACGAGCGTCTCAGTTGATTATTCGTAAAGAAAAGACGCCCTGAATTGATCGATGAGCCTAGGTCGAAGGCTCGTCAAAAGGCTTGTGGGACCAAAGTGAGCATCTCAATTGATTACTCATAAGGAAAATACGCCCTGAATCGACCAATGAGCCTAGGTCGAAGGCTTGTCAAAGGTTTGTGAGACCGAATTGAGCACTCTCAATTGATGACTCATAAGGAAAATACACCATGAATCAATCGATGAGCCCAAGTTGAAGGCACGTCAAAGGTTTGTGGGACCGAATTGAGCATCTCAATTTATTACTCATAAGGACGTCATGAGTCAATCGATGAGCCCAGGTTGAGGCATCCAATATCCCATCCGCTAACAAAGTTGACCCCTTATACTGTTATGACGTTGTTGATGGGATGACTACTACAAATATGAGAGTTCACTCTCCATTCAATGAGTGCAATCTAGCTTGAACACAACTCCACTTTGTGTTTTATAGTAATTTAAGTATCATATTAAGATCTCTTTTATACAAGGAAACTCGAGTTAGAACCTTCATACTCAACCCTAATAAAAATGAACATTTCACTTTGAAACATTGTCTTTCAAAAGACCTGCCAAACACGTATTCAACTATAGGCTCTAGACTTCAAACTATTTTCACAATCTACCATCTTTTGAGTTAGCTGGTTCTTCACTATTCCAACAAGTAGTCGTACTATTATCATAAGTTCTTTATCTGCCACTTTCCCAACAAGTACCAAATGGCTCTCCATCCCACACATTTGAATAAAAAAATCAGTGAAGTTCATCGATTCATATCTAATCCTTTCATCTTTCGCCATAAAGTTCTTTATTCATATTTGACAATATATTCTCTTTTCGAAAACATATCTATCATTTTCCCTCCATTGTTCATTCAAACAGTTCAATTATGATTTTTTTTTATAGAAAAAAGTACATAATCTTTTGTAACTTATACCCGTTTATAATAACTTTGAATGTGTGTATATATATATATGGTACAGTTAAAAAATATGTGTGCAAAACTACGTATAAATAATTAATAAATACAAATCTCAAATGTTCAAGTAATTAATATTTCAATGATATTTAATTAATATTTGATGAAAAGCTGCAATCTTTCTTGCAATATTGATAAAATATATATATATTAAATTTCTTGTAATTTATCAATTTAATTTTGATTCAATATAGTATTATGGTAAAAATATAAATTTAATTTTCAAAGACTACCTTACCTTGAATTTCTTATTAAATACGTTTCGAAGTATTCTGAATTACGCAATCGAGTACAAAGTAAAATTTAAAAGTTACATTTTCTTTTTTATAAAAGAAATTAAAAAGGTACTTTTAAACGTGAATAGAATATAATTTCATTTGTACCGTCTTTCACCAAAATTTAAAAATAAAAAATAAAAAATTAAAGTTAAAAAGGGGGACATGGTGGGGTCCACGGAATGTGTGGTAGTAATCAACTGATGTACTTCACCCAAGTGGGCGTTCATAAAACGAAGAAGAGCCACTCGATCGTATATCTCCATCCTGCATCCACAGCCATCAGTGGAAAAGAAGAAATGTTATTCTACGCGACATCGCACGCAACAAAAACCCATTAATAGCTCTGCCATCCCCCTTCCCATGCAAAGTCAGGAAACAACTCTGATTTTGTGTCGTCTCATTTTTCTGAATAATTACCCAATATAGCCAATTTTTATTAATTACCAACCTCTTGATGTATCAATATCTCCCTCCATATATTATATATATATATATATATATATATATCAAAAAGTTCCCTTACATTATTGCCCTTCTTAAAAGTAAATTGAGATGCTTCTAATTATAGACCGGTTAAATTAATAAATATATAATTATTTAAAATATATATTTTTAAACCAAAAAAAATCGACTTATTTAAATATAAATTTGTAAACTCGATATTTTGATTTTGCAAAATATAAGTATATACTTTAAATACATTTCTTCTTTTTATGATTTTAAATTATTGTGATTTTATTAACTTCGAATGAATGATTTAGATGATATATTTTTAATTTTTAATTTTATTATACTAACTCAAATCATTTGGTATATCTGTTTTGTATTGAGTCTATTAAACAAAATTTTAGACTTAGTTAAGATATTATATTTTAAAATTAAATCAGTAAATTTAAGAAAAAAAGATTAAAAAAAGTAGAGAAATTGAAGCAATGAGTTAGAGAGAATGGGAAGGAGAAGATATTGGAGAGGAAGGAAAGAAAGAAGCAATCACATCAATGATGAGGACAGCAAAATCACGGATCTCACAAGCTTACAAAAAACCATACAGCTTGATCTCTTTTAACCTCATTCCACCCATGGCTCACACACCTTTCCTTCACCATCCACCCACATGCCTCTCCTCTCTTCTCTCTCCTCTCGCCCTTCACACACACACTTTCCACTGTACACTCACGTTAGTTTAATCATCCATTTTATAGTTTATTTTTCAATTTTATTCCTATAATTCGAGTTTTTTCGCTATAAAATTTCACATTACTTATAAGAGCATATAAACTTTTTTCTAACGAGCGCGTTTTAAAACTGTGAGGCCGATGGTGATACGTAACGGGCCAAAGCGGACTATATCTGCTAATGGTGGATTTGGGATGTTACAAATTGTATTAGAGTCAGACACCGAACGGTGTATGATTGAGAACGCTGAGCCCCCAAGGGGGGTAAGGGTGTGGAAACCTCTTCCTAACAGACGTGTTTTAAAACCATGAGACTGATGGTGATACGTAACGGGCTAAAGTAAACAATATGTGGTTGCGGTGGGTTTGGGTTGGTACATTCTCCCACTCCCTCCCTTCCTTTGTGCAACTCTTTCTTACTTGGTTTAGAAAGGAAAATAATGCATCCCTACATAGTCCTTCAATTTGGTATTTATTATTTCAAAAGTTTCAATTTGATCTGCATATCGTTTGTCGTTTACATGTTTTATCTTATTTTTACCTAGTCTTAAACCCTAATACAATAAATTATTATTTCAAAATGTGATATATTTATTACTCAATACAATAATGGTCCAATAATTTATGAGATTTGATCTAAACAGCTCAAGCCTACACCTAGTAAATATTGTCCTCTTTGTGCTTTTCGTTGAAGGGTTTCTTCTCACGATTTTAAAACGCGTATACTAGGGAGAGGTTTTCATTCCCTTATAAGAAATGCTTCGTTTTTTCTCTCCAACCAATGTGGGATCTCACAATCCACTCTGGATGGGCTTGGACGGTTACACATTGAACATAATTCAACTGATTGAAATCTTCTCCATCCACGTAGTAAGTTAACGAAAATAAAAAAGACATTTGTATCGAGATGAAGGTTTAAAGACGTCGGGATTTGATCTATAATATATAGATATGTGGAGACATTGGTTGTTGTAGCTACCATGCATGGGCACCCCCACATGGGTGCTAGCTGTATGCTATCTCTCAAATCCCTCTCGCTTCTTTGTTTTCGTGTTCCAATTAAGCAAACGGGCAAACAGATTGAAACAAGAAACGCTAGCTACCTACCTACATCTATAGCAAACTACAAGAAACGCGGTGAAAAACGATTTCTATGACAAATTATGTTGGAATCAGCGGTTTAAGCTTTGAGCTGAAGAATTATTGTTCTTCAGAAATTCCCATGCAAAATTATGAGCTGGTTCACATTAATTGCTACCTTTTTAATTATTTCGCAAAAATCCACACTCTATTTATTATTCGCTCTCAATTGTTCAACTTTCAGTATCATTTTGTTTTTTGTTTTTTTTTTTTTCATATTTTTATTATTGAAATGTGGAGTGTTCATAGATTTGTATTATCGAGGACCCCCCATTGCTTAATCATTGCAGGGATAGAGGGGTTCTATTCTCATAATTGAAAATAAATTAGGATCCCATGTTCTACTGTTTGATAACATTTATTACATTGGTTATGAAGATTAAATCTCAAGGAATAGAGAAAATACATAATCAAGATTACGTTCGAGTACCAAATGCTATAACGTTGAAGTAACCTATGGACGTGTAATAGTTCAAGCCCACCGTTAACAGATATTGTCTATTTTGACTCGTTACGTATCGTTGTTAGCTTCATTGTAGGAAGAGGTTTTCACACCCTTATAAGAAATGTTTTGTTTCCCTCTCCAACCGATGTGGGACCTCAAAATTCATCTCCTTGGAGGTCCAACGTCCTCGCTATCACACAGCTCGAAACTTGGCTCTGATACTACTTGTAATCGTTATAGTTCATTACGTATCGTTGTCAGCCTCATGGTTTCAAAATATGTGTATTAGAGAGAGATTTTCATACCCTTGTAAGAAATGTTATGTTTTCCCTCTTCAACCTATGTGTGGAATCTCACAATCCACTCCTCTTGTGGGCTCCACACCCTCACTAGCACACCATTCAGTGTCCACCTCTAATACCATTTTTAACAGTCCAAGCTCACTGCTAGCACATATTGTCCGCTTTGGTTCGTTACGTGTCGTCATCAGTCGCACGAGTTTTTTAAAACGTGTCTGCTAAGAAGAGGTTTCTGCACTCTTATAAGGAATGTTTCGTTTCCCTCTCCAACCCCGATGTTGGACGTCACACGATGGGTTGATTTCTTGATCTTAATTCATCGTGGGAGAAAAAATCTAATTGTTTTTTTCAATGAGTTGAAAATTACTAACCCTAGTTTTAATATTTTGATTATTATTCGAGTGATAAGGGAGATGTAATCTTGACCTTGATAGGAATTATCCATAATAATGAATTTGGGATATTATCTCAAAGAAATTTCGTGTTCGTGATCTTACTTCACCATTTCATTTAAAGAAAGAAATGATCCGAAAGAATCAAACCTTTGGTTTAGTGGTTGATTCTTAGATAAAAAGATTCATTTCCTTTATTAAAAAAAACAGGCAGTACAGTCCATAGATATTTTATTTTCGATTTATCGGAATTGAATAGAATTTACAAATTGATAAAACTGGATAAGTAATGAAATTGCAAGTGCCAAATGCCAACTAGGAAGATGTCCTTTAGATCATGGTTGGCATAGCCCCATGTTCACGTGATTTGTTTTTAGGGCTCTTTTGTTTTCTTATTTTCCTTACTATTCCTATATAACCCCACCCTTCCTTCCCACTCATTTTAACTCACAACCCAAAAAATTTTAAAAAATTATAAACAAAAAAAAAAATGGAGTCTTCAAAAATTTATTCCCTCTTCCTAGTTTGCATGCTTTTCCTCTCCACCGCCACTCCCATTTTCGGCTGCGGCGCCTGCGGCAACCCGCCACCCAAAAAGGGCAAACCCGGCTCCGGTTCCAAGTCCCCAAAAGGCCCCATTGGCCTTCCACCCATCTCCCTCCCCCCCATCGTTAAACCACCCATCGACCTCCCTCCCGTCGTAAAACCGCCAATTACCCTCCCCCCCATCGTCAAACCGCCTGTCGACCTCCCACCCCTCCCTCCTGTTACCCTCCCTCCAGTCACCGTCCCTCCGGTTCTCACAAAGCCATCTCCGGCGTCGAAGCCCTGCCCCCCCTCAGGGAAAGAGACCTGCCCAATTGACACTCTGAAATTGGGCGCATGTGTGGATCTCTTGGGCGGGCTGGTGCACATTGGGCTAGGAGACCCTGCCGTGAATGAATGCTGCCCGGTACTTTCAGGGCTGGCTGAGGTGGAAGCGGCGGTTTGCCTTTGCACTACCCTTAAAATTAAGGCTCTTAGCCTTAATATCTATGTTCCCATTGCCCTTCAGCTCCTTATCAGCTGTGGCAAGACCCCTCCCCCTGGCTACACTTGCTCCCTTTAGAACAAAAAAACCAGGTTAAATCATATCTTCCCCTCTTAATATATTTTTCTTCTCTCTACCCCCACGTGATTAATTCAAGAAATTAGGTAACCTAGAATTTACTATTTATATGTTTAAAACTAGCCATTTCTTAATCAAATAAAAAGCATATATCAATTATATCATGTTTTTATAAACATATTTTCTTAGTTCAGAACTAAAACATGCTTTAAACAAATTAAAATCTAATTAATTTTGGTGAGAGACTTGTGATCTTGATTAATCAATATGTTATTTTTTATTTTTTATTTTTTATTTTTTATTTTTTTTCAGGTTTGATTGATGGTATCCAAATGGAGTCGACATGAGAGGATGTCGAGTCAAATCTTTGTCTCTTTTTTATTTTCTTTTATTTTTGGATTTAATTTTAATTTTCTTGAATGGAATTGCCGATGTTGTAAACAATTTAATTTTTAAATTGTGATAATTGTTGTTATGTTGTGTTATGGATTAGGCAAAGAAGGAAAAATCTGAGTTGCCTTTGTATTTCCTTAATTATATGTCTCTCTCTCTCTCTCTCTCTCCTTTGGTTAAGTAATTTTAATTATCAATTACTCATAACTCTCTCTATCTCTCTCTCTCTCTCTCTCTCTCATATTAAATTTAAATTAAAAGATTTATTAAAAATAAAGAATTTATGTTTGACCTAACAAAATCTGAGGACATTAATAAATAATGTGTGCAATTAAAAGGATGCAAGGGAGGGGCTGTCGGGAAAACGGTGGCGTTTCTGCATTTACTTCAATAACTTAATTTCCATTTTAGACCATTTTTTCAGTTTTGGTTTGGTTGCTCTGTAGAGAGAATGAGAGAGAAAAGGAAAGGGGTTTTTGGTAATTTCAGGGGGCTGTGGAATACAATTTGCTTATGGAAGACACTGAGGCTATGCCAAAACGTACTGACTGAGACGTGAAAGTATTGAAGGACCCCACCGTCCTTTAAATCCGTTTGTCTTTGTGTATCTTAATAAGTTTTTGAGTTATTGAAGAACATTTTCTTCCACTACAAATGATTCATTTATTCTTTTTTTTTTTTTTTTTTTTTTTTACTTTTGGTTTTTAGATTCCTTTCCAATGAGTTTCATTTTCTTTAAAAAAAATATTTAATTTTTTAGTTAAATTTCAAAAATAAAATAAATATTTACAAACTAATTTTTTTTTTCAAGTTTTCAAAATTTGGATTGGTGGTTGAAAATATAGATAAGAAGTAGAGTATTTATACGTTCAATTTTTTAGAAAAAGATTAAGTTAGATTAAAATTTTAACAGAAGAAAGATTTAAATTTAAATTTCTATGGTTTTAAAAGGTGAAATTTGATTAATAAATAACTCATATTGTAAAAATTATTTAAGAAAGTTTTATGGATGGACTAAATTCTATCTATTTTATGCAAATTTAATAATTTTAACATTAAAATTATTAAAAGATTTATTATTACTATTATTTGGTAGGAAGTCCCATCTCCTGCATTCCTAAAAAAGCCATAGATAAGGATACTATTATAAGTTATATTATTGGTCCCTTTGATTTGACAACCTTTATCTTTTTGTTTGACCAAATTCTTATAAACATCTAAATTGTTTTACTGCGTGTGGTAGTTATTTTTCACCCTAAAAATGACCAAAACTTCCTTTTTAGCTCGAAAAGCACAACATCATATATATATATATAAGTCAATTAAAGGGTTAAAAATTCAAAATTTTAATTTCATAAATGGTCAAAGAATATATATATATATATCTAAAAGTTACCAAATAGTTTAAAGAAAGTATGAAATTTGGGATACAAAAAACAAAAATAAATAAAAAAAATGAAGGATGTGTAGTAAATATGGAATGAGCATAGAAGTGAAGAGTTGGTAGAGAGACGGAGTTATGAATAATGATGTGGTGAAGTGGAGTGGAGGGTAGCAAGGAATAAAAAGAAAAAAAGAAAATGGAGGAAGAAGGAAAGTATTAGGGATAAGGAACTAGGAAGGATGTGAGTTGGGAGAAACCAATGAGGGACGAAGCACATGGGAGGAGATTTGTCAGTTTGTTTACTAGAAAATAAAAAAGTTGTAAGATGAGAGAGCACATGACCGGCTAACCCCATCTCTCTTGTGTTTTCATATCATATCATGTCCCGATCTTACGTTGGTTGGAAAGGAGAGCGAAACATTTTTTTTAAAGGTGTAGAAACATATCCCTGTAGATGCATTTTAAAAATCTTGAGGAAAAACTCGAAAGGGAAAGCTCAAAGACAATATCTACTCATAGTGGGCTTAAGCTGTTACAAATGATATCAAAGTCTGACTTCGGGTGATGTGCCAGCGAGGAGGTTGAATTCGAAGGGGCCAGACACGAGGTGGTATACCAGGCGATATGCCAGCGAGGAGGTTGAGCCCCGAAGAGAGTGGACACGAGGCGGAGTGCCAACAAGGACGCTGGACCCCGAAGGAGAGTGGATTAGGAGGGTCCCATATCGATTGGAGAAGGGAACGAGTGTCAACGAGGAGACTGGGCCACGAAGGGAGTGGATTGTGAGATCTCACATCGGTTGGGAAGGAGAACGAAACATTTTTTGTAAATATGTGAAAACATCTTCTGTTATAAAGTCTAAATAAGACAATATTTGCTAGCAGTAGACTTGGAAGACTCTCTCCATCACCTTGAGCTGTTACACTCTCCATCACCTTGAGCTGTTACACTCTCCATCACCTACCTTCGCTCGCACCCACTCTCGCTCTCGTTATACTGCAAAACTATAATCTCACATTCGTGAATACATAAAGGAAGATTGACTGTCTTTTGTAAATTCTCAAACACAGAATTCATCAAGAATAACAAGATAGGGAACCTTGGCTCAGGAAAATTATAAAGGCAGGAGAAAGAGAAGAATACCTCTTTCCAATTTCTTTCTCAAGAAAAACTCTATCAACGTTCAATGTAACAATAGGATAGCATCTCCACTAACCAAAAAACAGATACACAACTACTAATGAACCCTAGGGATGAAAATTAAAAAAAAAAAAAAAAAAAAATTTAACATCAATTTTATTCTCTGAAGTGAGCTATATATCATATGTTCCTCCTAAAGATTACTATCTAGCCGACTAGCCCAATGACTAGCACTAACATGAGGGCAGGACATTAATACAAAGCCACCAGTTACAACAATCATGAAGATCTTTCCATTGTCAATCCACTGGGGAGGAACCTTACACAACTACACTGTTTTAATTTGGCAATAGCTTCTTGCGACTTACCGAGAGCGAGATCGACATAAACTGCAGTCATATTGGCTTCTGGACTGTTCGGTATAATCGATAATGCTTCTGATACAAACTCTTGGGCCTGTTTAAATTCCCCTTGTAAAGCCGAAACTGTGGCAAAATTTGCAAAGAGGACTGCCCGTGCTTCCTCTGGTCTGAGGAACTTCATACCGTGAGGGTCATCCTGAGATGAACTATTAGCGGTTGTGGATCCTCCATTTGCCCCTTCAAGATCAGCAGTCCCATCTACTCGCCATACCTCGCAGTCCTCTTGACTGAATGGCAATTTGAAATTAGTTCCTTCAGATAAATAGTATAGTAAATGCTCGGCAGCTTCTTTTGGTCTATTTAGCAAGCAAAGGGCCTCTGCAGCATAAACGTGGCCTAAGAATGTATAGACTTTAGAACTTTCTGGAAGCTCCAAGAGAGACCTTCCAAGTGTTAGGGCTCTCAATGGGTTTCCCAGTTTCAACTCCACATAAGCCAGGTTAGCAAGAAGTGCTTGCTTAATCAACAGGTTTTCTCTCCGAGTAATCTCATCATAGTAGGAGAGGGAGTTTTGCACAAGTTCCTGAATTGATGAAGCACCCTTCTGTTCTTTCGCATCACCATTTGAACTTATCTGACTAGAGCCTGAAGTTACCAGGGAGGCTTTGGAATCAATACAGTGCAAGTTCTTATAATTTCTCCTGGAAGGTGCCACTTCGCTTGAATCTTTTTCCTCCAAGGATGAATTAGAGGCCACGACAGAATTCGAAAAGCTCGTCTTCGAATGGTTTAACAAGTACAGAGCATTAGAGAGACATTGCCGTGCAAAAGAAATTGACAGCTTAGGTTGTCCTTCGCTGCTGAAATGCCCAGCTTCTTTTCCAGAGGAAAATGCGCCTCCATTTTTCGAAATTCCATCCTCCAATACAAGCTGTCTCCATCTTCCCTTTCCAACAACATGAACCTTGAGATCTGATCTATCGGATTCAGCAAGGTTGTCCTTTAGCAGCCCCATCTCTAAAGCCATTAAGCAGCATTCAGCAAGTCGGAGCCACAGCAGAGGGCGATTATAGAAAATCAAACCGGCTTTTTGGAAGCATCGAGCAGCAAGAAGTGGTTTTCCACAAGCCAAGTACTGAACACCACAATTATACACGATAAGAAGAGAGTTGTCTTGTGAAACAGTCTTTGGTTTTCTATCCTTCCAAAGAGCCGAACTATTAGATACAGCTTTGGAAAAGACTACAGTAGATGTATGATACTTCCCCAGTTGATTATATATGCAGCCAAGGTTGTTGTTTAACATACTTGAAATCCCCATGTCTGTCCGGTTACTTGATGCCAGTAGTAGCTTCATGGCCTTACGATGGTTGCCACGGGCATATTCAAGTTCAGCCTTTAAGAGAAGAGCCATGGATGAATCTATGCCACGAGCAATGTTCATGGCATGCTTTGCTTCGCGCTTTGCTTGCTTTAAATTTCTAGTGAGAAGAAGAAAGCGAACCTTATATAGTTGCAATTTAAGCTTGAGATCAACAGTAGATAGAGACCGATAAACTGGTGTCCTTAAAATAACATTTGAGGATGAAAAACCAGCCTGTGCTGGTAGATTCTGTCCACCAATATCCAACGTTGATAACATGGACTCATACTCAAATGTCTCCTCTGACAAAGTTCTTGATAGAGGACTCTCCAAGGAATTGACACTTGCGGCTATATCTGTATTAGAAGGTTCGGAGGCAGAAGCATTGCTAGGAACAGATGAAGATTTTGCAACCACATTTGTGGATTGTTGTGCCCCTGTACTTCCAATTTCACTCTGGATCGCATTGGTAACCCCAAAAGCTTTTTCCAGATAAAGTAGAACATCCTGACAAAAATACATGAGAAAACCATTTTGAATATATTGTCACGCATTTTATGGCAGATAACAGTTCCATTAAAGACAACAGAGTAAGAACACATGCCAAGAACAGATGGTACAAATTCCAGAAAATATAGGAAGGCTATTGTAGAGGACTATACAGTTTTCAATTTATTTAAATTCAAATTGCAAAGAATCTAACCTAACACAGAAATGAAGGTAGTACAGCTGTCCGGGCAGAAGGATAAAACAACTGATGCTCATAACTTTTTGTGCAAGTTTGGTAAAAAAAATTCAGATTTAATTACAGGAAATGATAAAGCAGACCAACATGAAAACATATAATTCTTCTACACAATGAGACAAGTTAACAAGTATTAGCAACATATAAAAATCAGCCACTACAAGACTACAAAAATTTAAAGTCTGCAAGTGATAAACAAAAATCTAATACAGCCACTTACTGCAGATAATGATGCATCACGGGAGGCTAATCCAACATCCAGCAGCAAAAAGCAAATACGAAGAGCTGTGGTCTGCACATTAATAGAGCAATTAAAAGAGGATTCCCATCACCAAGATAATCAATAAACTCCAGTACCTCATATATGGGTTCAATATTTTGATATAAAGGTTCAAGAACTGCTAACGCCTTTGCATACTCATGAAGATTGAACCATACAATAGCCTGTAAACAGACGTTTTAAAATTGTCACATCTCAATAATTGATTTTTTTTTCTTTTTCCAGAAGATACATTGAACTTACAATGTTTAAGGTAGCAATGGAGGCATCAAACTCTTCCATGTACATGACATCGGCATTATTTGCAGCAGTTTGGTGAGCCGATAAATTACTTCCTTTACCCAAAGTATTCTTATTTTCAGGGTTAAGAGCATCTGTTTGTTCTTCAGATGAAATTGCTAGGTTCTCACTCCTCTTCTGAACAAGCACATCCACATACAAAAGAATTGGCAGAAAGATGAGTATATGTATATCTTAACGCAATGGCCAAGGATACTAAAAAGGTGAATAAGGGGGTGGGGAGAGTATTATGGCATTCTCCCTATTCAAAGTGTCAGTCAAAGAACTATACAACGAAGTGATTATAGTATCAAAAATAAATTGTCGGACTGATAAAAAAAAATTTATCTTTCCTAGGCTTCATAGGGTGGCAAACTCTCAAAATTTACCCATGTCAAAGAAGTATGACGGTTGGGATCTTTTCTACAGAAGAAATTGAAGCTGAAGTCAATTAATGGAACAGGATGCTGTTGTCACCAACATCTAAATGCAGAAAAAATATAATCCCCAGACCCTAGGTTATCCATTTTAGCATTTTTAGAATATAGTCACTGACAACACATATACTCTATATTATCAAGGAAGAATACCCCAGAAAACAATTACGTATGCACTAGGGGTTAGCAAGTTGTGGAATGATTACCAATTTCCTTATACTAATTTATGTGAAACAAACCAAAGAAAAGAAACGAGATCGATGGGAGAAGTGAAATGCAAGCAAAGAGAAGACAAAATTAGGAAATATTAACCACAAATAATCCAGGTGGACATATTTAGTACAATAAAGGGTGAATCTATCAACCCCAAACACAAAGGGGATAAACCAAATGTAATAAAGTTCTAATTTCACAAAATAGTTCTTACTCGCAATGATTCATATAGCATAGGGAAGGATTTTTCTTTTTTATTCATTAAAATGGAAAAGGAAAGGATAAGCACTCAAGACATACTTGTCTTTTAGCAATAGGGGATTCCAATCCAAAGTAATCCGAATTCGTGGGTAATTACAAAAATCTTGTGCAGATAACGTCCAAAGAGAAAAGGGCTCCAAAGGACAACCGTGAAACTAGTATGCCACAAAATCCGGCACTTATCACAAAACCTACAAACAAAACCATTGACCTAATATTTAATTTATACTCTCCATTTTTCAAAACACAAGATTAGATTTTGCCCTTGGTTATTACTTTGTTAATCTTAGAAATTAAGGACTTCAATACATGCATCCTATTAGTGAATATAAAGCTGTCATGCCAGCATACAATCACTATCTTATCCACTTCTTCTACATGTCAAGTCTCCAAGTCGCTAACTCTCTTTGAAGAACCCTAGAAGGAAAGAGGTCGAACAATCCATGAAGGAAAAAAGCCAAATGAAGAAGACAATCAAATTTGCTGGACTCCATAGGCTTCAGTGCTGTTCTCCAGTAAATCAGCTTCTAATTTACTTTTTGGAAGCACTGCTTAACTCCATCAGATTCAAGCTAATTTGGGTCGGAAATAGACCAAAAAAGGAGAAAAAATCATTTGGTCTCTAGCACATAGCAGCTTGGATACCTTAGACAGGGTGCAAAGAAGACATCCAAATTTGACTCTTTCTCCCATTATTTGATGGCCTTTAAGAGTTGCTTTCCGGCAGATGGTTTAAGGAGAAAGCCAAGATTTTGTGGACTAATGCCTGATCATCTCATTTTTGGGCTTTATTGAAAGAAAGGAGTAGCAGATTTTTCTCACATAAGAATTCCTCAAATTATTATTTTTTTTCGTTAAAATGTACAGTTTATTCTCTATATGGAGTGCCTTACACCATTCTTTTTGTAATACATGGCGCTTCTCATTAATTTAGATTGGAGGCTCTTTTCTTTTGACCTCTCAACTTAGGCTTGGGGGCCCGCACTAGGCTGTTTTTTTTTTTTTTTTTTTTTTTTTTTTTGTGAATATTTGATCATCTATGTTTCTCATTAGTAAAAAGACAAAAGGATAAAATAAAGCCAAGAAAGCTACATTTCCCCCCTCTTAACTCAGATCTAATATTAAATAAAAATCAAGTTTCACTCAAAGCTGAGTTCTTCAATTATTAATGATGTAAGTTTAAATCCTTGAATTGAATTTTTAGTCACATGATAAAACATGAAAAACATTAATATGATCTCCACTAAACTAGATTTTAGACAAGGCATGTATTATCTTTCCTTCATAGTTTTCTACTTGAATTGTAAGACATGCTGTAAAAAGTTTAGAAGTTACATGATAGAGAAAATAAAAGAAAGATTTTACAATGACGAAACAAACAAAAAGAGAATCCTTAAGAATCATGGTATCAATTAAGAATGAAATTTTGATTACCTTTGTACAAGACGTCCAAAAATATGAAAAATTTATTATGAAACTTATGCCAAATCAATGAGTTAAAAGATAGCTACAGAAATTAAATGTTCAAATTTCAATAAAGCTAGGCAATGGATTGAGGTGATAAACAAGGTTAGGAAAATAATAAAATATTACAAGGAACATCAATTTATTGTAGCAGTATACACAGGGACACAAAGTACCAATGGTGAATTACTTTAGTCTAAGGGTATACCTTGACATTGTTTAATACTTCAAGCAACTTCTTTGGATTGGAACAACCATCCCTCAAGTATTCAGAAATGGCGATATTATGAAGCACCTGACAAACATCCATAAACGGATTTTATTTTATTTTATTTTCAATTAAGTGCCAAATGAAGCATCAAGATTGAAATATAACTAAATTAAGCTCCATACGAAATTATTACTTAATATGATATCATTAAACTCCATAAGAAATATGCAGTCCTAAAGATTGGATTCAAGTCAAAATCAAC
This sequence comes from Cucurbita ficifolia, assembly GCA_033971965.1. Classification (NCBI taxonomy): domain Eukaryota; kingdom Viridiplantae; phylum Streptophyta; class Magnoliopsida; order Cucurbitales; family Cucurbitaceae; genus Cucurbita; species Cucurbita ficifolia. Next base: position 2,578,485 of record CM066972.1, read on the forward strand.
ATAGAAAATCACCATTCACCAAGAATTCGAAGTAAATATATAGAGTACGCCATCAGAATATGGGGAGTTTAAACTTCGAACAAAATACTTGTAATAGCAACAATAGATTAGATGTTAAAATTAAAAATATTCTTGACTAAAATTTATGTGGGTATATAACTCGAAAATAAGTATGGTAGAGGTATCTCAAGAATCACTTCCTGAACCTTCCCCCCACCCCAACAAAAACAATAATAGAAGAGTTGAAATAACACTCATCATTATTTGTTGGAATCTGAAGCCACTTTTTAAATATGCAATCATTAATTACTTATAATTTAATGTAAGAACATGCCAAAGTTGTAGATTAAGCTATCACTAAAATTAATTAAAAAAAAAATTACACCTTCTCCTAGAAAAGTAAAATGGATCGAAGGTTAAGTACATAAACTGCTGAGGAGTCAAGGATGGGAATTTTGTTGGATAAGGCCTGTAACACTTCCCACATAATACTATCTGTATCATGAAATTAATTTCATTTCATGGGCAATATATCAATCATCAATTACTAACTAAACTTTGCTTAAGAGCAAAGATAAGGAGTTAGAAGCATTGAATACACCAACCAAATTCCAGGCCACTCAACAATTTTTTCACAAAGTGAAATGTGATCGCAGTTTCATTGAATGGTCACTGGTCAGACTAACAAAAACAACAAAATTTACATAACCATTGGCACTTGGCAGGGTCATTATAATATTTTTTTTCCCTCCCAGAATTTCTCTTCATGCTTTTAAAATGAAAAGCTCCGGAATTGAAAGTATTGGATCTGGGGATGAGAATGATTATGGGCAGATAATACAGTGGTCACGTATTTTGTAAAACCAATCTTAAATGCTTATGGGGCCTTTGATGACGTTGATCACCGATGCTTGTTAGTTAAGCTACTAAAAACCTAAATATTTTCGGGCCATCAGTTTCTGGGGGAAGTCTATTGGACGCATGTCACCTTCACGTCAGAGGTTTAGTTAACAATTTTATGACTAGAAGAATTAACATTCAAATCGACCAATGATAAACAGAAATGAAATAATGTACGAACAGAAACACTTGCACCTGAACCCAAATTCCATCTAATTATCAAAAAACCCCATTGAAAATGATAACATTCACTGAAAATCACCACCAACTTGCATGTTCTCTCAGAATTAGCCTGTGTGTAGCAAATTAATGCAATGAAGTTGCATGTAATTCTAGCATGTAATCCTTGAATAATTCAAATCTTGACATTCGCTAAGCTGAGGGAAAAAAAAAGAAAGAAAAAACACCCCAAATTATTTCTGAGTTCAACATTTCACTATCATAGAATTAAAAGTCTAAACCACATCTTCACATGCACACAAGAACTAACGAAATCGTAGAATAGATTAAATCGCTTCAACAGCAAGTACAAATACTCAACAAAATTAGATTAAGCATCATAAATCGAACCTTAGGATCGTCTTCTTTCTTCTGCAACAACTGGTTCAAAACCTCTACACACCCAGCATACTTCCCCGATTGGAAAAGCGATGCAGCTTCCTTGGCGAGAGCTGCAGTGACGGGTACAGCACCATCGTCCTCAACAGCCGATGAGGACCCATCTCGATTCGGGGTAGCCGAAGAAGATGAATCTCGAGCGTCCATTAACGGATCCAAATAAAAGAAACAAAATCAAGGGCCACGTTCCAAAAAGGAAATGAGATGACGGATAAGAGGAGAACAAAGAAGCCCTAAAATTTCGAAGTTCAGAATTCTTAGTGCGGTAGAAGTAAAGTGAAGGATTTTGAACTACGAAATCCAGGAGAGAGAGAGAGAGGAAAGCTCGAAAGCAATGGAAGTCGGAGGTTTTGAAACCCTAAAGCCTGGATTAATCGTAAAGGAGGACACTGATTTCTTGTGTTTTGATGAAATGTGTCTATTTTCGCTGGATGGAAGGAGGGAGAGGGACATGGAGAGAGATAGCGATAGCTATAGAGAGAGTAAGCTTAAATAAAAACTATAGTCTAATGGCCGACTAAATTAGGCAGGCAAGTAGACGCGAAGTAGAAATGACACTGAATCTGCAAGTTTCTTATATTTATAAATTTTTATCATGAACACTCCTAATAATGTCATATTTAACATAACCATATCGATATCGAGTTCGCAAAATTTAATGAAGAATTTCGTAGAAACAGAAATTTAAAAAATGGCGGGCGGGCGGGAACGGGATGGAAAAGCTATCCCTGCCCCATCCCGCCCCGCCCCATGACCATTCAAATTTATGGATTTTTTATTTAGTTCATCATTAGATTTTGGTAAATTAATAAATAGCAGATCAAATTTAATTTTCATTTCAATCTTGAGGCTAAAACTTGGGTTGAATATACAAATTGATTGAGTAATTAATTAAGCTTCGTTACAAAAACCATTTAATTAACAAGAGGCACAGAAATGGTACTATAAAATTAATTTTGTTCTGTACATTCATTATCTGCAGAGAAAAAGGCCAGAATGCGGGGTCAAGTACTAAACAATAATTAACAAGCATGACAGAAAAGCCAAGATAATTACGGCAGCAGCTATTATACAAAGACAATGCTAAATGAGAAAGGCAATCCATTTACAAAATTGCTTAGGTTTGTGTGTGCTTTTGCCATTAAATTTGGCCTTTAGGAGTTTGGGTGCCCTGTCTCTCCTCTGAATCATTAACTACTCGTCAACAATCAAGGCTTGTGTTGGTTCGAATGCCCGGGCCGTGCCCACCGCAGTCCTGTGCTCTTTCTTGTTGAGCTCATCTTTCTTACTCATGATGGATGTTGCACTCACCCTGTGGCTAAAGAGAGGATCGGCACCTCCTAAGCCTACAACCAGTTCAAGCCCAACCATGTAACAGTTCAAGCCAATAAAGCATTGTTTATAGGATCTCATATAGTCCTTTATGGCCCTGGCCTGTAAATGGTGGTGGATCGAATTCACATTCAACTGCGTCATCACAGCTGCGATGGAATCCTTCCAGTAGTCTCGGCCATTTGTCCCACTTCCCTCCCCATTTCATCAGCAGAATCAAAGGAAAACAAAGAGCTACTTCATAGAAGCAAATCCTCAGTGAAACTGATACTCAAGGAATTCTCAAACTGCAATGTGTTCACAGAAGTATAAAACGACTTCCAAACTTGGACAGCAGATTCAAGCTCAAACTTTTCCAGTGGAGAGCCACACAAGTTTTTAAAAGAGCATACAACAAAAGGATAGGAGAGGAGATGGCATATGGCATTCACCCCTGCCGTCTCTGACTTGGTTTTCAACGGTAAATAATTCCTGCTCTCCATCAAACCCTTTGCTATTGCAATCCATATCTCTAGGCTACTTGAACACTGTGTTTTTATACACAATTAAATAGCTGCAACAAGATTATCTGGACGTATCAGGATGCGATGTGTCAAACGCATTGACAAAGTAAACCGTTTTGCAACTAAAGCGTACATTACAACTGAATAAACAACAGGTGATACCTTATCCATGTGAGATAATACCAAGAACTTGTGCATAGCTGATGTGATTGACTGATTGGACTCCATCTATTTCCTTGAAGTCCAATTAAATATCATAAATAGGGTGTGAGATTCCACGTCGGTTGAAGAGTGGAACAAAACATTTCTTATAAGAATGTTTAACCTTTTCCTAGTAGATGCATTTTAAAACCACGAGGCTGACGGCGATACGTAACAGGCTAAAGCGGACAATATCTGCTGAGCTTGGGCTGTTACAAAATTGTGAGATCCTATATCAGTTGGAGAGAGAAAAGAATCATTTCTTATAACGGTGTGGAAACCTCTCCCTAATAGACGCGTTTTAAAATTATGAAGCTGACGACAATATTTAACGAGCTAAAGCGGACAATATCTGCTTGCAGTGTGCGTGGGTTGTTACAAAAGGATCTCTAACTCGTTGGTGACTGCCTTCAACAAGTGAAGGATAGCATAATGCAAATGATGCTGAATAGGCAAATCAGCACTTACATTGTAAGACAGATCTTAAAAATCATAAAATTTTCCTCAAACTATACATAACATCATCATAATTAGCAGACAGCTTTTTCTAGCTCTAATTGGACTTCTTCTAAGACAGATTTAAATGACCTTTGGCATGCATCATATGGGAAAATCCTATTCTCATTGCTGAAGGATTCCATTGTTCAAGGCAATAGAAACAGTTAAAACATTCAAGGCAATAGAAACAGATCAATGAGTACCTTGGAAAAAACTAGCGGAGGAAATATTGTGAACCTGCTTAATGATTAATGATACAATATATTGAACAAAGTACAGTGCAATGTGTTCATAGTGATTCCGTGAGATCATATTTTTTCCATACTTAAGAAGATACTCTATAATGATAAGTGTAGGCGCAAGATTAAACCACCCATTCAATTCACTTATTCCTTAACAGAGGAACGTTTCCAGGGAATCAGCCTATTGAAAGCAAGCAAGTAATAGGCCCAAAAATTATAGTTAAATCAACTACATGATACTCGCAATCTCGATAAACAGATGAACCGAGTTTAAATGAGAGGAAAAAAGAACTGCAACTCAGTAACTCGAAGAAAGCAGTCAATCAATGAAAAGTATGAATCGAAGTAATCCTTACATTTCTATGTCTAATATTGCGCTACGGCCTCGATTGAAGTATGGTTAGTTAGAAACCTGTTGGAGTTGTAAATGAGTGGAGTAGACAAGTGGCTGTTTGCATTAACTCCAGAAACAATTCAGCGTATTAATTTCTTCGAGACGGTTTCAGATGACGGACATTGCTGCGAAGTCAAGAACGGTGGATAAAAGAATATACTCAGTTGAAAGAGGAAGAAGAAAAGAATGAAAACCCGAAATTTCGCGCCAAAACGCGTCCGAATGGCCAGATGGCGGGGAATACAATTGATATACTTCGGTTCAATTTGGCCATTGTCACATGTTTTTAAAATATTTTTAAATTTTAAAAAATTCATTAATATCCGTTTAATTTTTTTAAAAACAAAATCAAAAAATTTATTACCTTACCTATAATATTTAAAAAAATATATCCATAAAATTAATTTTGAAAATAACATGAGAAACTTTATAAAAATTAAAAAAAATATATTACCATTCACTGGAATCGTCTATACTTTATAGATTGTCTACAAACTTTTTAATTTTTTTCTACAAGTTTAACTGTTACTTTTGAATATATACATCTATCTCTGAAGTGCAAAGTAAGGATATAAAATGAAATCGACAACTCAAACCGACTCAACTTGAAGTATCCGTGTTGCACTGGGTTAGATAGATTACGAGGTAAGGTTGGATTTAGTTTTCTAGGGAGCAAATTGGTCGGGTCTAGTGCAAGTTTAGTATGCTTAAGATCGATTTGTCCCATCCCAGACTAAAATATATATATAAAAAAAAAAAAGTTGTCTTGTTGTCTGCTATCGTGCCACTTCGCAAAATCGCAAGTCTTATCTTTTCACTATATCTTCGGTTTGTGAGGCAGGCATATTCACTTACGGCAACAATCCAGTCACATATGTCTATAGTCTAGTCATCGTCATCCACTCAACCGGTCGAAATTGTTTTCCTTGAGTATGCAATAACAACCGTCTTTGTCGTTTAAAAAAAATTTAAAAAAAATTGAACCAAAAAATAGATGATTGAATTAAAAAATAATTATTCAACCCAATTTGAACAAACATAGACATACCTGTTGGATGACTCACGATTATGGTGGATTCCCATCAGCACAAAAGACTTTTGGGCAGCAAGTAAAAGGTCCCCGCCGGAGACTTGGCGGCCGACGGCGGCCACCAAAAGTGTGATAATGGACTGGAGGGCCCAGGGTTGAGTAGTGGGCCTTTTTTGTTAGCTTTTCAGCCCACTACCCGACAACCGAGTCTTAAGAAAGGTACGATGGTCCGAAATATAAAGTCTAAGACGGAAAGTACTTTTTACTTTTTCAAAAAAATGGTTGAGTAATTCACTCACCGTTAACCACTCGTCACCCACTTGCCTGAGAGTGGGACCCACACTTTGGCTTAGCCTTACCCCTTACCTTCGCCTTTTCTTCGCTTCCAAGTTCAACCATCCTTCGTAAAATTACTGTTTCTTACCATGCCCTGGTGAAAAAGACAAAGTAAAGTATTGAAAATTACTGTTATCTAACCATTGAATTTCTTTGGAGAGATTAGGTGAGGGAATGATATTGTTTATTTGTTAGTCAAATTTTTATAAATATTTGTTTATATTAAAAATACAATGATGATGTTATTAAATTCATACCAATGAAATTTAAGAACATTTTTCACGTTAATATAATTCAACTAACATAAAATATGTACTATAAATGTATGAGATTTAATCTTATGTTTCATATATAGTTGAACAAAAGAAAATACGAGCATCAATTTTATTTTTAAGAAAATAAAACTATGCGTAAATTTAAAACATATAACAACAAAGTAAACGTGAAAATTAATGTTATATAAAGTTTTGATTTGTAAGTGTTACTTATTAACAAAGGTATGAAATTCACATTAATGCATTCAACCTCATGCCGAGAAGCTGCCAAAGCGTGATATATTATACTACATATTTGGTAAAAAGTATATTCCCATGATATGCTTTCCATCATTAAAATCTAGAATTAAATAACTGTGTGAATAAAAACAATATTAAAATTTCAAATAAATAAAAAAAATATATTTTTTAATTTTAATAATTACTCCTATAAAATTATTTAAATATTGTTAGTTAGATTATTTTTATTAAATAACTCTAACCAATTAAAATCTAGTTTAGTTTAGGTATATTATAAACAACCTACCTTAAATTAGAGTATTGAATTTATTTAACCATGAATATTAAAATTATTATTAAAATTTATTTCCCTCCTCCCAACATAAAATATATGTATTATAATTTATTGATTTCTTGTTTCGTTTCTTTTATATATTAAATATTTGATACATAAAAATAATTTTTATATATTAGAAAATAAAATAAATAATAAATAACTAAAAATGAAATAATAAAACCAAAGACAAAATACAAATAATAGAAGAAAGAGTTATAAAATAAAGGAAACACAAACAATTGAAAGAAAAAAAACCATATTTAAAAAGGAATAAGAAACATTAAAAAAAAAAAAAATTAACCAATAATAATTAAAAAAATAATATAATGAAAATAATAATAATAAAATAAAGAATTTTAAAAACTTTCATAAAACTCATGTTTTGGCTGTGTGAAAAAAGCAGTTTTTTCAAACAATGGATTAATTCCCTTATTCCATCTCATTTTCTTTCTACAAAATTCGTGTACTAAACCACTTAATAAATATTAGATATTAAAAAAAATCTTTTTATTGACACGACATTTTACGTTTTTTAGTTTAATGAAATGACTTTTCATATTATTTTCCTTTACTTAAAAATATAAATCTTCCTAATTTTTTTAAAAATAATTATATCGAAAACATGGGGACAAAAAGGGAAATTTTAATTTTTTTCAATAATAAAAAAGTTGCATTTAAAAATAAAATCGTAATTTCGATAAAAAAAAAAAACAAGCATTTAAATCATTTGGATTTAATATTTAAAACGTGAACAATTTCCACTTGAATTGTTAAACATTTTTTTAATCTATACTTTTTAATAACCATTCAAGTTTATAATTTGATAATTTGTTCACTTAGCTAAATTAATCGTCACTTAAATTAAAATTGAGTTATGGTTTGCATTAAAAAAATTAATCATTCATAATTTTGTTTGGAGGTGATCCGAGTCATTTTGATTTGATCAATTATTAATATTATAAACTTAATCATCTAACTTTTTTTCACGGTGTATAAATAATTTTATTATTTAGCCTACATCAAAAGAGACAAGAAACATTTTATATAAAACATACATCACAATCATATAGTCACCCATTAATTTAAAAATATTTTAAATGTTCAATAATTTGTAACTCTATAAAATAAACTCTTCAGTTTAGTCTTATTGTACAAATATGCACCAGCATAACTAGTATTTAATATTTAAAAAATTAAAATAAGTAGAAAATTTTCCAACCGCAATTAGCCGTGCACGTGTAAGCAAGCACGTGCATGGACCACGGATGAATTTTATAAATTAGGTAGTGGCCATTTGGCTCATAAACCATGGCTGCTTAGTCATATGCATTTTCACCTTATTATATATAAAAATTAGAAAATTTTCACCTTATTATATGAAAATATTTTATTGGTTAGTTAAATGTCACAGTCACTTTTCTGTTTCTTAGATGAAAATAAAGGAAAAAACAATGGCTATTTTTTTATTTGATAATTACCATAGAAACTACGACGTATGTGACAAAGTTTGGTGTCGGCCTGTTTTTTGGAATATGTTTTAAAAAATGATTACATTTTTTTTTACTTTCCACTTTAAATTTTATTTTTTATTTAGATAATAAATTAAATTTCATAATCTCTTAATCAAAATATATGATTAAATTTGTCATTCAACTTCAGAATTCATGTTATTTTAAAAAAAAATTAATAAAAATTAAGAAGGAGATTATAAATATATATTATTTCCTAAGTAAGGTAAATTTAGTTAGGTTTTTTCGCTGACATAAGTAGAAAATAGTTTATTTTTGTTTGAAATTTAAATTAGTTTTAAAGAAAAATTTCTGATGAGTAAAATATCTTATCTGACCTGTGACGTGGTAATCACGAATGGCAATACAATCTACGGTCATAAGTTTTTTCAAAAAAAGACGACAAAATCTGAGTATGTGGAGACAGGTCAGCACATTTAATTATTGCACATGGATAACGATTAACACGACAGTAAAATACACTAATTGGCTCAACCAAGCACATAGTAACACGTGTGAGAGGCCGTTAGTTAATTTCAGAATCCCACGTTCTTAGCTTAATCCACGTGTCGTGATTCGCGTATGGTTTGACGGAAATACCTGTGAACCCCCTGTGACTTTAGCAGATCGTGTTCTAAAGGATCCAGATCTTCTATTGGAGAAACATGGATCAACGTGGCTTCCTCATCGGCCGTTGAGGTGACCGATTAACCAGGGCAGATATTTTTGTGCCGTCGGATGATTCTGTAAAAAAGAATAAACGTAAGCTCATTGGAAGACGAAAAGGTTTAGAACAAGAAGGACGTCGCTAGCCATGGCGTTAAATCGATCGTTGTTTAATTCGCCATTTCTCACTATAAATACGTCTCGTTTCTTTCGTTTATCTGCATTCCCGTCGTTGATTTCTTCTGATTTCAGTCTGCTGAGAGTAAGGAAGAACGACTCTGCTTCTGGTATTATATTTTCCGTCATTTTCTTCTGTTTCTTTTTGTTTCGATGTTTGTTTCCGGAGAAAATCGTGTTTCTCTCAAACTGATGAGGATTTTCCCTTTTGTTTTCATATCTTAGAATTTGCACATCTTCGAGGCGCCGGCGATTGTCGGTGGAAGCATTCAAGGTAAACTAATTAAACGAACTCTGAACTAATTTGGATATGGATAAACGAATTTAAATCTCTTTTTTCGGATTTCTCATACGATCCTGTAATCTGATATTGGATGGTACAAATCTGAAAATGTAGAAACTCGAGGCGGATAATCAAACTAGAAACTCGAACGGAAAAGAACTTGAAGGAGATTTAAAAACAAGAGAAATGACGATCAAACCGGCTATCCGGATCTCCGACCGGAAGCTCATCGTGAAAGACCGGACGATCCTGACGGGAGTACCGGATAATGTAATCGCGACGTCCGGTTCGTCGTCCGGACCGGTGGAAGGAGTATTCCTTGGGGCGGTTTTTGAGGAGGAGCAGAGTCGTCAGGTGGTTCCGTTGGGAACCTTACGGGATGTCCGGTTCATGGCATGTTTCCGGTTCAAGTTGTGGTGGATGGCCCAGAAAATGGGCGATAAAGGGGAGGAGATTCCATTAGAGACGCAATTTCTGTTACTGGAGACGAAGGAAGGGTCCCACCTCGAATCGGACGATGGAAACGAAGAGAATCAGATCATATACACAGTTTTTCTCCCTCTGATCGAAGGTTCGTTCCGAGCCTGTCTTCAAGGCAACGGACAAGACGAGCTCGAGCTTTGCCTAGAAAGTGGTGATGCAGACATCAAAGCGTCGTCGTTTACACACTCATTGTTCATCCACGCCGGAACCGATCCGTTTGACGCGATCTCCGACGCGGTCAGAGCCGTTAAACTCCACCTCAAGACTTTTCGATTGCGGCAGGAGAAGAAACTGCCTGCAATAATTGACTATTTCGGGTGGTGTACATGGGACGCCTTCTACCAGGAGGTTACTCAAGACGGCGTCGAAGCGGGACTGGAGTCTCTCTCCTCCAGCGATACGCCGCCGAAGTTCGTCATTATCGACGACGGTTGGCAATCGGTGGGCGGCGATCCACAGGAGGAGAACGAGGAAGAAGGGGAAAAAAAACCGAAGCAGCCGCCATTGCAGAGGCTGACGGGGATCAGAGAGAACTCGAAGTTCCAGAACAAGGAGAATCCGACGGAAGGGATCAAGAACATCGCGAAGATCGCCAAGAACAAGTACGGACTGAAGTATGTGTACGTATGGCACGCGATTACTGGGTATTGGGGAGGACTTCGCACAGGCGTGAAGGATATGGAGGACTACGGATCGTTGATGCAGTATCCAAATGTGTCGAAAGGTGTTACTGAGAATGAGCCAACATGGAAGAACGACGCATTGGCTCTGCAAGGATTGGGGTTGGTGAACCCTAAGAACATTTTCAAATTTTACAATGAACTTCATAGTTATCTCGCCTCCGCCGGAATCGACGGAGTCAAAGTGGACGTACAGTGCATATTGGAGACTCTAGGCGCTGGGTTCGGTGGCCGAGTCGAGTTGACTCGGCAGTATCACCAGGCTCTGGACGCATCAGTGGCCAAAAATTTTGCAGACAACGACATCATTGCGTGTATGAGCCACAATACAGATGCTCTTTACTGGTTAGTAAACGGAAACTCACAATTTCTTGTTGCTATTTTGTTTCTATTTGCTTAGGAATTGGGCAAAATGTAGTGAAACGTCTTTGGTTTGTGGTTGCGTTTAATTTCAGTGCGAAACAGACGGCGGTTGTGAGAGCTTCCGATGACTTCTACCCGCGAGATCCGGTGTCACATACGATCCACATAGCAGCAGTGGCTTACAACAGCGTTTTTCTTGGAGAGATTATGCAGCCTGATTGGGACATGTTCCATTCCCTTCACCCCGCCGCCGAGTACCACGCTTCCGCTAGGGCCATTAGCGGTGGCCCTGTTTATGTCAGGTTAGACCATCAATCGTCTTTGGTCAATTTGTTTAATTTGTTGAGATTTGAAGTTAAGTGTACTTTCTTTCTGCCGCAATAATCTTTTCATGAGTTCATAAATTTCTTAGGTTTTGAGTAGATGCATGAACAGTGAAGTTGGTGTCTCACTGGTTAAGCCAAAACATACTTTACAATTTGTTAAATCATTATAATCTTGTCAAAATTTTAATCTAGAAAAGGGTCCATACTTAAAAGTGATTTTAGTCTAGAAAAGGATCCCTGCTTAAAAGTGCTCAAGTTGAGCTAACCAATAAGGACACCTTTTAAGTGGTAAAGTTAGACATAATCTTTTGGGGAGTTTTATCATGACGAATCTATTACATTCTTTAATAAAGTTTAGAGATGTTAGACACGAACTTATAAAATTTGAGGTAGCATTATTGATAAGGCAGAATTGATAAAGCATCTATTATATTCTTCATTGGTCAAAGTATGACTATGCATTTGTTGAAAAAAACCAAAAATAAAAAAGCTTGGGTAACTATTTGAACTTTTTTAAGTGCAAAACTATAAAGTTTAGGATCGAATTTACACTTTCAAACATGTTAAATCTTGATATTACTTTCTTTTTGCCATCAGTGATGCCCCGGGGAAGCACAATTTCGAGCTTCTAAAGAAACTAGTGTTGCCTGATGGCTCGGTGCTCAGAGCACGCTTGCCCGGGCGGCCAACGAGGGACTGTTTATTCTCAGATCCAGCACGAGACGGCGTTAGGTGAGTGTTTTTGTTTTGGATTTGACTTCCTCTTCTTTCCCCCTTCTCTTTATGGGATGGAACCCACAATTTCATGGAGTTTGGTGGCTGTTTTTATGCCTTCGAGATAATGATGTTGGCGGCTTTAGAATGTATTAAAAGAAAAAAGTAGGGATATCATTCAATAGTTTGTTCTTTTCTTTGCTTTTTGCGGCATTTTCTCCCCAGAATTTGACTTCGATATTCGTACCACTTTCAGCTTGCTAAAGATATGGAATTTGAACAAGCACACTGGCGTCATCGGCATCTACAATTGCCAAGGCGCTGCCTGGAACAGCCAAGAAAGAAAGAACACTTTCCACGACACCAACTCAGACGCCATCAGTGGTTACGTCAAAGGACGTGATGTTCACCACATTTCTGAAGCCGCAGCGGATTCGGGCTGGAATGGCGACTGCGCCTTCTACTGCTACCGCTCCGGCGACCTCGTCACTCTACCTTACAATTCAGCACTCCCCGTTTCTCTTAAAGTCCTCGAGTTCGACGTCTTCACCATTACTCCGATCAAACTTTTGGCCCCTGGCTTCAGTTTCGCTCCAATCGGACTCGTTGACATGTTCAACGCCGGCGGTGCAATTGAAGGGTTGAAATACGGAGTAAAAGGTGGGGCTGAGGTGGTTGACGGCGGAATTGTTCATTTAGAAGTGAAAGGGCGTGGGCGGTTTGGAGCGTACTCGTCGGCAAAGCCACGGCGGTGCACGGTGGATTCAAGTGTTGTTGAATTTGGTTATGATTCTGAGTCCGGTTTGGTGACTTTCGGAATTGACAAAATGCCGGAAGGCGAACTCAAAGTCCACGACGTTAAAATAGAGTTATGAATATTTCCGCTGTAATTGTTTTTGTTACCGATCTATCACTGGCAGCCGGTTATAGGATTCCTTTCGAACATGACAGAACTCTGCCGTCTGCCTCTGTTTTGGGATGGAGTCGTGAGTGAAGTATTTGGTGCCGAATTGAATCTAAAATAACTTTCTTATGTTATTTTATCAATAATTGACAACTTTGGGAACCTTTTTCCTTAAAATAACAGAAATATTAAGTTACTAATGGAATACTATTTAAGTGAACTAGTTTTCTTAATTGCTCTCTTTATCCATGCGCCACATTTTTTATTAATAGCAAGATGAAATTCTTAATGATAGTTGGTTGTATTCACCGATTTTTGCAATAATAGTCTGTTCCACAGCGGGATTAATAGCATTTTATATGTTTCGTATCTACTTATTTTATATGTTTCGTATCTACTTATTTTATATGTTTCGTATCTATTTACTTTTGAAAGACATTTAAACCTTTATTTTAAAAAATACCGTGGAAAAATAAATAATTCCCTCTATTCAATATCATTATGGATATCATTATGGGGTAAAGAATGATAAAAAATAATATAAAAAAAACTTTCCTTTCTTATCACTAAAGATGATCGAACACGGAGAACCTTTCAGTGCCTCAAACGACACTCTTTGTCCATTCTATAAATTTTGCTTTTACAAATGTACTTTTGTAATGTTGATGGGATTCTTGAGTTATTGCTTATATTGATTCAAAAAAGAAAAGGTAGGTGGTGTGGGTATAGCTAGTCCGTGAACAGCACTGTAAAAATGTGATAGATTTTCTCTATCATCGTTTGTTCCTAAAAAAAAAAAAAAAAAAAAAAAAAAAAATCATCAAAATTCATCCCTAGAACATGGTGAGATGTAAAAGTGTCTTTTTCTCAACTCCATGTCCCGTAGTTCGACAGATGAATTCCATGAAACGCCAAATGAAAAATGTATGAAGCATGTGATATACATATAAGACAACATTAGCTCAATAATTTACGGCAATTCTTGAACAAGGTGTACCGAACGGTTCCTAGAAAGTAGTACATATGATCACAGAGTTAAAACTATTTTCTAGAATCTAGTTTTAAGGATGAATTACAATTGCCTTAAATGGTACAAGAACTGTTAACCTAATACCAAAGTAGAACCTAAACAGAGATGTCACATGGCAACTTATGAACAAAAGCTAAACAGACCTAAACAAAGACTAATATTCCATTCTTACCAGGGCATTAGACACTTCGGTTAATCCCGACTGCATCCAGTCCTTGGAACATATCATCGCTTCCACCGTCTCGGGACGCAAGGAGCTGCGATACGGATCCAATTTCTTCCTTTTGGTTATAAATACCGAGTCGGGAGGAAGTGCAGAAACTGGAATAGACAAGATATCACGAGCCATCTTTGAAAGAGTGGGATACTTGAACTTGTTCAATTTCCACCATCCCAATAGATCAAAGTCTTGCACACGGGGTAACAAAGAATCTTCCAAATACCGGTCGAGCTCTGATTTCGTTTGATGGCTAGTTGTCTCCATGATGTAGACATCAAAATCTGTAAATCCATTGTCTGACAGAAGATTTCCCTGAGAATCTTCTGCCTTACCATCAGCACATCCATCTTCTGCATAGGTTGGGGTTAAGGGTAGAGGCAGTGCCACATACTCATCAAAGAGCTCATGAATTCCATCATCAACAACCTTAATGTATGCAGGAGCTTCTTCACCATAGACTTTGGTGAAACTAAACTCAACAAGCTTCATCTTGAAGCGTGGATCCATCACTACAGCAGCTGCCAAGACTAAGCTACAATCTTTCCAATATTTATCAAACTTTACTAGCATCCTTTTACTAAGGTTGCTTATGAAGGGATCCTCACTCGTTACTGCCCGAGACAACTCCGAATGAATTCTCCACACTTCATGAAAGACGGTAATAGCCGTTGGGTGAGTTGTGGTGGTAAGGATGTTTGCTGCATCAAAAAGAAGTTTCAGGTATGTGCAGAGAATTTCAACCAACTTCCAATCGTCCATTGATGGAGCTTCCCTATAATCAGGATCAGAGGTACCCAAACAAGAAAATACTTCCTTCATCTCTGAAGCAGCCACCAACATATGATAGGTTGTATTCCATTGCATTTGATCATCAAGGGAGAGATTTCTCTCACTTGGCACTTGAAGTTGTTGCCTTAGCTCTAAAAACTTTTCCTCGTGAGAATCGGAGGTTGTCACGTATTTCACGCTATCCCGAATTTTCCTTATTGTATTTTCTCCTGCATCTAATACATCTTTTGCAATGTCGCTTAAAGTCGAGGCAATACAACTTCCAACCAAAAATTGACCATTGAGAATAAGGGGGTTCTTAATGGCAACTAGGGGCCTGAGATTGTCAAGGGCAGCTTCATTCTGTAGATTAAACGTAAGAGAGAATAACTTCCCTTCTAATCTCCAATCAGAGAGACATACAGCAACGGCATGGCTAAGTGCATTAGGTGATTCTGGATATTGTTCCATTACAACATTCAAAACACGTCTATGCAACTTCCATTCACTGTCGATAAAACTACCCATAATAAACACGTAACCTACTGATCGACTAGAACTCCACATGTCAAGGGTAAGGCATATACGTCCCGGGATAGCTTCTATGAACTTACTTAGATTTTGTTTCTCCATTAAATAAGTTCCAACACAATCCCCTTGAACAGTGTTGAAGCTCAACATGTTGAATCGAGGCTGAAGGTTTTTGACAAATGATACAAATCCAGAATCCTCAACCATATGAAGTGGATAGTCATGCATGATGACCATCCGGGCAATGTCTTGACGACAACGATCCTGATCAAACATAACATAAGGCGAGCTAGAAGTTCGATACCGTCTTTTTGGTGTATCACTAACAGTCCCTTTTGAAGGTGGGGTATATGTAGCCACCAACTGATTCTTATCCTGACCACGCAAAAGTGCAGTACAAGTTCCTTTAGCAATGTGCCTCTTCAAATGGCTAGTGCCCGCAACTTTCGATCCTGTACTATATGCAAAGCTTTGCTTGCATTGTTTACAGTACGCCCGCCTGCAATCAGCACTCACAGACTCAATAGTGAAGTGTTCCCACACAATAGACTTCTTTTTCCTCCTCTTGTTAGGCTGTACTTCGACCAAAGCGAGTTCATTATGTTCATCTGGTGATCCCAGCTTGTCTGTATCAGGAGTCTCCATTAATTCATCTTCATGAGTTATCATATTTTCACCATTTGGGGTTGTCATATTATGGTCTTCATCATGATGAACCAACACAATCTCTTTGCCCGGAGTTGCCATGTTTTCGTCATCAGGAGTTGCCATTTCGTATGGGAAGATAATTTCCTGTGCAGCGAAGTAAAATAAATAAATAAAGATCGAATGCACTCATTCTTAAAGCAGAAATATGGGTATTTGAACAAGTTAAAATGATACCATATATGTTTAACACGAGTCATAGGCCAAATTGCATGGCCAACAAAATTTGTTTGCCAAGAAAACTCGTATCTAAGTAGGTGGGCACAATGCATTCCCTCCAACCCATTTATTATTACATTACCCTTATCAAATGAATCCCACTCCGAAGTCTGGAATAGGCTGGTAAGAACAAAATAAGCTAAACACAACCAATGAAGCATCGAATGCATAAATCGATAGAATCCCACTCCGAAGTCTGAGCGAGTGGAATAATACGCTATTTCAATAGACAAAGCAAATGAAATCAATCGAGACGCCAACAAAATAAACCATCTGCCCATTTGTCACGTTAGGAAGTCGGATTCGAACCCAGGTCCCAACGAAACAAGGGCAGGCAGAATTGAATGGCTACATTTGTAAGTCGGACTCGAACCCGAAAAAACAAAAGTAAAGGCAAAAATACCATTTTCCCAAACCCAGAAAGCATAGGGAACTGAAGAAGATCCGTCTCTATAGTCATATCAATCAGATTTGTGCAAGTCCCCAAAGCCCAACCGGCAGCTCAGTTTTAGAGGCAGCTTCAGAGAGAGAGGTCTTTAAAAAAGGTTAAACAAGAAACAAACCCCAACTCCAACCCGAATAATGGGCTTAGCCCGGGCCCACTAAAGAAATCGGGTCAAATTACTATGAAAAGACATTCGGCCCACCTAGAGGGCATTTTTCACAATTCAAACTTGAGAAATTTCACCCGAATGATGGGAGTCCACATGGAGAAACCGTGAGGCTAAAATGGGTAATAACAAAAAATGTATCTAAGATGGGCTAGGAAATAGTAGTCGAAAGAGACGAGTTTTCAGATCTAGGGTTTGAAGAAGATTTGGGCATTTCAAGCCCAGCTACCCAGTTTTAATGGAAAAACCCACCAAACACTTAATTTTGAACAGAGAATTATCGAAGACAAAAGCTCATTTCCAGACCAACAAATAACAGAAGAAGAAACGAAGACTTCCACCTAAATTTCCCATCCCGAAATCACCAGAAAGAAAAATAAAACAACACAACACAATTCCGAAACCAACAACTCCAGAAAACGAAATTCCATCAAACTGAAAGTGAATATAGTAAAGGAAAACAGGAAAAATCTTCATCGATTTCAAAATCGTCGACAAAAGAGCTCGGATTTTACCCGTGGTTTCGAATGAGATCCACGAACAGAGACCCGAGCTGGTCTGGTCTGGCCCTGGCTTGACTTTCCGGTCCGGCAAGCGATGGAGCCTGGAAATAAGCAGCGAAATAGAGAGGGAGGGAGAGAGAGAGAGAGAGAGAGAGAATCGGAGATTGGGCTTGAAACTAACCCGAGAAAGCTAATTGGACCTTAGTTTTTAGCAGAGGGACTCAGTTTGGTAGATAAGGATTCGGGGAAGACTTTCCCTCTTTTTTTTCTTTTTATAATTTTGGGTTTTTTTTCCCCCCTATTGGGTACTGGACTTCGCGGCAGGTCCATTGCCCTTATTTTAATTATTCTATTCCTTTTTTCTTTTTTTTTATAAATTGATAATTGTATCAATTAATAAAATATTGTTGAGCACACAAAGGCATTAATTGATTTTTGGGCCATCTTTTTATTTTTTCCTAACTGGACCAGAAAGCCCAATAACTCTCTACCTTCAGGGTCCGTAAACACATAGGCCCACCAAATATTATAGACTACATATAAGTGGGCTCAACTTGGGCTGGGCCCGATTTAGAACCGAACCGATCCAAGTCTTCTTCTTCTTCCTCTATCCATAGCCGTTGATTTCTTCTGCTACTTCTTCTACTCTTCTTCTCTGTGCATTTCTTCCTTCTCCCCTTATTCTTGTGTAAAAAAAAATATATTTAATCAAAATTTCAGATAAATAGTAAGTAGATAGAAGAGGAAAAGAAGGGAAGACGACAATAACGTCGGTGACTGACAGCAGAGACAACGATGATAGATGGCGACGGCGATGGTAGACGATGGGGACCATAAATGGAGGAAGGACGAGAGAGAAAGAAGAGGAAGTAGGAGAGAGAAGCGATATCAAAATTTATCCAGTTTTTCTATTGTTTTTTCTGGAGTTTTTGTATTTTGTTACCGTTGGAATGGTTGCATTCTTCTTAAAAGTTTTACTACAAAAGTTTTTTTTTTTTTTTTTTTTTTTTGGGTACATTTTTGTCGCGTGGTTTCAAAAAATATGTAGAATAGAAAATTCAAATTTCTATGTTGTTTTGGTCAACTTTGCTTAGGTTATTTCTCTTAATGCACCTATTTTCTTCGTTTATTTATATCTTTTCAAATTTAAAACTCGTGTTAGTAGATATATAGCTATATGGAGACATTATACATCGATATAAGATAACTTCTCCTAACAGAGTGTAACACGTTAAGATAGCTTAGAGGGGTATATGCTATATGTCGTCATAGCTTGTTTATGACGATGCTACAAGCTGTCCCGAGACACTAATATAGTGTTCGTATATGTATATAAAATAAAAATGGAATGAATTAATTGTCAGCAGCAGCAGCAGAGAGCACTATGATCTCCATTCAAAATTAAAGCTGAAGAGTGTGTGTCCTCCATGGGCGTCGTGATCTCATTTTGTCAAGAACCAAAAAGAAAGCCGAGAAAGAAGGGATTTTTATCCATCACTTATCAATTTCTTCTTCTTTTCTCTTTTTTCTTTTTTTCTTTTTTTTTTTATTTTCGTTAAATATAAAAATAATTCAACAGTTGTTATGCATGTGTGTTTGGTAGACAGTGTCAGTGATGTATAATTATATATATACATACATGCATTTCCATGCAACCGTCCCCACACTTTCACACGTGCGCACCACAACCCTCCAATCACCTCTCTTCTTATTTTAAAATTTATTTGTTTATAAACTTTTAATTTCATTTCGTTTATTCGAAATAACTTAAATAAAAAAAAATTATATTATGACGCAAATTACTGCCCAAATAGAGATTATATTTATCGAAGAGTTTTAATTTTCCCAACACCCAAAAAAGCATCAGCTTAATTAATATTGTCGTGGAAAAAGTCAAACGTTAGGATTTTTTTCGTTTTTGGACAGAAAAATGTAGGCGATTTTATTAAATGTACGGAACACTAAATTGAAATCAATAAATGAAATAACAAAAAAAGAAAAATAAAGTATTTACTCTATATTCCTAGAGATTTGCTGATGTGTTTTCGATAAAATAAATAAATAAATATTTGCATTATAATAATATCTCAATATTAAAAAAATTTGAAATTTTATTGTACTCCATAATTCTTTCTTCTTCTTTCAAATATTTTATTTGGTTAAAAATATATCTGACTTATTGAAAAATATTATTTCAAACACAATTAAATTTCTAATTTATGATAATCCATATTATCATATCAAAATTTTGTTTATGATAATTTAAAATTTTAATTGATATCATTATTAATTTATCGTGTAGTTTTCTCGTGATGATGCAATTATTACGAAGATAACCAAAAAAAAATGGAATGATTTCATGTATGTGAAAAAAGTGAAAAAGAAAAAGGAAATGAAGGGTGAATATTAATTAGTTTAAATTAAAAGGAGAGGGAAGGGGAAAAAAACAAGATTAATAAGGTGGGATGGAAGAGTTATTAGCTGTCCATGTCCATCACCAACCACTCCAAGGAAAGAAAGCTTTTTTAAAAAAATAAAAATAAAAATTAATATTATTATTTTAATTATTTGGTTATAAATTAAAGGGGTCCATTATTAAAAGGAAAAAGAAAGGGGGGAGTTGAATAATGGTGGTGACATCAAATCAAACAAAACATTTACAAAGGCATGCGATTAGCTACACATAATATTAGAGTGGACTAAGTTAGTGTTGGCCAGCTACCAGCTGCCACCTAATTTAATTTTAATGCAATCCCACCACTAACCTTTAACGTTTGTTTCATCTTTCTCTTTCACCTTTTTATTATTTGTTTTTCGTATTTTTACAAAACTATAATTTCTATAATACAAAAAAATAACCAAAAGTGATTTGATGGAAGATTTTTTAAGGATGTTTAATGATGTGACAACTGATTAAAGAAGGGGATGAATGAACTGATATTACATGAAAATGAGCGATCTTAACGATAGGATAACTAAAAAATGTTTAAAAAATTAAAAATTGCTATCTATATCAACAAGGTTCACATTCTTTTGTTTGGTGACTCAAACATATGAACTCTATAGTTAAGCGTTTTGTTTGGAGCAATTCTACGTTGGGTGATTTCTCTAAAAATTTATATGATGCATATAAGTGGGGATAAAAAAATATTTGACTCGTGTTGATTTGTGGAGATAGTTTTTCACTTTTAGAAACATAAAATAAGTAATGTGATCATGTCGTAAAGATGTGGCAGAATGAAGGAATATATGAATGTTAAATTTAGAGTTCAAATTCTGAGTATGGATCATTACAAATATATATTTTTTCTTATTTTTATAAAAGAAAAGAAATTGGTTTCAGTTTCGGCCAAATTACTAATTTAGTTATAACGGTAAGTATTAATTTTAGTTAGGATCACACCTCATTCATGGTACCAATGAATGGCATCTATGGATTTGATATAGTTGGTTATCCCAATGAATTTGTGACACAGCGAGTTTTTTTTTATTATTATTTTTTTTTCAAGTTGGTTATATAATTTGTGGCAATAGACTCAATTTAACTTTTTATTTATTTATTTTTATTTCGTGTTCAAGAATAACATAATTGAGAGTAAACCTTACACTGATTTATATTTTAATAATTGAGTTATATAATTCAATTTAGTCAATTAATATATGTAAAGTAAAATTATAAATTTATAATCTTTAGATCGAAAATTACAATATATATATATATATACTCAAGATGAAGATGAAGATAATTGATACGATAATAGGTGGCTTTGTTAGTATGTAATGTTTATAAAGTAATATTTTTGGGTTTGTATTATTTGAAAAATGATGATTAATTTATATAAGTGGTCCGAAGAGCGACAAAGAGAGCTCCGTTCCTGGAAAGACGGGGGTGTACTGTCACACGCACACATGTTCCCACTGTGGGGTCGACCCCATGTGATTCCCTCCACCACTCCCCTTTTCATTTTCATTTTCATCCCTTTAGTTTTCCGTATTTACTCCCCCACCCCTGCTTCTTCTAATTCATGAATCACGCGCACTCCCCCACTCTCTATTCAAAGGGATTATATTTTATGATTGTTATCATTTTCACTAAACTGTTATCTTTTTAATTATTTGCCTGAATATATATATATATATATATATATATATATTAAGATTATAGATTATGAACGGAGGTTTTTTTTTTATTATGTTTTGTTCTCACACACGTCGTTTATACAAAAGTTTTTAGGTTACAATTTTAATGATTAAGTTATCGACAAGTAATGTACTTTATTAGTACATATAATAGCATTAATTTGTTATTTTATAAGTTTTTATCTTAATCACTTTTATTTTAGATATAGTTTCGATTCATTCATATACTTGTTATTTACATAGACGTCATATAAAATAAACCTTTGATATGTGTAAGGGACTACTATAGTACCTACCACAAGTCAATATAAATCTATTTTTTTTAATATTTGGTAATGAAAAAAAGGTGTATTTGAAATTGTTAAATTAAAAAAAAAACTAAATTAAACCACGCATTTGTCTCAATTATTAATTCCTATCAAAGTACATAGTTTCAAACATTTTGTATGAAATATTCCTACATTATTGAATTTAAAATTTAAATAAAGTTTTGATTACTTTTAAGGATAGAGATTTTTGGTCTCTAAAATTTGGAGAGTGGATTTTATTCCAGTCTTAATCATTTAATATATTAATCTCTTATAAAATAATTAAATAATTAAAAAGTATTTTAAAAAAATGTGGAAGCCCAATCACAGTGATATATATATATATATATATATATATTTATCATAAACGAGCAAGCACATGAAATCATGATAGTCATTAAGGCCACCTCTCAATCTCACATCACCACGGCGGTGTATCGACGCGTTGAAAGGAGAGCGTGAAGTTAGACTTTAAATATCGAAACGGACAGATCTATCGTGGGACCGAGCGCCCTGTCCCCACAACGCCAACCGCTACCGTTAGATCCGGAAAACGGCCATCTCAGCCGCACGTTTAATTATGATATACTACAACAAACATACGTCGTTTCACCCGAATTTGATCAGATTTTTATTCATTTTTTAAAAATAAAATTCCATATTAAAATATCGCTCACTACCCGCGAAACTAGCCAGCTCAACATAACAGGCAGCCAGCCGGCAACAAGAAAAATAAAAAAAATAAAAACCCGATCCAAAAATTAAAAAATTAAAAATAATAATAAAAGAAAAAAGCTGGGTAATCCTTCAGAATTAGGCCCAATATTCTTCTCGGGATTGATGAGTTAGAAGAAGAAAGGAAAAAAAAAAAAAAAAACCAGACCGCAAACCGCTTATTCCCCTTATAAATACGAAGCCCTTCGTCTTCCCCCAAAACCTAACTCTCTCTTTCTCGCTCCTCTTCCATTTCTGGTTCTAGGGTTTGATGCCCTAATTTTGTTCCTATGGCTCTGTTCGTATTCTTCCACAGCTTTCTTGAACTGCATCTTCTTGAGCCCGATTCGCTCTTCTCTCTCTCTTAAAAGCGCTTTTGTTCATCATTTTCTTTTGCGGTTCAATAAAGCTGTGGGAAGATACACACAGGGCCAACCAAATTCCGCCTTCGCAATCAATCGCCCATCGCCATCGGTAACGTTCTTTAATTCTTACAATTTTCATCCCATTTTCTTACAATTTTACATCACATTTTAGGTTCATTTTGATTTAATCGCTATTGTTCTTCTCCATTGATATCTGGATTCAAACACCGCTTTTGTTTATTTAATTTTACTTTTTGTCTATTATTAGTTTGGTGTGACCCCATGTGTATGTTCCATAGCAGGCAAAAACAGATTTATGTGAGGTTTGTGGTTTTGGATGATGAATATGATTATTATATATAATTGAAGCGGCATTCAGAGGCTATGGATCTGTACTTTTACTGTGCCCGTGGATCAACTAACAGTTTTATCTGTCTTCACTGCAGCCATAGATTTCATTCCATCGTTTTTCTTTAAGAGTTGGTGCCTTGAATTATTAAAGTGGAGAAGGATTAATCTGTGTAGCAGAGTAAATGTCAAGTATGAAATTATTCTCATTCTATTCAATGCTATGTTTAAGAGTATTTTGACTGCATAACAGAAGGGCCTTTAATTGGCTCGTTTTTGCCTCAAACTTTCCTTCAATTCAGGCCATACAATACAAACCCTTTTGTTCTTTTAATTCTTCATTAATCCAGTAGGTTGTCATCAACGCATATGAGAATTTAGCTGATGCTATTATGGTCCATTTTCTGATGAAATTGGGATATAATTATGAGAAATTGGGCAATTACTAGTTGGAGATTTAAATTGTATACACAAAATTTCATATCATAATGTGTATTCAATGATGAAATACCTAGCTTGTTTGACATCTAAAGATCAAATTCTCATAAATTACACACCTATTGGTCTTCAATGATCTATCGGGTCGATTAAAGTTCGATGACCTATTAGAGTTCCAGAATTCAAATGTTAATTTAATCTAATGGGTTTTAGATCTTCCTTAAAGTTGGTTGTTTCAATTATAAGTATTGTGAATTTTTAAAAAAAAAATATCTAAAAAAATTAAAAACCAAGAAAATTAATAAGTAAATAAAGTTGTTTTAACTTTTAAGAACAAATGTGATCTTAAATAACTTACCTCTCAAGCATCTCGTGAAGCAAAGGGTAAAAACACTGCAGCACTACGAATTTGATCACGAAAAGCTTTTGAATGTCCAGTAAGTATTTACTGCAAACTGTTATATTAATAGCATAAAGTTTATTAAAATAAAATATTTTTTTTCCTTGTTATATACAGAGGTGGAAAATGTTTGTAATGAATGAAAATAAAAACAAAAAGCTTTCAGTATTTTAATAAGTTTAGATTCAGAGTCACAGGGGCTTCAACTCTTGTAATTAATATACCCCATACCCATTTACAGATCATATGTTCACTTGGATCTACCATTAATTTAATTATTTTTGTTTATCATAATGTTTCTTTTTTTTCCTCCAGAGCTTATAATATAATATAATGTTGTCAATTTCCAATCCATGATCTATGATTCGTTGTCACACTATATGGTTCATTAAAATACCTCCTTGATTATCATTATTAATTTCTCTTCTTTTATTTATTTTTCCTTTGGATTCTTGTATGCTCTCGATCTGTCGGCACCTTTAGCTTTCCGGAGAGGCATGAAAGATGACAGGTGACCATATATATATTATATTTAGCATGGGAGTGTTTTAAAATTATTTAGTTTAATAATTTATGAACTTAGTGGCAATGTTGGTTGCTTTTAAACATGGTTATGTTGGGAAAAAGGGATTATTTTTGTCTGATTTTATGATCCAAATCAAAAACAGGGTTTGGATTATTTGTTTGTCTCAATATGGTTTTGGTTTTGGGAAAAGGGTGAAGATTTCTTGTGCTTTGTGAGATTAGCCAACCGAATTATGGTTTTTTAATCAGAAAATTCCTCGATGTTCATGCACAATCCCATGTTCTTTCAATTACGACAATAAAATAAATTTATATTGTTGGTTCGATTTCTTTAAATTATTAAGTATGATTATTTCAATTATGTCCTCACAATTGTAAAAAATTTCAACTCAGGCCTTACTCAATAGCATTATTACAACTGAATAACAGAATATTTAACCCAATTTATTGGAGGACCAACACTGGGTGCCCCAGTTCACTCACTCTCTTTCTCTCTGTCAACGACAATTCTTTCAAATTTTCTCACCCAACCAAAATTTTCTATGATGATTTCCCAGCAGCCAAACACAGACAAACCACTCAAACATATTATCTTCTAGATCTGAACATGAGATCTGGAACAAAATCTTCCTTGTTTCTGATGTGTTACAAAATTCCCAAGAACACTCAACTGAGGAGGAGAAGAAAGACAGCAGTGATGAAGTTGGCAAGAGGAAAGAGAATGAAGAACAAACCCAACTCAATTATCCAATCATCAAAATATGATATTAATATAATTGGGTAAAATATGAATCCAGTCAGTAAACCACAATATTACTTTTATTTATAAATTCAAAAACCAAAGGAATAACTAGAAACCAAGACCGTATATGTACTTGATGTGGGAGTACAAAAATACCAAATTCCAAGAAAATATTTCCCAAACAAAGTGTATAAATTTACGATTCTCCTCCTGCGCCAGCGCTGGGTTACTGCCTTATTCAAATGCCACCAATTATCCCCACTTTTAAGCCAATTCCATCACTCGCAAACCGACCCGAATCAAACCGAACCAGTCCGTCGTTCTCAATTGTGTCAAACAAGAATATGAAAATGGGGTATATATGCATTCTCCAAAATTACCCATTTCCAGGTTTAATTGCGAGAGAGAGAGAGAGAGAGAGAGAGAGAGAGAGAGAGAGAGAGAGAGAGAGAGAGAGAGATGAGAGGAGGGTAAAAAGAAAAGGGAAGGGGGTGAGATAGTGACAAAGTTAGAGGTATTTTTCACAGAAATGTAGGAGAATATGAGGGGGGGAAAATAAAAGAGGTAAAAAATAGTGGGGGAGGAGAGAGAGGGAGTGTACAGAAGTAGAGGACATGAAGATGAGTAAGTATGATGATTGAAGATAAAAAGGAAAAGTTGGGGAATCTTCTCTGCACACAGTAATTCCCTTTTCACCATGTTTTGAATTCTGATTGAATGAATCTCAATTCTCCACACTACACAATTCCACTTCAAATAATAATTCCTTCTTTTTTTAGAAAATTAAATTAAATTAATTAAACCCCTCTCCCCATGCATGCTTCAAACGTGTAGCAGTACCCTAAATAAAACTTCATAATTTATAAAATAATTATAAAAAAAAAATGCAGAAAATGAAAATTAAAGAAAAATTTACCTGGGCAAGGGTTGTGAGAGAGAAGGAAGAAGAAATTAAAAGAAGCCTGAAATGCCATGATGTCCCACAGCTTTCTTGAGCTTCAAAATTGATTAAAATCTTCAGATTAGAAGAAAATAAAGAGGAAGTTCAAGAAAGCTGTGGAATAACATGGCCAGGTCCTCCCATGGAGCTGCAATTATCAGAGCTTGGTGGTCTCTCTGTGTAGAGAGAAACTCAGAGAGAGAGAGAGAGAGAGGGGGGTAGAAATAAAAGAAGAAGAAGAAGAAGAAGGGTAATGGCTGAGGGTCACATGCAGGCATGTGAGGAAGATCCCTTTTCATTTTAATGGGATTTTAAGGTATGGGTTGCTTACGCTGTCTGGTCCCCAACCCCCCCGGATTATCATATATATATATATATATATTTAAATTAAGGGGTTGGGTTGGGTTGGGTTGGGAGGGAAGAAGAGTATGGGGGCTGATATGATAATTGATATATATAGAGAGATTATGGTCAGATGATGAGGATGATGATGATGTTAGGATGTATATGTTAGGATGTGGAAATGTATGTGTGGGCCCGGGAAGGTGGGTATTGTTGGGCCTGGGGGCTGAGTTATTTCTCTCTCAAAGTGGGCCATAGCCCACTAATAATTTAGCTAAAATAATAATAATAATGAAAATTGGGGATTCAGAGTGCTGCCCGACACGTCAACATCAGTTGTATGAGTTTGATTTAAAAAACGCAGCCCCCAATGGGGCGCCTTTCTTTCAAATTTGCAATGTCGCATCGTCCATGTTTGTACCTCCCCTAAGTTTATTTATGATCCCAATGCTTTCTTCTATTTCGCCCACAAAATGTAATAATATCCGTACGCCTAATAATTACACTCTTAATTCATTTTTTTTTCTATATTTTTTTTAAAATTAACTCTCTAAGAAAAGATATTTATAAATGAATGGTGAAAGGGACATAATAGGGCAGTAAGTGGCAAAAATACAGGTCACGTCTTTCACATCCTAAAGCCGGATAATCTGCTCTTTGTATCCATCAAAATGGGCCACGATTTTCTGACTCCCACTGCCTTCCGTTTTTGTGGGCCCACCTCCAAACACGGGCCTTCAAAAGCCCACTTCTTTTTTTTTTTCCTTTTTCTATTTTTTTCTCTCCGCAAATTAATTGGCCGATCTCGTGACCTCGAGAAAGGGTAAAAAAGAAAAAAGCAAAATACTTTTATTATTTGGAAAATAATGAAATGTCGAATTTGAATGGCCGACAATTGAAATTGGAATCGTGCCGCTATGTCGGATTTTTTGTTACTTACTTTCTTTATTCCTCAACTCTATTGCCATCTTAATCATTCCTAGAAAGTATTTATTCTCTAGTTTTTTTCATTTTTTATTTTCCTTCCTAACAAAGCCACTTTTATGCTATGTTTTGTTTTAACTGGAAAAATAAATAAATAAATAAAATAAAAAATCATTAGGACGAAGGCCAGACTGCTAAAGCTTTCCTATCCGACGATACTTAAAAAAGAAAAGACGGAAGAAAAATGTGTGCCACTGATTGGTTCTTTCCAAACCCACCTTTTTCTACGTTTCTGGCATTATTCTACTAATTTCTTTAAAATATGTTTTTTAATTTAAAATGACAATATACATATGTGCAAAGTAACCAGTAACCAGAACTGTGGAGGAAGGGACGGAGCCCTAATTTAAGAAGCCCAATTACGTTTTAAAACCCAAGCCCATGATCACTATTCCAGGCTAAAGCCCAACGCCAGGTTGATGTAGCCCAGATTCCATTTAGGCCCACATAGAGAAAAATGTGTTTTTTTTTTATTATTTTTTATTAAGAATACTATTACTTCTCTAATCTTGGAGAGTGTGGAAATATGAATATTCCTTGCATAATTTTTGAAAGATAATTTGGAGTCCGATGATATAAATTAATTATTTTATAAAATAAAAATCCTTATATATATATATATATATATATATATATATATTTTTTTTTTTTTAAATTAGAAAACTAAACTAAACTTATTTTGTTTTTTAATTTGTTTTGTTAAGAATTAGTGAAAAAACACGTGGAGACACGTAAGATAACTATTTTAGAGAGAATTGAAGTAAAGTAAATTTAGAGCCATAAAAAAAGAACAAAAAAAAAAAAAAAAGAAGAGAAAAATATTAGTAATTTTGGGTGGAGTTCCGAAATGACTGTGACGTGAACTTTTTTACTTGTGCGAGAGCCGAACAGAAGTTGCGAATGTTGAGAAGCAGCAGAAACCATGGCGCCGCATCACCGTCGCGGGAAATTTCCGGCGGAATTTTGCCGTCTCAAGTAAATTCTATCTCTGATGAGTTCTGTAGATGATTATTTGTATTTGTTTATTTGTAATGTTATGGAGTGGGGGATCGGCCCCACAAATTTCAGAGTGCAAATGGCTTCACTGCACAAACTTTCCAACAAGGCCTCGTCAAGTTGCGATCACAGCGCACAGAACGAAAAGAAAAGAAAAAAAAAAAAGAGAGAGAGAAGGATTTTGTATTCTGCTTATGAGAATTTGCGATTTAAAACCCTTTGTTGGACACGAAGTCCATAATCGGCTGCAATCTTGTAGCTCCCACCCGTTTTGGAATATATCCAGCCCCGTCATTTTCCTTGCACGTATACAGAGAGAGAAATCCAAAAGGATTTCATTTAGATATGTTCTTGACTGACTTTCCATTGGATTTGACCAAACAGTGATTAGTATCCGAACTTGTTTTCACTTAGGAAAGGCATTTGGGTGGATGGAAATTGGAATATTAACTTATTTCCAATGCCTTTGCTTTGTAGCTGCCTATTGGCATATTATTAGCTTTTCTCCATTCTTTTTATTTGTTTATTCATTACTTTTGGTTCCAATTTCTGCTTGAAATGAATTGGGAAAGGAAAATAGAACAAGGAGGAACATTACCAAGGAACTGTTTGTTTACAAAGACATTGATGGGCTTCCTCTTTGATTGTCATAACTTCCATAGACAAAGCATTTCTGGTAATTTTGCACTGATCCCATTCCCCACACAAAAGGTGGTGGTAAAGAAAAGTTCTTTTTGTACACACTGCGATGATGGCGATGATGATGCCTGCAATCCCCAACAAACAGCAGCATCAACCCCCGAACAAAATTCCTCTCCTTTTCTCTCTCTTGTCCCATTCCTTTTCGTCTCCCTTCTCCATCTTATCTTCCCCATAATTGTGTGTGGTTAGTGTTTTCGATTTCGCCATGCTAATCACACCCCATTAGAACTGAAACTAACCAGCTGCAGCTTGAGGGTATGGAGAAAAGGTATGGTTGTTGGGCTGTTTTGACTCGTACTGTTTCTGGTGTTTGCAAATCCTCTGCTTCCAGAGACTCTCCCAACACTATTCCTCGAACTAGCCTAGTTTATGATTCTGGTAACAACCCATTTTCTTTTTCATGTTTGATTTGTAGTTGTATTTATGGATTTTTTCTGGGGTTTCTTCTTCCAAATTTTGAGTTTTTAGCTCGAAATTCGGTTCCCTTATAATGTTCAATTTCCATCTGCGCCTTAGACTGTCTATATTGAGTTCATTTGCAATTTCATCACTTTGTTTTTCTCCCTGTTCTTTCCTCTCTCTTTAATTGATATCTTAAAATGAGTGTAAAGTATGCATCACCTCAGTTTCTTGTTCGTCAGTAAAAGCTGCAGGTTTTTAATTCTTTGTCTTGTTAGTCTGAAAAGGTGTTCATTTCGTGAAGGAATCTCCATCGATGCATTAGGCATTTGTAGCAAAGATTACGGATCCCGACATGGATTGCTTTGATTCCATTACGATCACTTTTTTTCTTTATGGCTACCATTAAGTTCAATCTCCGTCCGTTTTTGCGCTTGCAGAAGATTGGCAATGCCTGCTAGAACTAGTTCAATGCCCAGAAAGTAAATATGTTTTAGATCTGAATTCGGAGGTTGAAGAACTTTAGGTTCTTTGATTGTCTTTTATATTTATCTAAAGCAAAGTCTTATTGAACTAGTTCTTGAGTTCAAACAATCATTTTTTGTAGGCTGGGAAAAGAACACTTATTGTGATTAAGCATATACTCTCTCTTTGTCATTGCAGCTACCGAAACACGGTATTTAAATGCTAGCAACAGAGATCTCTGTACCCTAAATGGAACTGAGCTAGCCTCTGATAATGCCAATTCAACACTATCAGATAACAAAACAACAAGCAAACTTCTTCAGTTCTCTTTTCATGAGCTCAAGGCTGCCACTGGAAACTTTAGACCTGACAGTATTCTTGGGGAAGGTGGATTTGGTTTCGTCTTTAAAGGATGGATTGAAGAGAATGGGACGGCCCCTGCAAAACCTGGATCAGGGATTACAGTAGCTGTTAAGAGTATGAAACAAGATGGTCTTCAAGGCCACAGAGAATGGGTGGTTAGTAAAATTTTCTACTTTGGGTTCGTAAAGACTTGTGTTATAAAGGGGACCTGTTGGTGAGAATGCTGAAAATTTGCTAACAAAACATGTTTCCTCGGTTACAGGCTGAGGTTGCCTTTCTTGGACAACTTCACCACCCGAATCTTGTTAAGCTTATAGGTTACTGTAACGAAGATGATCAACATTTGCTTGTTTATGAGTTTATGAGCCGTGGAAGTCTTGAGAACCATCTTTTCAGAAGTAAGAATCTCTATCTTTTGCTTTTTCACTACTTCTCTCACTTGTGAAGAACTTAGGATTTGTCAAATGATCATATAACGTTATGTGATACTTAAATTTGTTATAAGCAATAAGAATTCCATTAATATACTTATGTTCACGATATGAATAGATCGAGTTGCTTAGTATGGAGATGGACTGCCTTTTCGAAGTTTCAGTTAACTACACTACAGTCTTAGTTACAGACAAGCTGTAGGTACAGATGCTTATCTTCATGACTGGTGCAGGGACTATACCTCTTCCATGGTCCAATAGGATTAAGATTGCCCTTGGAGCAGCGAAAGGATTGGCCTTTCTTCATAGCGGTCCAGTACCTGTTATCTATAGAGATTTTAAGACATCCAACATCTTACTTGATTCAGTATGTTCCAAATGGCAATGTTCAAAACGTTTTAATTCATTTCTTTATTTCATTATAAATATGACATTGATTTTACAGGAATACAATGCAAAGCTTTCGGATTTTGGTTTTGCAAAAGCAGGACCTCAAGGAGACAAAACACATGTTTCTACTAGGGTGATTGGAACATATGGCTATGCTGCTCCTGAATATGTAATGACAGGTACATTTCTATAAAATATGTTCTTATCTAGACGAAACCCCTTCAAACTAAAACATCTATGCAAGCTTTTGCTGTGAAGAACTATAACTTAGAAGTTGTTAATAGGTTCTGATCTCTAAATTGGTACTACAGGAGCTCTCTGTACAGACTATTTGGATTTGTTCCAGGGGTCCAAAAATAGTGACTGGATGAACTTTTTAAGCAGTTTGATCAAATGATTAGATAAGAATGGATAATATAGCTCTTAGTTAAGTTCAAAAGGCAGGGAAAAAACATTCCAGATCTTTTTTTATCTTTTTTAGGAAGCTTGAGAACTCTCTCATGCCTACGATAACATACAACCAGCTTGAGTTCTGAGAGATGGGAATCCAATACTGAGGGTTATCTTTTTTTGTTCTCCTTGCTGCCTTTATACCCAGTGGCAACTCAAAGAACGTTGCATTTTCCAATTTTCCCAACTGATATCTGACAAAATTTCAACTTTTGTTCATTTGATCACAGGACATCTGACATCTAAGAATGATGTTTACAGCTTCGGTGTTGTGCTTCTTGAGATCGTAACGGGGAGAAGATCCATGGACAAAAAACGTCCAAGTGGGGAACAAAATCTCGTCTCATGGGCTCGGCCATATTTAGCTGATAAAAGAAGGCTATATTATATAGTGGATCCCCGTTTGGAATTCAACTATTCCATTAAAGGGGTGCAGAAGGTCTCCCAGCTTGCTTGCAGTTGCCTCAGCAGGGATCCAAAACTACGTCCAACCATGGACGAAATCGTGAAGGTTCTGACCCCACTGCAAGATCTCAACGATCTCGCCATCCTAACGTCTCACTGCCGCTTATCTTCACAAGGGAGGCGCAAGAAGAAACCTGATGGCCTCACCTACTCTCAAAGCTTCAGAGCATCTCCATTGAACACTGGAAAGCAGCATATAAGGTGACCAATCTCTAATTCCTCTCTGATGTCGAAAAGTAAACATAGGTCGAAAATGTTCGTGCTTGGTAACCGGATTTGTTAGGACAATATTGCATATGAACCATGTTTATTTTTCTATACCATTCAAATATTTGCCAGAACCAGAGGCAGAATGAGAGTGGAAATGGGAAATATTTAGCTTTACTGCACAATTGGATCTTCTTTTGTGGGTCTGCATTACCTTACCATGTTAGTCATATGTAACTTATAGCTACACGAGATCATCCAGCGTCATGGTTGTCTATTTGCAGTCGCTTTCAGTTTCGGTGCTCTTTTGTGGATGTATCTTTCTTGAACATGTATTGGAAAATATGAATGAAGTCTTCCTTTCTTTGAGGAATTCCACTATTAATGCATCATTTCTCAGGCTAAATTACCACCATTCTTTCTTATCAGCAATTGAGAATATTAACTTTATAAAAGGATGCTAATCATATTTGTTTCTTTAATATGGCCCAAGAATCTTATCTAGCTTTAATTATTCCATCAATCGTTGTTTCAAAGATCCTAGAAACCCTGTAATTGCAGTCTTACCTAATAACCTAAACCATGATCTTTAAGAGGAAAGGAGAAGAAGTAGTAGGTGGTCATTGATGCTCATTCTGATTCATGTTTAAAAGCCTAAACTTTTTAAGCAACTGTTTTTTCAATAAGAAACTATTTAAAACATTAAAATTTATGAATTTTTTCCAAGTCTCAACTTACAAGACAAAATAATTTTGGAAGTGCGTAAATTAAGGCCACCGAAACATATATTCTCAACTGAAAATCTTCAGACTTCATAAGCTTCACACCGTAGAGCTTGCACTCCCCATAACATCAAGTTGATCAGGCAATAATGGCATTCATCCTCTCAGATTCTCCTGAAAAAAATGTATCAATTTCAGATCACTTAGGCATCTTCATTGCCATTCTTCCTTCTATTCTCTTCTCTTCTTAGAGCAATTTGAATACCTTAAAGAGGCTGAACTAATGGACTTCATTTTTGGATTGGACGAAAGGAAAGTGAAGTCTTATGTGGCACAAACGAAATGTAGTTCATCTTGTTATACATATATATATATATAAACCAAGGCTTCAAATTTAGCATCAGGAAAGTAAAAAAAAACAAGAAAAAAAAAAGGACCCATCTGACCACTTCACAATAATTCACACCCAAAAACTTCCGACAAGTTTATACCAGAAGCCGTTCAACCAGCCTGCCTATATTCCTCTATCCATTTATTCTTTTGGGCCATCTCAAATCCACTGATTCTTGGCGAAATTTAAGCTACACGGTTCACAAAATGCAGCTGCATGGGGGAACATATAACTCATTAATTACTCGATCAAATACAAGACAAAACTCAAACAGAGAAAACTATAAATTAAGGCAGGTTAAGCATTCGAGGGGAATACCAGATCACCATCTCTGATTCCAAAGCGTTTGATACGCGATTTCTCGTCGAGCAGCTTGTAATGTTTATAGCATAAGCAAAAATGACTCCACACATGTGGCCTGCAATTGCACCAACTAATTAAACAATTGAACACATTTTCAATCAAACAGATTAGATTAATATGCGCGGTTCAGTAGTCCAAATCCCCAACACTGTACCATGAAATCTTGACATCTTCTCTATTCATCGACATTCCACAGAAAACACTCTCCACCGCCTCTCTAAGCTTTGCCACAGACGCTTTCCTCGCAACTTGCACCTCTAAGCATTTATATTACCAAAGAACAACCGATGGCAGAACATCCAAACGATTTGGAAAATAAATCTCAAATCAATATCAAAACATTTAAAATAAACACAGATTATTCACAGAAATGCGTTGTCCAACACAGCAAGATTTGCAAGATATATGCATCCATACAAAGGGGGGAAAAGATTACCGAAGGAAGAACCGTCCAATTTCAAGACGGAGAGGTGGAGGAGCTGCGATGGAAGCCTCTGGTAGCGAAGACTCCGACGAAAACTGTTGCTCCGAAACCGAGGCGAGATACAACATGAATCCGGAATATTCGGTTCGATGCGAGACATGAATGGACCTGCAGTAGAGAATTCAGGTAGTAGAAAGATGAATGGTGGATTTTCGAGTATTGATTTGGGAAGAGCAGAGTCTTGAACTCTTAATGCGATTTTCAGTCAGGTCTAGGGTTCGGAAAAAACGAAATGAGGGCGTAACAGAAAAGCCTTTCTGGCTTGTTCGTTGGTTTCGCTGTGAAAGCGGGAAACAGTTATCAGAGAACCTGAAAACGACAACCCTTTTGACTTTGTTTTTTTAGTCAAAATATTTTTCCCAAATTCATTTATATATATACACACAATTTTATTTGTAATTTTATAAAAAAAAAAAACAATATTTTATCTCAAGATTATGTCAATGCATAAATTTTCTCACATTAAAATATGTTTCATTACGTATCTAAACTTTCAATTTTTTTCTTAAAAAGTTGTATAGATAAATTGACGACCCATAATTAAATGTTTAAAAGGGTTATTAAATAAAAAATTAAAATTAAGTAATTATAAGATATAGAAATTATTAAATAAAAAAAAGTAATTAAAAAAAATATTATAACGTTCTCGAATAAATATTTATGATAGCTTTGAAATTATATTAGAACATTTATACGTATAAATGCATAATGTAATTGTTACCCTACATTCCCGGTGTTTCTTACACGGGTTAACTTAGGGTTTGAACATAGCCTCTCTAATACTTTAATTGACCATGGCCCATCTAACTTTTTTGTTTAGATTCAATCTAGCTCCGAGTCATGTCTAATTTTGGTTCGATAATCTTCTATTCCTTTTAAGGTACGATTTTATTGTCGAAATTTAACTATAACACACATATTTCTATCAATTATTTGATATACAGAGCTGTGCATGTAGCTGCATTGAATAAACAATAAGGAAGTAGTTAGGTATTGTGTTGTTTTCCTACTCACCTACCAAGTTCTAGAAAAGGAAGAGCAAACAAAAAGCACTAATATAATTCAACTCCAATTCACATTTTCCTTTTGTATATACTATATTCATGCATGAACATGTATAGAGAGAGTACAATTAAACAGCACCCTACTGGTACCTGATCTTCTGGTTGGTTCAATATCCGACAATCGATGATAAAACCCATTGTGTTGATGATGACAGCGACAATAACGATGATGATCTTTTGGTGGTGCGAAAGAAGAGGCGATAATCGAAAAACAAAAACTAGGGTTTCGATTGTAATCGAAAAACAAAAACTAGGGTTTCGATTGAAATCGAAACCCTAGAAATATACGAGGAAGAAGAGAAGAAGGTTATGTAATACAAAAGTGATATTGGCGCGGCTCAATCAGAGATCGTACTTTACACCAAGTTTGGTAAAATTCGTCTTCCGATTGAACCTCACCAATATCGCTTTCCGAGTTTGGCACGGATTCCTCTCAGCTCGGTCCATCCTTTACAGACGAAACATAGAGAAAGAAGAAGAAGAAGAATGATGATGAATGTGGTAAAACCCAATGGGAGGAGGATTGATGTTATATAATAATAAAGGGAAAATTGCTTTTGGGTATGAAAAGGTGTCCACTGAGCAACCAAAAAGAAGGAAGAATTATTGAGTGAAATAAGACCAGAAATCGGACCCATTTGAAGGCACCAAAAGAAGAACAAAATGAATAATTATTTGGGTGTTTTTGTTTTTAGGTGGAGAATGAAGTTAATGGAATGTTTTTAGAGGAGAAAAAGAGTGAGTGGAGTAGGAGGTAGAGAGTTGGTGGTTTTGTTGGTGTGGTGGGGAAGAATATTAAAGAGATTGATATCAATGTAACAACCATACACACACACACATATATATAGATAGCTTCATTAAGTGGGATTAGTAATCTCTTTCAAAAACAATCCACCAACTCATAAATTAGGGCAAAAAGCATATAGCAATAGGAAACAACATAAGCTAAGAACTTGCTTTACAACTCTTGGTTCATTTGAACTTGAATTGACTTGTGTACGAAAGTGAGCTCAAGTTTGGTCCCAAAAAGTCATCAACAATAATCATTAAACTTCACTTATTAAGACATACATATGGGTTAGAGTGTAGGGTTTTTTGTAACAACCTAGTTCCATCTCTAACAAATATTATCCACTTTAATTTTGAAACGCGTATGTTAGGGAGAAGTTTCCATACCCTAATGCTTCATTCCTCTCTCCAACTGATGTGTGAGCTCACAATCTACTCCCTTGGCGTCCTAGCATCTTCGCTGGCACATCGCTAGGTGTTTGACTCTGATATCATTTGTAACAGCTTAAACCCACCACTAGCAATATTGTCATATTTGGGTTTTCCCTTTCGGGCTTCCGCTCAAGGTTTTTAAAACATCGGAGGGAAATGAACATTCCCTATAAGGGTATAGAAATCTCTCCCTTAAAGACATGTTTTACAAACTGTAAGGCTAACAATGATACGTAACGAGCTAAAACGGACAATATCTACTAGTAATAGACTTGGGTTGTTACAGTTTTGAGAGGAGAGGAAGAGGAAGGAGAAGGAAGGGCTGAAGAAGGTGAGGGAAATGATGTGAAGAGGAATATGAAGACACTTACTTTAGGGTGGGTTTTGGTGTGATGCTTAGTTTGTACTCAATAAAAACCAATACTTTCTTCATTCTTATGCGCATGCAGCTCAATGATTGTTCCACCAAAACAAAAGAAAAGAAAAAAAGAACTCCCCTTTTGATTGTGCCTCTCTTTGTAGGACTAATATTATTTTAATGTCCATATTTTCATAAGTGCTTGTTCCATTTGACTAGAAACCCTATGCCCAAGAAAGAATAGGAGGATTTGAGTTTGAAACGAAGACACACAGACACAGAGAACAAGGCATAAGTGAAGGCACTTCTTCGACCTTAAGCGCAGACACCGCCGGGAAAGCAGCCCTGCGTTGAGCCTCCATTAGGGAACACCTTCATTGAACAACTCTCCCCTTTTTTCTTTCTTTATTTATTCTTCAAACTTCTAAAAACTTGTCATTTCTTCTTCTTCTTCTTCTTCTTCTTCTTCTTTTAATTAATGGGTTTTCTTTTTCTGTGTGTTTGAAGCAATGGCTGAAAAGGGTAATGCAAATTCGTTTCAGATGTTGAGTTTAAGACAGGGTTGCTTCAAGGCTTGCACCCTTTTTCAAACCCTTCTCCACTTCCCGACACTCCAACACACACATTCCTGTGGCTGTTGAGATTGTAGTAACACGAAACTGGATGGCGCGTTGATATCCTTGAATGGGCCTCCCCGACACAATCGCTCTCATTGGACCTGCGTTCATAGACTGAATGGGTGAAGCTTTTTAACGGCCCAAACTTCTCTCCTCAGCTTCCTATTCGGCACACACCATTAGACGTGTCTACGGGGCGAAGCACCGACGGAGAAGCCTTTTCTATCTCTCCAATTTCATTCTTCATTTTTATAAAAATTTTCATTTATTTTTTTTTTGTGGGGATAGAGGCGAACATACTCCACGTAAAATTTGTATGAATCGAGTTAAAAAGTTTTCATTTTTTAATATATATAACCCTCAATTTTTTTTAATTTAAATTTTAATATTACACTATAGTGTTTAACAATTAAAAAAATCTACAACATAATTTTTAGTTTAAATGTTACTATTAAAGTCTCAAGCATATATTTATATTAAACGAGGCGTGACGGGGTAGGGAGGGGAATTGGACGGAGCAGGGATTGGAAATATAATCCACCGAGTTCTTATTCAACGAGGAAAAATGTTTACCGCTCCCTCCCCATTCCATATCTAAATAGGGAATTCCCTCTCGGTTCGAAGTGGGTCCCGTAAGTAATTCCGAAATCTTTGCTATAAGAAATTTATCTCACCTAACATAAGCATATTTGTGTAAGTTTTTCACTCACAACGTTTATACTCGAAAAATATCGGGAGTAGTATCGTCCTCTCAACATCGTAAAAGTTTGATAGAACTCAGAAGGAATGAATTGGGTGTGGAATTTGCTTTCACAATCTCTAAGCCAACTGATTGTGTTTTGTGCCAAACCTAACCTCTCTACCCTTCTTCTTCTTCATTCCACTTTTTCAAAACCAACCCTTTACAATATCTTCTGGAATGGATTTTTATGGCCCACCCACCTTTTTATTTCTTCATTTTTTTATTGCTACTATTTAGAATTATAGGCATTTAAGAAAAAAACAAAGTAAAATGAAATTATTATGCTCAAATATCTTGTCTGCACTCAAATTTTCAAAAACACAAAAAACACTATTTGGATTAAAGTTGAATGATTCTGAGAGATCAAGCTTCATTCATGGAGATTGCTTTATCCAAATCTTTCAAAATTGAAACTTTATCGGCTAATTTTAATAATATTTAAAAAATAAATCTCTAATATTTCACGTTTTTAATATATTAATCATAAACCGCATTTTATTTGTAAGTAATTTTCGGAGTAAATGAAAAATCAACTATATCATATTCAAAGCGAGTGAGAGTAAGGCCAATTAGAGTTGGGCTATTGGGTTAAGATTAAGTCGGAAGAATTTGATTAAGATGTCTACAAAAATAAATGAAAATTTAATAGGAAATAGAGAGGGAGATGTGGGGATAGTCAAAAAGAAGGGCTGAACTGTTGAAGATATAAAACTTTCAAACTTAAAATGATTTTAACAAGACCATATATTTATATTGAACTTAAGAGAAGCGTTACTTACCGGAGACCGAGTGGGGTCCGACTATTTGCGAAGAGCGACAAGGGAAGAGATTGAGAAAAGACAAGAGAGAGGGAATTTGGAAAAGCAATGAAAAGGAGTTGGCTTGATTTTGAAGCTGGTCGAGAATTGAAGACAAAAGAGCGTAAACTAAGCGCAACCACCGCTCCAATAAGGGTTACCACTGATTTGGAGTCGTCGCCTTCAAAATCACATTTATTATAATACGCTAAGAGGTCCAGCTCAGTGGTCCTGTTCAAATGGGCTGGACCAGAAATCCACATGGGCTTCACCAAATCAAATCCCAACGAACCGGCGAACAGTCTCAGTCGACTTTGACAAAACATGTATTCAATTCACAGTCCAATCCAATGTACCTCCGTTATTTACGGCCACCTCATGTCTTTTTATGACACGTGACCCCTCCCCGCTCTCTTCCATCCACCGACATCATCCGCACCTGTTAAATGTGTACCGTTACGCTTTGTCCCCATTTTTCACCCCCCACAAGCCTGACGTGGCCGATTTTTCAGTTCTTTTTTACTTTTTTACTTTTTTTTAAAACAATTTATTGGGTTCTCCATTGCTTGTATTATTTTGATTATAATACTCTTAAATTTTGTGTTTTATTTAAAAAATAGGAACCATTAATATTTTATTTTTTTGAAAATGAAATGAAATATGGTATTTTATCCTTTAAATATTAATTAATTTACTCGCACAGATCTAAAGGAATTATTAATAAAGCAGCCAAATGCTCTTTTATATGATTAAAACTTGTTTATCCAATTGGTAGCGTAATGCTGATATATCATATGATAATTAATTTGGTACAAACTACGTTTTTAAAAAATCATAATCTACATGCAAAGAACCAAAATAAAATAATAAAAAACAGAATGCCAATGATAAACATCGAGACCAATGATATCAAAATAATAAGAGATTAAAATATTATTTTATGTTTTATTATATTTTAGTCATTATTATGTATTATGTTTTATTAAATTTGTTATAAAAAGGTTAATATCGACTAATTTTCTTTAAAAAAAAACAATAATTAACTATGCTAATAGAAACTAAAATAATATTTTGTAATATTGTTTATGTAGAAAAATAATGGTCAAAATTATAAAAATGAATTTTAACTGGAGATGGACCCCCCAATTACTGGGATTTTGACTATGCTTGTACCCGCCCCGAAGGCATAGGACGCAGAGAATTAAAATCTGTCCACCGCCACCAAAAGCACATCTCTCACGCGCACACCGGGACCGTGTCTACACCGACGAAACTCTTTCCTTTCCTTTCTCTATTTTTTTTTATTTTTATTTTTTAGATTAAATTGCTTTTTTTTAATCTCTCAACCTTCAAGTTTCTTTATTTTGTCTCTATTTAAAATTTATATTTCAAAAAAAGAAAAAAAAGAGAGGAAGGAAGTGGATAAGGTTGGCGAGTGGGAGTGGATTAAGGGGAAAAGAGAGTGTTGGAGGTTCAGAAAACAATGTGGGTGAAAAAAAAGGGACAACAGGGCAACTGGGTCGGCCAAAGGCAGAGCATTGATACGGACATCTTAGACGTTTTTGGCCTCTCTCCCCAACACTTTGTCCCCACCTTTGTCCCACACCCGCACGCACTCCCCTCCCCTTTTAACCCCCGCCCTCCTCCTCGCCACCAACAACCCCACACTTCTCTTCAATCCCATCCTCTTTTTTTTTTTTTAAATATTCATTCAATCTTTGTTCTTTTCCTGTTCGGATCTTCTTCCCCCTATCCCTATGGAGCTTCAACTAGGCCTCTCTCTGATCCCCGCCAAGCCCTTCGACCTAAACAACTCCCATCTCCTTCACGACACCGCCTCTTGTCTCGATTTGAACTCCCCCATCCGCAAGAAGCGCCCTCTCCATGTCGACCCCTCTTCGGCATTTCGTCGAACACTTCCTCTGCTTCTCTGGAACGACCATCCCAATAATGGCGATGACGACGACAACGATCCCCATTCCGCCTCGAATGATTCGTACGCTCACTTTTCTCTTTTTCATTTTGGATTTTGGTTGATTTCTTGAGGCTGAATTTCTTTGGTTTACTTGACAGAGACGACGAGGAAGAGGAGGAACAGGATAATAGGCTTGTGGGGTGGCCGCCGCTTAAGAAGAGGAAGACGAGGTCTTTCATGGAGAAGCGCAGAGGACGGGGACGGCCGGCGGTGAATGGCGGCGGGTTTAATTGGAATTCGAATTCGAGGTACGTGAAGGTGAAGATGGAGGGAGTTGGGATTGGTAGGAAGGTTGATTTGAGCCAATACCATTGTTTTGACGAACTTAGAGCCACTTTGATGAGGATGTTTGGTGAGATTGTTTTCTTATTCCTATTCAGAATAGTGAATTCCGTATGGGTGTGAGTTCGTGCTGGTTTTTTTGTACTGATTTTGGGTTGTTTGGAAACAGACGAGATGGACCCCGACGGTCACAGACTCACTTACCAGGATACCGACGGTGACTGGTTACTTGCTGACGACGTAACTTGGAGGTAAAGCTAAATATTCAAAGAAATAACCAATATAAAAAAAGAATTTAAATTTATGGGTAAATGAAAAGGTGTCCGATAAATTTATGTTTTTTTTTTTTTTTTTTTGACAGGAATTTCATCGGAACCGTACAACGGATCAAATTGGAGAAGAACCATGGCTGAATGAGGGGTTACCGGCGTCGGCGGTAGGAGAATCAGATGCCATCTAACTAAAAAATACATATTTTTTCCCCTTTTTTCTTCTTTAGCCCTTGAAGTTTTAATGACTGTATGTATTATAATATATGGATAAAACTTCAGCTATGACTCGGTAACTTTTTTTTTTTTAACCTGGTTAACTTTAGAGTTTTTAACCTGTCGAGATAATTGGATGAAACTAAAATAATTTTAAGGTTTGGAGGTATATATTATTTAATTACTACACAACTTGGGCCCTCAGATTGAGAGTTAGGCCACTTATCCATGCGGCCCATACACCATATTTTTTCTTATTATTTAATTTTAAATAAATATAAATTATTATTATAATGAATAACAAGGTAAACTTTGCATTTAATTCATGTAAAGTTGGTCTCCCTAATATTGCATTCTACGTTGAGGAGATGTAACTTTTCCGTCCTTTGCGGGTAACGATTCTTGTTCATCATTCGAATATTGTAGGCATATTTTTCAAGCAGATTTTTTCTTCCTCACAGACGATACTAGCTATAACAACACACATGACTTTCATGTGATGATAACGATAAGTATATAAACGGAAGAACGTGACCTATAGGACAAAATAAATCTGCACATTGACATGGTACTTACAACACAAGTTTGACTTAAGTTAGCTATTTTTTTTCAACTTATTTTCAAATTAGGTCAAAAGTGGACCATATTGGGTTGGACTAGGACCCCGGGAGAATGCTAGGCATTTACCTCTTAAAAAGTTACCAAGGAACTTTGGTGACTAGTTTTATTTT
Organism: Cucurbita ficifolia; assembly: GCA_033971965.1. Classification (NCBI taxonomy): domain Eukaryota; kingdom Viridiplantae; phylum Streptophyta; class Magnoliopsida; order Cucurbitales; family Cucurbitaceae; genus Cucurbita; species Cucurbita ficifolia. Next base: position 2,621,407 of record CM066972.1, read on the forward strand.
GTATTAGATTTTTTAAAACCTTAATTGGTCATTGATTTTTCCGGTTTAAAAAATTTATCGGTTGGTCAGATTTCATCCATAACTTACACCTAGGTTGTTGCATCAAGTTCATCTTTTGTTAAGGATTAAAATTTTAAATATATATTTAAAAGAAGGAGCCTCAAATTTTTGGGATAAAAATGAAAATTTATAACATAAAGTAGGAATTTAGTATGATAATAGCATTTCTATTTAAAGTTTGGAGTCGCAAAGCCTTATAAAATTTAGGAACCGAAGCATTAAAATAGGATTTGGGTGCTAAATTATAGGGACCTCACATTACGGCGGGTGGCCTAACACAGAGTCAACGCCCGGGCAGTGGAGGACCCATGTTGGATGTTACGGCCCCATAATTTCTGCGCTACATCAATTACAATAACGGATTAATCCAACGCCGTCCCGCCAATTACTTTCCATCCCGGCACTCTAGTGGTTCCCATTACCTTCCCTTTCTTCATCTTAAATCCGGTCACCATTTTCTTTACCTTCCAATTTCTGCACCCTTTAAATCGCTGAGAAGCCCAAATTCCTTCATTCTTCCTTCTCTCTCCGGCTCTGGCAGGGATGTCCCGACAGCCAATTAATTGCAGTTATTGTGCAATTTCATCCAGGTAAATTCATCGATTGCTGAGGTTCGTCTTTTTGAGTGCCGAATCTTGCTGTATAGATATCATTATGGGGGTTTTGAATGCTGTGGTTCTGTTTTCGTTCATTTTCTGGCGATTAATTGACTTTGCGTGATGAAAATAAGGGCGATTCTTGCCCAAATGTGTCTTCCTTGATGTTATGAACCTATAGAGTTTTTATCATTAAGATGATTGGGGGAGGATCTAGTGTAGCTGAGGTTCGGAGACGTTCATAGAAGCTAATAATATCGAAGTTAGAATGATCATGGCAACTAGATGTATTTTTGGGGATCTGTCAACAAAAGAGTCAATTGATATGAAATTCAGATCGTTGATCTTTTCAATTTCAGCTAACGTAGAGAGGCCATGTTTAAACTTTGTCCAACTGGCGGGATCATGGATTATTTTAATTGCTTTTAAGTAGTTTGAAAGTCATTATCATGCGGAAATGGTTGCTTCATCTTGGCAAGTATAATATGAAGTTTTTCTTTCTATCCTTTCCTCCAGCCTGCTTATTTTGTTCTCTGTTTTTGACAACGAAATTCATTGTCTACTGCTTGATAATATTTCCTTTACCGAAAGTTTTGTTCCCTTTGAAAAGAAAAGTAATGGTTTGTTGTTCAAGAAGGTCTTCTAGTCGTGTTCATAATGATTTGGTGATATTAGATTTTACTAACTTCATCTTAATTTTTCATCCAGAATTTGTCCTCCACCCAGCTAGCTTAATACTACAATCTTATCAATGGATAACCCGTGAGATTCCACATATCGGTTAGAGAGGAAAAATGAAACATTCCTTATAAGTATCTGGAAACCTCTCCCTAACAGATGCGTTTTAAAACCGTGAGGTTAATGGCGTTACGTAACGGGCCAAAGCGGACAATATTTGCTAGCGGTGGACTTGGGCGGTTATAAATGATATCAAAGCCAGACACCGGGCGATGTACCGGCGAGGACGCTGACCCCCAAAGAGGGTGGATTGTGAGATTTCACATCGATTGGAGAGGAGAACGAAGCATTCCTTATAAGAGTGTGGAAACCTCTCCCTAATAGACGCGTTTTAAAACAGCGAGAATGATGGTGATATGTAATGAGTTAAAACGGGCAATATCTGGTAGCGGTGGGCTTTAGCGTATCAGAGCCAGATATCGGGCGGTGTGCCAGCGAGGACGCTGGCCCCCAAAGAGGGTGGGTTGTGAGATCCTACATCGATTGGAGAGGAGAATGAAACATTCCTTATAAGGGTGTGGAAACCTCTCCCTAGTAAACGCGTTTTAAAACCGTGAGGCTGACAACCATACGTAACATGTCAAAACGGACAATATCTACTAGTTGTAGGTTTGGGTTGTTACATAACCTATAACCTATAACCTAAAAAATGGAATTGAACTTCAATTTTCCCACATGGGATCCCCATCTATTTTTTTGAACACGTAAAATGCTGTTTCCCATCCCTTTTCTTCTGGTTTGTAATATGTTGGCAATTTTCTCAGGTAACCAACATTGGTGAGACCATGACTGCTCTGTGACCTGTACCTAAAGCATTGCATCTGTAGCTTCCTTCCCATAGTATTCTCCCTTAAACAATGGCTACAAAATCTGTTCGGGTCAATTCTAGACGAATACGACCCAGATATCTTTTTATGCTTCTTATGCTTGTTCCCATCACTGTCTTTACCACTTTCAATTATGGCCAAAAGATTTCTTATTTCTTCCGCCCACTTTGGGACAGCCCTCCACCCCCTTTTACACGCCTACCACACTATTATGCAGAAAATGTGTCGATGGAACACCTTTGTCGCCTCCATGGCTGGTCTTTACGATCCACACCTCGTCGTGTTTTTGATGCCATCATCTTCAGCAATGAGCTAGATTTGCTTGAAATCAGATGGCGGGAGCTTTACCCATATGTCTGGAAGTTTGTAATTCTGGAGTCATACACCACTTTTACAGGCATACACAAGCCATTACTATTCCAAATAAATAGAGATAGGTTTGCCTTTGCAGAAAATAAAACCGTCCATGATGTGTTTTCTGGACAAGTTGAATCTCGTGAGTCCTATAGAAACCCATTTGACCTTGAATCCCAGCAACGCGTCGCTATGAACGGATTACTAAAGCGCGCAGGGATTTCAGTTGGTGATCTTTTGATCATGACAGATACTGATGAGATTCCGAGCCCACATACTGTGAAACTACTGCAATGGTGCGATGAGGTGCCTCCTATAGTCCATCTTGAAATGAGGAATTACATGTATTCTTTTGAGTTCCCTGTGGACTTCAGCAGCTGGCGAGCCTCACTTCACATCTATGGTCCACAGAGTCAGTACAGGCATTCTCGCCAAACCGACCTAATATTCTCCGATGCAGGGTGGCATTGTAGCTTTTGCTTTAGGAGCATTCAAGACTTTGCATTCAAGATGACAGCTTATAGTCACGCAGACCGTGTAAGGCGGCAAGAGTTCTTGAATTACTCAAGGATTCAGAAGCTCATTTGCCAGGGAGATGATTTGTTTGATATGCTTCCCGAAGAATACACGTTCCAGGAGTTGATTAAGAAGATGGGCTCAATTCCTCGTTCTTCCTCAGCTATTCACCTTCCTTCATACTTGATAGAGAATGCAGACAAGTTCAGATTCCTGCTGCCTGGTGGCTGTGTAAGAACCTCTGGGGACAGCATCCCAGAGTTGAATAAGCAACCATAGAGCCCTTGCTGCCAGAGGATGTGAATATTTAGCTACCAGAAACAATAGGTGGAGACTGATGATTATTGGTGGTGATATACTTAGACACAAGTTGTGTGGCTAACAGGAAAGTTTAAACTGTTAACCAGAGCGAGTGATGTTATGGTAGATGATCCATTGGGTTAGTCTACTGAATTTGGCATTAGCTTGCCAGAGATAGTGATAGAATTTTGTACAGTAATTGCCTGTACCTACCTCTTCCTTGTTTATCAAATGTTGATATTCATTTCATTGTTATGATATTTGAAATCGATATATATTTCGAGTGTAAATAGTTTTTCATTTAGTTTGAAATTAGCGTTCAAATTTTAAGAGAAGCTTTTATTTAATAATGCATTTTTTTTTTTTGGACCATTCTCATAAAAATTTCGTCAGCCTTCTTTGGAATAATATCTTCTTTCCAGATAATTGATAGAATTGGCTCGAGTTTCATGACAGGAAGGTGGGAGATGGAACGTCGAACTTGGTATGATAATTGATGTTTTATCTACTAAATTATGATTAATTTTGCTTCTATTTAGGAATCAAACTAATTAAATATAGGTTTAAATACTATTTTAAGGAACTCTACTTTTCATAAAATTAAAAATTAATCATAATTGTGTAAATAAAGTTAATTCATATAGAACTTGGTGAATAATATTAATAACTTTCAAAATTTTATAGAGAATGTCAAAGAGATTAATTAATTTTTAGATATTGACATTTTCAAATATTGCGGTATTTGAATCTTGGTGTGCAAGTAAGATATTAAGCCACGTGGCAGCAGCTGTAAAACGTACAAGTAGAACTGAGCACGACGTCGTTTTAATGAAATGAGCATTACCATCCCCTCTCTTACGTTATGGATTTCATCTCTCCGCTCTCTCTCTCTCTCTCTCTCTCTCTCTGAAACGTTCTTTTGGTTTCAGTACGTCTGAATAAACCGCTTTGAGTTCTCTCTTCCTTACAGCTTCTTTGGTCACACGGTCTTCTTCGTCATCGCCATTACTGAGTTTTCTCTTCTACTCCTCAACGTACTTATTACACTGGAATTACTGATTTGATTTCATTACAGTGAGACGCGAACTCAAAATTTTTTCATTTTTGTAGTCAATGGCTCAAAGCACGATCAGGAAAGCGCTCGGAGCTGTGAAGGACCAAACGAGCATTAGCATCGCTAAAGTCGCTGGAAATACGGCGTCGGAGCTGGAAGTTTTGGTGGTCAAGGCGACGAGCCACGAGGAGGATCCCGCCGACCACAGGTATATTAGGGAGATTGTGAATTTGTGCTCAAATTCGAATGGATATGTGAGTGCGTGTGTGATTACGGTCTCTAAACGTTTGAGTAAGACTCGCGATTGGATAGTTGCGCTCAAGGCGCTAGTGGTCGTGCACAGGGTTTTGATTGATGGAAATTCCTCTTTTGGAGAGGAAATTGTGTACGCTACGCGGAAAGGTATACGAGTCTTGGATTTGTCTGGTTTTAGAGATGAAGCGCATTCGAATTCGTGGGATCATTCTAGTTTTGTGAGGTCTTACGCTTTGTATCTTGATGAAATGGCTGAGAATCTGGTTCTTGAGAAGAGGGTGAAAGGGAGTGATTATACTAACTTTGATCGTAGAGATGAATTTGATAATGTGAGGCAGAGGAGTAGGCAGACTCCATCGAGGTCAATGCGACCAGAGAGTGTAGTAGATGAGTTGAGTCAATTGCTTCGAAGGCTCGATCGAGTTTTAGCTTGTAGGCCGACAGGGATGGCCAAGAGTAGTAGATTAGTAATTTCTGCGCTTGATTTGGTTGTTAATGATAGCTTTGGGTTGTATGTTGAGATTTGTGAGGCATTAGGGTATTTGCTGGATCGCTTTAAAGAAATGGAATATGGTGATTGTCTTAGGGCATTTGATGTTTGTGCTAATGCTGCAAAGAAGATTGATGAACTTGATGAATTTTATACTTGGTGTAAGGATGTGGGAATTGCAAGATCTTCTGAATTCCCAGAGGCTCAGAGGATAACTTGTAATCTTTTGGTCACACTTGGGGGCTTCCTAAAGGAGATGTCAAGAAGGCCAAAGGATTACAATGAGAGGAGAAGGGAGGAGAAGGTGAAGTCGCTACCAGCTGAGGAGCCTGAGTGTTACATGAATGAGATAAAGGCTCTTCCTCCGCTGGAGAATTGTTCACCTACCCTGCAACCGCCTTCACGACCAAAAGACTTGGTGAACTTGAGAGAGGATGGAGTTTCAGCAGATGAGCAAGGGAACAAATTGGCCTTGGCTCTTTTCTCTGGACCCCCAGCAAATCCTAATGGTCCATGGGAAACTTTCTCATCAGACAAGCAGCCTGAAGTGAGTTCAGCGTGGCAGACGCCAGCTGCCGAGGCTGGCAAACCAGAATGGGAACTGACATTGGTTGAAACTGCTAGCAATCTGTCAAAGCAGAAGGCTGATATGGGAGGTGGTTTTGATCCACTGCTATTAAATGGAATGTACGACCAAGGGACGATTAGGCAGCATGCCAATGCCGAGCAATTCGGCGGGAGTTCGAGTAGTGTGGCATTGAAAGGCCAAGGCAAGACTGCTGCACAAGTTCTGGCACTTCCAGCACCAGATGGAACGGTTAAACCAGTCGGGGATCAGGACCCTTTCGCTGCATCGCTTACAGTGCCAGCTCCTTCATATGTGCAGATAGCTGAAATGGAGAAGAAGCAGCAGTTACTTATGCAAGAGCAGCTTCTATGGCAGCAGTACGGCAGAGATGGAATGCACGGCCAAGTGGGTCTGGTAAAGCTTGCTGGTGGCTCCGCTTATATTGGCCCAAATCCTCAGCCAATTGCGCCTCAGGGCTCAGCCTACCATTATGCTCCCTTTTGAATTGGCCTCCGTGGGTTCTACAAACACGAATGACAAAGAAAAGCGTGACTAAACTTATATATATGTCAGTAGGCTCAGTCCGTGTATTTACTTGCTTGCATCAAGGGAGCAAAAGGCTTAGGATCCTCTGGTAACATTTTTTTTTTTTCTTTTTTTATTATCAGCTTCTACTTTAAGAATATATATGTTCAACAGTTTCCTGTTTTTTGTGTTCATTTTAAAAAACGCCCCCAACAAGAAATGATTATATATATATATACAAGATGTTTTTGTGTGTGTTTTAGTGTCCTTCCCATCTTTTATTTCTTGGCTAATAATTCCATTTAATTAGTAAGTATTTTTTAAAATAAATTTTAGGCAAGGAGGCAAGAAAGAGAATAGGTTGATTGTATAAATATATAAAGTGAAGAACATAGTATATGGCAAATTGATAATAAAAAGTACATGTAAAAGATTTTCTAATAATGAGAAATTTACTCAAACAAAGGGTAAAAGAGGGAATAAGAATAATATGTGAGAAGACATTCATACAATAAAATGTATATTGGAAATATTAGTAGCAAAAAAAATTTATAATAATGTAACAGAAAGTCTTCCATAAATTTCCAATTAAAATATATTTGTAATCAAATTGAAAAAAAAATAATGTTGATATTTGACTTTAAATAACCACCCACGCTTGCAGAAATTTCTTGCTTTCGTCTTTGTTGGGGGAGAGAGAGAGAGAGAGAGAGAGATTGATCCAACGCCACAGAATCATTCCAAATTTTGAATGGATCAAATCCTCCATTTCCCTTTTTTTTATATATAAAAATAAATTGTCAAAATTATTTAAAAATTGCAAACTTAAATTCTACCAATTATATGTGATGTAATAGTATTTTTTTTAAAAAAGTCTGAAAATTAGACAAGTATTATTATTTTGAATTACGAACACCATATTGATCCGCATTGGAGCAATTAGTTTTGACTTCTTCAATGGAAGTTTTGGGAGCATTTGAAAGTTATTAGCACATAATATAATATATTTAATGTTAATATCTAACATCGCCCAAATTCAAAGTTTCTGGATCGAAATTTGAAGTATTTGTAATGTAAGGTGGAAGGTTTAACATATTCATAGCTTACCTTAATTCATTGTTTCTTAGAAAGAAGAATAGGTATGAGTAAAAAAGTGAAGCAAAAATAGGGAATAGGGAATAGATGGAATACCACATCATGGAGAACTTTGAATTCCAAGAAAAAGAAACAACTCAGTGAAATCATTTGAGCATCAAAAGAGACTTCTTTTACAGTCCTATATTTCTGTAAAACAAACACAAAAAACACTGTTGGGTGTGTCGGATTCATGAACACCCAAGATTCCTACCAAACAAACTGATGCCAAGCCATTGCATCCTTCTCATCAATCGTTTATGTTATCAAAAAGCTATTATATACAAAGAGGGAAAAAAAAAAACAAAAGATTTCTAGATCATAATACAGCACATTGGAACCCCTTTCCTCTGCAGATTTAGCTTTAAAGCTGGCCGGCAAAAGATTACTCGCTTCGATTCATGGAAGTCATTTCTAATCTCAGTTATTTCGGCGTATATAATAACTGTGTGTGTGTGGTTTCATTTCAGGGACGTACTCGATAAAATAACTCCCTGAAGAATGAATTAATCAAATCAGACTTGGAGAGAAGTAATCCCACAGTCTTCAATCAGAATACGGCATGGAGTCCATGCAGAGGTGCACCAGTTTTCTCTGGTATTGTCCATAATATTCACAGACTGCGATAACATCTTCGTTTTCCGGGTCCAACCCGGGCAACTTAAGGAGTTTTTCCTTCAAAAAACGAGAATCCGACTCATCGTCTGAATGTTCTAAATTGGAGATAAATTCTGCATGTATTTCTCGACAAGCCAGGACGAACATGGCTGCAGTATCAGGTTGTTGCGATTCACGAAGTGCAGCCAGTGCCTCTTGCAGTGCACCAGCTGCAACGTACAATATCAGCGCCCTGTAAAGGAGCCATTTCAGAACTCTATGTCGCAGGAAAACCTCTACATGTAGCAGGGAAGAAAAATGATGCTACCTCCAGATGTTATGTTCGCTATGGAAGACATGATTAGCCCACCTTAGAAGCACTCTGAAGAACATATAATACAACCAAGCAGAGAAATCGACAAAAATAATAGTATTAGTCTTGAGATATCCCACTAAAAGCAACAACGTTTCATTAAAACTGAGTTAATTTATCATTTAAGGCATCTCAGGCAACAAAGAAAGGAGCCTTGGGGCAAAGTGATGCAGCAGAGATCATACTAATGAAGGCAACAAAAGAAGTTACAGAAAACAGATGCAACATATATGCAAAAAGATATATATGGAAATCTTCTAAGTTTAGCAACAAAGAAGCTACCTAGCATAATCAGATCCTTTTAAATGTGTCGCAGCTAAAGTTGCAGCATCCGTCCAGCATCCAGCATCTTGAAGCTGTAAGAGCCAATGCCATTATAGGAATCGAGCCCCCCCAAAAAATCATAAAATTAACAATAACACCATGATCGAATTATCTATTTTAAGAAATAGTGTCCTAGCATTTACTAAGTTCACCAAAAAAAGAAAAAGAAAAATTCACATTAAGAGAGAGATTCAATCAGGAACAAGGCAATCATTCATGTATTCTGTACGATGAAGAATATACCATAATTTCCTACAAAAAAAAAAAAAAAAAAAGATTTTTGAAATTCGGCGGCGGGGGGAGTAATTTTTGAAATTCGGCACGCACCTATAATAAAGGGACAACTTACAACCAAAAAATCGATCTAGATACTCCTAACGAGAGTTAGGATAACCATTTTGAATTAATTAATAATAAGGAGAATATATTTTAAAAAAGGATTTAAAAGACCACCCCACACAAGTTGCAGAATTTGACTAAATCGAAAACCTCTTCCCAACTCAAACTTCTAATCCTAAAAAATTGTTCCATACGTGAAATACGTCTGAACTGGAAGAGAACTTGATTATGATAAAATAAAACATGAGAAGACATCATGATATATTAAACCTGAGAACAAGCTTCTTGATATTTTCCTACAGCGCAGAGAAGATGAGTTCCAGACAGTGACCGGTCAGTTCTCACCATGTTGGCAGCAACAACCTAACGGCAGAAGGGTATGATCTTGACAAATTCCAAGTTCTTCAAGCATCCGAATTTAATCTATTCAATTAAGCATACCTTGACAGCCAGTTCTAAAAGCGATTTTGACACAGCTGAAGAAAGTGCAACGGCACGTAGAGCATTTGCATAGAAGTAAGAGCTCTCTGGAGGAGTGGAAAGCAGTAAACTAACAGTGGCTTCTAAGTTTCCAACAGATACAAGCCTAATGATAAAGACAGTTAGAAAGGCGAAGGTAATGCAGATTGAATTCTGTAGAAGGAATAAAATAAATAGTGTGAGGACACTGAACAGAACAACTCAATTGCAATGAGAGTTCCAAAGGCTGAAACCAACAAGTGGCCTCATGCATTACTAAGCGGTTATTCCTGATAGCTCCAATTGACTATAAAACTGATGTAGACTATAGTCTGGCCAAACAATCGTTCAAGCAAGTAGAAGCAGAAAAAGAGAGCTTATTTTGAACTAAAAAACTTATAGCCAAATTATAAAGTATGCTTTGAGGATCAACAGATAAAGAGCAACAATTTCTTAACAACGTAGCAATTAGTTGTAACATTTAGTTTGTGTTCGTTTTAGTCTGTTAGTTGTGAATTGGTTAGTACTTGGGTTGTTAAGTAGCATGTTAGCTAGTTCGTGTGCATGTGTTAGTACTTGGATTAGTGGGTTACATTTTGGAGGTCAATCTCTAGCATTAGCATACTTTTGAATAGGAGAAAGATCCGGGTATTCTTACTTTTAGACTCTTTTGATGCTCGATTGTATCAAACGATCTTAATTATCTAGATTTGAGTGTTATGTAGTAGGATAAGTTCTACTAGTAAGGCACACGTGAAATATGTAAACAACCAGAGTTATTGTTCACTACATTAAAAAGTTTCCATTAATGAAAGATGAACATATATATATATATATATATGTGTGTGTGTGTGTGTGTACAAACACGTGTGAAGATCATGAGAGTTTTATGTAAAAAGCAGAGGAATCAGCCTAACAGACTCTTCTTGTAGTACAAAATGGTAGAGGTGCCATCAGGAAAAAGTAAAGAGTTAGGAGTTTATATTCTTTACCTTAAACTTTGACGGACGGAATTGTTGACAAGAATATTGATGAGTGCAAGTATGAAAATAGAATTTGAGGCAGCCTTTTGTCGAAACAGCCAGATAGTAAATTTTTACCTGATATATTGACGGGTGGAAAACGAAAAAAAGGAAATAGAAGGACCTGATTATAACTTGGAGAGGACTTATGATAACTAATAAGCAGATCAGAACGTCTTGGATGCTAATCTTAAAGCCAAAGGTCGCTTAAGGCAGATTTCAGAGGCAATGGATAAGAAAATGTCTTTCTAAAGCTAATTTTATCACGGATACCTGTGTGGAAAAATCTAGAGATCGAGGGAATTAGTTAAGGGGATCCTCCTCTCTGTTTTGTCTGCTGGTTGTTGACAGTTTAAGGCCTAGGCTTAGAGTGATTTTGTCAAGGCTTTTGGATAGGAAATGGAGTTCATGGCAACCATTTGCAAACAATACCTTTTTTCCTCGTTCAAAAAGAAAACAAAATTCATTGAATCTTGTTTTGAAAAGAGTACCAGCATGCTTCCTAGAAAAGCCCCCTAGGTGCCTCGCTTCAAAGTGAAACACCCTTAATGAACCTCAATGCCCAAAGCCCACTTTTTAGTTTTTTTATTTTATTTTAAATTTTTAACTTTTAGGAAGAAACTAAAGGATGTACTTCACAGGTCGAACCCAACAAAAAGATACTCCACTTGTTAGTAATAGAAAATTAAGGCAGAAAAAAGTCCCTGACACTGTAAAACTCAAAGGGACATTGAAATGCACAATACTATGGACCTCCTTTAATGGACCCTCAATGCTTCATCATAGCCCTACAATCTTAAGGAAGGATCCACACCAACCCAAAACATTGCAAGGAAGCTACATTACTTCAGTCTCGTTAGCTAAATTTATTTACGTAATTTAAATTTTCAAATATGTTCTTTTAAGAGAAAAATATTTTCCTACACAACCAAGCTGTGGCAAAATATTGTGTGCAAGTCAAAAGCAGAGACCGAGTTGTTTACAAACTAATAACGACATAGTGCATTCACATGATAAATTTTGGAACAGCAGCAGCCAATTGTGCAGTCAGGTAGGATAAGTTTTCATACCTATGCAAACACAAAACACTAAAAAGTGTAGATAGACAGAACGGAGTTGAGCCAAACTTACTCATGCACACGGTTTTGATTAACCTCTTCCCCATCCAATTTTTCATGCCAAGGAATGCGTTCATTTGCACTTTCCCACAACTCTTCTTGTTTGAAAGCCATTGCCATAAGTTGGCCTTGACCCTGCAACAACGAAAGCCAAATCATCAGTAATAATGAAATAAGGGAGAATTTTGAGAAAGATCATCAAAATTTCTATAAGCTTTCAAATAAAAAGAGTACGAGTGATGGATGATTCTTAATGGAAAAACTTATTTGCTAGCTAAGAATTCTAGCAATGGAACTTGATTTTTTTTCCCTAAAATAAACAATAATTATAAAACAAAAAATCAAATAAGCAAGAGATCTACAAATGCTTTTTTCTTCCCAGTTCTTGGCACTGATTTTCCCTTTGAGGATATCCTATTCAGCATTGAAGCTTCATCAAGATCCACATTAGATGCAGAGGATTTGCCTCTGTGGTGCGACTTATTGGCTAACTTATTCATCAGATGATTGAGAGCACTAGGCAACTGTAGCCAAAAGAGGGCTTCAGACGATTCGCCAAAAATTGCAGCAGCAAAGGCAAACCTCAAAGCAGAGCCTTTATGTACTAACTTTGAATATAATTTTGCCCTCGCATCATCAAGGATGCAACCTTTTGCATTAAAACATTGAGAATCGGTGAGAATAATGAATATCATCATATATTCAGAAAGAAGAGACAAGAGAGTTTTCAGGGCCATTGGTCATGAGAACAACATATGGGGCAGAATACAACCTTCGATACGATAAGGATCAAGAACCTTGAGAAGCATTTCTGGCACCACAGAGTCACCAACAGGTGGTAAATCAATCATGTGACTCCGAAGGTCACCACCAGCTGCAGAAACTCCAGACACGAGTTGAGGTCTCTTACTTAACCAGGAAGGCTTTACACCTAACTGCAAGATCATCCGTAATGCCTGTAGTGAATAAAATTAACATGAGTTCATTCAAAACGTATAAGTTTGGTCCCATATTCCAAAATCTGCATTTAATATGGGTTATTTACTTTTTACACTTCAATCTACATCTCTATTCCCTACAAATGCTTCATTCATTGCAAAAACTAGAACCTGCTCAAAATGCAATGAAAAAGAATTGACTGAAGAAAAAATTGAAGTTTCATTTTTCATATAACATCAAGAGATTGTGAAGATGCATAAGGTGTACGTGATGAGAAGAATAAATGAAAAATAATTACCAATGCATGTGGAGTGGGAAGTAACATAGGAGAACATATAGGCATTGGCCGAAATCTTTCCCTAACTGTCTTGGGTCCATAGCCATGCTTCTTTTCATTACTGCATAAAATAAGGGTTACAAAAGCGCAAACTAGGATAGCATTTAAACCATATGGCTTTAAAAAAAATGGTAAGCAGGGTAGCAGGCTCACAACACCTAAGAGGCCAAATAACTTTTAAGACAGTTTCATATACCATACACCTAGGGTGTTGTTTAATACTTAAGCCGATGGTTTGTTACTTGTAGATTGAATGAGCTTTTCTCTTTCCACTAATATACTGTGCATCAGAAGAAAAAAAAAGGAGAAAGAGACCCACAGATTGCATATGGGTAAGAACAAAAACGGCATGACAAAAAGCTTGATGGCACAATAACAATGTGATTTGAGACTAGTACACTTCTTTTGAAGTGCTCTTTGACCTTGTTGTTTATTATGCTATTTTCTTGGTGTAAATTGTCTACTCTATTTACTTCATACAGCTATGCTTCCCTTTTAATCTCTCATCCATTTTATAAATTTCATACGTCAATGAAATTGTTTTTAAAAGGAAGACATTTCATAGTGCATGGATGCAAGTAACAACATTAATCAAATAAATCTTAGATTTCTAAGTTTTTATTTTTAACAGGACAGACAGACAACTTTCAAAGAAACAGCCAATCAAAACAGAGGTGAAGGAGACAAGCAATCTTGACATAATTTTATCGAGTAAATAGATCACTGATTTTTAAATAAAATCATATATGCAAATTACCAACAACAAGAAATTAAATAATTCAAAAACTAAATTTCAAAGATTCAAAAGGAACTCCAGTACTTACATTATGATCTCAACAAGACGAAAGCTACTATCAGCTCCTGCAATACATAAAACTAGAGGATCTTTTCTATCTATTCGTAGAGGTAACCAATCAAGTTCCAATACAAGGGTCCCTGGAAATTGATGTTGCAAAATGGAATTAGCCAAGGGATCCTGTGAATCCTGCCAGCAAAAAGTATGTATGGCGTTTAATCAATAACAGAAAATCCCTCCAAATTATCCATTGTATGACACCGTGGAAGAAGGCAAGCATGCAGTTCCACATACCTAATATTCAAGAGAATAAGCACTCTAAAGCTGATAAATTTGAACTAAATGATTCAAATGGGTTGAATGAGCAGGAAAATGTATAGCAGTTTAAAAACTACAAAATCAAATTGAAATTTTAAGTTAATAAATAAAACTTACAAGATCAAATATAGAAAATGTATTATCGTAAAAAAGAACAGCTATACGTCCTCTGCTGTGGTCCCCAGAAACTACAGGGGAAAATTTGATTCGCCTGATTCCTTCTCTGTGGGTGTTAAAAGATGAAGAATGTCCAGTTGTTACATCCCACCAGCGAATGTTACCAGTTTTATCACCCATGACCTGAAAAATGTCCAAGTTAGAGTGATCAAAATTTTATCACCCATGATCTAAAGTAACTGACAAAATTTTATATTATTAAATAATGGGTGAAACATACCACATGTGGCAAGCGGTAGGCCATGGCTGTAATTAATCCATCAGATGAAACAAATGAAGATGAGGGCCATTTGGGTCTACAGGCATGTAAGGTGAAATCTTTATGAGAGTTCTTATCATTTGGATGGTAAACAATTTCATTCAATAAGAATTAGGAACACGGCCTTTATAAGACAGACCTCACAGTTCATGATACACAAACGACAATGAATTTTTTCAGAGAAAACTCCATATCAGTGATAAACATTTGACTATAGGGAAAATTTAATAAATGCTCTTAGGTAGGGAACATAACATTTCGTTTGATGACATGAAATTACAAAAGGAGAACCTATCCAATGGATTATAAAAACCACTTGCAATTGGTCATAAGATTAGGAAAGCTATAATTACAAGAAAGGGATCTCAGTTTCCATACAAGCCCTTGACCTCCAAAACAACCATTTCTAATGAAGATGCAGATTTGGAAGTTTAGGTGACAACAATGTACGTTAGTCTCTAAGTTACTGTTAAAAACCAACCGACAAAGCAGGACACTTAAATTTAATTAGTATGAGCTTAATTCATCTGAAATTGTATGAGCGAATAAAGTGCAACATTGCTGTATTAGGAAATGAAATCCTAGTATGGCACCTTATATCTCTATGAAAGTGTACAGTTATTTTGTATTATCATCTTACTACATCAGCTCACTTTTTATCTGAATAGAATTTGAATGAAAGTCAAATAGACCCATAGATTATTAAATCAATTAGAGTATGTTTTAAATGATGTTTTCTTATTAATGTTTTTTTTTCAATTAGACTACGGTTTAAATAATATTTTCTTATTCCTTTTTCAGAAAAAAAATCTCATTCTAATTCCTATAGTGAAAGTTGGATGACTCTCGCAGAAGCAAAACAACCCTATAAGCGTAAACATTTCATTTATCAAACTCCTTCATGCTCATCTCCTAAAAATAAATTCTCATAAATCTTTATAAATTCTCACACGATATATATTTACTGTTTGGATTTGAAACTTGCTCTGTATTCTATATATATGAAATCTAAGTATTTTTCATGACCTAGATTTCTATTATACTCCATGATATTCGGAAGGAATTGTACCTGAAGTCCCGAATTCTTCGCCCATGAACTTCAAACACTCCAAGCGCACCATTTACCAGTGCAAAAGAAAAACTTTCAGACGTTTCATCTTGATTACCCTCTGAGTTTGATGTCTCTGATACAAAAAATGGTTTCACATATAGCAAGCATAAGCCCAAGTCTAATATGATTAAAGTAAGTTCAGCCATCCAAGAGACTAAATATATGTATTAGTTGTGGAAGAACCAATTCATTCTTTTGATGATGAAGCAGTGAGAAGTTGCAAACTATAATGTTGATAACGAGCTTACTAGAATCAGATAATGATGCCTTGGTGGGTGAAGATACAGTATCCGCTGTCATTGTTGTACGCTCTGCAACAGATCGTGGAACTGTTGGAAGCGTCCATTCCAAAACTGTAAATGGAAGAGCTAACGATCTAAGCTACATGGAGATAGAAAATATCATGAGTAGGTGCATCATGCATTTAACGATATTAGCAAACTGATTATTATACTTCAGCAGGTTAATAAAATTTTCCAACCAGCACATTCCTTCTACACAAAGTAACCAGAAATTTTTTTAAGATTTGTGTAACACAATATAGACATGGACAAAACATTACCTCTTCTTGCAATTATTTCTTTTGAAAAGGGCAGCAGTGAGAAGTTGCAAAATGTGATCAAGATAATTCACGCAAAATCAACAGCAAGCACGTAAAGAACACTATAGACTGAAGACAAGAAATTCCTTCTACTGCTAGGGTGGATGTCTGAAAAATGACGCTGATCATGTTTCCAGGTCATTGAGAAACACTAAAATAGGACTCCTGGTACAAGAAATGAAGGCTTTGAAATTACTGGAAATTGTTTTTTTTTTAAGAACCATAACCGATGCCAACGATTGAATAAGAAGAATTTATTCAAATAAAATTAGTTAAAAATCAGGGAAGATAAGGATCATTTGCTTCTGCCTTCCCATTTTGCTGCCAATGGTTGGTTCTCCCTCATGAATATCTTTGGGGTGAGTGAGTGGTTGTTTTCCAAGTTCCATAGATAGATGTCTCCTAGAAGTTTATTCTTCAGGGTGGGAAAATGCCCAAAAAGGATCAACATTTTGTGTTCTGGCGCGGTAAGGGTGCACGTTTGGCAGGAAAGAAATCAGAGGATCTTTAAGGACAAGTCTTCTTCTTTCTTTCTTTCTTTCTTTTTTTTTTTTTTTTTTTTTTATAAAAGTGTACAGTTTACTGCTTCTAGTTGGGGGTATAGTAACAGGGGAAAAAAAGCTTATAAAAAACTATCCAATTGCTTGAATTAAAAAAAAAAAAAAAAAGGGAAGATAAGTCATCTCTCCACACTAATGCCAAACAAGATTATAAAAAACTATCCAATTGCTTGAATCAAAACATTAGGATAATTAGACAGTTAAGAAACTGAATAAAAAGTCTAATTCTTCCTTCAACACCAAAATGTGAGAATATTGTTAATAATAAAAGTTATGAAGCATAAATGAAAATGGATAGTGTTTGTGAAAGTAAATTTACCATGATAGGAGTCTTTGTCATTGCCCAAACTTCAACCGGAGCATCTCGAAACAGGATAAGAAGATACCTAGAATTAATTAGCATAAAAAGGAAAGAAGATTTATAACTGGAATAAAGCTGCAAGTAGCGTTGCTTAAATTTCATGCAACAACATGAGGGTGTATGTGGAGAGTTTGATTCACATATGTCCTTACTCTTACATAACCCTATCTAAAAATATATTCATTAAAAATATCTATGACGGACAGAAGCAAATGTATCTTGCCCCAGAATTCAGAAACAAATAGTAGTGTAAGAAAAGACATTATATTTTTTTTTAATTCAAACAAATATGTTCCTTTATACATATATTAACCAGAAATGACTTTTCATTGATATATGGAAAGAAAGGAGTTCAAGGATACAAGTTCCCAATGGGAACGAAAAAAAGATGAGACAAGAAGAAATAAACCTAAAAATACAAGAGGATAAAACAATGAAAAACAACTAGCAAAGCAAACAAAAAATACAGCCAAAAATCAGCAATACAGAGCTCCTACTCCGGCACAAAATGCAGAAACTTCTTCTAGAGGAAAGCTTCATGTCTCACATTGTGAGATCCCACATTGGTTAGAGAGGGGAACAAAGCATTCTTTATAAGGGTGTGAAAACCTCTCCCTAATAGACGCGTTTTAAAACCGTGAGGCTGGTGGCGATGCGTAAAGGGCCGAAGCAGACAATATCTACTGGGGTGGACTTGGACCATTACAAATGGTATCAAAGCCAAACAACGAGGGGTGTGCCAGCGAGGACGTCGAGCCCCCAAGGGGGGTGGATTGTGAGATCTCACATTGGTTAGAAAGGAGAACGAAGAATTCCTTATAAGGGTGTGGAAATCTCTCTCTAGTAGATGCATTTTAAAAGCGTGAAGCTAACGGCGATACGTAACGGGTCAAAGCAGACAATATCTACTAGTGGTGGGCTTGGCGGTCACAAATGATATCAGAGCCAGGCACACAGCGAGGACGCTAAAACCCCAAGAGGGGTGGATTGTGAGATCCCACATCGATTGGAGGGGAACGAAGCATTCCTTATAAGGGTGTGGAAACCTCTCCATAGTAGGCGTGTTTTATTGTAAGATTTCACATTGGTTAGATAGGGGAACGAAGCAAGGGTGTGGAAACCTCTTCCTAATAGACACGTTTTAAAAACCGCGAGGCTGACGGCGATACGTAACGGGCCAAAACGGACAATATCTACTAGCAGCGGATTGGGTTGTTATACACATAATTATTGTTGCTTAAAGACAAGTCCACATGAGATATAGATCTTATCATGCACTTTCGAGGGCTTTAAACCATGAACCCCTACCATCAAATCATCTTTGTTTGTGGAAGTGAACCCTTTGTCTTCCATTACCAAATTAATTCTCTTATACACTAAATTTGAAAAGACTTCAATGGATAAAATACCATGATTAAAGTTTAATGTGGTAGAACGGTCTAATGCAACAATATCTCCAAAATGGAGGAAATTTTTTCTAATATTACCGTCCTTAATTTCAATTTCTACTAGAATGAATCCACAAATATTTCCTCTACTTTTATTACAACTGCTAAACTATCAAGGAGATTAATTGTTTGGGAGGAAATGCTTACCAGACCACCGAAGTGCTGCCCTATTAATTCAAAGAAAGAACGTTTCCAATATGGCAATGGTAAATTCTTTAAAGATCCATCCTCCATAGCTCGTTATAAACTACAGGTGGGAGTGTTTCATGTTGGACCAATGCTCAATTTTCGAATGAAGAATACCAATAAGTCTCCACATCAAAACATTACAGAAAACCCATCATCAATCTTTACCGAAGTCTCATCATCCATAAATGGATTTAATAAAATTTTGGACTGAAAATAATCTTCTAAAGTGATTTGCACCTCTTTTCAAGATTTGTGAACACGCGTCCTAGAAACCACCAAGAGGGAATTGAGATTCAAATCTACTACTTCCTTCTCTTTCGTTATCCATAAGGAATAAGCCTCAGCGTCAATGCTTTTAAAAAACCCAGACTTTGAAAGTGGCATGGATTTTGTCTAATCACGTCTATATAACTTCTAGAGGATTGCTTTCTTTTCACCTATTCTTCTTGTGGTGTTGAAGCTTTCTTAGACTAATGAGAAGAGTCGAACACTAAAGCTTCATCTCCTAGAGTTTAAAGATAAAATCTCTTATCATTTCCCAAAATACAAGTCATCCTTTCTTGTCAAAACCAACAGGAACTCGGACAAGCATTCTTCCCCTTGAGGAATGCCAAATAGTATAGTCATAATGCCAGCCAATGATGAACAAAACTTAGACAGTCGAATGGTTCCGAAATCCTCTCTAAATATTTTACGGAAAAAATGAGTAACTGGAATTTGCAAGAGCTCAACCATAGAGCATTCAAACCAGCATAAGAAGCAGGCTCAAAAGGATAGTCTTCTGATTGTTCACATTTTCCATGAAAAACTCATTATTTTCACACTCAATGCGGAAATCAATATTACATATGCAACAACTCAACACTTCAATTGAACCAAAAAATGCAAATCAATCAACTTTCAATGATGAAATCTTGATAAGAAAAACCTACAAGAATAACACAAACTAGGAGAACTGAAGGGTGGGAGGCTGAATGAAGAAAATGCAGACAATAGTAAGAGGGCAGGTAGTGGTTGCAGTCAACGGCAAGGTGGTGTGGGGCGGGGAAGGAAGAGAGGTTGGGCAGTAAGAGAAAGAGAAGAAAAATAGAAAGGAAAAAGAAGAAAAGAGGGTAAATGGACAAAGGCGGAGAGGTTGAAGGAACCGTGAGGAATGGGTGAGGAACAACAGATGGGAAAGACATTGAAGGCCTAGCCTAGGTCAAGGCAGACGGGGATGAAGTTGGAGGTTAGAGAAGGGGAGAGGATTAGGGTTTAGCAAAAGATGAGGAGGCGGCACAAATAGGGTTCAGGAAAAGGACCTAAGGTGAAGCAAGAACAAAAGAGGAAGGTTTGATGGTCGGAACTGAGGTTTGAGAGGGGAGGGGAGGGGAGGGGAGAGGTTAATTGGAGAACTCTTTTAGCACGCCTTAAGAAAAATCATTACATTATAAACATAACAGACAAAATGGGAGATCAAGGTCAACCTTCCAGATGAAGAAGCCCTTAAAGCTCTGATGGGAGCACGCTCTGGCTTTTGCAAAACACGGAAGGTTCTATTAAAGCCACTTCTAAGACAGGTCACAACAAGACGATTAATGAAACCTCCAGTTTTTTCATTCACCTGAGTTCACAAGAGTAGTGCCTGTTACTTTTGAATTGTATAATAAAATAAAAAATGTAAACAGGCATAGGATAATAAAAAGGTTGCATTTTTTTGGAGGGCAAAAATCAGTTTATACCTTTAAACTTTGAGGTTGTATCAATTAAAATTCTAACCTAATAATTGTATCAATGAAAACCGTGAACTTTCATAAGTGTATCAATTTGCACTCGGTTAGATTTTGTTGGGAAAACATATGGGGACTTATAATTCTAGCAATAATACTCCTAAACTTTTATAAGTGAATCAATTGTAAACTTCTAATGGTAGCAATGGAACTCCTTTCATAAGTGAATCAATTGTATGAAAGTTCATGGGCTTCATTGATATATTATAACACTACACAAGTGTAAAAACATACGTTTGTCATGCCAAACAGAGGGTGTAAATTGACAAACTTTTGAAAATTTAGGATTTTAATTTATACAACCCTAAACTGGGTATAAATTGATTTTTGCGTCTTCTTTAATGAGAATCCAGTGCACTTGGGTACAAAGATGGGATATAATACCAACATACAAGCAGAAAAACACTGAACGTAATGAATTGTATCATAAGTCTGAAAAGAAATAGATCAAAACTCAAAATATTAACATCATTCTAAAGTATATACCTGACTGTAAGAAAACGACACCAATCTGGAATTCCCTAGCCACCGTAAACCTCTAACAATGCTATTATGTACAGAAAACGAAGATGCAACAGTATATACCTGACTGTAAGAAAACGACACCAATCTGGAATTCCCTAGCCACCGTAAACCTCTAACAGTGCTATTATGTACAGAAAACGAAGATGCAACAGAATTGGCAGAAACATCAATGACATCAATTGTTCCACTTTGAGTCCCTAAAGCAACCAATGGTACGGCAACAGCAGGATGGTTTCCTCCACCTTAAATAAGAAACCAGGCTAATTAATTTGTTCAAACCAAAAACATCCAGCTCATTCAATTGAATTGGAACCACCTTTTAAATCTTATAAAAATGGTATTATAACTCTGCATAAATATGTGGGTAACGTGTATTTGCATTTACACGAGCTTAGTCATGAAACTTACGAGCTAATGTAGCTATTAAGGATGGAGATGGCACTGCCAACATCGTTATTGCAGAAGAAAGAAGCTGAAGCTGACCAACTAAGTTGATCTGCATCAATGATTTAACAGTAAGCAGGTGCATATTTCCTGATTCAATTAAAAAATAAGCAACAGCAAAACTAATTACGCAGATTAAAGAACATTAAACAAAACACATGCTACATTTGCAGTCCAATTTGGTGCAAAAAGCTAGACAGATTTAACTTCTAGCCTAATTCAGCACAACAAAATATCTAATATGCCACATGAGACACCTGAAAAACGAAATTTCATCCAATTAAAACACAATCTGCATCCATGTCAACAAGTTTCCTGCAAGCAACGCTCTTATTCTTGTATTAAGTACAATATTTTGCATCTCCTAGACCCTTAAAAAATTGCAAAAGGAAAGGAGGAAGTCATCTAAGAAGGGGTTAGTCCTTTAACAGAGAAACTGAGGTGGTCAATTTTTTAAAGATGTTTTACACAGAAAGCACATGCTATTTCTTACCAGAACGGGGGAAAAGCATAAGGATGAGGAAACCATTGGAGGCTTCTAGTGGAAGGTAATAACTAGAAAAGACAATTCTCGGTCGGAGAGACCTATATGATTAGAAAGAAAGTTCCTAACTGGTGAAAATCTTGGGGTTTCCTGAAAGACACTTTTTTAGTTTGGACGATTTTTCCCTGGAATTCTTCAAAACGTGTTGGAACACATCATCATTTTTTTTTTTTATTATTAAGGGGCAGAATTCGTCTTTAAAAGACATTATCATCTATCTAATCTGGAAGGAAGTTAGGGCTTCTAAGGTCATATAAGGCAATTGGCAAGTGTTGGATGGTTGATCAAAAAGGTTTATTCGTAGCACTCTTTCTATGTTCCTGCTTGCACAGATAGATCACTCCACTCTTATCACTGATGAGATTGTGGATGAGTTTCGAGCTTTTAGAACTAAGGTTTGGAACCTTAAAGTCAATTGAAAATATGAGTTATATGTAGTTGAATGGGATACCATTCTTGTGGTTATGGATAAAAATAGGTTCCGGGAATACTTTAGGAATGGATTTATCAGTATCTCTCCAACATTAGATTTTTCGTATTCACTAAGGCAAACCAAGAGGGTTTTAGGAAATAAGAAATTTTTTTCCTCCTTTCTCGTCGTTTTATTTTTGGAATTTTTAAGTAATCCACTAGGCTCCTTTGGGTTGATGTTTATTACTCCACATAATCTTCTGTGGGGTTGATGAAAGTTTTATTTCCATTTTTTTTTTTTTTTTTTTTTTTTTGCTAGCTAAGAGTCTTGTTATTTACTCCTTGTGTGAATGATGCAAATAGCTCGGGAGTATTGAATGTTGAAAAACGCAATAAGATATTGGTATATAAGATAGGTTGCAACCAATATTTGAACATGTAACCACAACAACAATTAAATTTTCAACTTGTTGTTTTGACAACTGGACTAACGAGCAAAGATTATTATACCCCACCCCACCCCTGTACAGTACAATAAGATCCTGTGTAGAGTTGATTGGCCTGTAAAAATAGAATGATCTATTGAACAGTGTTCAATCGATGTCAACAGTATACAATTAATTAATTCAAGTTTATTGCCAAGAGCAGCCAGACAAACAACATCAAAGAAACTCAATCTTCCTAATTTAAATGGGTAGTATGCTGAAGAGGTCTATTTTATAAACATTGCATAATTTTGTTCAGGCTAAAGAAAATACCAAGAAATTTACTTTCACAATAAAATTGCTGCAGCCTTGAACTGGTTAAGAAGAACATTAACAAACACAAGCAAAGTTTAAAGTGGAATTGTAGATACGTAGACAAACCTTAAAAGACAAATCCACTTTACTGATGTCAGAAGGTGGACGACCACCACTTGTACTGGCATGATCTAGTTGCCTGCCTCCTTCTGAAGTAAATGTATTGGTAGAAGAATTCGAGTGGTCAGTGTTGCTGTCTGAGGCTGGTATTTCACCAATAACAGTGCTCATACTCACACCTGTGTCAACCTTGTGCGTGTCTTCAGCACCTTCGGCAGTTGCGAGCCAGTTCCATACTTTTCCATCATCAGAAATGGATACCAAGTGTGTTGAAGAGACATAATGAGATTCATCAAACAAATCAAATGGAGTATCAATATCTGCATCTGCATCAGCATCAGGATAATGAGAATGAGGTATATCAGAACAAAGCTTGCCAACATTTTGGAGGATGGAATCGGACTGGCAGATGACGACAGCAAGAACTGAAGGAGATGGAACAGATGTGCCAATAGAAGGCAGCAACTCTTCCATTGCAGACATTATGTGCACTTGTTCACCTCTGTAAGTAAAAATGTAAGTTTGTCTCCTAGAAGTCCAAAAATAAGCGAAACATTTGTGTGTATTGCTATTCTTGGAAGTAAAGAATTGTATGCACCAACAAATCCGATTATGCAAGCCTGTAAATCTGATTCCTACCTTCAGCAGGCACAAAGAAATGATAAATATTTATGATAGAAAAAACCATGGGCATGAGCACTTAAATTTTAGTAAAACTGGGTGCATTTTCCAGTAGTCTGCCACTCAGAATTCAAAACAGTCCTCAAGAAATTTATGAAAGTAAAGTTAGATAGGTATGAAATGCACAGGTCTGAATTTACCAAAAAAATTATTCAATCCTTAAGAACATAAAAGTTTTAAAAGTCCATTTAAGTACAATATGACCTCCCTACGGGTCCCTAGTCGGTTCCCCACACCCATTCACAATATCACCTCTCATCTAAGTACATTTTTTCATACACATAACAAACAATTTCATTTCGATCGCATTCATGCAGCTATTCCTATAAATGCTCATAATTTAAGCATCTTCAATAGCTATCCAGGATAGCAGTTAGACTTTGCGAAACTTGTTCATACATTGAGCAAATTCACAAGAAACAATTCGAGGGGGATAAGTTTTCATGAAATTTTGGCAAATGGGTAGGCAATTGAACATTAACATAATAATGACATCTACACGAAACATGGGAACAAATATGAGCTACAGTGGTGAAATGCCAAACTCAAAACCGAAAACCATTGAAGTTATTCAACCATTTCATAATAAACCATGCAGATACCCAACAAGAGAACTTACTCTTTTCGCTGCCAGATACTGAGCCTTCCATCCAGGTGAGGACAGTAGAGCAACTCACTGTTCGGATCCGGTAAAACATCAAGGAATTTACCACACCCACGAGGCAATGAGGTACTAAAAAGCGTCGTCTCATACTGCAAGTCGTAAACCACCAACTCCCTGGGAAATGTTACGAACAGGATATGCCTCCACTGAGGCGAAAATGCAAATTTTGCATTGTAAAGAGGAAAAAGGCCGGAGGCCGGCGACGACGATCCGGCAGCAGCATCCCTTTCTAGCTTCAGCAACTCGGTGCAGTCAGCTCCAATCCGTAGCTCCTTCATGATGACATCACTTTTCTTCGCGCCAAGAACCTGAACCGATAGAAGAAACCCTTTGAGACCAATTATGCAAAAATGGCGCGAATCGAAAGGATCGCTGCGGATGCAAGACAAATATTCAGGGGAGGCATCATATTTCCAAACACATCGAGCGGTGGCAACACTGTAGAGGGAGAGACCCGAGGTTCCGTGAATTGCAGCAAGGAGGAACGAGTCGGGTCCAGACCGCACCCAACACATATCCTGAACACCGAATTTGTAGTCGCTAGTATCGAACCAGACGGTAGGGGACTTGAGGCGGAAATCAAGGAGAGCAATGCGGCCTTGGCGATCGGCAGCGGCGAGATGAAGGTGCGAGGTGGAGGGCTCTGTAGAGAGGAGTTCATGGCGGAGGGGGAGAGGGGTCCACCGCACAGAGGTGACAAAAGGGGAAAGAGAATTAGTAGTGGTCGACGGCGGAGGCATGGGAATGACGGTGATGAGCTGCATAGAACGAGAATCGACGATGGAGACGGAACTGCCGGAGGAGAAAGCAAGGAGACCGGAGGGGCTGATGTCGGCGGATCCGAAGTTGTTACGGCTTGGAGGGCCCGGAAGCATGCAGTCCCAAGAGTCATGGTGCTGTGATGGGGAGTGAATCGGAAGAGGCGGTGGCACCGATGACCGGGGGCTCCTCATTCCGGTCAAAGTACGATCGGAGAATAAAATGGGAGGTTGTTTTGGCCGGCGTTAAACTACCAACCGGGAGAGAAGGGAAGAGAAAGATGATGAAGGCGGAGCATTCGGTCGGCCGAATCTTGGAAATGGATCTCTGATGAATATAAAACCAGTGCAGATCACCGGAGCTGAGTTTTGAGCACCAACTCGCTCAGACTTGGACAATGGCGCCAATGCAACCCGGTCCCGGTCACCCTTCAGATCTTATTGCTATTCTAAATTACAGGAATGTCGTCTCTCTAAAATTCTTAGAAATTTTCCACATTACAACTAACCGATTTCTTTTCACCAATTCCACTTCGATGCCTCCAATCTTCCTACGTTACCTAAATCCCTTTAACATTCTTTATCCAAAATCAAATTAACATTTCAATTTTATTTTGTTTTTTATCTTAAAATTACTTCGCTCTTTCTCACCCTATAAACTTTTTTCTCTTCTAAATAGAATAAATTAATATAAAAAAATCCATACTTTGAGCTATAATTTATTTTTCCTTCTTTATTGAATCAAAATCATTTGGATATACTAATATTATTTTTGTTAATTTGTCCGCTTTCATCCATTACCATGATACATGTTATTTACTCTAATATTATTCCAACCACTTTGAAATTAAAAAGAACCGTCTGTCAATATTAAATTCAATTCTCGTAAGTCTATATATTCTAAGACATAGGGATTGAAATTTTAACCATAGAGTGATTATTAGCCTCCCAATTAACTTGCAACAGTTCAAGCCCTATTGTTACGTCCCACGTCGATGGTAGTTGTAGAAAAGAATGAAACATTTATTATACGAGTGTGAAAACCTCTTCCGAGTAAATACGTTTTAAAACTGTGAGACTGATGGTGATACGTAACGGCCCAAAACGGACCATATCTATTAGTGGTGATCTTGGACTGTTACAAATGATATAAGAGTCAGACGGTGTGACACTAAACCTCAAAAGAGGTGGATTGTTAGATCCCACATTAATTGGAGAAGATAACTAGACATTCCCTCGACGTCAATTTCTTTCACCATACCATCGACACCACTCTCGCTTATGGATTCCTGCCTCCTCATAACCATCTAGAACAACATCTGCCGCGTTATCGTCCTTCTTCGAAAGAGTTCGTGTTCGTTTTCCTAGCTGATCTTCTAGATGTTTCACCCGTACCCCAATCAAACTTAGAAGATGGGTGTGATTTCAGGTACTGATCCAGCTGCCTTTTGCTATGGATCTCCTCCCCTGCAGGAGCTATGAACATCTTTTCACCTCATTTTATCTCAACTTAATAAAAAATCTTAGCATCAATCAAATCGTCTTCATTAACAATTGACTTGGGCTTACGTATGAGCGCAGATGGCGTTTATGCTCATTCTGTAAGCCCAATTAGTTCTACACAATTAGCCCAGCAGAAAGACTGTCCAACGGCTGTCGTTCATGGGCCAAAGTTATTGGGCTTTAGTTAAGTGGGCCTCAAGCTCATGGGCCTACTTTATTGGGCTTTTAATTAAATGGGCCTCAAGCTCATGACCATCTGATGGATGATGTGTTAATGAATTCACCATACTTCATGCCTATACATGAAACGTGAAACCTTAATATATTATCTTCATTCATAAACATACAACTAATAATATGATTGGTCATGTCAATATTTTAATAGCGTGTCATTGATATTATTTATTTTTTAACTGGGAAATGCTGGTTAGTTTATGGAACCCAAATAGTTTTCAAGTAATTTTTGTAACAGATTCTCAATATTTTTTTAAAAAGTATCTCAAACATCAATATAATGTTAAATTTTTCTTTTGATATATGTACGACAATTTCATCGGCATCAACTAGATAGGAATACATCTCGATATCGTCCTAGTCTAGTCTCATACAACGATACCAACACACATGATTTATCAGTGATGGTAACGTACAACGAATAACTTTTAAAGGCTTGTCGACAACAAAATCTTATAAAATATTGAAAAGTTCGATGCAAATGAAAATGTAAATATTACGCGTATAGTTTCACATGGGGAAGGTATGATAAGTTTGATACTT
Source organism: Cucurbita ficifolia (assembly GCA_033971965.1). Lineage (NCBI taxonomy): Eukaryota > Viridiplantae > Streptophyta > Magnoliopsida > Cucurbitales > Cucurbitaceae > Cucurbita > Cucurbita ficifolia. The sequence continues at coordinate 2,649,088 of CM066972.1, forward strand.
TGGTGAATTGGCATAGCCATCTTTAGGGTTGGTTTGGTTTGGCGATTAAGGGAGATTTTGTATGATAAAAGTTTTAGTTTTTGTTTGTTTTCTCTTGCTTTTTGTGTGTTGTGATAGTGCTTCAAGCTCGACGTATTGGTGAAGTAATTCCATTTGCTATCAAAAGCCCACTCTTTGAGATATCAAGGGGCTTTGCATTATGTGTGGTCAAGATCTTTACTCTCTTTTGGAATTCACTTTGGTTATTCATCCTATTTTGTTGTTAAAGAGCCCATAATGAACAATCAATACAAATTTGATTCCTCCATATAGTTTCCGTGTTGATTACGACACTTAAATATTGATCTAATATGTAAAAATGGAGATTCAAACACTTAACCATTTAGTTGAATAAAAGTGTACGTGAGTTGAGTTGGGGTAAGTTTTAGACCAACCCAAGATTTCTAGTTGGTTGAGTTGCGCGCCCGAACGAATTAAATAGGGTTTACAATCTAACTTTCTACTACTTTCGAGATGGGTCAAGATGGAGAGTCCAAAGTCCAAACACGTATTAGAGTCTAAAGAGATGAGAAGTTGAAAGGGAAGAGAGTGTAAGGAGCATAGGAGGTAGTGAAGGATTGACGGAGGACGAAGGAACAAAGTGATTACGAGAGGGCAAGGGACGAAGAGAGTTAGAGATATAGAGAATCGAAAGGGGTAGAGATATGTGAGAGTAGCACGACGCGAGAGACGAAGCAGAAAGATCCAATCCAATCCAATCCAAATCGAACTCAATTGGATCTTCACGGTGGGAGTTGGATAATCGTTAGGGAGGAATTTGAATAAGTTTAAGAGTAAAGAAAGGTCGAAAGAGTATAGTTTGATTAGGGCATTAGGGGAAGAGAGGAGGGAAAAGTGAAGAAGGGCAGTTGTTGTTGTAGATGCTTTACAACCGTACAGATTGGGCATTGGATAGAGACAGCTAGTCTGTTGTAGGCCCCAGAGACTTTCAATATATTTAAGAAAGTCAATTAATTTATAATATGATGTACCCTCTAAATTTTAGGGCAGAGGAGAGAGAAACTGCTAAACCAAAAAATATGACAGAAGACACAGAGATGAACTTAATTGATTTGATATCCAACAGTTATTCCTTTGAAGATGCGAGAAAGAATGTCCTGCCCTGCCCTGCCCTAATTTTTTTTCTTTTTTTTAAATAATACTAAAATTTGACGCATATTACGAAAAAAAAGAAACATGTTCACTCATACCAATTTTGACTTAAAATGTATTATAGAGAGATGTGACTAGTTGTCAAAGTTGTGGTCATTCCTTAATTACCTCTAACCTATAATATTAATGGATCTTTCACTATCTTCATTTTCTAAAATATTTTACTAGAAACGAGGCCAGAGGCTTGAGCATATGTTGCTCGTGCTAATAGCCTCACATTCTTGTTAGTCAAGGGCTGACAATCAATAATTTCAACTCCTTAAAACCTTAAAAATCTTCCATTCTGAAATTGCATTTATTGATCATTAAACATTAAATTTAGATTATCTTTATTCATATTTTTTTAGCTGTTGATTGATTAACAACTATGTAGTAAAAGTATACGTAGGGTTAGAATTAGAGTGAAAGGTAGGTGATGGGTGTTGAAAAGGTGGTGTACTTGAATGTGGGCTACGTGATGAGTAGCTAATGAGACATGAATGAGTATTAATTATATATATATGTAAGAGAGGTTTAAATTTAAAAGGTATTCGGGGAACACGACAAACTACAATCTTAAAATTGAAGATAAGATAGAGAGGGGGATTCGTACTCTGGATTTCTAGTGTTTCTATGGAGATTTCCCGGTTAAAATCTTTATCTTTTTGGTTCCAGAGACAGCCGGGAGAGAAAGAGGGAGGTTTTCTTGTGTGGATATCGAGAAACCCACGACAAATTGTAAAACCCTAACTTTATTAATTGTGGTTAGTTCCATAAAGAAAACCCACTCTGTCGAAATCGGGTGGAGCTTGTAACTTAACTTAGTGGGTTAGATCAGCGCGTGGCTACGAACCACAATGTCGGAGTTTGAATACCTCTTCACTCACAACTCTCGAAAAGGGAAGGACTTTTTCCTCTCGAAACTATCTTTATATTTAAATAGAATTTTAGTACCTTTACTAGTGAATTATGTAAAAAAAAAAAAATCTAAAAGTAGGGTATATATATATATATATATATATATATATATATCATATGAAAAATAATCGTAACATCAACTTAAATATAGTTCAATTAATTAAACTATATCTTGACCAAGAAATCACAAGGTTTAGCTTCTCGTTAAACTCAAAAGAAAAAAAATTGAATGGTCACTCACAATGACGAATAATTTTTCTACTATTCTCTTGTGCTCCCAGTATCAACTTACATATAGTTCAATTCATTAAATTATATATTTTTTACTACCAGATCAAATGTTTGACTCACTATGAACGAAAAAATTAAGAGCCGAATTTAGGGTGGCTTTTTCGACGAGTTATAAAAGTTGGTAAGATACACAAAGAATTCTATGAACTTAGACTATGGCTCTAGAAATTTGCACACATATGCACGTGGATTTGATAGAGGGGAACCCCACATGAAGGAAGAAGCCTCGAAATTGCATACCCACTTGGCAGTATGATATGTTGTGTGGTAACTTGGTAGTGTATATATACATATAGTATATAGTATGGTGTTGGAACCTTGATCAATTACTTCTATTAATGCCTTCGTCATAGTGCACACAATTAAATTATGTGTCACGTTTTTAATAATTATTTGACTTATATGGTATTTGTCGCACCGACCGAGTAAATTGCCTCAAATATCCTAAAGGAGAAGATATAAAGGCTTTTAGACGCTTGAGATGGTTCGGTGGCTAATTAATGTGCTAGAAATATTTGCCCGATATTAGGGCATGGAGCACATGAATGAACAGCACAAAAGATGTATCTTCTTAACTAGAAACAAAATCTCACATTAATGATTTATGCAAGCAAGACTCGGTCCATAAATATTGATTAACAAAATAATTAACTAAATGAATTTGTGTGTCATCTGGTAACAAAAAAAAAAAAAAAACATTTGAATTAGGAGTAATTGACATGTATTTATTATTATAAAGATCGAGGATGTCACGGGTCCTACCCAAATTGTCAACGGGCTTTATGAATAAAGTCTCTCTTAATTTGTATTTCTTTTGTTTGTCATGTTTGATAAAATTTTCATTATTAGACATTTAAAAAAAATGGTAAAATTACTTGCAAAAACATGCTTAGCCATAAAATTTCTATGAAGAATGTGCATTTTGTTGGTATAAATAGTAAATTTTAATTCTTTTAAGTTTTTTTAGTCATCTAATACATAAACTAAAAATCTTAAAATTTCTCTCTCACACATTCATCGTCCAATTATTGGAACTAATTAGGTGGGAACTAATGCATTAATTTAATTTCTCTCTCACTAGCTTACTTCACCTCTTTAATTTCTCTCTCACTAGCTTACTTCACCTCTTTAATTTCTCTCTGCAAATTAACTTCTGTCCCTCTTTCTCTCACTATATGTATATATATATATATATATATATATATATGTATATAAGCGAGCTCAGGTTTGGTGATACACTAGCAGCCAATTAGCAGTACCCAGAAGCCAAGGGAATCTGCTGAGAACAAAAAGCTCTATTTATTCTTGAACATTTCTCAACTTCCTCACTTGGGTTTCTGCAGAATTGCAAAGAAAGCTTCTCTTCTTTTCTGGTTCTTGAGAGAGACAAAGAAAAGAAAAGAAAGAGACATCAAACCATGTCGAGCTGCATCGATATTGCACCTGAACAGCTCTGCTACATCCCTTGCAACTTTTGCAATATTGTTCTTGCGGTATAAACCTCTGTTCTTCCATTCATAAACTTCATTTCATGAGATGGGTTTTGCTTCTTTTTGCCTAATTTTTGTAGATCCTCATGGGGTTTCAATTTCATATTTGGGTTAGCTCAATGGGGAAAAAAAGCTAACTTTTTTTAGACCCAAAAGCCAAACCATGATTCTTGTTCAAAATTGAGGGTTAAATTGTGGATCTTTACATGAATTTAGTTGAAAATGAATGAATATTGATGATGATGATGATGATAATGATGAGCAGGTGAGTGTTCCATGCAGTAGCTTGTTTGATATTGTGACAGTCCGTTGTGGGCACTGTACAAATCTATGGTCCGTGAATATGGCTGCTGCATTTCAGTCACTTTCCTGGCAAGATGTTCAGGTAACCCTAAAGCCCTAAAAATCCAATGTTTCTTCTCTCTCTCTATTTAGGGCACAATTTTGCAACTTTTTTGAGAAAATCGAAGTGACCCAGAATCTGAAATTTTGAAATGAACAAAACCCATTATTGTTATTAATTAAATCAAAGAAATGAAAACCCTAGGTAGCTCTACAGGTATCCAGCCGCCATAAATCCTATGTTTTACTCTTTTATCCACTGAGTTTCACCATTTTCATGGGGACCCTTTTCTTTTCTTTTCTTGAGAAGTGTTAAACCCTGAGCTGCTTTTTTCTTTTAGCCTTGTTCGTTGGATCGTACTTTTGGGTTTAGGGTTCTTCAAGTTTTGTAAATTTTTCTTGAGGAAAGAGCTTTGAGCTGCATAGATAGCCTAGCTACGTTTTTTTGTCATCTTCTACTGTAACAACAAAAAAAATGTTTTTGGAGATCTGAAAGGTCCTTTTGAGCTGTTTTTGAGATTGAACTGCCAATCTGAGTATTATATGCTTTATTCAGTCATTTCAATGTTGGTATATTTCCTTTTGAGTTCTTTCATGAAACATCATTTCATAAGATCAAATGAAACTAAATGAGCTAAATTTACATACCATCACTGTTTGTTTTGTTTATAGGTTCCAAATTACAATCTTTACACTTCTAGTGGACCTGATTTTCAAGGGGATTTTGGATCTTCATCCAAATGTGATAACAATAAGATGCAAATTCGAGATTCCGCTACAATTGCAGCTGAGGAACGGGTTGTGAATCGACGTCAGTATTATTTCCTTTTCCTTTTTAAAAATTGAACTTTGATGAGTTTTTGATGAGTTGTTGCTGTTAGAAATAACGAACCCACAATGGTATGATAATGTCTACTTTGAGCATAAATTCTCATTGTTTTGTGACCTCATACCAATAAAGATGTATTCTTTACTTATAAACTCATGATCATTTCTTAAATTAGTTAATGTGCGACTCTCTCACAATAATACTGAACGGTTGCTATCTTTTTTCAGCTCCCGAGAAGCGGCAGAGAGTACCTTCTGCATATAATCAGTTCATAAAGTGAGTAACCAAAGCCTTCACGAGTGCTTTTTCTATGTCATTTTTTTTCAAAACTGTTCTAATTCAAATAGCTTTATGATGTTTTAGAGAGGAAATCCAAAGGATCAAGGCGAAGAATCCTGAGATCAGTCACAGGGAAGCTTTCAGCACAGCAGCCAAAAACGTAAGTTAATTGATAAAAACAAATATGGGTTCATGATCTTGATGAATTTTGGTTCATAATCTTGATTTGTTGATTTGATTAGTGGGCACACTTTCCTCGTATTCACTTTGGTCTCATGTTTGAAACCAATAATCAAGTGAAGATTGATGATGTAAGTTCTTTGATCAACTAATTAAGATCAATTTTAATGTTTTGTTGTTTCTAAACTTATGTTGAATGTTCTTGTTTGAATTCAGGGTTCTGAGCGTTTGATGTCAATGGTTGCACTATTAAACAAATGAAGTGATCATCAAGTGGCTGCCTTTTTTCACGTCTAAGTTATGAACTTGTTTAATTGAAGTGACAATTATAATATCCATCTTTGGGTGCACTGTGTTGTCTAATATTGTTATCAACTGCCGAAATCTATGTTCTTTCACAAACATTTCCTCTACTAATCTACCAATACTAAGTTATGTTTCAGCCACAAATGATGATTTTTGCTTCCAAAAGTTCTTCTCTAATATCAATCCAATCCATTCCAAATTGCATTGAGTTGAAGTTTTAGTATTTGAACATTCAAAGCGATGAAGTGAATTATATGGTTACGCTTCAGATGATTGCATAACGTGCTTTAACTAGTTAAGTTGTATTATTACTCAAGTTGGTGAGCATAATTTGTGTAATTTTATGAACATTTTTCCGTTCTCTTAATATCGATGAAAATCGATGAAAATAGAAGGAAAGTGAATTCAAATCTTAGAGACCAAACATGTCCCTTTTAAAGGAGGAGTGAAATATAGTTCAATTTTTTTTCCAAACTTGGGAGGAAATGGGTAAATTTGAAGAACAAAGGAACATGATAAGTTGAACTTAAAAAGGGAAGGAAAGAAAATAAAATGAATGTCCTAGGGATCTTCAAGTGGTTGGTAATGAATGTAGGGAGATAGATAAGGGGAAAAAAAGAGTGAAAATGGAGGAGTTGGAAAAAGACATGAGAAAAAGAGCATAGAGTGGAGCAGAGGTAGCGGTGGTGGGTGGCGCTGCTGCAGCCGCTGCTGCTGCTGCTGGGGCTGCTGCTGCTCTGATATTCAGAAAGCCTTCTGACATTTAGAATCTGAAACGTCGCATTCATGTCTGCTCCGCATTCATTTCACTTCCAATGTCATTTCAATCCAACACAGCCCCCTTCCTTCCGCACTTTCTTCCTGGACCCTTCTTCTTCTCTCTCTTGGAATTTTCATCAGTTTTCCTGTAATGGCTTCTTCTTTCTCTTACCCCATTCAAAATGCGGACCCCTCCAAATTTGAGTTTTTCTGATAACAGAGGATGGAGGGAATGACTTCCTCTTCCTCTTCCTCTTCCTCGTTACATGCAAAATTTAGAGCAACATGTGATTCTCTCTCTCTCTCTCTCTCTGCCTGCCAATGACATCTCCAAGTTTTTGCATTTTTAGGGTTCCTTCATCTTGTGATTTCCAGCCTGCCACGTGGACTTGTTCTTGTCCTTTGTGGGGCTCTCTCATTGGTCACTGACCTCTTTCCTAGCCTGTCATCCAATCAAATATCTACTTATATCTTTCATGGATAGGAATTAGGATGGATGTGGATGTGGATGTGGATGTAGGTTTCCTGGACTTCCTTCGGGAATCTGCATCAAACACTTCACATGTGAAACTATTTGGGCCTACTTCTCAACTTCGAACTAAATAAAATAACCTTGAATCAGGAATCTTGTTCTCACTTAAGGATGTGACAGTTGATAACTAATATACATGACACTAGAGCATTACCATGATATTATCATCAAAAATGGAAAATTTATTCATTAAACTAGCAATGAATTTTCAATTTTCTATTTGTTTTTATAAAAACAAGGGTTTTGACACAATTTTCTTTCCCCGTTTGGATACTCTAGTCGTTCCCACAAGCAAATGATCAAAAACTATACTTGACAAGTCTAATCAGTTAGCAACAAACTGCATCTTTTCCAACGGAACTAAAGGAGAGTCTCTTATGATCGTCCGCCCCAAAGCTGAACTTAATATTTGAGGCGTCGCTGGAGATTGTATTGCTGTTTGTTGAAGGGAATGAGAAAACAAGGGCAGGGCTGGACTTCTTTGAGCCAAAACTGTATGAAGGAACTGCAGTCTCAGGCTTCAATAACAGAGGCTGACTACCCCCAAGGCTGGTTGAGGGAAAGATGGACGGTGTTGGCGGTTCTGAGATCATTCCCGAGGATGCGCCCGAAACAGGGAATGTAAATGCCGAACCACTGTCGGAAGAAATTGTCCATCCTGACTCCGGCTTCTTGATGGTAATGGATGGAAAACCTGGTTTAGTTCCAAGAGAGGAGAAAGGCTTCATATGAGTTCCCACTTCCGATCCAAGAGCTGGAATGATCTTCTTCGGAGGAACATCCTGCCCATGAATTCAACAAGCAACTAAGGATTCTTCAAGCTTATGCTAGTAATTTCGACGTAAATAAATGAAAGCATCTGTATGTCCATCATCACAGAATTGAACCTATTACAAAGTTAAGATGATACCTTAGGCGACGAGCTATTAATTTTTAGGCCTGCGTCGTCCTTGTGTTTCGAATCAGCATTGCTAAGCCTAAACTTTAGATCAGGAGAATTTTGGTTTACAGCATCAGAATTTCTGCCAGCACTCTCCTCTAGATGAATCGTGGACACGATTTTCCCCTTATTGCTCAATTTGGGGTGGCAATTCTGATCTACTTGGTTCACTTTTTGCCGCGAGTCTAACTCTACAGCCAAATTAATAGCTTCATTTGGCTTGATCGTTTGTACATTGGAAGATGGGGTTCTCTTCCATTCTATTGCTCTCTTTAACTCTTCATTCTTTTCTTTAGGAGTAGGTGGGTTTCTACTGATATGCTCTAGGATTGTCCTAGCAACCTGACTGGACTGTGGACGGACAGTCAGCAGACTTGACTCAGAGCTGTTGTTTCCTACTGAGGGTGATAGAGGAATGGTACTTGCTCCCCCAAGTTCCAGATTCTTTTTCATATCAGGTAGAATCCCTTCAGAAATATTGGAATTTTCGACCTTTGTCTCTGCTTGGCGGGTTGGATAATGGTAAGCAGATCGTCTAGAATTAGTAACTGCAGATGCCTTACGCCCAAGCCTACGAAATGGACCAATGGAACCAGTTGCCTCATCGAATGGATCATTGCTTGATGTCATCTATATAACCCAACAGAAAAAGAAGTAACGACAGAAGTAAGAAAAGGTGAATTGAATATTTTGGTCAAGTAAAAGGTTTTAAGGGTTAAGACTAATATATCGATGATATACTCAACACGAGCACCAGACAAAGCATAAAAACGTAAATTTGTGTTAAAAGTTTTTCCTCTAATATGCCCCCCTTCAAATTTCAAAATTAAAACATCAGGTATATAAAAAGTTCTAATGCAAAATATTGCCCACCAGCAAAAATTATAGCTCTACCCTGTAACGCATATAATATTTCAGCTTTTATTCCTCTGGCTACAAGGATCATCTTTAATACTACCTTAAATGTTTGCATATTATGGATACGAACAAAAATTTCCAGCACTGAAGCCCAAGAAAATGCTACAAAGGAATTTTTCAACAAGAGTTCCTTGGGTAATATTATTGGCTTTTAGTCATCGAGTGCTTAACGAAACAAGAATTACCTGAGAATAAGCTGGAGTTCGTGACTGCTGCCAGAGAGGAGATGGTGTATTCACAAACTTTTGGGTATCTCCTTGCAACTGAGTTAGCTGTTAACATGCAAAAGCATGGTTAATCGTATGCAGTCTGCTTACTGTACATACACTTGTCACGACAAAAAAAAAAAAAAAAAAAAAAGGAATCGAAGGCCATGTCTACAAACCTTGGACTTAGACTTCGAAAAGATACTCCTAGAATATGGAGTCCGTGGGAAATTATGAGTTCCAAATCTACCTCTTTGACTTCTTGGAGTTAAATAACTACGCTGACTTTCTGACATGGCACCAGGCCAACAAGTTGATGGATTGGGGGACATGAATGGAATAAAGGGCTTTGACATTTGATGGTCACCATGAAGCAAAGTCCTCTCATCATCAGGAATCTTGTCAGAAAGCAAGCCCGGTTCAGATTTCCTGTTGCTCATGTATGCTCTAGCAATATCCACAGGTGATGCTCCAACTGCATTTAGTGTCTGCCAATACATCCAAGGTTAAATTATTAGAGACAGAAAAACGTTAATAACACTCTTAACAGTGAACAAATATTGAAGATTTTGGCAAAAATAATTTATTAGGTTCTTGTACTCCCCATTCCAGAACTTTAATTTCTTATTTGCCGATGAACTTTCAGACATCAACCAAATTTACCATATTTCTAACAGAGAGAGGACATTTTTTATTATCTCGTAGTCGGGCCATTTGTAATCACAGCTTGGTCTCATGCCTTTAGATTAGGGTCATTTCTCGAATTAGGGTCGGGGCTCCTTTTGGTGGGTTTTTCTTTGGTATCATGAACACAAGTATGATTTGATTTTCAGAATATTATCAATACAATTGTTTATTAATTAATAAGAACAGTACTAAAACAACAACCAGAATAAAAATATAAATATTAACCTAGTTATCGCATAGTTATGGATAAGGCCTTCATCAGTTTCCTCTGGTTTTTGTCCATTTCAAAACTCAATTAAGTCTTCTTGGTGTTTTATACATCATATTACTAATGAATACAAAAGAGTACCTAGGGTGATTGTTGATATTCAAATGAAAAAAAAAACCCTATTTATGGAGCTGTATTGCACCCAATTACTAAATATAGCATGCGCTAATAAAACCTATCAGAGAAACAAGACAGCCATGAGATATTTATACTTAATTTCTACAGGAACTGCTCAAGGATTCACCCTACTAACCGATGAATGTGGATGAGGAGTTAAGTTTCCCCATGTAGCTCTCTCCAAATCTTCTTTCTTTTCTTCGCGAGGCATTTTTATAACTCTATTTGCAGCAGGTGGCTGCTCAGATTGTTTTTCAATGCTCTGTGGTGAAATTTTATTGTCTTCCACTTTCTTAGAAGGTTCAAGAGCCCTTGATTGTATTATCTCTAACAAATGACTCACTTCATCCCTGCATAGCAAAATCAGCCAATTAAAGAAATCAAGTACTCAAACTGGCTATGTGGCAGTAGACAATGTATAGGAGGATCAAAAGAGACATAGACGCACCAAGCCACTACCAATATATGGTATGATTAGAAATGAAATTATCGAGATCATTATATATGGACATTTGACCTCAGAAGCAATAGACCTATTTATTCTAGCAGGGGAAAGTACTTCCATCAGGGATAAAATAAGTTCCTTCGCAATAATGTTTCAATTCATTCAACGAGGAAACACTTCGACTAAAGTCTGTGATGCAAAAAAAAAAATTGAAGATGAACGCAAGATGTACTTTAGGGAACATGTCTGTGTCTTACATGTTCTGCACACCCAGATACAAATCAAGTATGTGTTGATGTTGGGCACTTTCTTATACTTTTTTTAAAGGTAATTGACTAATAAAAAGATGGGGAAAAAATTAACGAAGAAAAATATCGAACCTATGAGCATATAATCGTATAAACATAATTGTACCATAAGGAACTGCACAGTTAAATACACACAATTGGCTTCTTCAACTTCTTTAAGATATTGCATATCACAACATTTTCAAATAAACTTAAACACCAATATTGTAAATTAAGATAAATTCTTTATCTGAAAATAGATGTTTTACTAAAAAAGCCTTTGTCATGCCTTGTCTAAGTTTTTTAGAAAATGAGTTATCATATCTATATTAGTATCATGTTGGATTGTGCCCATGCCCATGCTTCTTAGACACAATAAATGACACATCACATTTGTCCTATAGAGCAGACAAAATGGTCACACTCTGATTTACCTTGAAAATGTTTTTCCTTGGATCCATTTTTCAATATCAAAATTCCCATTCCCAGCTAATGCATCAGTTTCTCTGTCCTTTTGGTGGCCATTAATATCAGAATTATTATTTGATCTATAAGCCTCTCCACTAGGACCTGGTAATCCAGCTAAGGTAGATGCACCTTGCTGCAAGACATGAAGCAAAATGCATGTTAATGAATCACATTACTGCATGCATATCATTTTTCAAAATGAAAAGTAAAATTGACTAAAATGAAAGCAAAAACAGGACATAGGTAATCATCCCATGAGAAATTGTGATTAGTAACTCCAACCCATCAGGATCAGGGTAAGAATATTGCAATACAGAAAAGGGAAACGAGAGAAAAACAACTATATCAAGTAAATAAAATAAAACTAATAAGGTCCATTTGATAACCATTTAGTTTTGTTTTTGTTTTTAGAAATTGTGATTGTTTTCTCACTATTTATTATTATTGTTTCCATCTTTCTTAAGAAAATATTTGAATTCTTAGTTAAATTAATATATATGTATAATTTTAAAAACTACTATTTTAGTTTCCAAAACTTACCTTGGATTTTAAAAACATTTGTAAAGAATAGATAACAAAACAAAGAAACCAATAGGTGGAAGTGTGTTTAAAAGCTTAATTTTCAAAAACCAAAAGCCAAATGATTATCAAATAGGATGAATAGCATAGTTCAGACAAGCGCCCTTGCAAGGTAAAAACAATCATAACCTTCTAGATTACACACAAATCAAAGTATGAACACCAGTGAAAAGTGACTGTTAAGAGTAGGAAACCCTTCCCCATGACTTTATTTCTATTGCTTTCAATTTCATTGAACGACACAACCCCAATACGCATTTATGAATACCGATTGTTCATTTGTCTGTAATCAAAGCAATACCCGGATACTCATTCGTGAGATGGCATATAAAGGAATGTACTCATAAGCCATGGAACCGCACAAATGTAACAAAAAGACAAAAAAAATAAGACATTTACATTGCGGAGTTCTTCTTCTCCAGGGGCGTTATCCTCCAATTCTGCCTCGACGTGATCTGCTAAAAAAGAATACATCATCAACACCTAGTCTTACAACATGATGTACAAACAAAACCAATAATAACATTCTATGGAGTCTGATGTGAACAATGTCCATTAGATATATGCATCCAGCACTGCAAAGCATAGCTACAAATACAATATTTTATTTCACCTACGTGAATTAGAAATGTCACATTGCAAATGCAACAAGATGTTTACTGAGGGGGAAGAGATTTAGAAACCTCACTAGTCACTATCATCAGAAAAACCATCAATTTCCCCAAATGCCTAAAATAGAGAGTATAAAAATAATATTGATTTCAAATGCGATTTCCAAAACCCTAGATAGGTCGCAGTAAATAGGAAACTTAAGAGAGAAGATCGGGGGAGGACGCAAATGACCTTGATCTTCATCTACTGGACACGGAAGGGCATTGGAGGGCAGTGATTTCGAGAACAAATAAGGAAGCAGTCGTGTAGCGCCGCCGGTGATGAGCCGGTAAGCCGGATCAACAAGCTTCGAAAGCCACCGCCTTTGCGGTTGGTTTTGCTCCGGCCGAGCGTAAGGGGTAGTCGGCGGCTTTCTTGAGGTTGGCTTCCGAACTTTTCCTCCAACTCCTCCTCCAACGTACGGTGTCGACGACGCCCTTACCTCCGCCCTCTCCATGTTAAATCTGACACAGGGGCTCTGCCTTGAGTGTTGGCTGCTCGCAGTTTAACACCGTCGCGTCGACTGTTTTTCGCTTCTTTTTCTCTTCGAAAATATGCCGACTCGACTCCATAGCCGCAATGTTCAACCTTCCATTTTATTTCTTCTTGGAACGACATGTCGTAAATGTGCTAGCAAATAATTGTATGTCATTTACCCTACCCACAACTCCAAATCTCACTCATATAAATTATTTTTTTCACCAATATTTTCAAAAATTAACTCACTTTTTTTAAAACTAAAAAAAAAGTTATTTTTAGAATTGGACTAAAATTTTTAATTTTCTCATGAATTTTTTTTAAAAAATTGTAATAGAATAAGGGAGAGAAAATAAGCTTTTTTTTTTAATTTTTTTTTATGAAGTTATATGATTTATCTCGTTAATTTACGCGTCATATTGTATGGTTGCATAAGCACAAGTTAATTTAATTAGAGCAAGATATACCATTAACTGTGTGTTAAGTTTATTTGTTGAGGTCAAAGAAAAATCCAAGTACGATGTCAATTATTAGTCAAATTGAGGATTATCGTTTAGAAGTCCATTTGGATTTACACTACATACCTTAATTACTAAGTTTCTATAATCTCGTGCAATAAATCATTGGTTTTGATTGAAAATAAGAAGAAGAAGCAAATGGTCTAAATAAAATCGAGCCAGCGTCCGTTCACTTCTAATATACCAATTTATAAGTAATTAAAAGGCATCAATACTCAATTCTCTTCTCTCTGGTCGGTAATTGAAGTAGTGATGTGAAATTGTACTCTCACGAACCGATCTTATATTAAAAAAAATCATGTCAAGATCTCATTCGTGTGGAATGAACATCATTATTGATTTTGATATATAATGTGACACATTTTAACACTTGGTTATTACTATAAAGATCTAAAATCGACTAGCACTCAATTACGCTACTTTTATAAGATTTCCTTTCTTTTTCCTAGATTTGGAGAAGCTTAGCATTGTTGCTAATATAAGACAAGAAAATAGGAGCTCCCACAAATTACACCAAGATTCTCCAATTTTGCTCCATTTTCAAACCCATCATTCGTAGGGAGACGAAAAACGAAATACATGCATCGAAAGATACTAGAAAGTACTGTTTTATAACAATCCAAACCCACCACTAGTAGATGTTGTCCATTTTGGTCCGTTACGTATTGTCGTCTACTATGAAGAGGGTCTAGCCCTACTCCAACCATTACAAATGGTATCAGAGCCAGAGATCGGACGATGTGCTAGCAAGGGCCAGGGCCCCCCAAGAGGGTGGATTATGAGATCTTACATCGGTTGGAGGGGGGAATGAAGCATTTCATATAAGGGTGTGAAAATCTCTATTTAGTAGATGCATTTTAAACTATGAAGTTGATAGCGATGAACCAAATCTACGAGCAAAAACACAGAGAGAGAATATTAATAAGAGTACAATATATGCGCGATTTTGAGGAACAAGGAATCGCATTTCCTGTCAAAAATATTGCCTTTGGACATCTATGGAAAAAGACTACAAAAACAAAAGGGTAATTTAATAGCTTCTAAAGGAGTGGTTTTGGAGTGGCGTGAATCGCTTTTCAGACTTTCAAACTATGGCTACCCTTTTTTTTTCTGCTTTCAATTCCTTTTATATATTCTACTCAGATTTGATGTACACCAAACAATAACAGTGCATCACCATCTCTTACACTTTGATTTTGAAAAAATAAGATTAGATCCATACGTCTTGTAACTAAACTAGGTATAAAGATTCTTATTTTCTTCCACTTTCATTGAATCATTGCCGTGTTGCAATTTTCAATCTCGATATCGTGTCACTCATCTATATGCTAACGGAACTCATATAAACGAATATGAATATAAACTAGTTAAATGATATACACTTTGTGTAATGTATGATCATAGCTTCTAGCTTGAGTATAACTAAACAGTTAAAGGTACGAAAAAGGCGCCTACTCCTTCGGTTGATGTTGAAGGTTCTAATTTTCATTCCATGTTCGTTATACTAAAAATGTGCAATCGATCAAACCCACTTGTTATTCGTTCATTTAATCTACAATTCATGGTGTGTGATGAGAATTAATGTAACAGATTGTCCGTTTTGGACTGCTACGTATTGCCCAAGCCCACGCGCCTTTTAAGAAGAGGTTTCCACACCCTTATAAGAAATGTTTCGTTCCTCCCTCCAATCCCACACGCCTGCTGGGGAGAGGTTTTCACACTCTATAAAGAATCTATAAAGAATGTAATTTCCTAGTGAATAATATCTATTTAAAGTAATATAAACAATTCCCTAAACAAATGCAAACAACTCACCTCCATGAATAAAGTCTTGTTAAGATTAATCAAGGTAAAAAAAAAAGAGAGAGGAATATAAAAACCAAGTGAAGATAGTACGAAATGACAGGAAGAAGAAGAAAAAGAAAAGGATGGATGGGGGCAATTAACCTTCTCCAATATCAAAATTCCCTGACTGGAAAAAAGAAGAATCAAGTTCCCCATGCGGATGGCTTATCATCTCTATGTGTCATCTTGGCCACGCTGATAGGACCCTCCGGTTCATGTCACCTCTGTTTACTCTAACCAGTTTTAGCTCTGCCTGTAGGCTGTAAAAGCTCAGAGAATGATTACTTAATGAACCCTTAAAACTTTAAAGCTTAAACCCAGAAATTAATGAATGGAACTAAAGTTTAGAGATGGGGTTGATGAGGAATGCAGCCCCCCCATGTGTAGCAGTAGCAGTAGAATAAAGGAGCAGCAAGCCTAATAATATTGCCCATCCATTTTCTCTCCCCACGAAGCACAAGTTTTTTGGTTACTTTCGTGAGTCATATTGGTTCCAAGTTGAACCCATCAATCACATCTGCGATCCAAACAAACTGAGCTGTCAATTATTTCAATAAAGGGCTTTCAAAGCCGAAAACAGAGCCATCCCTCTCCATGGTGACTGAGGGAAGCTGTTTTTAATGGTTAACAACATTGAAAAAGATCAAACATGTCTATAAATTACAGCCACCAATCTTCAAGTGGCACTGCTGCTGGCTGGCTTATTACCTTAAGCTTTGAATAATTTCAACTCTTTCTCAAAGGGATATGCCCATCTCATCAACACATCATTTCTGGATGCCAAGCTACTGTTTTGACAATGCATAAATTCCCAACACCAGAACTCAGAAGAACGCTTGAACGTGAAAATGGAAGCTGAAAAGGCAATTATTATGAGAGATCAACTAGAACCAAGAGATACTTTCAAAATTGCCTACCTAATCCATTTCTTGCTTGGTGTTGGTAATTTGCTCCCATGGAATGCTTCCATCACTGCTGTTGATTACTTTGGCTACCTCTATCCCACCAAACACGTCGAAAAGGTTTTCTCCGTGGCTTACATGACTTCCTCTGTGCTCCTTCTGGTTCTTATGGTTGCTTGGGATGGATGGTCTAAGAAGATGAGCTTTAGATTTAGAATGAACTTGGGGTTTTCTTTGTTCATCCTGTCTGTTCTGGTGTCTCCTGTCATGGACTGGGCTTCAAACATCACTGGTTCAAACTGGCGGCCGAACGAAGCTTATGGCGTGATCGTTGCATCAGTTGTCACCTGCGGTTTGGCTGATGGCTTGGTAGCAGGAAGTTTGATAGGATCAGCTGGCAGGCTTCCAAAACAATTTATGCAGGCTGTGTTTGCCGGGACTGCTTCTTCAGGTACTATATATGTCCAAACCTTCTCCTCTTACCTTTCAAATTCTATCATGAAAACTTTGACACAAATATAAAGTGCCAGACATGATCTAGCATCCTAGAAAGCATGTGCCTTCAGATGGCTGAAAGGGCAATAAAAGAAGTACTTTCTCCATTCAACTGCATGAAAAAGTATGTTAATATTTTAATGATCTCTATTGATGTGGCAACTGGGTATTGGTGTATAGTATTCAATTGAAAATAACAGATGATTTCCTGCTTTGTTATACTAAACAAGCTGAAAAAGATCATTACAAATTACCTGATTGAGAAAATTGATGGTGGCAGGTGTTCTTGTTTCAATCTTGAGGATTATTACAAAGGCCTCACTAACACAATCGCCAAAGGGTCTTCAAAAGAGTGCGCATTTGTACTTCATCGTCGGTGCATCGATTCTCTTCTGCTGCATTGTCTCGTGTAACTTGTTGTGCAAGCTGCCAGTGATGCAGCATTACTACAGAGTTCTTCTTGATGAACCTCCATGTTCAAAGTCGAAGTTCTGGACAGTGGTGGGTAAAATCCGTTGGCCTGCATTTGGAATTTTCATAACTTATGTCGTTACGCTATCGATTTTCCCCGGATTCATAGCAGAGGACCTTGAATCCAAACTGCTTCAAGATTGGTATCCTATTCTACTGATCACAGTATACAATGTTGCAGATTTAGTTGGAAAATCTCTAACTGCAATATATATCTTGAAGAACATCAAGACAGCAACATGGTTCTGCATCACCAGGCTTCTGTTTTATCCACTGTTCATGGCCTGCATCCATGGTCCAAGGTGGCTGAAAACTGAATTACCAGTGATTGTTCTGACTTTTTTACTCGGCTTGAGCAACGGATATCTAACAAGTGTCATCATGATCAATACTCCCAAGTTATTACCTGCATCAGAGGCAGAGTTATCTGCCATTGTAATGGTTGTGTTCCTGGGAATTGGGTTGGTTGGTGGCTCAGTTTTAGGCTGGTTTTGGATCCTTTGAAGTTGAACCAAACTCCAAATTATTTAGTACCCTGCCAACGGCAATTCTCCAAATTGGTACTACAAGCTAATAAAATGTTTGTCCCCTCCAAATTGTCTGGATTGGGGAACCTTTTGCCAACCTCCAAAGGATATAAACTGCGCAAGCAGACAAGATAAAACGCCCAACATTCAAACCACCACCATGTTCGACTGTCGAAAAATGCAAACCGAGCTGAAGACATGACGAAGAAGAAGCTGACAAGAAAGTTTTTCACTCAAGTGGCATCTCTCTCCATGTTCAATCTTGGGTAGTAGTAACAAATGTAGCATTAGAAATCCATTGTAGTAGTTTCCTGGTTTCTTTCTTCTTAAAGGTAAATTCAGGCAAAACTCTATGCTTGCAGGCTGAGCACAAAATATATATCTTATTTCCTTTCTACAAATCGCATTCCGTAGGGAGAAATTCAATATCTATTGATCATACAACTCACTGCTGCATACTAATACTAAAGGCCAAGAAGCGATTATAAACAGAGTCAAGAGATGTTATCTCTAAAGCTATGATACAAAAGAGCTGGGCGCAAGGGGAAGTCCAAGAACTATTAAGAGGCGGCAGCAAGAGGAGGTGGGGTATGAACTCCTTGAAAGAAGCTTGTCGCTGGCTTTTCGATTAAGCCATCTTCTTCTTCTTCTTCTTCGTCTTCTTCAGCATCCCAAAGAAACCGTGCATATGATGCTAGAACATAACTGCACCATAAGAGCAATCAATATGACATTAAACAACCATAAGTCTCATAAAAGAGTATGAAGTTCATCGTTAAATAATCTAAAAGCTTACCAGTCATCAGGGGCAGCTTGAACGGCTTGATTGAAGTAACTCTCAGCTCTTGGAGTGTCCTTTTGAGTTTCCCATATCAGATCAGCGTACATAGACAAGACATTACCATCGCCTGGATTGCTCAGAATCGCCCTTCCACAATATTCTTGAGCTTTTACAAGATCCCCACGTACCTATTGCCCGAAAAAATCATTGTAAATACCAAAAACCAGTAATGTTCGAAATTGGATAAGAGTTTTTCTTCTATGATATGGCAATTGGATATACCTCTTTCAAGAACCGAGCATAATTGCTCAAAAGCATTGAATTCCCAGGATTTGCCTCGATCATTTTCTGATAGTGCAAATCCGTATTGTCATTTCCATGATTCGAATCTCCAATCCAGAAACTCCCATCGTCGCCACCGTCGGATCCTCCGCCGCCACTGATCCTTCCACCACTACCACCAACTCCACCACCAACCAGAACACTAAGAAACCCACCATCCCCATCCCCAGTTTCAGAAATGGATTCACGCCTCAAGGACGCCGTTTTGGAGCGGCTAAACCCGATTACATCTCTCTCTTCGTCAACCTCAGAAAACCCACTCAGAGTCCTGCTAAAGGGTTTCATCTTATTCATGGACATGTCCCGAAGATCCGTCTCGGACAACGCCCGAGTAATCTTCCTGGGTGAGTCATCGATTATCGGAGATGTGCAACTGGGTGAGCAACAGAGCACAATGGAACGCGCCCTAGGGATTTGGTTCACGATCTCCGGCTCCAGGTATGAATCTCTTGAATGGTGTAGCCATGAATTGAAGAGGGGAGTCGAAGCGCTTCTCAGAATCATTGTTTTGAAGGTATTCTTGAGCTTGTTATTGCATATGAAGTTTGTTCTTGCCTGGTATGTATCAGTTCCTTCACAATGGCGGTAGCGCGGGGTATTTTTATAGGAGAATTAGTGGCAATTGAATATGAAATCTGAGACGTCGGCTGTGTAAGGACTAAGAAAACCGTGTACGCACGAGGTTTGGCTGTTTGGTTCTCTTTTAGCAGCTAGTAGTCGGTAATGTGGCTCCAAACAAAGATGTCTAAATGCTATTCAATTTGAATTTGATATACTAGCAACATTGTTCAATGTATGATTCTTGGGAACTCATCAACTAAATCCATTTGGACACACAAAGGGGAAGGCTCGAGCAGCCCCAAGGAGAATTTGGGCTTTGCCCAAATACAAGGGAGTCGCATGAACGATGGGAATGTAAAAACAATATCAGCATACATATCCACCGTCCTACCAGTATTAACTGCCTCAGTCACAAGGAAATATTTGACTATTTCTTATCTATAAAGGGCATAGATCATTCATTCATAAAAGATATGCACTATTTAACTTACCTTAATGCCAGTTCATATCGAGTAAGACAAGAGATATGAATTACGATAATTTCATTTTATTTTATTTAAAGATTAAAATTTATTATTTAATATATTATAAACCAAACTTACAATTTAAATGTACACATTTCAGAGAGGATCATCGGCAGAAAGGAGAAGTGGGACCCAGTATTGTTAATACGTCACGTGATTGATGACCCATGAACACCGTTGATTGGTGGCGTGTCAAATTTTTAACGATTCTCGTTAAATCATTCACGTGATCAAGAAAACCACTTCCACAAGTGACAGCGAGGCCTCAGAGCTTCCCAAATTTACGTTTCTACCACTCTCAGCCAGGAATGGCTGAAGGTAGCATCCGGGGACCCACAAGGTCGAGCCTAGAGGGAAAGTCGGCGTCACTAGTGGTGCCTACGGCTTGGTTCAACGGTGAGTCTTAAAAGTCATCGAAAATAAGAACAGCGATTGGGGGACTAAGCCAATTTGGGGGTATTGTTGTAATTTCAAGTGGGTGTTCAATAATGATGGCTAAAGTATGGAAAATTGATATATTATGGTCCCCCTCTTTGGAATTTTAATTAAATTTTATTTTTCGTCCATATTTTTTGGAATTTACACAATAATTAATTTAATTTAATTTTTTTAAATGACTGGAGAGGTTATAAATTATGAATTGATTTAATCTATTTATTTATTTTATTCTTGTAATATATGGAATGGAACTTTCCAAAATGGGACAAATAAGTATTAATTAATATTATCATATTCGATGAGTGTCCCCTAATCAATTTGTTAGCTCACTGATTTTCCTACAGACAATCAAGGCCGTTCATTTTTCCATCACCTTTTTCATCTTCCAATCAGAAAGAAGAATCTCCCCAAGTGGACCCCAACATAGCTCGTCGTTTCTTTCTTGTCGATAGATAGGTTTTGAAATACGAAGAACTGGTTAAACAAAATATTTGAATATTAATTAAGATTATTAAAAAACTAACCTCAAATTTAAATCAAAATAATTCACATCTCATAACCTAAAAGATTATTTCGATTTTTTTAATTAAAACAGATAAAAAGAAAAAAAAATATTAAACAACTAAATCTCATGTAAAAAAACAAGATTTTCTAATAATTAAAACTTGAAAATGAATAAAAAACTTTAGATTTTATTAGCTAATGCATAATTTTTAAAAAGAAATTTATATACTCAATACATATTAGTTTTGATGGAGACTTGACTACCAAATAAATTGCATAATTAAGAAAGTGATTAATAGATATATGGTAGATTAATGGGCTCAGTAACGAGATGTTAAATGGGCTTTCCAAGCTTGGGTAAATAGAAAATGGGCTTTCCAAGCTTGCTCCTCCGCTGATCAAGTAAATTCTGGTAAGCATCTCACCGGAGTTTTGTCATCAGTTCCCTCAATTATTGTTCTTCCAGATGCTTCCCACATTTTGGTTCTAAATCTAGTTAGCAAGAAAATTTCGAGCATACCTGATTTCTAGCGTGAAGAGAAATTAAGTGAAATAGCTGGATAAGGATTCAAAATTGATCACTGTTGTCTTTGCTCGAAGCTGAGGTGTACTATTCGAATTCCATTTTAGGCTCCGCCGTTCAGCTCACGCCGATTTGTGTTTCAGAATAAAATAGTTGAGGACTTACCTTTTGTTATTTGATACTTTTTGTTGAATTCAGTCCATTGATGTTTTTTCTGTCACGTTGGATGCTTATGCTTATGGATATTTCTTTTCTTTAGCTGAAAACCATCGCGGGGTCGCATTTTCTTCTGGGAAATGCGATCATGAAGGGACTCTCTAGAAAAGTTGGGAAGCATTCGTGCCATCTTCATGTAAAGGGTCAGCATATGCATTTAGTATCAACTCGATGCCCAACCAGTTGTATTATTCAATCCAGGCTTCTTGTTTATCAATTTTGAACCCCACTCTCCCTTAACTGAATTAGAAACTGGATATCTTACCTGTTAATTTGCGCATTAATTTCGCTTGGTAGTGTAACAAAAAGATATATGAACGATATTGGAGGTAAGGTACATGGATTCTCTGCATACTTGAAGATCCATTTTGCCTATCACCCTGATAAGGATTGTCTGTATGTGGAGATGGCTCTTGCCATGGTTTAAGCTCTGCCATTCTCAGAAATCGACATCTCGATAGCCATTTTGTAACACTCCAAGCCCACCGCCCCACCGCTAGTAGACATTGTTCTTTTTTAGGTTTTTCCTTTCGGGCTTCCCTTCAAAGTTTTTAAAACGCTGTCTGCTAAGGAGAGGTTTCCACACCCTTATAAAGAATGTTTCGTTCCCCTCTCTAACCGATATGAGATCTTACAATTTACCTCTTTTAGGGCCAGCGTCCTCGCTGGGCTTCCCTTCAAAGTTTTTAAAACGCTGTCGGCTAAGGAGAGGTTTCTACACCCTTATAAAGAATGTTTCGTTCCCCTCTAACCGATATGAGATCTTACAATTTACCTCTTTTAGGGCCAGCGTCCTCGCTGGGCTTCCCTTCAAAGTTTTTAAAACGCTGTCTGCTAAGGAGAGGTTTCTACACCCTTATAAAGAATGTTTCGTTCCCCTCTAACCGATATGAGATCTTACAATTTACCTCTTTTAGGGCCAGCGTCCTCGCTGTCAATCGTTCTTCTTTCCAATCGATGTGGGATCTCACATATTATTTCCTAAAACTACTCAAAGAAATCAAGAAATGAACAAACTCAGAGCTTGCGCAGGGATTGTGTGGAGGGGTCTGCCCTTTAAAGTCAGGAATTATAGAAGCCTGCAACATGCATGTTCTGGAAGGATGCTGTCATTACACACACATAATGATACTTGTACTTTGTTTCATGATCTAAATCTCTTTGTTAATTGAAATTTTCTTTTATAAATTCTCTTTCAGATTAAGAGGGAGATGTCAATAATGAAAATTGTTAGGCATCCACATATTGCCCGTCTGCATCAGGTACGTTCATGGCTTCATGATGTAATCGTTAGCTTCCTGCTTTTGCCATCTTGTATGATGTTCCTTTTCTCTATGGTTTTCTATCTCCCCCTAAATCCCAGGTGCTGGCTAGCCGGACAAAGATATATATTGTTCTTGAGTTTGTCTCTGGTGATGAACTGTCTGATAAAATAGTAAGGTTTTTTTCAGCTGAATAATGTTATCTTCTTCCTTACATTAGATTGGTAAATATTGAAACCATACAACCACTATTATGTATTGATCTGCACAGGTTCTTCAGAAGAATTCATGTGCTCTGGACCTTATTAATCCCATATTACCTTGAAATCTGAAGGTTTCTGAATTTGGACTGAGTGCACTGTCTCCAGAAGTAATGTACCGTATATCGATAAAATGCTCATAAGTAGGTGGTTCCATTCATTAGATTGCGAATGATTATATCTCGTTTCTTTTTGCCAGGAATACGTTAATGTCTTCTTTATCATACTGTTTTTAAAATTATTACATATGCTGCAGGTTCTTGGAGGTCAGGGTTATGATGGTGCAGCTGCAGACATCCTCTATGTACTAATGGCTGGACATCTTCCATTTTCATAGACGGATCTCCCCACCCTAAACAACAAGGCACGTTTCCAAATTTTCCGCCCTCAGATTTGAATTACTAGCTCATCTTTATACATGTAAACCATTCTGTGTGATACAAAAATGTTCTTTAGATGACAACCATTGAAGCTGTAGCAGAAGCAATGGATTTAAGTGTCCACACACGTAATTGAAGGTGTAACTATTATTCTTCCTTCATGATGGACGAATTATAATACTATGACATAGTTTTGGAATTACATAGTAATCTTAGTTTAAATTTTCCTTACAGACGAGGTAGGAAAGAAGGATTGGACACAGGGTTGCACAGTTTGCAGTTGTGCTGGAGGTAATCTCATAGATAAAGCAAGGTTTTATGAAATTTTACTTCTGGTTTATAGATTTATGAAGTGGCGCCGCCGCTTTTTATGGTTGACGTTCGCAAAGCTGCTGGAGATACTCTAGTATATCACAAGGTAATTTTATACAACTAAATATTGGTATGCAAAAAGACATAGGGAGGCCTAAATCCTTTATATACATCTATTGTCATAGGCTGCATATTCTTATTTGTGTTGCCTTACTGTATTTCTACAAGAATTTCTGTGCTAAGCTATAAAACATCATCTGAAAACCATCTGAGAGTGTAGGGAACTGAAGGCCCTGCTTGGTTACTAACTGCTTCGTTACATACTTATTGCCCAAAAGCTGTTCATCATGATGAGATACTTCTATCAATGATGCAGCAGGTGCTCATGAAGCTTCCCTTTGTCCATGATCTGAACTTTGTATATGCTATTATTACTTAGAAAACAAAAGGGGCTAAGCTGCAAATGATATATATAACACTGAAAATGTGTAGATTTGAATCTTTGACCTCTCGTTAAGGATATATTCCTGAACTAATTGAGGTATACCGACATATTTTAATAGATTCTTCATACTATCGTTGTTCTCACAGCAGGTCTGTTTATAAGAATAACAGAGAAATGGTGTTCTTTTAGGGAAGTTGAAAATTGATTATTAACTACATTTACAAATCATTAGATCATAATTCTTAAGCCATAAACTACATTTTATAGCACAAACTATCTTCTAGGTTCTAATAGTACGTCTGAAAAACTGGTCGCCCAACATTAAAAAAGTAATAAAGGACTCCTGTGGTTTTAAATGCGACACATATCACTGATCATAGTACACGAATGATGGGGGCATGTCAGAATCTGCGGCTTTCTTTTTCCCTTTCTTCAAGCCAAAGTACAACTAAAGTTTAAAACTTCATCATAATCTAAAGAACCCCAAAACAATAATTCGCCATTGTGAGCTAAACTAGTAAACACCGCCTTGAGGCGATGGCATAGCCCATTAACTCGATGATGGCGAAAAATAAGGTAAAATGTCATGTCGTTGACGACACAGTCGTTAATATGGCCCTATCACATTGAATTTGCCAATGTGATGGGAACATTTCGAATATATATTACATCATTTTGCCTTCTCTTATCTTCTTCATGAGGCCTCAAAGCTTTGGGTTGGATTTCGACGGGCTATCTCTGAATATATATACCAGCATGAAATCTTGTAACACTCTAGACTCACTGCTAGTAAATATTGTCTTGTTTGGACTTTTCCTTCTGCATTTTCCCTCAAAGTTTTAAAACGCGTCTGTTAGGGAGAGGTTTTCACACTTTTATAAGGAATGTTTCGTTCCACTCTCTAACCGATATGATATCTCACAATTTACCTGGCCCAACATTCTCGCTGGCACACTGCTTTGATACCCCCTTGAGGGCCTAACATCCACTGATATGGCTTTGAGGGTCCAACATCATCGGTGCCTGGCTTTGATACCATTTATAATAGCTCAAGCCCACCGCTAGCAGATATTGTCCTCTTTGGATTTTCTCTTTCGGACTTTCCATCAAGGTTTTTAAAACGCGTCTACTAGGGAGAGGTTTCCACACCCTTATAAAAAAATGTTTCACCTTCCTTTTCAACCGATGTGAGATTTCACAGATCTGAACATGTACAGCAGAAACGATGTTTCTACTGCTGCTGCTATCATGCCTAAGTTGAATATAAAAACAATGGTTGATTCATTTCAGACCCATCTGCTGTGAAGAAACGAGCTTTAAATTCAAAGATTTGCTTGGCTGCAGGTCTAAAACTGGTCGGGACAAGCACAGTAGCATGACTATGACCATTCAACCACAGGATTACTAAACATTAACCCATCAAGATAATCTCAAATAGTTACAAACTTATGTCTCTTCACATCCTCTCTCTTTCTTTGAACATTCTTTTGCTTACCCTTTTGAGTTTGAGGCTAATTTGATCAAAATGCGATAACTTTACTGAATATTAATGCTTGAAAAGGGTAAAAAAACAGAAGTAGAGTGGTCCAATGGACAGTTTATGAGCAATCCATTCATTTGATTCAACGAAAACAACTAACTTATATGCATTAAATACTTATACATTCCACACTTAATGCCCACATGTTTTTCAAATCAAAATCTTGTAAATTTACGATCCACTCAGTTCCATTCCCTTGAACAAAGAGAGCAGAAGAAGAAACACCAAAAAATCTCTCTCAAGAATCAGTATACTATGATACATAGGCATACATAAAAATTTGGATGAAACAATGAAAAATGGAAGTGTTTTTTTGTTTTTCAAGGTTGAAAGTACTTATCTTTACACTTGCATTTCCATGAGAGAAGATAATAAGCATCATCTTTGGGAAATTGAGCCGCCTCCAAATTAGAAACAACAACAACGCCGTTGTTATTATGATTATCATCACCTTTATGGCGCTGAGAAATGACCAAAGCAGCAACACATGGCTTGCAATTTAAGCACTTGTTGAAGCACTTTGGTGGCCTTGACCCAATAGCCAATTCCTTCTGCTTTGAATCTTCATTCCCTGAGATACCCAAAACTAAGAAAACCCAACAAAATTAAGAAAAGTATGAACATATGAATATAAATATGTGTGAAAGTTGGATTAGTAATTATGTGGGGATAATTACCTGATGTGGGGTGAAAGAGAGAGAGGGAGAATATGAGAGGGAGAATGAGAAAGAGGGAATTGTTTAAAGCCATGTTTTGAGTGAGAGAATGAGAGAAGGATTGGAGTGTTGAAATGGGAGAAAAGGGTTCAGAGAATTGAAGTGTTGACAAAAATGCTACAGTGAAAGGAAATGGTATAGCCTTTGTCTTGCTCCTGCACTGCATCTCTCTGTTCTTGGGGGTCCCAATTGAATAATTCAATCCCTTTTCTTTCCTTTTCATTTTGAGAGAGAAGAGAGAGGGATTCGAACATCATGTATGTGTCGAGTAGTCAAATTATGCTCGAGTTGACTCGTGATACTTGATAAATTGATATCAATTAAGAGTTGGCTAATACATTATGGAGCCATTGCAAAAGTGGGTCGAGATTAAACGTTATAGATATAAACTTTATGCGTAAGAACTTGAAAGTTGATGTTTGAATAAGGAGTGAAGAGTTATGGGAAATGTAGTTTTGAAGAGGTACAAAGAAACAGAGGTCTATTGCCTATAAAAAGGACTTCTGTTTTTCTTTGCTTTCTATTTAGTTTTCCATCTTCCCTTCATTTAAAGCTTTACCTATAAAACTCCAATTATT
The DNA here is from genome assembly GCA_033971965.1 of Cucurbita ficifolia. Classification (NCBI taxonomy): domain Eukaryota; kingdom Viridiplantae; phylum Streptophyta; class Magnoliopsida; order Cucurbitales; family Cucurbitaceae; genus Cucurbita; species Cucurbita ficifolia. The sequence goes on from CM066972.1 coordinate 2,676,388, forward strand.
TTGCCTTTTATTCTTCCATCTCTAACATCTTTATAAGAAATGCTTCGTTCACAATTCACCCCTCTTGAGGGCCTAACGTCCTTGCTGACACACCGCCCAGTGTCTGACTCTAATACCATTTGTAACAGTCCATGCCCACCGCTAGCAGATAATGTCTTCTTTGGGCTTTCCCTTTACAAGCCCATGTTGTACTATCATCACAATCCAATGGTATAAGAGCCAAATACCGGACAGTGTGCCAGCGAGAACGTTGGGCCCCCAAGGGGGGTGTGGATTGTGAGATCCCACATCGGTTGAAGAGAGGAATGAAGCATTTTCTTACAAGAGTATGGAAACCTCACCCTAGTGAACGCGTTTTAAAACCTTGAAGGGAAGCCAACCCAAAGAGGATAACATTTACTAATGGTGGACTTGGGCTATTACATTTAAGCAATGAATGAATAAACGACACATCCAAGTTGAATCGTTTTTTTAAATGTTTCAATTCATTTGTTTTTCAAAAGAATTCAGGAGGATGTGAAGGGTGAGAATATTTAAGCAATGAAAGGTCTTGAAAAGAAGAGAAGGCTGGTGTGGAGTTGATATGTGCGTATGCCACTGCTGAATAATCCAATCTAGTGGAAGCTGCTGTCTCAAACTGCAAATTCAGATTCTCAGGCCAACCACTTTACAACCCCATGTTATACTAACATCATTTTAGGGTACCCTACGCTTGGAGGGTCCCCTCTCTGTCCCCTTGTGCTTCTGCTTTCTCTCATCTACCACTGACCGACGGTGAGATGAGATCTTATAGCCATTTGTTTAATTTGCTTGCCTTTTAGCCTTTGCCATATGTACCAACATGTACCTTAGGACAAGCGCTTCAGCAGCTCAATGGAGCCTCAAACTCTAAATGGATGCACACACAAAGACAGCATTTATTACCAAAATCTAATGAAGATTCAACTGGAGGAACACCTTTCTCAGGGAATTCAGCTGCTTGGTCCCTTGTTCATACAAGGATGTCGCATCTCCACAACTTCTCTACTACCACTTCAATTGAGCTCTGCTGCTGATGGACTACCAGTAGAGGAAGCAGCACTGCATCAGTTAAACCATAGAGCCCCACAAGGTCGAGATGCTGAAGCTAGAGGGCATAGTCTTCCAACCATGGCTAGCCTTGCAGCACCAAAACCTATGCAATTACGTATCGACAACCGTCGAAGAGACGAGCCATGAGAGTGTCGAGGAAATCGTAGAGGTGTAACCAAAATTGTGATTCTGTTACACTCATCCAACTGAAGGTCCTCTAGTGTTCTTGCAGCCTTGGAAAAGGCTTCAGTTCCATAATCAGATATGAAACTGCATTTACAAAAGCATATCGGCTTGTACGTCCCTTGCCTATGGCTTGCTTGATGTGTGAGATCCCACGTCGCTTCATTCCTAACATAACCCCATGAATTTTGAAGCACTCCACCACGAATAAGACCTAATCTTTTTCTGACTTGTCTTTTCGATCAAATGGCTAATGCAACGGGTCGTTAGGCTGTGTAAGTTGTAAATCCTGATTTTACGTCCCTCCCCGGGCACTAGTTTCATTCCCGAGGATACGAAAGTCCAAACGAAGCTAACTCGGCTAAGACAGAGAGGAGCAAAGCCAATTTCGCATTTCATATTCACTTTGATTTGAGAATCAAGTTTCTAGTAAAATAAGAAGAAGAGAAAACAGAAACCACCTTTTTCAAAAGTTTCTTCCTGTGAGTACGAGATGGCCGAATCAGAAAGTCTTAGTGCTCGTCACTCAAAACTCAAGTGACCTTTCTTCTTGCTCAAAATGGTCGATTGCTGCTGTCGGCTATCTATGCCTTCCTGCTTCTTGCTCAAGCACTATACATCTTTCTTAGATGAGAACACACAAGCGCCTCAACTAATAAGTAGAGTGAAGCAAGAAAAACACGCTGAGGAGAACAACGAAACACCTTTTATAAGGGTATGGAAACCTCTCCTTAGCAAACGCGTTTTAAAAGCCTTGAGGGGAAGCCCAAAAGAAAAAGTCCAAAGAGGACAATATCTGCTAGCGGTGTGGAAGTCCTGAAGCTTCACTTTATCCAATGAAGAAGAAGCATATGAGATTAAACTCAAAACTCCGAGCAATCCGTTATAGAGATGGCCTGCAGCTTAGAACATGATCTTCCCATAGCTTGCAGGCCTTCATTCCCAATGTTTTGACGTGATTCAATAGTTAAGACAGTCAAATTCAGACAGCCTTCAGCTACTGCAATCAAAGCCTTATTGGAGACCAAAGGGCATTGACAAATATCAAAGCCTTATTTTCAAGTTGTTGATCTTCACAACCACTCCTCGTTTCAATATCATCAGAAACAGGACAAAGATCCTCAGACTTTGAGCACCCAAATGAGTTGTTACTAATTACACCCCAAATCCACCATAGAATCAAGAAATCATCATTCCCTAATCGATCCATGAGCGAAGTCAGTATAATTTCTTAACATAAAGGCTCGTTGGCCCACGAGATAGATAAGAGACCCACCAAATGATACAACACATTTTAGTCGCAATACTCTTAATATCGAGGTAGTTGCTACGTCACTACCTCCCGTTTAATTTAATATAAAGTACTTGAGTAATTAATAACCATCTCATTGATGTGAGTGGCTATATATATATTCAATAATATATCTACATATTTTCTTCTTAATATAATTAAATATCAAAAAACTAAAAAGTGAACTTTATAGTGAGTGATTTGGGTCAAGTTGATATGGTGCTTAATGGGATCCTTATCTTTTAACTTTCATCTAATAATTTTGTGAACTTTCATAATATATGTGTGTGCCAGATAGAGAGGCAAATGGTGCAGGTGCGAGGAACCCGATTTTCCTCCACTCCCTCCATGTTCCCCACTTAAATGGAGATTCTTCGCCCCGTTACAAGCACGTCCCCCATAGGAGAAAAGAAGATCGCTACTTAGGGATCCCATTATAATATAAAAAATTAATCTCTATATCATATCGAACCAATAACATACCATACACAAACATAAAAGAGTACCCACAAAAAATCCCATCAAAGTCATCAAACTATAGATATAAATTCACATTATAACAAAGTTTCCTTCGAGCAGCAGTGATGGAGATTTTCGAGTTTTTATGCATAATATGAAGAGTGAAGAAAAAGAAGTGAAGAAAAAGAAAGAAGAATACACAGAAAATGGTGGATTTTTCTGGTGTTGATAAATTTGTACGGCTGAAAAATGCAGGACGAATGGAGGATTGATAAAGGTAAGAAGAAGAAAAAAAGAGCCTTTATTCTCTTTTTGGAAATCTGTACTAAGAAGCTTCCTCCCATGGATTCAAGGAATATATCCAAAATAAACGAAGCATTTTCAATCATATAGGCCCTCCTGTTCCCATACTTCCACAAGAAACTTCACCATTTCCTGTTCAAATGAAGTTCTTAAAGATCTTATTCTTAGAATGAAACAGTGGAGAAGAAATGCCAAAACTTGCAACAGCCAACTTACAGACAAAGGAATTGGATGGGGAAAAGATTGTCTTGTACTCAGTAAACTGTCATATGTTGCACGCCAACTGCAAACAAATGCATATATACACACATGGAATGAAGATTTAATATGATCTACAAAGAGATTTTTAGTTCTCGCTTTTTGTATCAGCTAGCAGATATTATCCGCTTTGACCAGTTATGTATCGTTGTCAGCCTCATGGTTTTAAAACACGTCTGTTTGGGAGAGGTTTTCACACCCTTATAAGGAATGTTTCGTTCCCCTCTCCAACCGATGTGGGATCTCACAATCCACCTTCCTTGGGAGCCCAGCGTCCTCGCTGGCACACCGTCCGGTGTCTGGCTCAGATATCCTTTGTAACAGCCCAAGCCCACCGCTAGTAGATATTGTCCGTTTTGGCTCGTTATGTATCGTCGTCAGTCTCACAGTTTTAAAACGCGTTTGTTTGGGGGAGGTTTCCACACCCTTATGAGGAATGTTTTGTTCCCCTCTCCAACCGATGTGGGATCTCACAAGATAGCACTTAGGGAAAGCAATTACAAACGGTGGCTACAATTTCGAAAGGCAGAGACATTTGGTGAACTGACCTGATTTTCGCCTTCCGTTTTTGTTGAGTTTGATCCGTTGTCTTGCTGCTACTACTAACACCAATCCACTGCAGCCTATGCTGATTCCAGAGAAGAAGACCTGAAAGCAATGAAAATGAGCAATTGGTTTGTTGCTATATATTGAAGATATGATAGGTCGTTAATCGCAATCGCACTGCCGTGGTTTACGAATTCAGAAGGGAAACTTGCCGTGGTTTACAAATTCAGAAGGGTTGCTCACACTGCCACCAACATTGCTATGAGTGAGTGTGAGGTTTGATGTACTGATAGAGGAGATGCTTGGTTGAGATTGAATGGTGCTATTATCCAAATCACATGTGCTTGTGCTCCAAAAACCGTCAGATATACTACGTTTCTTAACGATTCGTCCTTGAATTCTTAATCCCTTAGATGGCTCATCCACAGCAATAATAGGTGTGGGTTTAGTGCAGCATCCAAAACAACCCCTGCACTGTTATAAACCTAATAAAGCACTATATATGCTATAAAATTGCACAAAAACATTACTAAGAATATGGAATGGTTTCAAACTTTGAATCTTAATAAACTTAGTTTCGTTCATAGCTCCTTCAGGTAAACAAATACCAGCAATCCAAAAGAACAAGAAATCCCACAACTTCCCCCAAGCCCCTTTCTTCGTTTCGATTCAACATTACAGTAGAAACAGTAAAATTCTTGGGAAAAGAAGAAAAAAGGACATGGTCCACTATTCAGTAAGCCAGAATACAGAAGCAATTCCATGGATTACACAAAAGGGTCATCACAAAACTCCATTAGAAGCAAATATAACAACTCCTTTTCAAAACCGCAATGAATGATTGATGAGGAAAATCAAGAACTTACCCCATGCAAGCGAACAAGCGGCTGATCCAGGCAGCGAAGGAGCTATTAAGCATAACCATGATGATATTAAGCCAAAAGCGCAGAGAAGGGCATCGATTCAGGGAAAGCGAGAGTGAAGCTAAGAACCTGTAACTGGCAAGCGATGGAGTAGAGTTGGGGCAAGAGAGCAGGAATTTTGATGAGGGAAAAAGGGGAAAGTTGAGTGGGGAGTGGAAACTAAATACCAAAATAGAAAATTGGTGGGTTGTTTCCGAGAAATTCAGAGAAGAGATGGGCGTCGAAATGGAGAAATGGATAGTTCAATTGGTGGATTGTTGTTGGTGGCTTATACGCACCTTTTGTGTGGCTCTGGCCCCCACTATCCATCCACACTGCTTGCTATTATTAGCACCAAAAACAGTCATTTATTTTCCTCTACTGCTTCCAACTTCACTTATATCTCATTTTTAACACATTTGACTACATGGGGTTTTCTTCTTCTGATGAACTATTCAGAACTAAAGTTCAACATTTAATCAGAACTCAAGTTCAACATTTAAACAAGTTCCTGTATCGTAATGGAATTCGACTTTTATTTTTCAGTTTTCCAGTTACATTAGATGTCTTATTTTCTTTGATTTGCTAAGCGTTTACTGTGCCTTCGATGCTTACAACTTTCAAATTTTGCATGGTCGATAATTGTTTAAATGTTATTTTGATATCCAAAGTAACACCATCTGTTCCTCCCATTCTAAGTATCAAAAACAATTCAAATAGAACAAATCTGAGAGCAGAAGTGCTTCATATTTTATCCTTTCTTTTAAGAGGGCGCAGAGTCATAGTTGAAAATACTGGTATCACGAAAGAAGTCAAAGAGTAACTAATAATAATCAATGTAGCAGCATTGCCATGGCACCCAAAATCGGTCCTCCTGTCGACTAAGCTCTAATTCTGTTTCTTCCACAGAATTGAAGCCAGACCCATTCTCCAACCAAACAACATCGTTGGCTCGTGCTTCTGGGGGATGAGAGAGGCTAGCCCTGTTCGCGAGCTATGACTGGGAAGAATCTCTTGCTTCACCTCACTTCTGGAGAACCTGAAAAAAATGAGCGAACTTTAATGCATTTCACTACAAGAATCATGTGATTAATCCCAAGTTAAAACCTGCATACCATTCATACCATATATGGATATGTGAACAAGAAGAGTACGGAGCTTATTAATCATGAAAATGGAACAATGACTTCCGTCTATCCCCAAAATTAATCTCCTGCTCCATCGTAGAGGATGGAACTAGAAGAAGACTTATGAGTGTCAAACTTAAGCAACTAATTTCCAACAATCTGGCCACAGCGTATTCATCCTCACATTAAAACAAAAAAGAACTTCGGTGCCGAAGAACACAATTTTACATGAACAAGTTCAGTCCTTTATGTTTTTAAATAAACTCGAACTACATTCATACATTACTCCCAAGTAACAAAATTGTCCGTCCTTAAGTTAAGAAAATTACATAATTCTTTAGAGTTTTCCATCTTAACAGATTGCTTAAATTGTACAAGACTAATAACAGACAACACCCAAATCAGAAGAGAGGGAAGTACTTACAAGGAAGGAGATGGAGCTTCACTTGCAAATGTTGATAGGCCTTGGCGTTGCTTGTGTTTGGGATTGGAAGAGCAGTATATATATACTCGACCTCGACGCTTCACCGTCCTACAAAACTCGCACATCTTTTTCACTGAAGCACGGACTTTCATGACTGCATGAAGGAAAACAAAAGAAGCCAAGACATAAAGCGGCAGTCAAATGCGATGTAAAATTATCACATCTCAATATTGTCAATTCCAACAATGAAATTAAAGAAAAGAGAAAGGATACACTGAAAGCACAAAATGGCCAAATCATGGATCTACAAGGCAAAACTCTGTAAGGAATGCTTCCCGACAGACATCAGAGGATTTGTAGAAACCCAATGAGCCCTACCCCTCAACACAGTAAGGAATTCTTCCTTAATCATTCAAAATAAACAACTCGGAGAAGACTAATCGAAACAAGCAACCTATGCGTAAAGAACAAATGGAAAGAGAACAGAACGTATAAATTCTAGAACGAGAAGCCTTGGAAATAGGTATAAATCAGTACTTAAAGTTCAGATTTCCCGAGTGATTTACAGAAGTTGTTACTGATATTGAAAAATGTAAAAACAGAAATCAATACAAAACCCTAAACCCTAGAATCCATTGACAGCAAAATTGAACAAGGAAAAAGATAAGGATGATCCAGTAAGTATAATCGAGGCAAATCTTAAGGAAGAAGAAGAATAATTTTAGAAGAGTAGTACCTTCAAATCGAGAGCGACGGCGTCCAGCAGAGTTGTAAGTGAACGTAAAAATGCGGTTTCCAGCTTTATTCTTCCGAGTCTCCGCCATTCTATTTTCTTTTTTCTTTTTTCTTTTTCTTTTTCCCTAAATTAATTTTAACATTCATCCGATTATATCTTACACTTTGATATTAACTTTAATAAGCCTACCGTCAAATATTTATTTATTTTATATTTTGATTTGTAATTAATGAATTATAAAATAAGTATAATTAGCATGTATTTCTTTTTTTCTTTTATAGCAGACCATTTTAAAAGAACGTTGAGGGAAAGCTCGGAAGGAAAAAGGCCGACGATATGCTCTCATGGTGTTTCCTCAAAATATCCCCCGATAAATTTATGATCATCCATTGAATTAGTCAATACCAAACTCCCTCCCAACAATTTTCAACATAAACTTTAAACCAAAATATTGAACTTTCTTAATGTCTTATAATAAAATTTAATAATTTAATTCTTTTTTCTTCGTATCTTTGGCCATATTCTGTTTGGTTGTCCCAATCTTTCCCCAATTTCAACCCACCAACATGTTGCACCACCCTCACATGGCCTGCCCAAATAAGTCACATTCCAAAACTACAATTACCGCAATTTTGAGGGGCTCCGAACGACAATTTTGTTATTGTACGGGGACCCTTTTGCAAGGCCTCTAACCCCTGCATTATAAATAAAGCATGCTTTAGATAAAATAATAAAATTGGGTGTGGGCGGCCAAAGGGAAGCATCACTAACGTGCCCATGTTCAAACTTTGAGCTACACTAATAATAATAAATTCAAATAAAAAATTAATTGAAATTTTTTGGATGACGGCCCCTTCGCCAGTGCCCCCAAAAAGCCGTTACCGTTGGCTTACAGTTGCTCGAACAACCAAGCAACCTCCAATTATTGTCGCCCAAGAACAAAAAAAAAGTAACCCCCTTTCCTCTTTCTTTCTTTCTTTCTTTCTTTCTTTCAATTTACCCAATAATTCACGAAATTTTAATCGACACCCAGTAGTTAAAATTCGAGAGAATTTAGAAAAGAGGAAAGAAAATTGTAGACACAGATTTGCCGGAACTTGAATTTTGTACAGAAAAATTCCAAACTGAAATCAGCAAGAGTAAGTGTATCTATGAACAACGCGATCTCTCAGAATCCTGTTGTAAAGCGCCGCTCTGTTCGCCGGCATTCCGGCGGCCTTTTGAGGCGGTGAAGCGGCGGCGATTTCGTGCTGCCTTCGAAAATCCTCGCCGTTCCCAATTGGATCCACTACGTCCTTCGCAAAATGAACCCTCTTTTTCTGACTCTGTTTCTTCTTCTTCTTCTTACTCGTCTCTGAAAAAAACGAAGAATTAGCTCAAAAGTTGAAAAGAAAAAAAAAACAGAGAAATTCATGATGAGTTATTGAAAACGTAGTACCAGAAGGAATACACGAGCGGAGAACTGGAGGAGAAAAGTGGTGGGTTTGGTGGATCGGGATGGATTTTTGGATGCAATAGGAGAGAATAATTACGGTGCCGGAGACAGCCGCCATGGCGGTGGCCAGAGCCATTCCCTGCGAATTCATCATCGAAGACATCCCTTTTATCCCTTTGTTTTTTCTCACCAAAACCATCCAAAACTCAGAGGATTTATAGATAGGACAGAGAAGGGAGAGGTGAAATAAAAGGGGTGATGTAATCGAAGCCTAAAATAAAAATAAAAATAAAAATAAAAATAAAATAATATTGCCTCTTGGTTGGGGAGGGGCTTCTACCAAATTCTGGAAATTATACGTATATATATATTAATATAATTTATTAATTATATTATTTTGCTTAAATTAATTTAAGGACCCACAAAAAAGGAAAAAATTTGATGATATAAAGCCAATTAGTGCAAAATTATAAAATTGGTTCTGCTTTAAAATTAAATTAATTTATTTTGAATAATGAGACATTAGGCCAAAAGGAATTTGTGTGTGTTTATTAGAATCCAATAAATGGAAAGTAAAGTAAAAAGAAAAAAAAACATAATTTCCAAGCTGGACAGTCAAACCAATTTTTTTGCTGGCACTGTGGTGCATGTACACACGTGCCACCATTATGATATTTCGAATTTGGTCGCACTGCAGGGAATGTTCAACTTCCATTTAACCTTATTATTTATCATATTATTATTGCTACTGTCTATAGTTTTTACTGGAAAAATAATATACTTTAGAGAAATGCAATAATTAATGATATTTATTTATGTGACCCAAATTGAATACGTTTAATTTAAATAATTTACTGTTTTTCTTCTACAATTAAAACATAGAAATTTATAAGATCTACAAGAAAAAAAATAATAATAGAAAAAGATGATAGAAAGCCATGTGCAAATTAAATAGTAGATGTTTAATTAAAGAATCTTATCACTTAATCATATGGTAAATGTTTAATCAAAGGATCTTATCGCTTAATCAAATATAAAGTAGAAACTCATGTGCAATAATTCAAAGTAAACAGTAAACAGTGAACTCAATTTTTTTTTATTCATGTACCTAAAACAAAAGGGTCAAAATTATCACAATTTCAAAAGGTGGAATAAAAATAATATATATATAAATAAAAGTTTCTTGCGTATTTAAAATTTTATCAAAATAATTATTTAATTTAATTAAAATCAAAGAACAAACCACCTTTAATTATATTAAATCTAGAAAAATAACGTAATGGTACTAATCGTTGTGGACACAAACAGTATAAACATCGATATAGATAAAGAAAAATAACGATCAATATAGTTTACATTGTAAATACAAAGATTAGGCATATAACGATTTCGTTAATTAGTATTTATCATCATTTCGATAGTTCTTTTTTTAACAAAAATAAAATAAAATTTATACCAAAGGTTGTTTAGTCTGGGTTTAATTTTAATCCTAAAATAAATTTAGCCATATTTTTCATACCATAAACATTATTCTTGTTAGTTCTATTAAAATTCAAAGGCACAGTTTAGAAGTTTCCATTTATAGGACATTCAATTTCAACTTCAACTTTAACTTCAAGACAATGACTTCCAACCCTTATCCAAATTCTCACCACATTTTTCTTTTTATCCTTTCACACGTCTTCAATTTTAAGTTGAAAAACACATTAAAGGTATGTCTTTTGACAGAAACATCTAATTCTGTCGTTTGAAATTTGTTGTTGATTCGAGAATTTAGTTACGAGTTTGCATCTTCATATCGAGATAATTAGTTTTGCGGTCGAGTAAACCTCTAAAGAAGATAATTACATCAATGTGGTATTACGTTTAACATGCTCTAATATTCAAGTCATTACCCCTGTCGAAGGTGTTAAACACATAACTAGCGAGATAGGCTATTTCTATTTAATATTCGTCGTGATTAACACAACTACGAAAATTAAGTATAAGAGTAACGTGTGTCCCAACTTGGTTAATTTCATCCACACACCTTACATTGATCGATCAATTGCACCTCTTTGGCTCGATCCTATCGAAGAGATCTCATTTTAGAGTTAGCCCATGGTTCCATATCCTATCCACTACTCCATTTGCAATGGTTTAGTTTAATTAGGTAAAATATTTATAGTTAATATGAATTAGAAGTAAATTATAAGCCAAATGATAATTTAAAACATAACATCACCATCACATGCCCTTTCCTTTCACTTGACTTGACTTTGTTAGGCGCTTCTCTGCCAATTCCATGTGCCCTCCTTTCCTATTCCCAATTTAAAATATATATATTAACCAGTACTGGATTAAATTTGTTCTATGAAAAAGAATTAAATAACTAAAATATATATTTTATCATTTATAAATAAAAATAAAATAAATTTCAAAGTTAGAGACAAATTAATAAAAAAAGTTAATAATTTATATATTTGATCTGGATTATTAATAATTTATTTGCTTTTTTTTGTTAATTAAAATCACTATCAAATCAAAGATAACACCGTCAAGCATGAGCCAATTGCGCTTCTTGTAATTAAAGTCAACTTCATGGATGGGCTCCAAAATAATAATAGTAAGTAAATAAAGAGACAAATTTGAATTATGACCATTTGTTGGAGAAAAACGAGGACTTTAATTATGACCATTAAATTATTATCTCTATTTAATTGGAAAAATATCACATATTTCATTAGTTTATTTAAGCATGCATTTCATTCCTTACATTATAAAAACAATTTTTTTAATGATTTTATTAGCTTTGTTCGTTTTTAATTATACATGATTAATTTAATTTATTAAAACCCTTTTAAAAGCGCAACCACGTAAAATAATTAAAATCTTGAATCGGCTATATTTATTTATTTATTTATTATTTTTTTATCTGTTATGATTGGGCCAGCCCACGCCACATCATTTTGGACCATGAAAGAAAGGCCCAAAGATCAATATTTGAATTTTGAACCGACAGCTTAATTAATATATATTTATTTATTTAAATCAAAACTAGTCTCTCCTCAACGGCCTGTGTTACTGAAAAATGTTAATTAAATGCACGTAACCCCACCAAACACCTTATAACTAATAAGTGAAATAACAATTAATTAATTTCACTCTAATCTCCCAACGACATTCATAATTAAAATAAGTTCATTTTTCTATAAATTCTTTTATGACAATAAATATTTTTTTAATTTAATAAAAATTGACAATACTTCATATTTCCAAATTTGGAAAGATTTATCTAAATTTCGTTGACATGTTTGTGAAAACAAAAAATAAAAGGAAAGGAAACCTAGACGCTATTATTACACAAATATAATTTATTAAAAAGATTTGATAGATTCGAATTGAAAATGATAGAAATTTGTCCAAATTAATTATAAATAGCTTTTGATTCCACCCATCGTCGTAACATAACTAATAATTTTATTATTAAAAAGTAGTCGCGTGATGTCATGCTTTAATGGCTATGATTTTAGCTTAATTAATAAATAATTAGCTATAGCACAAAGATGTAATATTTTATTTTTTTATTATTATTATTATTTTTTTGTGGATGTAATAAATTGAGTCATGAGTTTGTGATAAATCAAGGTATACTTCTTTTTCATTTGATTACCTTCCTCATCTAACCATATTATTAAATTCAAACATCACAATCAACGTACATTTAATTATTATAAATTTAGTCATTAAATTTGAAATAGACATTATTCCATTTTTTTTTTAAGGAAAAAATAAATAAATAAGAGTGTAAAGATTCAAACTTATTGTTTACACGTACAAACAAATCACATTTAATCATGAAGTTCTTGTAATTGAACCATCCAAAGGGAAGGTGTGTTTTGACTTTCAATTTTTTTAAGTCTTTTTTAATTATCTTATCAGAGCCAGACACCGGGTGGTGTGCCAGCAAGGATGTTGGGCTCCCCTTGGGGGGTGAATTGTGAGATGTCAGGTTGGTTGGAGAGAATAATGAAACATTTCTTGAAATGGTGTTGAAACCTCTCCCTACCAGATGAATTTTAAAATTGTGAGACCGATGACAATACATAACGGGCCAAAACAGACAAAATCTGTAGCTGTGGACTTGGGCTGTTACAAAATCTTACCGTCATTATATAGATGAAAATTGTGTGTATAGACATCTCATAGGTTATCTACAAACGTCTTAACCTTCTCCTAGTATATGCGTTTTAAAATTATGAAGCTGATGACGATACGTAACAAATAAAAATAGACAATATTTGCTCGTGATGGACTTGGACAGTTATACAAATGCTCAAATCGCTTTTATTCAAATGTGGTATCGATCCGTTCATGTTCATATATCCATCTTTCAATCAAGCAACATATGAAAAAAAGGGTTGATTAGGCACATTAAATAAGGTAGAAATAATAATCTCCCAAACTTTATGCACCAATGCAGTTGGTTTTGACCTGAAATGACCTCAAAAGTTGGAGCCCTCTTAACCCTTTTCACCTAATCCATAATCAAATCAATCCCATCAATAATTTCCCTCCCCACACTCTTACTTTATGATTCACGTGGAAGTATACGGACTATAAAGTTCAAACATTTGGCCTCATAAAAACAACAACACTTGGCTCAATCACAACAAAGAATCAAAAAACGAAACCAAATTTTATGACAAAGAGCGAATAACAGAGTATCTAATCTAAGTTATGGCGATGTTTCAATGAAAAAAGATGCTTTAATGATGTTGTCCTTCTCCCACTGTTTCGTGCGAGAGATTTAGGTGACAGTGATAAATTCTTAAGGATTTCATCACTTTTAGTTAGCCGACAGTGTACTGTCTGTAAATTCCCCCTTCTTATATGTTTCCCCACTGCCCCTTCTCTCTGTACTTCCTTTTGTTCCTTCTCTGACAATGCCCAAGTTTAAGAAATTTCGTGGTGTTAGGCAGCGCCATTGGGGCTCTTGGGTTTCTGAAATTCGCCATCCATTACTGTATTTAATTCTCAAATTTCATCACCAAATTTTATGGATTTTAAATATGTGTATTGTTTAATCAATTTGTGGTTTGATCGCGTGTAGGAAGAGGCGGATTTGGTTGGGGACGTTTGAGACGGCGGAGGAAGCGGCAAGAGCGTATGATCAAGCGGCGATTTTGATGAGCGGACGTAATGCCAAAACCAATTTCCCGACAACCCATGACACCAACATTACTACAACCAAGGATTCCCCGAAGGGTTTGTCTGAAATATTGCAAGCTAAGCTCAAGAAATGCTGTCGGACTCCATCGCCGTCCATGACATGCTTGAGGCTCGACACTGAGAATTCCAACATTGGCGTGTGGCAGAAACGTGCTGGGCCACGGTCGGCATCTAACTGGGTCATGACTGTTGAGCTTGGAAATAAGAAGAGGCATAGCAACGAGGATGATTCTCTGATGGGTGTGGTTGTGGCTGATCAGTCTCCGGTGGCGGCGGAAGTGGCGGAGATTCGATCGGAGTTGGATGAAGAAGAGAGAATGGTGGCGTTGCAAATGGTGGAGGAACTGCTTCATATCAACTATGATGAACCAAACGAAATGTTTGAGATTCAACAGGGAAAGGATGTTTATCTTTAGTTTGTAACCAAATTGCTAATATAGAACTTCTGGTAATTAAGTTGTAATATTTTAAAACATGTAATAATGCACTATAAAAAAACACAAAAACCTCGATGAAAACTTATGACATAATTTACTTTTGTAACCGATAATTATTAAGAGACAGTTACATTAATAATTTATTCTATATAATCGTTTAAATATATTATGATTAGTTTGGTCGGGTTTATTTATGTGTGATTTGTGATGAATTTTTTTTGTGAGTCCAAGATGTCATCTAAATGAATCCCTCATTTTAGGGAACCAACTAGCCACTCTCTAAGACCACCTACCATTGTAGCATGACCATCACCTCTGGGAAGGGAAAAATTAGTGGGTGTGTGAGTATTTGAGTACAACATAGTAGAGAGATCGTGCTACAATCATAGATCGTTTTAGGGTGACTATTTTATTTTTTTAATGCTAAATTAATAAAAATACCTTAGATTTTTATTTTATAATTCCTTTAAAACTTTTGAGAAGTCTAATTAATATATATATATATTTATTTATTTATTGGCAATTAAATGTTAAAAATATAAAAATGAGAATAATTGAGTATATTTCACAACTATATTAACGTAAAAGACTTTTCAAACCACTATAGAAGAAAATTAGATTCATATCTTGAGTTATTAAAAGGTTCTGGCAGTTGTATAAAATTATTATTTGTAATAAATTAAAATAAAAATAAAAATCATTAAACTTGTTAAAAGCTTGTAATAAATTAATTCCATAAAGTATTTTATGATATTAAAAGAGCATGTGAGTATGGATGCATTAAGTTGAACATATGATAATAGCTGATTGGGGTCCATGTAGCCTTCAACCACACTGATTAGACCCATTTGAACTAAACCCTAAAATTAGATGCCCCAATGGGGAGGTCTCACCCACACCTTCATTCATATTTAATATTATATATATATATCACATAAATTTAATATTATTTTGGGTCCATCAATTAAATTAAAGGGATGAAAAAAATGAAAATCTCCCTCTTACTATCTTTGGGAAAATTGAGGATTTTTTTTTTTTTAATCATAAACAAGAGAGATGAATTTAATTATATTTTAAATACGAAATATAATAAAATGTTAAATTAATAAAAATACTCTTAAAATTTGTAATTTTTTTTAAAACTATTATTATTGTTAATACCATTTTCAAAAATAAAAGTAATATACTAAATTAAAAAAAAAAATTGTAGATAAACCGATGTATAATTAGAGGAGACTTTGGGTTCGTCCCACATCGGAGAAGTTTTTGGATGAGTGGCGAGAATGGGATATAAAAATGGATGAGGTGGTGCCTACTCTAAGATGAGTAGTCCGTAGTTTCTAAGACTATGTCGTAATTCGTAGGAGTGGGGAATGCTTTCGGGCGGCCCCTACTCTATCCAAGTCCTTATTCAGGTACGTTAACTTTGTCTGCCCAATATTAATATTATTTATTTTTGTCATTTTCTCATTTCTAAGTATTAAGTACTCTTCTGTAAGAGCATCAACCTTTGTGTTTAGTAAGTCCATTAGTCCTAAGAGTTGCCTATACACTAGAAGATTCACAAGCTTTATTGCCATCTACAGTAAATCCTTCATAATAAGGAGTATAATAAAATAAAAAAAACTGATAATCTACACCATCTTTTCGAGGGAGTCTTGGAATGCATTCTACTAAGAATTCTTCAATGAAAAAAAACTTTACTAGGAATCCTTTAAATCGAATGTTTTCTATAAAAAAAAAAAGGAAAAAAAATTAAGAATCGTAACGTGGTACGTATCTTTTAACATTTCAAGTTTTAGATTGAAGCCCAATTCCAACCACTGGTCCGAACGTTTTTCTGAGCCCGAAAATGGCCCAAACATTAGTATACCCATTAGTATCACACATGAAAATCATAGTTAATACATTGAAAAATTTAATAATATAATTTAAAATAGTAACAACAAACCTGATTCTTAGAACTAAGATCAATAATTCTCAAATTATTTTAAAAATTATTGAATAATGTTTGGATGATAACTTACCAAGAAAATATTGAATTGTGAGTGGATATATATGATATATGCATAAGTCGTCTTCTTAATGGAATCGGTGAATTTTGAACTAAATAAATTATGGTTGGTAACAAATGCACAGAGAATCAAATTGATAGATGCAATAATAATTTAGCATGTTGGTAGTTTGATGCATAAAAATAAAAAATAAAAGCAAGCGTAACCATATATAAATTCTTAAACATCTCGATGAAAGGTAAAAGTTCTCATGAGATGTCTTTTAAATGTCTAGATCAAAGAAATGATTATTATCATGATTTTATCAACATTTAGAATGAGTTTGGCATACTTTGATTTTTGTTTTTTTTTTTTTGTTTTTTAGATTTTAGTTCCATTAATATTCCCGTGATATCTAAATAAATTAGAAACTCGGTTCTCAAGATGATATTTGTGATTTACTAACACTATATGATAACTTACTCAAATTCTGACTAATTTTAAGACATTAGATGTGGACGGAACAGTTATTGTTAAAAGGTGTCTAGAGATGTTTGCTATTTTTATAGTGACAATAAAAGTACCATAGAACTTTTGCCACCTCAAAAGACAAAACAGTTAACTGCCTAGAAATATCTATTGTTAGGAATATCCTATAAAATATTCTCAGATCAATAATAATATCCTCAATTTGCCTATATTTATTCGGAAACTAATACCTCCAAAACCTAATATTTATTTTATAGGAATTTTGCAACCATTGTACCAATTTATTTCTTTTTATTATTTTTCTAAAAACACTTATGTTTATTTGAGTAAACTATCTAGATCAGATATAATTATTTTATAATTTTCCAAAAAGAGAGAAAAAGTAAAATTCCAACTTACAAAAAAAATATATTGTTTTGCATTTTTAAAAAGTATTGTGCATGTGTAATATTTTGTTAAGCCATTCATTAAGGAATGAAAGAAATTCAAATAAATAAAAAAAAACTTAAATTTGTCATAAAATAATTCTTAAAATTCAAACAAAAACTGTCACATCTAAAAAAAAGATTTTACTTTATGAAAGTTAAGGTCATCTTGAAAATTTTTGTACGAACTAGTTGAGTCACAAAGCAAGGTAACCTTGTTAGACTATGAGGATAGTCTCCTGTCTTGTATAAGATGTAAGAGAATGTCAAGACTCGTGTGTTATTATATAAATTATTGTGAAAGTTTTTTGATTGAGAAAATATTGTTTTTTTGAGTTTAATAACCTATAAAATTAAAATATTTGAACTTTTATATGGCTTGGTATTTAGATAATGTAATTGTGAGATATTTAGAGGTGCATTCAGCAAATATTCGAAATAAATCATAATTATTAGTTGTTAAAAGCACAAGCAAAAGTGAAGACTAAGATATCTCAATCATAAGTGGAGAGAGGAAGAATGGAGGTTGGGAGGGACATATACAGTTAAATAAAAATAAAAGATTGAAACTAATGACAGGTTTCAAGTCTATGGTTTGACCTCTTAATTGTGAGCATTTTAGTAAAAGATGCCACCATTCACATAGAATATTCTCCTCTTGCCATTATTATTTTGGTCTTCATCTATTTTGATTTGTTATTCTATCTTTTATTTATTTTTTCAACCATATAATTACTTCTTATATACTTTTTAACACAAATTCTAAAATATTTTAATACAAATGTATTCTATTTAAATTATAATAAATATTAGATAAAGATTGAAAAATAGAAAATAAAATAAACCATTTTTAATAAGTAAAGTATGGATAAATATAGAAATCAAACTTATCTACTTTACTTTCTAAAGTATTATTACTCGCATGCTATGGTTAAAAAAAAGAGAGGGAAATGATTTAACTAAAGTTCTTCCATTATTTAAATTATATATATATATAAATAAAATCTAAGCAACTACTAAATCCCTGACATCACTACTTACTCCTACGGTTCTTTATACACATCATTAGAAAACCGAAATTTGAGTATTGTTTGGTCAATTAAAAAATAAATTGGATATTGAAGGTTGCAATTGCAATAAAGAAACCCATTTAATTGGAAAAAGGGGAAGGCATATTCGGTAAAGAATATTCCTTTTTTTTAATATATAAAAATAATAATTACGTGCTGTTTTTAATGTTGGGTTAAATACAAATTAATTTCAAAATAAAAATAGAAATAGAAAGAATAGGTTCCTCAGGGTGAAGCATGAATCTGGTGTTTTCGAAGAAATAGGTAATAAAAACATCCCACGTGGGGGCGGAGTGAATTTCCTGTTTTGCCCTTCATACATGACATGGCCGGTTCACATTTATTATTGAGGTGTGTGTCATCATATTGGGGATGGATGGTTGAAAGTTTTTGCAATTTATTGGATATTCCAAATTCCTTTCGGATCATTCTCCTCCGTTGCTTTTACATTATGGATCTTCCGTTTTCTTTTATGGTTTCTATCTAACTAATTCCCAAATATATATTTTTAAAATCTGGATATTCAGCTTCTTAATTTTAATTTTATTTTAATTTAATTTAATTCTAAATTTAAATAGATGAATACTATTAATATTCTAAATTTAGTTCTCAAATTTTTTTTTTTAAATGGACAAAATTTTAAACTAAGTTTTTTTTTTTTTTGCAAACTAATATTTTTCTTAAAAAGAGATGATGTTTTCAAATTATAATTTTTAATCGTGTTAAACGCCGTTAATTAAGTGGATTGAGGCATTTCGGTGTTGAGTTGAAGCCTTTGTTATTGGCTTGAGTTGACTAGGTGTGAAAATTTATTTGACATAAAATCTGAGAGCTGTACCCCATGAATCCTGTTTGATTTGTTGGTTGGTTTATTCCAATTTTAACTTTGAAAAATGTGTGTGATATTTTATCAATATTTATGTAAAATGGAGACAATGACATTTCTGCAGATATAGGCATCTAAAATTTTGATTTTAAGAATTAAGTTAAAATATCAAAATTGTATTAATTATTTATTAAAAAATTCGATAGAAATTTAGAACAGTTTGATGATTGTTAACTAATAAGTTGGGAATAAACGGTTCACAATTTTAATTAAAGAATGAAATATTTAATTTATTTATAGTAAACCCCCATTGTTTCTTTTTTTATTGGATTTATTATCTCATTCATCCTTTTGAATTTATTCCCATTTCAAAAACTATAAAATTACTTTAATATCATTTGATAAATACACATAAATTCAAATTCATCGGAAATTTATTCTGTACCAATTATAACCCATGATTAAATTAAAAGGATACAAATATTAGATCTATTTGAGTTTTTTTAATAGCAATTTTATTTTTAATTTTGAAAGCACAGTACCTATTTGTCCAATAATTAATAAAAATTTGAACATTTTGAAATTTAATAGGTTAAAAAATTATTAATTTAAAGTTCCATCAAATATGAATTTTTTTTTAATATAATCAGAGTTTTCTTAAAATTTAGGATTTATGTGAGATATAAAATTAAAAATAAAATTAAAAGTTTTAAGAGTTAACAAGTATGAATAGTTAAAAGTGGAGGAACTAAAGGAGTAAAATAGTGGAAAAGGTTTGAGTGGGACACGTGTAAGGTAATAGGTGGTGGGACGTTGTTGGAGTATCATAGGATGGTTCCCACGTGATCCAACTTGGGAGTGAGCCCATTGGTTTTGATACCTTCCAATCGACGCTCACCACTTTCTGCACGCGCCGCCCTTTACCCCCAAAATTTAAAACGTCTAACCACTCTCTCAGCCATTTTTCAAATTCCCACCAACTACAAAATATCCCATTCCCCAATCCCTTCTTTATCCATTTATTTTTTTTATACAAAATATTTTAATATTTAAAACACTAATTATCCTCTTACAAATCTACTTATTAACGGGTAAATGTCACGGATATAAAATATAAAATATAAAAATGTATTTGGTAATGTATTTACAGACGGGTATAATTGTCAACCAAATATTAAATTAAATATAATCTACTATTAACTAATTTAAAAACGGATTTTTTTATTATATAATTATAATTTTGATAAGATATTATTTTGTAATATCATTTTTAAAAAATCGTAAAATAGAATGGTACTGGTGACCTTTTGAGCTTCTTCTCTCATTCTCTGTCTCTTTCTTTTCACGAGGGGATAAACCCAGAAATATGCTCTTAAATTTGAATTTGGACAAATATTTAACGGATATTCCCGTACTGCCCCTCCGAATATTCTCCCCTTTCCGCTTATATTACCGTCCTCTTCCTCTTCCTCGATCTTCCTCTTCCATTTTTCCACCATTCCCATTGCTTTACTCACTCACCCTCACGGTTTTCTCCCTAACGACTTTCCATTTCCAGAGATGAAATTCGGGAAGAGTCTCAGCAACCAGATCGAAGAGACCTTGCCGGAATGGCGGGACAAGTTCCTCTCCTACAAGGAGCTCAAAAAGAAGCTCAAACTTTTACAGCCGAAGTCCGGCGACACTAACAGACCTTTCAAGAAGCCCAGGCTCGATGCCGATGCCGATTCCGATGCGGATGCTGTCCCCAATGAGGTCGTTGATTTCATCACTCTCTTGGAGAAGGAGCTTGAGAAATTTAATTCGTTCTTCGTTGAGAAGGAGGAGGAATACATCATCAGATTGAAGGTATGTAGGTCTTTTTTTTCCTTTTCTTTTTCACTTTCCAATCAGATTATTGTTGAATAGTGACGAAGTTTCGACTGAACTACTTGATTTTCTGCATTCAACATTCTGGAAATCTGTTTACTGCATTATTTCAGTGACTAAACGGATGTGTGATGCGAGAAACTTTCGATTTCTGAAATTCCTTGAAGAACTATGGAATTGAACTTTACTTTTGATTAATTAACTTAGCACCTAATTTTGTACAACTGTATAAGCAGTTTATTTCTCGACAAAATCTTCATGCATTTAATAAGTTAATTCGACTGATTTTCCATCGTTAAGTAATCCACCGAACCAATCGATGCTTGAGGACTAAAACAACGACGTCGCTTTTGCTTCGCTAGGTGAAAAGACATCTTACCACATTCCTTTGAAAAGGGACGCTTAATCATTTTTTTATTACCCCAAGGTATACGCTGCGTTTATCAAATTCTAACTCACAAAACATAAAGTAAGAGGCACTCTTTTTTTTTTCCTCTCTCAAATTTGCTCTCCTTCTTTACTCTTAGAATAAAGAGTTCTTTGGCCCACGTTGCAACAACTTTGCCACTCACATGATTATCTGGGGCTGTACATGACCATGCCGGCTGGCTGGTCTTTATTGTTTTGTGTATTTGCGGCAATATTTTATGCACACAATCGTCCGGTCGCATTGTTTTATTGGTCTAGATCTGGATTCTTATACGTCATCCATGCTCCGAGTCACAGTTGGTAAACTGTGCAACTTCGGTAATAATACGACTCAAAAACTAGATTCCTTTGCCCACTTTGTTTGTTTGAGATTTGAGTAGGGCCAGAGATAGGATATGGTTTAATATATGCTGTGTGTATTGAATTTGACTTTTGGGAGTCGGACAACATTGACGTTATTGCACTTTCTGCGTAACCAATGATGTAAGGCGATTGAGAATTTGACAAAACTTGTCTTGGTTTTTGGTGGGGAATTTGTCAGGAATTACAAGATAGAGTAGCTAAAGTGAAATACTTTGATGAAGAGTTGACACAAATTCGTAAAGAGATTGTTGACTTTCACGGCGAGATGGTTTTGTTGGAGAATTACAGTGCTCTTAACTATACAGGTAACCGCATGGTCCCTTTAGTCACTGGAATTATATACTTTTGCTTCATCTTATTATTTACTTTAATTTGGATCCTTACATTTTGTTCATGGTCCACTCTTTACTAAGCTCTAGTAAGGCTTTGTCTACCATAAGAGCAGCTTGGCAACTAGAATTTTAAGCTATTAAGTTCTCAACTTAAAAGCTTGAACTCGAGATCTTCAAGATTATCTGCAAAAGTTTCATGGCTTATCATCAGGATATCCTTAGGGATATTGGTCTGTTTAACTTTTAACGGTCGTTGTTGGAATGGCCATTAGTTTCTAGATATCTGTGTTGTGATACTTACTTTTCTATGTATGGTCCTAATGCTTTTCGTAAAGATAATTGCTTTTGGACTTAATTTCTTGGACCTTTTTCTGTGTGTCTATGGTTAGTCCTGAAGGCTAGCACATTATCTCTATGTCATCAAATGCAGAAAATGCCTCCCCTGCCTTTTTTTTTTCCCCAATTAGTCCCACCACTTTGAAATTTACATGCCTTCTTCTCATCTTCGACAGGCCTTGCTAAAATCCTCAAGAAATATGACAAAAGAACTGGTGCACTTATTCGCCTACCCTTTATACAGAAGGTATTGCAACAGCCTTTCTTTACCACAGACCTACTCTTTAAGCTTGTCAAGGAGTGTGAGGCTATGCTGGACCGCCTCTTCCCTGCAAATGAACAGCCTGCCTTGGCTGAGGCAGCTGTTGGTGATGAAGGCTGTGCTCCTATAGCATCTGCCACCGCCACCTCGAACAGCGATGGGCCTCCTGGGATGCCCAAGGAACTCGCAGAGATCGAACAGATGGAGAGCGTGTACATGAAGGGCACGCTATCAGCATTGCGAGTTCTAAAAGAAATTCGAAGTGGAAGCTCAACTGTTAGTGAATTTTCATTGCCACCATTACAGATAAATGGACTAGAGGGCACATGGAAAAAGGTTCCCGTGTTGGAACAGGAAGCCATAGCCAAGTAGAATTTGGCTTTCAGAATATAACATCACCTTATTCCATTAGTTTTACGACAGCATCATCTTGTAAGAATGAATTAGATACTCAAACATGTAAAATCCTAAATATAAACCCAAAAAGTGTTACAAGTAGAAAGCCAATGTTTTTCATGTTTGTTTGGCATTCAAATGCTTTCATACAAATCTGAGATGCATTCCGTCAAATTACTACAGATCTTAAAAAAAACTATGATTGAGATTTCATTTTACTTTCCGCCATATTCTTTCCCATTGTGTTTTCCCCTTGTGGTTTTCTTCTTTTTAGCAACAAATGTGCGAGAATCATTGACCAACCAGTGCAGGAAGTGGGCCTTCTAATCAGGCCTGAAGCTCATATCTTTGGGCCTTCTGTCTTCTCTAAACTTGACACTTTCAGTAAGAGTATTGCAGATTTGTGTGTATAGTTTGGTGGGTGCACACTTGGGCTTCATAAGGGATGCCTTCGAACATATTGGGTCAAATGGAGTAAGCTTGGAACATCATCCCTCTCCAATAATTTGTGGGGTTTCATTTTTCTATTGGCTCAAATTTTGGATTTGGTTAAAGTTCGTTTGGATCCCTCACAAATAAAATTAATCATTTGTACTTATTTGGAAAGGTCTTAAATATGCCCTAACTAGTACATAGTTCATCATCCTCGTAAAGTCAAGCCACGCAAGTGTGTTACATACACCTATGTGCCCTAAATTCACACAAAGAGTCGTGGTTCATCCAAATTTACCCTACATTACACAAATAATTTCTTAATAATTATAATTAATTACTTATTATGGATAATCAAATAATTAGTATTATTTAGGAAGTTGAATTGCACTCAGCAGAAAGCCTACATAAAGACTTTATACTATGCTTATTTATTTGTTAAAAATCTGTAATAAAAAATAATTAAGCATTTGTGATTTTTTTATTTTTTATATTAGAAATAAAAAAGACTAATAAAGAAACATGGAAGAGTTATCCAGAGAGGCGATGATGGAGAGCGATGATGGACACGAATCCCAGCGATGAATACCCATTCCTGAAGGTTGCTGGCTGGCTGGCTCCCATGTCTCCCCGTCTTCTTCAAATTGTTTGGTACCATTAGTTCTCTATTTTATAAATTGTTGTACTCCTACCTTTTTCTTCAAGATTACGTGAACCCCTAATTCAATCCACCCTCGCAAATCTCTGTCTTCCCATTTCTTTTCTTTTCTTCCTTCTCTCTTTCGAGGTTTCTTACACTCTTCAATCAACTGACCCACTTCTCGCTTTCTTCAACCATGGCTTCTCTTAACCCAGTTTCCCCCTCACAGTCTCTCTTCAATAAACTTCATTTCAGAACGCCCACTTTCGTGGCACCCACTTCCTTTTCCAATTCCAATTCCAGTTTGGAATCCAGTTTCTTACCCAAAAGGGCTCCCTCTGCCCTCCGCTTTAAGAAGAGTACTGCTGGAATTTCAACGGTTCGAATGAAGACTCTGCCCCTGGTTTCGGCTACCACGGCTGAGAAGTCGAAGAAGAGGTATCCTGGTGAATCAAAAGGGTTTGTTGAGGAGATGAGGTTTGTGGCGATGAAATTGCATACCAGGGATCAAGCTAAAGAGGGTGAGAAGGAAACTAAAGAGCCCCAAGAGGGACCTGTCGCTAAATGGGAGCCGACGGTTGAAGGGTATTTGAGGTTTCTTGTGGATAGCAAATTGGTTTATGATACGCTTGATAAAATCATTGCCAAGGCTGTATTTCCTTCCTGTAAGTTGTTGCTGATTTCCTGGTTTATTGGAGACGGTCTTTTCCTGATGTCTTAGATTCACTCTGGCTTTGCATATGTTGTTCCAGTTTTTGCTTCTGATGTTTATGCTTTTGTTCATTCAGTCTGTGGCTTTGCTGTTATTGTTCTCTGATGATGTGTGTGAATATTTTATATGAACTTTTCTATTTAGTTGTTGAGGGGAAATGCTTCTGATTCCGCTAACCTGCCGTTCCTTCCATGATTTTGTGATTTTGTGAGTGTTGACAGATTTTTCTTTCCTAGATATGATTGATTTGAAGGTTGGTTTAAATTGTTCTTTGGCAAAATTGCATGCTTCTTTTTCTAGTTCACACATAAGTATCACAGGAAAGGTAATTGTAGGATGTTGATGAAGTGTTTTGTTTATGGCAATAGATGCAGAGTTTCGTGACACAGGACTGGAAAGGTCTGAAGCATTGGCAAAAGATTTGGAGTGGTTCAAAGAGCAAGGCTATGTCATTCCAGAGCCTTCTTCTCCTGGAGTCACCTATGCTCGTTATCTTGAAGAATTATCGGAAAAGGATCCTCAAGCATTTATATGCCATTTCTATAATACATACTTTGCCCACACTGCTGGTGGTCGGATGATTGGGAGAAAGGTAACAAATTCACCATATGTTCATTTTCATTCTTGGGTTGCATACTTGATTTAGTCGACCACTATGAGCTGACCATATGTTCATTTTCATTCTTGGGTACTGGGCACCAAATGTTGTATCATTAAGTTGTTGATCAGAGATACTCATGAATTAAGGGGGGAGGGGAAAGTTTAATCATTGCCGATTTCTTAATTTGGCTCTTTTGCAAAATTCCTGTGAGATCCCACGTCAGTTGGGGCGGAGAACGAAGCATTCTTTATAAGGGTGTGGAAACCTCTCCCTAGCAGATGCGTTTTAAAAACCTTGAGAAAATTGTATTAGAGTTAGACACCGGGCGATGTGCCAATGAGGAGGCTGAGCTCCAAAGGGGGTGGACATGAGGCAATGTGCCAGCGAGGACGCTGGGGATGGATTGGGGGGTCCCACATCGATCGGAGAAGGGAACGAGTGCCAGCGAAGACGTTGGGTCCCAAAGGGGGGTGGATTGTGAGATCCCACATCGGTTGGAGAAGAGAACGAAACATTCTTTATAAGGGTGTAGAAACTTTTCCCTACCATAAATGTTTTAAAAACCTTGAGGGGAAGCCCGGAAGGAAAAATTAAAAAAAAAGACAATATCCGCTAGCGGTGGGCTTGGGTTTGGACTCTTACAATTTCTCTGTATTCCCATCTTAGAATATTTGGTGTGTTTGGTATTGAAGTACCTGACGAAACGTTAGTTAACCCATGGAACTAAGTGAATGTGCACGTCTGAGAATAGCCATTAATCTCCGACTATGTGGAGGCTAATGAGAGTACATGGAAGCAAATGTTTTGTTTGTTTTTGGGTGGACTCCTGCTACTGGTTTTAAACCTTGTCCTGTCGTGATGTACTTCAGGTAGCAGAAAGGATTCTGGAGAACAAGGAACTGGAATTTTATAAATGGGATGGAGACCTTTCCCAATTGTTGCAGAATGTAAGGGACAAGCTCAACAAAGTCGCTGAGGTAACTCAATCTGATTCGCCTTTTTCTTACATTCATCTATTGTTTTCTCATTGAGTTTGTTTGATAAGACTCTACTCAACACGATGTTGGTTGCGTTGTATGTCTACCAGGGCTGGAGTAGGGAGGAGAAGAACCATTGCCTCGAGGAAACCGAGAAGTCTTTTAAGCACTCGGGAGAAATTCTCCGTTTAATACTGTCATGATGACGACGACGACGACGATGCCTTTCTTTTAGTACTCGTGTTATTGTTTCTTTATACACCTCTAATGGGATATGCCCTCCATCTCTGTTCAAGCTTGAATTCTTGAATGGATAAAAAGTATCTGTTTGTAAACTCTGAAAGTTATGCCCTGAATGGCATATTCAACTGTATTTACTCGAATCACTTTGTTGGGCTACGATCGTGAATTTACGAAGCTTTTTGGGAAAACTAAAAGTAGAATCTTGAGAATTTATTCTCAAAGTGGATAATTTTATACGTTTGTGGAGGTTCTTATTTTTCTTTTCTTTTTATGTTGAAATTTTAGGTAGGTCTGAAAATGGCCGCGGCTAAGTTTCTCAACGTTGAGAAGGTGGAGAACTTTTCAATTGATATCGATATCAAAATTTCAATAAACTAAATAATAATCTCAAATTAACTCATTAAACATTCCATTATAATTTATTATGAAGTATTAACTGCCGGTGAAATATATTAAATGAATAAATGATCACTTAATTAACTATAATATAAACAAATTATACAATTAAATAGTTCGGTAGGAATATTCATATAGCTATAGTTAATGGTTGAATTAAAATCATTAACTGTTTATTAATTAGTGGCTTAAAATTAATTAATTACCTTTTTAATTAATGTATTAAAATTGCAATACTTTTTAGGAGTAATCCCCAAAAATAAGCATAAACATTATTTATTTCTACAACAACCATTAGCATTTTCATTTATAATTAAATCCATAGTCTTTAGTTCCCGATAATAAAAAATTATTATAAGAAATACAATCCTTACTCACCACTAATAAAAAATTATAAATAATTTAAATAATTTTATTTATAGGATGAGATTATTGATATCAAAATTTTATATACCAATCAATTGATATAATCATACAATTGAAATATTAATATTTAATGGTTGATTCGATTATAAAATGTGTCATTACAATTGAAATATTAATATTTAATGGTTGATTCAATTATAAAATGTGTCATTCCAATAGCATGATTATGACATATTTTGATCCTACAAATTTAAGTCACTATCTTAACCAAAATTTCTAGTTTAGAAGTTTCAATTGCAATCGATTTTGAAAACTTTGATACCACGTCAGTTTCCATGGCTATTAATTTGGAAAGCTTTGGTAGCACATCATAATTTTACCATCTCAAAGTTTAATGAATTTGAATAGCTTTGATACCACATAATAATTTGATAGTAAGTAACACAGAGTTAGAAATTAAGTTAAAGTAAGAGCATAAAGACTTAGGTTTTTTACTTTTCGAACTCTTCAGCCCAATAAATACCCAAAAGTTCACAACTTTTTAGTATTAGTTTCCGGCGTGGTTCATCGTCACTCAACTTTGCCATTACCTTGGCCGGCGAGGTTTGTTTTCTTTCTCGATCGAAGTTGGGTTAAGAAAAAAAACAAAAAAAGCATAGCCTTTTGTTCTGTTGTTCCATCAATTTTATTGGGTCTGCCAATTTTTGTCATTTTTCCTTACGAATCATTAATCATCTTTGTTTTGGCTGATTCCTCTTAGTTTCTTTTTTATATTTCTTTTGAAGTTCTGAACTTTATCCAGAAATCATTCAGGAAGCTGCAATGGAAGTGATGAACAGAGTTGTGGTCATAAGAAATCATATTGATGAATTCCCAGTTGAGTCCGACTTTGAGCTCAAATCTGAAGCTCTTGTTGTGTCTGTGAAACCTGGTTGTGATGATATCGTTGTCAAGAATCTTTATGTTTCGATCGACCCATATCAGATCAACCGTATGAAGAGCCATAGCTCTTCACAGAAGACTTCATCTTTTGCAACTTCCATCAAGCCCAGCCAGGTAATTATTGACCCACAAAGGCTATCATTCATTTTAATCTCATTTGTCACCTACTCTGCTTTGTGGTTTGCTATGAACACAGCTCATCGACGCATATGGAGTGGGAGAAGTATTGGCCTCCGGGAACGCTGATTTTAAGAAGGGCGACTTGGTGGCAGGGCTCTTACATTGGGCAGAGTACAGTGTAGTGAAAGCCCAGACCAACTTGCTTCGAAAAATTGACTCTATGGGGTATCCATTAACTAACCATCTTGGAATTCTGGGTAACTTTCACTGAACCATGATATTCTTCGTGTAATTACTTGTTGAGGATTGTTGGGAGGGAATCCCGTACGGACTAATCTAGGGAATGATCATAAGTTTATAGGTAAGAAATACATCTCCATGGTATGAGGCCTTTTGGAAAGCCCAAAACTAAGCCATGAGAGCTTATGGTCAAACTGGGCAATATCGTATCATTAGGGAGAGTCGTGATTCATAACATGGTATCAGAACCATGTCTTTAACATATAAGTGTCAATAGAATCCTCAAGTGTCGAACAAAGCAGTTGTCCTTAACTTAGTAACGTCAATAGAATCCTCAAGTGTCGAACAAAGAAGTTGTGAGTCTCGAAAGTGTTGTCAAAGGGTTACTCAAGTGTCGAACAAAAGATGTACTTTATTCGAGAGCTCTAGAGAGGGAGTTGAGTCTCAATTAAGGGGAGGTTGTTCGAGAGCTCTAGAAAAGGAGTCGAGCCTCAAGAGAGGCTCTATGGTGTACCTTATTCGAGGAGAGATAGTTGAGGATTATTGAGAAGGGTAGTCCAGTCCCACATGGGATAATTAAGAGGAAGATCATGGTCTATAAGTAAGGAATACATATCTACTTATATTTTGCTTTTGTTTTGATTAGGATTCAGCGGGCTGACTGCGTACGCCGGTTTGTTCGAAGTAGCAAAGGTTAAGGAGGGAGAGACAGTGTTTGTGTCGGCTGCCTCTGGGTCTGTCGGGAGTTTGGCTGGACAGTTGGCAAAGCTGCATGGCTGCTACGTTGTTGGCAGTGCTGGTTCCGATCAAAAGGTCATCTAAACACCTCTAATTATCTCGACTAATCGTAACAGTCGCATTGAATAATTGTCTGTATATTATAGGTGGCGATGCTGAAAGAGAAGCTTGGATTTGATGATGCATTCAATTACAAGCAAGAAAAGGATTTGACATCAACCTTAGAGAAGTGAGAATTTAAGCTACAGTTTTCATCACTTTGAACAGCTGACATTTAGAGATTGGGAGTTGAATTTTACAGGTACTTTCCAGATGGAATAGACGTTTATTTTGACAATGTGGGAGGCGAAATGCTAGAAGCAGCAGTGGCGAACTTGAAGCAGTTTGGAAGAGTGGCGCTTTGTGGGGCTATTTCAGAGTATACAAGTTCCAAAAAGGCTGCGCCGAAGATGCTTGATTTGGTGTACAAACGAATCAAAGTTGAAGGGTTTCTAGCTGGAGATTTCTTGAATGTGTACTCAGATTTCATCGCTATGGCCTCTCAGCACCTTCGTTCTGGCAAGATTGAATCACTGGAAGATGTATCCATTGGGGTCGACACCATTCCCTCTGCTTTCATTGGGCTGTTTAAGGGTGATAATGTTGGAAAGAAGATAGTCAAACTTGCCGTGTGACAGATATTAATGATTACAATAATAATAAGGGAACCAATTGGTGCAATAATTTCAATAATTTGATGTTTTTGTTGCATGTCACGTGCATCAAATTAATTCTCTGTTACGATGACTATGAATGTGTACAGTACAATATTTATGTTTTGCCATGAAATTATGCGGGCTCCTTTACCTTTTTAGCTTCGGAAGCGTGAGCGTGCATTAGCTAAAGGGTAGGTCTAAGGGTATGTATACGCCCCTAGTAGGTCTATATATGCGTGCCTGAGCTGTGTGTAGGGGAGTATTATGCATCCATTTTTTTTTTAAATATTGAGTATTTTTAAATATTCAAGTCACGTGCTTTTTAGGTAAAGGTAAAACATCCCTATACAGATGACGACTCGATGTGAAAGCTATATGGCCGATGTTGGAGCATTTTCATTGCTTTTGAACTTTTTGTTCATTTTTTGTTTTATTTGAAATGAATTCTACTGATATTTAACTTAAATAATTTTTTTTCATATATTAGACATGATATGTATGCAGTGACAATCTTGTTCTTAATAAAAAAAATATAATTATTACAGTTATTAGGTCGCCATATTTTTCTAAAATTTGTCCTATCCATTTTCATTGTAAATATATGTATATACCATTGTATATTAAATTTTTTTTATTGTAGTTAATCATTTTTTTTTGTTTTTGTATAGATCGATATCTATAATAAAGTTAGAATTAATTAATTGATAAATGATTGGAATTTAAATGAGGGAAGAAAATAATAAATAATATCCTGGATTTGGATTATGGTAGAACTAGAATATTTGGAATTACTTTGATACAAAATCCAAAAAATCTAAAAATTGATAAATTTAAAAACGGAGGGAAATTTAAATCATTTAATGTAAGTCAAATTTGGCTGGAGATAGTTGATATTTTATTAAAAAATTAATAAATATTTGTTAATCAAAGTCCAATTTCAGAGTACAAATGGAACAAAAAAAAAAAATTATTTGCTTCTCTCCGGAGTAAAACAAGTCAAACACAGCTCGCCGGAGTAGAACAAGTCAGACACAGCTTTCTCCGACGTAAAGCCGCCAGTTCTTGTATATATTCTACAGATGATTTATTTGGAAATTAAAACTCTATTTTGTAATTTATTTTTAAAATTAATAATCCATATAACTCCATGCCTTCGATTTAAAATACGAATAATTATTGGTTACCATGCATTACCATATGAGACCACAGAAATTCGAAGAATTCACCATAACAATTTTATGTTGTCTGACGTTAGTTATTTTTAATCTCAAATTAATTAATTTTAATTATTTAATTTTAACCTACCTTAATTATTAATAATTATTAGTATTTTGATACGGGTTTAACTACCTATTCCAACACTTTTTAAATGACTCAAATCAGAATTAAAATGAAAAGTTACTATTACCGCCTACTTTTAATATCTACTTTCCATTTCTTTTTTTATTCAATTTAATCATCTATATTAATTTCTAATTTTCACTAATTTTCTTTTATATAACTTCCATAATATTGATATTAGGTGTTTCTTTTTCTATTTCATTTCAAAATTATTATGGTGTTTTATTAGATGTTATAAATTTGTATATCATTTTCCAACCTATCTTTCTCCGAGTATTTAAAAGATTATAGAAGTTGACAATGGCAGGCATTTCCCTCAAATTCTGAGAAGTTAAGCTTCGGTTGCCAATGGCTACAGCCCAAGTTTCCTTCCAAAACTTCCTCTCAATCCCAACCGTTGATTTTGGTGTCCGGCCAAGGAAACCCTGCGGACCGACCAGGGCCGCACAAAGCAGAACCGGAAGCCCAAAATGGAAGTGGTCTATTCGATCAACATTGGCAGATCAAAGGCGTCAGAAACCGACGGTGGACGTTGACCGACTGGTGGATTTCATGTACGACGATCTCCGGCATGTATTCGATGAGCAGGGGATTGATCGGACGGCGTACGACGAAGAAGTGAGATTTCAAGATCCGATCACAAAGTACGATGGAATCACTGGGTATATGCTGAATATTACCTTGTTGCGAGAATTGTTCAGGCCGGAGATCATCTTGCACTGGGTCAAAAAGGTTCGCCCCCATCACTATCAATATTATTAGGATTATTAATTATATTTGATATTCAATCGAATCTGATTTTGGTTTCTGGTAGACTGGACCATATGAGATAACTACAAGATGGACTGCGGTAATGAAGTTTATCCTTCTGCCATGGAAACCAGAGTTAGTGTTGACGGGCACTTCCATCATGGGTATCAATCCACAAACCGGCAAGTTCTGTAGCCATGTGGTAATTAAAAATTACCATCCTCCTCCTTCCTTATTTTTCACCCAATTCCCTACTTCATCTGGTTAATTTTGAAGGATCTTTGGGATTCACTACAAAATAATGACTACTTTTCTCTAGAAGCCTTGTGGGATGTGTTTAAACAGGTATGGATACCGAAAACTGTAAAATCATCCAAAAGTGAAGACTTTTTGTTATAAATTATGGTGTGTTTTTATTCTCTTTCCAGTTTCGGTTTTATGAGACTCCAGAATTGGAATCGCCGACATATGAAATACTGAAAAGGACTGCAAATTATGAGGTTTGTTGGTTAAAAGTTGAGCATATTTTTATGTTTGAATCAGCTTTAATGAGTTATGCTATGTATCAGGTGAGAAAATATGCACCATTTATTGTGGTCGAAAGAAATGGAGACGAGGTTTCTGCTGGATTCAATAGAGTTAGTAGGTGAGTCTTCTATTAGGAACCACGACCCTCTATCATATAGTCCATTTGAAGTATAAGTGTTCCTCTCTTAAGTGACCATTACATTATTGTTCAGTTTCTCGGATGCTAAACAGGACGACACAATGAGCATAAGAGAGATCGAAGGGGGCATTGGTGCAGTGTTGAAATTCAGTGGAAATCCCACAGAAGAAATGGCTCAGCAAAAGGCAAAAGAATTACGATACAGTCTCAAAAAGGATGGCCTTAAGCCCATTAATGGCTGTTTGCTTGCTCGCTACAACAACTCTGCCCGAACGTGGAGCTTTGTAATGGTAACTTTATGTCCCTTTTTCCCATCATACATATATATATATATATATATATATATATATATATATATATATATATATCGTATTGTTTGTTGCTAAATTGGGTGCCTGATTTTAAATGGTACTTTTGCATTTGTTTTGGGTTTGATTTGCAGAGAAATGAGGTGCTAATATGGCTCGAAGAATTCTCAATTTAGTCGAACAACAACATGACTTCATTCCTAGTAGAAATAGCCAGTTTTGCATCATTAAAAATAGAAGATACGAGAAAAAAAAATTGTATATTATATTCTTAAGAGATGTATTTAAAGATTAATAAGAGACAGTGACCTTGTAACAATGTTATGGAATAATATTTGTGTGGTAAAATTATAAAGTTTAATCTCCTTCTTTTTACAATGCATTTTTACTTGATGAATTTGGAATCTTAATGAGCTGTTTTATCCCCAAATCTTGAGATGTCCAAGTTTAAAATACATTTACGGATTGAATTGAATTAGAGAGTGACAAATTTGATTGGTTGGGTTTAGGCGTAAGGGAGAATGAGACAGACAAAGATTCAAAATAGGTGGCAGAGGGGGAAAGGAACCGCCCATGTGCCCGTTTAACTATTGTCAACTGCCAACTGCCCACCACACATATTTTAAAAAATTTTAAACTATAATATCATGGGTAACCTTTAAATATTTTTAAATTATTTTTAGATTAAGAATGATGTGAAATATTGAAGTGTAAATTTTAAATTTTGGTGCTTATTTTTGCATTGGCGTTGGTGTATCATAGACTAATATGTTTGACTTTATGAACTCTATCCACGTTAGTTTCCAAAATTAAGGCATACACGATGCAATTAGTTGTATTAAAAAAAGAGCTATTTTGTTGTTTAATACTATAAAAAAAGAAAAATCAAATCTGTCTAACTGTTTTTTATTTCAAAATATAAAGGAATTCTTTTAAAACCCTCTAATCTGCCTATTTGTGTTATAGATTTTTAATTTAATCTATAATATAATGTTGTCGATAAAGAAAGAAAAAAAAATTAGAGGATTGAGAGTAAGAATGAGCAATGGCGATGGTGGGATCTGTTGTGACAGACAGGAAGAAGACGAAGAAGACGAAGAAGAAGATTGAAATAATTGAAAAGAAGGCAGCGCCGTCTTCAGTTTGATGAAATCCATATTCTTCAATTCAAAAACCCCTCCGAACACTTCGCCGCTTTCATCTCCGCCCATTGCCTTCCCTCTCCTATAACCCTTTCTTCCATTCTTTGCTTTTGTTTTTGTTTTTCTTCTTCTTCTCTTCTTCTTGTCACGTTCTGATGCCCAGTTTCCTTTTTATTATAATCTTAATTATATTCTAATCTCCTTCTCCCCTTTTATTCTTCCACTTCTATATATATATACATATATCGCTCGTTTTCTCCTTTCTCTCTTCCTCTTTGCCCTCTTTCAACCGAGATTCCTGCGGCTGCCGAGGAATTTGAGTTCTCAGGTCTGTTTTTCTTTCTGGGTTTCTCTTTTTAACCTCGATTTCTGGATCCCTTTTCCTTTCATTTCGTTTCTGTTCCTTCAAACTTGGTTTAATGTCTTGTATCTGGCCCTTGATCTGTGGATTTACTGCCTCATTGCTGTTTTTTCTGTGAAAATCTTTCTGGGGTTGTTTGGATATTGCGGATTTTCCATACAATAAGCAAGGATTACTGTCTTTTACTAATGTATGTCGAATTTTAGAGTTTGTTCATATGCATTCTTGTTTTGCCTTTTCTTCTGAAACTTTATGCCCTTTTCTGAAAGTGGATGCTTCTTTTCTACTGTAACAAAAGCCATTTGTGGATGAGATTTGTGTTCTCTTGCATCACTTTTGGGACTTGTTGTTCATAGTTTAGTAGATCCTTGTACATTTCGTTCATAGTTCATTGAGTTGTTGAGAATTTAGCAGGGGGAAATGACGGAGCCAAAGCCATCCACAACACCATCCTCGCGAACCCTCCCTGATTTCAAAAAGTCTGTCAAACTCAAATATGTTAAACTTGGTTATCACTACCTCATCACTCATGGAATGTACCTTTTCCTTTCTCCTTTGCTTGTTGTGATTGCGGCTCAGCTTTCCACCTTCACCCTTCAAGACTTTTATGAAATCTGGAGCCATCTCCAATATAACTTGGTCTCCGTGATCCTTTGTTCCACTCTCCTTGTGTTCTTATCTACCCTGTACTTTCTTACCCGTCCTCGCCCTGTGTACCTTGTTAACTTTTCGTGCTACAAGCCCGATGAGGCTCGTAAATGCACGAAGAAGATTTTCATGGATCGATCTGGGATGACAGGGACATTTACAGAGGAGAATCTTCAGTTCCAAAGGAAAATCCTTGAGAGATCTGGCCTTGGGGATTCAACCTATCTTCCTGAGGCTGTTCTCAATGTTCCTCCTAACCCCTCTATGGCAGAAGCTAGAAAAGAAGCTGAAATGGTGATGTTTGGTGCCATTGATGCGCTTCTAGCTAAGACAAGTGTGAAACCGAAAGATATTGGTATCTTGATTGTGAATTGTAGCTTGTTCAATCCGACGCCATCGCTATCTGCAATGGTCATCAACCACTACAAGCTTAGAGGGAACGTCATTAGTTACAACCTTGGTGGGATGGGTTGCAGTGCAGGGCTTATTTCCATTGATCTTGCAAAACAGCTGCTTCAGGTCCATCCCAATTCCTATGCTTTGGTAATTAGCATGGAGAACATAACATTGAACTGGTACTTTGGGAATGACCGGTCGAAGCTTGTCTCGAACTGCTTATTTCGGATGGGTGGAGCAGCAATATTGCTTTCAAACAGAAGATCTGAGAGAAGCAGATCCAAATACCAATTAATACATACTGTTCGTACCCACAAGGGAGCAGATGACAAGTGCTTTAGCTGTGTTACTCAGGAAGAGGACTCAACTGGGAAGATTGGTGTTACTTTATCAAAAGACTTGATGGCAGTTGCAGGTGATGCATTGAAGACAAACATCACGACATTGGGGCCTCTCGTGCTGCCAATGTCGGAGCAGCTTCTCTTTTTCGGTACACTAGTTGGCAAGAAACTCTTCAAAATGAAGATCAAACCTTACATCCCTGACTTCAAACTAGCTTTTGAACATTTCTGCATTCATGCTGGGGGAAGGGCGGTTTTGGACGAATTGGAGAAGAACTTGCAGCTGTCTGATTGGCATATGGAGCCATCCAGGATGACACTGTACCGATTCGGCAACACATCGAGCAGTTCACTTTGGTACGAATTGGCGTACACAGAAGGGAAAGGGAGAATGAAGAAAGGAGATAGAACATGGCAAATAGCATTTGGTTCAGGATTCAAGTGCAATAGTGCAGTTTGGAAAGCTCTAAGGACCATAAATCCAGCAAAAGAAAAGAACCCATGGATGAATGAGATCAACCAGTTTCCAGTGGATGTTCCTAAGATTGTAGCCATTTGAAAAACTGAGTATCGACTCTTTTTTAGTTCATCATTCAGATTAGTGTCCTCTCTAATTGGTTTTCGTGTGCTGATAATTAATAATTTAACACTTGCTTTTCTTGTAGGCCAGATTAGATTAAAGAGAGGTATTTGGTTTGTTGAGTGAAGAACAATTGCATCAAACCTTCATGTCTGTCTTGATTTGTATTGGGGATTATGGCTACACACAATTTGGATGGATCATTCATTTCTTCCTCTCTTAAACTTACAAGTAACGTTCTTTTTTCCCTACTACTTCCTGTCATATAATGACAACTTGTTGCAGATCTGAATCAAAAGATTGATTCCATTCCCACGAGAAGCCTTATTCAACAAGTTAAACCACCAGTTGCTATGACATCTTTTTCATTTACTACTGCTTAGAGTTGGGAATCTGGAACGAGAATTGCTCGATTATCATTTGGGTTACTTTTAAGTTTATTCCATTCTGGTTTGGTTCGTTTTTTTCTCTTTATTTTTGAGATAGTATTGTGGCCCCTAATCTACTTCTGTTTTTAACAAATTAATAATCTAGCATCGAATATGTATACGTGCACAATTTAGCTGCATTTTACAAGAGGATATTAGGCAAAAAATAATAATAATATAGTAAGGACCAAAGTATTTATTTAATTTAAATTCATCCCTGAATGTGATACACGCAGCCAAAAATCTAATAATATAAGGAAGCCAGCAAATAATTATGAAACAAAGGGTCAACTTTTTTTTTTTTAAAATAATTATTTATTTGTTTTAAACTTCTGGCTTACAATATAACTCAAAAGCAGTAACTGTCTATGAATAGTAAGTGGCCCCGTCCGCCTCAATTCCACATTTAAGTGGAGGTCTAATCTCAGTCTAAGCCTTAATTCAGGCACTGTTTGGATCTAGATCGATTCAATGGTCAAGCTTATGACTCAACTTTTTAAGCTTGAATCCAGATTTGATCTATCTAAATTATAAAACTACATGTTTTTTAAATAAAAAAGTTGGATTTTTTATATACAAATAATTATAAATATACAAACATGCTAGAACCATTCAAAAGAACGATTAAATCGTCATCAAATGAGGCCTAAACTGTTTGGATTGAGCAAGTTTCTGGTCTATAAAGCTTTCTGTAATCAAGCAGAAATATTCAATATTTTTAAATTTTATTGGACTTAGCTTTGACTACAAGAAAGTGGAACTGAATTAAGCTCCCAAAGTTGAATTGCCAACTCTGCGAGATTGGTACAGAATAGTAGTCACTGACCAGCTTTGTTCACGTAATTTCTCTTCAAACACGGTCTTTACTACGACAGTGGTTAAAAATCGAAAAACCTTAAACAATTATAAAGCATAAGACAGTGCCATAACAAAAACGCGTTCACTTGTGACCACAAGTTCACACCCATATCTGCAAGAATTGACTAAAACTGTATACAAAAAATCAGCAAAGTCCATACTTCACAAAAGATTTAACTGTATAGGATAAAGCTCAAACGCTCTGGGGCTTCCCGTCAAGCAATGGAGAAACGATTTCACTCATTTCCCGTCTCCTCCTTCTCCTTCTCCTTCTCTCTGGTCTTCCCCTCGTCTGCAATGTTGAACCCCTCAATCTTGCGTGAGACCTCATCTGCACTTACCTTTACTTTCCCAATAGATCCATTGACCAAGGCTTCATCCGAGTCATCGTGTGTTAAAGGACCAGTCTGCCATATCCTAATGGTTCCATCCTCAGATCCAGAGGCATAGGATTCCCCTCCGGGCGCAAAGCGTAAGCAATGTACAGGTCCATGATGACCCTTATTACACGCTGCATGCACATTTAAAATGAGGTATTCTTCAGAAATCACAAATGGAACCTCTCAAAGGAAGAATCGAGAATCTTTTCGGGATTCAAAAAGGAAAAAGAACGATTTTGCAGATTAATGGGAACTGATGTTTAGTTGAGCTTACCAATCTCATCGCCAGTATGAAAATCAAATACATGGATCCACATATCCTCTCCACCCGCAATGAACTTCATCCCATACTTTGGTTCCAATGAAGCAGATTCTACAGTGCAAGGCATGTTGTAGCTCTTGACTAAGCCAAAGCTGCTAAAGAAAACAAAAAATCAGGAGGACAATATATAATTTAACAGTAACAATTGCTTAAGCATTACACTTACTGATTTGCATCCCAGAATTTAACAGTAGATCCGTCAGCAGTTGTGATATACCGTCCATCCTGACTTACTTCTGCACTGGTCACTGATGACTTGGTT
The DNA here is from genome assembly GCA_033971965.1 of Cucurbita ficifolia. Taxonomy (NCBI): domain Eukaryota; kingdom Viridiplantae; phylum Streptophyta; class Magnoliopsida; order Cucurbitales; family Cucurbitaceae; genus Cucurbita; species Cucurbita ficifolia. The sequence continues at coordinate 2,715,448 of CM066972.1, forward strand.
TCAAGTGTTTGAACTATTTGGCCACTTCTTACATCCCATAACCTGTGTGGAAACAATTGAACTTAGGAAATACTGACTGACTATATATACACACACATATTTCCATGCAGTTTGAGAAGGCAGATTTACACCCAGCCATGCATACCTGACACCTCCCATGTCAGTGCAGGAACTTAATATTGTCTGATCACTGTGAAGCCATGTAACAGTTCTTACTGAACCGGGGGATTTATCCACTTCTCTTGGAGGTGCATCTGGACGATTCAGATCATATATACGCAGTACTTTCTCCAGACCACCAGTCAATAAAAGGTGTGTATCCTGATACATTTTAGAAAACGCATTAAGAGAGAAAAGAGAGATTGATTTTAAATTGAAGTATATCAGAATGAACAAAGATAAGAATCTAAGCGCCATCTCACTCCATTTAAATTACAAGATGACAACGACAAATCAGTAAATATCAGTTAAAACTCAAATAGTGCCACAATCATTCCGCATGAGGGACTAGAGAGAATACCAGCAGTTAGAAAGCAAGTCAAAGAAACAACTAAAGAGTCTATACAAGTAAACTACAAATTTACTCTTATGAAGACAAAAACTAAAGAGTCCAAACATGTAAACTAAATTTACTCTTATCAAGACAAAAACTAACTAAAAAACCAAGGGGCACATGAATACATCACATCAAATTAATCAAGGCCACACACCAACCAGAAGCAATTTTTTTTTTTCCTGTTTCATAATAATATATGTAGTGTCCGGGTCAACTTGAGCGTAGCTCGACTAATCTCACATGAGGCAACCATTCACAAATTGTCGAGAAACTTGAGGATCTTGGCAGACTCTAAGTAGGTGGCCCCTATGAGACTAATTCCTTGGTGTTGTTAGTAACTTCAAAAGATTCGCCATACTTTGATAATAGATTCCAATTTTAGTCCTTAGGACATGAACACACGCACATCAGCGAAGTGTGTGTATCAAGAACATGATAAAAGATATGACATTATTAAGATCATGCTTAAATTACCTCCGAAAAAGCACAGGCACGAACAATATGCTTGTGCTCAAATGAGTGCAGTACATCTCCAGTTAATGCATCCCATACTTTCCTGTAAGTTTAATCACAAATATGAAGGATGCTACCAATGAGTTTAATCTCCATCATTGTTCACAAAATCACTTGAAAGAAATGTTCATTGCAAATAAAGTGATATTTAACAAACAATATTCGGTCACCAAATTAAAGCATATGAATAGTCATGGAGCAAAATGCACTAGTGAAGGGCATGCGGAAAGGTAGCAATCCAAGTGCCCAGATACTGGCCCCAAAATGATGTACCCATAAGTTAAGCATAGATAGTAAGTGGTTTGTAGGTCGATTAAACTGTTATACCTGATGATTAGAATCAACTAGATTCTAACAGTCAGAATTTTAAGTTTCAGACACCCCCAATCATAATAGAGTGTTGATCATAAATTCTGGCAGATATATGCCAAATACAATAATATCTTTCAACAACTTTGTACCACATAATCACATGAATGATGCAGGAACAATTCAGCATGGATGGGAACCAAAAGTGTATTCGGGTAAGGAACCTAGCCTGCACAACATATCTAATAGCACAATGAACAAATTTTCAAGCAAGATAGAAACGCATAATAAGTTAAATTCAATAACTGGTGCAAATGCTGAAAGAGCATAAACCTCGCAGTTTTCAATCAATTTTCATTCGAAACATCTCAAAATAATAATAATAAGTTTTAAAAAATTGATAGAGTATAAATTATTAAATACATTTTCAATCATTGTAATGTGGACCAGAAACAGGGAAATGGTTGAGTTTCCTTATAGTATTTTTAAAGAAATCTAAAAAAAAATATAGTGTTTTCTGATAATAATAATTATTTTAAGAAAATAAAGTAAAAAGAACGGCTATTTCCAACTATATTAGAACCCTTCCAAATTGTTATTTTCTAAATGCCACTCAGCATCAAACAATAACTCATCTCCTTTTCTCAAATACAAAGTTGGTCTAAAAACCAACACTCATAAAAAGCTAGCAATTGCTAATAATCACAAAGGGAAACGCATAGGAAATTTAAAATGTTAATTATATACATATAGTAGAGTGTGGAACGTAAAGCAGAAGCATGGGAATCAAAGTAAGACGTACTTGAAAAAAGGAATTAGAAGGACATATTTAAGATCTAAGTTTAACGGTTAATAAACTATAAGAAAAGTTAGGAAAATCCATACGCTATATATACATGAAGACCTCCCTCCTCTCATTTTCAAAAGAAGATAGCGAATCATAGACTGCATACAATGTTATAACCCCCCCCAAAAAAAAACCAATAATATGGAAATTCTTGAAACGCAACATGGAAACCAATTAAAAAGACATACGCTGAAAAATCAGCAGAGCCAGTGGCAGCACGTAAAGCATTGGTATCCAGACAACAACTCCAAACTGCACCTTTATGACCTTCAAATGTACCAATCCAATCGCCAGTTTCTCCATTTCTGAGCATGGGATTGGAATCTGAATGGTGCAGAAAAGCATACTTCAAAGGCAACCCAATATAACAAAGTCTGAATTATGCTTTGAGTAAACAACCAATACACAAGGGTCTCAATGAATCAACAAGAAAGGCTAAAATAGCAATGCCCACATGTACCACAGGTATCAATTAAAGTCAAAAGGGCTGACACTGAGCAAACATGATCCATAATCATTCAACACTCATAAACTGATGATGACCTAAATTAACAGTTTGCAGAAACTTACGCGATTCATAAATTCAATATAAAAAGAAAAAAAAAACGAAAAATTTTTTGTTATGCCGAGCCGTACCCTTGCTGGCACTGATGAGGAAGAATCCATCCGGCGTAACAGGGCTATAACATAGATCCACAACCGGTCTTGAATGGCCATGGCATACAAGAGGAATAGCCACTCTCTTCTTATCCATCGCTCACAAAATTCAACTACTTACAGTTCTATAAATCTAACCTAAAAATACTATGGATTTGCTCCTTATTGATTCCTTTAAATGTGTATTTCAAAATCGAATAACGAAATCAAAACCCTAAAGCCGCAAATCCTCACAAATCCATAACCAACTGTAAGCAGGAAGACGAGGGCGATCAGTAAGCTGTTTGAATTGTGATCGAAACGGAAATTGGAGCGAGAAATGGCGGTATATAACACAGGTGAGAGACGCTAACAACTGAGCTAACACCCACACCTCCTAACCCTCTAAAATGGCTCTGATAAAATCAAAATCTAAACCCCAAAATTACAGCGAAAACGAAAATTCCCCAAAAAAAAACCTTAAAAAGGAAAATCTAACAAAGCAGAGCTTCCTAGAGAAGGGCTAGGCGCAACCATCACTGGCTTCGCACCTGACCTTATATAATTGTGAAACGACTTCTTTTTTCCCCTTTTCTTTTCGTTTTTTTTTTTTTCTAAACTTTTTCTTCTGGGCCTGGCCTGATTTATTGGGCCTTATTGAGTAGCTTTATTTTGAGGCTGGCCCATTAAAACATGATAATTTCATTTTTTTTCTTTTTCTTTTGGGCCTCCGTTGAAATGGGCTTTAGCTTGAGACCGACCCATTTAGTGTTGAGGCCCGTTTCCTTGTTCTTTTCTTTGCCGAAAACGCAAGAAACCGGGACATCCACCTCCATTTCATTGATAGTACAACGAAATCTCATTCTGGTTTTCCGATCATCGTTCAAATCTTGATCGTCTTGTAAAACAACTTCGATTTCTAAAGGGTGTTTTCAATGGCGACAATGGAGGTCGAGACCCAGCAAGTGTTGTCGACGACGGTGGATAGTTGCTCGGCGAAACAGGCGGCGAAACAAGGTGAGGGTCTGAGGCAGTACTATCTGCAACATATTCACGAGCTGCAGCTACAGGTCCGTCAGAAATCCCATAATCTGAATCGTCTTGAAGCTCAGCGGAACGAGCTGAATTCGAAAGGTACCATTCAATTCTGAATTTTGAATTTCTTATTTACCTTAAGGGTTTGTGAGTTTTTGTGGGTAGCATTCGTTTTTCTCGATTGGTTTTTGTTGGTTAGTTCACAAATGTCATACTTTTTGTTTACTCCGCTGAAGAATTGTTACATAATTAAGCAGCTGTAAGAGTTGAACCCTTGAGGGAATTTTAGTGAGAAAAGTGAATTAGGGAAAAAAATGAAAACTTGATTACTTCCGAGGAAGATACAAGAATAATTAATTAGTACTCTTTCGTTTATGTTGCTGTTCTTTCCATTTCCTTCAACGAGCGAACTGTTTTTGGAATTAAGATTCTATCCCTCCATATCATTTGTTATAAGTATAAATGATTGGAAACCGCTTAATGGTGCCTTAGTATCTGAAATATGTGGGGAGAAGAAGCCAAATGTCTTGATCTGGGACTCCTGGAATTGAATTCCTCTAGGGCCGTAACCAACTTCGTTTCCTGGAGAGTAATTAAGCGTGGTACTTGATGAGGGTGGAAGCAATTATGACTGGTAATTGAGCAGTGGGTGAACTTTGATGTAATTGCCCTCTTCAAATAACTGTCCGAGTAAATATCTTCTGCTTTAGATCTTGCAATTCTATAACTTTGTAATGGAATCTTGAAACAAAAACAATTCCTACACTGGGCTCTGTTATTTGTAAGAAGCTTACTTATTGTTTCACCATTGCGTTTATTTCGTTAGTTTAATAATAAGATTAACCAGAGCCAGTGGACTGTTTTGATCATAACTTCATTTTTGAGTTTGCCTAATCGAAACTGCACGTTTATTTCCTGGGAAGTCCCAACGTTAACCTGTTGGATATATGATTTAATTGAGGCTATTTCATTTCTAACTCGTATTAATATTTACAGTGCGCATGCTACGGGAAGAGCTGCAGCTGCTTCAAGAGCCGGGATCCTATGTTGGTGAAGTTGTTAAAGTCATGGGAAAGAACAAAGTTTTAGTCAAGGTATGTGGCCTTTTCTTGTTGAAAGAGGCTTTTCTTGTTTTTATTTCAGGAAAAAAGTAGTAATAATAAATAAATAAATAAATTACAGATTCATTACTATTCCCCTTCCCTCCCTCACCCCCTCCATGCATTGGGATACGCATTGATATTACATAAGAACTTCTGTTTGGAACTCCTTTTGAGTCAAGTTCAATATTCTGAAATTAAAATATGAAAATGCGTTTAAGCACATACCATCGAGTCCATATCATTAACATACTGAAACTTGACTTCTGATGCTGGGCAACAGAACTGGCCTTGTAATGCTTCAAATAATTAGCGTTGTATCCTAATATTAATCAACGTTTCAAATTTGTATTTGTGTTTATATGGTAATATGATCTTAGAAGTTCAATTCTAAAACATTCTATCTCAACTAGCTTATTGGACGTTTTTCTTTTCCCAACTTCTATTTGTTCTTCACCTGCACAGGTCCATCCAGAAGGGAAGTATGTGGTTGATATTGACAAAAGTATCGATATCACTAAAATCACACCTTCAACTAGAGTTGCTCTCCGTAATGACAGCTATGTTCTTCATTTAATCTTGCCAAGCAAAGTAGATCCCCTTGTTAATCTTATGAAAGTTGAGAAGGTTCCTGATTCTACTTATGATATGATTGGTGGTCTTGACCAGCAAATAAAGGAAATAAAAGAGGTTTGTGCGTTGCAAATAGTTTTCTTGTTGTTAACTACTTGTTAGTCAATAATCTGTTATAAAATATTAATTCCAATTTACAGGTTATTGAACTCCCCATTAAGCATCCTGAACTATTTGAGAGTCTTGGAATAGCTCAACCAAAGGTAATGATAATATTATATGCTACAATGTTACTTCCTTACTAATTTCTTGCAATATATGTTGGTCCTGTCAAATACATATCTCTGACCATGCACTTCAAATAGGGTGTCCTGCTATATGGACCACCTGGTACAGGGAAGACACTGTTGGCTAGAGCAGTGGCGCACCATACAGATTGTACTTTCATCAGGGTTTCTGGGTCTGAATTGGTCCAGAAATATATTGGAGAAGGTTCTAGAATGGTCAGAGAGCTTTTCGTCATGGCCAGGTTTGTTTTTATATTTTCTTTTGTGTTTCATTACGAATTCTTCCACTCGGTGTTGTTGACTCTAACCTCCCTGCTTTTGTGTATGCGTGGCTTTTCTCAACTTCCCTTAATGACACGAACCCAAATCAGGAAAGGGCCTTTGGGTGCCAAGATTTTATTGAGTGGAAATGAGCAATCTAGGATTTCAATTTTCTGCCCATCAAAATGTTCAACCAAACAGCCCAAAAAAATAATTGCATAAACCAAACCTGGAAAAGATTGTATCTTAAGTTGTGTCACCCTCTTTAATCTTATGCATATTTTTATTGTTCCAACTGCAATCATTTTTCTTGATTTTTCCTCTTCAGGGAGCATGCGCCTTCTATCATTTTCATGGATGAAATTGATAGCATTGGGTCTGCTAGAATGGAATCTGGGAGTGGTAATGGTGATAGCGAGGTGCAGCGTACGATGTTGGAACTTCTTAACCAGCTCGATGGATTTGAAGCATCAAATAAGATCAAGGTACAATGCATAAACTCCATTTGTGAAGGATGGTGAGCATATCGTTGAGGCTTATTCTCTTGATAGGCAAGGTTTATGTCTTGATGTCTTGTAGAGATATGAGGTGTAGGTATCTATCTAAACCGAAAAGGAAAGTAATAAAAGTGTATAACCATCTATTACCAAACATAATGATTAAATGAAAGGGAAAGAAAGTACGTCTTTCTTGGGGATTTTAGGGAGCATTCATCTTAAGGTCTACCTATACTCTAGTTTTTGTTTGTGCTTTTCTTAAAATTTCTCACCCCCACATCATGTTGAAATATTCCCAAACACAATGAATAAATGAAAGGGAAAGAAAGTATGTCTTTATGTAAGTGGAGATTTTATGGAGTATTCATCATTGGCCCCTTAAGATCTACCTTTACTCTTATAGTTTTTGTTTGTGCTTTTCTTAAAATTCCTCACCCCCAAATCATGTTGGAACTCAAAAAAGATTATAAAGATTTAAATTACTGCAACTCATGTTGTATTGGTATCACAAACACAAGGAGGGTTTTTTCATTTTCAAGAATTTACTATATATTGATTTCATTCTTCTAGTCTTTACATCAGTTATAAAGATTCCATTCCATGCATTGTCATAGTGCGTATACTTCTTGTGCCTTTTAAGATAGTGAAATTTTGTTTCCTGTTTGTACTAAAGTCCATGCAATTCATTGAATCTTATTGGGGCACTTAACCGTCTACTAACTTATAGTAATCTGATTATTTTGGATTAAGATTCTTCATCTAAAGTTGGGTTCTAACTACTTAGACTTATTACAGGTTTTGATGGCCACAAATAGGATTGATATACTGGATCAAGCTCTTCTACGGCCAGGACGAATTGACAGGAAGATTGAATTCCCAAATCCTAACGAGGATGTAAGCACCAATAGTTGTTTCATTATATACTTTTGTTATTAAAAGAGTATTATAGAAACACAAGAATTTTACTTCATTTAACTCTGCTTTTTCTGAAGCACTCTTCGCCCAAAAAGGAATTATAAGTTTGTTTGCAATCGAAAGATAAAAGCCACTTATCATGGTTGTTTGGTTATACGGTAATAGGCATTTGTGAGTATATAAAGCTGCCTATATATTTCTCTTCGGATAAGGGTTGCGATTTATTAGCTGTTAGGAGTGGTATCAATCATAGTTGCTCTTACTATATTGATACACTGACATTCAGTTCTTGTGGAATGCAGTCCCGGTTTGATATCTTGAAAATACATTCACGGAAAATGAATTTGATGCGTGGGATCGATTTGAAGAAAATTGCAGAGAAAATGAATGGCGCATCTGGTGCTGAGCTCAAGGTATATCTGTTGTACTTGTATATGATATAAATGCTCTCTCAATGTTGATGTTCTTACATATCATTTGATGATGACTGGTTTGAAAATAATCTTGAGCGTTCATCATATAGTTGTTCCACATCAACTACTATTAACATTAAGAAAGTGTTTTCTCTAGCTTTTGAGAGTTGCGCTTTGATTATTATTATTATTATTTTTTTTTTTTTTTTTTTTTAAGTAGCACTTCGAAACATTTATCCATTAATTTTGGAAAAACCATCATAGGATAGCCAAGTGATTCAAGTGATTAATAAGGTGACTACCTGTAACAGACCAAGCCCACCGTTAGCAGATATTGTCTTCTTTGGTCTTTCCCCTTTAGGCTTCCCCTCAAGGTTTTAAAACGCATCTACTAGGGAGAGATTTCTACACTCTTATAATGAATGCTCTATTCCCCTCTCCAACCGACGTGGGATCTCACACCATCTACCTAGAATTTAATATCCTACAAGTTAGCTTAACAACCAAATGTAGTAGGGTGGGGCAATTGTCGTGGAAGAATAATGAGGTGAATATAAACTGGTTCAGACACTCTGATAGTTAAAAAAAAATCACGAAAAAATGAACACGATAAGCCTGTTTAGCATGACTAGCTAACCTTGTGGTGACCAAAGGATTAGCTAACAGCTCTTGGATCATGCTCCTCTTGAGATTCAGCTGTGCATGTTAGCATAGTTATGTCTGCATATATTAAAAAATTGCTCTCGGTCGATTTTGCCAATTTGATTACACGAAAGCATCGGAACAAACGTAATCAGGATTGGTGTTGAGTGTTTGCGCTAATTACTTTTTGGTGGCATATCTTGTGCTTTAATGCAGGCGGTGTGCACAGAAGCCGGGATGTTTGCTTTGAGAGAAAGAAGGGTTCACGTGACTCAGGAAGATTTTGAGATGGCCGTTGCCAAGGTAATGAAGAAGGAATCAGAGAAGAACATGTCGTTGCGGAAACTCTGGAAGTAGAATATCATACCAAGCACCAAAGCCCCAGCAAATTTCAAGTATTATTGTTGCTTACCCTTTTCGTTTTTGAATTCTCTGCCTCTCCTGGGCTGTACTTGGACGTTGTTGAACTTGGTTACTTACCTTAAATGATGTTTTCTTGTCGTCAACTCTTTTATATTCAATTGGATCTGTAACTTAAAAGTCTCCCCTGCCACATCTTTTTCCACCACGTTCTCCAAATGTATTGACAAGTTGCATGTAGCTGGTAAGAATTATCAATTGGCTGATACTTTAGAAGTTTGTTCTATATTTACTTGATATCATTCTGGCCTTTGCCTGTAACTACAGCTTTGTGACTCACTGATGTCAAATAAATTTTTTTAAAACTAAAGCTTTGTTACGTTAACGGGTCAAAGAGGTTGATTATTATACATAGAGATGTTCACGAAGTGGGGATGGAGAACTGATCTTTGTCTCCATCACCTTTTTTGACCCTCATTCTCACACAATTCTCCATTTATTCTTGTTGAAATTTTTCTTGGATGACTTTTTAATTTATGAATACATCATATTAGAGAATGTGAGTAGTACTTAAGGTAAAACACGTTATTACATGGGTAACTTGGTTGTAATTACGAATAATTCATGAATGATCGACTTACTTGTAATGATTATATTCGTTGACACAACTTGTTCCATGGTGCATAAGAGTTTAACCTCATGTCTATAGTCTATAGTCGAGTGATATGTAGTCAATAAATAAAAATGGATGAATTAAAGAGTTTCATTAAATAATATTGTATCATTTGATATAATTATTAGCTTATAAAATGATGACTATAATTCTCGGTATAATTGGAAGAAAATATATTTCCATTATATAGGATATATTAAATACAAATATGTATTTAAATTTTAATGGTTGAATATTTAAATATAATTTAAATAAAAAATATATTTCCAATTTGATTCGCTTTTTCTGTGGGAATGCAACAATAAATGACATGGCTATTAATTTTCAAATTAGGAATATCGAGTCTAGTAGTTTATTGTTAAAGTAGGAAATTATAGTTAAAATTATAGATATAAATAAGTTTAATTTGACGTGTTTTCATATTCTTATAGCTCAATAATTAAACACTAGAAATGTATACTCAAAGAGTCCTATAGTCTTTGAATTTATTATATGAATGTTAGGTCACAATAATTATTTTTAAAATATAATGCTTATAGCTATTTTTACAACAAAATAATAATAATAATAATAATCGTTGTTTATTGTTCTTATGGGCAATTATGAATCACAGTTATCCGCGCGGTGAATCATCGAAGGAAGAAACCCATCTGCTTTCTTCAACATTTTTATTATACTTCACATTAATATTCATCAACATCTGCAAAAACTCCGGTCCGAATCTTTCCTCCATTTCAGGTACTCGATTTGGAGCTCTCTAATTTCTTTTTATTCTAATTACTTTTTACCAGTTTTCTTTTCGTGTTAATTCGGATGAACGGTGGATCTAATTCTGGGTAATGGTTTTTTATCTCTGTGAATTTGTGATCGAGTTTGTTCTAGGGCTGAAAGCTTGGGTCGTTCTCTTTCGGGTAAGGAGATAACCAATGAAAGGGGAAGTACAGTTGGAATCGTCAATTGCCCAAAAACCTACTGACTCTGATCCTCTGCTTGAGAATCAGTCCGATTCATCCCATGGTGGAACCTCCGATGAAATCAGGGACGATGAGGATGCTGAAGCTGGTTCCATCCCCTGTTGTCGTATTTGCCTAGAGAGCGATGCTGAACCAGGTCATTTTCATCGTTACTTTCGTTGTTGGGTGTTAAACAATTTAGATGTTGGCGCAATTCTGTTGAATTTTAGCTTCATTGCATCTTGGGGGGTAATACCACTGATTATTATAATTTTTCATAGCTGGGGTAATACCTTCTTCCACTTGGCTCAAATGCAATTTTCCATTTTACAGAAGATGAACTGATTTCTCCATGCATGTGTAAAGGCACACAGCAGTTTGTCCATCGATCTTGTCTTGATCATTGGCGCTCCATTAAGGCAAATTTCTTGATTTTAGTTCTTCTATGCTGTTCCTGCTTTCGATTATGAAGGATTTGCTTGTTTCCTATTCTATTTTCTTTTGATTTTAATCAATCTGAAAGGATTCTCGTAATTCTGCAGGAAGGGTTTGCTTTCTCGCATTGCACAACATGCAAAGCCCAATTTCATCTGAAAGTTTCCTTATTTGAGGACAACTCTTGGCGTAAAGTTAAATTCAGGCTTTTTGTTGCTAGGGATGTTCTCCTTGTATTTCTAGCTGTTCAAACTGTGAGTTCACTTAAACTTCCTATGATTCTAAATTCAATTCGAATTCTCTTTTTCTGAAATGCATGAGAAAATTAAATGTTTAAACATAAACTTTTATGGAAAATCTTGTCTGCACTTTGATAATGGAGGGTTTATCCCTTTTGCAGTTAATAGCTGCAATGGGTGGGTATGCGTATATTATGGACAAGGACGGTGCATTCAGAAACTCTTTCAGTGATGGATGGGATCGTATTCTGTCCAAACATCCTATTCCATTTTATTACTGTATTGGTAAACTACTTTTTATCTAAACTGGTCAGCTTTTTCTTTAAGAATTGGATCTTAGACGTCTCAGATTATCGCAAATACAAATTCTTCTATTGATAAATTCAGGCTTCGTTGTGCATTGTATTGTTCATTCATACTTAAGATAAAGTAGCAAGGACGTAAAATCTCTCATTTTATTAGTGTTGAAAGCTTGTTACTAGTTAATGACGGAAAATGGATATCTTCATCTACCTTCCTGTCAAAATAATTATTTTACCGTGGAGAGGGGAACGAAGCATTCTTTATCAGGGTCTGGAAACCTTTCCCTAGCAGACGCGTTTTAAAACCTTGAGGGGGAGCCCGGAAGGGAAAGCCCAAAGAGGACAATATTTGCTAGCGGTGGGTTTGGGCTGTTACACATTGACATATGGTCAATAACACTCCCCTTTCCCCTGAAAAGTATGTGAAATCTTTCATTTAAGTTGACCGCTTGTAAAATTAAATTCAGCGTCCATTTCGAATTTAATGCTGAGGTCTTGTCTTTGGATTCAGTTCCTTTGTTCACCGATTTCTTTCTGAACATTTTTCTTTTTCTAAATTTCATGGTTTGAAGAGCTATCGGATTAATTATGCATTATCGACGACTTGTTTCATGGAGATTTGATTTCTTAATGTATTATTGTATGCGTGTTTTCCTTATGCCAGGGGTTCTGGCCTTCTTTGTTCTGCTTGGATTTTTCGGGCTCATACTACATTGTTCCTCCCTGAATAGTAACGATCCACGAGTTGCTGGGTGTCACAACTGTTGCTATGGCTGGGGTATCTTGGATTGTTTCCCTGCATCTATGGAGGCCTGCTTTGCACTTGTTATTGTCTTCGTCGTTATCTTTGTAATCCTTGGCATAGCTTATGGTTTCCTTGCTGCTACTATGGCTATCCAAAGGATCTGGCAAAGGCATTACCACATTCTCACCAAAAGGGAGCTGACTAAAGTAAAGTTCTAAACCCGTTTGTGTTCTTTGTTAGTGGATACCATACCTGTTGCTGGTTTTTATACTTCACTTTTCTGTAGGAATATGTGGTGGAGGATCTTCACGGTTGTTATACCCCTCCAAAATTGGATCCAGAACATGAACAGCACTTGAAAATGCTACAGCTTCTGTAATGAATGGCAGATGAGGTGTTAAATTTTCATTTTGTTTGAGACGATACAATGTGCATTTGCTTAACTGCGTTGTTATAAATGAGCAATGTGGAAAATAGATTTTAACTAATTTGTCACTTACCCCTTCTCGCATTTTGAGCACCAGTTTCAGTTTTTAGCCATAGTCATCATCAACATTTTGATTGTTTCTCAAGTGTTCATGAAGTGGGGCATTATTCATATAGATAGTTACTTGTTTCACATTATTGGTGAAATTTTGTGTTCGTTTATGATTGAAATAAGAACATGTCAATTTTTTTAATTAATGGTTAGAGATTCATATCTCCGTTGAACAAAATTCATAACAATTCATAAAATTTTCAAACAAGTTATAGAAAAATGAAGTAACATTCTAAGACAATTGGTGGGTAAATTTGGATCGAAAAGTTGTTTGAATAAAATTTTGTGTGAATCCAAGCTGTTCCATTTCAAATTTCTCACCACCAGTTTGGGTGTCATGAAATGGTAAATGCATTCATATTGCTTAAAGAATGATGCACTATATACATGATTTGAACTTTACGAATCTCCCTATCTATCCCATATTGCCCCTCGGCTTCACTGATTGAAAACAAAACAAAAAAAAAAAAAAAAAAAAAAGGTAGAAACTATATGGTTCTTCCGTCGCTAACAAAAACAAGATGATCACCGTCTCTAATGACCTCTATATCTTCAATGGCAGCTCCATCTTTGCTCAATACCTTTGCACCCACAATACCATATTTCTTGGAACCGATCTCGAGCAGCTCGTTGTAGCTTCCCGGAAGCAGCACCAACTTCCCACCAACTTCGCCAATCTCAGGACAGCTGATTATCACCCTAGCAGGGTTGGTTCCTGAGAGCTCTCCTCCGGTTTGGTTATCAGGCAAAAGAATGTCTTTCCCCCCAGAGTGTGCTGCTGACATGATTCCAAACAATGAGTTATTGAAGTTGTTAGTTCTACGCCGTGGACGTGAATGACCCGACAATGAACCATCATTTCCTTCCTGAGGTACGGGGCGAATCGTAGGCTCGCTTGTAAATCTTCCAAGGAAGCGAATCCCAGTCTGCTTCTCGGGAATGGCGATGACAGATTGAGTTTTTGACTCTTTGGTTGTCTGGAAGAGAGTTTTAATCTCTTCATGCCCCTGTTGGTCTGCTAGATCTCTTGGAGTCCATCCATGAACATCAGATTTGTCGATATCAGCTCCTTGTTGAAGAAGGAACTTAACAATCTCAATGTTGTCCTCACAAACAGCAACATGTAAAGCTGTCGTTCCATTGATCTTGGCACTCGTAACGTCTCCTCCATATCGGACAATCTCCTTGAGCAACTGGAGGTTGTTTTGCTCTGCAGCAGTGCAAACAAATTGACCCACGTCCCCCGATCGAAGATTAGCACCATTGTCCATAAGTAGCTGAATAACTGGCTCATGGCCACCAAGTATCGCCTCCCACAATGGCACACTACCATCAGAATCTGTAGAAAGAGATACCGTGGAAAATAATCAACTTTCCAGTCTATGTGAATAAATCAAATTTTTTATCTGAGAATGAATTCTTTCAATAATTCCACATGTATATCAGTTTCGGTCTACATTCTCGATACTATTATCTAATGCGTTCCTCAAACACGATCTGTTTATATAATGCGATACGATCTGTTTATCAAGCTATGATAAACAAATTGGATGCCAGCAAAGACACAACATTATTAACAACACCTATAAAGGGAAATGAGACAGGACAGTTGGACTAAATGTTCTAATGGGCTCCAAAGGTGTCTAAAGCAAACTACTATTGAGATAAGACTTTTTCAAATAAGAATATTTGGTCAACTCGGCTATTAAATACAAGACCACAGAATTCTCAGATCATATTTTTTTTAAAAAACATGCAAATAAGTTAAAGAAGATAGTTGACTTGAAGTTGAATAATGGGGAGAAATAAATGCAAATAATGTGTCAGCAAATGCTTTTGCAGGGGCAAGGAAAGTCAACGCGGTGCCACATTATTTCCCTTGCATGGAAAAGTTAGTATCATGAGAATCAAATAGTTATTGAAACACAGCTGCTGGTGATGCCGTTAATATCAGTAATAAAGGATATGAGTACCTCTGCTATTGGGATCAGCTCCATAGTCCAGTAACAGAAGCACACAGTTCTCGTTTCCTTTTGATGCTGCTATGTGCTGGTATTACATGAATGTGGATAGAACAAGAAAAACAAAGGATTCAAACTCAGAAACATGTAAATCTTTTGGAAAATGTTTAGAAGGAAATTGAGCTCACAAGTGAAGTACGCCCGTTGTTGTCCGATTCATTTGGATCGAGACCTCGTTTCAAAAGCTGGTGTAAAAGCAAGTCATCTCCTCTAAGTGTTGCAAAGCAAAGACTGAGTGGTAGGTCCATTCTGCCTCTAGCTAGCATATTCTCTGTCTCCAACAAAACCCCTTCCATGATGGGGTCCTTGTCTTTGAGGTCCCTCAAATGCTGCCATCCAAGAAAATATACTTGTTAATCAAGTCTAAAAACATCATCCGGAAGGAACTCTGGTTAACCAACATAACATAAATGTAATAAGGAAGCAGACCTGAAGAAGATTGTTCATGATTATGGTCCCATCGCCGACATTAGATTGAACGATGTTAAGGAAAGCAGTACGATTCAGACGCAGCAACTGACTCAATCGCTTCGTGCGCACCGTAAATAGTTGTGGTCTGTAACATAACACCCCAATCTCACCACAAAGATCCCCGGTTTTAGCCTCTCCAACAAGCTGCAAATATTGGAGCAGTCCAGTCAGTAAATAACACCAAAAATCCAATATTCCGAGTATCCAAGAGCTTCAATAAACAGACTTGCCTGCTCAACTCCATTCTTGAGAACCAGCAAATCCTGTGAAAAGAATCAAACATTAGACTTGGGTTGATCAGAATTATGGTTCAAAATCGAAGAACTTAAATAATTACCACAGCACCCGTGACAAGAATGTAAAAGTCGGTCGGTGCTTCGTTTTGTAAAATCACATCTTCTTTTGGAGGAAAGTACTCTGCCTTCATTTCTGAAACCTTTAACATTCAGCAAATCAATTAGCTCATAATAAAAAGAACAATTATCGCGGTTAAAACATCGAGAACTTCAGCTAATTACCAGTTGAAAAAGTAGATCATTCGAAACACCGCGAAACAAGTAGACTTTGTCTACTAGAGAATAGAACAGATAATGAGAAATGCTCGATCGGATGGCTTTAGGCAAGGAGTCAAGAGTTTCTTGCTGCTGCAATCCCTCAGAGTCAGTCCTGAACTTCAAACACAAATGTGCAAGCATTTGGTCTTGCAAACGGGGAGGAAGTTGATTCCTATGAGCGAAACTCGAAGCCGCTTGAATGGTATCTCTCTGAGAAAAACAAGCACCAAAGTAGTAAGAACATCCGCAAAACCAACAAATTATCGAGATGTTTGAATTATGTATACTTACAAATTTTCTAGTTCTACCAGTCCCATGAACAACTAAGTTGGTCATATTTCCAATCAAATATGCTGTCAAACCAAGATTGAAAAGCATGTAGAAGATGTCAAAAATCATCTCCTTTGAATTCACAGGATGCAAATCGCCATACCCAACAGTGGTTAAGGTAGTTATGGACCAGTAAACGGAAGTGACATATCTAACCCACAAACTTTGCTCAAGAAAGTCACCAATAGACGCTCCAATCCATGTTTTATTCGGGTCACTATTACGAGCAGCAATAAGATAATAGAAACATGCAGCACAATGAACCGCAAAGAGAGTAACACAAATGAGCTTCGCACATCGAACCCAGAAGTAGTTATAGTTCTTATCTTTTTCCAATCTGTTTGGAAGAAAGAAAATGGAGATTAACTCAACTTGGAACACATCTTTGATTCTGCTTGCTAATATACACAAAGTTAAAAGTGTTTGTACCTGGAAAACAGAGCACTGACTCTTCTTAGACGCCATAAACGAAGCATGTTGAATAATCCATAAGAACGGAGCGGTGGAGGGGAAATCTTCTGAGCAAGTTCGGAAGGGATTGTTGATATGACATCCAAGATTAGCCATGAACGAGCATACTTTAGAGCTATCTTCTTCGGTTCATCCACAAGTAAATAGGTGGCTTTATGAAGATAAGCCACAAAGAATGTTAGAACAATATCCACAGCAAAAAACCCATTAACCACATTGTCTGTAACTGAGAGAGGCGATTGGGGTTTCTTAAGGAATCCAAACTCGAACGGCGAGACCCAAGCTGTATAAACCACTAAAACAACTAGAAATGTCTCCCAGATCCTGTAGATAGCAAAATGTTAGCCACTTTTTGCAGAAAATTGAAACAAATATGCATCAGCCTATACAAACAAACATAAAATAACGCAAGATTACACAAATACATCAATAAAAACAAAAACTAGCTTTAAACATGAGGAGAATCTTAGAATAACCTAAATAAAGAACAAAAAGGTGCAGAGATTGTATTATTTACAAACAGGGGAATTCTGAATCCCACCATTCAATACATAAATGGATTAAGAAAGGCATAGTTTAATCTTTTTTTTAAACCCAATTCAAAAGGTTGAATAAAATTGATGATGGAAGTCAAAGCAACTGCTAAAAAAGGCAATAAGAAGGAACCAATGCATGAATGATGATGAAGAACAAACTGACCTGTATCGACGATCATACGGCGATATGATAAACCACCGAAGCTTAACTCTCCGGTTGCTTCTAGCGCCAAGAGATGGCAATATTCCGGTGGTGAGGCTATACTGACTGCCATCTCTAGAGAGTTGCTCGAGCTCCTGTTGCCCACAAACAGAAACCTTGAAAACTCCTCTGTTTCTGAGGCCCTCCATTACTGAAAACTACAAAAAGAGAGAAGAAAACCCCTCTCGCCTTCCCTGTTGATTTGAATATCTTGTTCTTGTTCTTGGGTTTGATTCGGTTTGCTTATATAGCGTTTTTTCTCAAGTGGGGTCTGCTCGTTTGCTATTAGCTTGAACCTTGCAGGCCATCAACCCCTGGCTCTGTTATATAGGCGCTTCTTGTTCACTGCGCGTAGGCTTTTCGGGAGCGGCTCCCACTGCACACTTATTTTTGCAGCCAATTGACTATTACCCTTAATTTATTCAAATGGGTCAAACCTTCTTCTTTTTGGATTCCTTTTCCCCTAACGCCGTGTTTGCCTTGTGCTGTAATATTGGCCATGGAAACATTTTTTTTTTTTTTTTTTTTTTTCCTTTTTGTATTGGTATTGGGAAATTACTATATTTCTACTTATATATTCCAATTTTTAAAAGATTTTTATTCTCTATACCTTAAATATTTTAATCCTTACCTTTTTCATTTAGGTGGAGCGGTGAGTTATAACATCGTCAACTTACACGTTATCTTTATAAAACTTGAGTATACCTCATTAATTGTGAAGGTTCTATCTTTATCTCTATATTTATTGAATTAAAAAAAATTATTTGAATATTCAACCAATATATTTATATTTTTATGTGTATTTAATAGATTATAAACCCATAATAAATAAATAAAAAAATGGGATCATTAAAGAAAAAAAACTTACTTTTATGTATAAGGATGGAGTTTTTACTGGTATGGATAAGTGTGAAACAGAAAACAATAAATGAGAAATAATTATTCCTCTTTGACTTATTATAAATTCAATTTTTATATAAAAATAAAATTATATATATATATATATATATATATATATATACACACACACGCATGTGCAAATATTTTTTTAATTTAGTAATATTTTTGGGGAGAGAATCGAGCCTGGGACCTTTAATAAGAAATTTAATATATAATATTAAAGATTTGATATAAAATGACTTACTTTAAAGTAATATCTTCGACACGTTAACAAATTAATTAGGTGATTAGATTTGTTAAGGAATCCAAATTTAAAAGGTGAAATTATAGGAATTTTACCTTTTTACGGATAAAATTGAAAGAAAAAAAGAAGGAAATAAATATTTATTCTTCCGTCATAAATTCTAAAATTATATATTTAAGATTTTTAAATTATATACATACATATCTTTTTTTATTATTCAACAGCATTTTTAGATGGAAGGATTTATATGTGATTATTGTTATTATTATTTGTAATATTATTCCAAGAACAAAGCTTAAATAAATAAAAAAACAAATTCAAGCACAAAAAGAGGAAAGAAATCTGAGAATTTAATAAAAATGATTATAATTCGGCTATTTTAAGAGAGAAGTCCAAATTGCCCTTAGGATGGGAAACACCGCCATGCCACGCTGGCAGAGCTAAACCCTCGTAAAATGGGTTCCAGCTGAAGTCTACAAATCAGTGATGGGCAAAAACGGGAAATTGCTTCTTTGTTTTTTTAAATCATCCTCACGCGCATTATGCGCGTGAGATGACTCGCCTGAAACACCAACCAACTTGCGTGCATGTCTTCTAACTTTCACGCCCACCCTAAATTATTTTATTTATTTATAGTCTAAGTTAAATAATATATATATCTCAATTATGCAAGAAAATTGTCAAAATCTGTCTGAAGAAATTTGGTGTTTTTTTTACCATTTATTCTTTTACTAATATATTTAAACTCATGAATGACCATAACAAAGAGAAATTTACTTATTAATATAAATTTACTTTATGTAGCGTAATACTTAGTATGCAAATTGATTAATACTAATTAATAGAAATTAACGTTTAAGTAGTATATTAATGAATAATTACTCATTTGAAATTGTTTTATTACCATAGCTAGACATGCCGTTAATCTCAATAAAATAATAATTTAATGATAATTAATTACATTTTGACCAAAATGTCAGAAGAAATTATCCAAACAGATAAAAAAAAGTTAAAAGTGGATAACTTAGGATGACAAGGTAATAGACAAAAGGTATAGGAAACCATAAGTAACAAGTTCCCAAAGGTTGAATTCAATAACAAAAAAAAAATATTTAAAATATTTGGTAAGGTGGTAAGGGTTAGAAATTTCAAATTTTAAATAAACAAATTATTAATTTCTAAAGCGTAGAGTCTAGAATCTTTATCTTGATTTATACGTTAAATTGAATAGTATCAAAAGAGTTTATGCTAACACTATAGAAGTGACATCAATAAAAAGTATTGTTTTGACGTTATTTTGAAAAGTAATGTTATAAAAAGTGTCATCTTCCAACGCATGTAAACAAGCGTTAAAAAAAAGAAGATGTCATCTTTCTCATCGCTCCTTTCCTAAGTCCTTTCAAATGGTGTCGAGAGAAGTGATTTTTTCTAAAGCTTTTTTTTTTTTTTTTGTGTAGGGATATTATGAAATTACCATTTATCGTATATTAAACAGTGTAAACTGTTAACCTCACGGTAGTCTATAACGGTACTTTCATTTAATTTCTTGAAAACAGGAAGAGTACCTTAATTGTTAAAGCTACTGTGAGGATTGGAGTAATGGCATAACGGAAGATCGTGATGACATGTCATTCCGGACTCCCGTCTAAATTCTCCTTCCAATAATTATTTAATTAATTACCTTTTAATGCATCTTTAATTATTTCCAAATATTACCCTCCAATTTCTTGCCGACCACATTTTCCTAAAATTCCAGTGCCACCTATTATTCCAATGTTATCTCCAGAAGCGGATTTAATTACAAGATATATTATTTTTTAATGCAAAAAATTCTTTTATTCTTGAAATAAAAAGTACTTTTAAGTTTTAAAATTAAGATACTCTAAAAGACCGTTCATTTTCGTACAGCACTTATTTGAATGCTACTCGAGTTCTCTTGCATCTACCTTTCTCTCTATACTCGGTGATTCGATCGAGACATTCTTTTAGAATTAGAATTTTACCTACATGCACGGTTCAAACCTCTATTAAATAAAATTAATTGAAAAAAAGGTTCAAAACACGAAATAAATTTGAACCAATAGAGAATGACAAAAAAAAACAAGAGAAGAGTGGAATTTTGGTTGATGCCAAAATTACAACTCAGCCTGTCGATGGGGTATGTATCATGCATGAACTTCATTCGTGGCATCATAGTTCAATTTATTTTAGTTTGTTTTAATTTTAATATGTGGGAAAGTAAAATAATCCTAAAATTCTTCCCCTAAAACTTTGCTAACAAACCAACATGAGTTATTCTAGTATTTTTAAGAGTCACCCAACATAAAATTGCTCAAAAAAACACGTTTTACTATTGAGTTTCTATTATTGAATCATCGAGATATACCAATATCTTATTGGTATAGATGATAACTTTCATTTCTTTAAATTTTTCTTAATTACTATATTTTCAGAACTTCTTCCATATGTGGTTTTGATTCATTTATGTACTTTTCTTTTTTTGCTTGACATTGAAATTCTTTGCACTAACTTAAGTATCAATATTTTTTTGTTGTAAGCACGCATTGGGTGCAAATTTCTCTTTTCTTTTGTAGGCATATATTTTTTCTTATATATATTTTACCGTTATTGTTACGTGAAAATCGTGTATATTATCATGTCTCGATTTTGGGAACAACAATAATATTACTTAATTTGAAGGATCGAATTAAAATAATTGAAAGGGTGAAAGTAGGTGACATTTTATAAAGAATTAATGTTGACAATGCCCAACCTACCACTCCCATTCATGGTTGACTTTCTCTTAACCATGCTTTGAATTTTGACCTTTTACTTCTATAGTATTTTCTACGAAATACACTTTGACTTCTTATCAATAATGGAAACAATTTTTTACAATTTATTATTATTATTTACATTATCTTTAATAAACATGCGTATCTCATTCAATAAAAAAAAAATCCAAAATTGGACATTTTTATTTATGGGGTTCAAATTTCAATCTAGAATTTCCAACTTTATTTAATACTATAAAATATTATATTTAGAATACTAAACATTAAACAAACTAAAAAAGGAAATAAATAAGAAATATATAATATTCAGAAAATAAAATATTATTTTCTTTCAAAAAATAAAATCAACGTACACTGAACATTTCCGTATTAATACACTTCCGCAATTCTCTGTCCTTTTTTTCAATGGGAATGGCCAACGTTAAAGAACCGAAGCTCCCCATTCTTTACTACAAATAAACAAATTATTGAAACAAATAATTCTTTTTAGTTGATTTTTTATTACCATTTTTTTAAAATTTGCCTCATTTCATAATTATTTGATTGCGTAATTTTTTAAATTAATTTTTTCCTTCATTTTTTTTTGTTAACACAAAATTACATATTTATTATATACTAACATTAAAAGTTTTAGAACAAATTAGATAGAAAATTGAAAGTTATAAGTCTTATTATATATATTTTTTAAATTTAGAGGCAGAATAAATATAAATTATGGGTAGATGTAATGATTCATGCTCAAAATTTGAATTAAGATTTAGCAGCTGTGTGCTCCAAATGACATGGTCACATTACTTCTAGCATGTTTTGTCCTCACTTAAGTGCATGTTAGAAAAATTCTCAAAAAGTCACTTAACATAGAATTGCTTAAAACAATACACGTTTTATTTTGAATTTCTTATGATTAAACTACCGGAAAGAAGGAACATCTTATCAGTATAGGTAGTGACTTAAAATTTATTTTAAGTCTTTCTTAATCATCCTATTCTCAAAATCGCTATTATTCATATGTATTCTCGATTCATTTATATATCCCTAATTTACTCTTGTATTACAATAGAATAATTATTCTGATTAGATTTAATATATATAAAAAAATACCTTATATGACACGACACCACAAAAGTTTGTATATTTTGTTTAAACTCATCAATTTATGAGATAAAGATTGCAACTCATCATGGTTGTTTCTTTTATTCCCTTTGAAGTGAAATTAGATTCTTTCTTGTGATTCAATAAGAGCTGAGATCATTCTTAATTCTTAATAATCATTAAGATTGCAAAACGTGAAGAATTTGATTTTAGAGTTTTCGGGTTATATTAAGTTAAAATTTCGTATTTATTATTTTCAGAATTTAGTTAGGTTCAAATTGGTAAAACAAAATAGTAATATTAATCTAAATGTGCTAATTAAAGAATTAATGAATCTAACTAAAAATATTAAAATTATTAATAGAAATATTTATGGAATAGTGCATATCTCTAAATCGACTTACTAAATTTTTGTTTATTCTTTAATAACTAAAATAATTTTTTTTTTTTTTTTTAAAAGGCGTAAATTTAAATGAATTTTCTCTAGGTACTTGTGATGTAAGATTCTAAAATTATGGGGGTAGAATGTAATATTCTAAAAAATAAAGGTAAGAAGCACAAATTTAAATGAAGTTGAAGTTCAATATGTCAAAAAAAGGTGTTGCCTAAATTATTCGAGAACTATGTAAAGAGGACTTTATGTTTATCCTTTTAAAATTCCTTTTTGGAGATAATAACGTCTGTGAATTTCATTTTAAGGGGAAATTAATAATAATAATAATAATAAAGTTGCGTATAATAATATTCCCTTAATTTCACTTTTTTTTTTTTTTTTACCTTTTCTCAACTTTTTTAGTATTTAACGTTTAAGATAATAACGTTTGTGAATTTCATTAGATGATAATATTCTCCGTTTAATTCTTAAATTATTTATATATATTAAAATCTCTAATTTTTTAACAAATTTATAGTAAATTATGAAAATAGATTTTTGTAATAAAGAGATTTTAACAAATTTGGACTATCAACTTGAAAAATAAAAAATTGTATTAGTTTGCAACTTGATATATATATATATATATATTTTTAGAGAAGATTCAAAATATTTGACATTCTAACCAATACTAGTGATACATTGTGGCTTGTGAAATTTTGATATTCGAAATTTATAAAATTTTTGCGATCGAAATTGGATTGGATTGAGTTATGAACTCTAATCAAATTGTTCGAGTCAACAAACTCTATTCAAGTTGCTTGATTCAACAATCCACCTAACTCAAAATTTTGATTTAGTCTGCAAGATTTCTCGGACTCACCCCAAACATTGAAAACCAAATCATAAATGGAAATTAAAAAATTAGTAAGATAAATCCCATGATTTCAACGACCAAAATTAGGTAAATGGGAAAAAAAAGGAAAAATCTAATAAATTATCAAACATTCAAAATCCCCTCATTTATTTATTTATTTTTTTATGGGTCTTTCATTAATGACAATTTCGAGGAAATTTCTCGAGAATTAATTACTTTTCCATGATTACTTGGCCATCTTTACTCCTACTAAATAAAAACCCATATTTTTAGGCTTTTAAATAAATTTTTGCAATTCGTTAAAACTCTTTATTTAAGTCATTAGAGGCTGCCTTATATTATAATGACACGAGTCTCATATTTAGAAAAAAAAACAATAATAATATAATTATTCTTTTCAGTTTCATCATATCATAATCCATATTAAATTTATTACACCTTTTTTCAGAAAAGTCTAGTAAAAGTTGTACCACTTAAATTTTTTAATCTACGCGCAGTTGAATTTTTTATTTTTTTTTCTTTTCATATTTTCAAAAACTATTTCCAATATTTTTATACTTTAAATCCCTATTTATTAAGATCACATTAATTTCGTTGGAACGTGTATTTTAATTTGAGACGAGATCACGTCAATCTTGAACGAGTATGGAATGATATTTCAAAACTCTTTGAATAATATATGATTTTTTGTATGGAGGTGGACCAACTACTACTAACTTTTAGAATTATGAGTAGTTTAATTACTTGCAAGTTCTTCCTTCGTACCTGTTAATGACCATTTTTAAGCTAAAGAATTAAAGTAATGAGGATTTTGATGTCCCATTTTGATTTGATGGGTCCCAAAAACCCTATTGTTTTGTCAATTTAAATAAATGAATTATGTGAGGAAATGCAAATAATGTAAAGAATCGTGTGTGTTGAATTACACTAAAGTTTATTATTAATTATACGTAAGGTCTATTTATACTAAGGTACATGTGATTGTAATTTAATATATATCTTTAATCATATGCTTATTTGCTTTATTTATAAATTTTGGTTTCTATATCTGCCATTCAATTATTTGTGTTAATTTGCTTTATTCTAGTGAAGCCATTTTGGCTTTCCCATATGGAATTAGATTCTAATTATAATCTCTTTCACTAGGTCATAGATTTTAAAGTTTTTTAATCATTAAAATCATATTATTTTTAGCATTATAGCGATTACAGAAACGACTAGACCTTAGAAACTAGGAATTCGTAAGAACGGAAAAGAAATCGCTTCCAATATCATTAAATAGCATGACGTGGGATTAACTTAAGTGGAAGAGCTGTGTTATGGATGACCTTATTACACAGTTCATAAAGCGCTTGTGTATGTGATGCAAGCGAACATGTACAAAAAAAACTGTCGTAAAGTTTTGTTGTTTGTTCTAAGGTGGACCTTATCTATATTTCTATGATGACTCAAGAATATGCTTATTCTTTAGTTGTAAAGGGACTTTTGAATTGCGAGATACTATTACGAACTAACCCTCATATGAAATTTAATCCAAAAAAATCGAATCGAATCGAATTGAATAACGAACTATGCATGTTCATATTCACTATTGATTAGAACATGATATGTGGGCTATGTTTTTTTATATGCCTAAGCTTTTTAGAAGCAATATGAGAGGTTAAGGACAAAAGTAGTCCAAACTATTTAAAATAATATTAATAAAATATAATAAGTGGAAATAAAATTGCCACCTTTCATATGAAATTGTTGTGTATTAATTGTAAATTAAGTAGTGCCTTGAACCCACATTATATGAACATTAGGGTTTGATTTTATTTTCCCTTTCTTATGATAAAAAAATAATATATGGTGTAAAGTTTGACATTTTCCCTAAAAGGCCTTTCATAAACCTCCCTCCTTCCAAACATTTTAAAATATTTTGGTATTTTTGTAATTAATTTGATTATTATCAAACTTCCCATTTCATTGCAAAAAAATCCTCTGAACAGATGGATTTGTGATTATATCTTTTATTGTCCACGACAGGGGAGACCCACTATTGCAGTGATGGTGATATTATCATGAACGAATGATGACGCCATTCAGGGGACATTGAATTGTTTCCTTTCCTCCTAACGTTAAACGACGTCGTTTGGATTCTGGAACTGTGCCACCTACCTCTTGAATCCCAACTTGGAATCCGGAAAAATAATGAAATTATAAAAAAGGGCTTGTTTATGTAAATTCTCTTTTATATGTAATATGAGAACCGGCCCAACACGCCATTTGCACTAAAAGCCCATAATAAATATGGGCTTGTGTATTCAATGGGCTTAAATTGGGCTTTTCCATAATTTATAGGAATGTCTTAAATCTTTTTTCTACTCGTATATTTTAAAATTAATATGAAAAAAGATCCCTTTTCAAATTCAAAAAACTCAAAAGCAACGGCGGAGTGTGATCCGACGGTCAAGAGAATAGCCTCAGTTCAAAGCCAGTAGTCGCTTGCCCTATAAACCCTCCTTCTCCACCACTCACAATCATTTTAAACCTAAATCGCCAAATTCCAATGGTGAGTAGTCTCTTTTAGTCTCATTTTGATGATCTGTTTTCGATCTGGTTACATTTCTCAATATCTTTTGATTTTTGTTTGTTGCTACCAATTTGTGGTGAATTTCTTAGGCTTTGCCGAACCAGCAGACTGTTGACTATCCGAGTTTCAAGCTTGTCATTGTTGGTGATGGTGGCACGGGTATATTCTGTTTTCTGAATATTCTTTTAAGAAATGTATCATATCTTATGCTGATAGGAATATTGCATTTTGGAGAAAAGTGATATTTTATCGGTAGCGGTACTAGTTTGAGCTTAGAGTGAGAAGAACAGAGCTTAGAATCTGAAACTATGTTAGTGCACGTGATTTGAATAAAGATTTCCTGAGCCTGGGGATTGGATTCTTGTTCTGAGAAGAAAACTTGTCTATGATTTATTAGGGTTTAAATTTTAGTTAGTATTCCAAACTCGAAAGGTATTCAAGATACATTATTTGAAGTGCATTATTAAAACCCACATAAACCTCTTATTTTCTTGGCTGAGATCATATAAACAGGAAATTCGTCCTTCTTCGTTGTTTGATGTTCGCTATTAAAACTTGTAAATCCATGACATTGCCTTGTAATTGATGATGTTAAAACGGGAACTTGCACATTAATAGAAAAAATGAAGAGAAAAAGAAATCAAGATACTAGTGAATTAGATTACCGGATCTCCTTGATCCAGGTGGATATCATTTGCTAGTATCGGTTCTATTTATAGGATCTTCAATCAAGATGGATCCTTCCAATACTTGATAGGACTTGAAATTACAAGTATGACTGAACTGGTTACCTTTTGTTGTTCAGGAAAAACAACTTTTGTGAAAAGACATGTCACAGGGGAGTTTGAAAAGAAATACGAACGTAAGCATTTTTGCAAATTTTTGTCCATTGAAAGGGTTTTCTTTAAAATAAACAAACAACTTGTATAGTTATGAATTTATCTTTCTATTGTTTCTTATGAACGTAGCAACCATTGGCGTGGAGGTGCACCCATTGGACTTCTTCACAAACTGTGGAAAAATTAGATTTTATTGCTGGGACACTGCTGGGCAGGAGAAGTTTGGTGGTTTACGGGATGGCTACTAGTAAGTTAAAGAATTAGGCCTTTTATTGTTTCGGGTGTATGTTATATGGTCACAAGTTCTAGATTCCCAGCTATACTCTGTTGAACAATTTCCTCATTTTTTGGGGGGAGTCTCCATCGATAATCATTTTCCCTCTTAAGTTGTATCATATTCTTCTTGTAATATTATTGAATTTTCATTATTCTCTTGTACATTTGATCTGTTAGATTATCTTTTGTTGATGGCCTTTTGGTCTGCTTTGAGTCTTCTATTATGTGGTATTAGTTTTGTTTTGATTTCAATTTCCTCCTATCATGTAAGTCCTCATTTTATGTCATTATCCATGGTTGCAGCATCCACGGGCAATGTGCAATAATCATGTTCGACGTTACTGCCAGATTGACATACAAAAATGTTCCTACATGGCACCGTGATCTATGCAGGTGATTTAACATTTATTTGTACACAATGAATTGTTACACAGTCATGACACCCTTCTAGAAGTTGCTTATCATTTGATGAGATGTTAACTTGCAGGGTATGTGAGAACATTCCTATTGTTCTTTGTGGAAACAAGGTCGATGTTAAGAACAGGCAGGTTAAGGCGAAGCAAGTCACGTTCCACAGGAAGAAAAACCTACAATACTATGAAATTTCTGCAAAGAGTAACTACAACTTTGAAAAACCATTCCTGTACTTGGCCAGGAAGTTGGCTGGGTAAATCCAGTTCCCTGTTTGAATTTTGAATTTACTTTTTTCTTTAGTACGTGAGCTTCCATAAAAATCGACTTCCTTATGTTGTGCAATGGCGATCCAGGGATGCGAACATTCATTTCGTGGAGTCTCCAGCACTTGCTCCTCCGGAAGTACAAATTGACTTAGCTATTCAGCAACAGTGAGACTTTCTCATCCTCAGTCTATAACTAATGAAACCATTCACCATTCTTTCGAGTCCTTCACATACTGCTTGTTCTTGTGCAGGCATGAAGCTGAGTTGGCAGCTGCTGCCAGTCAACCCCTTCCAGATGATGACGACGACGCTTTCGAGTAAAAGTGGTGAATCATCTGGTGATGATGCTGTTTGCAAATCTATTTTCCCCGGGGATTATGAAAACAAAAATTGTGGTGTAGGGGTTGGGGTTGGTTTCTGTTAGTGGGTTTTTGTCTATAGAAAGCCATATGGCCTCCTCCGGTGAAAGCTGCTGATTATGCATAATTTTTCTATATCGAGTGTTGGTTCCACTATTGTTTCCTTTCTTCGTTTCTCCATCGGGCTCGATTTCATCGCAGAAATTGTTATGTTTGTGCACACTATATAAGGTTTCGATTAAAAGAAAAAAAAAGAAGGGAAATAGTGGTGATTTTAGGTTTCAATTAAAATACTAAAATTTCACAGTGAATTAACTTAAATTACAAAATAATAATAATAATAATAGTAAATAAATAAATAGACGATTTTGAGCTGATTTTAAATAAAAAAATAATAATCAAAGTTCAAATTATAAAGACCTAGTCTTCAACTTTCCAAGTTTTTATATATTTGATCTAGCTTTAAAAATTATCATTAATAAGCCATTGTTTTTCAATTTTGTATAAACAAGTTGAGTTTTATTTTTGTGGTTTTCAATTTTGACATTTTAAGAAAGTTATTAACCCACTGACACTACCTTCAAATTTTAAGGTGTTATTAAGCGTAAATTCAATTTTATAACCAATTAATCCATTACTATATATAAAAAAGTTGAATATGCCAAAAAATTTAGTAGATCGGATTAAATGTATAATGTCTTATTAGACATATTTTAAAATTTAAAGTGAAAGATCAAATAGATACAAAACTAAAATAGTAAAATTTACCTGTAAAAGTCAAAATTATTATTAATTTATAATTATTAAATTGATATTATTATTAATTTAAAGTTTTAAATGTTTAGGAATATAAATTAATTTTTAATAAAGAAAAAAAAAACGATTAAAAGATTGTATAACTAATCATATCAAATAGTTTTAAATTCGTATCCAGTTGAAATCCTCGGTGGTTTCATTAAATATATATATTTAAAAAAAAAGAAAAAAGAATTCTAGAAGGTACCTTCGCGAGAGGGAAAAGCGACGGTGCAGATGATATAGATTGACAATCCAACGGCCAAGAAAGTAGCGTCATTTCAAAGCCAGTAGGGGTTTACCTTATAAACCCCAAACGGGTGTGAGACCTAAAACGCCGATACCCCTCTGTCTCATTTCTTATTTCTCCCGCTTCCGAACTATCCAAGCGCTTCAATGGTGAGTCTCTTCTTCTTCTTCCAGTGCGATGATCTTTCCCAGTTCGATGGTTTAGTCATCGATCTTGAATTTCAGTTTGTTAATTATACTTTCTTGCGAATTTTGTAGGCTTTGCCGAATCAGAAGACTGTTGATTACCCGAGCTTCAAGCTTGTGCTTGTTGGCGATGGTGGCACTGGTAAATCCTTCATTCTGGCTTTTCTTTTACAATAGTTGTTTTTTACCTATTGTTATATGTATTACATCGTGAGAGATGGTTACTAAAGCGATGCATTAGGGAAAGTGGCCATTGTTTGAAATTGATGCGAAACGAAAGAAACTTGTTTATAATTCGTGAGCTGATGAAGCGTCGGAAAGTAACAATTGATCTGCAGGCGAATTAGAGATTAGATAGAGAGAGATGGGGGGGGGGGGATCAAGCACAATTTCTTAGTTTTTTTATATTTTTTTTATCTAGTTTGGTATGGTTATCTCTGTTTAGTGCGACGATATATGTTCTGCTAGATCTAAATGAATTTAATTGAAATCACATGAGTCTCTCTTATGTTTTTTTGGCAGTATTATTTCAGGAATACCGCTGTTTTTTTTTTTTTTTTTTCGTGTGTTGTTTGTCTGTCTTTTCGTTCTCTCAACTCACACACATCGCTGTCACTTTGTCTAGTATTCATGAGATCTTAACGGTATCATACAAATTAGAAGAAATAGTAAAGGAAGAAAAACATAAGAAATCATTCATTGGGATGGAAGATGAATTATTTTCAATGATTGTTGATGCCGAAATATTTAGTGCTTAATTGACTTGTGTGCATATTCTTTGACCAGGAAAGACCACTTTTGTGAAGAGACATGTCACTGGGGAGTTTGAAAAGAAATATGAACGTAAGCATTACACCAACTTGTTTACAACTTGATGGTTTATTCTATTGATTGTGTTGTCTAGATATTTTATTTTCTATTGTATTCAATCTTCCGTTGTTGTAATGAAACCAGCTACCATTGGCGTGGAGGTGCACCCACTGGACTTCTTCACGAACTGTGGAAAAATTAGATTTTACTGCTGGGACACTGCTGGGCAAGAGAAGTTTGGTGGTTTGCGTGATGGTTACTAGTAAGTTGTAGTTGAGAATTAGAGCTTTAATTCTTTTGGATGGTACTTTGCTTCTGAATTCCCGGATGATCTCTGCTTCTTTTTTTTATTGGAACTTATATAAAACTTGAATATAGTTCGTTTTGTAATCTTGCTGAATTTTCAATATTCTACTGTGCGCCCATCTAATACATTTATGTATCTTGATGTCTTGTTTTTTGAACGGCTCTGAGCATTTTTTGTTTTCTAATGATGCATTACTAGATGTTTTATTTTTTCCATTTCCCCTTATGAACTTCTGAATCAACATTCCTCCCATCATCGAAATTTCTAATTTAATGTTTTTGTGTACATGATTGCAGCATCCATGGGCAATGTGCGATCATCATGTTTGACGTTACTGCCAGATTGACATATAAAAACGTTCCTACATGGCACCGTGATCTTTGCAGGTGACTTAACGTTTGTTTTTGTACATAATTGTTCCATTTCATGGCACCCTCCTGGAGCAAACTTACAATAGTGATTTTTCTGTCAAATTGCAGGGTGTGTGAGAATATTCCAATTGTTCTTTGTGGAAACAAGGTTGATGTGAAAAATAGGCAGGTTAAGGCCAAGCAGGTCACATTCCACAGGAAGAAAAACTTACAGTACTATGAAATATCTGCAAAAAGTAACTACAACTTTGAGAAACCATTCTTGTACCTGGCCAGGAAGTTAGCTGGGTAAATTCAATAGCCTGGTTGTTCTACTATTATGTTTAAAAAATTTGTTCATTCATGACGAGTGATTTCCTTTTCTTATGGTTCTTTCATGTAGGGATGCTAACATTCACTTTGTGGAATCTCCTGCCCTTGCTCCTCCAGAAGTACAAATTGACTTGGCAGTTCAGCAGCAGTAAGACCTTATCACAACTCATAACCAATGAACCATTGACATTCTTGTGAGTAATATCCACATTCACCACATATTTTGGCTTGTTTTCTTGCAGGCATGAAGCGGAGTTGGCTGCAGCTGCCAGTCAACCCCTGCCAGATGATGACGATGACGCATTTGAGTAAAGACGTGGTTTGATCAACTGGTGATGATGTTCTTTACCAGAATCTTTACTTTCTCATTTTCCCTCGAGTGAAATTGTTGCTAGGATTGACTGACAGGAGGCAATAGGTGGGCTGGATGTGGGTATTGGTAGAGATTTTGAGTTTTGAAAACGTCAAGTTTTCCCGGAACAAGAAAGAATTTGGTGTTGATGATTTTGTTTTTTGTGAGCGAGTTGTGTATCGATTAATGTAACCGTGTGGACTGAAAGTTACATTATTTGGGTTTGAGTTGATTTAATTCCTTTCTTCAACCATATTCTGCATTCTTGGGATGGCAAGAATATTGAATCAAGTTATCAGTCATTAAAACGTCTAAATTATATTATTAAGTGAAATATTTAATAACCTTTTTTACATTCTAATATTTATTTGTTTAGTAGTAATGAGGTTGATCTTCTGGTGATGCTCTCTTTCATCTCTTTAGTTGATCTTCTGGTGATGCTCTCTTTCATCTCTTTAGTTGATCTTCTGGTGATGCTCTCTTTCATCTCTTTAGTTGATCTTCTGGTGATGCTCTCTTTCATCTCTTTAGTTGATCTTCTGGTGATGCTCTCTTTCATCTCTTTAGTTGATCTTCTGGTGTGCCTATTAAGAGCGACAGAAGCCAATACAGGTGTTAGGATGCGACCGTGTATAGACTAAAATTTCATTGGCATCATGGTATTCTTTTTCTCATTGGAACAAAAAAGGAAAAGAAAAAAGGTGTTGAAGGTTGTTTTCTCTCTTGAGTTTTGTATCGATCAATAGGGCACATGGCCACCATTAAAGTTTATTATGAGAACTTTATTGAATGCTACACTGTTTTATTAAACTCTTTCTGCAACCTGTTTAGCATTTCGGAGTTCTCTTGCGGGTAATCTGATGTCATAGGGGCATGGCTAGAGGAAAGCGATTATGTGGCACTTACTCTTACTGCTGAGTGAGTTAGTTAATTCAAAATCGTGTTGTTTTTGGTCAGATTACATATACTCAAGCTTCTAATCTTGTTTTAAAAAGGTTTTGAAAAACGGGTAGAGAGAAATTTTGGAAAGAGAGCTGGAGAGCAAGATTGAAATAAATGAAAGAAAGCAATGTTATAAACAAAGAACAACACAACAGCTTAGAAAATAGAACTCCGGGTAAGAAGAATTGACGACTAATCGCATCCCCTACAATACGTTCGGAGACAGTCTATCGGGTGTAGATAAGATTTTTCTAAAACGTCACACTTAAGAAACTATATACCATAAAAACGGTAAAGGAAAACAATAAAATGATAAATACAAGGTAAGGTGTTTGATATGTAACGGACATGCGACCGTGAACGCGTTGAACAGGTGCTGCAACTTGGGCCTAACCCATGTATGAGCTGGGTGAATAGCCATTTCTGATGGGCCAAGTAGCCTAATCTAACAACAGCAGCAAAGTTCTGCCACTCAAATTAAAACTTCCAGCTCCCAAAGATGACTTGATCCTTCCATCCGTCAAATTTAAGCTGAAAATGCAGCCACAAACATTTTCTTAACTAACTGGTTGAAAACTCAAATTAGTGTTCATATACAAAGCTTAAGTTAACAGGTCAGGGCATGGAGTGGCCCATCTCACGCGGCCTTAGTTGTTGCAAAATGAAGTAGTTAGTTGTCTTTCAATTCGTCCTTCTATTTCCCATCGCATAAGGACTTGTCTCTATCCATGTCGGTCTCAACAGAACACTCTCCATTTCACTTGGACTATGCTCCAACGAGAATCCATTAAATCATATTCTGTTTTCTATTTCCTTAAAGAAATCCCACAGTAACAAAGAATTTAAGTATCAATCTCACCCAAAAGTAAGACATGCCGGCATGTCTACCAAATGTGGGGCGGCTTTTAAAACCTCTCTTCAATGGGGGGCGCCGGGGCCTGCTTTTGTACCTGAATATCACCACAACTAACCTCTCCATCAAACACCAAGAGATCAAGTGGCTTTTTCACTGTCGGTGCTTCATTGTCTCCGCTCCGCTACAATGTGGCTGACAGTTATGCATCATCGATCGTTAATGTATAAGAGAGAAACTACAGAAGTAATTCAAATTTACACTAATCTTATTAGCTTCAAACTCCCAAGCCCTTCAACCATTTTGATTCATGAATGATGGAAAAGAAAGTGTGGGGAAATGTTAGTAATTAAAAAGACTGCGACTTTACAGAACCCATTAAACCCCATCATGTGAAGCTACGAAAAAACAGAGACCCCAAATGAATTTAGATGAAAAAAATGGAATTGGTGGGGCAAGGAAGCATAATCAAGCAATGAAAATGGAATGCAGGCTGTTTTTCATGCAAACTCCAAACAGGACATGTTCTGTAAAACCACCATGTCTCTCCTCTAAGCTTATACGATGAGAAGCATCAAATTCCTGTCGTTGTCTCTGCTATTTCCCCCAATAAGCTACCCACACCGATGCAAGATCCGACCTATTCTGCTACTCAACTTCGATTGCTACTGTCCTGTTCTTCGAATGATTATGGTTTGTTTTCCATGTATGAATGAATATCCATTTTGGTTGAAAAAGGACAGTAAGACACAGTTGGTTTTAATTAGAGGAACAATTCCAAAATTTAGCACAATTTCTTGCTTGCTTTTCTTCCTTCCTCTGGGTTTCTTGCTTACATTTTAACTCTCCAATCTTGTGAAAAGAAACTGATATGAAAATTACATTAAAAAAAAGAAGGGCTTGTTTTCTTTGTTACAGCATATTAATGGAGAGAGTGGGAAGAAGGAGATGATGTTCATAGATGACAGTGAAAGCCTGAAATTCAGAGAGAGAGAGAGAGAGAGAGACAGATTTTAACTGAAAAAGTGAAAACAGAGAGAGAGGCTCCAATTCCAATGGAAGATGTTTGGGAATAGTACGGATAAATTCATTTCTCTCTCTCTTTTCCCTTTATTTTCTTTAAAAATCTCACATAAAAAAACATCACTAGTGTCAGAGTTTGTTATGTTTGGTAAAAAAAAAAAACAAAAAACAATAAATATATATATAGACTAAATTAATAATAATACCTATAACCTTAAACTTTAAAAAATACTAATAATTTTCTTAATATTTCTGATGATTTATATTTCTGATTAATATTTCTGATGATTTAGAAGATATATAAAAAAAAAGAAAAAAAAAGAAATAAAGAGGGAACAAAAATGTTTTGGTCTTTGTAGGTCTGCCACTTTTTGAAATCACAATTAAAAGAGGAATAGCTTTTTAATTATTATTTAATATTTAATTAATGAATATCTTTTTGGCCCACTTGCTTTTTTTCTAGCTCTTTCATGCCTACCTTAGCTTAGATTAGGTTCCTACCATCAATTAATTAATTAATTCTTTAATCTTCATAATTATTAAAAAATCTTTATTATCTTTTCGAATCCCTTGTGCTTTCTAAAGCTAAAAAAGGTTCCAACCATTTATCCACTCTTTGATTTGACCAAATTATGACTTTGTTTGTAGTAACATTACATACATAATATTATTCAATTAAACCAAACATTCCTTTTTTGTCCTCAAACTTATCTTCTTTTTTTTATTTTATATTTTGCCAAATTATTGTTTTTTAAATTTTTTTTTTGATAAATTGAGCATAAAATTAGACAATGGCTGATTAAAAAAAAACAAATATATATTTGTAGAACAGTAATTGTGAGGAAAAAGAAAAAGAAAAAAAAAACAATGATTGGTGGTAGAAGGGTAGTTAAGTCATAAGGAGAAAGAAAACAAGGATCTGCTGCATCTGCCAAACCATTGGGTTGATGTAACTAAACACTTTCTGATTTCGACCTCCATACTCAATCATTGGATGACACGTGTCTTGACGTGATTTGACTTCCCTCTTTCACTTCTATTCTTATTATTATCATTGTTTTTTTAAAAAAACAATAATAAATATTTCTTAGAACTGAATAATAATAATAATAAAGAAAAACCATTTACACATAAAGTTGTGATTTGTGAAGTACTAGTGGTCACACCGTTGCTACCGTTTATTCTCTGTCACCATTTTCATACCCAAAATAATAACGATAATAATAAATTATATATATATATTTTAACTATAAACTTTCTACTTAGTCATTCAATTTTTTTTATTAAAAAAAATAATAAAAAAGAATCCAACAAGTATATGAGAAGGGAGTTTGGGCTAAAAACGACAATTTCAAATCATTTCATTAAAAAGTTTATTTGTATATATATATATATAATAATAAAAAAAAAAAAGAAAAAGAAAAAAGTGATGAAATTGGGGTGAAGATGTGAAGGCTAAAATCCAGAATTGATGTAACTACACAATATGGATTTGTGAAGAAGAGGGTATTGCCAAAGATGCCCAAATGTCACATTCTCACAGTGGTCAAACAATATTTGTTTTTACTTCAAAACATAATAAATTCAATATAATAGAACCAAATCTCTAAATTACATGATGGTCCCAATGAATTGAGCATTATTTGACATTAACCAAAATAAATAAATTAAAAATTACTAATAATTACATGGATGAAAATTTAATTCTAAAGTTTCTCCTCCATACTTGCACCATCCCATTTTATTTTATTCATTAAAAAAATGCATGCTCTTATTATTACTATTATTATTATTGTTATTGTTTTTTAATTTTCAAATTTTCATTTTTTGATACTCATAAACCAGGAAAATATGCCCAAAAAACAAACTTATCCAATTGACTCTTACAAAAAAGGTGAAATTGATGAACATTTGCAATAAATACAACAGCTACCCCTTTTTATATATACAGACAAAATAAATGGATGATCATTTAAATGGTTTATATTATAAATAAATAAATAATTTCTTTGCATTTTGGGGCATTAGAGATTAAAGGGAGAGGTAGTAGTAGTAGTACATCATGAACGGCAGGCTTTTTTTGGTTGGATTCTTTTGGTCATTTTCGATAACTCCATCACTCCTTATGTTCTTACCTTTGTCCTTTCTCTTTCTTCTCTGTTTGTTTCTTCAATCATATTCCATCTTATAATGAAAAGAAAAATTAGGGTTGTTTTCATATCGGTTTGTTTCGTTTCGGTGTGGTTCGATATGAGATATTGCGTTGACAAAGAAAGGTTAGATATGTTGGGGTGGTAAAAAGTTAGGAGAGACGAGATGGACCCAAGATGTCTGAGGTGTATTGAGACAAAGTTGAGGGGTGGATGACTGGTTGTGGGCACCCATTGTTGGGTCAACTAAAGCATATTTCCCCATTAAAGCCTCACAAACAAACTCTTACATACACACACCACCATTGTTCCCATGTGCACAAATTTAAGAGCAACATTCCAAAACGACAACTTCCTTTTTGCTTCTCTTTCTCTCTTCCTTTCTTTCCCCCATGATCATGTTTTTGGAACAACAAAGACACTTGTTTGATTTCCTGTATGATCTTAATTGATTTTAAATTTTGAATTGTGAGATCTCACATCGATCGGAAAGAACAACGAAGGCCTTCAACAAGTGTGGATATTATGGTGGTAAAAGAAGAGAGTGAAGGGTGCTAAAGGATAGAGAGAAAGGAACAAGTATATCTGTGAGGAAGTTGACTGGTGGAGGAGTTTGGAGGTGCCATAAAAATGATAGTTCTGGTGCAGATAAGTTGGCTCATTTGGCTTCTTTTGTGTGGCACCTTCTGCCTGATGTGTGGTACTTTGTCATTTGGCACCCACTCACCCAAACAACAAATAATAAAGGATCAATCTTTTCATTTTATTTCAGATCACTTTTTAAGGGATACGGATACGAACGTACAAAACTTCACAATCACAATCGTATAATATTATCCATTTTGAATATAAACTCTCGCGACTTTACTTTTTACTTCCTCGAAAGGTCTCTTACCAATGAAGATAGTGTGTTCCTTACTCCCGTGATCTTCCTCTTAATTAGCTAATGTAAGATTACTTCTCTACTCTCGAGACTAATCCTCTCAATAATCCTCAACGCTCTTGATCCTCTCCTTAAACAAAATACACCATAGAACCTCCCTTTGAGACTTCCTTCTTGGAAGCTACGAAACCATTTGTATGAAATAAATTAAATTAATTCTAACTAATTTTAAATCTTTTCATTCTAAAGCTAGTTAATTTGTGATGTATATATTTTAGTTTGCAATTAAGAAAGTAAATTTGAAATCGGGAAAATGGTTTTCTTTAACTTTTCTTTTTAAATGAATTATTTGATCTGTCTAACATTAAAAGATGAATCGAAAGAAAGTCGGATGGTGCGAAATAGTGACTATAAAGAAAAACAGCATATTTTTGTTTCTATATGAACAAGATAAATATTTATTTTCATATTGCTATAAAAAGAAAATAAATTTAATCTTTATACTTCAGTTTATTAGTTTTAACGGCATTGATGTAAGGTCAACGTCAAAGTGTTTTTCAACGATTTTTCTTTTAAAAAAAGAAATGAGAGTTTAATACGAATAAATAATTTCTAAAAAATTTAAGAAATAAGATATTTTCTTTTTTCAGGTGGGTTCAGTGATAATGGAATAATAATAATAATAATAATAATAATAATAATAATAATAATAATAATAATAGAGAAGAAAAAAGACAAGAGTAGTATATTATTATAATACAAATGGAGAAGGAAAAAAAAAGAAAAAAGAATTTGTTTTGTTTGGGTGATTCGCATAGATTTGCAATTGCGGGCCCCTAAGGCGTTGGGCTTTGTTGCTGTTTCCATCTCTCCCTCATGCTTTCCGTTTATTTATTTAAATCCCACGAACCAACTCTCCAATACTACACACCATCCTTATTCCTTACCCAAATAAGGCAAACAAAATATCGCCCAATGAACCACACTCCACCGCCGCCCTTAGACTCAATCAAGATCCCTTTCCTATGCGCCCTCCTCTTCATACTCGCTGTAAAGATGGCGGTGGCGTTGTGGTGGAAGCCCAGAAGGATAGAAGCACACTTTCTCCGCCAAGGAATTCGTGGCCCTCCTTATCGTTTCTTCATCGGTAACTTCAAAGAGTTGGACTCTATGATGCTCGCCGCTACCTCCCGTCCCATGCCCAATTTCTCCCACAATATTCTACCCCGCGTCCTCTCTTTTTACCATCATTGGAAGAAAATTTACGGTACCCATAATTCAAATCCCCTCTTTTCTTACCTTTTTTTTTATTTTTTTTTATTTATATATATATATATATATATATATATATATGTACATTTTGTAATGAAACTAGGTTCCACATTTCTGATCTGGTTCGGACCCATTGTTCGAGTGGCGGTGTCCGACCCGGACATGATCCGAGACATCTTGACCACCAACTCAGAATTCTACGAGAAAAACGAAGCTCACCCTCTCATCAAAAAGCTCGAAGGCGACGGCCTCCTTACTCTCAAGGATCAGAAATGGGCTCACCATCGCAAGATCATCTCCCCCGTATTCAACATGGAGAATCTCAAGGTAAAATTTTCAAATTTATAAAAAAAAAAAAAAAAAAAATTGTTATTTCATGTGGGGTTTGGTTTGGTTGGTATATATACAGTTGTTGATTCCGGTGGTGGAGGAAAGTGTGGCGGATATGGTGGAGAAATGGTCGGCCATGGCAGGCGGCGCCCCCTCGGACGAGGTGGAGATTGATGTTTTTGATTGGTTCCAAACGCTAGCTGAAGATGTGGTGACCAAGACAGTGTTCGGAAGTAGCTATGAAGATGGTAAAGCCATTTTCAAGCTTCAAACTCAACAGATGATATTAGCTTCCGAAGCTTTCCAAAAGGTCTTCATTCCTGGCTACAGGTACAATTCAATAATCTTAGCTCTTTTCTTTATTTATTTCATTTTATTATTAAACGAATTCTTTTGGGGTTTAATTTTCAGATTTTTGCCGACAAGAACCAATATTAATTCGTGGAAATTAGACAAGGAAATAAGGAAATCATTGATGAAATTGATCGAGGGTCGAAAAGGGAATTCTGAGAAAATTTGGGCAATGGATGAAAAGAGGCCAAAAGATTTATTAGGGCTCATGATTCAAGCTTCCAACTCATCATCTTCTTCTTCATTACACACTAGTATTTCCGTCCACGACATCGTTGAAGAGTGCAAAACCTTCTTCTTTGCTGGCAAACAGACCACTTCCAATTTGCTGACGTGGACTACTGTCTTGCTGGCGATGCATCCACAGTGGCAAATTCAGGCACGTGACGAGGTTCTTAGCGTGTGCGGTCCACGTGCTCTCCCCTCCAGAGATGACCTTTCTAAGTTGAAGATCGTAAGCCCCTTTTTTCATACAAAAAGAACAAAATAAAATAATAATAATGACGAATTAAAAGAAAACCCACTAGTTATTTATTTATTAATATCACGCCATAAATATTATAACAAAAAATTGGATTATGTTAATTAATTATAGAAAATGATAATGTTTTAAATTAGATTACAGAAATGGCTGATTACCTTAGAAAATGACTTTTTTTTTCTCATTTAATTTGGTGTTTGCTTCTTTATTAAGAAAAACTAAACTGTCAACTTTTGTTATGGTAGCTGAGCATGATACTGAACGAGTCCTTACGATTGTACCCGCCGACGGTGGCTACGATTCGACGTGCAAAGACAGTGGTGGAGCTAGGAGGGCGGGTGATCCCACGCGGGACAGAGTTCTTAATCCCAATTCTAGCAGTTCATCATGATCAAAATATTTGGGGGAATGATGCGAACGAGTTCAATCCAGAGCGATTCTCAAAAGGCGTGGGCCATGCTGGAAACCATCCAGCCGGGTTCATTCCATTTGGACTAGGTCTTCGTGCTTGCATCGGCAAGAATTTGGCTCTTCTGCAAGCAAAATTGGCAATGGCGATCATAGTTCAACGTTTCTCATTTCGATTGGCTCCTTCTTATCAGCATGCACCAACCGTCTTGATGCTTCTTTATCCGCAATACGGAGCCCCCGTTGTTTTTCAAAAGATAGAGACCCCAAGGGATTAAGGATGAAAGGGGTTTGGGAGGCTATTTGATCCTTGTCCTTCGTACACTAACCCCATAGTGTTGCAAGTTTATTATGAATATGTATGAGTAAAATGGCTAACATATTGGTGTGTATGAGTTAAAACTGTCCATTTGAAGTATTGATGGGTTTGCATTAATCGGTAAACAATAACCATAAAATGACAGCAAAAGAAAGATTGATATGGAAGCCAGTTAGGATTGAGAAGCCCTATGCGCAAAAAAAGACAGAGCATTCCCAGAAGGAAAAAAAAAGGAAAGAAACAAACAGAAAGGAGCAATTTCCTCCATGACTGCGCTCCCTTTGTCACCTTACTAGCATGCATTCTCTCTGGGAAACCTCATTTCCTTTAATTCTTCCAAGAAAAACCTCACGATTTCATGGAAATTTCTAATTAATCTCCCTTCTCAATAAAAGCCCTTTAATCTAACTAATCTCTTTCTTTTAATTATAATCATGTCGATTTTTTCAAAAAGATCCTAGTTTTACCTCTCGAAGGCTAAAGAGAGGGATTTTTATTTCTATCTTTGTTTACGAGTATAACTTTAGTGTAAAAGAAATTATATAGGACATTGGATTCCGTTCGTATAAGATTTGATTTTGTTTGTGCCATGCTAACTTTATGTTACATTGTAATCAAACTTTGAATCTTTAGACTTTAGTTTGTTTTTTGAGTAAAGGAATTAAATAAGAAAGCATGCTTCCAAGCCTGTGGTGTAAGGCATGATTGCTACATGTCTCCAATCTCCAATCCCCAAATCTCCTTTACTTACAGCCTCTCTCTCTGTCTCTCATTAATCAATCCCTAATTAGAAGAAAAAAGTGATTAACTAAGTGTTAATATAAGAGAAAAGAAGTGTCTTGTGTCTTGTGTCTTGTGTTGGTTCCATTGCACATAATGAAAAAATAATAACAAAATTTACACTTCTCAAGACAAGTCAACTTCGCATCAGATAATTACATGAGCAAAAAGTAAAAGAAGGCACTGTCTTCTTCTCTGTTCTTTCCTCTCTCTCTCTTCTGTAAACATGAAATGATATGAAGTAATAATAAGAAGGTATGAGGGGTTTTGAATGAGCAAAATGAGGGAGGGAGGGAGGGAGGTGGCTCTCCTATTTGACAGGAAATAAATTCATGTGTACTATTTCACATATGATATGTCTCTCTCTTCACTAAGCCATGATTGTATTATGTGTTCAGAGAGGGAGAGAGATCCCTTGGGAATATCAACCATTGATCCCTAATCAATAGAGTAATGCCTTATGTTTCCCAAAATTGGCTCATATGCCAAAGCAGAGAGCTGGCTAAGCTCTGTTCTTGATTAAATGCACTAATTTCTTTCTCTTTCTCTTTCTTCTGAGCACAAAGATGATCCACCATATCTCAGTAGTGCTGCAGTTTACAGGCAGCACCTCATAACTTTTATTTTAACTGTCATATGATTACTTGTTTGTATGTATGTGTCTATATATATATATATATATATATATATAATAGATATGTGGCATTGCTGAGAAGACTTTAGTTGAGGTCTGCTATCTGCCACATGTACTTTCTACTTTGTTTTTCTACATAAACACACTGTATGATGAGATAAAGGTGACAACAACAACAACAACCATTTCTCTCTCCAAATAAGAATCTATAACTGTTACTAAAATACAACCACATCCTTGGCCATCACCTTCCATCACTTGCCACAGAGAGATACAAAGAGATACCGATATTTGATGGGACTTTCTGACCTCTTCTCCCTTACTTCAAAGAATCGAATTATGTTTTTTAAAAAAGATGCAAACTTTGAAGTCTTTGTCAATATCCAATTAGGGGATTTGCTTAATTTGTGTATAGATATAAAGGGGTTGGTTGAGTTCATTGTTGTTGATGATGATAAGTTGTGATAAGGAAATGCAGAAGAGGCTAAGGCTAATTTCAGAATGTGAGAAGGGGTTGGAAGGTGACACCTCTCTCTTTCTCTGTGTGTAAGTGTCTGTGTGACAGAGGGAGCAAGATCACATGGGAATGCCAATCAAGAAGAGTTGCTAATGAGCCAATAGCAGAGGATTTGGTGTGCCCCATAAATGCTGTGGCCTTTCTTGTAGGGTTCATGCCCATCAACCCCTTTTTTCCTAAGATCTTACAGACAAAATTAAAATCAATTCACCTTCCCATCAACAGAACCCAGCCTTCTCTCTCCCTCTTTTTCCATTTTGTTTGTTTTATAAAAATGTAAAAACAAGGACTAGTTGGCCACTTTTAAAGATGCCAATCTTCATTCTCTCTCTCTCTCTCTCTTAACATTTGTTCTTTTTTTGTTATCTCGAGCTGTGAGATTGTTTCCTTGGTCCTGATTTATGAATAAAGTATTTGGCCAAAAAAGGGTTGTGGGTTGGTTTATTTTCTTCTGTTTAGGAGAGAGAAACTATCATAATTGTGAAGATTGGAAGGCATCATCATCAAATGGGGGCTACTGGGTTGGTTATGTGGAAAGAGCTCCTCTGTTTCATTAGGTACTTGAATCTCAGCTGCTGTTAGAGATGGGACCTCTAGTATGGCGAACCTCTAAAAAAGCTAAGGCCTCTGGTTTAGATGCTGTTTTCAGCAGGCAACAACCATAAAAACAAAGTACAGTCTAAAACAAATCCCAGGTAATAACAATATCCAACAGTAAAAGAATTTCAAAACAAATGGTTGAATACGATGTATCAGTGACATGGTCAAGTGAATTACATTACCAAGTTCAACATATGAAGCCAAATATTTGTTGTCTGTGGTGTGGTGGCTATGCAGTTGATTTTGAGTACCAAGTTGAATATACAGCACCGCAGAAAGGTTTAAAGTATAACCTCCCGGGCATTTGCCATCGCTTGTCATCGAGAAGAAGACGACGCCAGTCTTGATCTTAACCACCCTGAAATGGAGAAATGTAGTGAGGAGCCATGTAATGAAAACATTGGCTCAGTCATCACAAACAGTTCTAATTAACATAGCTCACAGTGTCCAATTGTTTCCAGACAACAATCTCTCTCTACAAGATTACTACATATTTTTCAAAACTAAGTGAAAGAATGACAATGTTCTTATGCTGAGCATATCTCAGTTGTTTCCAAATATCTATAACAACGTCTTCATCATACAATTGCAAAAATGAATCCATGAAGCAAAAAACTCGACTTGGACTAATGAGCTTAAAATGATTCAATTGTTGGCTAAGTTGTACATTCAGTTTATATCAGAAATGGCTACTGTAAAAACATAAGAGAAGTAATGACTATGAGAACAGAGCTGGAGAATATATATGAAAGAGAAGCAAAAGAATTATTTCTCAATCATTTAATAGGAATTCTGGTATCTGCAGAGATTAAATATTTTATCTGCATTAAATGTTCATCATTCGATATGTTAAGTGAAAGCCGAAGATTTGTGATCAATACTTCTTGTTCCCAACTCAAAGGTCCTGATGCATGCAATGCCTCGATAGTGCAACGGTAGGCATGTAACTCTAACCTATGGATTTCAGCTGCCAATTCTTCTTTGGTAGGGAAGCAGTGGCCTTCATATCCCGAACCATGAGGTGATCGATCATCAGGGAAGTGACAAGCAATTTGTTCAGTCATAGCAGCAGACACATCACAAGGCATCTCACTTGAGTTGTCACTACTGATGCTGCAACTACCAACAGAGCACATAATGCTATCTCCATCGTTTAGTTCTTGAACCGGACTAACTGGTTCTTTACCCTTGACATCCAGTTTCAAATGCCCACCATGTCTGCGATTCAGATATTCAGGCCTATGTCTTTCACCCAGATAATCTCTAAGATATGAAACAGGACCTACCTGCAGTTCAGGTAACT
Source organism: Cucurbita ficifolia (assembly GCA_033971965.1). NCBI lineage: Eukaryota > Viridiplantae > Streptophyta > Magnoliopsida > Cucurbitales > Cucurbitaceae > Cucurbita > Cucurbita ficifolia. Next base: position 2,760,100 of record CM066972.1, read on the forward strand.
TCGTTGGATTTGCAGCAACCACCTTAACATATCGCCCGTCTTTCTCAATCAATCTAACTTTATGGCTCGCTCCATAAAATGCTCCAGACGAGCAATCGGTTGATCTCTTCAGAATTCTAACGTTGTAGCCATCTTGAATTCTTTTGTTCCTAACAGCAAAACAGTCATCTTTTTTCCACAGAGTGGTCCTTGAGTTTGTCTTCTGAACTTGAGAGGTTGAATTTTGATTGTGGTTCAAAAGTTGATTGGCATGGAGCTTCCCTCCGTTAGAATTTTGGTTTCCCTGCGTGAATAATATTTCACTTCTTCACTTATAATGTTATCAACACATGAAAACTGCAAGAAAATATGATATGAAAATTGCTTTGATGTTTTTTTTTCCGTATATTAAAATGTATAATCTAAAGGCTAATGCAAGTTCATGACTCCTAAGTAAGACATAAATGTGAATGTTGCTGAAAGACATTAGTGCATACTCATTCAGCAACACGATAAATTCAACAACAACATCATGACACAAGCTCCTCACCACATATATGATAAGTTTTACAATTCATAACCCATAATAGAACAAAAAGTAATACTGTGGAGAAAAGGTAGATAGATGATATTTACCTTCCCAACCATAACCCTTGCACCATCATCATCTTCCCATGGCTGTCGAACCCGGATATTGGTTTTTCTGACTTTAAACTCCTGAGAGGATCCAAGTAATCTGACAAGAATGTGCATTTCCCCCAAAACGTCTGAGATTGTGGCAATTTTCCATGAGTTGTTATCAAACACCTCTACAACATCACCAGGAGCCCAAGCCCCCTTAACGTCTAAACGAGTGTGGCAGGGTACGATGACCTTTTGAGACACCTGCTCCACCATAGCATGGTTGCTGCCACCCTTGGACTTAACATGTCTAACTATATAGTTGGCGCCATTGCTTCTTATCGCTTCCATAGAACATTGTGGTCCTAAAGGCACCTTCTTTTTGCTCAATATTTTCAGCTTACTCCCGTTTTTGAATTTCATGATGTGTAGCCCAAATTACTAATCGAAATCTGTTATCAGAGTTAAAGAAAACACGAGTTGAAGCTAAAATAGACACTATAAAATATTTTCGAGATTAAAGAAACAAAAATAGACATCATTCGATATAATTTCTATAAACAGAGGAGGGTCCAAAACTATGAGAATGAAAACTAAAACTCTTTCTCCAAGACTTATAGTTTCTATAAACATATTCACTCTGCAAAAAGTTAATGAACAGAGAAATGGAATAAAAGATCAACAGAAGATTTCAGACTGTCTGATATATTCTCCATTGTATTGCACCACAAAAAGGAAAGTATCCCAAATGTTTAAGCCATTTATCATCTATAATTCTACCATTGGTATGTCAAAATTATAAATAGCTTAGTCTTTTTGGGTCTTGATACATCCGAAAGCAACACGAAACAGCCTCCAATTCGATTTTTGTTTTTTTTTTTCGTTTTCTTTGTGTGTTTGATTATACTAATTCCTTTTGTAATCGCTAAAATATCAGACATCAAGCAGCACCATCATCGATACTGTTCATAAAATCATGCTGCAGAACAAATAAAAGCAAATCAAAAGAAAATTCATAGCAAAAAGTACGCTCTATGATTCATCAGAAAATGTAATGAAAGAACACACAAACTAATTTCAGTAAGGTTGCTCGCTGGAAAGAGGGAAAGAGAAGGAAAAATCAACAAAATCTTGAATAGTTCCTCGATCATGCCATAAAAACACAAAATATTCATCAAAACAAGTTCATGAAACTGATTAGTCTATTATCGATTTCTTTGTACAATATTATCCAATCCCATGATTTCCCTACGTTTTCCACTGTTTTCTGAGCAACCAAACACCATCCTGAGAAACGAATAACCCCCAAAACCAAGAAAAAGAAAGAACGAAAGAAAATTATGAGCAACGAACGGAAATTGAAGCATCAGAAAGCGAACAAAATAGAGGAAATAGTGAGGAAAGAGCATCAAGATTTAAGGAAGTGCTGAAAATGGAAATATAGATGGAAGCAAAAAGAAGATCGAATTGAAGGAAGCAAAAGGGAAGGAATTTCACTGACCCTTTTGAATTGCAGCGAGAAAATTGTTATCCCAGGATCGTCACAAGCCTCTTTCTTTGTATCTAATTTGTGCTTCTATTTTGTGTCGGTCCTTATATTGGATAATTAAGCGTGATTTGCTTTTAATTTTTAGGCCATACTAAGAAGGCCCAGAAAAAGAATGCAAATCAAATATATTTATTTATAAATAAATAAAACTTAATAAATAAACAAAGAATAATGGTATGGTTTTTATGCTCAACTTGCCAACAATCAGCCCCAAGAATAGCTTGTTGAGTTGGGAATTGCCTGTTCATCATTTTCTTCTTCAAAGCAAGCACTATACCAAATATATATATATTTTGAAATTTCAATTGGGTTTTAATGAGTTCTTGAGGAAAATGGATCAAATTAAACTACAATTTATCCCATGAGTTGTGGGGGGAAAAAATGAAAATATAATTAAATTATATACCAAACATTTAGGCAAATGCTTAATAATTTGGTAGATTTGGCCACCAAATCATAATATTTTTTCAAATTTTATGAATTTCTCAAGTAATTGTTGTAAATTGTTTACAGATATTTTACGGTTTAATCTGGATGAAGTTATGGACAAATTTTATAATAATTTTTCTCTTTTTATCCATAAATATCATTTTGGTTTACTCAAACCGATTATAAATAAGTTAGTCATCAACTCTACCATGATTGGAATCGAATCGAATAAAAGGATCCGAATATGGAATATTGTTAGAGTTGAATCAGAAGGCTTAAGATGTTGGCTGTTGTGAATGGCTGTGTAAGTTTGAGATCCGAAACTAGAAAGGGAGAAGTTTTAGAGAGAATATTAGAGTTTATCCATTCTCTACTTTCTTTCCCTTCTCCATTCTTTTTAAGATTTGTCTCTGTCTTTCTCTAAACAAGAATATGTCTAAAATATGCAATCTATATGACAGTCATAGTGATCAACTTTTACTATAGACTTACCTTTATTTTGTTCTCTCTTTTTCATAAAAAAAAAAAACAGAGCTAGCATTTGTTTTCTTCTTTGTTGAAATGGAAATAGTCTGAGCCTACTCTAAGTCCGAGGACGCTGAGCTCTGAAGGGGGTGGACACCAGGCGGTGTGCCACCAAGGACGCTGGATCCCGAAGGAAGGTGGACACCTGACAGTGTGTGGACGAAGACGCTGCCTCGAAGGGAGATGGATTGTGAGAACCAACATTGATTGGAGAGGGGAACGAGTGTCAGCGAGAACGCTGGGTCCCGAAGGAGGTGGATTGTGAGATTTCACATCAGTTGGAGAGAGAAACGAAACATTCTCTATAAGGGTGTGGAAACCTCTCCTAATAACGCGTTTTAAAACTGTGAGCCTGACGACGATACGTAGCAGACAAAAGGCTATTACAGAAGAAACAAGTAGCTGTGTAATTTGGAGGTTGAGTAGGGTGAAAGCAAATGAGGTGTTGTTGAGAGGGCAAAGTTTGGAGATGTGTGCGTTTAAAGCTTGAAATTAGCTTGAGAAACACGTTAATCTCTCTCCCTCTACCAATTTCATAGATCATAATCAACCCAACTTTGCCTCTTTTCAAACAATATTCTCCTAAATCTGTTAAAAACTTCATACACATCGCTATGCCTTTTTTATCTGTTGCTTTCAAGCCAACAACTCCTCGTATCATACACGTTTTAGTTAAAAAAATGAAGTAGCTTTGAAGAGTGCATTTTTATTTGAACCAACAATGATAAAGAAGCAATGAGTTACATTATGGATGTGTACTCAAAATTTACCTGGATGAACAAATCCAGAGGATTAAAGCAGAGAGAAGCAGAATGAGAGGAATGAGATGAACTGCATTATGTCCAGGAGATTTAAAATGTGACCCCAGTTCTTTCTTGGGGGTATCAGTCTTGAACAGTGGCAAGAGATGAGGAGCTTGGTCATTCTTCAATGGTGGGGAGGTGATGAAACCCGGTGGCATGTCGACCGAGAGCTCGTCGAAGTTTCGAGACGTGCTTGAAGACCTATGCATTGTGAAGGGAAAGTAGTGTTGGGGGTGAATGGAAGGAGAAAGGAATGACAGATCTTCTTATACACAAATGCTATTCCATTGGTTTTGTTCAGTTAAGGAGAGAATGGGGCTTTGCTTTCGGAGCCAAAAATGGCGTGGGGAGAAGAGATTGGAAATCCCAAGAGTTGACAAAAGTGATGAATGATGAATAAAGCACGTTGGGGTGGCGGTGGTGGCTTCATTCAAAAGCTGCTTGAGGGGCAACTAAAGGCGTGGCCATAGGCGTTTTCATGTGAAAGCAAAATGTGTATCTTGTTTTAACAAACGTTTTTCAACACTCTCGTGTATCCTCACGAATCTTCAGCTTAACCGTTTGTATATTGTTGAGGATTATTGATGGAGTTTGGTTCCTCGACAATTGTAATATATATAATTAAGTCAATTAATAGAGCTTGGTTCCTTGACAATTGTTTTTACGGGCAACAGATCGATCAATTGAAGAACATAAAAATCAACTATATAGTCATTACAGTTATCCCACAAGAATCTTGGACATAAAAAAAGTCAACTATGAATCTCTAATTGAGTTGGATCCTCAATTATGATATCAACTGGAACTAAGTTGAAAGTTTGAGATATCAGATTTAACAAATTAAATGATTTTTTTCTATTCTAAGTTGGGCTGAGTTCTTACATTTTGTTTTTCAAACACACAAAGAACATTACTAAAACGTTGTAAGATTAGAACGGCAGATGCAAAGAGATAAGGATACACGCCAGGTGGCGAAGGTTGTGAAAGTAATACCGTTTTGGGGGAAAGAAGAGGGAAAGATCAAGGCCCAAGGGTAGCACGTAGGCGATGGGAGGGGGCCCGAGAGGCCGAGAGGCCGAGAGGGGAAAGTTGGGCACTCCACAGCCCAGCGCTGCAGCTATGCCAATTAAAACTACAAGTGCGGACCGGGCGTGGCGGGGACACGCCACAAACCCCTCAAAAAGAAAAGGAAAAAGAAAAGAAAAAAGAATGAAACTTTGAGAGATAGAGACAGAGTGGTAGAGAGACGTACAATCAATACAGCGACGACAACAAGAAGATATAGCCAGAAGCACACCCACTTCGGGCTCCTCCACCCAGGTTCACTTTCTTCCTCCCCAATACCCTTTTGGTTTTGGCCTCCAGATTCATTATTTCTTCATGGGTTGTTGATGTTTTTCCTCTTTTGATTCGTTTTCTTGAATTCTTTTGAATGAAATACATGAGGCTTCATTTCTTTTTTGTTTTTCGGTTTCTCCTTGGGGATGGGATGGTTTGGTGATGGTGAGAAGTCGTTTCTGAATCTTGGGTTGTGTTCTGTTGGTGGTTTCTTTAAGGACTTTGTGGGGTTCTTTTTTGCTGCTCTTGGGATTTTGTCATACGGGAAAATTGTTGTAATTTCGTGGGGTTGGGTTGAAATGCACGTATTTTTGAACGACCTCTTGAAATTTGAGATAGTTTCTGATATTATTGCATTTCCTCTTCTCCCATTCTCGACTCTTTCTTCCTTGGATGGTTGAAAGGGGACTGAATCATGGAAATTTTAGTCGATTAAAGTGGCGTCGTTGCATTGTTTTTGGATGGTGTTTGACGAGATTTGGTCCTTGGATGATTTCTAATTCAGCAAGTTTCTCAAAACAATTCCAACACCTCTCATTTCTTGGCATAGGTAGCTACCGCAGGATCCATTCTGAGGCAATCTCTTCAGGTGGCGGTTCACTTGGCCGTTTGTACTGCGAATATGAGTTTTGCTGGCTCTTCCGTTGCTTCTGGTCAATGGACTTATCCCTCTGCATTCTTCTCTTTAAATTATATTATTTTGTGGAAGCTTGAACTTTGTTGCTTGATTGTATCATCCTCTCTTCAGGTGTTAAAACTGCCAGAAAGGCAATTGAGTTTGGTAAAACCCACGTAGTGAGGCCCAAGGGAAGACACCAAGCTACTGTTGTCTGGCTTCATGGTCTTGGTGACAATGGCGCAAGGTTTTCTTCTTTCTTTCTTTCTTTCTGTTCTTTTCTTAACTTTTTTTTTATTATCTTTAGAAATGTTTTGATTTTGTTCGACAGCTGGTCGCAGCTCTTGGAGACCCTTCCCCTACCAAATGTAAGAATATGAAGCTTACCAAAGTAATTGTTTCATTAGTGTGATATAAACTTGGAGTTACTGATGCAGATTAAATGGATATGTCCAACTGCACCTACTCGACCAATAGCTTTATTTGGTGGCTTTCCTTCCACTGCTTGTAAGCTTTACTGAAATCCCTTTTCCCTTAATTATTCAACGTCGCTCGAACCGGGATCTCCATGCTACAAAGTCTAGTTATTATTTATGTATTTTACAATAACAAGAGCATCAAGACTGATATCTTATATATTACAGTGTGAAACAAAAGTTACGTGAGATGTTCTTGTTAAACCAGGGTTTGATGTGGAAGATCTTTCAGAAGATGGTCCAGATGATTTAGAGGGGTTGGATGCTTCAGCAGCTCACGTTGCATATTTGTTATCAACAGAGCCATCTGACAGTAAGTTTCTCTTGCCCTTCTAAATACTATTTGTTTTTGCTTTATCTACTGATTGTTGGCGTTATTCTGCTGTAATCTTTTTTACAGTTAAGCTTGCTGTAGGAGGGTTCAGTATGGGAGCAGCTACTGCGCTTTACTCGGCGACCTGCCATTCGCTGGGAAAATATGGGAATGGCAATCCTTATCCAGCCAATTTGAGTGCAGTTGTGGGGCTTAGTGGCTGGCTTCCTTGTTCAAAGTTGGCTTCTTAATTTTGTCATATGGACAATCTTTGATCCTTTTATAATCAATACAAAGCTTCATTTAACGAGTTATCGTGGTGATTCCAGGAGTTTGAAGAGCAAGATGGAAGAGATGAAAGCGAGTAATAGTGGAGCGGGATCATTGCCTGTTTTGCTATGTCATGGAAAAGGTATTTATGAATATTACATTACAAATTTGAGCTTGTATTTCTGATAATGGTTTGGTGTGAAACGTGTTGCAGTTGATGATGTGGTTCTTTATAAATTTGGAGAGAAATCTTCACAGGCATTACGTTCATGTGGATTTCAAGACGTTACGTTTAAATCCTACAACACGTATGTGACTTTGATCGTGTTAAAATTAAGAAACTAAGTAAGGTGTTGTTTGATATCGAGTCGTGTTTTGTTTACAGACTTGGGCACTACACAGTTCCTGAAGAGATGGATGAGGTTTGCGCCTGGTTAACTTCAAAGTTGGGGCTATAGAGGGAGAGAAGGAAGGGAAAGCTCTTCAAATTGCACCATCTTTACTTATGATGTTTAGACAAATTCTTTGCCCTACAGTTTACTGGGAACAAATTTGGTGTGATATATTATATTATATTCCTTTTGAACTTATATCAAGATTGAATCCTTTTGGTGAACTGCAGAGATACCCTGACCCATGGAATTTGGATTACTTAATCCCACACTTGATTGTTACTCTTCACTATATATCATTTTCCTGCGTGTTCTGCTTCATGTTCTTACTTTCATATTCCATCAGACAGTTTTGTCTGAAATTTCTGTACCTTAACTATTGTGAGATGGACGATGAATCTGATTATATTGAAGTTTCCTCCCTTTTTAAAACATTATTATATGAATGAGAAAATTCGTTTTGATAATCCGTATGATACTATGTTTATCTTGAGCTTATACAAACTTTTTATGGTACCAGGTTGTGACATGTTTATAAAGAAGAATTCTAAGATCCCACATTGATTGAAGAGGAGAACGAAACATTTTTTTACAAAGGTGTGAAAACCTTTCCTTGACATTCGCGTCTTAAAATTGTGATACATATTAAGTCAAAGCGGGCATAACGATGATATCTTTTAGCAGACATAACGCATTTTAAGGTTGACGACGATAATATAACGAGTCAAAGCGGACAATATCGCTTGGACTGTTACAAATGGTATTAGAGCCAGACACCGAGTGGTGAGTTAGTGAAGATGCTGGCCCCCAAAGAGAGTGAATTGTGAGATCTCATATGTTGATTGTGAAATCCCACGAGAGGAGAACTTTCTAATTTGTATGTATTTGATCTTTGAGCTCTAAGAATTGTTTAGTACGTTCTTAACTTTCTAATAATCATTGAATTTTCAACTTGATTTCAATTTGATGATATCTTATGAGACAGAAAAAACTCAATATTATTTCTTATGCCACATTTATTAGATATCAAATTAAGAATCTTATGTAACTTAACTGGTAATATAACATGGAAACTCAGAGTTGTTTTGCAAATGGAGGCAATACTGTGATCATTTCAAAGGATATGGAAGCAAAACAACATTCAAGGTGATCTCTATGTCTCTTTGGGCCAATTAAAGCTGAAGTAACACTAGCTACGGAATAAAAACAATTCTACTCCCAAACATTTAATACAAAGAAGCCAAACAGTTCTTACTTTTGCAATGGAGACAAGATCATTAGGCGCAGGCATGGGAGATGAGATTTGTAAGCAATAGAAGAGACCTGCCTGTCTGCTCTCTTTCATTTGTGAGATTCTGGGACGAAAGCAACATCTGTGATTCCAGTTGATATTGTCAGCAGCCGCTTATCTTCATCTTCGACGATTTCTGCTGAGACCAGCCGAGTGTCGAGCGACGGAGACCCGATGGTACATTCTTCTTCTGGAGGAAACAAACCCCAAATGGTAATGCTTATAACAGCATACTTCGTTGGATTCAAGTATTTAACTACATACGTATTGCATCAGACCGCAAGTTCTAGATCAACCCAAGAAAGAAAAAAAAAACATTCAAGTAAAAGACCACAAACCTGAGTATTCGTGGTATTCGGGCAATTGTTTGACAGTAGTTACTTGAAGACTTTCAGGTAGCAAACAACTGCACAAAGCACCTGAATTTTAACCAGAAGAAGTTAGAGGTATTCACTTTTACGCTTGCAAATGCATGCAGAGACCGAGTTCGATGTCAAACAGGCGACATCCATGCCCATCAAACGTGTTCGAGTGAAGTTACAAGAGTAAACTATCATCATTCGTTCTTTTATTTGCATCATAGTAAAGACTGAGAATGGAACAATTAAGGAACAAACCATCATCACTTTACTTTTACATATTTGGAAGGAAAATCAATTCAAGCAGAAATGTATGCAAATAACGAAGTTTCTATTCAAGTTTTCTTAGAAAGGAGCAGTATATAGGTTTCAATGGCATCAACATAATGGCAAGAGGAATTCAATGAAAAGATGAATGCAAAGGAAGTGAAGAATGGTGTGCTGGGTAGAAACCAAAGAGAGATCAATGGATAAAACTGTTACCCATCCGAGCGAGCCGATTAATCCATCCAGGTATCCGTTTCCCAGTCAATCTGCTTGAGACATCATCAGTAAAATGATTACAGTTTTTGGAAATAAGATGATATGTATCTCCATGATATTCAGAGGCAACAGTTTCAATAAACGTTCTAAATTCAGAGGGAGGCATATCAAGTTTTCCCAACGTGACAGAACATCGGTATATAAAACCCGGACAGCTCCTTGGTTCTACTTCAAAAACTCCACTAGCAGGGAAGTCGTGAGCTCCAAACCCATACTCTTTACCGTGGACTGTGAGCAACACGAAACACACTTAAATGAATTCACACGTTAGGTTCACAATAGCCATAACATTGACTTGAAAATTCTGACTTATAATCAAGAATTTTCATACATAAATTAAGTTTTACATCAGTTGGAAGGAAGCCTTTCTTTTGATCCAAAAATGCTTCAATCTTAGAGACATGATGAGATCAGACCAAAGCCTCTCTTATCCCTAAAACAAACATAAACATAAACACAAACACAAACACAAACACACACAGAACTCAAGAGATTCTATTTCTCTCCAAATATTCAATGGCTAACCAGAGAAGAAAACAAGATCTACAACAGCTAGAAGATTCTAAAAGCAACCCACATTACAAAATCTGAATTCGGTGACCCTGATGATTCGGATATTTCAATGGCAACTACAAGAAAAGATTTTGCAACATCTCATTGAAAATGTTCCACCCATCCAGAACCAGCTTCAGATCAACCAATCCAGACAATGGAAGATGTTTCGGAGTTCATTCATCAACACAAGATGTATAAAATCAATCTTCTCTAAACTCCGAAGTAAAGTTTTGATTCAGTTCCATTGTAGACCAAATACTTGAAGAAATTCCAAAAGAAAAGGAGGAAGGGTTTGAACAATCTTTCTTCAGAGCTTCAGATGCATTTTAACAAACATAAAGAGTGCACCAAACACCAAACAAAATCAGGAAGATAAGAAAAGGGGGGAGAGGGCAGAAGCAGATACGAAAATCACCTTCAATACCCGAATGAAAAATCCCAAAACCAAACCAATAAGAATAATTGTTGGCAGGGGTGAGATCATAAACGTTCAACACCACCTGGGTCTCGTATTTCTCGTTCCAATCTCCACTTACGGGGGTGGTTTCCGAGGTGCTCTCTGCTCCCATCTTCAATTTTTTTTCCTTTTCTTTTCTTTTCTCGCAAGAATATCTTTCCTGAATGAATCTGAACTTGAAAATCTAGAAAGAAAACCTCCTAACTTTTACTTTCCCTTCCCTTTTTACCTCACCCTTCTCTGCCCATCGGAGAAAAAACAGGAATAAAAGAAAGTAGGGTCGATCTCCGGCGAGATGGGAAAAAGAAAAAGCTTAGGAATTTCGAAGAAATTATAAACAGAAACATCAATAATATAAAAGTGGCAAATGAGAAAGAAGATAAATGAATAGGTGGGCTCCCAGACGTTCGTTTTGGTGCACACCCAAATATGCCTCCCATCTTCTAACTCAAAATAATATTGTGCTTCATTCTGCTAAATAAAATAAATAAATATATGGTTTTGTTTGGAAAATGACTTGTTAGGGTAAAATATAACAACTCCAACCTATTCAAACCTTCTAATTACTTCCTCATACTTTTTTAAGCTTAAATTAATTATTAAGTAATTTGAGGAGTTTTTTATTTCTCAAATTTATGCTAATATGGAAATATATTTTCCATCATTTTTACATTTTTTTGTAAAATATTTGAATCATAGTCAAATTACAAAAACACAAAAAAGTTTTTTTTTTTATAAAAAAATATAATTATTAAAAATAAAAATATAATTAATTTTTTTTATTTATATATTAAAGAGAGTTGTTTTTATTAGTGGGCCACCCCTAATTTCCCAAAATAATTTCTATTTGGATTGCTGCAATTTATTAAAGTTGTTAGATGGGTAAGACATGATTTGTTGAATATGTATATAATCATGTGGCACTCCTTGATTGGTGGACAGGAATTAAATTTAAACCATCCTTAAACTTGAGCATGACTCAACTTATTTATAGTATATGATTTTAACTAATAAGTTAGAAGTTTGAACATCCACATGAACTACAACTTACTTGTATTATTGCTTAATTAACCAATCGATAAAATCTCATGCTGACCCTTTAAACATTTTGGGCGAACTTTCATGATTTTAAAAGCCTACTGCCAAAATTAGGTTCAAGTATACATTCTTCAACCTGAAAAAGTAAAATTGAGCTCAACTAAGAGACACATTTAGCTAACAGATTGCATGTACATAGCGTTCATGTAGCTTAGAGCTATAATATGAACCAAAAAAATACTTGGCTACATACCAGTGTGTAGGAAGATACACCGCCAAATATTCTTTGTTCAGTTATTCCATTATATCCACCATCAAAACAAGAATCTCTTTTTGTGTTTGTTTCTTTGAGGCTGACATAGAAGATGGATGGTCCAGGTTCAATTTTCCATTTCCTGTGAAAACAAACTAATTTTATTCAAAGTTAGAAAGAGACTAAAATTACAAATTCGAACCAGAATTGATCCAGAATCAACGGAACACATGATAAAGGCAGCAAGAACAGCCTCCATCTTTCTTTCCATGTGGGAAATTGTGGGAAATTGATACCTGCTGCCACACAGATTGAGCAAACCTGTTTAACCAACCATCCTTACAGCACGACAGGATGCTCCTTCCTTGCGTGCTTCCTAAGATCTGTATAGGTTCCACTGAAGTTACATGTCTCACAGGAACAACTTCTTGATTTTGCATTCATGAACTGACGAGCATGCTCATCAAAACAACCCACTTTTTTACCTTCCCTCGGCACAAAGGGCATACCAGCTTTGGCTGCATCTGATTCTCACAAGATGTAGTTTGTTCATCAACCACAGGCTCAAATTCCACTGTGGGGGAAGAGTTTACTGTCGGGAGCTCAATGTCTCCCTCCACTGGCATTATTGCTGAAGTTTCTGAAAACACCTTGCAGAATTGATCCAGGCAATTTGAGTGGCGACGGCTAGTATCACACATGTAAGGACGGTATCCCTTTTCGTGGGATGAACATATGAGTAGAACTGCGTTGTGAGGATGTTCCATACCGACAGGGCATCTGACTTCTTCCCACTATCTCAAATTATCCTCTCTTCCCACGGGCAGTTTCGGCGAAGAACGTCTAGCACAATTGGAGCTGCAACTCAATGGAGATGCTCTATACCTATCATGAGATGCAGAACGATCTCTTCTCTCCTTTGGCATGATGAAGCTTCTAGAAAAGAAAAAAGAGCTCTAAAGTGCTGAACAATCCTAACCATGCAATAGCAGAAATGAAACTGTAAGATATCAATTCTGGCTAACAGAAAATTCAACAAGTCAAAAAGGACTGATCATATTCAAAGCGTTTTGTTTATATATAGCGCCGAGCAATTCCTCTGCTCATGTGAGTAGTTTTAGGATGATTCAATCGGGAACTTGAATCATACTAAAACTATTCAAAGCTAGCTGCTCATGTGAGTCCATGAAACCACATCCCTTTCAGGCATTTCGTCAAACAACTCACGAGCAGTCTGAAGATCACCACACTGCAAGTACATGTCAATAAGTGCATTAACAAGCTTAAGATTCGAATGAAGCCCAAAATCTTCAATCCAAAGGCGCGTCGAGTTTCCAAAATCCTGCACATACATACTGATGAGGAAGTATGAATACACACATCAAACGCAAACCCAAGCTTCAAGACATACTCACGAATCTGTTTCCCTTCATGAGCAGAGGCTAGCTTCGCGCAAGACTTCAAAAGAAAAGGAAAGTCCCGAATGAATCATTCTGACAAAGAAAACTAATGCCATAACCGCTGACAGACTCATCCAAAGCCGTCGAATCATTGAATTCCAAATGAACAAATTGGGCTCTTCGATGGGTGGTCTCGAATGAGCTTGTAAGACGGATTGGAAGAGGGAAGGACATGGACGGTGGAGGTGGCGGTGGGTGAAATTAGGAGTGAAGGTGCAGAAAGCACCATTTTTAGGCGCTGCAAAGGTCGGTGGTGGCGAGTGGGCAAGGTATAAGGGTCGTTATTATTTGAAATGTATTTGTACGGACCTTACCCGCCAAAGACAAGTGCCTATTAGAAATTGATTTTTTATTTAGTTTTGGACTTTAAATTATTTTTAATATATCTAAAAATGATCTAATTAACCTAAAGCAACTATAAGGTTTGGTTTGGTGAGTTAATAAAAAAGCTTAATTCTTTTTTAAAATTCAATAACTATAAGTGAGAAATTTAGTCAATAATTAATTTATATATATATATATATAAAGAAAGGGTAAAATAGGGGTTAAGGATATGAAAAGCCAAATAAGAAATGGAAAATTGGAATATTCAGATTGAGGGCAGATATAAAGGGATCTTTGCTTTGAAGTGTTGGGATGAGGATTCTCGGAGTATTATTAAAGGGGTTTGCCTTTTCTTTTAAAAACACTCAATTATTTTATTTTTTACAAAAAAAAATAAATAATAATAATAATAATAACAATAATGGAAAATGGAGAGAATAAAGAGAGTTTTGGGAATGAAAGGGCATTTGCATTTGTCTAAGGTTTTCATGTTTAATTGGAATATTCACCTTGTCTCTACTCTCTGCCCCGTTATTACATTTTTGTCCTCGCCTTTTTTCTTTTTCTTTTTTATTCTTCCTTATCAAATGCTAGGTCAAACTTAGCCAACCCTATGTACGTCCGCCACCTGTACCATTGTTATATTTATTAATAGCTCCCTTACATGCATGCACATGTACAAAATAAATAAATAAATGGATGGATAATATATATAGATATTTTCGGAGACGATCAAATTTATAATATTCCCAAATTTAATACATATATATATACAATAAAGTAATAAATCACTTTTTTGATATTTCTGTAAAGTTCTCACGCTGACCCATGAACTCCACCAGCGTCGGTTCGCCGCAATCCCAATTATTCCAATTTAATTATTTTCAACTTTTCTTAAATTTAATCCATATCATTTTCCTCCTAACCTCAAACAATTGTCATTTCAAACATCATATATATTAAAACTGTGAAATCAAAATTTCATCAATTAAACAAATTATTTGTTCACCGCTAGTAAATATTGTCGGTTTTGGTGCATTACGTATCGTCGTCAACCTCACGGTTTTAAAACGCATCTACTAGAGAGAGATTTTCACACTCTTATAAAAGAGGTTTCGTTATTCTATGCGAAACCTCACAATAAAAGACGAATGGAAGTAAAATTTGGAAATCGAATTTGCATATGCATGCATATAAGTTAAGCAATGGGAGTGGCCATCTTTTTGTTGAATTATTGAAGGAAGAGAAATTTGGAGGGTTGATTGATGAGCACTTAATAAATAGGAATAGATTCCAATGGAAAATAGGAAGGGGCAATTATATTAATAATACCCCAACAAACAAGTTCTTGGAGCAAACAAGTTCTTTGTTTTAATTAACCCCTCTTTTTTCTTTTTATTTTCTTTTTATTCGCCCCAGTTGGACCAAACAAACGTCATTCAACACAAACGCATCGTATTCATTAGTTCTTGTAGTGCTTGGTGGTGTGGAGCTAGCTAGCTAGCTACCATTTCCTACATAAATTCTTATCATCCCAACCTCAACTATACTGAGATCGAGTTCATGTAGTTTATCAAACATGTTTTCTTGACAATCAACTAGAGCACACAATTGTCTTGTGAGATTAGTGAGATGCACTTAAACCAGCTTAGACCACTAACAAATATAGAATAAAAAAATGCAAGATTAGAATTTTCGATCTTAAAAAAATAAAAAAATAAAAGTAAATATCTCAATCGTTAAATGTAACTAAGTTGATGTTAATATGAGAATTATGATATTAAAAAAATACATCACCCAATAGAATCCGGTGACCATCTCTAGAATATATTAAGAAAAAAAAAATCTCATTGTAACATACCTAGAATATAAAAATACAGTCTACCACTTATAAAATTATAATATTAAACGGGGCAGGAAATTGCGCAGAGACGGGGATGTGGAGTATAATCCCGTTCACAACCTCATTTATCTAATGAAAAAAAAAAGTTTTTCACTCTCTCGTCCCCTGCTCCATTTATTTAATAAGAAATCTCCCCTCCATTTTCGAGTAAAAAGTAAGGAAGATAGAAGGAACGACTTCTTTCCATTCTATTTCTATTCCATTATAGGTAGGTAGTGATGAAAATATATTATATTACATAATAGTGTGCATGGAATATATAAATAATAAACATAGTAGATGGGGAATTTGATAGTTCCCCACTTCTAGAGGCCATTCCTACTTAGCATCTCAACTTCAAATCAAACACTTCCATAAATAACCCTAACTTAATCAATTATGAAATTCAAAAAAAAAAAAAAAAAAAAAAAAAAAAGTAGAAATTTTCAACTTCGGGAATCGCGTCACGAGGAAACCATCTGTGTAAAGGCAAAGGAACAAAAGAACAATACAACGCTACAAGAAGTTGAAGAACTATATAAACCCCCCGTTCCCCCAATCAAACAATATCAAAATTTAAATCTCCTTCCACCAATTACCCAACACAACCCTCCTTTTCTTCATCAAAGGTGAGTTCTTTAATCTGGGGTTTTTTTTTTTTTTTTATGTGTGCCGGAATGAGCTGGTCATCAGGAGACTGGATATGCAACGCTTGCCAGAACGTAAACTTCAAGAAAAGAGAAGCCTGCCATCGTTGTGCTTACCCCAAGTATGGAGGTCCAGACCCTTCAACTTACACTTACAACAATACGGAGGCGTTGGCAGGAGACTGGTACTGCACCACCCTCAGCTGCGGAGCTCACAATTACGCCAGCCGCCCCAACTGCTTTAAATGTGGTGCGTTTAAGTCCGCCTATCCTCCTGACTATGCTGCCTATCAGTATGGATCTGATCCAACTATCCCGCCTGGATGGAAATCTGGAGACTGGATTTGCCCAAGGTACACACACTCAACAATCTGCATTATTTTCAGCTACATAACTTCAAATTCCTTACCCAAAACATAATGTTGTGTTCTACAGAATGGGATGCGGAGTTCATAATTATGCAAGCAGGACAGAGTGTTTTAAATGCAAAACACCAAGAGATTTCGGTAAGTTCATATCAATTACATGGGGTTGTACTGTTGCTCACTTTGGTCTGTAATACAACTCTGGCTGCTGCAGGCGCTGCAGTTTAAAGCGAGAAGGAATTTTGGAAGACTGTTTATGCGATTTATCGCCTTCTTGGCATCTGATTCCTATCAAAATGCTGCCTTTTTCTTTTTTTAATGACTAACAATAATAATGTAAGCACTTAGAATAGGCCCATATACTTCCTCCTCCTCGATCATTGATACACGACCAGTTACTTGGTTAGGAATCACGATTCTCCATAATGATATGATATTGTCCACTTTGAGCATAAGCTCTCGTGACTTTGCTTTTGGTCTTCTTCAAAGGCCTAATACGAATGGAGAATATTCCTTAGTTATAAACTCATGATCATTTTCTAAATTAGCTAACATGAAATTCTCTCCCAATAATCCTTAACGCTACTCTCTCTGTCTCGAACAGAACGGAATGAGAGATGTGGATGGTTGCTTTATAAACACAAAATCAAATTGAAATGAGATTGAAGCAGGGGGAAAGGTTAAAGATTCAGGATCTGTGTGAATAGCAGGCAGGTTCCTAAGAAGATGAGACTCAATAATTTAGGGTCCTTTAAGCATCAAAATCTCAAAGAAATAAGTTGTTAAAATAGATAAGAACCAGATGCCCCACTTCAATGGACATCAATGGAAAACACCCTTCTAATAATTACTCTCAAATTCTGAGT
Organism: Cucurbita ficifolia; assembly: GCA_033971965.1. Taxonomy (NCBI): domain Eukaryota; kingdom Viridiplantae; phylum Streptophyta; class Magnoliopsida; order Cucurbitales; family Cucurbitaceae; genus Cucurbita; species Cucurbita ficifolia. The sequence continues at coordinate 2,777,451 of CM066972.1, forward strand.
CAAACCCAACTCTAATTTTGTGGCTGTAAACAAGATTTTGTTTACTTCGGAGATTCCAATTAACTTATCATGGAAAATTCCTTACCTGAACCTGTTCATCATCATCATTTTGCTCATCCACTGTTCTTGCTTCTCGTTGCTGCACAGGCTTGTTTTGATTTTGTTTTTGTTGGTTGGATGATGTTGGTGGTGTTGGTGAATTTTCAAGTGAGGGGATTTGTGAAGGAGAATCGTACACCTCATCACCACGTAATTCAAAAGAACGAACAATTATTGCATCCAAATGATGGAACAACAAAAACTGCTTTTTGAATTTTGATCGCCTTGGATTTCTGATGGCGAACGGCGCAAGAACATTCCTCACTGTATCCAAATCCACTTCTCGACTGCTTCGTCTTCCTCCTTCAGCGGCCGTTAACCTCCATGGCCTAACGAAGCCTAATTTTCACTCTACCAGAACCAGAATGCCCATTTCCTTCTCGCCGTTTAACACCTCCTTCAATGGAGCAACCTTCTGTTCCTCCACCGGAACCCCTTCCATGTCCATTAATTTACAGTCGCATGCCTTTGCGCGAAACCCTATAAGATCCAAAACCCCCAAACCTGAAAATCCCTTTTCACCCGATTCGTCGTTCGAATCGCTGAAATCGAAGCTTCTGGCGAAAACCCCTTTGTTATCTTCACCAGATTTCAAAATTTTGCCTTTCAGGAAGGGCTGGCCGTTGGTTTCTTGCAATGGCGGGAAGAGGAACGGTGGTTTGGCGTCTGGCTGGGGCCTGGGTTGGATCAGCTTGGCTGATTGCGAAAGTCTATTGGCCTTGTCTGGGTCGCAGATGACAGAAGATTTGTTGGTTTATCTCGGTTCTTCTGTTGAAGACGATGCTGTTTATTGGGCCACTGATTTCTCTGGCGCGGATAATTTGGATGCGGAATTGGGTCAAAGGAAGCTCAATTTTATCGAGCTGCGAATGCTCATGGTAGCCACGAATTGGTCGGATACATTGGCAATGGGACAGTTGGCTATTGCTGGTCATGTAAGTGCTCAGAATTGGGTTTTCAATTTGGAGTATGAACATCGTTTCTCTTCGTTATCTCAAACTTCTTAATTAGTAAAAATGTGGTTGAATCTGTGCGTACCTTCTTGGTTTGTTCGATTGATCGCTCAGGGCAGGGCTTTGCTAGATTGGCATAGAACATCACGTTTCTGTGGACATTGTGGAGAAAGGACAGTCCCAATGGAAGCCGGCAAGCGAAGGGAATGCTCCAATAAGTCGTGCAAATTGAGGATTTTTCCTCGTGTCGATCCTGTGAGATCATAATCCTTTGCTTTTATGATTGCTGAACCTCTGCATACTGAAGGCTATGTATTAATCTTGTTCATTGCAGGTTGTTATCATGTTAGTCATTGACCAGGAGAACGACCGCGCACTCTTAAGCAGGCAATCGAGATATGTGCCCCGAAAATGGAGTTGCTTGGCTGGTTTTATGGAGGTACCTTTCTTTGCCAACGACAAGAAGAATGATAGCAATACATTTGATAGAATAAGACTTCTAGCACTAATGAATATAACTAGTTTATTTATTACCTTAAACTTTTGTAGTTCGATATCATGTGTTGTGAGATTTCACGTCGGTTGGTGGGGGGAACGAAACATCCCTTGTAAGGGTGTGGAAACCTCTTCCTAGTAAATGCGTTTTAAAACCTTGAAGGGAAGCCCAAAAGAGAAAGCACAAAGAGGACAATATCTGCTAACGATGGACGTAGGCTGTTACAAATGGTATCAAAGGCAAACACCGGCCGCGTTGGGCCCTCAAGGGGGGTGGATTGTGAGATCCCACATCGGTTAGAGAGGAGAACGAAGCATTCCCTATAGGGGTGTGGAAACCTCTCCCTAGCCGATGCGTTTCAAAAAAGTCTAGAAGAGAAAGCTAAAAAAGGACTAGTGATGGGCTTGGACTGTTATGTGTGTTCTTAATTTTGCTTCATGAACTAGAGAATTCATTGATTTGCTTTTGTAATTGTCATCAGCCTGGAGAAAGCTTGGAAGAAGCTGTGATAAGAGAAACATTGGAAGAGACTGGTATTGAAGTTGGAAAGGTGGTCTATCACAGTTCTCAGCCATGGCCAGGTCTGTTCATTCTGAAATTACAGCTTCTTGACCACACCTTTGCACTATCTGTTGGTACTTTCGAAAGAAAAATGCTCATTTTTCATGTTTCTCATCGAGATATATATATATCTGTAATCTCTCTTTTAGGCCATCAGTTTGAATCTTCATTTAAATTGTAATTCTTTCTCAGTTGGACGAAGCACGATGCCGTGTCAATTGATGGTTGGGTTCTTTGCGTATGCAAAATCGCTCGATATCAAGGTGGACAAGGCTGAGTTAGAAGGTATATTGACTAATGTTCACATTATTTGCATTATAATGCTGCCACTTCCAGTTTTCTAAGACAACTCCTCTTGAAATTCTCGTTCACTTTGAATGGATCTGAATTGGTTGAAACTTTTCGTACAGACGCCCAATGGCACACCAGAGAAGATGTGAAGAAAGCTTTAACATTAAGTGACTACGAGAAGACGCAAAGATCTGCAGCAGCCAAAGTCGAACAACTGTGCAACGGAGTTGAAAGCAGACATTGTCAGTCTGCTGATATCAACGCTGAAGATAGTGGACTTGCTTCCATGTTCTTTCCTGGCCCTTATGCAATCGCTCATCAACTCATCTCCTCTTGGGCTTATCAAGACAATGAAAAATGAAGCTGAAACTCATATGATGGTAACATTTTTGGCTTTTGAGGCTAGTTCGAGTTGCGTAGCTCTGAGCGTCGGCATTGACAGCACATATTCAATTGTTCCTTGCAAACAAATTGCAGTTCTTTGAGGCAGAATCCTTGTAATTCTTCTTGTTTCATTGTCTGAAAATACAATGCAGCAGGTGGATATTCTTCACATACTAGTTTCTACCAAAGGGAAAAAGTAGAGCTTCTAGTTTTGAGCCAATGATAGCTCCAATTTTCTTATCTAAGAATACATAAATGATGCAGCTTCTGAACAATAGAGAAAAGGCTAAGCTTTCTCATGTAAGTTTCCTGTAGATCTAGACCATTTAATGGCTGCTCTGGCCAACGCATCCATGGGGTCAATACATTTCTTCAGAATAGGATCATCTGGAGGAAGAAGATTAAGCAATTCATCAGAAGCAAGTATTACTATATTCACAGCCCTTATCAAAAGAATATGAACAGCAATCCTCAATAGATTTCTTGCTCCTTCCTGATCCCTTTTGTTCAAAGCTTCAACTGCAGGAACTACAATATGCTTTATGGTTGCTTCGTCTGGCAAGACAACCTCAAAGCCCTGAAGAAACAAAATGAAATCAGAACCAAATTCTGGAATCATTTACTAAATAGATCTGAATGTATTTACAAAACCTGATTTTGTAGTCTCTCACGGTAAAAACCAGTCACTATAGCTGCATCAGTCGCAAGCAGCCCAATCCGGACACTGCTCCCTGCTTCAAGTGGCTTAAGCTTAGCCTCTTTAAGCTCCATAGCAACACAATCTCCCACATGAAGGAAAGGTAATTTACAACTTGTGTCACCAAGCCACCTATGTGAAAGATGGCAAGGTGTAATTAGGCACCGAGCACCAGACTGCTCGAGAAACACGCTTTTTTGCTTCAAAATCTCGATGATGGGAGCATCGCTATGACCCTGTTGAGAAGAATTTGTGGTGAATGTAGTCGATGAAGTGAGAGGGGGGATCCCTTTGCCTAATGCTGGATCGCTGCAGACAACAAATGGTATGCTCTGTTGTCCATCCTTCAAACTCCACCACACGAGCTTCTCCAAGAAAAGTAGAGTAGAAATAACTGACACTCCTCCTATGACACCCACAGTATTTGGCTGGACAAGAAGCGGCTTAGGAGTTCGACCTTTTGACACGGACTTTCCTGGAGTTGATATCTTCTTGGACACTGGTAAGTTATCATTCTCATCCATTTGAACAACAGAGAAAATCTGTAGAGATGAATACGGGTTTAATCTCCTTCTAAAGCGAGTAATGCTTTCGTTAGCATTTCGTCGAACGGGTGCGGGGCAATTCAGTGCATAAAAGGGCATAGCCATCCCTCCATCAAGCATCCTTTATGTAAAGAGCAAGAATTTCAGTGGGATTCAAACTAAGCAGCCATATTTCACTTCAGAACAGATAATTAATTCAATGGGTGGAAAGAAATAGATTGGAGCATCAAATTTATACTCATGCCCCAAAACCCAAAAATCTCTCAGGATAAAAATATGAAGAAAGACATGATATTTACACGAGAATCCATGGAAGTACAAAGGTTGTTAAGAAGAAGCGGGTCTGGGTATCTTCACATTCAAAGCAAATAGTGTATGGCGCAAAACTAGGTAAGACAGGAAGAGAAGCTCCAGGAAGTGCGGTGATTGAATTTGATTGTGAAAATGAAAGGGAGTCGGAAAGAATCTTACATTATTGTAAATCTGTCACGCTGTCAACCTTTTCAGCAGTGAAGCGCTGTCAACCGTTGAAGGGAAGGATGACAAAAATGAAGGTCTGGTCAGTGGGACATAGCACTGGATAGACTCTCTCTCCTTTTCCCCTTCAAAACCCAGTGGGGCATAGCACTGGATCCCTACAGAATTTGAAAAAGCGAATGGATCAGCGCAAAGCTTCAAGACTTAGCCGAGCGTTAGTGAAGCGTTGTAGTAGCGATGAAGCCCTACGTGCTATAATGCTGAGCCAAAGACGCTCCACCTTATTTATAGAAGCAATCAACTAAATTCTGAACTAATTAGCTAGTTGGTAATGCATTAACTATAGATGGAAAGTCCTATAATGGAAAACTACCATTACAAATATGAGGATCAGGAGGGATAAAGGCTAAGACCGGGATGGGAAAATCCCCATGCTCACACCCCTTTGTAAACATCCCAAACAACTCGACAACTTTAAAGATTTGTAATTTGTTAACGTTCATTAATCAAAATAAATAAAGAACCTAGCTATCTATATATTTATTGAGTTCATTATTGTAAGATAATTAAATGGAATTGGATGCAAAAATAAATAAATAAATAAAAGATTTGATTTTTAAACTTTTGTTTGGTTTGGGTAACACAATTTAATTTAAAATGATCTCCGCCATGTAAAATGAAAAATCGAAAATTCAATAGAAGGCCCTTTATGACGATGATTTTGTTGCTTCTTTTTCACTTCTCACACGCTCTCTCGTCTTCTTCTTCTTCCAATTCCTTTTGAGTTTTGAGAAGAATACCAAATGGGGGAAGAATTTCGGAAGCGGAATACTGATTGCGTTTATTTCTTGGCTTCACCTCTTACCTGCAAGAAGGTCAGCTTTTGTTGCTTAAGTAATCTAACCCCTTTTTCGAGGTTCATCAATTTTTTTTTTTTTTTTTTTTTTAATGATTTCCTTAATGTTATAATTCCTTCTCGAAATGCGTCAAGACCGGAGGGTTTGAGTTATGATTACATTGTTTTATCGCGACTGTTAAGATCTTGCTCCCCATTTGAAGGGTTTTCTGTAACATTCTGTCGAAATGCATCGGCGAGATTTTCTGTTTGAGTTCTCTAATTGTACTTGTAATGTTGAACAGAAGTAGGGTTGGTTTCTGTGTTTCATTTTACGGGGCGTCGGACATTGTGGATGGTCCTTTTCAGTTCATTAGATTTCTCGATTCTAATGGGGAGTCTGGTTCTCGTGTTTATGTTTGCTTTCTGCATGTTTCAAAAAAAAAAAAAATTTAATTCGAACGAGTAAAAACTACTTCCTTTCAGGGGTTTGATTGTGAGTATCGGCACAGCGAGATTGCTAGGCTGAACCCCAGAGATTGTTACTACTGGCTGGCGGGAAACTGCTTGAATGCAGCCTGTAGTTTTCGGCACCCGGTAAGTTTATAATCTGTTTGTTACAATTTCCCTTGAACTTAGTGGAGTCAGTGACCGCTTAATCTATCTTACTTATATATGTTTAGCTATGAAGCTTGATTGATAAGAACACTTTCTTTGTATGCTGTAAAACTAAATTTCTGTTGGAAGGGTTGCACATTTCTCTGATGTTTTTTTTTCCTGGTTCTCAACTGTGAATATGCCGTCGTAATGCTTTTGCTGAAAGGTTCAATCCCCATAACTTAGGTATCTGTTATCACAAATCTATGCATGTCTTGGTATAACTAAGGATAGTTATTTTCGTTTTGTTGATTTTATTTAGTTGAAGCTAATAGTATTAGATCTCCCATTTTCTCTAGGCATGCCTATATTGGTGGGTAGAATTAGATTATTCTTGTTCTTTTTTCTTTTGGATTGTAAGTTTATTTGGAAAGCAAGTAATGCTGTAGTCGATTTATGGTGCCGATTTAAGAAATACAATTGTTGAAGTGATCTGTTTTTGGTTACTTTGTTATGCAATAAACAATGCCGGTTTTGATTTTTCCATTATGTGTTATAGCTCATCTTTATAGACTGATCTTAGTGCTAGCGATTTAAATATTTAGGTTTGAACAGCTCTTTTCTGTGTTGGAGAATTTGTTGAACTTTGTTCTTTCCATCAACATGAAAGGGGCCTTAGTCCTATTTCCTGTTGTCATCACCTTCGTACATAAATAGGTATAATCTGTGAATGATATGAGATTAGTTATGGTGATGTATATATCTATTTGTTGAATGATCGTGCTGTGTAAACATCTAATGGAAGCCAGGCAGGAGTAAATAGATCCCTACAGGAATTTATTAAGCCTTTCGAAGAATCTCATGCATTCTAGTAGATTGTTTCAAATGTTATAATATTTTATTGACCCTGTCCAGTACACAGCGTTCCAGGTGGAGAACACAAGTAACTGGATACCTATTATGTGATCTTTATTAAGGATGCTTTGTTCGTAAATTTATGCCAAATCCTTGAATGATTTATTAACTGGATACCTCCATCTGTTTATACTTTAGATATTAACTTTTTCCGTTTGTTGAACTAACAGTTCCTGTTACCTTTTGCCTCGTGATTATTAATTTAAGTTGATGGTCTTCTTGGAACTTTATCGTGTTCTCATTATGTAACAACATTGTTTTTAAAATTTGTGCTTTACTTTTTCTCCTCAGCCAATGGATGGTGCTGCTGGAAAAGTGTTTGAATCTTCTCAATCTTCTGTACCTGTGAATAAGACAAATATTCCCTGTTATTTTTATTTCAATGGCTTCTGCAGTAAAGGCGATACATGCACTTTTTTGCATGGCAATGATATCACTGTTGCTGCAAGATCTACTAAGATAGGCAATACATCTTCCTCTGAAGATAAAACAGCTTCATCTAACAAAAATGGACTAGCCTCTACAGATGCAGATGCATTTCTTCATCCATCGAAAAAAGTAGTTGGTCCAACAATTGATGGGACATTTCGGGAGAGTCTCAGTCAACCTTCTGCTGAAAATGTTTCGATTCGAAGTGCCTGTGCAAAGATCTCGTTGCCCGAGTGTGAAAAAGTGGCTGTTGATGAGCCTGTCTCCTTACCTCTAACTGAAGGATCTAAATATAGTAGATCTCGTGTACATGTAGTTGCAGATCAGAGTTATGAGGAGCCAATGATGGACAGTTCAGAGGACGAAAACCCCTTGGAGTCATCCACTGGCTTTGATGTTGTTGTAGGCCACGAGTCGGAGAATTTGGATAGTGACGATGATTCAGAGTACCTCCTATCAACTAATCTGGAGCAAAGAGAACTGGATACTGAGTTATGCAGGGACGACGCTGAAGATGACTATATTGCATATGAACCAATGCATTCTGATTTAGAACTTCTTTATGAACGTGAGATGCACTCATATGACGATTTAGAGCGCAATCCTGTCCTTTCCAATGACAGGAACATTATCAGCTGCTCGAGAGGGAAACTTATCAAGTCCTTGTTTACTCGAAAGAGAAAGCTCACACTCGTGAATATAGATTCAGAGGAATGGAATCGTACCGATCTTCGAAGTTATCTGCAGAGAGACAGTGTTTCTGGTAATGGTTCAATTGTTGGTTTATCAAGGAGAAAAAGAGGAATGTCTTCTCGAACAAGTAGAAACTTTGCAAAACCTTGGAAGGATGGTTTATATCACCCAACCCTTGGAAGAAGACTGCCATTACATGTGGGGAAGGTTTCTGGAGAATCACTCTCAGAAAATTTAACCTTTACAAATAGTATTAGTGGTTATGGATCTTTTAGGCACTCAAGACAATACAAGCCCTGCAGGTATTACGACGGATATAGATTGGCCAGACGACAATATCCGTTGTCCAACGTCTCAAGAAGACCTGTCTCGAGGGAACCCGTTACAAGGGATCATGGATTCAATGTGAAGTCTGTTCCATTTAAAGGACCAAAGACCCTTTCTCAGATCAAGGATGAGAAGAGAAAAGTAGAAGAAAACAGAGGCTTCTCGATGAAAAAACGGCATTCGATCGGGTGTGCTTCATCCTCGGCTGACTTTAGAGGGCCAAAACCTTTAAGTGATATCCTGAAAGACAAAAGGAAGGTGGAGAAGCTTGTGAAGGAAATAATTACTTAGCTGAATAAGTTGGTCTAATGGCAAATAGTTTCTTTTTCTTCAAATCTATGATGTGCTAATTGTGATATTGTCAAAAGAAATTAGATACTGTAACTGATTCCTGGCCTTGTAGGCGCCATAAATCTCGTCTTTCTTAGTTAGAGGTAGCTGAACCAGAAGCTTAACTTGATGGGGTCCCTCTCATGTGTTGACTTTGCCACTATTTTAGTATTTGAGTGTGTTCATCTGCCCCGGAGCTGCTCAATTCATCATAGCATATACCCTTCAAATCTTCCACTTCACGTGTTCAACTTTGAATATTAACATATTGAGGTCGCCAACAAATTAATTTAAACAAGATGACATATTAGGGTGATGAACCCTATAGTTTGTATTTACACTTTAATTTATCTTTTCATCAACTAGTTTAAATACTGGGATTTTAAAATTAATTTTAATAGTGATAATTAATTTAAAAGAATTAAAGTAATTAATTACAAATAACTTCTCATAAAGATTCAATGGTTAAATGAAAACTATATTCAAAACTCATTCGAGGACAAGTGATGTTTATAAGGTGGGTTATAATTTTATTATTTCTCATTCTAAATTTTATGTCGAAATCAAATGAAAAAAAAAATGAAAGAAGAACATGGGAGAGAAACATGGTAACTGACTTGGTCAACCAATTTTTTTAGGTTGAAAACAGTGATTCCAATATGAAAGTTTTGTTTTTTTTAAGAAAAAAAGAAACAGAAATTCAGTTGCCATTAAAATTTCCTATTTTTACCCAAATTGCATCTTCCTCTGTTTTATAAACCAAAATAAAGCCCAACAGAAAACATAACAGAATAAATAATATATATATAAATAATAATAATATTTAGACAAAAAGGGAAGAAAAAGAACTCCCAAAAAGCGTATCTTCTTCTATTTCTTCTCCTTCTTTCATTTTTTTTGGGTCTCAGATTTTAGAATAAACATGACGGGCTTGCAGAGGTCCGCCGTGTCGTTCCGGCGTCAGGGTTCCTCCGGCTTGGTCTGGGACGATAGATTCTACAGCGGCGAATTGAAACCCACAAAGCATCCCTATGAAAAACACCTTCAACCCGACGCCGTTTCTCTTTCCAAAGAGTTGAGGACTTGTCGCAGCGTCGGATCGACCGCCACCTCTGAAGGAACCCGATCTTCCGCCGTCCACCGTATGGAGGTTATATCGCCGTCGCCAACGCCAAGTATGGGGGACCCATCTTCACCGAAGTTCACCGGGTGCGGGTTCTGCGGCGTGTTTGGTCGCCCCATCGGCGGGGCTCGCCATCAGAAATCCAACAAACATTGATCGGAGCAATTTGATTTCGTTAATTCTCTGCAAGTTTTTCCCTGGGATTAATTTATGGATTGTTTGTTGAAAAGAGAGAAATTACAAAAAGAACCAAATGGAATTAATCTGAAATTGAAAGAACTGCGTTTATTCAATTCTATGAATTGCTTCTTTCAAAATTAATTATATTTAACATCAACTTAATTTTCTTAAAACAAAAGACAATTAACAACCTATGCAATATTTAATGAAATTTATTCATCACATTATATATGCTACTAATAAACTTTCAAAATAATTGCTTTTTCAAACTTAGACGCTTATTGTACATTAAAAAGTTAAAACGAATCGAAAGGTGAGTCTAATGAATATGTTCGGTCAAGAACAATCAATTTCAATTATATATAAGCTTGTCCCAATTAATATCATACAATAAAAACCTTTAAAACATTTATATTTATGTTTAATCTTACCCGACCTTTCTTTTTCAAAATCAAGCTGAGAAATATCGAGTGATTTATGTCAAGAAAATAAAAGCTTTAAAATGAAGGATTTTAAAGGAATATGAATGCTTTATATATATATATACAATAAATGGGTAAAGAATCATTTGAGTAAATTATATTCGATTGAGACTTAAGACAAAGAAAAAAGTAATATTTTTAGAATAATTAAATTTTAATTGACTTATACAAATAAAATAAAATAAAAAGATTGCCCGGAACTATAGGCATACATAAAATATCATTGACTTAGTTACCACATTAAATGTATGTAGTTATTATTATTATTATTATTTTATATAAGTTTTGAATTTCTGGGAACTAAAAATAAAACAGTTTTGAATTTACTATAAAAAAAACAATATTTATTGGGTATTTTCTTTGATGTGCTGTAGATATTCTAAGTATTTTTTTAAAATTACAAAATCCAAAAAGAATGCCAATCTCTAAAGTCAGTTTGATAAATACTTTTTTTTTCTCTTTAATAATCAAATATGACTGAGATTCTGTATTTCTTATTATTTAGTTAACTTAAAAAATCTTATATATATATAATATTAATTATATACATTGAAATAGTTCTCAAATAGAATTTAAAAATTAAAAAAGAAAGAAGAAAAGTAAACAACGTTATCAAGAAACACTAAATTTCACAACCTTTTAATATATCTGATTGGATGTCGAACAGACATTTAAATAGATGACATATATAATCTTTAATATATCGAAGAAAATTTTATTTCATACATTACTAGTTCAAAATATACTCGTTAACACAATCCCAAACATACATGTGCTGAAAACTTCATCTACTAGAAAAGAAAATGGAATCAACGTTCTTAAACATCAAATAAGAAAAAAAAATGCGTTCTTTCTACCCATAACTTTAACATGTTAATCAAATCTTAGCATAAAATTTTAAATTATAATTATTAGTTTATTTGTTAATCTTGAAGATGAATAAGACATATAAATGGTTAAAAGTAATTTCAATATATATTTTTCATTCACATAAGTACAAGTCTTATTCTTTAAATACACAACATATTTGGAGAACGAACTCAAAACTGCCCTTTGATCATGTTTTTACAACCACAGCCACACGACATTTAAAAAAAAAGGAATTTCATGTGCATGCATTGCATGGGATGCTGATGAGCAACTGTTGGAGCTGCATCATCTGAACGGCTGCGTTTTGAATCTGTTGTAGCTTTTTCTGTTGCTCCGCTTGTTGAATACTGCACAAACGAGCCGCCGCGGTCGGGGAATCGCCGCCGCCGCCGCCAGACAGTGGAAGGATGGGGAGGTTCTCGCAATTGCAGATTTCAATCATTAGGCCATCTGGGTCGTGGAAGAACAACTGATCGACAAAGATCCCATCGTCTTCCACCTCACACTTCACGTACTCTATTCTCATCTCCTTCAGCTGCTTCTCTGTAGCTCCCATGTTTTCGCTCTGAAATGAAAGATGATTGTCTTTAGGGTTTATCACTCTTTTCTTGGGCTTGTCGTCCGCCTCACAAGATTGCAGAAGATGTATTCCCATCCCGTAATTGTACAACCTATTCCACAAAAGTTTTAATTTTTAAACAAAAAATATAATTTTGATTAAAGGGTTTCTGAATCTATATATATATACAATACCATGCGCCATGGAAGGTGAAGGAAGCAGGTCTTTTAACAGGATAAAAGCCAAGAACTCTCTGGTAGAAATCCACAGATTTCTCCACTGAATTGCATACTATTGAGATGTGATTCACAGCCTTGAGACGCAGAGGGTTCTTCATCTTGAATGAACAACCAAACAGGAAATGGAATTAGTTGCATTCAAATTGTTCCTTAGGGGGTTTATATCGAGTGGGAGGTGGCAGAAGCTTTAATTAATTAAATTAATTAATTAATTTGAGTAGCATAAGTTTCTGTGTGTTTGATTAATTTCCAGTCAACAGATGTAATTAATAAGTTATTAATGTTAATTTGTGCTTTTGACTTTGTCAAAGTATAATATATTGAGTTTTGAATAATTAAAGGGGAAGAAAGCTTCAATTATTTCGTCCTAAGATACAGCCTCTCTATGGGAGATTCCTCATGCCCATTCAACGCAGGTTCTTCATATATGTGTTAAGAAAGTTTCTTCTTTTCTAAAATTATGTCTTAATTATTATATATGTTTTTTTAGTAGCATCTAAAATAAAACCATGTGCTGTAACCTTGGATGCAAAATAATTAACTATGAATTTAATTTGGGTTGAATTAGATTTTTTTCGGTGCATGTTAAGTTGAATTTTTTAAAAAATAAAAAATATAATTCTATTCATGAGTTGCCATTTTTTGGTTGGGTCAATTTGATCAACTTGAGTTACAGTCCAATCTTACCATAATTTTAAAAATATCAAGTGACTTATAAATATTTATTATTTAAAATTTATGAGATTTTAATTATGAATGTAACATATAATTTTTATAAATAATAAAAAAAATATCATAACTCAATTTGAAAATAGAGGGTCTGATTGTAAACACGGTTAGATTGCTCGAATCACCACGGATCAAACCAAAATTTAAATTTTGAAAATTGAATTTTTAATATAAAATTCCATTTGAAAACATGGTTTTATAAGAAGTATAGGGCTTTCCGGAACTACTTAAAAAATAACAAAAAATTCCAGACACCTTTTTCCTGGGTCAAACTTAATCCTATGCATTAATCAGATCAATAACTAAAATAAAACGTCATTTAAATATAATTATATTTTGGATCTACTAATTGCTCCTCTCCTTTTGGCCGTTATCCCTTCGATATTATCCATTCCATGTTTATTATATTCCCTTAGATTTCTCAGACGAATTTTCCAACCTTGTTTTCCAGAAATAGTTTTTAAAAATTAAATTTAAATATAATTTTGATTTTTTTAAATCAGTATTTTCAAACAATTATCAAACTTCAAAAAATAAAAAAAAAATAAAAAAAGATTTTCAAATATAAGAAGAAATGATATTTGGTCCCACGACACATTAAAATAAGAAAACATTCTTTTTGTGACTTTGTGTTGAATTAAATTAAGTTCGGGTAATATCATATAATCTTTGGCCTGCACTATAAATATTTAAATTTACTTTTGTGTTTTTTTTTGTCATTCTCCGTGTTGGAGTATGATTGTCACGATATAATTTATATCTATTTTGACGAATTTAATAAGTTATTGAAAAATGATATGATTCTTATGATGATTAGGTGTGATTGAAAAGTAACGTTTATGTTTATTTATTTTAGATGTTTATTTAAAAATTTACACGGTGGATAATAAAAAAGAACTATTAACTATATTAAATTTGATGGGATAATATTGGTAGTTAATTAAAGAAAATATGGTTGTACGTTTAAAATATGTTCAGTGAAATTATTTTAGAAATTATAATAAATGACATATAAAATAATGTTGGAATTATATAGATGATTGTTTTTCTCCCTTTTTAAGTTAAATTTTATCTAACTCTGGTTAGGATAATTGGTATAAAATAAGAAAACAATAGATAGAATTAATTTTTATAAACTTAAATTTGAAAAACATAAAAACAGAATGGATGGTTTACGAATGCCTTCATTTTTTTTTTTTTTTTTTCGGCGCGCAATGTTTTTTGTTTTTTGTATTTTAACTCATTTTCCCAAAAAAAAAAAAACAAAAAACAAAAAAAATTGAAGGCATTCGTATATTTTGATCACAGAAAGAAAATATTTAAACAGAAAAAGTAAAAAGAAAATATTGCGCGCCGAAAAAATCCAGTCAAGCAAGTTGTTTATCCAGAAAATTCAGGGACAAATCGGTCATTTCGGGTTTCGCAGTCGTCGGCTGAGCTCTCTGTCAGTGGACTCTCATCCCCATCCCGGACTTCTCTTCCGTTCTAGGGCTCGCTCCGAAGCTCTTCCCCTCTTCACATTATTCCGGGAAAATACTGTGCGAATATGGACGGAGACATTACAGTTTCTCTCGACAAGCTTCCCATCAAACGTTTGGAGGCCATAGAAGAAAACGGACTCGAGAGATTCCCATCGTATGTTCATTTTTTCCTCTGGTTTTACCCCATTTTTGGTTCCTGAGATAACTGAGGAAACATAAATTACTTGATATGCGTGTTAAGGTAGAAGAAGATGTACCTTAGTTGACGAATGCGTGCTTGTGATTAGGCATTCTTAATTCTGATTACGTTCGTGAGTGTACCTTGGTGATTGTTTAGAGTGAACTCTGATACGAGTTTCTCATTATGCTAAATTAACTGGAATATAATCTGTCAATGTATTTCTCGGTTTTCCTTGCTTAGTTTCTGATTAATTTCTCAAACGTTTTTGTTTAATTAAGGTTGATTTTTGCTATATTGTTATTAGAGATTTAGGATATGAAGAGAAACGGTTATCGCTTATTCGGAGAATTGACTTTGCTTGGGCAATAGAGAAGGACGATGAAAAAAAGAAGCAGAAGAAGAGCTCCAAGGAGAGTTCAACGCCGTGGCCATGGCAGAACATGATAGACAACTTGCAGTTGGCTCATCAGGAGCTCTCTGTTATCATAGACCTGATCAACACCGTGAGTTTCTAAATTAAACGCCTCTGATTTTGCTAGATTTTTACCATACTGTTTGTTGTATAAATAATGGGGTAATGTTGCTTGTATTGGTTTCACATAAATGAGCAGGCAAATGTTGAGGCAAGTTGTCTTAGATTTTACTCTTACATTTATGTCTTTGCATTGCTTTCAAAAAAAAAAAAAAAAAAAAATATTACGACCGAGATAGGATTATACTGTTAATCATCAGCATCTATAAATTTTGAGTATTTTTTTCTCTGCTTGTTTTAATGAATTTGGTTAAACAAACTGGTTTCTTGAGAATATTCAATTGAAAAATATGGTACCATTAAAATATTTTTTGTCTTGATATAACTGTAGGTTGAAGCTAATGATGCAGTAACAGTGGCAGGGATGACAAGGCCAAAACTATTACCTAATGAAGCTTTATCTGATCTTGGAGTGTCTGTAGCAACGAAACTACAATGCTTTCGAGTACTAGTTTTATCCTTTTTTTGTTCACAGAATGATTCTTGCCTTTTCCGATTAGCTTGCTTTGATTGGGTTGGAGCAACCGTGTTAAGATTTATTTGCAGTATTATTCAATAAAATTTCATCTTATTATCTGTACTATCGCTTTGGAAGTGCCTAATTTTATCTCCTACCCTTTAATCTCTACAGCATCTTGGTAAATATTTCAAGCAGTCAGCTAAAGGTTTGGAACGCCAGGTTGCAAGGGAAGCAAGATTCTATGGTGCTCTAATTCGGTAATCAATTCACTTCATTAATCCTGCAATCATTGTGCAATGAACCTATGTTAAAAATCATTTGTCATTGTGAATCTGACAGTTTGTGCACGGTAATACTCTTTAAAATCCCTGAAGTGTCCTGAAATTTAAAAGTTTTATCATAATGTATAAATATTCTATGATTTTTATTCTCGGGCCTTTATCAATTTAGATGAATAGAAGTTTCTGATAAGATAACTTAGTTATTACCCTCATATAGTCATGTGTCATACTATAAGATCTGTAGGATAAATGATCCGTTCTTGGTATTAATTGCCTCAATGAAGATCTAGATTTACGTTTAGGGCATAACCTCTAGTACTCCTTTTGGGATCCTAAGGTGGATGCTGGCAAAAGAAAAAATGTTATTTTCTTTAAAGGGGTGGGATTAATCCTTATTCAATTGGTTCTTTCCAATAGCTGTCTGTTTTTTTGTCTGCATTCAGGACTCGTGTATCTGTTGTTTGATCCAAAAAGCATATATGAGACTTCTCCTCATGGGAGAGTGTGTGAGAATGAGTGTTAACTGGAGCTTGGCATCGTGTTGTTTGAGAGTGGTAGATTGGGATTGTTAATTGCTGACTAATAACCTTGCTGCTTTAGTTAAGTGGCTTTGGGCTTTGGAGTTGTTGGTAGCAACCTACTTCTGGACATATATGATTATTGCTAGAAGATTTGGGGTTCAGTCCAGTAGTTGGGGTTCCAATCAGGCTTCATTAGTCTCTCTCATCATAGTTCCAGAAGGCCATTGCTTAGGATTTTTTGTTAATCGGGGAGCTTCATCGCAAACTCAAATGGGTAGGATATAGATGATCATTGTACTTTTCAGTTTTCTCTCTACGGACAATTTTTTTTTTTTTTTTTTTTTTTTTTTTTTTTTTTTTTTTTTTTTTTTGTAAAGAAAAACGAAAAAGACCTGTCATTTGAAGGAGCTCCCATAGTTCCGATATTGTAGGGAGAAAATATTGGCTGCTTCCCTGGAGGAGCTAATTTTCCATATTCTGTCAACCCTTGCTAAGGTTAGGTCATTGAGCAAGGTGGTATTCTTGAGGCATCTTGTTGAAGTGTAATGGGGGAACCTTGATTGTAGATCTTTTCTTAACTGGGAGGTATAGACTCCTTTCAATCTACTGCCACTTTGGGCTTCCATCTGTCACCCCGTCATCAGGCATATACCCTATCTAATAATTGGAAGATAAGGGAGGTTGCTCCAAATTTCCCTTTGTATAGCTTTGTATGGCCTGTTACCTTAGTATGTGTATGGGGCTTCTTCATAGCCCCTTGCTACGTTATAAGTTGCACCTTAGCAATTCTCCCTTTCTTTGTTTTTGGTTCCTTCCTCTTTTTCCTTTTTCTAATAAACTTTTGGATTATTTAAGGTTCGGCCTTCTTAATATTCTGAGCTTCTTATTTGATTCTTTCGTAACGTTTCATCTATAAATTGAGAATTTCCACCGTTTGAAATTTAATAACTTTTAACTTCTGGAATTAACTTTATTTAATATCTATTTAACCATAAATATAACCATATATTAGTGTATTATAGTGCCAATTTCTACACTAAGAATCGGAAACCTTTTTGTACTTTTAATGCTTTCTAATCTTCACAAATTTTCAGTATTTGCTGATGATGTATATCAGATTGCAGCAAAATTGGAAGGTTAAAAGGCAGCGTGTGGCTGCTGCTCCAGCTCCAGCAAATGAAGGCTTTACCATCGATTTATTTGACAGTTCATCATGTGACCCGTCATCTGCGTTTCGACCATCTTCATCTACGATCCGTGTTGAACATGATTTGTCTGGAATGCTGACAATTAATTTACCTCCAAATTCATGTCACTCCCTTCGCTTTGGATTTCTCAGTGGATGTAATGTAGAAAATTCTTTGGAACTTGGTAAAAATGAGTCCACAAATTCAACCAATCAGTCTTCAATTAAAAGTGAGAAGGAGTTTACGAATGACGATGCGTACATTAAGGAAACAAACTCACTTCTCCGTGAAGTTCACCATGCCATTTTCAGCGAGCAGGTGGTTTCTTTATTACATCAATCTTGCTCAGTATAAGCCTTTTCTACTTTTGTCCCCCACCACATGATACATCGTTTGCTCTACTGGTTCCAGGTGTTTGATTTGGTGAACCGTGAAGCATTCAATCCGTCCTTGGGTATCAACGTGACTGGCATACGAGAAAATTACTTGCAATTAAGTATAGATCAGGGTACCTCGGTCTTCATCTCTCTTGTGCCATCTAGTCAAAGTTGCCAACTAGTTGATGGTGCAAATACCGAGATTTTGGATAATACTAATTTACCTTTTGATTCCCTTGATGGGATTGAATTACCAGATAGAGATGACCACCTTGAAAAGAAATTGCGGAATCCTAATCATATAACCTTTGAGATATATCTGCAACAAATTTTTCACGCGCTAGTGTTTGTAAAATCAAATGATAGAGCCATTTCTGCCTTCAGCAGGCAATCGGCTCAATTTTCTAATGATGGGTCTGGGCTTCTTGGTCATTTCTGTTTGTCTCTGGCCCACAGAATATTCGCAAACAATGTTCTCATGGAGCTCGAAAATGTGGTATAGTCCCAATTTCTTAATTTCTTTCATTTTTCTCCATGATGAAACTGCAGTGTATATATATATTTAAAAAAAAACTAAAATGGTTATGATTCCTGTATTTGATGTTACTTAGCATATTAAACATGCAGTTTATCTTTGGTTGTTCTTAGGTTTGGAAGGTCCCATTTCTTCAATTGATATCTCATCCTACTTGGAATTCTCGAAAATCTTCATGGACGTTTTTCATGGAAGTTCCCCGGTCCATACTTCATCCTACTAGCATCCAAGCTCGTACATCAGACAGTCATCAGATGAATAATGTAACCAAATCGCAATTTCAGACTAAAGTGGTTGTAAATGATAATTGCATTACTATTGAGGGGGAAGGTGCTCCTAATGTCGTTAGCTTGTTCAAGCGAAATTCCAAGGATATCTATTCGATGAACAGATATGGCTGTGACTTGGCTGATCTTCCCGTTATAATTCTGCTGCAGGTGAGCACAAAGTAGATTTCCATGCTTTTAAGCTGCCTTATCAATGGAAAGTAATAGTAATATTATCATCGTATTTTTGCAACAGGTTGCAAGCCAAATTGTTATTTGGCTTCATGAAGAAGCTCTAACCTGGGGAATAAAGGCCAATCGTGACTTCCTAAGTCTGTCATTTGAGCTAGAACAGGGCGAAACACTCCGTCTGGTAGCCCATGTGGACCCAGAGGATGCTCAAGGATGCCTTTCTTGGTGGTTGGTAATGGACGATGGCTTGATGGAGGACAGGAAACTTAATTTTGACATATCCGATGTTTTACCTGAATACAGGAAGTTTTTGGGCCATTTATCCCTGGAAGTTTTGCATTCAACACTAATGGATTTGGTTAGTTTGTGCAGTGGATTTGGTAGTAGGTAGCCTATAACCACCAAATTGCATTGAATTCTTGTAATTTCAGCCTCGATGTTCAAATCTAATGAAATCTTCAATTTGTGCCCCCATTGCTTCCCCAAGTTCATATATTATACATATACTATCCAAAAACAGTAAAGGTGGGCCTGATGACCTGGATGGCTGGAAGCTGACTTCAAAAGGAAGTAACCGTTTGGAAATCCTTATCTTCTAGTGAGTTCTCCATCTTCAAATTGAGTAACCAAGGTTTGATTTGTACTTGATTTCCAAATTATTTGATCCCTAGTCAGCCAATTACATAACTTTCTTGTGGTGTTTTTTGTCCATTTTCTTTTGTTTGAAAAGTCAAGGTGGATGATTTGAACCTTACGGGGGAAATTTTCAGAGTATATTACAGTTGTAAGAGATGAAATGCCTTAGAATTTAATTCAAAAGCCCGTGATGATGTGAGGCTGAAACTTTGAAACTTAAATTATGCTATTAATATTGTTCTTTTGCTTTACTATTTGAGTGGACACAGGCCTCTCTCTTTCTTTTTTTTTCTTTTTTTTTTTCCTTTCGTTTATATATGACTAAATTGGCCTAGTTTCATTAAAGGCTCCTTATAATCTCTGTAATGTAGAAAGCCATCTACTATTTAGCATTCTTGAAGACATTTAAAAAAGAGGGAAAAAAGTCCAAGAACTTCATGAAGACTTCTGTTTAAGACCAAATCAAATGTCAAACGTTTTAAGAAAAGACATTTTTTTAAAAAGAAACAGAAATGGTATGTTTCTAAATGTTAATAAAATTTACATTTCACAGCACAATTTCATTCATATAATAAATTATGGCGTTCATTGCGGTACCCATGGGAGAGCAGGTGGAAGCCAATGCATCATCATCTTATTGGCTTCCACTTAATTACCCTAAATGCTATTTCCAAATCAATTAGCCAAGTCACCTTTGGCCTTAATGCATCATTAGCCTCAATGCATCATCTTATTGTTGTTGTTTTTTTCATTTTTTAAACCCATAATTTGGTTTCAATATTTAAGATTTGACAAATTGTTTCCTTTTAAGAATTGAACATTTTGCAAATTTTAGGCTCATAAGCATTTTGGGGAGTCTGATTCATCCCTTATTGTTGACTTCCATTGTTGGGAAGTCCTCAAAACAAAGATGGGAAGTGGCCATTAGAAGGGCAAACAAAAAGAGAGAGGGAGAGAGAGAAATCTCAGGAAGCGTGCAAGAAAGAAGAGGCATTTTAGAACAAGAATTATCTCGCATGATTCAAAAATCAAAACCCATATTCCTAGTTTCTTTCACGCATCGAATAACCCCTTCACTCGTCATCCCCATTGAAATCCGAAACATTCTGCGACACAGATCTCCCTCGTCCTCATCACCCTCGACAAGAAGAAGAAAGCAAGCACGCAGTGAATACCCAAAATCCTATAATACCCTCCCTGCTTTCTTAAATTGCATAGCCTGCTCGGTTTCCCGCATTCAATGCTACAATTTACAAAATTTAGGAAAT
Organism: Cucurbita ficifolia; assembly: GCA_033971965.1. Classification (NCBI taxonomy): domain Eukaryota; kingdom Viridiplantae; phylum Streptophyta; class Magnoliopsida; order Cucurbitales; family Cucurbitaceae; genus Cucurbita; species Cucurbita ficifolia. Next base: position 2,798,179 of record CM066972.1, read on the forward strand.
TGTATTGTGGGTATTGAAGCGGTTTTGAAGTCCAATTGTGGGTTCTTGAGAATTCGAAGCTTTTGTTTCTGTAAGGGGTTGGAATACGAAGAACCCCAGGTGTGTTGTTCAGAATATTCGTTTTGAGGATCCCTGATTCTTTTCCGCGGCACTACTTCGTTAGGAATTGGTTCTTTTTCCATGATCTTGTGCCAATCAATTCGTGCGTTCTTTGATTTGAAGTGACAGTTCTGCGCATTTAATTTTGATACATTTGAATCTTGGAGGTTATAAGTGGAGTATCTGAGTGTAAGGCTGTAAAGTTTTCTGGGTAATTGAAATTTTTGATAGATTTCGAGTTAGAAGAGTTTTTTTCCTTTCTGTAATCCATGCCTTTTGCTTAGTTTTAATTTGTGTACTACTATGTCGGGGGGAACACCCGTAGCGGGTGGTTATATGAGGCAGAGGCATAGCCAGGGATATGCATCTAGTGGTGATGATATTGAGGATGATGCATGTTCAAGGTTTCAAACCATGTCGTTTCAAACTCCAAAGAGTCGGACGTGGATTGAAGTTGTAGAGAATATCCTTTGGCTTGCTTCTGCTGCTTTCATTGTATACTATGGCGATAGGTACTCCAATATGATATATCTCTTGTGGCATGATGGCCGAATAAGAAGGTGAATACTTAGCCTTTAAGCACACTCCTTGATTGTTGTTTGATTATTCCACTCAACTATTTCAGTGATAACTTACTAATTAGTCATTTCATTATATCTATTGCTTACATTGCTTGATAGATTGTTGGTTGTTTCCTTTACATCTTAACTGTCTTGTTGATTTGTGATTGCACAAACCCCTCTCCCCATGACTTGGTAGATGCCATGGGCCAGGGTGGTTTTTCATCGTTTGATTTGGAACCTAAAATGTGAGATTTTTTACGCTATGAGGTGTTCACTTGACAAATTTTAAATGATATTTTGAGATTTGTTAAATGGACATGAGGCAGATGCAGACTACCTCAATGTTCCTCTTTAATGGAATCTAGCATTATTTAGGCATGAAGAAACCATATTTGGCATTAGGATAAGCTTGCATAGTGTTAATTCCTATGTTTTCTTTACAAGGGCAGGTGTTTGCGTGGTGCCAGATTCATTTTCTTGAATCTTTCTAGTAGTGGAGTGGTGATACATTAAATCTATGGATACTCTGTACTCTTTAGTGAGAATGCCTTTTTGTGTGTTTCTCAGAATCTAGAGTTGTGGTTTATATAATCTCGCTGATTCTTCACATTTTTCTTAATATTTGGATAAAGAATTCTTTGATCTGTCTTTGGTGTAGCTGTCGCCAACGTTCTTAGAATAATACAGGTTCCTTTACAGATTTTGTATTTAGATGATAAGATCTTATATAGAACATCTTATGCAGATTGCATTTACTAGAGGTTTTCTATGCTCAGAGCAAAAAGAGAAAGGATACAAAAATGATAACACCTTCTTGTTATACCTTTCTCTGGATTTTTTTCTCTCTAGAAATTGAGTGATTGGTGAATATTGAGACAGCTTTAGTTGCTTAGTATTCATATGTTTAGACATGGTGAAGCCTTTTCCAAGTTTTGGTGTGGCCTTGCTTTGACCAATACTGGTTGGTGGTCACGCTATGTTGGAAGAAGTTATTCTTCATCACTCCTTTTCAAAGAAGGAGATTTTTCATCGGCAAGTGGGATTCTCGATAGTTTTATGGAATATCTAACTAGAAAGAAATATTAGGGGTATTGGGAGTTTGGAGTTCGAGTTCTGATTGATTTGTTTGGGCTGTTGAGTCTTGATTATTTCTCTGTGATATTCCTTTATTTTTGGTTCACAATAGTTGGGACTCTGTCTTCTAATGTTTAGTGTCTACCATTTGGCTTGGCTCTATGTTGTTTGTTTGACCCATTTTGCAATGTTTCATCATCGTCGTCGTCATCATTATTATTTTGATAAGAATGTTCCATTATTATTAATGGTGGTGGTTTTTTCATTAAAGAAAAAGGTGTTGATAGATTCACTTACATCACTTGAATTCTATTCTCTTGAGCAGACCTCCTTTATACTTCGGAATGGTGGGTATCGGTTTGAATGCTGTCATCTTCATTTACACAAGTATGTCAGCCTGGAGTATTAGAAGGTTTGATGAAAAATGGGAACTCGCAAGCTTATCAGTTTTACCAATTGTAACACTTCTGGGGCTTATCTCCTTTTGCTTGTAAGATATCTCCCCAACATTTATGATATGCATTAACATTCATTGCTTTCATCTTCTTTGATATACAAAAACTTATTTTTCATTTGTAGGTTGTCATTTGCTCTTTGGCCAATATGGGGTTTCCTGACCATTCCCCTTCTGGTACTTATCACATGCTATTGGTTTTAGCACTTACCAATTTTTAGGCTTACTTACAATATGGCTTTGCAATGACTTCTACTACTCTTTGGTGTTGCTGCAGTTCACTATGTTCATGGCATTCATGGTTGTATTTCCCAATATAATGATCGGGAAATTCTGGCCTCAGAGTGGTGTACACCGTATAGATTGACTTTTACTCGTTCAAAGTGATGCATAGATTCAAAGATTGATTTTAAAGAACAGATGATTAGTTGGACTGGCTTGAGATAAAACAAGGTTCTTTGGATGATTCTCCGTAAGCCAACTGCCCTCTCTTCAGTCAACTCAAATTCCGACTTCGCCAGAATGATTCACGATTATGGTACAACGGGCGTTCCTTATTTTGGTATGACCACAACCGGACCACAATTCTCTTATCGTTACATCTTCTGTTAGCAAAGTCCATTTACTTTGTTACATTGTTTAGTTGCCTCATTTTTTCATTGGAAAGTAGTCATGTGGCGTGCCCTATTGTTTGTGTACGTGATTCATTTCATTTTAGCATCTTCTTTGGTGATAAATTTGTTTGTGTTTGTAAGCTGACATCACTTCACTGGTATCCTTAGCACAAGGAAAGGAAAATAGACAACATGAAATGGGTGAGGAGTTTGGTAGGACTGTAAAGTTTTGGGAAATACTGTTTCAGTGAAGTTGCTTTAATGAATGAACTACTGGGCATGTTTCTTGTTTAATTTTCTTCTCTTTCTGCTATTGCTGAAGTGTGTTGGAGGCATTCGCTCGTTGTTACTTAGAACACTGAATAAAGATCTGCTTAGTCTATTTTACGATTACTGGTAAAACTTAAGCCTGTCTTATCCCTTGATTTGCATCCCTTACTTTTCTGATCTGTATGGGCCACCAAATTTGAGCAAATTGAGTGTACTAGAAAAGCTAAAGCAAACCCCACTTTCTTCCACTTTTCTTGATCCTTATAAGGCCTTAACCATGCGTTGTTCCCCTTGTTGGGAGCTTTTTATCTTTTACTATCACACTCCAAAAGGGAAAAAGGCAAAGCAGCTTCACCTCCCATTTTCTTCATGGCCCTACTTTGAATTTCTCCTCGTTTATTCGATAATCGGGGGGGGGGGGGGGGGGGGGGGGGGGGGCTCCATTCCTTGTATTAAGCTCATACCCCACCTTCACCTCGAAGTTGCTCAAGAAACTGATCTCTTTTGTTGTTAACTTCTCTATCTGAGTCTTAGGATATCTCTTATATAATAGAATGAGTTTTCATGCTGGAAATTTGGAGTTGCATGTGCTCATTTCAGACCATGTTTGCTGGAGAAATGACAATCAGCAAAAAGTTGAGAGTTTCAATCAACTATTTAGCTGTTTTATTGTATGGTTTATTGTTTTGATGTAGGATTTTGACAAGGTTGCAGCTGACCTTATACGTTCCTTGATATTCGTTCGTTCTTTGTTTATACATTCGGTGAAAAGGAATCATGAATAAGTTGGATTGCTACCAGACAAATTGACTATTAAAAGTTCGCAGTCTTTTTAAAATTCATTTGGTTATACGCATTGTCTTGAGACCAACCAAGAAAAAAAAGGACGTTTTCTTTGCTTGATCATGTTTTCAAGGCTTCGAGTAAGCATGTGTTCATGATTCCCAAACTAAATCAAAGATGTGAATTGGAAGAATTGAGCAGCATGCAATGCAATCAAAAGATGTTTGAAAGAGTGTGAAACACATTGCTTGTTTTCAAGACTTTTGTGAGACAATCATCTTTCTTTCTTCTTTCCTTTCTCTCTAAAACATCAAAGATCAAGATGTGGACTTTCACCATCATCCACAACTTTTCCCTTGTGCTTCTGAAGTTGACCTTCAAACATCCCCTCTCCCACCCTACCAGTCGTCTTTTTATTTTTACACGTAATCAAAATGGTTAAGAACATTTTAAATGTGTTTTGAAACTAATTTGTTAATGACTCGGCTAGTTAAAATATATATTTTGTACCATGATATTAGATGTTCGAATGCATCCAACTCATATGTTAATAAACTAAAGAAAAAGTGTTCCATGTAGTTTTGTTTTAAAGTGATATGCTTTAACGAAAAGTATATAGTGTTTTCATTACGAATATGAAAAATGTTACAAAGTTTACAAAAATCAAGATATTATTATCGTATGGAATATGGAATATGACCGTTTAAAAAAAAAAAGGGAAGAAAAAAAGAAGGGTTAGAAAGTAGAGAGAGTAAATAGGAGGAATGAATGAAAAGAGAATGTAGAGTTTCATTGGGTTTGTAATTAACTTATCATACAAATATAATGCAATCACACACTCCATCTTCAAAGAATCCACACCATTCATGGCCCTCTGCAATGAAGATTGGGAGTCCTGTTCCCCCAAATGACGAGAATGCCCTTTGTGGAGTAGGAATTGGGAAAAAAGTTTTGATGTGTTGGTGGGTCAACTGGTAGAAAGTCTTCCTGTAATTTGAAAGCTGGGTTAGTATGTGGGGGCTATCAATTTTACTTCTTTTTTCTTTTTTGTGGAATTTTCAGTCTTTTTGGTTCTTTGGAGGAGTCTTCCTTTTGAGGCTTTGACCCTAAAATAAATTCTCATTTTCCATACTTTTGCCATCTTCCAATCTCTCCTCTCACCCATTTGTGGGTTTTGTTCTTCATTTCTGCAATAACAATCAGCCCTTTAAGTGTCATCATCATTCGAGGCCTCTATTTCTTCATCCCCTTTAATGGTTTAGGTTTGCTTTTTCAGTCTCTCACTCCCTTCTTGAACGGACTCTTGTGCTTGGTAGGTTGTGCCGCTGAGGGGATGGGCCCTAAACTCCACTGAGGTTTAATGGCGACATGGGTCTCTTTCTCCCTCCTTCACTGCTCTCTTTGCTCCCGTTTTCAGCTGTCTCGCATTTAATTTTTCCTCAGATTGTTTTTTTTGAGCTAGATAACAATTGGGTTTTCTGATTTCTTGTCTTTAGACCTTGTTGGACGAGCTTTACACGAGGTTTTTCTGAGCGGATCTCTGATTTCTGAAATGGGTCTTTGAGATAATGCTCAAATCATGCTGCCTCTCTATCTTCGACTTTAATTTCCTGTGTTTCCGATGACCTTTTTGTCTCCATTTTTTTTTCTCTCTTTTCTTTTTCGCCTTCGTAATTCCTAAGATGATTTGTAGAGGTGGATTGAGGAAGTGACAGGTCATCTCTAGAATTCAATGACTGATTCTATTTAAAGAAGATTTTTGTTTCCTGAAACCTGAATCGTGGACTTCCCAGAAGACGGAAGACTCGACCTGCTGTGATTAATTTGTATCAGCATGCCTTTCTTGTTCTTATATGGTTCTTGTAGTATTAGATAAATGTGAGGTTGGCTGATGGTTAGACTTTGACATTTCATCTGGTGCTGCAATACCCTCAAGGAAAGAAATGGAAAGAATGATCCAACCTCCTCTGGTAAGTCCTTTATCTATCTCTCAATTGGCTGATGTGTTCATGTACTATGATCTTATCAGCAGTGGAATTCTGAGAATGTTGATTTGATTTCTTAAGATCCTTGTTTGTTCATTGATTAGTGCAACTTGGAACTTGATTTTCATCGTGTTTGCTTGTTGATCCCAAATTCTGATGCAAAATATCGTTAAATCAAGTGGTTGTTCCTTAGAATTGATATGGATTCTTGTAAGTCATCTTGGACACCATGCCATCTAATAAATAAGATCAGTTGAGATGAAGACTAGAAGTAAGATGTTTAAGCAATATTAGGCATTATGCATAATATATATTTGGTGAAGCTGCAAATTGTTGAACCTTCTCGTTGAGATGGATAGCAGAATGACTTACATTCACTGATTGACGGTTTCAGGTTGACACAACAGCTTGTTTATGTAGAGTAGATGCAGGCCTCAAGACAGTTGCTGGAGCTAAAAAGTTTGTCCCTGGTTCAAAGCTTTGTCTACAACCTAGCATCAAACCATCTATACACCCAACTAGGCCTAAGCCGGTTCGCAGTGACAGGAGCAGGAACCAATCTCCTCTGCTTCCTGGACTACCTGATGATCTTGCAATAGCTTGCCTTATTCGTGTCCCTCGGGTTGAACACCGTAAACTCCGATTAGTTTGCAAGAGATGGTATCGTCTTTTGGCTGGCAACTTCTTTTACTCTCTCCGTAAGAGTCTAGGAGTGGCAGAAGAATGGATATATGTCGTTAAGAAAGACCGAGATAATAAGATCTCATGGCATGCGTTTGACCCTATATACCAGCTTTGGCAGCCTCTTCCTCCTGTCCCTAGAGAATATTCTGAAGCTCTTGGGTTTGGCTGTGCTGTTCTTAGTGGTTGCCACCTCTATTTGTTTGGTGGAAAGGATCCAATAAAAGGAACGATGAGACGAGTCATTTTTTACAGTGCCAGGACGAATAAATGGCACCGAGCCCCGGACATGCTTCGGAGACGATATGTCTTTGGCTCGTGTGTGATAAACAACTGTTTGTATGTTGCAGGTGGGGAAAATGAAGGTGGCCATCGGTCCTTGAGATCTGCTGAAGTCTATGACCCAAATAAGAATAGATGGACCTTCATCTCTGATATGAGCACTCCCATGGTACCTGTGATTGGAGTTGTTTATGAGGGTAAATGGTATTTGAAGGGGTATGGAGCTCAACGTCAGGTTCTAAGCGACGTCTACCAGCCTGAAGCCGACACGTGGTGCCCTGTTTATGATGGAATGGTTCCGGGTTGGAGCAACCCAAGTGTCTCCTTAAATGGACATCTTTATGCTGTTGACTGCAGGGATGGCTGCAAACTTCGAGTCTACGATGAAGTATCCAACTCGTGGAACAAGAGCATCGATAGCAAGCTGCATCTTGGGAATTCTCAAGCTTTGGAGGCGGTTGCTCTCGTTCCACTCAACGGAAAATTGTGCATCGTTCGCAATAACATGAGCATTTCTCTTGTTGATGTTTTGAAGTGTGAAGATGCCAGTGGTGCTTCTGGTGAACATCTATGGGAGACCTTAGCCGGGAAAGGTCACCTCAAAACCTTGGTCACAAATCTCTGGTCGAGTCTTTCGGGTCGAAGTCGTCTGAAAAGCCATATCGTTCACTGCCAGGTGCTTCAAGCATGAATTTTTTTGATAAGTTCTAGTTTTTCTTCTCCTCTATACATATCTTAAAATCATGCTTAGATGTCAAACATGGGGGAATCAAATCAATACTACGTCAAATAGTTTTGTCACATGGACAATTAAATCCTCTCTGTCGTGTTCTTGTTCTTTTCATTAGTGAGAAAAGAAGGGAAACAAAATTGTCCATCCACCATAAAATTATTTGAAGTAGTATTGAACTGTGATAGAACTGTTATAGAACTTGAAATATTTCTGCAATATACTGTAAGGTGATTCAGATTAATGAGGCTCTCTTGATAATATATAGGTACATAACAAACATGATCATGTGCATTTGAGATATCCCAATTTCTCTGGAGACTTTGTTCTTATAGACTGCCGTTACATAAATTTTGTATGATACGCAATCATTGAGTTTCTTACCTTACTCGTCGTCGTGAAGCTGATCGCCCTTCTTGTTTATTATTTTTTGTTTCTTTGGATTCAACACAATAGCGAGGCAGGGGATTGAATCATCTGTATTGACACTAATATTTAGTACCTTATCCACCGAGCTATGTTCGGATTGACGTTAACATTTGTTATAGGTTGAGATGACATCACCGTAAATCCCGTTTTGAATTCTGCATTTAGCCTTTTAAGAAGCATATGGATTGAATGTTGACTCATCGATCGTTATCTATAGAGGTTGGAGGTGACGAATTGACGAGTTCATTCGTCAATTCAAACTTTTAAATATTTTAAGAGTTTTTTAATATCAAATATTTGTCAACGAAATTAGTCAAAATGGATATAAACTAATTTTGTAAACGTCTACAGTTGTATGTTTTAATATTATTTTGAAAATAAAAAAAGATAATATAATGCTTCTCACCAATCATATTGAATAATAATAATAATAAATAAACATAGTGCACTCCAATAACATTTTTGAATATTTATTTAAAATATCTATATTAGAATTTTTATAGTCGGAGGATAACAATTTGAATATAATTTAATTAGTTAAATATAAATAAATTTAGTATTAAAGCGTGTTGAAAAATTACTATACTTTTTTGAATTTTGTATTTATTATCAATAAAAATTCCAATTTTATCTTTACAATTTAAAAAAGAAAATGAATCAATTTTTTTAATTGATTGAAAAAGAGGAAAACTTTAATTTGTTAGGATTGATTTAAATTTTAAATCTGGTGGAACAGATATTTGATATTGAACAAGTATTATTTTTATCATTTTATTCAATTTTTAAGATACTAGACTTAATTTTAGAAGTATAATACCTTAAAAAAAGCAAAAATATTTAAAAATAACAAAATATAAATTAAAAAGAAGAAATTATATATTTAGTAAGTTAATAATAATGAAAGGTGTTACATTAAATAGAGAATCATTGGGTTATAAAATTGGGTTAACTATTTGAGAATTGTGGCGGCCTCAACACAAATACCTGATCTTTAGATAGTTTCAACCCTTTTCTTCACTTGCTCAACCCCCTTCCTCAAAGTCGCGCTTCCAGAGTGAGTTTTAGGGTTAGGGTTAGGGTTTTAGCATTCAGAAGCTCAATGGAAGAGATAACAGAGGGTGTTAACTCCATCGCCTTGACGGCTGACTCGCAGAAGAAGAATCGAATTCAAGTCTCCAACACCAAGAAGCCCCTCTTCTTCTATGTTAATCTCGCCAAGGTTTGTTTCCTTTTTTTGCTCTCTTCTTCAATTTCGCTTACTCTCTTCCTAATCTGCGCGTTGTTATTTGGTTTTGATTTTCAACTTTTTCCCCGTTTTGGGTTTTGTCTGTTCGTTTATCTGGTTTTGATAACCCTCTGGTTACCGTTTTTTCAATTTGTGTAGAGGTATATGCAGCAGTACAATGAGGTCGAGCTTTCTGCGCTTGGAATGGGTAGGTTATCTATACTATTTTCGGGCTTAACATTTAGGGTTTGAGTTTAATTTCTCCTTCTCGTGTTTGGATGCAATTTATTACTGTATTTGTTATGCCTTTAGTTACTTTGGACGGTTGAGCAATAGAGTTAGACATATTTTGTTCATGAGTACATTTCATTTGTTAACCTTTCATAACAAGATATTCATGTTCTTGTGTGATGTGATATTTGACAAATGAACCATCTTTTCAAATGTAATCTTGTGGGAAGTTAACTTGTCATTTTTTTTTTTCTTTTTGTAACTAGTCTATAAATTTGCTGCTTGCATATCAATGCAGTCAATTGATCCTTCTGCTATGGTGTTTTGGGTTATTAATATGCTAAAACTTCTATGGATGCTTTTGCAGCCATTGCAACTGTTGTGACTGTTGCGGAAATTCTGAAAAACAATGGACTGGCTCTAGAAAAGAGTAAATATCCTCTTCCTTCCTTTTTTAATAATATGTAGTCGGGGTTTTCTTTTAACACACAAAATTTTTCTTATATTCTATAGAGATCATGACTTCTACCGTTGATATCAAGGATGATTCTCGGGGGAGACCAGTTCAGAAGGCTAAGGTAATATCTCATAATGGACGAAAATTTGGAAGTTTTCTCTCTTGTTCCATTTTTGGCATATAAAATTATATTCTCATGTAAATTTTAATCCAACTTATCACGTTGGTTAATTCTCTTAGTTGGACCCTAGAAATTAGTGGTGCAGGTAATAGTATTTGTTCACTGAACATGCAAATGAATAACTGTGATTTTGCAAAATTTCTGTGTTTTCATTTGATTAGATGTGTCTTAACACTTGTCATGACTGATTTTTGCCTTCCAGATTGAGATTGTGCTGGGGAAAACTGAAAACTTTGATGAACTGATGGCTGCTGCTGCGGAGGAAAGGGAAAACGGAGATGGTGAAGAGCAGAGTTGAAAAGATTTTTTTTTCCCTTTTTTTCCCCCCTGTTCTTATCCTCCTTGTGGATGAGTCTGGTTATTTCCTTATATCTGGTCTCTCTGTTTTTAATTAACGTTAGTAAACAAGTGGTTTATTTACTGATGTAGGCTTTTAGTTGGTGAACCATTTATTTGCCCTTTTTTAGATGCTATGGATACCTTCGTTTAAGAGCGTGGAAACCTAATCTGAGTTACCTTTCAAAATCAAGTTTATATTATTATTTTGATGCATCAATTTTGGTAAATATGCATTCAATAGGTGATCTGCTTCAGTAATTCAAACTGCATTGAAGTCTATTCTCTGTTTATGTATTACGATTTATGATTGAACCTTGGCCTCCATGATCTGATGATCACTATGGTGGACATCTGCTTGAGTTCATATCACGGATTGACTAGACATGTACGATCTCAAAAGACTGCTTTTGAGAAATATAGTTTGTGATAGCATGGTATTCTCTGTAGCTATTACAACTTGGGTTAACTAACTTAATGCATTCAGGTCTATAGCAGGCGCCTCTCCTGCGATTAATTTTATAGAACTTTTCTGATGGTAAGGTGTGTTGGTTTATTGTTGATAACAATTTGAAACTATAGTGTTTAGGAATTGGGGTTTCCATCAACAAAACCAGAAGAAGCGATGCCAAAACATTCTACTCATCTCACGGAGAATACCACTCAATAGAGCAGGTATCGTACTCTTTTAATAGATAGTATTTAATTCCATTTGCCAGCTGGATGCTCCAATTCGGATATTCAGACTGCATTCTTCTATGTATGGCCATAAATTTCTTTTCGTGAGAGTTTTAACCAGTTTTAAGAGGATTGTGAAATGTGGGTCTTATCTTCGCCTATGATTTGTCTTGATAGTGATTACTCTTGTTTTCAAGATAAAAAAACTAGTTCAAACTAGTAGAGTTTAGAATGTGTACATGTCTTTAACACTTGTCTTGAAGTGAAGCCGGGAAGACGATTATTCGGTCAAATATACTTGAACTGCTCATTTCATACACATGCTCAACTGGGTCAGAACAATGCTCCTGGTGCTGAAGAAGCGTTTAAGGCTATATCAAAGGCATTTCAGTGTCTAGGTAACGAGGAGAATACAAAAAGGTATGAATCAAGTCTTGTATGAGTGTGGATTGCTGATTACGCCTTTGTTTTTGGCACAAAATGAACCCATTTGGGTCAGAGTAGACCTTGAAAGTTTGATAACTTGGAGCTTATCACAGGTAATGATATCTTTACCAACCAAACCTCCCTGGGAATGGTACATGGATTTCCAAGTAAGAACTCCATTACTACCTCCAATCCAAAGTTACTCATCATCCCTTTCCCTCATAATTTCTACTTTCTAATAAATTATGGATCGAAAATTTTGAAATGTATGAATTTTGGAATATATATTCATTCACCATTCTTAATGTAAGTTAGTGAAAATAGTTGTCTTACTTTTTGTTAAAATTAAGACCGAATAAAATGAAATGAAACATAAAAATAAAAGCGGCGAATACTTTTATTAAGTGTTATATTAAATTTGATGAAATTAAAAAAAAATTATGATAAAAGTCACGTCCTTGAGCTTGATGTAAAATTTGATTGATTTTCTCCCACAATTTAAATATTGGAAATATTATAAAAATAAAAAAAAAAGAAAAAAGAAAAAAGCAAGAACATTTTTTATTTGCGAAATGACGTGATGGAGTTATTCTATACTCTTAAGCTGAAATTGTCCTATAAAGCCACTTAACCTCGCATCCAAACGCGACCTTCGACTTAAATACTGGTCTCGATTTCCCCAATTTTTCTCATTCCATCAGGAATTGCAGTCCCTAGATTTCTCATTGTTCTATCCGGAGCCATCGATGCGTTTTCATTGATGACATATTACAGTTCTTGAATCATTGAATCGTCTTGCTCGCACCGTCTGTAAGTTCAAATTCTCAAAATAGATTCTTGTTGTGATTGGATTTTAATATCTCGATCAAATGTGTAATTAGTTTTCTGCCATATTAGCTTTGCGGCAATCGCAATCGATGTACGAAATTGTTAGAATCGATTCTTTCTATTAGTTCCCGGTGATGAATGTAATTTCTTTTCCCCCTTTTCTTGAAGGGAATTGCGGATACGTTTTACTTTTCGATATTTCGGATGGACGGGAACAAAGAAGATGCTTTGAAATGTTTGAAAATCGGGAAAGAAGCTTTGGAAGCCGGGAATCGGACCCGTGCCCTAAAATTTGTGAATAAAGCTCGCCGTCTTGATCCGACGCTCTCCGTTGACGATCTGTTATCGGAAATTCAGAACGTTTCCAGTGACGATTTGGGTGCTGATACTGGTGAATCTGGAAATAGGTCGTCTGATACGTCTTCATCCAAGCCCTCGGATCAGCCTTCGATTCGCCGTAGAGGTGCGGCATCCAGGTCTTCTGAATCTTCCACATCGGTAACTTACACAGAGGAGCAGATTGAGGTTGTGAGGACTATTAAGAAGAAGAAGGATTACTACGAGGTTTTGGGATTGGAGAAGAGTTGCAGTACTGAGGATGTTCGAAAGGCATACAGAAAGCTGTCTTTAAAGGTTCATCCAGATAAAAACAATGCTCCTGGATCTGAAGAAGCGTTTAAGGCTGTATCAAAGGCGTTTCAATGTCTAAGTAACGAGGAGAGTCGGAAGAAGTATGATGTTGTTGGGTCTGATGAGCCAGTTTACGAGAGACGGACTACAAGACATGGTGCAAATGCATTTAATGGGTTTTATGATCCTGATATTGACGCAGAGGAGATATTTAGAAACTTCTTCTTCGGTGGAATGGCGCCTACAACTACACATTTTCGTACTTTCAATTTTGGCCCAGGAATGGGACATGGAACAGCTAATCAGGGCTCAGGTGGTGGCCTTCGGACTCTGATTCAATTGCTCCCTGTGCTGTTAATATTGCTTTTGAACTTCTTGCCATCCTCAGAACCTATCTATTCTCTTTCCCTCTCCTATCCCTATGAATTCCAGTTTACCACTCAGAAGGGTGTCAATTATTATGTGAAATCAACTAATTTTGAAGAAAAGTTTCCACCTGATAGTCTGGACCGAATGGCACTCGAGCGGCACGTTGAGAGGGATTATGTTAACATTCTTGCTCAGAATTGTCGTGCTGAGATGCAGCGTCGGCAGTGGGGATATATAAGGGAAACTCCATATTGTGATATGTTACAGAAGTTTCAGACAGCTGCTTCATGAATGAACGAAAAGGTTCATTTCATCCCTCTGTTTATCTTTTTATCAGTCATAGATGTATAAGATTGCTCGAGAATGTTTACCAAGTTTTTATTATCAAATCGATTAAGCTTTCCTTCCGTGGTACCTCTCCATTTGTTTGGAATTTGAAAGCCATTGAGCTTTTTTCCTCCAATGAGATGTGCAATATGCATTGTTAGACTATTCATTTCTTATGCTAATCCTTGACCTAATAACCGATATTATATGTGGCTGGATAATGTCTTTTCAATGATTCAATTGGGGACTACATGGAAACAAAAGCTTTCTATATACCATGGTGGCCATCTGGTGAGTGAGTTGATTTAATCGTTTGGTTTTAATGTTTTTTACTCGTATGTTGTGGCCTTTTCGTTTATTGGAGCTGAAACAAAGCTGAATGATTGAGCTAAAAAAAGGCATAAACAAGATATACTTTTGATCGTCATCATCAATGAAGTTGATGCATATGAATGGAATTTTGTTTCTTATGGCCTTTTTAAGTCTTATTTACACATTTGTTGTAGAGTTGTTCTGCAGGGAATTTGTCTTCCATGTTAAACATGAGATTCCTTTGTTGAGTTTGGATTTGAGACATGTTTGTTGTCTTGTTTCTCTCTTGTGCAGATAGGTTCTATTGTTAAGTTAGAGCTGCAAGGCAAGGTTGGTTCATCTGCCATTAACTCAACTTATTTGTATTTCAAATGTTTTGCTTCTGCTTCTGAAGATTACCATAAAACGACAGTGTCTGGTAGGTTGCACGGATTAGATGGTTGAGTAATATCTGGGACTGGGATCTAGTTAGTATAGATTAAGATTAATGTGTTGTGTTGATATAATACTTTTCTGTCTCAAACTGTTGAAGCTATGACATATGGACCTATGTTGATATACATTTTTCATAATATTTTTTGTGGTTCACATGAATTATTAAACGGATTGAAGCCCAGTCCTTTATGTCAATGGCTAAACATCATTCTAATCATCTATATTATTGCATCACAAAGTTGTTACATTTGTGTCTGTGGTCGTCGACTTCCACCCCATTTCTCATGCATACCAACAAGTTCATTAAAATTCTCTCCCACAACCCACGGAAATGAGTGATTGGAATGCAATCTTCTCAGCACAACAGATGTGGAGATGATATTCTCGACAGAGAAAAATAGATGTTTTAATTGCTGAACTCACTTATACATTAGCAGGTTATCAGACATGGTGTACCAATCTATTAAATTTTGAAGCACCATCAGTAGGTTAATGAGAAAAATTAACAATGGTTTAGGGACAAACAGAGGGAGAGATTGATGGACATTTATGTCATTAACTTTTGTTAGATTGCCATCTTTGCCATTTTGATTTTTGTTTGGTTGATGAGATTCCAAAATGTTTATTCTATTTAGTTTTTAAAAAATTTAAATATTACTCTTATTTATGAGATGTTTTTAGTATAATGTTTTCAAAATTTTTGAAAACTAATCAAATGAGTAATTACCATTTTAATTTTTTTTGTAAATAAATTTATAAATACTATTTGCGAACCTGGTTTCCTTATTTTGTTATTTATATATTAAAAAAAGATCAAGCCAAATTTTGAAAATTGGAAAAGAAATAGTTAAAATTTTTTTTATAGAACTTGACTAAAAAATGTTTTTTTTTAACGAAAATGAAACAGATAATTACAAAAAAAATAAAATTATAGAAAACAAAATGTAAAATAGTTATCGAAATATAGTTTTTTTAAAAAATTAAATTTTGACTAGGTATTCAAATATTAAAATAAAAATATTTGCAAAAAAAATTGTGAGATCAAAATAAAAAAACAAAATAATTTAAGGCATAAATTGATATTTTGGAAGTGTGGACGGATTTTAAACTAAATTTGAATCCAATTAAGTTAAGACGACAACTGTAACAGAGAGCCCTAGATCTCTGTTGCCGTTCTTAAACCCTAATTCCTAAGCCTCTCCGTCTCCTCCAAAGTCCTCGGAAACCTGTCTCTGCTTGCTTATTCTTCGCACGAACAATGGTACCCTCTCTTTCTCTCTTCCTCTCTTCCTCCCTTTCTGTCTCATATCTGAATGATTGTATGCTTATTTGATTGCTATCGACTGATTGTGAACTTCTTGTAAACTGGCAGACTGCAGAGAAAGTAAATCCCAAGGCGTACCCGTTGGCCGACGCACAACTTACAATCACCATTCTTGATCTTGTTCAACAAGCTGCTAACTACAAGCAAATCAAGAAGGGCGCCAATGAAGGTAGCCTCTCTTCTTGTACCTTTTTCTGCACCATCTACTGTTACGAAACACTCGGATGAGCTTTAGTTCATTTTCGTATTTCAGTGAATGATTCTTTGTTTTGTGCCTTTTTCAGCAACCAAGACGCTGAACAGAGGTATATCTGAGTTCGTTGTGATGGCCGCAGATACCGAGCCGCTTGAAATCCTCCTTCATCTTCCGCTATTATCCGAGGATAAGGTACTCTTCAATCCTTAACAGTTGTGCGGAAAAGATTTTGTGTCTGATTGGTATCTTTATGCTTCCTTTTATTTATTGGCGTTCATTTGGTTGTTTGATGTATTTTGTGGGGTTTGAGGCTACATGTACCAAGAGAAGGGTGTGAAAAATTGTTAATACCCATGTTTCTTGACCTGCCAAAGTGGCTGTAGCTAAATCAAATGCGTGAAGTTAACTGGCCGGTTGTTGTTCTCTGTCAACGAATCTGCTTACCGAACTTCCTACATTTTTATACCTTTCCTTCAAAATCTGTTTAGTTAACTTTTCCACTTCAAATAACTAATTTATCATTGCAAGAAGGGGGGGGGGGGGGGGGGGGGGGGGGGGGGGGGGGGGGGGGGGGGGGGGGGAAGAGTGAAATGGTATAGGGTTTAGCTTTTCTTTGAGACCCTTCTCTCACATCAAAATTTCTTTCATGTTCCTGGCAAGCTGCATTATAGATCAGTAGATCGACTGACTCCAACTGTGATTCACAACCCTCATATGGTCAATCTAATTGACATACCCCAATAATCTTCTCTAGGCCTCTTTGGAAGCTTCGTAGTGGTGCTCATTTGTTGGTAGCTTCTCTTTCAGGATACTTATATATAGACGAGAAACACAATTTCCCATTCCGTTTCTATTTGAAATGTTTATTAATTCGAAGAACTCTAACCACCAAAAAGCCATAGACAGCTCTTCAGTATGGTTTCTTGCCAGCAGTTTTGAACATTTCTTCAGAATGCTACTTCAAGTATAAAAACGGAACTTTGTCAAAATTAGATTATTGGATGTTTCCATTCAACGTTATGATGTCTGGTCATGGTAACGATGGAAATAGGATTCTGTTTGATTTTGCAGAATGTGCCCTACGTGTTTGTCCCGTCTAAGCAAGCACTTGGCAGAGCTTGTGGAGTTACAAGACCTGTTATAGCTTGTTCTGTGACGACAAATGAAGGAAGCCAATTGAAGTCGCAAATACAGCAACTCAAGGTAATTATACAATATCTGACTGTAAATATCTCCCATCTTTTCTAAATGTCCTCCCTGATGACTTGTTATGGCCATTCTTTTTTATATATAGGATGCCATTGAGAAGCTCCTGATTTGAAGATATAGTCAATTGTGTGACTTCGGTGTGATGGGCTTCTTGTTTCTTGGAGGTCGCTCCATTGAGGCTTTGACTGATGTGGGTTGTGCAAGTGGAGGAGGAATGTGTTTCAATTGTAACACCCACTGAAATTTTCTTATGATAATGACCATTCTTATGTTTGCCATATCTTGATGTTAGTTAGTTGTCTGGTAGTCGTAGTTTCATTCAGTAAGATTTTTGTTAGATCTCTGACATTAAATGTTTGACAAAGATGAATTTAATATTATTTCTAGAAGTATTTCGAACCACGAGGATGTGTGTTGTTGACTGGTACATGAGCAATCTGCTTTGTTCTGTATTTTGTGAATGATAAGACGACAACTGCTATATAGTTCCTAGACTGGGCAACTGCAACTCATGGCAGAGTGACATTTTTAGAAATTGGTCATTGTTTATCAAGACAAAATAGTAGTGTTAATAAAGAGAGTAGGTGCTTAGTTAGCATTGTGGATGAACGAGACTCCAAATATGCTTGAATACGAGTTCTATAATTTATTATTATAAATATACAATGTGAATATTTAACAGAAGGTGGGCGTGCCGGAGTGGTTATCGGGCATGACTAGAAATCATGTGGGCTCTGCCCGCGCAGGTTCGAATCCTGCCGCTCACGTTTTTATTTATCTTTTGTTTTTTTGTTTTTTTGTTTTTCCTTTCTTGCCATCTTTCTTTCTGTTCGACAGAAAAATTCACTGCATTTTGTATTTCAACTAGATTTTTGCTCTTACTCAACTAAAAACACTTTTCTTAACTTAAAAACGTATGAACACTATAAAGAAAATGGCATAACTATCATCCATCAAATACAGATAAATCTGTTAGAGGTAGTCCATCAATCATATGGGTCTGGCGCTGTCTCTCTCTATCCTTTAGAAACTTCATTTCTGCTCCCATGTATTGTGCCATTCTACAAATCTCCTCTGATTGTGGATGGGATACATCACCAGATGAAAAGCCATGCAAGTATAAAGAAGCACCAAAGTTACCAACATCTACCCAACTGAATCCAATCTCTTTCTTCACTCCCTTCTCTTTCATTCCCTTCCTCACTTCAGCAACCTTTTCCCAATCTCCCTTTTGAGCATACAGGTTTGACATCAACACGTACGACCCCGATTCCAATGGTTCACTCTTCATCAAAGCATCAGCCATTCTCTCCGCCATGTCCACATTCCCATGTATCCTACAAGCTCCAAGCAAGCTTTGTAATGCAGATATCCCTGGCCCTCCTGGTATGCGTGCTAGCATTTCCTGGGCCTCTTCCAATTGTCCTGCACGACCCAACATATCCACCATACAAGAATAGTGCTCTGCTTCTGGCTCAATCCCATGATCGTTGATCATCATATTGAAAAATTGACGACCCATGTCAACCATCCTGTTCCTGCTACATGCTGCTAAGACAGACAGGAAGATTACTGCATCAGGATTTATCTTTTCCTTTTTCATCTCTTCAAACAGCTTCATCACTGAATTGTAATCTCCGTGTTGTGCATACCCGGAGATCAACGCTGTCCAAGCGAATTGACTTCTTTTGGATGCTTCATTGAAAACTCTTTGGGATTCTTGAATGCTCCCTCGTTTCGCGTACATGTCTAGGAGAGCACCTGAAATAATAGGGCCAGAGTTTAATCCTACTTTGATCAAATGAGAATGGCATCTTTGGCCATGCTTTATAGATATGTCTTCACCACCACTGATTGCATTCAGGACACTCCCAAATGTGTACTCGTTTGGCTTCGATTCCATTATCGCACACAGAAATGTCTCTAAAGCTTCTTGACATAATCCATTTTGAGCATACCCAGAAATTAAAGCATTCCATGATATTATCTCTCTATATGGAAGTTCCATGAACACTCTTGATGCATCTTGCATCGACTCAAATTTAGCATACATGGTGATTAGACTATTGCCGACACACAACTCCGTTACAAAGTCAGCTTTGATACATAATCCATGGACCATCAGTCCCTGTTCCACCATATTCCTCGTTGTAATGGCATGAAGCAATCCAATAAATGTTACATCATTTGGATACACTCCATCTAATCTCATCTCATTGAACAAAGAAACTGCATCTTCTTCATACAATGAGATCATAGTCGTCCACGAGATCACATTGCGGTCATCTATTATTTCAAATACTGACTTTGCATCTTCAATGACCTCACACTTGGAGTACGTCGAGATCAGAACATTACCAACAGAGGTATGAGTCTCATATCCAATTTTCACAGCCAAACAATGAATCTGTTTTCCAAGCTCCAGGTTTCTTTCATGACCGCAGACAGAAACAGCTCCAGTAATAGCCACATTATCAAACTTCACTCCTTCTATGACCATTTGAATGAACACCAAAATAGCTTCTAACCCATGATTTCCCTCTTGTGCATAACCAGTAATCATCGCACTCCAAGACACCCGATCCCGGCTCCGCATTTCATCAAACACTTGTCGGGCATCCACAAGATGTTCCCATCTCGAGTACATTGTAATCAGAGCATTTCCAACAAAAATATCACATTGGAATCCACATTTCAGGACAAGAGTATGCAACTGCCAACCAAAAATAAAATCTTCTCCATCTAAGCAGAAGGCAAGTGCCGTAGTATATGTTACAGGATCAAACTGAACCCCATTTAAGTTCATCCAAGCAGCAAAACTCAAAGCGCTCTCACTCTTTTGAGACCCGGAAAGAATAGTATTCCACGAAACAATATCTGGGTCATGTAAATTCTCGAAGACACTAAAAGCCCTCTCAAGCTGCCCAGATTTACAGTACATATTCATCAAGGAGTTAGAGACTGAAATATTCGAAACAAGCCCAGAAGAAATAACAAATCCATGAATTTGTCTACCTAGTTTAGGGACCCCACAACAGGCTTTCAGAGCGAGAGCCAAAGTGAACTCATCGGCATTCCCATCAAGACCCCACCGAATATGCTTCTTGAACAAGCGAAGGGCTTGAAATGCCTCGTTTCTGTGCAAGTAATTGAGTAAAACGCGGTTGGTAGAGGCTGCATTCGGAGGAGGACTTTGATCAAACAGGTTGCGGTCATGTTGGAAAGAGCGGAAAAAGTTGAAGCTCGGCAATCGCTGTTTGGATTTGAAATTGAGATGGCGGGTAAGCATGAGGAGAAAGGTAATTGATCGTTGAAATCAAGTGGCAGTGGCGAGGAGCCGATCAGCCAAATCGAAGCGATTTTTTGGCTCCAAATTTAACGATTCGGTCTGTCGACTGATTGGTTATTTGTATTTTTTGTAATTAGCGTATAAACAAACTAGGGCTATGGGGCGGCCTATATTGGGCCTTGAAAAAGCCCAACCAGCTTCCAGTCCTCACAAAAATAAATAAATAAAGGGGTAGCCCACAATTATTTTATTTTTATTTTTATTTTTATTTTAAATTTATTTGGCCAGATGGTTTCATCAAAGCTAATAATTTGATGAGGAAATAATATCTAGAGGGAAAAAAAACAACATTTTTTATATAAAATTTTTGAACTTTATTGAAACATTAAATATAATATTAAAACTTTAAAAGGGTAAGAATACTTTGGAATCTTTTGGAAATATTATGAATATTTTAAAAACTTTTTAAAAAGCTTTAGAAATATGATTGAGTCAAAAGGGAATCATATATTCCACAAAAGATTCTGCAAGAACCTCACAACAATTAATTAATTAAAAATGAATCATATCACGTGAATTAAAATAAATGGCTTTTTATTTCGATGGTCCTTAGTGGAGCTGTATTATTATTTTATAATATTATTATAATGGGCGGTGGGGATCTGATAGTTCCATATTGTTTGGTGGACGAGTATCTTAGTGGACCCCACATTTTCAGGTGCAATGCATGTTTTTGGATATTCCCCCACTAAGCTGGCACGTGACAAACGGGCACAACATCACGTGCGTTTCGGCAAAAACCCACCGAGTTATTTTTCCAAGCGTCGTTTTGAATTATATATACTTATTTTCCCTGGGACATGGGAATGTCAACGGTCGTCATTAGTCAACGCTTGTTTTCTTCTACCCCCACTTAGGCCAATTTGCCATTATAATTAATGTCTCTGTTGAAGGAAGATGATGGGAATTTGGAAAATATATAATGAAAAGATATTTAATTGGTAAATTTGGAGAAAGTGCTGCATTATTGTTTTAATTTTGTCGGAAAAAAGCGTATTGAATTTTTGATGTTCCATTGCTTTCTCTGGAAAAGTTGCACACTTGCAGCCCATGTTTTGCATATGAGATCAAAACTTACAAAAATATATATATATATATATATATCTTGAAATTGGTAGTAAGGAAAAGTGTATAAGTGCGTGGAACTCTCTCTCTAGTAGAAGCGTTCTAAAACTATAGGACGGATGTCAATATGTAATGGGTCAAAGTATATAATATCTACTAACGATGAGGTTAGATTGTTACAAATGGTAACAGAATTGCACACTGTGCTATGTGCCAGTGAAGATGCTAACTCCAAGGGAGGTGTAATGTGAGATCCCATGTCGATGGGCGATGGGAAGAAAACCTTGGTCGGAAAGAAATTCAATATTCTTTTAAAAGATATTTATGACACTTTAATGAAATAGTAAGCATAGGAGGGGAGAATCTAATGAAAAAGAATCTTTTCTCCCGTAAAGTTTTAAAAAATAAAAGAGACAAAATATTATATTGTAGCTTATCTTTATTCATACAAAACAATAAATACTCGTGTTTTTTTCATTCTAAAACTTTTATTTCATCTTTTGCTGTTGAAGTTTCATTATCATAACTCACTTTGATCGTGATTAAAAACAAACGAGACAAATAAGTTGAGTTTGGCCAAACCGAACCCCAATAATTAGAGCCTAACATATATCTCGGAGCCACACATGTATCCGCAAGAACAACCCGACCAATAATATTCCACAGTGGAAAGCTCCATTTGGAATTTTGGGGAAGATGGGATGAAGAATTGTCAGTGTGTTTTGGGGGTTTGTGGGGTACCAAAAGCACTTCTGGAAACCACCTCCTTTCTTTTTATCTCCACAAAAACGTAAGGTTGTTGATAATTTGGCGGGCTCTAATTGGCCCTGTCTTGCTTCTTCTACGTTCCAATCTTTTCTTTCCACCCACCACGTGTAAGATTTCATATTGGTTCTCTCTCTAGTAGACGCGTTATTTCATATTGGTTCTCTCTCTAGTAGACGCGTTTTAAAACTATGAAGCTAATGACAAAACGTAACAAATTAAAGCGGATAATATTTGCTAGTAGTGGCTTGGGTTGTTACAAATGATATAAGAGTCAGACATGAATAGTGTGCAACGAGGGCATTTGGTCCTTAAGGATGGATAATTCCTTATAAAAGTGTGGAAACTTCTCTTTGGTACACGCGTTTTAAAACTATGAAGCTGACGGCGATATATCTATTAGTGATGGGCTATAATGGTATAGAAACATCTCCCTAATAGGCATGCTTAAAAACAATAAGGCTGATGACGATATATAACAAACCAAAGTAGACATACCAGAATCATACAATTCTAAGATAATGTAATCAACATACCACCACCTAAGCAGAGGCAATGTTTTAAAATGGAGAGAAATGAGTTGTACAAGTCGAAAACAAATTGAAAAGCTTGATGAAAGATATAATTACAATTACTTTTGAAGATGCAAAAACTGAATAAACAACTTATAATTTAACCAAAAAATAATAATACCCAAAAAGAAAACAAGAACAAAAGTCTCAAATCAATTTGTATCAGCCTAATCCTACAAAAACAGTGCCTTTGTCCTTCCCTCTGCTTCTCCAACTTGCAATGCGGTGTCCCCTCTCATTCCTTTCAGAATCTCTGCCTACAAAACCACCAACTCCCTCACCTCTTTCCACACTCACTTTCAACCCTTTCAAAAACTAAACCTTCATCTTCTCCATACCTGCTTCCTGCAAAGCTTCAAAAATGGTTGGTTCTTTTGAGAAACAGAGCTCCAATGGAGCCTTGCTTTCATTTGCACCTCCAGTTTTGTCTTATCTCTAATGGGTGAGCTTAAAAATTGTGTCTTTTTTTCTTCTCTTTGTTAGGATGGGAAGCTAAGTTGTAGAGTGGCTGATGCTGTGGATTACAAAGGCTTTCCTGCAGATAAGTCTAAGACTGGTGGTTGGATTCCTGCTGCTCTTATTTTAGGTGTGTGAATATTTATCTCTTTAAGCTATTATGAAATGGCATTCATCTTAAAGTTCTTTCTGATATGATCTTATTAGCAGAGATTCAACCCGGTATGAGAGTGCATGCAAATTTAAGAGAATAACAGTGATCTGCAAATTTTCCAGGGAAAATATGGGGATTGTTTTTTTATGATTCATTAGATTCTGTTTCAACTACAAAACTCCAAATTTAAAAAGTGGAAGAACAGAAGAATTGAGAGGGACGTAACGTAGAAGGCTGATTATTGGTGATGCCTTTTTGTGTTCATATGGGAATAAATGACATAATCTTATGTCACTTCATCAGAGGCTTTTTAAAATAATATCACTTTTGTTTATAACAAACTCTTTTCTTTTTTTCTTTTTCTTTGAAAAGATAAAGATTTAGTTTGAGCAAATCTGGAGTTCTTGTTCTCTTGTTCGCTGTTCCAAAACAATTGAACTTGTTTTTCCTTCCAAAATCATAGCTTTCCTGAATAGTTATTTTAAGTAGACAAACTTTCTTTAATCCATGTAATTATAGTTCTTTAAAAGTTAAAACCCTAAATTTATGCAACGATTTTAAAGAGACCCAATTATGGAAACTTGACGTGAGATTCAACATCTGTTGGACGGCGTAACCAAACATTTTTTTATAAGGTGGAAACCTCTCCAAGTAGATGGGTTTTAAAACTTTGAAGGAAAAACGGGAAGGGGAAGACTAAACATTATAAGGGTGTGGAAACTCCTCCCTAACATATGTGTTTTAAAACCTTCAAGCTAACAACTATACGTAACGAGCCAGAGTGAAAAATATCTTACTAGCGGTGGACTTGAGCAGTTACAAATGATATCAAAGTCAAACAGTGTCAGCGAAGACATTGGGTCCTCCAATGGTGTGGATTGTGAGATCTCACATAAGTTAGAGAGGGAAACGAAACATTTCTTATAAAGGTGTAGAAACTACTCCCCGTTTAAAACCATAAAAAGATGATGAGGTTACATAAAAACAAATAAAAACAGTGACTTTTTTCAATTTATCATTCCAACTACTTCAAAATAAACTTCCACTGAAATTTCTTTGAGAAAGAAGAAAATTATTAGAACCAGTAAGGAGGTTCCTGCAAAAAATTTAAAAATCAAAACTTGGAGGTTGTTGCAAAAAAAAAAGAAAAAAAAAAGAGGAAGTTTTAGATGATGAGAATAAACCTTCCTTAGATACAAGAATGATGGATGAGAGGGATGAAGAGCTTGATTCATAATAACTTGGTGTTCATAAAAAGTATGAAATAAAACATTTTAATTTTCAGGTATTGAAATATGTGAAAGGCTGTCAACAATGGGAATAGCAGTGAATCTTGTGACGTACATGGGTGGGGTAATGCATCTTCCCAGCGCTGCTTCAGCCAACATCGTTACAGATTTCATGGGCACTTGCTTTCTCCTTTCTTTGCTTGGAGGCTTTCTTGCTGATTCTTTCCTGGGCCGATACTATACCATTCTCATCTCTGCTTCAATTCAAACACTGGTATGTTCATCAAGCTCACTTCAATCAATCATTTTAAGAACATATAGAGGGTGTTGATTAAATTGTATACCACCACAGGGAACTGCTGCACTTGCAATTACAACAAAACTGCCACAGCTTCGTCCGCCGCCGTGTGATGGCACCAAGACCTGTAAGGAAGCAAATGGGTTTCAAATGGGAATTCTGTACCTGACTCTGTATCTCATTGCTTTGGGGACTGGTGGACTAAAATCAAGCATTTCGGGCTTTGGAACCGACCAGTTTGATGAGAAAGATGAGAAGGAAAAGACGAAGATGGCCTTTTTCTTTAACAGATTCTTTTTCTTTATCAGCACTGGAACACTCATGGCAGTCACTGTGCTGGTTTATATTCAAGATGAAGTTGGTCGGAGTTGGGCTTATGGTATTTGTTCTGTTTCAATGTTTGTCGCTATTTTGTTGTTCCTGTCGGGGGCCAAGAGGTACAGATACAAGAAGAGCATGGGAAGCCCTGTAATTCACATTCTCCAAGTCATTTCTGCTGCAATCAAAAAGAGAAAACTGGAGCTTCCTCACAATGTTGCTTTGCTTTATGAGGATTCTTCTGAGCAGGCTACAAGAATCCATCACACAACACAATTCCAGTAAGTTCATTGATTAATGAAGCAAAGAACATCCTCTCCACTTTCAATCAGCTGCAATTTTCAAGTAATTAAATTAATTTGTGATATAGGTTCTTGGACAAGGCTGCAATTGTTGCAGAAGGAGATTCAGCTCAAAATCCATGGAAGCTAAGCTCAGTGACAAGAGTGGAGGAGGTGAAAATGGTGGCAAGACTGCTGCCTGTATGGGCCACAACCATACTCTTCTGGACTATATATGCTCAGATGATCACTTTCTCAGTCGTACAAGCATCCACCATGGAAAGGTCAATAGGGTCTTTCCAAATCCCAGCAGGCTCTCTCACTGTCTTCTTTGTAGCAGCCATACTCATCACACTGGGTGTTTATGACCGTCTTATTATGCCTCTATGGAAGAAATGGAAAGGAAAGCAAGGTAAATTAAGATCCAATTACAAAATCCTAATCTATACATAACTTGAAGGAATCCTGAGGAGCTATGTTGTTATGTCACAGGTTTCACAAGCATACAGAGAATGGCCATAGGGCTTGCCCTGTCAATACTTGGAATGGCAGCTGCAGCAGTAGCCGAGAGAAAACGGCTAGCAGTGGCAAAAGCAGTGGGTGACAACACAGCTACTCTGCCTATAACGGTGTTCCTGTTGATCCCACAGTTTTTCTTGGTGGGTTCAGGAGAAGCCTTCATATATACTGGGCAGCTTGATTTCTTCATAACCAATTCTCCCAAAGGGATGAAAACTATGAGTACCGGTCTGTTCCTCTCAACTTTATCACTCGGGTTTTTCATCAGCAGTTTCTTGGTTTTGGTTGTGAAGAGGGTGACAGGAAACGATGGACGAGGATGGCTAGCAGACAATATAAACTACGGCAGACTTGACTGCTTCTATGGACTATTGACCATATTAAGTGTGATCAACTTTGTTGCTTTCCTGGTTTGTGTTAACCGGTACATTCCGCAAGAAGGAAAAGACTCGCAGAAGAACCACAGCTTGGCTGAAGAGAAATGCTAGTGGGAGCTATGAAAACTAAGTAATGCCTTGTGCTTTTCCTTTCAATTCTCTCCTACACTCTAAATTATGATGTAAAGTTGGATTGAGAATGTATCATGCTTTATGTATAAAGTATTGTCTGTTTCAAAGATGAATCCAATATCCACATTCCTAATTTTCAGTCATCTCTGCCATGAATCGCTTTCTTTAGCATTTCCATCATATCTAACTCTTTCTTGGGAGTCAGGGATCATCCAATTCCCGATCGTGGAGGTACGTTCTCCCATTCTTCCTCCGTTTAGTAACACTACTAACTTATTCTAAAGTTGTTGGGAGAGGAGTCTCACATCAGCTAGTTAAGGGGTTGATCACGAGTTTATAAGTAAGGAGTACATCTCTTGAGGTCTTTTGAGAAAACCAAAAGTAAAGTCACGAGAGCTTATGCTCAAAGTGAACAACATCATACTATTGTGAAGAGTCGTGGTTTCTAACATGGTATTAGAGTCATGCTCTTTAACTTAGTCATGTCAATAGAATCCTCAAATATCGAACAAAGAATTATGAGCCTCGAAGGTGTAGTCAAAAGGGATCAAGTGTCGAACAAATGGTGTACTTTGCTTGAGGACTCTAGAGAAGTAGTCGAGCCTCGATTAAATGGAGGCTGTTTGAGGGCTCCATAAGCCTTAGAGGAGGCTCTATAATATTTTTTTTTCGAGAGGAGGATTGTTGGGAGAGGAGCACCGCATCGGCTGAGTTAAGATTTTGGTGAACATTGAATGGTCGGTAACGGCAAGTGGACAGTAGAACACTGATGTGATGTGAGAGAAAAGTTCCAATTGTTTTGAAACAAAACAAAAGAACAGTGTTTCTGAAGTAAATAAAAACTTGGAGTGTTTGGAGGGCTAACTGAGCTCAAATATGTTTCAGGAAAAAGAAAGGTAACAATATTTGATTTAAAATGAGTTAGGGAAATTCAAACAATTCCATTGATGATGATGATGATGATAGTAATACTAGTAAGCAAGTTTGACTATCTTCTTCCCAATATTATTGCCTTGGAACAATCCGATGAAAGATGTGGGAATGCTGTCCACACCCACTGATATGTCTTCGACAGCCTTAATCTTGCCGGAGCGAAGGTAGCCGACGGTCTTGGATATGAAATCTGGAAAAACATCCCAATAATCAATCACCAAAAATCCTTGGATTGTGATCCTTTTGTATACAAGGTCCAACATGTTTGGGCCCTCTCGTTTTGCTGATTTTGTGTACTCTGAAATAACACCGCACGCAGCCACTTTTCCAAATGGCCTCATGTTTGCAATGGCTGCCTCTAGCATCTCGTCACCCACGTTGTCAAAGTAAGTATCAATTCCTTGGGGGAAGTACCTGCACAATGATTCTACTGTTTTGAATGTGTTGGGTATTTTTTAATGCCAAAATGAGTGGAAGAACTGAGATTTTTCCCACTTGGCTATGGTGGATTTCAAGTCTTTTTGTTGCTTGTAGTTGAATGCTTCGTCAAAGCCAAGCTTCTCTTTCAGCAATGTCACCTGCCACATGCAACCACGTTATTAGAGTAAATTGGAAAAGAAAAAAAAAGTGTACTTTTCTACTAACTAGTTCTTACGCTATTTGATTTTTGAAGCAAAATGAATCAATCACGAAGAAGTAACGTTAATATTGATTGTCTGTGAAAAGTTGGACCTTTTGATCAGAACCAGCACAGCCAACAACATAGCAACCATGCAGCTTAGCAAACTGCCCAACTAAATTCCCAACAGAGCCAGAAGCTGCAGACACAAACACTTTGTCCCCTTCCTTAACCTTCCCTACTTCAAACAGACCAGTGTAGGCAGTGTGGCCACTCATCCCTGATCAACCACAAAAAGAAATAAGTGTTTCTTCATAGTATATTATATTTGGGAATCACTTTCTAATTGTTTTAAAGTTTTTTTTTTTTTTTTACTTAAAAACAGATGTAAGCTCACCGCTGATAGATATTGTCTTCTTTGAGGCTTTCGTTTTGGACTTTCCCTCAAGGTTTTAAAACGCATTCACTAGGGAAGGGAGAGGTTTCCACACAATGTTTCATTTCCCTCTCCAACTAATGTGGGGTCTCACAATCCTCCCCCTTGAGGGCCAGCGTCCTCACTGTCACACTGCCAGGACTCTGATACCATTTATAATGGTCCAAGTCGACCACCAGCAGATATTGTCCTTTTTGGGCTTTTTCTTTCCTTCCTCTCAAGGTTTTAAAACGTGTCCACTAGAGAGAAGTTTTCACACCTTATAAGAAATGTTTCGTTCTCCGATGTAAGATCTCACAAACTAATTTCAAACCAGCCATAAAACAGAATTAAGTTTTGAATTCACCTAAAATTCCTAGATAGTATGTCAAGGGAAATCCCAAAGTATCCAACTTTGTTAGAGTGCATTCTCCAGCTTTAACAACGCCGTATTCCGCCCAATGTATGAACCCCTTAGCCAAGTCGCCCTTTTCAAATTCAGAGTCGCTTGAAGCCACAACTTCTGCTACACCATAAGCACTAATCGCCTGTTCCAAACAAACCCAAAAGCCACCAAAACACAAACATAATCTCAAGACATATACCAACTATCCGAAGGTAAAAACTTTGAATACTTAGCTGTCCAGGAGTGATAAAATGAGTGGCAGATGAAGCTGCACGCGAAGAGCTGTGGAGCTTCATACGGTTGATCTGGTATGGGTCAATGGAAACACAGATTTTTTAGGACAATATGGCCGGGCTTTACACAGAGATGAAGAGGTTGGGATTTGAGCTCAAAATCTGAGGCATGTGGGAAGCCATCGATAGGGTGTTTTATTGTAACAAAGGTGTTAATCACTTGTTCCTCCATGAATTAGAGTGTTCTGATATTTCAGAGCAGAGGGAAAGAGATAAATATAGGAGCCGCAATGACAAAAGGGTGTGAGCCGTAGAAGAGGATCCACAGATATACTCTGCCTAAAACGAAGAAATGGTAGCTCAATTATTAGTCATCACTTTCCCTACGGTCCACTTTTTGGACCGCAAACCTTCACATATCTCTATCACCATACGTTGAAATTATCACTGTTGGCTTAAGTATACTCACAACTTTAAATTTAATATAATTTTTTCAATCAATTTTCTCTACATGCTTCATAATAAATCTTTAATTTTCAAAGAAACATCATTTAAGTGGAAACTCAAGTTTTTAATACATACTTGATATTGGAGTTATGGTAAAAAACATAGTTATAATAAAAGAAATTTGGTAGTTAGCTGCCAATTTTCATAAAAGTCACTGACAAGTCAGTGAAACAGTTTTGTGAGATCCCATGTTGGTTGGAGAAAGGAACGAAACATTTCTTATCAGGATGTGAAAATTTTTCCTTAGTAGACGCGTTTTAAAACTGTGAGGCTGATAACAATACGTAATTGGCCAAATCGAACCAAATTGTGAGTTTGGGCTGTTAAAAGTTTACTAGGTAGAGTCGTAAGAAGGTTGTGTTTGTTGGAAGGGATAAGGTTAAGGATGTGATTGAAGTAGAAGAAGTATATATCACACAGTAATGTAGGTGTCCAACTTAGCCCCAAAGCTGAAAATAACAGGCAACATTTTCGTTTTCCTACACGTTGAAAATGGTGCGTAATAAATTATGGGACCAATGTATCTAAAAGACCACGTGTAACACTAGAGAGAAAAAAAAAAACAAAATAATCCATTAAAAGTCAACATAGGGATAAAAAGGTCATTTTGTGGGCTTCTCTTCTGGGCTCTCCTCGAGGTTTTGAAAAACGTCTGCTAGAGAGAGGTTTCCATCCTACCCAGGAATGTTTCGTTCTCCTCTCCAACAGACGTGAGATCTCACACATATTGCATCAACAAAGCTTACACTTTGCTCTACAGACATCTCTAGATTTAAAAGGCCTCTCAATTTTACAAACCAAACGACATTTGTTGTCCACAATCGGGCAAGATAGAACCGGTATGCCCTCCGATCTCCAACTTTCATAGCATTAGCTATCCATTGAGTGAAAATTAACTATCAAAATTGTTCTCATTAACTTTCTTTCTCCAAAATGTAAATATAAGAAATGGGAAAGCAAAAATGAAGATGCAATCTTATGGTATCCTTTTCATTATCTCAAGAAATTTTTGTTTGCTAACCTAAAACTATAAGCAAAACTTGTTGATCGCAGAACACTCAAAATATACAAAATATCAATTAGGACTCAAAGGCTTCAAAACCTCTGCTTGATTGGGTCTACTCCAATGAGAATTCTTCAAGCCATATTAGGACCTCATTTCTCTGCCAACAAAACCCCAAATAAGTGCTTATTTATATGGAACAGATCACCTCAAAAATCTGTCCTTCAACTCAATATGTGATCAAACAATGTCTAAGCCATAACTAGAACAACATATGATGGAAAGGCAAATGGAGTTGGGACTTACCATTATAAAGTTCCATGTTCGTCCAGGGTCGTTATACCGAGCAAGCAAACAGCCGTTACCGGGTTTGAGACCATCCTTTATGAGACTAGACCGCAACTCTTTGGCCTTCTCTTGCACAATCTCTTCGGTAGGTTTTCCACTGAATTTCAACACTGCAGCAGTTCCTCCTTCAACCTTTCTCAAGCCAATGGTGTCTTGTTCAGGATCTGGTAAACTGAACAGAGTGAAGTGATGATGTTCATTAATAGCTTAGCAGCATTAGTAATGGTTTGAGTTTGACTACAACTTCATGAGTTTAACCACACCTGTATAGATCTTTCTCTGAAGGAAGAACTATTTGAATGGAGACTTTGGGTGATTCAGAGTCAAATGTTTGGGTGAATACAGGAGTTGTCATGGGTATCTTCTCCTTTGCAGAGTTTTTCCCAAATATATACCTGTGTTTATTGAATCACAGTGTATCATCCACAACAACAAGAATTATACTTCTACTATCACAAAAAATGTAGATTTTATAGGTGTTGTGCTGCTAGGGGCCCAAAATATTACTAAAGCGAGTTTGGAATACCTTCTAAAATCACTGAGAAAGGTAATTCAAACGTGGCCCGACTAAAGGAAAAGAGTCTAGAGGAAGACTGTAACAGCCCAAGCCCACTTCTAGCAGATATTGTCCTCTTTGGACTTTCCATTTCAGACTTCCCCTAAAGCTTTTTAAAACGTGTATGCTAGAGAAAGGTTTTCACACTCTTGTAAAAAATGTTTCGTTCTCCTCTCCAACTGATGTGTGATCTCACAATCCACCCCTTCGGAGCCCAGCGTCCTCGTTGGCACTCGTTACCCTTTCCAATCAATGTGGGATCTCACAATCCACCTCCCTTCGGGGCCAGTGTCTGGCTTTGATACCATTTGTAACATCCTAAGCCCACCACTAGCAGATAATGTCCTCTTTGGGCTATCCCCTCAAGGTTTTTAAAACACATCTGCTAGGGAGAGGTTTTCACACTCTTAGAATGTTTTGTTTCCCTCTCCAACCGATGTGAGATTTCAAAATCCACCCCTCTTCGAGGCTAGCGTCCTCGCTGGCACACGTTCCCCTCTTAAATCGATGTGGGATCTCACAAACACTTACCCAGCAACTGTATTGAATCCAGCAGACCCAGCGAGTTTATCTCCACTTGTTTCAACCACTATAAATGGTGCATATTTCCTCACCTGAAGAAAAAATTTACATTGAATCAAACCTCTAAGATTACAAAAATCTACTTCAGAGATAGAAGGTTCCTATATAGATCATGAAACAGAGCGAAGAGAAGTAGAAAACAAACCTCATAATTAGCAGTCCTTTTCAGTATCTCATACTTGGGTGATTCCAATTCAGGAGTCTTATAAAATCGAAGCTAAAGAGAGCAAAAAAAAAAAAAAAAAAAACATCAGAAGTCTCTTGTAGATGATTTTCATCATATTATAACGAGAGTACCTGCTTAAACACATCCAAGAAGCCTTCTACAGAAAAGTAGTCGTTATTCTGTATTGAATCCCAGAGATCCTACGATACAAAAGGATGAGATGGGCTTGAATAGAATTTCATAACTCAGCCACAAATTTTCTCTTTCAACTTTCAAAGTAAGGAGGATGTTACCACATGACTACAGAACTTGCCCGTCTCTGGATTGATACCCATGATGGAATTTCCCGTGAAAACTAATTGTGGTTTCCATGGCAGAAGAACAAACTTCATTACCATAGTCCATCTTGTAGTTATTTCGTAAGCTCCTGTCTACAGCGACTCAATCAGTCAGATTAATATTCAAAACCAGCTCTATGAAATCATTAAAAGCTACCAATACAATAATACAAAATAGCGTTAATGAGTAATGATGGAATTGATTATAATGTGCGAGAAATTGAAGAGAATCGAACCTTTTTAACCCAGTGCAATAAGAACTCAGGCCTGAAGAGTTCTCGCAAGAGGGAAATATTGAACAAATACCCAGTAATCGTATCGTGCTTGGTAATGGGGTCCCGAAATCTCACTTGATCGTCATACGCCGTTCGATCAATCCCCTGTTCATCGAAGAGATGGGGAAGATCTTCGTATAAGAAATCCACCAATTGGTCCACATCGACCGTCGATTTTGGTGGGTTTTGTTCTACCAAGCTTAATCGAATGACCCACTTGGAATTTCGGGTATGGGGTTTAGAAGGTACAGTTCTGCTTCGGGTGATTAGTCTGCCAGAATTGGGCGGCCGGAAACCGAAACCGAGTGATGGGGTTGAGAGTGAGAGAGAGTTTTGGAGGGAAAATTGAAGAGCGGCCATTTGAGCCACAACCGGCGAACTGCCATTGGGGAGGTGGGATTATTTGGAGGTTGAAGACGAGGGGGGGAGTGAATGGCTAGTCTTTGGTGAGAATTTTGTGGTGCAGAATCAGCCAAATCATATTAACAATCTACGTGTTCAAATCTGGACCATCATTCTATGAACAGAAAAATAATAGATACTCAGATTCAGCTCTTCATGCAAGTGTTTCTGTGTTTTTCTTACACTTTTCAAACAATCATTTCCACGAAGTATAAACTTGATCACGTCTTCTGCTTATCACCTGAAAGTTCCAATTTTTATTTTCATTTAATATTGTTTAAAATTTTCTTTAACTTAGAGGTATAGAGGATCTTTAGCTAATTTAGAAGATTATCATGGATTTATAAGTAAGGAATACATTTCGAGTCATTTTGGAGAAGTCCAAAGCAAAGTTATAAGAACTTATATTTAAAGCGAGGTTCGTGATTCCTAACCGTAGGATGATTAAATATTATTTTAAAGTTTGATCTCTAAAAAATTAAAATTTTATCTTACTTTTGAATAAGTTTTAATGAGATCACAGACTAACGAAAATCATCATGTTTATTTGTTCCTTTGAAACTCTTTCGGTTTTTCCTCGATATCTTAAATTTTTTTGGATTTTTCATTTTGGGCTTCTCCTCGTTTTAAAAAGCGGCTGATGGGAGACATTTTCACACTCTTATAAGCAATGTTTCGTTCCTCTCTCCAACCGAGATCTCACATTTTCAATATACTTCGATTTCGAACAAATTTTAACTACCTCGTAATTTTTTAGTTAAAAATTATATACGATGCAAGTGGACGAATATTATAAAAGAATGTTGAGATTAGAATTTTTAAAGATTGTGATATGAACACAATAGACGCTACGACGTAGACAAAACGAGAAAGCATTAGAAAGTATCGAACCCTATGAGGTGAGTAATGAAGAGGTTTGACGTTGGAGTGAACCCACTATGAGGTGAGTAAAGAGGAAGAATGAGAATTGGATAAGCATCAAATAATCCTACACATACACATTAGAACATGTGATTAAATTCAACCAACTTCTTTTCTAACCCTGGTTATGTTGGATGGTA
Source organism: Cucurbita ficifolia (assembly GCA_033971965.1). Lineage (NCBI taxonomy): Eukaryota > Viridiplantae > Streptophyta > Magnoliopsida > Cucurbitales > Cucurbitaceae > Cucurbita > Cucurbita ficifolia. Next base: position 2,832,666 of record CM066972.1, read on the forward strand.
AATTTCTTCCGCTCGAACAATTTTTATTAAATAATTAATTCAATTTAATCAAACATAAAATATTTAGGTTGGATTCGTTCGAGTTGTTTGAGTCATTCACATTAGTTAAAGAGGAGAACAAAATTTTCCCGTAAGTTATCGTTTATTTGAACTCAATCTAATTCAAATAAATTAATAATTCAACCCAAATAGTACTAGTTAAATTAGGTTAAACGAATTTGTGTGAGAATAAATTGATTCTAAGCCACGTTTAGGTGGTAGCGAAGATTCTTATAAAATTAGAACGTGACTTTGGTTGAGCATCTAAGCATCTATCTTTTTTGAAGACATATGCTTATTGTTTTCTCCCACATTCCTATTTAGTAATGTGTTCTCATAATGTACACACCCATCTCATAAATAAATCAAATTTATTAATAATTCAGATTTTTTATTTTTAGAAAGAAAATCCAATAAGTTAAGTAAATTTATCTAACATCTTATATGATTACGTCGTCTCCTATTCTAAATAATGTAGAACTGTGTTCATATCTCACCATTTTAAATAATTATTCGCTGAAAATAGAGAGAAAATTGTAAGTAGATTCTCTATTAAATGTAGTCATAACGTAGACATTCGTGCCAAAATTATAATTCATATAAATAATTAAGAATTAAAAATAGTGGAAAGTATTTTAAAAATGATTATGAAGAACATGAATTTTACTTTTATAATTATGAAAAAATAATAATAAATGAAGTGTTAATGTGAGCTTTGAAGAGATTAAGGTGGTAATGTAATATAGTAATATTTTTGCAATAAAGGAAATAAGCCTAAACCATCATATATTATATACCGTTAAAAATGCTAAAAATTATTCTTAAATTTTTATTAAAAAAAACAACAAATTATATAAAGGTCAATTTTGTGCGAACTTTGAATAAAATTGAAATAGTGGGCTTTTTTTATTATTATTATTATTTATTTTTAATTACTCATTTGAATAATAATAATAATAATATGTTTTGGATCCCAACGCCCTCCTCCTTATATAAAGCATGAAGATTGGGTCGCCATTGTCATCTCATTTCTTACACAAAATGCCTCCCATTTCAAAGCCCTTCCACTCCAGCTGCAACAACCATGGAGATAGTAACAATGGCGGCAAGAACTACCTCGACCCACCCGCGCCTCCACCCCTTCCTCCACCTACTGCCGATTTAATTGGCGGCGGAGGCATAGTCGCCGATCATGACTTTGCCCCCGCTGCATAAACGAGAGAGAGTGAAAGAGATCGAGTATAACATTATTGCAAGCTTTACCGATGGACGATAACAACTAGCTAGCCTCGGATCGGCAGTGGTGCGCTTTCTTTTTATATCTTTTTTTTTTTTTTTTTGTTGGAGCTCATAGTATATATTTTGACCAATTGAGTCACGTTCATGTTCGATAACATGTGTTATTGACATAATAATATATTGGAGTAAATTATACCATAACATAACAAAAAAATCATGTTTGATCCGTTCTTTTATCTTATTATCATTTAGTTGTATGAATATACATATGTTGAATAAATTTTAGTTGAAAGGCAAAAACCTTAATCAATCGAACTTGTCCTGGTTGTAGACTTGTTTTGTAGAGTAAAAAATGATGAGAGGACTATGAGTGTTGCATGATTTTTAGACCTTATTTTACAAATTTGTTAATGATCAATGAGTACATGACTAAATAATTTTATAATTAAAAAACTAAAAAAATCAAGAATAAAATATAATTTAAACAAAAAAATAAAACAATTTTGTTGATAGTAAACATTTTCTTGGTAAAAAAAATAGGAGGTAAGTAAAAAATGAATGGAATAAACAAATCATAAAGTTTGAGAATGGGAATAGATCAAATCAACATCACGTGGGACCGAATGAATGATTTAGATTCAAGCATACGCACACGTGACTATCATGGATGTTTTTTTATCAATTGTGAGGCTGTAATTATCTATCATATTCTTATCCAAAGTATTTACATATATAAAAAAAAAAAGAATTATCTATCATTTTCTCAAGCAACCATGGAATGAATATGTCAATTACTTTATACATTATCGCATAATTTAATACCATAGTCGATTGTTACATTACATAATGAATGTATATAGTTGTTTTAGTTTCTTTTAATAAACACACCATTTCAAAGTAAATTTGAAGTATTATATATAAACAAAAGTAAATTTGAAATATTAATGATGTGTTTAGTATTATATTTTTATTAGATTTTAGAAGGTCGAAATGAATATTACTTGATTTGTATATCGTTACGAGAAACAAACATTATTGTTCTTCTAATGAAAATAGACTCCAATGATACTTTGTGGCGGGAACTCAAATTCCAAATTGGGATTTTTTAAATCCTCGAAGCTATATTAATTTTATTTTTAACTTCCCTTAACTCCTCAAAATTGATTTCCAAATTAAGTTTAGTCGGTTTAAATTTATAAATAAATTCGATAACGTTGTTGTTCAAGTTAGAGATGTTATGGTTAAGCCAATATTGAATTATTAACAAAAATATCAACGTGAATATTAATATTGGTGGTGGTAACTATTTTAATTCGTAAAGTGTTTGTTTTTATTTAAATATATATATTTTAAAATAACGGTGGATATTGACCTTTTATTTTCCTCAACATTTATACCACTCCTTTTTATAATTCCCTGGCTCACCATATTGGGCTTGGCCCTATTTATTTGGGCCTCAACGCATGGGCTTTTGAATGCTATATTAACTATTACTTTAAAAAAATCTAAAAAGTTTATTACAAATGAATTTGAAATTCGACTATTAATATTGATCCAATAAAAAACAATAAATTTGGAGATGTAAGCCACCAGTGGTTATTGTGACGTCAAATTCAAAGATTATTAAAATATTATACGTAGTTTTGAACTGTTTAAAGTTTAAAAGTTTTATTTTTAGATTAAATTATAAATTTAGTCATAAATATTAGTGTTTAAATAAAATAAAAAATAGAGAGAGAGAGAGAGAGAGAGAGATAGTGAGAAAGAAGAAGATGTGTGTATATTTGATCGTGTGGACCAGAGGCAATGGATTAGACAGAAACACCCATGTGCCATTTCAACCTTCTGCACATGCCCCCACTCAAAAACCTTCCCCCAAGCTTCCACATTTAAATCTCACCCCACTTCTCTTTTTTAATTTTTTCAATTATGAAATCGAAAATAATAAAAATAACAGAGCACGTAGTACACGTAAGCAGTTTACCAAATCAACATTGATCCTACGTGGGGTGACGGGCAGGTCGTCAAAAAATGAAAAATCGTGCTGTTTTTGGGGACTATGCATGGCATGCAACCGTCCCTAATTCCCATGCACTCCACTCCCTCTCTTTTATTCTTTGACCACTTCTTCCATTAAATATTTATTCCAATTTTTCATTAAAATTATGGTCACCAATTTATATTACAACAATTTTTATAGCATTGGGATATGAGAATAATATTATTTAAAATACAGATCATTCTTATTTTGCGTGTACCCTATACTCATCTCTTACATCGCTATTCTCTCTCCCTGTTCCATTCACTTTGACTTGACTCCCTCTGCATTGGTCCTACAAGATTCACTCCAACCCAAATACCCCTCAATTTTATTATGCTATACTATACCAATAATTATTAGATTAATTAAATGAACCTAGTGGGGCGGGTGTCGCTATCTTTGTCTTAATAAAGGTAGTTAATCGATTAATATACTCACTCTTGTGTGTTGCTCTAAATGACGTGGACTGCGACCACTCTATTCAAACATTATTAATCACCCCATGACTACGCCTTCATAATGCGCTGTGTCACCAATCTCTACCTGTCACTTACATCCAGCGTGTATTTTTTATTTTTTCTGACGGACACATTTTCTTTCTCAACAATTTTATACGCCGGTTTGTCTTTATTTTAATCCTATTTAGTACTACACATACTCTTTTTTAGTACAAACATTGTAAAAGAAATTTTATTGAAACCTCTGCATTTGGTAATTTGGAATTTCATTTATTCCATAACAGTTTAGTTAAATAACGTAAACATTAAATGCTTTATGTAATTTCTTTTTTTTTTTCTTCTAGAATAATATTTAAATAAATAATTTTAAAATATTATATAGTTTTAGATTGTTTTTCTTTTCCACCCACGTGCGTCTAACTGCCGGTTGCATAGAGATTCTGTTTGGGGGATTTTTTTCTTTTCTTTTTCATTTGTACAACCGATATATATTTTTTATTATAAACAAAAGTACGTGTGTATATTATTAAAAAAAAAAAAAGAGTATTTATTCCTCGCTTTTCAACGGATATTCCGTATTTTATCGTATATTTAGATGGATTTACATTAGATAAATAATGCTAACTTATCTACCAACTGATGAGACCAATTTGAGCATAATTTAAAAAATATATATTTTGTAAGTAAAAATATAGATATAATTTTAGTTATAATCCACGTTGGCATGGCTGGTTATTTTCGAATAACTCCATACATTTTATGGAAAGTATGGTAGGTTTGAATCTCGGATTTAATTTTTTGTTATTACAAAAAATAGTTTTGAAATAAAAATAATAATAACAAAACTGATTTTCATGAGAGTGTTGTTTTTTGAATTTCCAATTTCCCACGACTGTTCTTAAATTCTCAGATGCACCGCCTCTTTCTCTCTTTCTAAAATCCTTTTCGTCCTCTCCCATTCAGCCATCGCTTTTCACTCTCTCGCTCACTCTCGCAATTTAACAGACCTCCATAGTTTCAATTCTCTATGGCCATGGTCAACTTAACATCCCAAATCCCCTTTTCTTGATTCCTTCTTCTTCTTCAACAACCGATTCATTTCTCTCCCTCTCTCTCTCTCTGTTTGTTAATCAATTCAATGGCCCCTTTCGACTCCGCCGCCTCCTCTGGTACCAGCAGCAGCGGCAGCTCCTCCTCCTCCTCCTCCACCGTCACCAAACCCCAGGACATCGATGGCCTCCTCGCCGGCGCAGGCTATAAAGTTCGCGCCTCCGAACTCCACCACGTCGCTCAACGCCTCGAACGCCTTGAATCCGCCATGGTTAACTCTTCCTCCGAGATCTCTCAACTCGCCTCCGAGACCGTCCATTACAATCCTTCCGACATCGCCTCTTGGGTCGATTCCATTCTCTCCGAGTTGAATCAAACCACCTCGTTGCCGTCCGATATCCTCGATTTCCCCGATCTCATTCCCGGTTCTAATCAGACGGCTGGAAATGTCTCCTGGACCGATCCTGGTGTTGCTGTGCCACACCAGAACTTACCTCACAATCAACTTACCGTCCTGACCGCCATGGAGGAGGATTCCGGTATAAAGCTTGTTCACATGCTCGTTACGTGTGCCGATTCAATTCACCGTGGTGATTTCCCATTGGCTGGTTCTCTGATTGTCGAAATGCAGAGTTTACTCTCTGGCATCAACACCGATTGCGGCATCGGAAAAGTCGCCGGTTACTTCATCGACGCGCTCACTCGGCGCGTGTTTACACCGCATGACACCACCATTACCACCACCGGCTACGAAAACGAGCTTTTATATCACCATTATTACGAAGCTTGCCCTTACCTTAAATTCGCCCATTTCACCGCTAATCAAGCCATTTTAGAAGCCTTCGACGGTCACGATTGTGTCCACGTCATCGATTTCAATCTAATGCACGGCTTACAATGGCCGGCATTAATCCAAGCCCTCGCCCTCCGCCCCGGCGGCCCTCCTCTTCTCCGTTTAACCGGCATTGGCCCACCATCTTCCGACGGCCGTGACTCCCTCCGTGAAATTGGATTGCGGCTCGCCGAGTTGGCCCGGTCGGTGAACGTTCGGTTCGCCTTCCGCGGCGTGGCGGCGTCGAGGCTGGAAGATGTGAAGCCGTGGATGCTTCAAGTGAATCCAAAGGAAACGGTGGCGGTGAACTCTATTATGCAGCTCCACCGCCTACTGGGAAACAACAACCGGTCCTCCTCAGCCATGGAAATGGTTCTGGGGTGGATCCGGAGTTTGAACCCGAAGATCGTTACAGTAGTGGAGCAAGAAGCAGACCACAACCAGACCGGGTTCTTGGATCGGTTCACAGAGGCGCTATTTTACTACTCCACCATGTTCGATTCGCTTGAAGCTTGCTGTATGATGCCGGAGAAGGCTCTAGCGGAGATGTATCTACAGAGGGAGATTTGCAACGTGGTGAGCTGTGAAGGACCAGGTCGAGTGGAGCGCCATGAGCCGCTTGTCAAGTGGAGATCTCGGCTCCAACAAGCCGGTTTTAGAGCCCTCCATTTGGGATCCAACGCCTTCAAACAAGCCAGTATGCTGCTAACGCTCTTCTCCGCAGAGGGATTCTCCGTGGAGGAGAACGAAGGGTGTTTGACGCTCGGGTGGCACAGCTGCCCTCTCATCGCGGCTTCGGCTTGGCAGGCCGCCCCGCCGCCGGATGCAAGTGCAAATCATCCATTCGGAGGAACAGTATAAATTAAAATTAATAATAATGTAAAATTCTTTTTTTTTTTTTTTTTTTTTTTTTTTTTAAATTCCATCGAACCGAAAAAAGAAAAAAAACAGAAAGAAAAAAAAAAAGTGGTAGTTCCATCCATCAGATTGCATTAAATTTGAATATAAAGAGTCAATGATATGGACGTTGGATCTAATCTTGCTATTCTTAATGTGTGGTTTAGCTTTACCCATCAAAAGGTTTTAATTATTAATCCCTAATTACTCCTTATGTTTATCCCTAATCCCTCCTTCCTTTTACCAATTCCTCTTATATTATAACATTTTTTTACCACTCTTTCAATCACTCACTCAACATGCTTTTGGGTAAAATTACATTTAATAAATATTGAATGAACCATTAATTCAAAATTAATGTCAAGTGCCTCTTCTGTTTTTATTATTTTTGATTATTTATTTAAATAAATAAAATAAAATATGTTAAGGTTGGTATTAGGAGCAGCCAGGCCTACCCTAATTACTGCCTTATTTATATGTTCCTTTAACAGGGACAAGTTGAATGTTATCCGTACGTTTCACCCACTTCTTTTATTATTCTTTCAAATCCTTCATCTTCTTTAATACATAAATATAATCATATTTCCAAAATTAAACCCATAGTTAACGTGTTGTGAAATTAAGAGTTGATAGTTAGTAATTTATGGCGGAAATGGAAGAGGTCGGGTTGAAAAAAATAGGAAATATAGGGGATGAAAATGGAAAAAAAGAAAAGGGAGAGGGGGCAATGGAAAAGAGAGGAGTTGGAGGAGGAGGAAAAAGAAAGAAACAGAGTAGTGGGGTTGTGTTTAGGGGAAAGGAGACCCAGGAGAGGGTGATTGGAATAGGGTGCCATGTGGGATTGCCCGACAGTAAAGGAAGAAACGGACTCCACCAACGTCGCCAAAACGGGACCCCTACCCGTGTAATTATGAGGGCTGGCTGGCTGGCTGAATCAAAATAATTTATAACTTTCTTGGGAGCTGTTTGAGCCGTGAGTTTTAAATTTTCAGTAACAAACCCGCCGCTAAACCTACCTATGCTTTCTTACTCAAATTTGGTACCCTCTATTATTTTTCTCTTCATTTTTTTTATTTTAATAATCATGGTGCTGGGTTCCACCGTTTCTCTTTCCATTTTTTCATAATAATAATAATAGTAGCTCCTACTCCTTTTCTCTTTTATCTCTCTTAAATAACTTTCTAATTTATAATTATATGCATTTACCTTTTATCTTTATCTAAATAAATTTATTATATATAATTCATTTTTAATTTTGAATTTCGTACTACTTAGTCTCGAAAGTTTGCTTCCTTATAAATTTGATATTTTGTAATTTCGTGGGTCCCACTATTTTCAGTAATTTATGGTTATTGTTAAATATTTGACTCCAAAGTGTTGAGTCATGGTTAAAGGGATTATGAGTCACGTGAGAGAAAAAGAGAGAGAGAGAGAGTGTGTGGGTGAGGGTGCAGGTGTAAGGCAGATGCAGCAACAGCTAGGGCGTGCTGTGCGAACTGTGGCATCACCTCAGCTGCCCTGTCCATGGGCCGTCCCTTTACTGACTCAACTTGTGCTGTTGTGCATTATAATTCGGGCCCCTCCAAAGTGTTTGATCAAATGTCTAAAAGCAGGGCGTTTTCTTTGTTTTTTTGGTACCCTAAGTTACTCCTTTTTCTTCTTCAAACTTCCACAACCACTCCCTCTCCTCATCATTCTCTCTCAATCATAATTTTATTTTTTCTTTTCTTTTTGCCTTCCTCTCTTATTTCTTTCAATCAAAGTTAACAAAAGTGAAACGGGAGATGGCTAAGGAAACAAGCTTCCGCAAGTCGAGGAAATTAAGCCGATGAAAAAGCGGGTCAATCCGGAAGAATCCGGACCCAGTAGACCCGATATGTGGCCTACCATTCCCTAATTTCACGTGATCCCGTTCTGCGTGCTGACTAAGTCGGAAAATCCCATGGCCCATATTCAAAAATATTTCCCAGGGGACCACCTTTACCTCTGCATCGACCGGCACATTCACGTCTCACTTATCTCCCACGTGGACAGCGATATTACCCCCCTCCTTCCTTTTTTATTATTATTTTTTCCACCTCACCCTTTTTTTTCTTTTAAATCCTTTAAATTAATATTATTTATAATTTTTTACCTGGTCCGTCCCTCTGGGTCAAATTTCCGTGAGAGAGACCTGCCGTAGTCTCCGGCCCATCATTTCGGATAAGATCCTCTGCGGACTAGACTAGGGAAACAGCCTCTGGTCCTTCCTTCTTTCTGCAATCTTATCTTACACTATATTTATAATTAAATTAAATTTCTATATTTTATAAATATAAATTTGTTAATATTTTTGTTCACCACTAATTCACTAAATTTAAATATTTAAAAGTAAAGACGATATAGTAACCCTTTAGTGCTAATTTTAATTTTGTTTAAAAGTTTTTTTTTGAATCAAAACAACCGTGATTGAACTTTTCACCAAATCACACCTTTGGATATCATAAATTACGTGGGTGAAATCCATAATCAAGATTTTCTTATATTATTATTAATTTTAATCATCGGGTCTACTTTTTTAAATAAATATAGCCACCTTCCTTCTCCGTTTTTCCGCCTTTTCATTTTAAAATATTCCGTTTCTTTATTCAAAGTACCATAATAAAGCTTCTTAACATTTTAAATTTGATTTGATTTCCTAAAGCTTCTTTCTTAATCATTGAATTAATTTCAAACACGCTTTACTTAGGTCTTAATTTAGCATCATGTCTTAAGTTGAAAAATGCATTAATACTTAAAAGAGTGTTAACTTTATCATATAATAAAATATATAATATATAGGAAAGTAAGCGCCATCAATAATCAAGTTAATTTGAACTAATACTATATAAAATTATAAATATTCCACAAAGTTGTTGAATAATCACGTTTATATTGAATAAGAGTTTATAAGTGAACTTACTTTATAGCGTAAAAAATGTTTATGAAGATTCTCACCATATGGTAAGAAAAATATAAAAAAAAAGGTCATACCCTTGATATAATAATTTTATTTATTATATTTTTTCTCCTCCCTACTTCTCTAGTTAGTCAAATTATTGTACCCTCAAACAAAATAATAATAATAATGATAAATATATATAGTATATTCTCAAATTGCTTAATAAATCTGTACATGTACATTAAGTCAAAAGAAAAGCTGAAAAGTCAAAGATTGCACACGAGAATAATATCATTATGATAATAATTAGATAAAAATACATATTTAAAAATACCAATAAAATTGATTACCTTTATTGCCTAACAATTTAAATGATCATTTTTTTTAAATATAAATTTTATGATTTTTTCCAAAATATCAATTTTGTTTCGATACTTTGCAAAAAAAAAAAAAAAAAAAGAAGAAGAAGAAGCAAAATTGAGGTTTAAATTTGAAACTGCTGTTCGTTTCCATCTGTTTGGGGCGGGAGACCCTGCAAGTCCCAATCAAATTCAGGGTCAAGGCCTTATGGCGGCAATGGTTGAAAATTATAAACTTTTAGGAAGGAGTCATGAATCCCCATGAAATCAACCGCGAAAGACAAAGAGAGGCGAAATCAAAATGGGTAAACTTGGTCAAAAATTTTCATTGCTCAGAAGTTTCTTAATACATAGATATATATTCGTATAGTGTGATTGTGAACAAATCGCTTTCCGATTTCTCTCATTCTTGGTTTTACTTGTGTCAACAATAGAACATCACATTTTTCACTCTCTCTTTCAGTGCAGGCAAAGGCCGGACGCTGGACCCATTCGTGGTTCGAGTGCAGCACCTTTTCGCATTCTCCTGGGCGTCGGGTTCCACGTAGAATCGAGCTCGATACGCTGCTAAATGAGCGTAGTATGCTGGAGGCACTGCATCACACCATAAATGTCACTGTAAGTACTTGATTCTGCAATCCCCGTTTTATGTCTTTAAATTCAAGTAAACTAACAATCAAGATGGGTTATGAAAATGTTCTCTTAGACTACCATTCCAGCTTAATTATACCAAAATCTACCATAAACTGGAAAAATTGGAACAGATGGTATTGTCAAGGAATTACCTACTGAGACCGATCTTGTGCACCGAGCATATCTGTAGGAAAGTTATGGTTTAAACAATTAGTAGGAAAAAAAGGTATATTGGGAAATTTTGTGAAGATAATTTGACGATCCTTACGTGTAACAGAGGTTATTAGTCAGAGATTGAATGTCATCAGCACTGAAATTGTTCTCATCCCAAAGAACATGATAATGAGCGGGACGACTTGTTCCCTGAAAACAAGAAAACCCAATATAAATTTATCCTTATGCTGTTAGTGCATGTTTTGAGCTACAACATCCCAACTCTAATATTTTGAGTGTTATGTTTTGTCCATTATGATTGTTCTCTTACACCATACCTGGATTCCTGCGTGACTGCATAGATAAAAGTCGAACTCAGTCGGATGACATATCTTTGAATCCACGACAGTACCTACAAATTAAGGACATATGTTAAAAATTCTAAACCAAAAAGTTAAGAGGAGTCCCTTTCTGTAGGACAAAATTTGAAGGCGTTCTGCTATATCTTGCTTGCAAATGTATTACCTGGTAAAATATTACCACTCTTGTCAGTGCTGCTCCTATCACTGTGATTGGATGTGAAAAGTCTGGTATGATGTCGCTTTTGGACAATGATAAAAGTTACTGGAGGTTGGTAACTGGGTTCTAGTGAAGCACAAGCCTATAGATTGTTCAAAATTTAAATTAAAATATGTCCACATTGCTTTCTTAGGACAACAGCATAGAAAGCAAGTGATTGTAAGCTTTATAACAGACCTTGCGTATGGCATCAAGTTCGTGCAGTAGAACTTGGTAGAACTGACCCTCACTGACACCATCCCTACAAGCATAAAATGGTACACATATAAATCATAATACAGCTGCTTCACATGCCCCAATTTTACTCCAACTGAAGTCTCTCACGTGATTGTTTAACCCCCATATTACCTATAGAATATTATCCTTAATGGTTTTTGTCCAGTGGCCTTCTTAAATGAAAGCAAGAGCTCCCTGCAAAAGAACTAACTTCGTTAGCCCCCAACAGGCAGCTAGGATTAAAAGCTATTTCATTTCCATTCAATTGTACACTCTCGATTATGCACCTTATCATACCCCCGGCAACTGTGCCGCGATGAGGATCTTTCCATGTTTTGAATAAATCTTGAATCAGTTCTTCTCGGTGAGGCTGAGCACATACCAATCCAGCATATTTTGTAACTTCTGGCCAATCTTGGGAAGCCACAACCTGTATGGCACATGTCAGAGTGGCTCAATCATGAAAACATGTCAAGGAATTCAAGTAATTGAACATTTTGGAAAAGCTTACGGCAGCTATCGATGGAAGAGAATTCTCCCCAGATTCTGGATGGGTGACATCAGCTCCAAAGATTATTGTTGGTATGTCACTGACTAGTGGAATTCTTGACTGCAAAGCATCTAACAGAACAGTGTTTCTTCCACCCATCTTTATAGAACACAAAAATCAATCCAATATTAGATAAGATTGGTGATTATGTATGGTAGAATTGTGAGATAAACTATTGAGTAGAGACCTTGACGTTGATCTTAAGCGACACATTCGCCAAGTACTGTCTGCTCTTCTTGAAGACATGCTTTGTTAGACAACACTGCGATATCAATCCCAACTCTGTTTCACAGATCCTTTTAAGATCACCTGAATGAAAATTTTACTGCTCTTAGATAAAATAGAAGGTCATATTACTTTGTTAAAAATGTTGGGAATTTTGTAAATATCAGCTCCTTCAGGTTGAAGTCATTCAGGTAATGTTGGATGCTTCAGATGATCCAGACCTTTTCTTTTTACACACTGGCAGTTAGCGATCCTACAAGTATATTTTTAACAGAAATAGCTTCTTAATACATGAGGAATGTTGACTTGAAGGCACTCTTAGGTCTTGGACAAGGTTTAGATGATCTAAATTATTTCACAGTTATAAGTTTTCGTATCGATATATCACAAGTGAAAACAGATACCATATAAAGAGCCGTTGTTGTCCGGAAGAATAGCTATCAGTAACTCTAACTCCATTCCTTCATGTTTGGTATAAACTGCATTACATACATATTTTAAGGCCTTTTTCACTTGATCTGGTCTTGCGGAGTATATAGGAATTGCAGGATCTGAGTTAAATTCCTGATAGAAAGATCAACAAAATTATATTTCAAGCAGGATAATTGAGAATGCTGGCAATTCTCAAATCATTGAACATACTCAAGAACAGGCAACTGTTTACCATGCCGGAGACTTGGCACATCTGGACCAGCTGTTGACAGAAACCACAAGCTATGCTCTCTTGGACGTTGCGTGAGAAATTAATACAAGCCCAATATCTTACAACACTTCCATTTATTACTTTCTGCAATGGGGGAAGAAAGTAAAATATCCTTCTATGATATACATAATAACACATCGAACATTAGGAAGTGACCAACCTTATTCATCATATTCCATTGACCAACTTGAGGCAGATGTTCCTTTTCTTTTCCCGTGTCATGAAATTTTAGCTAGAGGAAAAAAAATGAAAACGAGAAATATGTTAAAACGTGAAGCTGAATATGATGCGCTATTGATAAATTTACTTCCCAAGTACCCATGGAGATGGGAGGACTCGTGCTTCGACAGATGTAAGCTTGGTGTCAATGCTGATTCCAAACTCTTTTGCATATGGATCTTCCTCATATGCATTCTGATGAACAGTCTGAAATGCAGCAAATGATTATTTGATTTTTTTTCTATGAGTATTCACACAACTAATGTGTTTGCATGGTCCAATACAATGATGTATTTAGTAAATTGAAAGGAAGAAAAAAATTATGAATTGGACCTGTAAAATGTCCATTTCTTGATCAGATGGTCTTTGGCATGAAACCTTCAACAAGGAAGCTATTTGCTTTTCATTCAGTCCTTTTGTGTATCTCTGCCCCTTAAGAATCTTACATGCCTGAGGAAAAACGTCACATAAAATTTCTGCGGACAAAAGATTCGAGCGTTGAAGGTAACTTGATGGGTAGTTGGCAGAACTGACCTCCATGGGTAGATAGTTCACCTTCTTCTGGTTTCCTACTTGAAGGCAAGGCAAATGTGTGTACTGAATGGTATATCCATACACCTCTTGGAAGTATTCAACTACAGATTTCATGTTCATTTGCTCATCAAGAGGGAAGCTGCGGCAAAACAACTCAATTGAAACAACATCAAAGAGAAAAAGGCAATCTGAAATGCAGAATAAGAGGGAAAGGGCCAAGCTTTTATTATACATTAGCTCTCTTGTAGGCTGTGTTGTTAGTCCTGAAATTCGGTATTTCCTTCGCACATTTCCTCTGTGTGTAACTTCAACTTTTACACCTCTGAGCACTTTTTTAATCTTACAAAAAAGCATCAATACTAGTTCAGAGCAGAATCATTCAAACTCTGATATTATAACCCAAATTTCATGCTCGAGAAGCAAAAAGTATCTAGAAGAATAATGGTACCTTGATACGATCAGCATCAGACAGTGGTCTTGAATACACATCTTTGTTTAAGATTTGAGCAACAAAATCAATGACAGGGATTGCTTCAATGAATGCAGTGGATGACATGTCTGGATATGAGATATTCCAAAAAGAAAACCATAAGAAAAGTCAATTCAGGCAGACAAAACACAGCCAAGTAGAAGCCTAGGAAAAGAAAACTTCAATGCCCACCAATATTTAGTGACAATCCCATTTGAGTAGGTCGGATGCTTTGATAGAAGCCACGCCAAACTTGCAAACCACCCCCAACATGCTGAGGTTTCTTAATGCAAGGAGAGTAAAAGAATCGCCCAACTGATATATATCTATAATTCCAGATTGAAATTCACCACAGTATTGAAAACATAAATGCAGCCAGAACATGAAACCAACATACTAGGGACAAAAAAGTGGCATTAGATACGAACCTTTGAGCATGAAGCTCCCTCAAGACGATGTCAATGATGGTCAAAGCTTCTTGAGGGTTTTTAACTTGTTTACCAGCAAATAATTCTCGTAACTGGTGCATGCTAGCTAAAGTTACAAACTTTATTTGCACTTTAAATTCTCGTTCCCTGATATGATTACCCCGTATTAAACTAAAGTTTACCAACAAAGAAAGAGCAAAATATGTGAAGAAAAGAAAAGAAATTGCCTGGGAGTGGCTGCTCCCTCTTCCTCATCAGCCAAAATGACAGTGAACTCTTTTGATGTGAAAGGCAGCAATCCGGCCGTGTACAGGTTGCTTCCTCCATCGTAAACTGGCAGCCGCATCCCCAGCTCTGTGCTTCTATAATGTTTGACCAACTCGGTCAGTATGTTCTTCTTCAGTTTACGAGAAGTAACTTCTGGGGTTATCTTAACCTGCAAGCTCAACAAAATACACACTCAACTTTCATGTTTCCATTGCTACTTTGAAGAAATCTTCTGATCGATACTATGACTTGTTTCCATCTTACATTATAATGGCTTATGTCTGATTCAGGTATTTTGGCTAGGAAGTGGTTGGCTTTAACCAAGCATTTAGTCCCCAGCGAGCCAAAGTCTGGCCTTCTTGGAAATATTAAGCTTTTGCAGGAAGAAGAAGAGGGAAACTCCAGATTTGGATCAAGCTCCTCTTGTTTCAGTCCTTCCATGGTAGATCCTTTCGCTCTCCTTTTTCCTTTCCTTTTCCATAAACTAGTCTTTTCATCATCCTTTAAGCCATGTAGGGATTTTAACACCATTTGAGAAGATGGTATCACATGTTTCTCTTCTGGCTCCATATGCACGTAGGGCATTTTTCTTTTTTTCTGTTAACACAGAAAGACTCGTCTCTCAGCACAACACTCAACGACTTGAAAGCCGACAAAAGAAAACTTGGAGAAAATTTGTGCTGTGGCAATAAGCAACTTCCATGTTCTCAAGGTGTGGTGTTTAAAAGAAAAGCAGGAAACATGCTAGCAAGCGCAAGATAAAAGGAAAAACTATCAGAGAAAGAGAGAAAAAGAAGGTAATGGCATCATATCTCGACAGTGTCATCTACTTATTCTCCCAAGCTCTATATATACAGTGGAATTGGAATCTAATAAGCTAAACATATTTCATCTTTCCCATCTTCGAAATTGGAGCCTTTGCATCATATCATCCTGGTTAGTTGGCTAACCAAACCCATTTCTTTCAGAATTACAGAAAACAGTAACACATGAATTAAAGCATATTTAGATTGGTTAAATTATGTGTTTCTGTACTAAAAAAACAATGGGTGTGGGGTTAATGTATTATTGTTGCCTTTAATATGATAGTATCGAAGTGAAGTGACTGGTTGTCGGATGTAAATGAGATCATGTGGGTCAAACATAATATTTGACCCCAACTTACACAAACCTCACTTCTTTCAGACAACTAAATTTTCTCCTATAAATGGTATGAAAAAATGAATGTTAGAAGCATAAAGAAAAAGAAAAAGAAAAGGAAAAGGGTTGATTAAGGGAGTGGTCCTAATGGACAACGTGTGAGGGAATGCTATTTATTCCCAGTGGTTTTTGCAGGAAGAAGAGGACAAAGTTGTAAGATGGGGAAAGAATACAAACTCTTTTCAGCGAACAAAAAGGAGCTTTAACTCATCCCAAAGCCCACCCACAGTGTCAAAAGCAGACAGGTATTGAGACAACACATAAACAAAGTAAGGGTGGAAAATCAGATGCACCAAATTAACACCCCCCCCCCCCCCCCCCAATACTTAATTCCCCTCAGCAGAATTTCAGTCTCTTCTCATTGTTTCACTGTTCTTTACAAACCAGACACCATTAATACCCTCTGTTATAGCAGCCACACGTCAAATTTCTTCCCCACCCGCCCACTCAGTGAAAGCTTGTAACTTTTTGTTTTTTGTTTTTCCTCTCACTAATGTCTCCCAGGAACTGTAGCAGCTGGAAGAAGCATCCGGTTTTAGTACACTCATGGCATCATCATAAGAGAGACATGAAGAAGAAGAAGAACATTCAAAGGTGATTAAGCTATTATTCAAAACAATTTCCTGAGTAATGGTTGGAGGAAGAGCAGTGGGTTTGGTAGTAAGAATGTGTGTGTTTTGACATTTAGAATGTGTTGAACAGGGCATGAAGATGCAGGTTGTGGTGTTGGTGAAAGAAAAATGTCAAAAGAGAGGACTGAGAAGGAGATAATTCGATCTGTCGGTATTCGATTTTTACTTTTCCCACTTCATATTTATTCGATGGCTACGGATCAGACCAAGATTCATTGACCAACACAATACGACACCCAAACTGTGTGAGAACCACAACACACTGCTCAAGTACCACAATTCTGGATTTTGGGAAGATTCATCTTTCAATCCCCCCCTCCCATCTTATTTAACTTTTCACTTCATTGGTTATGTGACCTTGCCTCGATTTATTAAAGAAATTATTGAAGAGAGAAACACAGCCCCTTTATTAATGTGAAGACATTTGAATGCACAAGTACAATCATGCAAATTTGGGTTCAAGGTAGACATTGTATTATCATATCTTACTAAACTCGATTAAAATAGACAATATTATATAATATTATATTATAATGAAAGATCTTTAAAAAAATCTAGAAAACCGATGGCTGAAATGGAAAGAATAGTGTAACAGCCCTAACAAATATTGTCCGCTTTGGTTCGTTCGTATCATCGTCAGCCTATAATTTTTAAAACACATATGTTAAGGAGAGGTTTTCACACCTTTTAGGAATGCTTCGTTCTCCTCTCTGTGGGATCTCACAATCCACCTTTTTTTGGGACCCAGCATCCTCGCTGGCACACCGTTTGGTGCCTGACTCGATACCATTTGTAACCGTCCAAGTCCACTGTTAACAGATATTGTTCGCTTTGGCCTGTTAAGTATCGTCGTCAGGCTCACGATTTTTAAAATGCATTTGTTAAGAAGAGGTTTTCACACCCCTATGGGAATGCTTCGTTCTCCTCTCGAATCAACGTGTAATCTCACAAATACGTTTCAACTCAATGAACAGTTATGGTATCTACCCTTTTCTTACAAGTTAAATTTTTTTTTCAAGTATACCAACTCTTCAATGTCAAAGAAGTTAATAGAAGTTGCTGGAACCAAAATTAAAATTAAAGTGAAAAGATAAAAGAATAGAGATGAAGGGCTCAAAGAAGATGCAATCTTCTAATGTTCTTTCCTATTTGAAAAAAACAACAAATAATTAGATAGAGAGAGGTGTTTTGAGTGGCACAAAAGAAAGTCAATGGCCTTACAAATATATTCACAATAAAAACCCCAAAATGCAAAATGTTTTGAAAAAAGTGATGAGGAGAAGAAGGAAGTAGTGGAGGGTACAGAGATGAGAGACATTACAGAGAATGTTATTGACATCTCTATGTCAAAAAGCATAAACTAAAGCGAAAAAAACAAAACAAAAAAAAAACACACACAGGCAAAAGTGAAGGATTTTGAAAAGACATAGTATGGCCAAATTGTGTGCAAATTCTCCTCACTCACTGCCTTCACTTCACCAACTCTCTCTCTCATCACCCATCACGTGTGGTGGATAAAGTTCATATGACACAACATATGCTTGAGACCAAAAGCTCATACCTCACAACTCTCATTCATCACTCAATTCCCATACCGTAATCTCCTATTCATCCAACTTTACCTCATCTATCCATATTCATACATATTCATACCCAAAATCAATTACTCCTAACTTAATACCAATTGCTTTCCTATAAGC
Source organism: Cucurbita ficifolia (assembly GCA_033971965.1). Classification (NCBI taxonomy): domain Eukaryota; kingdom Viridiplantae; phylum Streptophyta; class Magnoliopsida; order Cucurbitales; family Cucurbitaceae; genus Cucurbita; species Cucurbita ficifolia. The sequence goes on from CM066972.1 coordinate 2,851,009, forward strand.
TATAAGGCATAGAAACAAAGAGACAGAGTTTAGAACGAACCTTGAGGACTACGCCAATGACAGTGAAGAAGTCGTTTGGTCAGCCATAAACTCGCACTCCTTTCTCCACCTGCATCCTCATATGTATTAATTACACCTAAAAACGACTAATTATAAAGATAATCAAATGAAACTGAAACCATGCTTTCTGTCTTTGACTGCAGAGATAAAAGGAAGAGGAAGAAGAAGATGGTTTTTGGTTGGAGGTTGCAGAGGGAAAACCGAAGTAAAGACTGAAGACTAAAAGAAACAACTTTTTCTCTTCTTTTTCTTATCTTCTTTATAAAAGATTTTGCAGGATGTGTTGGTATTAATGGCCAACCTTTGATTCGATTTGATTTTTCTGAGAAACCCAACTGTTGAAACGCTGCCAAAAGCAAGGAAAGGAGAATAATGGCAATTGCAGTGGTGGAGAACGAAACTAACACCAGTTTTCCAGTTCAGTTTGCACCAAACCAGACGCCCACTCTGCTAAAGCTCCAAACTTTCAGCTATTTATTGCACTAACTCTAAACCCCATCTCCTACTTTCCTTTTCTTCATCCTTTTTTATTACTTTCTCTTCTTTGCTTCTCATTCATTATACTGCATTAGTTTATTCGCTGAAATATCAGTTAAAAATAGGGCAAAAAGTAAATTAAACACCCTCAAAATTGAAGCACCTCAACATGGCTGAAGATTTCACACAGTTCAATGACATCTTCTTCAATACAAAATTCAAATATTTTGCAGTTCTTACATGCATCAACAGTGCAAAACTTATAGGATTCAACAAGAGCTCGTTTAAGTTAATATGTTAGGTTAAGAAGAGGATTTGGAAGAAAAAGATGGATTAGAAGAAATGGGGTTAAGGAAAAAGGGGAATTGAAGCTGGAAGAATAGAAAGAGAACGTGGGGAATGGAGTTATAATGTATGGGGAACGGCACCGTATTAATTAAGAATAATAAAAGAGAATAAAGAAAGGGAAAGGAGGAAGAAGAAATATAGAAAAACCTTGGGGGGCTTTGTGTTGAGGAAGCAGAAGCAGAGGCCTGTTGGCGAATGAGCATATGGGCACTGCCTTTAAGAAAGGAAAAAGCTTCTGTTTATTAGTTTAAACAAACAAGAAAGAGCTTCTGTTTATTAGCTCCAAAAGAGAAAGCTAGCGTGCGCTAACTGCTACACCCCACCTTTTTTATTAAACTAATCAAAATTCTGTCTTTCTTTACACTAATTCATTTCTTTTTTTCGCAAAAGGGAAGCAATGAATTCTGCCAAGCAAACCCAAGCTTAATCATGTCTGCTGCGGAATTTTATTAAACAAACTGAAATAAAGAACATCGGGGGGAGATTCCTGTAATATCCTAATGCCGTTCTGCAGTTTTGGGTGGCGGCGGCGGCGGCGGCCGGCTGTGTACTAATGGGGCTCTGTGAAGCTAGGAGTGTATTGATCTGGGCCTAAGTTTAATTCTTTTCCAGAAGGTTTGAGGTTTGTCCGGCGGATTTGGTTGGTGGGTTGGGAAGGAAATTCCAATTTACAGAGTGAGCAGAGGGAGTTGGATGAAGACAATGTGGCGGCTGGCGAGCTCTTGGCGGCGCAACCCCCAGCCGATGTTACTGAACTCACCTTACTAAATTTAAAGAAATGCAATTCTTGTATATTTATTTTCCATTTTCGAAACTTATAAAAAATTATGATGTCCGTCCTTCAACTTTAATCCGAATTTTGTTTTGATCCTTTTAGTTTTCCAAAATTAGAATTTGGTCCCTTAAACTCTATTATATCATATATCTTATTTATATTATGTAAAACTCTTATTTAAAATAATTTAAATATATATCACATTTCATGTATGAAAATGATTTAAAAGACAAAAAGAAAATTATATATTTCTTATGAGAATTAATTAGACGGTTGTTTGATTTATACCAATCACCAAACTTTTCCTTTTTCTTTTTCTTTTTCTTTTTGGCATGAAATGGAAACAAATCAATTTCCTCATCATTCATTCACTTATTTTTTTTCTTTTTCTTTTTTGTTTGTTTATATCTTTTCACACTAACATTCCCTTTGCAAATGTTTTTTTTTTTCTTTTTGCTTTTCAAAAAAAAGTTTATTAGTAGTTTGACTATGGAGACGATGGTAGAGCCCTTCGTAACAGGATAAAGTTGTTATATTATACCACTTTTCCTATTTATCCACCATTTCCATTTCTTTTTTTTTAAGTGTGATTTGCAATTAATTTTTTTGAATAAAAATTTGAACCCAAGTAAATATATGTATATATACACACACACAAGTGCAACCATTTATTTTAAATAATTAATATGTGGATACTTACTTAACTAAGTATTTATTCACGGGCGGTATATTTTTTTAAGTTAAAAAAATTTATGTTTATTTGCGGAGATTCTCTCCCTTCTCTAACTAGACTCAGTCGATGACTCAAAAAAATGAATGGTTTGATCTCATATCCGATCAAAGTAAGGATTTCTTATCGTACTTATATATGTCTATCTCTATGATATAACAATATCAAACTAAACAGGGATCTAATTAGGTTACTATGTTGAATCTTAGCCTGCTTAGCTTACAATAAGCTATTATTTTATATAGTTTTGGTGGGCCAAAAAGTAGACAATGGGTTGGGCCCAATGTTGGCCCATCTTTTACTGGCATTGGGCCCTCTATAAAAGATATGGGCTTCATCCTAGATCCAAAACACAGGCACATTACTCAAAATTGTCCATGAAACCTATCATTTACAACATCCAATGAAACTTCAATATTTTGAAACAAGTAATTGGAAACATGGGTACTAGGTTTATGTATTATTATTTGATTTGTTCATATTAAATATTTCTAAGTTCTAGAAATCATATCACAAATGTCCCACACAATAGAAATAGGAGTGACAAAGTCTTTTTTATCTTTATCTCCGCCACCTGTTTCAATCATCATTCTCCGAAAATTCCTACTACAAAATTAAGCTACAATCACCAAACATTTTTTCTTTATTTCTCCTTAATTCAAGGAGACGTCGACCAACGTTACTCCTAAACTTCCCTTCAAAAAAAAAAAAAAAAAAAGCAAACTAACCAACCAAAAAATTTATATGATTTAGATTATACGCAAATTACGCTATTATATTATTTAACTCTTCAGAATTTCAGACTAACTTCACTTCTATTACTTTCTTCACCCTCCGATCTCCGCCCCCACGATCCTCTCCCTTTAATTCTTCTGTCCTCGCCATTTTCACCGCCCTCTATTCGCCAGCTACTGCTCCCCGATTTCTCATCCTCGAAGCTCTCCGACCGCTCCCCCGTATTCCTCACCTCCGAAACCGGCGAGCTTTGGGCCGCCTTCGCGGGCTCCCCCTTGTATAAATGCACCTGATGATGATGTTGCTGCAGATGCGGCGGCGCTATCGTTCTCGTATAATATTCTTGCGGCACTGAAGCCGGGCTGTAGAAGTGGGAAGGCGGATGGGACGTGGCAGGTGGGCCGTACAGGGTGGGCGACCTCGCATACTCTGGTGGGACCCATAGCCCGCCTAGACCGAGTACTACAAGCTGAGCCGCTGGCGACCCAGATGCTTGTGGGGTTGGACCGGGGCGTCTCACTGTGTGGAGCCGGTATTTCTGAGAGTATACGACAAAATTAACGCAAACTAAAGATCGGTAATATAAATAGCGACTTATTTTTATTTTTATTTTACTTTTTTTAGTTGCAGAATTGTGGGGATAAAAGCTGACCTGGAGATGGCTTTTTACTTCATCGTTCGTCAAACCGTCAACTTTCATCAGCTCTCTGATCTGCTTTGGTGTCGCAACTGTTTTAAATTTAATAAAAACTATAAGAAATTATTAATTTGGTCAATTATTTCATCCAATTTTAGCAATTAGATGTATATATATATATATATATATACCTTGAGAGCCACCAAGCATCTGAAGAGCATTGACAAATCTCCGGTGCAAGTCCGGCGACCAGCATCGTCTTGCCTTCCGGTGCGTCTGAGCCGTAGTTGAACTCGCCGTTGGAGCCAATCCCACCTCCCCCGTTCCACCTTCAGCCCTTTCCTCCGTCGCCGTTACTATCCCACCATCAACGTTATTATTACTCTCACCACAATGACTCTTCTTCTCCTTCTTCTCACCTTTCTCCAGTAACTCCATTTCCGCCGCCACCCCTTTCACGCCGCCTCCGCCAACACCCAAACCCGGCCCCAAGCTCCGATCTTTATTGAACGGAACAAAAGCTCCATTACTAACTCTTTGTTTACCGGTGTCTGAATTATTATTATTTGGCATAGAATGGTGTTTAGCTACGTCGCTTGCTTGACTCCAAAGCTGAAGTGACGTCATCCAATTTGCCTTATCCGACAGTATTGTCGGCGGCTTTTCATCATCCGCCGTTGTGGAGTTTTTCAACGGCATGAATTCTTCTAAAACCGGCTTGGATGGCGGCGCTTCTATTGCCTTGCAGGCCTGTAGCTGTCTCCTGGACGTCTCCACGGCTACAAACATACCAAATTTAGCAACTACAAATACAAAGAAAGTGGAAGATTTAGATTTAGAAAGTACCGTTGGTTAAAAGCTGCATACAAAGGGGAAGCTCCCGTTTGAAGACATCAATTTTAAGGCGCTCTTGTTCAAGGCGAGAAACGAATTCCTGAAGCTTATAATAGAACTCATCAGAATTAGGCGCCACTTGGTGTTGATCTCCAAAAGAATATTGAAGCAGCATGGAATAGCTTTCAACTTTACATTCCAAGCTGAGCTGAGTGGACGCCATAAACTAATTAAGTGAACTCCTCCGATGACACCGAGCAATAATAATGTGGATCATGCGTTGCCCAGACACAAATTTGGCGTTTGAATGAATGGGAGAAAATGGGGCGTTATAATGGGTGGATTCTGGAAGGGAATAAATTAAAGCAGGGTTTTTTAGAAAAAGGAAGAGGATAAAGAGGAGTAATGGTACGTAGCTTATTTCCTTTAAAGAACAAAAGGCAACGTCACCCACGGAATTTTAGCATTGCAATCGAATCTGGGACCCTGACTCACTCTGGGTTTTCTAAACCCAGATTAAATTAATTTTATTTAATTAATTCCATAAAAAAGACGGTTCTTCTTTTCTTTTCTTTTAAATTTAGTCATCTCTCTCTCTCTCTCTCTTCTTTTTTGCTTTCTTGCTTTATGTAAAATTATGTGATTAATTTATGAATAAATAAAAATAAAATAACTGGAATTAATTAAAGGTGGGGAATCTTCCTCTGCTATCCCACTTTAATGAAGGTAATAAGATTCTCACTAAAATTTAGACCAACCTTTTATCTTTCTGGGTTTCTGAACCATATTTGCATGGCTGTTTGGATCTGGGTGGAACAAACCAGAATTCACTTTTTCACTTTTTGTTTTGTTCCTCATTTAATCTCTCTTTTTTTTAAGGGTTTTAATTAAAAATGGCTGTTAAATTGAATCCTTACATTTTTCAATTACTTGTATATGCTAATTAATATAAGCTTATTTCTAAAGTTTATGTAGAACTATATAAATTTATAATTTATTTATTTCGTTAAATTTATTTGAGTTCATAAAAGAATGAAGAAGCTTGTGGTAGAAGCTCCAAGCAAGGACTTTATGGGGGTGTATCGTATTCGAGAAAGGAAAAGGATTAAAATTAAAAAATAAAGAGATTCTCCTCGTGACACGTGTCGCAATATTCGGTTTGAATATCCTTTTTGTCTGGCGCCCACACCCAGGAATATTCCCTCTTCTTTTTCCAAAGATTAATTTTGTCTCCAAATTCTCTTCTATGTTTTTCGTCCGATAGCTACCCCTGCGATAACAACTAAATATTCCAGATGCTCTCCTCCCTTCTTAATTTAGTACAGAATATTTTTTTGACTTTTTTTCACAATCTTTTTTTATTTTTTATTTTTTAAAAGTCGTGTTTGGTGGCGATGGCCCTACCCCAAAAGAAATGCCATCGATTGTACAAATAATTTAATGCAGAAAGTGGGAGTTTGTGTGATATAAAAATTGCGGAACTTTGTTTCCATAAAAAGAAGGAACCTGGAAGTTTGAGGAAAAGGCAAGACATGGATGCAAATATAACCATTATGTTATACACGTTTAATATACCAACCAAATACTTATCTTCCTATTAAATATTAATATTGGATCGTAAGTCCACTTTAGAGGGTGAGTTTATAGATAAGTTATTATTGTGATTTTGTTTTTAAATGAAAAGTAAAGTCATGAGAAATTATGCTAAAGTGGAAATATTATATTTTTTTGGAGGGCGGTTTCTAACTCTCTCATATATATATATAAAGTGAAAGAGGCACATCATGTGCGATGAGAAATTAAAATAAAAAACTTGAAGAAGAAGGTGCAGAAGAGTGGGAGAATCAGAGAATATGAGTCACAGGTTGAGTGTTGATGAAGTTTGGAATTTTCAACGACACTCTTCAAACCGAATCTACAAACCACACATGCTTTCTTTTTTTCTTTTTAAAAAAGCCATACATTTTTAAATTTTATTTACTATAGTATTATTATTATTCGTGTTGTTTTAAATTTAAAATAATGTAGTCTCTATGCTTTTAATTTACGAAAAATATAATGCACGAATTATTATTTTGAGCATTTTATAACTCAATTTTGAGGGATATCAGTTTCAAGGTTTCAAAAAAAAAAAAAAAAAAAAAAAAAGGAATGGAATAAATATTGTTCAAGTAAACACTAATGAACTGTTGAAGATATCTTAAATTGTTCGAAAGTGTTGTTGAAAATAGTTTCAAGACGCGACAGTGATAAAGTTCGATTTATTAAAAAAAAACAAAAACAAAAAAGGTTTGAATGTTGAAGGGAAGCGACAGGTTACAGTGATTTGATTCCAGAAAGGAACATTTTATATCTGTAGATTTATTTGTTTATTTAGAAATTAATAAAAGTTTTTCCTAAACGTCCATGGATCCGTGGAGCGTAACTTGATTCGGCTTTGTAAAGTGATTCCAGCACTTGTCCCACATCGGCAGAATCCACGGATTAAGTGAAGCCAGTAGCCTATAAAACTACACATGATTTCAGAGCACCTTTTTAATGGGAAAAGCCCAATAGACGGCTTCAATTGGGCCTCTCGAGCGTCATTGTTCAAAGCCAAGTCCGTAGTTCTATTTTGTTCAATTATATAACATGTATTATTGCTGCTTAATTTGCTATTTTTAAGTTAAATCTAATTGAAATACAAATTAAAAATAGTCATTGTGCATAATAGATACTTGTAGATTACGAACTTTTGTTATTTGTATTGAAATGATTTAGACGAGGCTGGGCGATAGTGCTACCCAATCAGAAGCTGTTAGTTTTTGCTGCTTTGCTCAATCTTCCTTTTCATCTTCTCCATGTATGGCTGCTCTTCCTTTTGTCACTCCCACTTATCCGCTTGCTTCTCTCTACAGTACCAGAAAACTCCAGAACTCGCCCACCCATGCTGTGAAGTTGAATGAGAGTGCTGGGAACTTTCAAATCTCGTATAAATCTTACCTCAACCGGATATCTTCTCTATGCAAAGAAGGCGACCTTCGAGCAGCTGTGGACCTAGTTTCTAATTTGGAATTTCAGGGTATCACAATTGGACCTGACGTATATGGAGAAATTCTTCAGGGCTGCGTTTACGAGAGAGCTCTTTCGTTGGGTCAGCAAATCCACGGTCGAATTCTCAAGAATGGTGAGTTCATTGCAAAGAATGAGTACATCGAAACCAAATTGGTGATTTTCTATTCAAAATGCGACGACTCAGAGATCGCCAACCGTTTGTTTCGCAAGCTGCGGGTACAGAACGAGTTTTCTTGGGCTGCTATTATGGGATTAAAATGTAGAATCGGCTTTAACGAAGAAGCTTTATTGTGTTTTTGTGAGATGCACGAAAATGGGCTATTCCTGGACAATTTTGTTATTCCAATTGCTTTGAAGGCTTCTGGCGCTCTGCAGTGGATTGGGTTTGGCAAAGCAATCCATGGCTACGCAGTCAAGATGGGTCTAGGTGGGTGTATCTTTGTTGGTAGTAGTCTTCTGGATATGTACGGTAAATGTGGGGTATGTGGAGATGCAAAGAAGGTGTTTGATAAAATTTCTGAGAAGAATATAGTAGCTTGGAATTCGATGATTGTTAATTTTACCCATAATGGACTGTATGAGGAAGCAGTTGAAACGTTTTATGACATGAGGGTGGAAGGAGTTGAACCTACTCAAGTAACTCTATCGAGTTTTCTTTCAGCTTCAGCTAATTTAAGTCTGATCAATGAGGGTAAACAAGGTCACGCCCTAGCAGTGTTATCTGGACTGGAACTAACCAACATATTGGGTAGTTCGCTTATAAATTTTTATTCCAAGATTGGTTTGGTTGAGGACGCTGAACTGGTTTTCAGTGAAATGTTGGAGAAAGATGTAGTGACATGGAATTTGCTGGTCTCTGGTTATGTGCATAATGGGCTGGTTGATCGGGCACTTGATTTATGTCGCGTAATGCAATTGGAAAATTTGAGGTTTGATTCTGTGACTCTTGCTTCAATAATGGCTGCTGCTGCTGACTCGAGAAATTTGAAACTAGGGAAGGAAGGACATTCTTTTTGTGTTAGAAACAACCTTGAATCTGATGTTGCTGTTGCAAGTAGCATAGTAGATACGTATGCCAAATGTGGGAAATTGGAATGTGCAAGACGAGTTTTTGATTTCACTATAAAGAGAGATCTTATAATGTGGAATACTCTGTTGGCTGCCTATGCAGAGCATGGTTGGAGTGGTGAAACATTAAAATTGTTTTATCAGATGCAGTTAGAAGGTCTGCCACCAAATTTGATATCCTGGAACTCTGTGATTTTGGGTCTTTTGAATAAAGGTGAAGTTAGTAAGGCTAAAGACATGTTCTTGGAGATGCAGTCTCTTGGTGTCTGTCCTAATTTAGTTACTTGGACCACTCTCATATCTGGACTCGCTCAGAATGGTCTTGGTGATGAAGCATTCCTTACATTCCAATCAATGCAAGAAGCTGGCATTAAACCCAACAGTTTGAGTATTAGCCCGCTACTTTCAGCTTGCACAACTATGGCGTCTCTGCGACATGGAAGAGCAATTCATGGTTACATCACAAGACGTGAACTTTCACTATCAACACCGATCTTATGCTCCTTGGTGCAAATGTATGCCAAATGTGGTAGTATAAATCAAGCGAAGAGGATTTTTGATATGATATTGAAAAAGGAGTTGCCCATCTATAATGCAATGATCTCTGGCTATGCACTACATGGTCAAGCAGTGGAAGCTCTTTCACTCTTTAGACGTCTAAAAGAGGAATGTATAAAACCTGATGAAATAACCTTTACTAGTATTCTTTCTGCATGCAGTCATGCTGGACTTGTGACAGAAGGTTTAGAGCTTTTCATTGATATGGTTTCTAATCACAAAATAGTAGCACAAGCAGAGCATTATGGGTGTCTTGTTAGTATTCTGTCTAGGTGTCATAACTTGGACGAAGCTTTAAGACTTATTCTAGCGATGCCTTTTGAGCCTGATGCATTTATATTTGGATCTTTACTTGCTGCATGCAGAGAGCATCCTGACGTTGAACTCAAAGAACGCTTGTTCGAACGATTGTTGAAATTGGAGCCAGATAATTCAGGAAATTATGTGGCACTGTCAAATGCATATGCTGCTACTGGAATGTGGGACGAAGCATCAAAGGTGAGAGATCTGATGAAAGAAAGGGGTCTAAGGAAGACTCCTGGGCATAGCTTGATTCAGATTGGAAACGAAACACATGTATTTTTCGCTGGAGATAAGTCACACTCCAAGACAAAGGAAATTTACAAGATGTTGGCCCTCCTTAGAATAGAAATGCAAGTCACTAGATGTACACCTGTGATTAGTTAAGCTGGTATCTTACATTTCCATTCTTGAGAATGAGGATGTCATATCTGTACAGGTTGATGCATGTGCTTTTTAATTAGCACAGAGGAAATAGTGATTGCTTAAATGATTAGTGGCCTTCTCTGACTATGTTGAGGCCACACGGACTTGAAGACAGCTGCAAAATATCATTTACCCTGGCTTAAAAAAGAATACTCTGGGTTTTGGAATGTTATTCCTTTTGGACGGCTCGAAATGCTGCCTAGTTGAGGAATCTACTATTACGATAAGAGTATTGCACTGCTCAAGCGCCTGTTATGAGAGATTTGAGACCTTCGGGTTTGTTTTTAGCTATGACAAGAATCTAGGAACAAGTAGATTAACCAATTGCACATTTGAGTTCATCTTGGACTAAATTTGAGCTGATTAGCAACTATGGAATTCATAAACATGCATGATGCAGTGCTCGAGAAATCCATTTATCATTTTCTATTTTGAATTGCATTGCTGAGAACCGGTGGTGCCAAGTTGTTCAGGATTGTGTATGCAAGCTGTACGAGTTGCTTTCACGTCAAACTCAGGTTTTTGGTCTTTTGTAAAGCCCGTGAATGATTTGATTCTCTTACTGTATATCATTCAGTTACCATTACCAATTGGCCTGTCTACTAGAAGCACACCAACTTTGCTTGCTCTCTACTATGAATATACCCAACCATATGAGTTGGAATGTTCTTAACCTATTTTCTGCGCAACTTCTATATGGTGTGAGAATATTGTCGTCAAGATTTGCACATAAAATTCTTCAAATAAAATGCTTGCACTTTTTTTTGTTTGATTAATGAATATCGCTAACTTTCGTTCACCATGCACTGTATTTGGATGTTTTTTCTCTTCCTACAAAGCAGCCAAGATAATACACCCTACCGAGCTTGGTTGTATGCTTTTTTGAGAATTGGAGACATGCAACCAAATTTTAGTTCCCGAATTGTCATCACACCGGCAGATTACAGGAACTGGCACTATGAAAAGATCTCAGCACAAAACATCAGTAGTGTTGCTGTTGTCAGGTTAGTACCTGTGAACATCTGTTTTCTGGTTCTCATTTTCATGTTCCTTGTTCAACTATTCCAGGTCAGGTTACTACACTCAGGTTTTAAGAACAGCCAAGTTTTGATATCAGTAATCTAATCATTTAGTGCCGGACCACCTATACAATATTCCCAAATGGATTTTTCTTTATCCCTCTCTCTCCCTCCTTTTCTGTACACAGAGATTTACAAATCTTTATCATGAACATAAACACACAGATGCTCCTTAGCTTTGTTGTAGTCTTTATAGTTTTACTTGAATTTCTAACATCCAATTGAAGGCATGCACTCATCCTAGTCTTTTAGTGAAGCATCCTATGCTGTAACAAGTAACAACCAAATAATATCTTACCCTTTTGTCTTGGTGATTCGTGCTATCCAAGGAAAGTGAAATGATGAAGAAACAACGCCTTTTCACATATTGTTCAGTGGGCATCAACGAGCTATTATTATCCACACCTTATTTTGTTCGACAGCAGAGATTGGGAGACCGTGCTACTTTAGAGAAAGACATTCCTTACTCTCGTCGGTACGTCTCTCTCTCTCTCTCTCTTCTACATTTCTAGTTCACTTTGCTTTCATCGAAGTAGTAACTCTATGGGATTCTTTCATCCTTGCTACATCCACATGGGCATTGATTTGATTGCATAAAGTTAAAAGCGAGTGTCATTGATGGATGCATAACCTTTATTTAAACACAATTAAGAGTCAAGATATGCTCTAAACTCTCTTAAACCTGGTGGAAGTTGAATAGCCTTTTAACTATTTGCTGTTAATTTGTAATCAGTGTCAATTCCATATAGTGTAAAATATTAAGAAGGCTGTGACTGTTCATAAAGAGGAGTGTATCAAATTCAGTCAAATGATTAGTTCATGAATTAATTAGCTGAAAAGAGAAAAGTCGAAGTCGAATACCGAAAAAAATGGTGTTTTAAGAAACATCATCAAGGCTTTGCATGGATTCCATTAAAAAAAGGTGCAATCAAATCTTCACCTACTAGTTGTTGGTTGCTCTTCCCCTTTATTTCATTAGCTTCTAATATTATCGCCTTTTTATAATTTTTGGGTCTTCCCTTTTTCCTCTATCTTTAGTGGCTCTACTCATTGAAATTATTGCTAATGGGTATGGCGCATGGGCCAATTCTTTATACTGTTGGGAATAATTAAATGAACCCTAAAAGGTTAAAGTATCATCTGGGGGTATGTATTTTCTTTTTTTTAAGTGATTCCATTTTAGCTCATATAATTTAAAATTTCATACCGACTCCCATTTATTGCTTGGCATATTATGTTAGTATTTTGGAAATTATGAGCTCATGGTGTGAAAACATCAATACATATATAGTATCTAAAGTAGAAAAGGTATTGATTTTATAGTGAAAATATAAAGTCAAATCGGCGTCTGACCACAATTCTCTCAAACCCTAAACCCTATTCACACTTTTGGGTGCCATCTCTCAATTCTTAACCCTTTGCTTCGCCTTGCAACTCATCCACACAACAACCCCACATGTGTGCTTCTGATTGGTTGAATGCACACCACGCACGCTCCCTCTTTCAAGATATTTCTTTGCACACGTGTGGCGTCTATTTCACGAAAAGCAATTTGAATTTTGCATCACCAAATGGAGATAAGAATTACAAGAATGCTTCAATTCTGTACTTGGCAATAATTCTCAAGGAGTATAAAGATTTTCAAATCTAGGGCGGTTGAATTATTTTTCTTATTTCACCTGTGATCTTTTGACTTTATTTCCTTTTAAAATTTTTATATTCCTTATGTTTTATCCTATATATCCAAACCCACAATTTTAAAGCCTTTTCTTTTTTTGAGAGAAAAAACAAACAACACAAGCTAAACTTTGGACATTGGCTGTAATATAAACGCGGACCCAATATTATTATACCCCTAATTATTTAAGATTATTTGGTGCAATTAAAAAGTATGCGAGGGCTTAAAGGACAGAGAAATTTCACAATACATGATTCTATGAAAATGATACGAAATAGAATTTAGAAAAAAAGAAAAAAGAAAAAAAAAAGAGAATCAAATCATAATATGGCCAATTTGAATGTGACCACGGAAGCTTTCCAATCCACTCACCCAATAAACAATTCAAATCCTCCTCCCAGCTGTAAAAAAAAAATACTGCCCAAAAAAATATTCAAATGAACTAACACGAAATTCCCAAACTATCCCAGAACGGAAATTCATAACCGGCGACGATGACGGATACCCTTCGGCCGCGCACTCTAACCGCTTATTTACCAACTGTGCACTAATCTAGGGCTTTCACAAGCGAACAGAAACAATTTCTACACTGCTCCGATGACTCCGGGAGGGGTGGTTCTGGACTCCTGCGGCGGCGTGTGCTCTTCCGATCCTTTTGACGGGTCATAGGATGATGGTCGTAAGCCGTCGTCGGTCTCTACACGGTTCAAGTCCTCAATCATTCGAACCACTTCCTGCATCGACGGCCGCTGGTCCGGCACTGTGGCGACACAAGCCATCGCAATTTGTAACAACTGAACCATTTCCTCTTCGATATTGTGGTACCTCATCAATTCCACATCAAAAACCTCCGCTGTCCATTCTTCTCGGACTACTGATTGGACCCACCGGGGAAGATCAATCCCTTCTTCGCCCAACGACGCCTGAATTGGGGATTTTCCGGTCAAAAGCTCCAACAGCAAGACGCCAAAACTGTACACGTCGGACTTGAAGGTGACCTTTCGAGTTTCGACAACCTCCGGCGCGCGGTAGCCGGCGATACGATTCGGCGGCGTAGAGGCGCCGAAGAGAGGGTTGAGGCCGTAGTCGGAAACGGCGGCGTCGTAGTTGGGGTGGAGGAGAATGTTCGACGATTTGACGTTGCCGTGGACGAGTTTTCCCGACACGTGTAGGTGAGCCAGTCCTCTCGCTGCGTGTAACGCGATTTTCATCCGGTTGTCCCAGTTAAGTGGCGTACGGCCGGATCCTCTGCTTCCTGTGAATCACCGGAAGTTCAGGACACCACAATGGCCAATAATTTAGACCCTCTTTTCCTTTTCTTTTTATTTTTCTAGGTACCATCGCCACCAGTGAGACAGAACTCAGGAAAAAAAAAAGGCTTTTCTTAAAAGAAACGAAAGTAAATCAGAAAATGAGGAAAGCCCAAGAGAAGTTGCCTGTGTTCCTTATGGGTATTCATCGCTTTTACTTTTCGCCCACATGAAATTGAGGGGGGTGAAATCCCTTTTCTTAAAAGAATGAGAGATTTGAAAATGCTTTAATGTAGTTATGAACAATGGAATTTTCCAGAAAAATGACCAAGAAATAACTTGAAAATGGAATTTAATTCAGAGTTCAAACATTGTTCATGTAAAAACTTAGAATGTCGGTGAAAAGTTCTGGCCCCATTGTTGATAAGAGAAAGAACTTGGAAATGGAAATTAGAGATTATACCGTGAAGTGAAGCGGAAAGGCTGCCGGCGGCCATGTAATCGGAAACAAGTAATTTCTCGTCTCTAGAAAAGTAGAAAGCTCTGAGAGGAACCACATTTTCATGTTTTACATTTCCCAAAGCTTCTATTTGCGTTTCGAATTCCTGCTTCGTCATTACGACATCTTTCAATCTCTTGACGACGACGGTGGTTCCTTCTTCCAGCACCGCCTTGTACGACGTTCCCACACTTCCTTTTCCCAAAACCTCCGCTGAAGCCCTCAACAAATCCTCCAAATCGAAACTGTAAACCCCACCTTCGAAGAACACTAATCTGTTTTTCTCCACTTCCACAGACCCGCCGGTGATGTCGTCTTTGGAAGACGATGTGCCGACCTCCGCCGGCACAGATCGAGCAGTAACCACAGTACTCGATGGCTTCGCCGGCTGCCGACTCCCGCGCTTCCGGAGGCAAAAAATGAGTAAAAGCAGCAACAGAAACGCAACGAAAGCAGCGCCGACGACTATTCCGACAATGGCTGCGATGGAGAGCTTTTTTGACTTCTCGACGGGAATTTCTGGGGGTTTCACGGCGGACGTCGGCGACGGAGCAGGGGAGGGAAAAAACGGGTTGCATGACGGCAATGGACCACCGCAGAGCGCTGAATTCCCAGCGAAAGAGGCAGCAGAGAATTTCGAAAGGGTTTCGGGAATGGATCCATTGAGCTGGTTATTCGAGACATTGAAGCTCGTTAAATTACTGGCAGGAATACTCGGCAAAGAGCCCGTAAACCCGTTATTCTCCAGAAAAAGCCCGCTCAAATGGGTCAAGTTATTGATCGAAAATGGAATTGAACCAGTGAAATTGTTGGACGAGAGATCGAGACGATTCAACCGAGTCAACTGAGTCAAACTCGCCGGTAATTCACCGGAAAGCTCGTTATCCTGAAGATAAAGACTCCGGAGAAATGTCAAATTCGAAAAATCCGCCGGCAACTCACCAGAGATTCTATTAGACCGGAGACTCAGAACTCTAAGCCTATTCAAGCGGCCGAGAGTATTCGCCGGAATGGGGCCGACAAGTCCAACACCCGGCAACCGGAGAGCAAAAACAAACGACTTATTGACATCACAACTAACTCCAACCCAAGTACAAGCAGAGGCCGACGCATTCCATTGAAGGCGATTCTCATGGGGGATTTGATTCAAGAAATCGAGAAGTGCTTCCTTGTCGGCGGACGGCTCCGATTGAACTGAATGAAGAAGAAGAAGAAGAAGGTGAAGTAAAATTAAGAAAACAGGGATGCGGCTTCTAGAGCGGAAAACAGCAGCCATTAGAAAACAGTGAGAGAGTAGACAAAGGAAGGATGATGAAGAAGAAAAAACAAGGATGGGGAGGTTGTTCTGTTTTGTCTTCTATACGAAACTGGTTTTGAGAGGCGGTTCGCGACGGTGAGGTGAGACAAAACCAGGATTCCGGCGACAACCCATTTAATAAAAAGAAGAAAGCAATGAAAAATTGGGTGAAATAGAGAGTGAGAGTGGGGGAAGAGGAAGGTGAAGGGAGCGGAGCTGTAAAGCTAAAAAAAGTGGAAAAGGTGGATGATAAGCAGAAGCAGGCGCTGCAGGCTGAAGGAATTTATTCTTTTATTACATCATCTTATTATTAATTTAAAATATATATTAAGCTTCAAATCTGTTTGAATATTCAACTCTCAACATGTTTTTGGTTCAAGAGTGATTATCTTACATAAATATAGGACAGAATAATAATAATAATAATAATATTTTTTTATTATTATGAATATTATCGTCGTGGTTAAAACCATAATAATCATCTTAACAATATTACCATTATTTTGATGGTAATGAGATAATTTAGGTAGTTTGTTTGGTGGCCATTTTGGCGCGTGAGAATCGATTTGATCTGGGAAGCACACAAGTATGTATGTATGTATGTATGACAGGCATGTGAAAGTGGGACCCACTCCTAACGACAAAACAGTTCTGACTCGCTTCTCTTCTATTTCTTCTATTCTAATATTTCCATTATTGTGCTCTCCTTCAATTACGTGTGTTGGGTATTTCGTTTAGAGCTGCCTTTCATTAGTTTTTAAATTTTAAATATTTTTCTTTAATTTATTATATTCAACAATATAAAAAGACTAAATTACTTATTCTTACAAAAGTAACTATATTCTTTTAAATTTTATAATATTCACCTTTTAAAACTATAGTTTTAACTATAAAATCATTCTATAATATTCACCTTTTAAAACTATAGTTTTAAGTATAAAATCATTCGGTTAGATATTAAATAAAAATTTGATATGATAGTGGCCATGACCCTTTTGAAATATCAAAAATATTCTTTGAAGTTGATTTAATATTAGTTAAGTACATCACTTTAAACATTAGTGGTATGAAAATAAATACATTAAATAGAGTAGACAGAGCTATAAAATGAATTTAATTAAAAAATACAATCATAAGTACATGATAATGTCACGCAACAAATCTGAATTATTTTCGTAATAAAAACGAAAAGGATCATCATTGACAAAACATTGCTTCCATTTCGTGGTGTTATAGTTCATACAACCAATAGATTGGAGATATTTTCCAGAATTATAGGAATAATTAAAATAATATTACAGTGGTTGTTTATTTGATTAATATTATTAAGAATTAAAGACATTTTTTTGCAATCATAATAAATTAAAAAATAAAATAGTAGCAACAAGATTTAAATATGAGCATTTTGGTCTGGGTCTCCAAACTCTTAAATACTCTATTTCTACTATTAATTCTTCAAATAAAAAGTTGTTATTATTTTAATTATTTAACAATCCTACCGCCGTCCTACTTTGGTTTGGATATATATATATATATATTTATTTTTTTCTTGTTAAAGTTCATAAAAATAATTTTTAACAAAGTTGCAAATTATTATTTTTTTAAAAGAAAATATATTTGAAGAAATTTTGAAAAGCGAGAATAAGATGAAAGGAAGAGCATAATTAATTAGTGGGTAATGGGACATTCTTTGATGGATGCTCTGCTGATACTATCGACACAGTTACCTGCAAAGCTTTGACTCGGTACACATTCTGGTCGGTTAAGTTGTTTTGTTTTTGGTTTTTTTAAATTTATTTATTTATTTATAATTTACCATTTAACCTTACAAAATAATGATAGGTTAAAAAACAAACATAAATAGATGTGTATTAAGTAAAAAAAGAAATACGTAAAGAATATTAAAATAAGCATATTTGTCCATCATATTAAATTAATGTAGTAGGGCATAACTTTATAAATTGATAGCGTGCAAATTCAAAACCTATTTTGGTCATTGTCAACCCACAGACAGTGACGTCTGAAAGCGACAGGGAACACCTACGGCCCGCCCCCCCCACGAGTACTTCCAAACAAGCTATTGGAAGTCGGCCCATAAATGGGACTTTGGGCCTGCTCGAAAGCCCAATGTGGCCCAACCATTGACGCTCAAAACTTTGAAGAACCACGAATCGTTTACTTTAATGCTTAAAAAATCGTAAATTTGGACGAAGAAACTTCTGCCTTCTGAAAAATTTAAGGGAAAAAATAGTGAGGGAAAAGAAGAAACTTTTGAATACATAATTTCTTCAAAAAAATAATAACTGTGAAACTGTAACTTTATAATTTTACGATAAAACAATAAATAAGTTGTGGTTTTTATCGATTCTCACATCGAAAACGTTATCTTCAATCTTCTTTCCATATTGGGCAAGAATTCATTTTCTAATTGAACGCCACTCTACTTGGATTCAGCTACCATTCTACAATTTCAACAGCGGCTACAATGGCGTCATTTTCCAAATTCGATTACACAGATTGTATAACACACAAATTTGATGCTCTCTACAGGCAAACCTACGATTTCTCCGCGAAGAAGCCTACTGCCCATCTGTGTATGTTTTAGTTCTCTACTTTAGGGCCACTCTCTATCTGGGCGCTCTGGTTTTTGCTTATATTTTCAAGTTTCATGAAGTCCCGGCTTAAATTTTGGCTTCTTTTTGTCTTTCTTTGTTTGATTTAGATATAAGGGGGAAATTATGTTTATCTCATAATGCAACAAGTTTAGTAGCTCAGTGCATGCTGCTTAAGCCGATCGTTTTTTCTGGCTCTCCTTCTGCAATCACCTCAAGGTATGATTTATTGCTTCAATTCCTTTCGTTTTGAATGAATACTTATGAAAGCTCATTTCCCCTTTAGTTAGATTGGAGACTATACCTTACAATAGTACATATTGAACTATCAACTCAGGAAGCTCCAAATTCTATGCAAAGCTGCAAATGATGTCTCTGGAGATATCCCTGATGGTAATTCTCCAAGTGGAATGAGCCTATACGAAAGAACTATTGAAACTTTAACCACACTTTTTCCTCTGTGGGTATGCTTATTACTTCTGCTTTTGTGAATCTGGATTTAGTGCTTTTATGTTATGGAGGTTTGCCTTTTAATTCCTGAGTTTTCCACCTATGAACAGGTTATCCTTGGAACCATTATCGGCATCTACAAACCTGCTGCAGTAATTGCTCATTCTTGGTTCTTCTTGATTGATGATTGGTGAATCTACTGGTACTGGTACTCATCAGGCTCCCCTTGCAGGTAACTTGGTTGGAGACTGATCTTTTTACCCTGGGATTGGGTTTTCTTATGCTTTCAATGGGATTGACATTGACATTTGAGGATTTCAGGCGTTGTTTGAGAAATCCATGGACTGTAAGAGACATCCTTCTACTAACCAAATGGATGTACTTACGTAGTTGTGTTAGTTAGCATCTATTTTCCTGGTGCAGGTTGGTGTAGGATTTCTTGCCCAGTACTTAATTAAACCCATGCTTGGCTTTACTATCTCCATGGTAATAACTATGATGAAATGTTATAGCTCAATATCATGCTGAAATGATAGAACAGGCCAAGATAACAACCAATTTATGTGTGTTTCAGACTCTCAAACTGTCTGCACCTCTTGCAACTGGTCTTATTTTGGTCTCATGCTGCCCTGGGGGACAGGCATCGAATGTTGCTACTTATATATCTAAAGGAAATGTCGCACTTTCAGTTCTTATGACAACGTATGACCTGTTTGGATCATAAGATGCTCCTGTCCTCAATTGTGCAAATTCTTGCAAATCAGTTTGATTTTTGTCTGCCTATGGTTGTCTCTACTAACTGGAATTTATATAGGTGTTCAACTATTGGTGCTATTGTCATGACACCATTGCTTACCAAGCTTCTTGCTGGCCAACTAGTCCCAGTTGATGCTGCTGTAAGTTCAGATAAGCTAACCTTTCCAGATATACATTCGTTGAGGTTTGGATCGTATTAGACTGATGATTTTTAGATTCATTCTTGGTAATAGTAATTCTTGGTAATAGTAACTGTGACATCACACTTCGGTTAGAGAGGAGAACGAAGCATTCCTTATAAGAGTGTGGAAACGTCTCCCTAAAAGACGCGTTTTAAAACCGTGAGGCCAACATCAATACGTAACGGGCCAAAGCGGACAACATCTGCTAGTGGTGGGCTGGACTGTTACAAATGATATCAACGCCAAACACCAAGCGGTGTGCTAGCGAGGACGCTGGGCCTCCAAGGGGGTGGATTGTGAGATCTTACATCGGTTGGAGAGGAGAATGAAGCATTTCTTATGAGGGTGTGGAAACCTCTCCCTAAAAGACGCGTTTTAAAATCGTTAGACTGACGGCGATACGTAACGAGCCAAAACAAACAATATCTGCTAGTGGTGGGCTTGAGCTGTTACAGTAAGAGGATTGAATGTTCATATATCATATGATCCCTGATCGGACCCTCCAATTATTTTGGCCTAAGGTAGTCTTTCTTTTCATGGTTATTCTTTCAGGGTCTTGCTATCAGCACTTTTCAGGTGGTCTTGGTTCCAACTGTTATTGGAGGTAACTTCATAATGAAAATTCCCCTCAAGAAACAATATATGTTCATCATCCTCAACCATCATTACTCTTATCTGCAGTTTTAGCTAATGAATTCTTCCCCAAATTCACTGCAAAGATAATCACAGTGACACCTTTGATTGGAGTTATCCTCACAACTCTCCTCTGTGCCAGCCCTGTAAGTTTCAAAAGTATTCTGCAGTGTAAGGGATCGAGTTTTGACATTCCCTCTCTCATTTCATTGTAGTAATCTCCTTTCATCAATGTTTCTCATGTTGAAGATCGGGCAAGTAGCAGAAGTTTTGAAAACTCAAGGAGCGCAGCTATTGCTCCCAGTAGCCGTCCTCCATGGTGCTGCATTTGCTCTGGGCTATTGGCTTTCAAAAATATCATTTGGAGAATCCACCTCCCGCACGATTTCAATAGAATGTGGGATGCAGGTAACAATTGCACAGAGTTCTTTTAGAAATGCTATTCTATGGTTTTGATTTTGCAACATGTCATTGTTTGCAGAGCTCTGCGCTCGGCTTTTTACTTGCTCAAAAGCATTTCACAAACCCCCTCGTTGCCGTTCCATCGGCAGTCAGCGTCGTTTGTATGGCGGTAAGAGTTTGCCCTCTGTTTATCTGCTCTGTTCTTTGTTTTCCTCCTTACCCTATGGATCCATTTGTTAAGAAACTTGTGTTCAAACATTTATGATGCTCATTTGCTACCATCTCAACAGCTTGGTGGTAGTGCTCTTGCAGTCTTCTGGAGGAACATGCCAATTCCGGCCGACGATAAAGATGATTTCCAAGAATGAAACAAATTGAAGAAGAAGTAGTTCAAGTTCTAGATATTTGCTAGCTTACTTCTATCGATTTGTTTGAATATGATGGCACAGTTTTTGGATTTGATCAGTGCCATGGCCCATTTATTTGTGTTGAGAGTTGTAATAATAAAATTCCATCTTTGAATGCTTTAACAATCCTTCCATTATTCCTTGAATTCCCTGTAAAAAAAACTGTTCATCTCTATCGAACACAGTGTTCGATGAGATTGAAACGGGGAGAAGAAATGCGTGAAGAGACCAGTCCATTTGCGCGTGTGAGAGAAACAGAGAGAAATGCGTGAAGAGACCAGACCAGATACGTGAAATTGTTATAAACTTTCTCTGTTTTATTACTGGGTTCCCTCGCGCTCTTTAAGCCCTAATTATCCTTTCGAAATTCTCTGCATCGAATCGCCGCCTCCTTCCTCCGCTCATTCTCTCTTGCCAGTCTGATTAAAATGTCGACCGTCGAAAGCTTGCTCAATCCATCCGCCTCCAAGCTATTTTCCTCCAAATCCTTGTTCAATCCTTCTATTTCCAGTTCCTCCATTTTCGCGCCCGCTCCGCGATTGCGCAGATTAAGTTCTTCTTCGTCGCTGTCGATTAGGTGCTCGGCAACTCAGCAAATGGAGGCTGTGGTTGATTCTGTAAGTCCAGGGCAGTTCCGAGTAGATGTTCTCTCGGAATCACTGCCATTCATACAGAAATTTCGAGGTAAAACGATTGTTGTGAAGTACGGAGGGGCCGCCATGAAATCGCGGTCGCTCCAGGCTTCGGTTGTTAATGATCTTGTACTTCTGTCTTGCGTCGGCCTTCGGCCGATCTTGGTCCATGGCGGCGGGCCGGAAATCAACAACTGGCTCAAACGGCTCAACATTGAGGTCGTTTTCCGCGACGGTCTTCGGGTGACCGACGCCGAAACGATGAAAATAGTGTCGATGGTGTTGGTCGGCGACGTGAATAAGAACCTGGTTTCGTTGATCAATAAGGCCGGAGCATCGGCTGCAGGGCTCTGCGGTGTGGATGGGCGGGTACTGACGGCTCGTCCAGCCCCTAACGCTGCACAGTTAGGATTCGTAGGCGAGGTCGCACGTGTGGATCCTACGGTTCTACAGGCACTTCTGGACAAAGGCCACATTCCGGTGGTTTCTTCGGTGGCTGCCGATGAGTCGGGGCAGATGTACAACATCAACGCGGACACAGTTGCCGGAGAATTAGCGGCGGCGCTGGGGGCGGAGAAGCTGATCTTACTGACGGATGTGGCGGGGATTCTGGAAGACCGTGACGATCCGAAAAGCTTAGTGAAGCAGATAGACATTAAAGGGGTGAAGAAGATGATGGAAAAGGGAAGAATCGGCGGAGGGATGATTCCAAAGGTGAATTGTTGTGTCCGATCGTTGGCTCAAGGGGTGAGGACGGCGAGTATCATTGACGGGAGGCTGGAGCATTCGTTGCTGCTAGAGATCATGACTGACAATGGAGCCGGAACCATGATTATAGGCTAAGGTCAGAGTCATGAAGCTTTGAACTCCTTGAATTTTCTAGGAAATGTATACAGTTCATCAATGGTGATGATATTGTCTGATCTGGGAAGACATATTTGGATGAATTTGTATGAGTAATTGCGATTGAATTCACCTGGAAGATTATTAATTTATGAAGAAATTTTCATTCTTCTCGTACAAGAACAACATGGATTCTTAGAATTTTCATCATTAATCTTATAATAAGAAGTTCAATTCGAGACGTATCATACGTGAACTTCTTAGTCATTTTTTAAATTGTAGTTGTTTTCTTTTTTATCCAAAATCGAAACTTGAGAAAATATGTTTGTATTGTATGGTTGTGTGTTGTGTGATTCAATATATGTTAGACTATGTAAATACATTGGAGACCTACTGCATGCATAATTATATTTTATTGAGAATATGTCTTTAAGTGAGTTGTGTGACATAATGTATGGTGAGAATATGTCTGAAGTGAGTTGTGTGACATAATATATGGTTCCTTATGAAATCAAACGTGTTGGGACCTAATACATGCATGTTAAGTTGTTCGCTGTTCGTTGTTGATTGACTTAAATTGTGTTTGAGGACACTAGAGTCAAACTGAGTTAACTTTTAGTTTTAAGTTTTTATACTGTTTGAATAATTTTATTTAGGTTGCACGTCTTTTAACTTTCTTTAGAGAGGTATGTGCAAGAAAAGTGAAGTCGTTACATAAAAGAGTCTACACCAAAGGAAATTTGCCTTATTCCTGCAAGTACAAATGAAGTTGAATGTTATTGTTTCTCATCTGATGGAAAACTACTTGCTAGTGCTGGGCGTGACAAAAAGGTACAATACGTTAATATTAACTGGCTTATCAAAATTGTAAATGCTTTTACAGGTCAAACTTCTAATGTTGTTGATTATTTGTCAAGTATGCTACTTTATCGATATATGCAAGTATGTTTTAGATTCGAGGACGTTTTGTGAACAAATTTTTGGTGCAGGCTACAGTGTGGTGCACAAAGTCGTTTACAGTGAAGTCTACACTTGATGAACATTCACAATGGATAACTGATGTTTGCGTTAGTCCAAGGACATTAAAGATTGCAACATCTTCAGGTGACAGGACTGTCAAGGTTTGGGATGTTGATAATGTAAGTAAACCTGCTTTCATCACATGGGTTTAATTCATTATACTATATATTATTATTATGAAGTGCTTTGATAATACCTAATTTGCAACTCTCCAAAGAAGGAGAATCCTTTAAAGACATTGAGTGATATTGAAGATTGGTTAGAAAGTTGAATTATTTGATAGTGACTATATGCTTTCACCTACAATAGATCATTGGGTTACAGTGGAACAAATGCAAATTCTATGCTGCCTAAAAGGTGCACTTGGACATGAAATTGTATAAGACCATACAAAAGTTGAATGTTTTTCAACTTGTGGATAGTGTTCTTGTAGGAGGCAATTTGATGTTGTGGAAGAGTAAGAAACAAAGTGTGGTATCATGTTCAAGTATTGAGTCATAATATAGAGTTATGACACAATTTGTATGTGAAATAGTGTATATACATCAACTTTTGATTGAGATAGGTTTTGATATTACTATGCCAGCTAAACTGTTATGTTACAATCAACTTGCACTTCACATTGTGTGTAATCGAGTGTTTCATGAGTGGACTGTGAGATCCCACATTGATTGGAGAGAGAAACAAGTGTCAGCGAAGATCCTGGGCCCTGAAAGGGGGTGGATTGTGAGATCCCACATCAACTGGAGAGGAGAACGAACATTCTTTATAAGGGTGTGGAAACCTCTCCCTAGTAGACGCGTTTTAAAAACCTTGAGAGGAAGTTTGAAAGGAAAAACCCAAAGAGGATAATATATTGTTAGCGGTGGGCTCGAGCTATTACTCCTTTCAGGGTCAGAAAATGCATTTTATAATGTTCTGAACTCTCTGGTTTGCCATTTCATCAGGGTCACAGAAACCAAATTCATTATGTGTGAATATGTAGCATCTACAAGTGACATTGTAGTTAAAAGTATGGAAATTTGGTTCTGGTAGCAAAGGAGAGTGCGTTCATGAATTGAACTGTAATGGAAACACATTTCGTACCTGTGTTTTTCATCCCACCAATACTTCTCTTTTGATCATTGCCTCTCACGAGGTTAGTCTCAGCTATTCCAAGTTCCTTCACATGCTATTATTTAATGTTAAGTCTGTGTTTAAGTTCTTTAATTTATATGTATTGTTATGTTCTAAATGGAATTGTTGGTTTCCAGTCACAGGAGCTTTGGGACATGACAGAAAACAAGACAAGGACACTGCTTGCTCATGACAAGCTGGTATCAGCGTAGGCTGCTTCAAATGATAGCCGTGTCAAACTCTGGCAGTAACGAATTCAACGAGCTCTCTTCTCCAACCAAAATGGTATCCTAAAATTGTCTGTTGTTGATTTTGTCGATAAAACCTGAGTTCTTATTATTACTTAGCAGATAAAGAGGAAGAGTTTGAACATAAAAATGACCCATTAGTATTTGATCACTCCACCTGTGATCAAGTTAACAACTATACAACATCTTAAGGCCTAATAGCATTCAAGCAAGCCCATAACTTTAACGAATTAAAAATGAAAAAACTGGCCATCCAAACCCTTCATCTTCCTCCTTTCTATGGGGCTCTGGGAGCTGCATAAAAGTGAACAACAAACTCAAGGTTAACAAGGGCATGTCCCTTTGTTAATTTGGATAATAAAAATGGAACAAATGTGAAGGGAAGAAAACCTATGCCATTGCCATTTGAGCCTCTTTCATCAAACGAATACGTTTGCAAGATTCAATGAACATTCTGCACAATTTGCAACACGATTAGAATCCAAACTAAAAGAAAAGTTATGGGCAAAATAGTTAACTAAACTTACTTCCAAGGGACGTCTCCAACTAACATCCAATCCCCATCTTTATCTTCGTAAGTTGGTAAGTATTCATCTGCTCTCTTCATTGGGTTCAAATTGTTGCCTTCCTCCAAGTAATCAACTAAAATATTATTCATTATCAATCTGAGTAGAGTTCGATGGGTAAGACACTAAAATCAAGTGGACTCACGTGATATTGGAAAGGAGGTGAACAATTCCTGGAATGCCTTGAACAGTTGGTGATAGCCATTGAACATCTGAAGGTCGAGCTTACGCAAATAGGGCGCCCCATCTGCAGCAACTTTAACGTACTTATAGTTCATTTCTGTTGTCTTTTTTCTGTATGATCTCACCGGGGGCCAACCCATGGCTGCCTGCTTTTTCCCTTCAAATTCAAAACACTCCATATATTATTAACATATAAGAGCTTAATAAGGAACCATTAACATTAATAATAGATGGACGTAAAAGAAATTCAACTACTTGTGGAGTTCCCGACTCCGGCATCAACAGCGTCATGGAAAGCACGTCTATTAGCATTAGGTTTGTGATACGCTTTGTTTGTCTCAGTTGGGCGGAACTCGGCTCCGGGAAGCCCCAAGGTGAGCTCAGTTTCATCGAAATTGATATGAGTCAAATCAGATTCCGGCGACTCTGGAACTGTCTCTGCCGACGACATAGCTACACACTCTGTTGTCTGTCTCTGTTTCGGAGTGAATAATGAATGAACCACGAATGGGTTTGATATATATAGAAGCAAAGGAGGATGGGAGAAGACGACACGTGGGGGCATGGCTGGAGTTGCCATGAGAGAAGCAGAATTGAAATTAGGGAGGTGATTGTCGGTACATTCAATCTAAATGCCCTTTATTCCTTTACGTAAATTTCACAGCAAAATTAATTGGTATTGTCTATGCTTTTCTCATCTCAACTTACGAAATTATTTCTAAGTTGTTGTCGTATTCTTCAATCTTTCAACTTAGGAAATTATTATTATTATTATTATAATCTAATGTTTCAACTTTTTTTCCTAAAGTTTTTGAGATTGAGACAAGGGGAGGGCATTATGGGAATACGAGTAGACCAGTTTGACGGAAGTGGGTGAGGTGGCACAAAAGTAACTAGGTGGGTCCCACAGAGTGTTACTAAAAAAAGTCAATGGACACACTCATTGACTCTGGAAGGTCTTTCGGGAGACAGAAACATCGGGAAGCTTTTCACTTTGTCGACACCTTGTCCAACCATCCATCTTATCCTATTCCTTTTATTCTCATTATTTTCATTAAATTATACAAACTTAATTTATAATGATTTTTTTAAAAAATAAATTTTGTTTCGGTTAAAATTAGTTTTAAATGTGTTCCTTAAATATCTTAAATTTGTATCTAAACTAAGTAAAGTATATTAGAATAAAGTTGTAATGGGTCATCGCCCGTCCCAATAATCAATACATAACCATAATTATGTTGAAGACTGCTTTTAATTTCATGATGCTCGGCATATGTCTCAAATTGAATGAACTTTGCGACAAAATACATTGCATTTAGTATTACATTTTTGTTGTAGTTGCTAGGAAGCTTCATTGAATGTGCTTGCATTTTCACACACACAATTAATTACTTGATTAATTGTGTATAATCACGCAGTTCATGTACTTGGTTTTGCCGATCAACCACTTCACCTTCGCTAAATTATAAGAAATATATATCTCAAAGGTTTCTATGTTAAGTTTAACAATTTTAAAACGTTTTAAAATTATATTTCGAGTAGAAATATTGATAAAGTTCGAACTGTGATTCATTTAGATAAATTGAACTAAAATGGCGAGACATTCTTGCATTACTTGAAACCAATTTCCATGTTCTCTATTATTAGTCATTCATTTAGATAAGGTTAGTTTACGTTATTTGCTTTTCAAAAACAAGAGAAAGACCAAGGTAGGGCCATTGCAGAACGTGGAGGCGGCAACCTGTTAGTTAGTTGGTCCAGCTAAGAAGCCGGGCTGCAAAATACGACAATAAAACGAAAACTCGTCACATCATGCTACAAAAACTCTCTGTCAATTATAAACCAGGCTGGCAAAGAAGAATTAAGGATCAATCAGTACAAAATAAAATGAATTAACCATTGAAAATAAGGTAAGATATTTCACAGTTCAAGTCTAATTAAATGAAGGCAATCACAAATAGGTAAAACGCAGGTACAGTCAGCAGAGCGATGAACCTAAGAGCAAAACATTAAATAGATGTGTTAAAGTATATTTTACCTTTCCGTTGGGACAATTGAGAGAATGGGGACAATAAAAGAATGAATAATTACAATGAGACGGACTGGCATGTTTTTTGTTTTTTTTTTCCTTCCATGGAAACAGATGGTTTAGGGAAGGGCCGGAAATATATATATAGATATATCTTATATTTATATGGGGATTTCTCAAATCCGAGAAGAGAAAACGGAAGTAGGACTCTACAACACAAGCAGTGAATGCACAAGGTGGGCCACAACCAGAGACGACTCCAGCTACGAGGTAGCTTCTCCAATTGAATTTCTTTTTTTAAGTATTTCCCGCTGGAATCTGACCCACCATCCCGAAGTTTGGCGCATGTTTGGGCCTCCACTCAGTCCTTCCTCTAACAATCTCAGCTCCATTTTCAAGTCGAAGCAAGTGCTGGCACTCAATGTCACCAGCATCGGCCAAATTGCTGATACCAGCACCAGACACAGCAGTAAGAGATTGCAGCACGCTGTCCCTTCCACATTCTCTCCTGTATTCCAATGTCATGGTAGAGAGTTCGTGACTCTCCAGGATTGGCAGAGGTGCACTCTGTGATTACCAAATCTTTTGGTCAGAGACGGTGGCAGATCTTTAAGTTTGATGTTCGGATAAAGGAGAAACCAAGAGTCATTTTGAAAAGAGAAACTACCTCGAGTACCCAGCCAATGTACTTCACGTTATTAACATGCTGGTTGACATCTAAATCGCTCCATCTAGGCTGCAATTCGAAATACATGTCACTCACAAGAATGAAACGAGGAAGCCTACTTCTAGTAAATATATTTAACCAAAAGGGAGTATAACCTACCGTCAAACCTGTACGTATATAATCAGCACTACCATCATCAAGTTTGGTAAGTTTCCTGCCATCTTCTTCCACTATGGGAGGTGAATTTGCAAAATAAGGCTCTATTTCCCCTCTAACTTCCCCAGGAATCTTTGATAATTTTCTTGTCTGCTTATTCATCATCACCCAGACACTGTCATTAGACAGAACAAGAAAAACAATCCCACAGTTATTAGAATGGCAGTTTGGACTTAAGCGGTGGAATAATTACCAGGGGAATTGAGAGAGGGAAAGAAAAAACAAGGATTACTTGCTGCAGGCGGAAATACCTTGAGGCCCTAGTAAGAGTTTCACCAGTTTTGCAGTCACGAACAAGCCAATCTCGTCGCATGCCATTCTTCCCAGATGCACCGACCCAAGTGTCTACTTGAACAACATCACCCCTGACAAAAAAAGGGGGGGAAAAGGATTCAGTCCTCAAGAACTTTAACCTATAAATAATTCGCAAGAACTATTTAATTACACATATAGTACCATAACCATGAGAGGTGAAGTTTTCCAGATAGCAGAACACATTTCTAATTAAAATTACAGAAGCACTTTTAAAATAGATAACATAAAAGACATAACTATCTGTTGTCTACATTTCCTAAAAATATGAAATTTCATATTAGTCAAACATCTAAATCATTCATCCTACGTGATCAATGGAAAGATAATGCTACTGTAGAAATGAATAAATGTTAGCAGCTGCAAATTATTTTGCTTTTCTAGGATATATATACACATATATAAAAGAAACATACGGCAACTTACCAAGTAGGGTATCTATCTACCACAACCTGCATCTTTGCAACTACCCATATCAAGTTTTTTTTACACATTTCTGGTGTAGAACCAAATCCATCACCAAGTAGTCCAGCAGTTTTTACATGATTAAGTGCAGTTTCCTGTATAAAAGAACAAGATATCATCTCACTGTTTCCAAACAATGAAGATATAGAAGAATTAACAACCTATAGTGCATTTGACCGGCAAGAGCAACCAAATTTTTTTAAATTTGCCACAGGTAAACAGCATAAGAATTAATATCCAACAAGAAAGAAACAGCATGATCAATCATGTACCTGTAAGTGATTCATTAATGTTTCTATAGATGCAGTCCGATCTGCACCAATTTCATATGATCTAATTGAAAAGTTCTGCCGAAACACAAGACCATCCTGCACAATTCTTCCCAAACCAAACGAATCGATAAGCATGTCAGGCCGCCTAGGTTTCCAGTCGAGCATCATCCACTGCTTCTCAGCCGCCAGGAAGATGGTAGTGATAGCAGCAAGAAGCATGCTCCAGTCAGGAAGTACGTTTATGAAAGTCCTTGGAGGAGGTGATGTCAAGTCATCGTCCAGCTTGACACCCTCCAATCCAACGGAAGTACCATTTATCTTTGGAGGAGCTTGGGCATTAGCCTTAACTTGCAAACCACGGGAAGAAGATTTCGGCCTGCTTCCTCCAGGATTGACAGAACCACCGCCGAACTTAGTTGACTTTGCTCCAGAGTCCGAGGACAGAGAAATAACAGGAAAAAAGGAAGAAGTAGCTGCAGTGGCAACCATGTCGAACTTTCTACCAGAAAAACGGTTGTAATGTGCCAACCAGAGACTCGTTCCAACGAAATTTCCCTCTATCAACAGAAGCCTAAGTACATGAAAGATGGCTGAGTTCTTGGGGAAACATCCATTAGCAACCTATACGCAACTACATGGAATTTAGTATCCATTCATTCAGAAAGCTTCATGAAGTTGATATAGGAATCATCAATATTTGGTCATACATGTAATTAACGAACTTCCTCTTTCTCTAGAAGCATAAAAATATACATTAAACTCGTGTACAATAATTACGAAAGTGAACAAAATCGTGTACGAGGTAAGATTCAGTGAATAATCACAGAAGGAAAAGAGAGGAGTGCCCATAGAAGTGAACCCGTACACATCAAAAGATTGGACCTAAAACGAACTAGCAAGGCATTTAAAAACAGAGATTCGCGGAACCGGAATATAAAACATGAATTTACGCGATAAATTCAAATATACAATTTGCAAAACTTTGTCAGAAAAAAAAAAAAAAAAAAAAAGTCCGTGAAGCATAGCAAGATTGAGCGAAACAAAAAACTAATTCAAGATCATCAAGAGACACTGCGAGTATTTCCACGCATAACATACAAAGACAAGAAAGAAAAAAAGAGCAGAAAGAGCGAAAATGACAACAATTTATTTAAGAAAAAATCGCACCAAGAATCAATGAATGCATGAGCTGAAAAGAGAACCATCCACTTGCACGCTCATAGCGAGATCAGAAGAAACCTTTCATAAATCTACAGTAGAAGAGAAAACAGATCTCGTCCCAAACGTAGAACCACAGAGCTAAATAAACACAAGATCAGAAACGGATATCAAAATAAGCATCCAATAAAACCATAGAAAAACCATAAACCAGGAATAACGCAAAATTCCGTCGAGCAAATAAACGTACGTAACAGCAATAATAAAATAGGCGTCCAGACTTCAAAAAACATGCTCCGTGGCCCAGAAAACAAAGAACGATAAACAAAACAACTAAAACAAAACCTTCAAATACAGATCTCAAACGATTAATTCGTCAAACACTAAACACGGCAAACACTAAACACGGCAAAAGCAGCATAGCTCCGTCATTCTCTCAACTTCCAGATCAGACAAGAAACAGATAAAAACCAAAAGAGAAAAAAACTACGGCATCCGTACCTTGACCGTCGGAAGAAAAGAGAAGCAAAAAGATGTCAAAAATCCTCTGGCGAAGAGACGACAAGGAAAAAGGAGTAATGCAGGAAGTTGGAATGCAGATCCCTCCTTATTCGCCGCGGATCGTAGGGTTTGCTGTAGTTGGATTTGATGATTCTTCGTGTTCGGCGTTGGGAAATTTGTTGAGTTAGTTGTTTTTATTTAGCTCGTTTGAAAATGGAAAATAAAGAAAGAAAGAAAAAGGGAAATTATGGAGAAGGAGAGAGGGCAGAGGGTTGAGGCCAACTGTGGGTGTTAGTGGTGAGGAATTGATTTTGGAGCCTTCAAAATAAATAACATACATTTCTACTCTCGATTCCCACTTCTAATACCGCAATTACGATTTTGCCCTACCCGGCATTTTTATTTTTCTGCTCTCTTCCAAAATCATCTTCTTCTTTTCTTAATTTTAAATTAAATTACGAAATTAGTCCTCCGTTTTGAATAATTGTATTTGTTTTTCCCCTAAGTATTTTAAAAAAAGTACTTTTTTTTTTTTTTTAATTTTGGTTTCAGTAAGTCTTTGAATTTGTTACTTGAATGTATACAAGGCTCATGTTGCTCATGTTGTTCGTTGAGCATATACGTTGATATCTTTTCTTAAAAATGCTATATTTGAAAATATATAAAGTGAGGTATGAGTTGGAGGAACATATTCTCCACCTCCGTTTCCTTGAAAAATGTCCATCTCATAAGAGAATTTTCGTAAAAACGGTTGAGTTAAGAGAAAGAATGTTCTTAATAAAAGGTATCTTAACAAATCAAATGGACTAGTTAATTGGTTAATATTATTTTTGTTGTATCCCTATCGTTGATTCAACTCTTAATTTATTAATCGAAAAAGCTACTCACTATCTTTTGTAAGGTGATTTTTTTTAATTTAAAAATTATATTATCAAAATTTGTGGTTAAAATTTATATGAATAATCAGCTGAAAAGACCAATTCTAGGAAAAAAAACTAATAGTTAAAATTGAGTTTTATATTTTGGTTATGACCAAATGAATGAATTTTGTTGGCAACAAGAAATAGACCCAACAAACAAAAAGAAATAGAGTACGTAATTAAAAGAATGGGTAGCTCAACTGTACTCGCTTTATTTCAATCTTATTCAATTTGACTTCCCTTTTGTCCCTTGCGTGGGGAAGGCCTTCTTCTAATTTATTAACATAAATTACATTAAAATTACATCATAAAATACTAATTCTAATAACAAAATTACGTGTTGAAACTTTATAATAACTATAATAATTGGAGTATTATTTTTATTAGTTAATTGTCACGTTAGTATCTTTTGATTTAGGATTTAATTATTTATAAAAAAAGATTATAGTGTGAACATGAGAAATAATTATTAGGAGGGTATTATGTATGTATGTATGTATGTATGTATGTTAATATGTTAATATGTTAATATGTTAATATGTTGAATTACAAATAAAGAAGAAGAAAAAAGTAGAGAGAAATTAGAAAAGTATTGGTGGGCAAACAAAAAGAGGTATTGAAGAATCAAAAGTGCAAATGGTCTCCTTTCAGTTTCATTATATCCTTCCCAGAAACAGCTCAAAACCCACTCCAATCTTTTTTTGCGGTCAAAATGTGCGCGATTCTAAATGCCGCCTATGTGTCGCACGTGTCAACTGCCAGTTGTAAAATGGCAGTCTCGTAATTAATGCCTTCTTATACCGCCAATTTCATAGTCTTAGGACTGCCCGTTACCCTACACATTTTTTTTTTTGAACGGTTATTGCAGATCTCACGAAATTATTGAAGAACGGTTTAATTAGGAAACAATTCAAATAATTTGTTTTTGTAATTGTTATTGTGCCACTTTTGTTCCATTATTGGACTCATGATTTCTCGTCTGGCCTCATAAACCACGCGGCAACAAATTTATGTCAATGGAATATGCTTTATTTAACCAAAAAGAGGTGGATCTAAAAGATATTTATAAAAAAAAAAGAACATTTATAAGAATTCGAACCATGATTTGGAACGAGACGGAATCACAAATATGGAGAATTACAATACATTTCGATTAGACTCTAAATCTTAATCCATCATCACCCTACACAACAACTCTGTGAATTTCTGGGTAGCATTTTCCGGCAAGCAAATGCAGACCAGCATTGAGCCGTTTGATTCCGTCGCCCCTTCCGGCAAGAACACACAAACCTGCGGCGTTGGAGACAGATCGATCGGGCCGGCATACACTGGCCGTCCCCATCCAAAATCCGCAGATTCATAGATCGAAAACCTAGTCCACTGCGTGATCGTCAATTTCCCTCCAAATTCCAATCTTCTCGGCCTATCCAATTCAATGTAATCCACCGTCGATTTCACATATTCCTCCGACACGCCGTTCCTTGCCTCACGGACCAATCGGGTCGTCTTCGAGAGATCGTCATTCACAAGCTCCGATACGGTGCTCGTGACGCAGGGGAGACAGAGCACATTGCCGTAGAACCCGTTCTTCAATGGGGGGTTTTTCAGTTTCTGTCGAGCATTCACTGAAAACGTTAGCCGGAGTGTGTAATCCACTGGTTTTACATCGAGCGCCTCTACCCATGACCTCCAAATATGAGCGGCCATGGCGTCGAAGGTCGAGCAAGCCGACATGTCGTCTTGTTGGGCGTGGGATTTCAGCCACAGTTGGAACTCGCGGCTGATACGGTAACATCTTTGAACGGGTTTTGATTTCCAGAGGGTCATTGTCAAGCTCGAGCCATCGTCAATTTTCATGAACTCAACGTGGGGGAATTTCACAATTGGTGGGTCACGAGGCTTGAAAAACTCTCGTTCCCAACAGGGGTGTGGATTGGTTGTCAGTATTCCTGATTTAGCCGTGGCAGCCCAGGCGCTGAGGAATTGCATCGCGCCGAGGCCGTCGCTGATGCAATGGCAGAGCCTCAAGCCTAAGCTGAACCCCCCACATTTGAAAAGGGTCACTTGTGCTATGAGCAATGGCATCTCGAGTACTTTGTATGGTTCCTCATTTGGGAACTTGAAGATCAATGATTCCCATGCCGGGTTTGGAACCGTTATGTTTCCTAAACTGTCCAATGTTATATCAGAGTGAGCTTCTACCATTAGAGCTCCTTGTTCTGGTCCAAAGAACACTTCCACCTTCCCATTTTTGGTTTCTCTGAGCCTGCCTGAAAAAGGGTAATAAGGAACCAAAACAAGGGAAAGAGCTTCTCCAAGCATTTCCATTACAGGCACGCTAGAGTTGAAGCTATCCAACTGGTAAAAGTAGACAGTTGGAGTGAAAACACGGGCTCCGACGACATCGTCGAGGTTAGATAGGTAAAGGGAATCGCCGTCGGCAGCAGGAATAGGGCCTGCCGGCATGATTGGAACCATACGGTCAACGGTGATGGGGATGTCTATTTGAGGAATTTGGAGCTCTTGAACCCACGGTGGAGCCATGAGAGAATGTTGAAACTCGTCTTGCTGTTTGGAAGCATTTGTAGAAGAAGACTGAACTTTTGCTAAGGCATGCAAAGAAAGCTTGAGGAGCTAAAATAAAAAGGCTGGATTTTAAAGTTCTGTTGGTGGATTGCAGGTGGTACTGACATTGTTCGTGATGTGAAAAAACATAATGTGCACAAGAAATACAATAAAAATTTGAACTTTTCCCATTTAGCTTAAAGATAAAGGTAACTGAGAAATTAAGAAACATGCTTCTTCTTAAGCATGATGATGAATTCGACACAAATTAAGAATCAACAATCAACATTCTGGATGACAAAACCATATATCTTTCGTTTTAACCTTTCCACCTTTTCTTTCAAAGGATCATCTCGCTTCGAAACTACACGGTCCAACCAGTCATTAACCCGCTTTAACTGGGACAAAACCGATGCAATGGAGCCACGATTAGGGATTGGAGGCGATGTTTTAACGCCATCTCCTGAGCTTTCTCTGAACACCTTTGAACCTGCATCAAGGCAATCCTCAACAAACTTGAGAAACCAAAGCTTCATTTCAGACTGCAACTCCATAGCAAGCTCTACGGTCTCTTTCATTCCATGGCCTCTACTCCATGGAACCACCGCATTGGAGTTGGGAACTGAAGAGGCCTCCATAGTTTGTCTTTTTGATCCGCTTTTGTGCAAAGAGCCTTTGTCTTGGCTGGTGAGAAGTGAGACTATCTCGAGGTTGGTGGCTAAGGCGGCTTCAACCCAAAGGGAGGCAGGTTTTGATTGCTCCGGAATGGCACAAGGTTTGTTGCCATTCCGGCTGCCAAAAACTGATTCTGCAATCTCCGTTGATTTCACAACATCGTTATAGATCATGAAAAACTGGTCCACTACGTGCAAAAGGTCTCCAGTCTTGTGCGTAGAGGAAAGTTCTGAAAACATGCTGGAAAGAAATGGAAGTTCAAGTCAATTCAGTTCAAATCAAACACTAAAAAATGGAAAGGTGGCTAACGCATACCTTATGCTCCTTATAATGGATTCAGTAGAAATTGCCTCCTCCAACGCTTCAGCTGCAGCTATAGAAGCAATATCTCTCCTTTGCATAGCCTCCTGATAACATCAACAAGAACAACCTCAGTCCAAGTTTTACACTAAATTTACACACTTTTTTCCCTAGTTTAACTCACAAATTACAAACTCAATTCGAACCTTTGCAAGCTTAACAAGATTTGCAGGAGCTGCATCAACTAGAACACTGCCATCACTCCATTTCTTATCGTGAACAGTGATACCAAGACCCGAAAATTTTCTCTCATCTGGAGCCTCGCACTTAGATGGACTGAAGGACTTCTTTTTCTCTTTTCTTTGCACATCGTCACTCTTGGGTCTATGATCATTTACATCACTCAATCGTCTAGAAATGGCAGCCTAGAGAAGACAACAAGATCATATAAAAATGGAAAGGAAAAAAGAGAGAATTCGATTGGGTTCTTCTAGTTATCAACGACGTATAATGATTGTACCTGGGTCCGAAGAATTGCTTGTAGATCTGGCTTGTTTTTTGAAACCCCACTTTCTCTGTGCTCATCAGAGGTAGAAGAGACAGTTGATTGATCATCCCAGCTCTTCCTATTCGATTTTGCAGACCCAACAAGTGCCTCAGAAACCTTAGAAATCCCAGAAGCTATGTTAGTCATCTTCTTCTTGCTGGAAGAATCTGCAACTGCCAAAAGAGGGGAGACCTTCAAACCCCCTGATAACCTTCTTGCCGGTGAAAGAGAAGCCCTACGTACACTAGGAGAAGCTTGTCTCCTGCCATTTGGGGATGGCTGTCGATACCTCGAAGGAACTATAATGGCGGCCTCCTTCGAACTCACCCGGTTCTCTTCACGTGCAGCTACCAAACTCGGAACTACAGATTTCGAGGGCACTGGAGAAGCCGACCTCTTCCCCTTTCCAGCCGGCGAAGGCTCTCTCTCAACTACCGCCACATTCTTCTTTCCAGCTGACATAGATCTTTTTCCTGACGCGGGAGAAGAAAACCTCTGAGGCTTAAGAGGAACTTTGCTCCCTTCAGTACTACCCACATTTTCAATCTGTACATTATCTCGAGGAGCTAGGGCTTGCCTCCCTCTACCATTTCCAGTCTTCGAATTACTCTTGGATTCATTAATTTGAGATTCCTCCAATTTCTGATTGGACGACAATGCGGCAATAGGATCAGCCGATTGATCCGAATCGGTCACCGGTTGAATCACAAACTCACGTTTAGAAGCCGAAATCCTCGCAATTAGTAGCTCAGGGCTTCCAACAGAAGCTTGCCGCCCTGCAATTGGACGAATACCGCAAACACGTGGGACTGGCGTGTCGAATTCGAAACGATCGACATAAACAAACTGGCCGAGATGCAGTCGATTCGAGAGGATGAGATCCGTTTCGCGATCGGAAAGGGAGACGTAAGTGGAATTAAGGGAATCAGAGAGCTGGATGTAGAACCCACGATTGGGCCATAATTCGGAACCGGCGAGGGCTGGAACAATGCCGATGACTTGGAGGAGAGCAGAACGGTGGT
This sequence comes from Cucurbita ficifolia, assembly GCA_033971965.1. Lineage (NCBI taxonomy): Eukaryota > Viridiplantae > Streptophyta > Magnoliopsida > Cucurbitales > Cucurbitaceae > Cucurbita > Cucurbita ficifolia. Next base: position 2,888,513 of record CM066972.1, read on the forward strand.
CGCCAGTGACTCTGGTGTTGGAATTCATGGCCTGAAGGAGCTTCAAGAGGATTCCGGGAGTGAGAGAAGCCATGGCGGAATTTTGGGGAGTGAAGGAGAAAGATAGGGTATAAGGAGAGTAAGAAGAGAGGAAATGGCCGTTACGGGTTTGTGAGATTCAAATTTGAAATTCAAATATTAGGTGCACTGTGGATTTTTTGAATTCAGTTGCCGTTGTTCTGTTACCGTTAAGTTATTTTTAGCCGCCGACTCGCCTGTAGGAAGCGTACAGTCAACGGCGTTTAAAGGAAACATTGGGCTGGGCCCAAAGCGACTTCGGGTTGTCCGGACATTGGATTCTCGCTCCCTAATATTTTCCCTCCACTCCGTCCACCAATTTAAATTTTATTTTACAGGTTTAAAATTTTGCATTATTTTTATTATATTTTTTATTTTACCGTTGCTGGTAAGGAAAACCATTTCCCCCCATTCAGCACTTCAAAATAAGAACCAAAATTCTGCTACAAATGGATATTTATTTAATAAAAATTTACTAATATTAATTTTTATTGAAAATGAGCTAAAATTATATATTTAAAAATGTATAAACTGAAATAGAATATAATTCAAAATAAAAATAAAATAAGCTAATGTTTCTCTTTTGAGGAGGAGGAGGAGAGAGTAGATGAGCTTTTCTCTACAGTGGCGACTGGCCGTCGGATCCGTTGGATCAGCAGCGTGAAAAAGGAGAAAGGAGCAATTGAGGAGGTGGCTAATCCGAAACGGCGTCGTCATGCAACAAGAGCATCAAGATACAACGTCTAAGAATATAGCATCGAGTGTTAAGGCGCTTGAGCACCAGCAAGCAGCGGTTTCTCCGGCGGTGGTGGAAGGGAGGCCGACAACGAGGAGCATAGTGGTAGGGGAAATAAAAAGAGGTCAGGGAATCGAAATTGGAGTGGACATTGTGTTGAATTATTTAGCGTAATTGAGGAGCAGGAGCAGGGAAGGCAAGATAGTACTAATTATTCACCCCATAATGCATCGTTTTACAATTATTGCCTTCCAACCATCTGAAGCAAAAGGTTGAGAGAAGTTGAGAAGAATAATTTGAAGAAGATAAGGCAATGGGGGGACTCAATTCAGCCCTAAACATCGCACTCCCCTTTGTTTGGCAGGGTTGAATACCGGAGAATTTCCGTCTTCGGGGCCGATTAAATGAACATCTCTACTTAACTATATGATCGGTATTTTAAATGAACAGAGTTGATCTCTTTCCCAAAGACGGAAGTATTGATATCAAAATTTGCTTCCTTCATAGCAACAAATGAATATTACAAAACAAATAAATATTCCATAACTAATTTGGAGGCTTTGTTGAAAAAGCTAATGTTCTTTCCCATACGCACTCCAGTTTCAAAACCCCTTTTCTCTTTCCCTCCATATCAAATGCTTTTACATATTATTCAAAAAAAAAGTTTATTTCCTTAAATTGTATTGAATTCCGATAAGATTGTTGGTTGGGTCGATATCTAATCATCTATATAAATAGATTACCAATTTGGTTCGAAGTAATCGACATCAACCGAACCATCTAAGATGCTCCTCTAAGGAAGATAAGCATCTTAGAATGTTCTTTTTTAAGTTATTTTGATTCTTTTCAAAAATTTCTACTTTTAAAATGTTTTTTTCAAATATTATCCAACACGTATGTAACCACATTTATTATTATTATAAACTGTATTTATGTACCTTTATTAATATCTTTTCTAGTGAAAAAAATATATTTTTAAGATTTAACTAGCAGTTAAGCTAATTATATAGATAATTACTGTTTTTTGTTATTAAAAAGTATATATTTTTTTTACCTAAATAAGCATCGATATTATTCCAATTTTTTTTTATTTGATAATGTGATAAATAAATTCTATGAATATACCATCCTTAATGTAATTGTAATTGTCCTTTTTTTTCTTGGGCAAAAACTCAAGGTGGAATTTAATATAGTATTGAATATTATATAATTTTTATAAAATTTAACCAATGGACATTGGAGAAACAATAAATGATTTTATAGAACTGTTTAAAAATTATAAGAAATTTAAATTATATTGTATCTAAAAAACATAAATTTTATTTCCAAGTGTATTATGAATATTTCTAAGATGATCAAATTAAAACCACTTTTGGGTACCAAAAAGATAAATTTATTGTATAGTTCCTAAACCCTAATGCACTTTAAATGAGCTTTCTTGTTGGTTACCCTAAGAATATTGGAATAAAGTTACTAACTTAATGAAATTCTATTTTGCTATATAAAAAAGTAATAATAATGAGACTAAAATGATCCAATTTCACCAAATGTTAAATTAATTGGAACTTGGGGTCGGATCTCACAAAATTCACAAAATTCTATTTTCGTTACTCTCTCCAACTTACGTGGGATCTCACAATCCACTCTTTTTGGGGTCAGCGTCCTTGTGGCACACCGTTTGGAACTTGACTCTGATACCTTTATAATAGTTCAAGTTCACTGTTGGTAGATATTGTTCGTTTTGGTCAGTTACATATCGGGTAAAAGCGGACAATATTTGCTAGCGGTGGATTTGAGCTGTTACAAATGGTGCCAGTGAGCACGCTGGACCCCCAAAGAGTGGATTGTGAGATCTCGGATTGGTGTTGGTTAGAGAAGGAAACAAAATAAAGGTGTGGAAATCTCTTCCTAACATATATTTTTTAAAATTTTGAGAGGAGGTCCAAAACTAAAAGCTTAAATAAAATAATATCTACTAGCTTGAGCTTGAGCCATTACATTAAGCAACAAATTAACGTGTTTTCTTTAACACTTCTATCATCTTTTCTTATTAGAATATTGTGTGTGCGTGTAAGTAAAGGTGTAAACTTTAAATTTGCACGACGACGAGCAATGTTTGTTAAATTCGTGCAGGCAAAAGAAGGAATGTGGCCTTGATTTTGCATGTAATTCCCTCCACTGACTCCATTATCATAGATCACCACACAAACTTGTAATCCCGCAAAAACCCAGAGAGATTGTCCAAGATTAGAATACCAGTCTTCATACAACACACTGTCACCAACCGTGTCCTGTTCCAAACAATCGGTTTTTGATAAGTTTAAGAAATCCCCATAACTTAATTACATCTGTTTCCCATTCCCTAAAAACGGTTAACTGTTCTGTTCCGCTTCTCTATTTCGTCCATCTTTTTCGTCTTATTTATCTTATCCATTTACCATCTTCTCCACTCAACATTCCCTCTATATATTAAACTTAATCCTCCTTCTCATACATTAATTCCTCTGTTTTCTTGTCTCTCCCTCTCTCTCTGATGGGTTCGTTGAAAAGTGAACAAAATGTGAGCTTTGCTGCTCCAAGACCATTCGTGAACAGGCTGAAATCAGATCTGAAAGAGACGTTTTATCCCGATGATCCCTTCAGGCAGTTTCGTGACGATAGGCCAGCGCACCAACTGAAAAAGGCCGTCCAGTATTTCATCCCCATATTGGAATGGCTTCCTAAATACAATTTTAATATGTTTAAGTATGATTTGCTTGCTGGTATTACCATTACCAGCCTCGCCATCCCCCAAGGCATCAGCTACGCTAAGCTTGGCAGCCTCCCTCCCATCATCGGCCTTTGTGAGTCCCATCTATCTATCTCTATATTTAACTATTTGCTTTCTATCCGTCTTTATGGTGATATTGATTAACCAGTTGGGTGTGTATTGAAATTCTGATAATTAGAGTAATTATGTGGGTGCAGATTCGAGCTTCGTTCCACCGCTTGTGTATGCGGTGTTTGGAAGCTCGAAGCATCTGGCGGTGGGTACGGTGGCGGCATGTTCGTTGCTAATTGCGGAAATCATCGGAGAAGTGGCGTCGCCGGAAGAAGACCCCACATTGTATCTACATCTGGTTTTAACAGCCACCTTAATCACCGGCGTCATGCAGGCGGCCTTAGGGGTTCTACGGTGCGACCCCATGAATTTTTTTTTAATTTTTTTTTATTTTATAAAATAGAATTTCTGATTGCGTGTTGATTGAAACTGGACAGATTGGGAATCTTGGTGGATTTCTTATCGCATTCAACGATCATAGGGTTTATGGGAGGAACAGCTGTGATCATTTGCCTGCAACAGCTGAAAGGCATATTTGGACTCACTCATTTCACCTCTAAAACCGACGTCTATTCGGTACTCCATGCCGTTTTCTCCCTAAGAAATGAGGTTCGTTAAAATCCTCTCCCTGTCTTTTGAATTCAAACACAGACCTAAGACTCTTTTTTTTTCCTCCAAATTTCAGTGGAGATGGCAAAGTGCTGTCACGGGCGTCGTCTTCCTTGTCTTCCTCCAGTTTACTAGGTACCTGGTAAGTAAATTTTCCTCTCCTCTCTCCTTTTCAATCTCTGTTCTGTCGGTGAAAATAAATGGGTTTGTTTGTTTTTGGTTAAACAGAGAAATAGAAACCCGAAGCTGTTTTGGGTATCAGCGATGGCTCCGATGGTGACAGTGATAGTCGGGTGTTTGGTTGCATATTTCGTCCATGGAAGTCAGCATGGAATCTTAACTGTATCATTTCTTTCCTTTAAGCCACAATCAATGGAGTTTCTGAACCAACACCTGTCTTTCTCATTTTGTATGCCTTGATTTCACCTCAGGTGGGTCGCTTGAACAAAGGAATAAACCCTCTTTCTATTCACTCCTTGAACTTTGACAAAAAATATCTACCAGCTGTGGTACAAGCTGGTGCCATCACTGGCCTTGTGGCATTGGCTGTAAGTTCTTAGCCCTCTCTCTCTGTCTCTCTCAATTGAATCTCTGAGCTTTCATAATTCATCATGGTTCTACTATCTCAGGAAGGAATAGCAATTGGTCGAAGCTTTGCAATAATGAAAAACGAACAAATCGATGGCAACAAAGAGATGGTAGCCTTTGGTTTGATGAACATTGTGGGATCTTTCACTTCCTGCTACTTAACCACTGGTAATAGTTAAACTAATAATTACATTATAACAAAGAGCAGTTCAAAATGAAATGACATTTTTACCTTTCAGGGCCATTCTCAAAGACTGCAGTGAACTTCAATGCTGGATGTCGAACAGCAATGTCAAACGTAGTAATGGCGATCTTCATGGCTCTCACGCTCCTCTTTTTAGCTCCTCTCTTCAGCTACACTCCTCTTGTGGCCCTTTCCGCCATTATTATGTCCGCCATGTTTGGTTTGATCAAATACGAAGAAATATATCATCTTTTCAAGGTCGACAAGTTCGATTTCTGCATTTGTATGGCTGCTTTCTTGGGCGTTGCTCTATTGAGCATGGATGTTGGCATAATGCTTTCGGTCAGTAATTTCTGTCATGACATAACAAGGGAGTTTCAAAGCTCAAATTCCCTTACATATTGGATTGTGTTATGATCCTTATCAGGTGGGTCTTGCTTTGTTGAGAGCTCTTCTTTACATGGCTAGACCAGCAACTTGCAAGCTTGGGAAAATACCAGACACTGATTTGTACAGAGATGTGGAGCAGTATCCTAATGCAATGAGAGTCCCTGGAATCATTGTTCTTCAACTTGGTTCCCCTATTTATTATGCCAACTGCAACTACATCAGAGAAAGGTAATGTGAAAGTTCATTCACGCATTTTATCAAATAGTTTACCTGCAAACATGATGCCTTGGATTAACCAGCCGAATTCTTGCGCTTTCTCATTAGGATTTTGAGATGGGTTCGTGATGAGCATGCCAAGTTCGATTCCGTAGATGGATCCGTCCACCATGTACTGCTGGAGTTGAGTGGTAAGAATCCACTATCCTGCCTTCCAAATCATCTACTCTCAACAATTTTGATCTATCACTCACTGAGTTGTTTGTTCGTGCAGGAGTTACATCAATCGACATGACAGGGATTGAAACACTCGTCGAAATTCGCAGATTGTTGCAAGCAAACGGAGTTAAGGTAATTTCGCAGTCACCCGCCAATCCATTTTTCCATCTCTTTCACTGAAAACTTATCAATTTCATATGTGAGAAACAGATGGGAATTGTAAACCCAAGAATCGTAGTGATGGAGAAGATGATAGCATCAGAATTCACAAACACGATCGGGAAAGAAAACATCTATTTATCAATAGACGATGGAGTGGAAAGGTGCAGAGATTTGGCGTACAATCCACAGAAAACAAATCCAAGTGATGATAACTTGGAATTGAACGCAGTGGAGCAGCGGGTATAAAATTATAAGCTAATGGTTTCAGTTCCAGATGAGTTTCATTCAGCAAATGAAGAAATAAATTAGTAGATAGAAGTTTTGCAGATGGCATCACATGCACAACACGATCATAATGTAAAATCTTGCTTTTTCTTTGAGGTTCCTCTTCTTCCAAATGTATGAAACAGAGGAACCCCAAAGCTCAGCAATTTCGAAATTTAATAAATAATTGATCAAAATGCTTGCATCTTAATCGTTGATTTCAATGGAAGGCAGTCGGAAATGAGCTCAATTGGGCCGAAAATGAGCTCAATTGGGCCATTGGAAGCGATTTGGGCTGAGACAATGGGCTCATTGAACGCGTACGGCTTTGACGGTGACGGTCCACCTGGACAGATTTTCTTCTTTAAAAAATAAAAATAAAAAACCTTTAATGGTGGGACCCACCTTTCCGTGGACCATGGTATGGTATGTGTTTGGGAATCCATGTCATGGCCATGGTGATTTTAAATGTGAATTGAATGAAGGAATTAAATGCTCCCGCCCAACCCCTACACAAATTATTAAATGAGGATTTTAAATTATTAAATTAATCTCACTCTTAACGTATTTTCTTTTTTAATTCATTTTTCCGTATATTCGACCGCGTTAAAATTATGAACTTCGACAATCTCTTACAAAAAAAAACAATTTCTCACATGGCTGTCCTAAGAATGTGAACCCCACGCGCGAACGGTTCACAAAATTTCAATTTTAAAATGCAATAATTTTGATACGGTGACAGGAGTTCATTAACTCTGACACTTTTCTGACTCTGACATGGGGCATTTTCGCAATTTCACTCCCTCCCTTTCGCCTCTTTTTCACTTTTTTATTTTTGAATAATTCAAAGCAACTTTATTTGTTCCTGAAGAGTAATCATTTTCTAAATGTTTTTTTTTTTACTTTTATTTTAATGCTTATCCTTTAAGTTTTTCATTTAATATTTATTTTAATCTGAAAAACCTTTTTGAGCTACAAAGCTGTTAAACCTGTCAACTCAATCTTAAATGAGTCGAGATGATTTCCATTGTCACGTTGAATATAATTTTTTATAAGATGGTATAAAACTTTATAAATACTTGACTAAATTTATGATTCCATCCATTTAATTTTATATATTATATTATATTATATTAGTGCGAATGAATACTTGAAACAAATCTAAGAACAATTAAATTAATATTTAAGATGTTTTACTTTTAAAAAGTTAAATAAACATAATAGTTTGATTAAGATGGGCATGAATATGAATGATTAGAAGCAAAAACAAAACACAAGTCACTAATCACTTCAACATTGGTTCTTTTTAATTATTGATAAATAAATAAGCTAAGCTTTTAGACAGACTGTCGGATAAATGAGAATCAGCTATCGGCATTCTCGAATAAATCTCCTTCGAATTCCAGTAGCAGAAGTTACAAACCTAAATCAAAGTTTTTAACCAAACACTATGAACAAATAATTAAATAAAAACGGATAAATTCTATTAAAATCTCAAAAAATTTAACAAAAATTGAATTTTTATATAACTTTTTTGGTTAAACTTTATTAATATCATGTGCTACACATGTTAACACATGAAAAACATTCTCATAGATGATTTCCAAAAGAAAAAATGCAACACTCATTAATATATCAAGAAATAAACTCATATTACTTGGACTAAGTTTTTTTTTTTTTTTTTTTTTGGGTAATAAAAGAATAATTACAGTGGGAAATAAAGAAACAGTGTTAAGAGTCTGGGGGGCCGTTGAGCTGTTAAATAGCTGGCCTTGGCCTTGGCCTTGGAAATCCCCTACTAAAACCCACTCCCTTCTTCACTCCCTACTAACCCACATTTTTCTGCCCATTCAGATGCCTCATTCGAAATGAATTTCAACTCCATTTTTAACCTCTCACTCCTCCTCCTTCTCCTCCGCCTCCGCCTCGCCGCCGCCACTGTCGGCCATGGCACCCTCTCTGACGCCGAAGCTCTCTATATCCGGCAGCGCCAGCTTCTGTACTATCGAGATGAGTTCGGCGACCGCGGCGAGGAAGTTACCGTCGACCCATCTCTCGTTTTCGAAAACGAAAGGATCAGAAACGCCTACATTGCACTTCAGGCTTGGAAACTCGCCATTTTGTCCGACCCTCTAAATCAAACAGCTAATTGGGTCGGATCTGATGTCTGCACCTACACCGGCGTTTACTGTGCTCCCGCATTGGACAACCCCAAGATTCGTACTGTCGCCGGCATCGATCTCAATCACGGCGACATTGCCGGATACCTCCCCGAGGAGCTCGGTTTGCTTCTGGATCTAGCATTGTTCCACATCAACTCCAACAGATTCTGCGGCACTGTTCCTCACAAATTCGACCGTCTCAAGTTGCTTTATGAGTTGGATCTTAGTAATAATCGGTTCGCCGGGAGGTTTCCCGATGTGGTTCTCAGGCTTCCGACTCTCAAGTTTTTGGATCTGAGGTTTAACGAATTTGAAGGCAGTGTACCCAGAGAGCTGTTTGATAAGGATTTAGACGCCATTTTTATTAACCATAATCGGTTTAGATTCGAACTGCCGGATAATTTTGGGAACTCGCCGGTGTCGGTGATTGTTCTGGCCAACAATAAGTTCCATGGGTGTTTGCCTAATAGCTTGGGCAACATGACGAGGCTGAATGAGATCATTATGATGAACAATGGACTAAATTCTTGCTTGCCGCCGGTAATTGGGGCGTTGAAGAACTTGACAGTGTTCGATGTTAGTTCAAATGAGTTGGTGGGGCCATTGCCGGAGACTTTTGGAGGGCTTGTGAGTTTGGAGCAACTCAATGTAGCTGATAATTTTCTTTCTGGGAACATTCCGGGGAGTATTTGTGATTTGCCCAAGCTTCAGAACTTTACGTTCTCGAATAACTTCTTTTCCGGTGAGCCGCCGGAGTGTTTGAGGGTTCCGGATTTCAGTGATCGGAGGAATTGCTTGCCGGGACGGCCAATGCAGCGGCCAAGTGGGAAATGTAACTCGTTTTTGTCGAACCCTGTTGATTGTAATGCGTTTAAATGCGGTGGTTCTTCGTCTGTTACGCCTTCTTCTCCGTTTTCTCCTCCGGCTGTTTCGCCCTCTTCGCCTCCTTCACCGGTGGCGCCGTCCTCACCTCCGTCTTTCTCGCCGCCGGTGGCGCCATCATCACCTCCGTCGCCGTCTCAGTCTCCGAGTACACCGACGGAACCGCCATTGTCGCCCCATTTTCCTCCACTATCGCCACCGCCGTCGCCTTCATCTCCGACTACGCCTACAGCCCCCTCATCGCCGCCTCAATTTCCATCTCCATCTGCTCCGTCGCCTTCATCTCCGACTACACCTACAACCCCCTCATCACCACCTCATTTTCCATCTCCATCTGCGCCGTCACCTTCATCACCGCATCAAGGTCATTCTCCGCCGTCACTACCCTCACCTTCCTCGCCGCCTCTAGGTCATACTCCGCCATCTGAGCCCTCACAACCATCGCCACCTCACGGCCATACCCCGCCAACTCCACCTTCACCAACCAAGCCCTCGCCATCATCGCCGCCACAAGGTCACACTCCCCCGGGTCCTTCGCCGTCCGAGCCCTCACCATCATCGCCACCACAAGGCCATACTCCGCTAGCTCCACCTTCACCGACCGAGCCCTCTCCTTCATCGCCGCCATATGGCCACATTCCCCCGGCTGAGCCTTCTCCTCCAGGAATATCAGCACCGCCATTCCCAGTTTACACTCCGCCTCCACCACATTTCCCTGATTTTCCTTCGCCGCCAAATACACAACCTCCGGTCTACTGCCCACGATCCCCATATCCACCATCTCCTCCATCCTACTCCCCAAACCCACCTGATTCTCACTTCACCTCCCCCCCGCCGCCACCACCTGTTTATTCCCCACCCCCTGTCCATACATCGCCGTCCCCGCTCCCTCTTCCCTGCACACAACCTCCATCTCCCCCACCAGGTGCTCACTATTCAGAACCACCGCCTCCTCAGTCTTCAACACCGTCTTCCCCGATTCACTATAACTCCCCACCACCACCACCACCACCGATGCAATATCAATCTCCTCCCTCACCTTCACCTCCGGTCAGCGTGTATCCGCCGCTATTTCCCTCGCCCCCACCGCCACCTGTTGTCTACCAAAGCTCGCCGCCTCCTCCAACTCCAGTATACGGTGGCCCACTGCCTCCAATCTACGGAGTTCACTACGCCTCTCCTCCACCACCACCCTTCTATTAATTATTTATCATCTCCGGCCGACTCTCCCAAAAATTCCCCACCTGCCATTTCCCCCATTGAGCTTCATTCCTGATCAAATCTTGTCCCTCCGGTCAATTCTCATCGGCCACGGAGAAACAATAATAGAAAGGAGAAACTCCATCACATGTTGAAGAAACAGAGAGAAGAAATTCTATATTTCTTTTTACATTGCTATCTATTCATCGTTTTTTAGTCTCTGCAATAAAAATTAGTAGAATTTGCAGGGGAACCTTAAGCTTGTTATGTTATTTCAGAGCGGAAATGTATGTATAGGGATGAACTCCATAATTCAACTAAAGCTGCACTTCTTTCTGCGCCTCTTTGGTTGTCGAGTTGTACTATTATTCGAATCATCATCATCATCTAAATCCATATCTTATTTACTATTCCTTTTCGCTTTCACATTTTTTTGGCTTTCATTTGTTCTTAGAATTGGTGGATGTTCAAGCAATCTTTTCGATTAAACAAGAGTCCAAATTGGGTCAAAGTAAGTCAAAATTTTCAGGAAAAGTGTGAAATGGGAGATGAACTTAACTTGGACGTTGGAGGTTCAAAATATAATTAGACAAAAACAGAGGACAGAATCTTGTACAGGACAGAAAGCAACGTGATCGGCGGACATTCAGATTGTGAAAAATCGGATAAATTAATTAATAAATCATATAAAAGTTGGAAAATTATATATATATATATATATAAATGGCTGAATCTAGGACCGAGGGCAGGCCACTGATTCCCAGTAACATGGAGCTGAATCTGAATTCCCCATCTCAAATACACCTAATTTTGAAATATATATATATATATATATATAGTTCAAACATCTGGGGTTCTTTTTGTGAAGATTTGCATCCTCAACGTTTGGAAGAACTGTGATAATTACCAAAACATACTATAATTTATAATTTAGATTATTTTATTTTTGGTACCATTGTTCGGGCGCAAAATTTAACTATAAACCTTAAAAAAATGATAGAGAGACAACGTGTTCATGTTATAAGTGATATAGAAAAAATCGGAACTATTATATGTTAAATTTGGAAGAACTAATTGCATCCTCAACCTTTAGAAAAATTATAATAATAGCAAGAACTTAATTCAATTTATAATTTAGAATATTTTATTTCTAGGTACGTGATTGTTTACACAAAATCTAATCATAATTTTTTAATAAATAAAAATGATAGGTAGATAGCGTAGCAATGTCACAAGGAATATCGAAGAAGAAAATCCGATTCATCCTATGCTTAATTTAGATTTCAAATTGTGATCTTAGAAGGGCTCTGTGATTTTGGAAATTGGATTTTTTTTTTTATTATTTGTTGAAATATTTAAAATTAATGCGTTCCGTATTGGAATGGCACCAACAACATGACACTTGAAGTAGTTTTATTAATTGAATCGAATATTGTAAATAAAGTTGTACCCCATGCCCCCCCTTCTCTGCATTTAATATACACCATGTGCATTTTCCCTCGTTTTCCTATTCGTTTCTTTTCTTTTAATTAATTTATTTTTTTTTACCTTAACTTATGAAAAATAATAATAACATCTTTAAAAATGTTTTAAAAAATATCATTTTTCGTTAATTATGATTGGATGGATGATAAAGATAAAAAACAGTCTCTGATGGGAAAGTTATTAATGAAAATTCATGGTTTTTACTCTTAAATAAAGATTTAACACCACAAATTCCAGGTAATTAAAAGTTTTGAATTAACCCATTTAGAAGCTAGAATGTAGGGTGATGTATTGAATGTACATAATAATAACAATAATGCAGTTAATTATGATAGTATGGGAAATATAAGTTTGAAGATGGGTTAAATAATGATGTACATACGTGTTGAAACTTCGGTAATAATTGAATTCATTTCTACACTAAGAGCTTTGTAACATGCATGGCTGTGTTTTAATTTAGAAATTCATTCAATTTTTTGGTACTTATTTCGTCGATATTGACAAGCTAGATTTCGATTATTGGCTATGTTTGCAAGTATGTTAGGGCAATGAAAGGAAAAAAATAAATGGGATGGGCCATGCTTGTTGCCTTGGGGGAACTCACATGGGTTGCTTTACTCCACGTACTTCTATGTTCTCCCATGTCTCATGCCTTTCTTTCGTGACTGTTTTTCTTAAGGTTCCATCGGTTGGAGAAAGAGAAACGAAACATTCTTTATAACTATGTTGAAATCTTTCCCTAACAAATGCATTTTAAAATCATGAGACTGAAGATGGTATGTAACCGACGTAATATAGTAACATAGTTGAAATATTGTCGTGTATGAAAAATGGGTAGAGTGGTTCGAGAGTCATAAAATTGAACTAACTTTTATTTATTGCAACCCACCAAAAAAACCTAACCTGTGTTCTTCCTCTTGAGTTTGCTGAAATGAATTAACTTGGAGGAATTATGGAATTAATTCAGTAGATAAAGATAAAGTTTTAGCTACTGAATTATTTAAAGTCTTATTGTGCTATATATTTAAAAACAAAATATATTTTTTTGTTGTTAAGCAACATTTATTCCATTTAATTTAGCTGGCAAAGTAGGGGCAAGAACCTAGCAATGCCAACTCACAGTTGGGGCATATCTGGATAATTATTCAAGCACATCAATTTTATGTTCTTCCTTCTTATTAATTATGCTAAATTATTGTTTTATTTCAATTAATTAGTTGATGATGAGATTTGTTTTCATTAATTAACCCTAATTTAGATATGAATGAGCAGTAACAGTCATAAAAATCCACTACAAGAAAGAAAAAAAAAATTATTGTCGAATTTTTTTTATTATGTCCGAATATAGATGGGCAGGTCCATTCTGTATTTGGGCCTCGCTATCATCGGACTTCCGAATCACTTGGGCCTCTCTATCATTATAGTTATACGGTTATTTTGTGGAAAAATATAATTTTGGTCTATTTAAATTAATTTTAGTTTCTATTCTATTTTTATATAGTTGTCATTTTATAATTTATAAGATTTTATATTATACATTTTTTATTTAAAAAAAAATTAAATTGAGTTTACAACATGAATATTAAGCCTATTATCATTTCATGGGTATATGTGTTTAAGCCATGGAAAAGGGCCCCACAGGAAAATGGTTTAGATTCTTGGACAAAAACACATACAATGCAACCCACGACATTTTGATCGGGTAGCATAAGATAAGACTAATTCTTAATTAATAAAAATTTGGTCACACCACTAAAATATGTATATTAAATTAAATATTAGAATATAGTTTACACCACACATAAGTGTACACTGTACTTACTACTCATTGCATAAAAAATTAATTGCGGAAATAAAATTAGGTGAAGAGTAAGTATTTAATCAATTGTTGGATTGTATTGGGCCATAAATTTAGTGTCCTTTCAGAACTGCATAAGGCTGAATGGACATTTCCCCATCAATATTAATTTTAAACGTTAATTACGTATAAGTATTTAAATAAATTTGTATTATATAAAAATTAAAATGGGATACAGTTAGTTGGAGGAGCAAAATGCAATAAATTCCAGCTGGCAAAACCAGAGTCCACTTTATCCAAACAGGGAACATGTTACATGCTGATGTTCCAATTATTTTAATTTAAAGACTTTTTCCAACCAAGCTTTTCAATAATATTGTTCCAATACTCACGTGACACGCACGTGCATAACATGATCCATAAATCCCTCTCTACCCCTTTCCGCACAGGTGAAACTTCCAAAAATGCCCCCCATCCCCATTCCTCACATGGCCCAGAACCATAATTTAGGCAATATATATATATATATATAAATAAAACCAACAACTATGGTTCAATAATTTAAAAGGCGATGAAAGGGAAAATTGAAGTGATGGGAGCGCCAATCCAATAATTGAAGCTCCATCGTCTTCATCACTGCCATTATATTTATATAATATTTGTTGATGAAGGACAAGAACAAGTCTGTCAGCTCAACAGTCCCGTCACCCGCAGGTGGGCGGTGCCAAAACCCTCTGCTTTTTGCTTCCTTCCTGCTGCTATATTCACCTCCAACAATCATTTTATTGAATGTAAAATATTTAGTATCTTATAATTTACTTTATAAATAAATTTGGGGGCAGCCCAGGTGAGAGGCATTACTTATTTGGCTGCCTTTAAATTCCCGGATTTTGCTCTAAATACCAATACCGTAAAGGTTCCACCTTTTTTCCTACTTTAAATACATTTGCTCATTCCACCTGCCGCTCTCCCAACTTCTTCACTCAGATAGCCATGGAGAGACTTGAAGGGTGTCCCTGAAATTTACCAAGATTCTTGTTGTGATCATGGGGAAGCTGCAGAAGAAAATTTCAAAGGCCTTGGACTGTTTTAGTCTTAGTCTTGGTCCCTCCTCTTGTAGCTCAGGCTCTTGTTTTTGCATAAACTCCATGGAAGAGCAGGAAGATGAGTTTGATAAACTGCCCCTCATACCCACTCACAAAGACCAGCTGCCGACGTTGAAGGACGTTGTCAATGGAAACCAGACCTTGGCCTTTCAACTCAAGCCCAAGGTAACTAATTTAGCTTTATTACTGTTATTATCATACCGTTTGAAAGCGGATTTGGGTATGAATGTCTTCCGTTGTTCTCTGGATTTGTGTTTTGGGTTTGCAGATGGTGACTCTAAGGGTATCCATGCACTGTAGAGGCTGTGCAAGAAAGGTGGAGAAACACATTTCAAAGATGGAAGGTATAAATGATTAGAAATCACGACTTTACTCCGGTTATGATATTGTTCACTTCGACCGTACGTTTATTGTTATTGTTTATTGTTATTGTTGAATGAACAGGAGTGAGCTCGTACACAATAGACTTGGAGACTAAGATGGTGATCATTATTGGAGACATTCTGCCATTTGAAGTGGTGGAGAGTGTTTCCAAAGTCAAAAACGCGCAGCTCTGGCAATCCTCGCTAGCTTGATCATTATTAATTAAATGTGTACATCGTTGGAAGACAGAGGGATCGGAATTTGGCAGAGAATATTTTTTATTCTCACTAATTTTGTGTTTTTTTCTTTTAATTTCCGTATTCTATATGTTTATGCACCGGAAGTGGTGTGATTTATAGGAATTTAATGAAATTAAATTTGATGAACAGAATATATATAGCGATTAAAATAAAATAAATATGGAAGACAAATATAAAGATAAGAGTTAGTATAGAAAATGTAAATGCAGATGGAAAATAAATAAATAAATTTAATACGTAACCGATGAATGCCTTTTACTTTAATGTTTGGTATTTTTTTTAGATAACATCTTAATTTCATTGACTTTTGAGTATTATATACCAAATTGATTACAAAATGAATGGTCAGGTTTTATTTTAAAAGAAATAACTAGAAAAAGAAATATCTCTTCACCACGACGTCGTTTGAGTGGTGAAAAAGTTTGTCATCGCCGTCAGAATTCAAGGGAGAACAGTTATTCCTTAGCCACCACGACCTTGGATAACTCGAAAGACAAAGTAGAAAGGAAAAAGAAATTAGAGATTTGTGTAATCTGAAAGAACTAAAATTTGATTCAGAAATTGCGCCATGAAATCCACCTTCGTTCTCTTTCTCTTCTCAGCCCTCGTTTCTGTTTCGACCCAATCCACTGATTCAAAAGGCCCAACAATTCCGCCGTCCTCTGCCCACGCTCGCTTGGCCAATTACGGATTTCCGTTCGGCCTTCTGCCGTCTACTGTCTCGAGCTACACCATTAATGAGACCTCTGGGGACTTCTCTTTGGACCTCGGTGAGCCGTGCAAGTTCACGCTTCCACCGGACAACTACGTGGCTTCCTTTTCTAGGGTTGTCACCGGTAAGATTGCAAAGGGTCGAATCCACAATCTCGACGGGATTCGAGTCCGCGCCTTGTTCCAGTGGTGGTCGATTACTGGAATTAAGTCCACCGGCGAGGATTTGGTGTTCGAGGTGGGGATGATCACCGCTAAGTATCCGTCCAAGAGTTTCAACGAGAGCCCTGTGTGTGAAGGGCGCCTGTCGGCTTCGTAACAGGTTCGGGTTTCTTCAATTCACTGTTTTTCTGCTTCTTTTAAGGGTAAATTCACTGACTCTGTACCTAATTTTATTGTTTCGTTGAAAGTAATGTTTTCAGGCATATAACATTCTTGTAATCTCCAGTATATCTTATCTTTTACCAAGAATCTTTTAGCTGGAGTTTGTGTTCCTTTAATGCTGTGATCTCAAGCTATCTTCATTACTGTTCATAAAGAAACGACTGAATTCTCTCATTTTGTCTGGTTTTTTATTCTATGCATAAAAGTAGATTCCTCAACTCTGTTTCTTTTGGTATTAAATTTTGAAATTTCTTGACTTCTTAAAGTGCAGAATATATAATATTTAACTTGTATTTCGTTTTTTGTGCAGGCCATTCATTCAGTTCAAGCATAGATAGGATATGAACTTACTGGATAATGCATATCATACTATCATCAATGTTACGAGGTGTTTGTTCTTTCAAATGCAATATTAACCTTTTAACTATCTGTGCTGCCTGTGCATCGGCGTGCAATTTGTATATATAAGCAGAACTCTTAGGTCTGGATTAATACTCTATTTGAATAATATTGGTTTGTTTAGTGCCTTGATCATGAGGTGATCTGCATTTCTATTCCCTCAAACCTTACATGATGACTCCTTTGAAGAAATTTTGAAATGGCCTCCAACAATGTTTAGACATATTGGTGGGAAATATGGTGATTGAACCGACATGATCAAACTAAAACTTGACAGAAAAGACGACTAAGAAATTTGAAAACTATGGACATGCCGACAAGTGGACATGATACATATTGTTGTTGTTGTTGTAGCAGAAGTGGAGAGCCTCACTTACCAGATTCCCCTAAAAGCATATCTTCATTTCCCAATAACCCACCAAGACCAGACCCAACAAAGTTGTCGTAGGCAATTCATTTTACACGCCCCCCACAGCCAACACCAATTCAAGTGGAGTGGCACTGCCCTGGCCTCGTTGTCTGTGCCCCCTAATCCTATTGCCTACCCTTCTCGCATGCGCCTCTCTTTAACTCATTACCCAATCAATCCCTCCCTCTAATCCATAATTACATGTCACTCTCTTCAAATATCACACCCAAACGCATCTCACTATTTCAGATTGCCTTGTTGTCTATTTTCACCACTTTCATCTATCTATCTATCAATCAATCAATCATCCCCTTTACCTTTTTCCTTCATTTCAACTAAAACCCACCCACCCTTCTTACCTCCCTACCACTACTCTACACTTTTTTTTTTCTTTGAGAATCTTGACCCAACCATTGTTTCATCGATTTATCATAACGAAAAATCTGAAGAGATTAGACCAATTCCTATCCGTTGATCTAAAAAGAGTTAAATAGTTATACAAAGTAAGAGTTAAATAGTTATACAAAGTTTGCTCGTTCATACGGGGTCAATTTTGATAAGAAATATGGACATAAAATTGGGGGCACAAGTTTGAATTGAAAGCCAATCACCAAAGTTAGGTTAAAAGACAAGAAATTAAATGGGTTCATTTAATTTGGTCCATCGCAATTAGAAAACGCCGCAAATACACGCTTCTCATTTCTCAAGCCGGCGTTTAAAGTGGGGAGTCTTTCATTCTTCAATTTCCGCCCACCGATTTTTCCAAGTTCGCATTTAAATTGCCCAATAAGGTCCGGAATTGAAGGATGATGATTACAGGGAATGCACCAAAATTGTTAAATTTTTACGTTATAAAAAGCACCCAGAAAAGGTTTCTCATGGATTATCTTATCTGTATTAAATCATATTAAAATTTTAACTCTGTATCAATCTTTGATCTTTAGAAAATGGCTAATAAATTTTTAATTTTTTAATTTTGTGTCTAAACTTAATTTAGTCCAATAATTCATTGAAGAGTCTTTCTTTAAAATTAAGGCGACGTGATTGGGGAATTTTCTAATTTAATTTCGTATAATTAATGATTAGAATGATGAGGTGTCACGATATTCAAAAGTCGTCCGATCGGACGGTCATTATTTGATCTGGCTTAGCAGCAGCAGTGGCGAGGGCGATGGTGGTGGTGGTGATGAGACTCGTTTTTTGTCTTTCGCTTTGGGTTCCAAAACAAACTTGATAAAAGCGAAAATATAATAATAATAAAACAATTTGGAATTGAAAATAACGTTTTACTGATGGAAAGTGGAAAATCACGCGCCGAAAAAGTGCGAGTGGGTTTCACTCCCCAATTGTAAATCAACGCAGTGGCTAAGTACTTTATCTGCTCGCTCGTCACAAAACTGCGTTCCTACTTGAAGGAGCATTTTTCACGCGCTTCTCTTGTTCGTGTTTTCCACGCTCGGTCTCCAGGTTCCATAACGTGAACATCTCGTACAAGCCTTTTCTCCCTCTCCCTTTCGAAGCCAACTAACACCTTCGAAGACTCTTTCTCTGTCTCTCTCTCTCTCTCTCTCTCTCTCTCCTCCTCCTCCGCTTCTTCTTTCTCTCTCTAGCTTCATGCTTGCGCAGAACAAATTATTCGGTTTCGGCGCATCGAAGCCCTAGATTCGTCCCCATTCTTCGCTGGTACGTCCCGAATATTTCTCTTTTATTTATATCGTTTCTTTCAAACGATTTCCTTGGTTCTTTGGGGCTGTTTCTGTGGCAGATCCATTGATTTTCGAGCTTCCTTCTTGGTGTTCTTCTTTTTTTCTTTTTCTTTCTGTTTTTCTATCCGTATTGTGTTAGTATTCCGCAGCGCTAGTATATATGTTTTTCTGTTTTATTCGCTGTAATCAGTATCTTTATTGCTGGCCTTTTATTGGTTTCTTCAAGATTCGCACAATGTGTTTGTGAAAATTTCTGAAGCGTTATTTTCAACTTTTACTTCACTGCTGGTGGCTTCCCGTATTTTTGTTTTTGGGTTATTGTTGTCATATCGTATAAAGTGGTGGGGGAGAATGTTTGATGAAGGTAATGTCAATTGTCATGGTAATTCAACAGTGATTATCGAGGGAATGGTGGAAATGAGATTATTTTTTCTCTTCTGTTTATTTTTTCCTCTGGGAACTTGACTGAAATCGTTTCTTCTGTATTGCTGAATCAATGATTTACATATTTGTCAATCAATTTTGGGAAAATCATAAGCTACATTTGGGAGGGAAAGTGTTGAGAAAAAGATGGAGTCATTGAGAGTTTTCTCCTGCATACGCATAGATTGAAAGTTTATCTGCTTTTATCTTCTTATTTTTCCCTTGGACTTTATGAAGATTAGCTTGCATTTTTTTGTTACGATGAAGATCTTGTGACTTGGTTTCATGCTCTTAAGGAGTACACATACATTGACGAAAAAATAGGCAATTTGTTATGTCTCTACTTTCTTGCTCTGAAAATTATAGCATATTCTGACGTATATTATGAGATTAGTACTATGTTAATTGATTGCCATTTATTCTCCAATTCCTTTTCACTGCATGGCACTAAGGAATCTCTTGCCTTGCGAATTTGGTAAGAAGATTATGAATTATTTTGTTTTTCTGCGTTGTTTGTCTTTTGTTAGTGCTATTATATGAGTCAATATATTCTCTTTCCAACCATGACTGAAAGAAATTAAGCTTACATTGACATGATCATGTATATGACTTTATAGTTATTATAGGCAATCATATTTGAAGTATATGAATTCATGTTATTTTATTGCCGCCATGTGTAACTTGTTTATATTTTTCTATCCAGTTTTGGCGTTCAAAGCCCTGGTACGTAGAGATGCAGAGAAAATGATGTGTTAGGTGATGGTTGAACAGGTCTAGAACTGTTCTGTAGGTTTCCAAAATGATGACGAATGATGAATTTGTTCAACATTCTGATCATGTGTTAACGAGGAGAAGCTGAACTTAATCATTCTAGTAGTTAAATTTCAGAATTTTCAAAAGTTAGAATGGTTAAGAAACTGGGGATGAAGAAAGCTTCATCCAGTTTAAATAATCGGTCTGCTAGTAGGAAGCCGTACAGGAAGATAGATAACCCGGCTCGAGTTCCAACAGCTCCTGAGAAATCTCTACAATCTGGAATCTCAAGTACATGGGTATGCAAAAATTCTGCTTGTAGGGCTGTTTTGTCAGTAGATGATACATTTTGCAAGAGATGTTCTTGCTGTATCTGTCACTTATTTGATGACAACAAGGACCCTAGTCTCTGGCTGGTGTGCTCTACTGAATCTGGACAGAGAGATTCCTGTGGATTATCTTGCCATATTGAGTGTGCCTTGCAGCGTGAGAAGGTGGGGGTTGTTGATCTTGGTCAATTAATGCAGCTAGATGGTAGTTATTGCTGTGCTTCTTGTGGCAAAGTTTCTGGGATACTAGAGTAAGTAATTTTCTTGTTCAATGTTTCCTTTAATTACTCATATTTTGCATAATTTTGGGCTCTCAAGCCACGCAGAGGTGTTGTTGCATTGTTTATATTTATTCCAGCAATATTATTTTAGCTATGGTCTGATTGGATTGTGAAATTCTTTATTGGCAGATGTTGGAAGAAGCAACTAGCCATAGCAAGAGATGCACGCCGTGTTGATGTTCTCTGTTACAGGATTTATTTAGGTTATAGGCTCCTTGAAAGGACTTCAAGGTTTAAGGAACTGCACGAAATTATTCAAGATGCAAAGGCCAAGCTAGAAACAGAAGTGGGTCCAGTAAATGGGATTTCCGCCAAGATGGCTCGAGGTATTGTCTGCAGGCTATCTGTTGGCGGTGATGTGCAGAAGCTTTGCTCATTCGCAATTGAAAAAGCAGATCAATGGCTCGCTGGAGTGTCTAATACAAATCTGAACTGCAGAGGTTTAATCCATGACCATCATGTTTCTTGCTCCAACTATTGTCTATAAATCTCATTAGCTTTTCTGTTGTTTATATCTTTTCCCATAATTTCATTTTTGACAGATGATTCATTTCCGGCTGCTTGCAAGCTTCTATTTGAGGAGATAAAATCTTCTTCCATTGTGATAACTTTAGTTGAAATCTCGAATACATCGTCTAATGAGACTAAGGGCTACAAGCTTTGGTATAGTAAAAGTAGAGAAGAAACATACACAGAAGAACCTATTTGTGTATTTCCTAGAGCTCAGAGAAGGATTTTGATATCCAATCTACAACCTTGCACCGAATACATGTTCAGAATTGTTTCATATTCAGAGAATGGTGACGTTGGTCACTCTGAGGCCAAGTGTTTTACCAAGAGCGTGGAAATAATTCACAACTCTCATTCTCCCGCCCCTTCAAATCACAGGAAAGAAAGTCCTGTTACTGAAGAAAGCTGTATCCGCAAGAAGGGTCCAGATGATACAACCATTATCTGTTCGTCCTCAGGATTTCAAGTACGAGATCTTGGAAAGATTCTGGAACTTGCTAGGGCTCAAGGAGAAGGTTGTCTTGAGAGCCTTTGCTGTGCTGATGTAAAAAATTGTTGTAGAGTGCAGATCGGTGTCAAGCCAGAAACTCCGGAAGAAGAGCAGCTTCCTCCTGTTTCTCGTGGACTTGATTTAAATGTGGTTTCGGTACCTGATCTGAATGAAGAACTAACTCCTCCTTTTGAGTGTTTTAGGGATGAAGTTAATGGCTGCACTCTGCAGCAGGCTGTTGAGGCAGATGAAGATGCTGCCTCCCATGACATAGAGAAAAATGGCTTGGCAAGATCACACGGTAGTGATGATTCTCAGATCTGGACTTGTGGACCAAATGGCGAGGTGCCGGCCGTTGATTCGCTTACAGGGTTGTACAGGAAAAGGGCAGCTAGCACGAGCGAAGATCCGAATGACTGTGACAGCACTTTAATAAATGGATCGCCGCTCCCATTATCAAATGGTTCATGTTTCTTGGACGAGAACTTCGAGTATTGTGTTAAGATAATTCGATGGCTAGAATGTGAAGGTCACATTAAACAGGAATTTAGATTGAAACTTCTAACATGGTTTAGCTTGAGATCAACAGAGCAAGAACGTAGGGTAGTCAGCACCTTTATCCAAACACTCATTGACGAACCTAGTAGCTTGGCTGGACAGTTAGTTGACTCCTTTTCTGATATCATATCCAGCAAGAAGCCACGAAATGGGTTCTGTAGTAAGCTTTGGCATTAGATTAGCATACTCATGATGCAGAAATCACCGTTAACTCGTACTTATCTTACCATTTATCTGCTACTCTCTCCTCTAATTAGTCTGCCGTTATTTGTACAGGCATTTTTTTTCTTGATCACTGTCATCAAGTGATTCATTTATAACTCGGACAATGTCATCCGGGTTATGTTAAAGGAATTGGATGCTGATTGCAGAGACAGATTACTCCATTTTTCATAGAATGTAACAATTGGTGGTGGCCGGTACCTGGTAGGGGGCATGAACTATTTCTCAAGTTGTACTTGGTATCGGTGAGGATAATTTGTAATAGCTATCATATTGGCATTGCCTTCTTCCAATACAAAGAAGGTAACTGAAATTAATCTTGAATTTTCATGATTTAATGTCATCTTGTTTACTCTATTCAACTCCTGTTTCATTCTTATAGCTCATTCTTTTGAAAGGTGTTTGGTATGAAATGGTTAGGTGGACTTCTAGAACCTCTTGGATAGCAGGAAAACAGTAACAATAATGATAGTGTAATTTAGAAGGCCAGTTTATATTTTTAGTTTGAAAAGTATTCTTGTCTGTTTCAGCCACTGATTTTTCCTGTAATGGAAACTTCTCGACATAGACAATTCTCCATCCTAAGCATTTGTAAGAGTCAAGAATTAATTCAGCTTCGCATTACAGTCCCAATGGGAAGGAAAGTTGAATAAATTTGCAAACAAATAGAGAAGGAAAGGACAAGGGCTGTCAAGAAAATGAGTATATTTGAAAGGAAATTGTTTGGATTGAACGTTTCAGTATGGGGTAAGTAGACAAGGACACACCAACCATTTTGAATGTGTAGGGAAAAACAACCAATTGTGCACACTTTTAGGTACCAAGGAACTTATATTAAGTATATGCATGGAGCTGCTTACAATACATAGTCACCGATCGAATACAATACACAAATACGACTTGACATGGATCCAATACAATATTCTCATCGAACTAAAATGTTTGTGCCTTTTAGCTACCTGTGTATATGTAGGTATGAGATAAAATTTTAATACAAACTATATTAAGAAAGTGTCTAATTTAATGAAACTATGTAAAAAAAAGTAAATATAATTCTTATTTCCTTTTTAGATTACTAACATCAATGCATGTCAATTAATCTAAAAATTATTAGTATGCAACAAATTAAAAAATAACTAAAACTCATATTCAAGCACATCGCATTGAAAATAGATAAATGTAATTTTTCACAGCTTTACCTTTACCTTTTTATTATATTTTATTTTCTTTAGATACAAAACTATACTATTTACGACCTACATTTAATTTTTTATAACTGTACTATCCACATAATCGGTAATTAAGAATAAAGAGTATTGAAATTACCAAATAATGTGAAGCCTACACGTGGAATAACTGCAAAGTACCTCTAGAAAGACGGAAACAAAAAACCATCCCAAATTCCCGAAGAATAAATAAATAAACAAATCAGAATTTGCAAAACAGTGAAACGACGTCGTTGCAGGGAATCGGGTGGATTAGGAAATAGGAACAGGATTACATGGCAACCGCAAGAGCAGGAAGTTGAGAGTTCATTCACAATTTGTACCAGCCACACTGAGACCACTTTTCGCTTCCATTTTCTCTCAAAATGCTTCTTCATTCTCCATCCTCGCCATGCCTCTCATTCAAGATCATCAGCGCTCAATCCAAACCAGGTAAGTTTCTATGCGCTGTTTTTTGTCAAATTCAGTTCGTTTTGCTGAATAATCTTCTAGTCTCTGAATTTATTACTCTATTCCTCAGATAATGTTCTTCTCCTCTCGGCTTTTAAGTCTTTGGTTCAGAACCAAAGAATGGAAATGCCGATTTCCGTGGTTCGTGGAAGGTCCATTCCGAGTTCAGTCACTAGAAATGCTGCTTCTACTGAAGGTAAGTTTGAGTTTATTGTTTTGTTTTGTTGTTGTGTTAAATCCACTTGTGAAAGTGTGAAATATCCATTGGTTAATGTAGAGAGGTTTTGTTGAGTTTTTCTTATCTTTTCCAGATTGTAAACTCCTACTGAATTTGGATATTTTGTTGTGGTATTGGAATCCCGAGACAATGAATTTGATTAGTTGCCAATTTTGTTTTGCTCGGTGAAATGCATCATAGGTAAGAAGCAGAATCTTTCTAGAGTAGTATATTAGGCGTGGCACGTGCGAATAGTAATAAAAAAATAGTTAGCGTCATTAATTTATCTTCACGATTTTTGGTTTAGTATATTTTAGGTTGTTTATAATAACTTATTGCAACTTGTAACTGAAAGGTTCTAAATATAGATTCTCATTAAAAAATCGTTCCTTATTGCTTCAGAATTAATTTCTAAATATGGCTGTTGAATTAAGGGAAAAAAAAAGGTTTACCTATTTCGAAAGAAAAAATATATCATGGAAGATTGGGGATAGAACTGATAATAGACTGTATACAAATAATTATATGGATTGATTCATTCAGTTGTCAATATTTAATGGCGAATTTATGCTGAGAGGAGAAAACCAGGCCATCACATAACATTTTAACTTGATTAAAGATGGGTCAAAAAAAGCTTATAATCTAAATTTGTTGAGGAACAAATTAATGTCGTGGTAGCGCGCTTTACATCTGAGATTTGGCTAAAAGTGCTTTCACACTATATGAAATCCAGCATATCAGCTGTGCACCAACCAATATTCGTGGTTATATCCTAGAAGGATTTCATATTTGTATGTTAGCAAAGCGAAGTAGTTGTCGCATCAGTCATCAAACAATCAAGTTAGTATGAGGGTAGGTTGTTTTAGCATCAAAGCCTTTCTGTAAAGAGAATTTGTTTTTGTTATCATTTTATACCACATTAACAATTCGCTGGAATATTTGTTTCATCAATCATATTATTACAGGATTACATCTTCTGTTTTCTGTAAATTGTAGCTGGTGCTTCTGTTATGTTCACTGATACGGCTGAGCCTGATGTATTAAAAGCCTTGTCACAAATTATCGATCCAGACTTTGGAACAGATATTGTCTCATGTGGTTTCGTGAAAGATCTTCACATCGATGAGACTTTAGGAGAGGTTTGATGAGAACATGGAATTGACAGTTTTTTATGTGATGTCTCCTTGTTTTTTAATTAAATTAGATGGCTTGTTGGATCACAGGTTTCTTTCCGGTTAGAGCTCACTACACCAGCTTGTCCAGTCAAGGACATGGTAAATGACCCAATCACGTTGTTTGAACAAGAACTGACATATGTTTGGAAGGGTAGATTTTTTGTTTTTAACCACAAGTTTCTTACAAATGTAACTGAGTTTTTTTTCTTCCACCATGGTTCTTTCCATGATTTTTGCCTGTAGATGTGCTGCAGCAATTTCATTTGTTTGATATTTATTTTTGCCCATTTCTGATAAACTTCTTCCGCAGTTCTCTTAAAAAAAAAAAAAAAAAACATTTCTCTGAAGCCTTTCTCGATTATGCGTTGCTTGAATGTTATAATTAAAGGTAATAACATAAATTGCATGTCAGTTTGAACAGAGGGCTAATGAGGTGGTAGCAGCACTTCCTTGGGTTAAAAATGTGAACGTGACAATGTCAGCACAACCAGCAAAGCCTATATATGCTGGGGAACTTCCACATGGGTTGCAGAGAATTTCAAACATTGTGGCAGTTTCTAGTTGTAAGGTAGGCTGCCCATTTTCATCTCTTTTCAACTCAACTCGCTCGACTATCTTTCGAAGTGTAGATCATTAATTTCCAAGATTGGCTTCTTTGCTGGAAAATGTTTGTTGCATAGTTTCTTAAAATTTCATGTTATATCTATAGACATTATGGAACACTGTCATCTATTGTCTTTTCATCCGAGGGGAAAGATGTTGCTACTGATTTGGTGTCGTTTTCTGCATAAGGAAATTCATTATTTTCTCTTCTTCTTTCCTGTTAAAGAATAACTAACCATTTATGCAGGGAGGTGTAGGTAAATCTACTGTAGCAGTAAATCTGGCGTATACTTTGGCTGGTATGGGTGCTAGAGTTGGTATTTTTGATGCTGATGTTTATGGACCAAGTTTGCCCACTATGGTTTCCCCTGAAAACAGACTGCTAGAAATGGTAATCTTTCAACATTTCAATCAAAACTTTCTCAGTCAGTGACGGTAAATTATAAATATCTATTTCTACAGAATCCAGAGACTAGAACCATTCTTCCAACTGAATACTTGGGAGTCAAGTTGGTATCTTTCGGATTTGCAGGACAAGGTCGTGCCATAATGCGAGGTCCAATGGTTTCTGGTGTTATTAGCCAGCTACTGACTACCACTGAATGGTTTGTGCTCTTGGTAAACAAATTAAAAGTCTGGAATATATTAGTAAGAAAGCATATTTGTACTGCATGTCTCAAACTAGCACTTAACCCTTGTACTATAGTAAATTTAATTATTTGATATATTTTCATCACATTTCTACTATTTTCCTCAAATAAATGCTACTAAGACTGATGAAGAAAGAAACAAGTCGAGAGCTGTTTCAAGGCAAAAAAAAAAAAAAAAAAAAAAAAAAAAAAAAAAAAAAAAGACGAAATGTTCTGCATGTTTCCTCTCATGCTCGAACAAGTATATATTTAAAGTTCAAATTAAAGACCCATGATTTTCTAATGTACAAACGTATAAAGTAGTAAGGCCCGCACTCCTTTTGGTTTAGTTTAATCGTTAGATGGTTTTGAAGAACCCAACGTATTATGTTTTAAACTAATCCCGCGGGTTACATTTCATATACCAGTTTACTCTGTTGGAGCTCCTTTGCATAACCAGAAAAAAAGCGAGGGTTTGATTGGACCACATATTTATTTTTTTAAATACCGACCTATTTAGCATGTTATTGTCGGTTTATTCCTCGTCTACATTACCAAAGGACGAGAGAGACATCTACTAGATTTTCTTTGCTTATGAGGCCTTAGGAGCTTACATATATTGTATTCTCCTGGAAGTTTTCATGATTATGATCTGAACTCAAGAGTTTGAATTTTTTTATCCACCTTATCTTAGAAGAACGAGTGGCTACCTATTATCAGTGTAAGAACATGTAGCCATTTTAAAATCTAATCAGCTGTAAATAATGTAGGGGTGAGTTGGATTACCTCGTTATCGACATGCCCCCTGGAACTGGTGATATTCAACTTACCCTTTGTCAGGTTTGTTGGTATTTTTTTTCCCCTTCTACTCGATATAATATTTCAAGCCTGTGGAATAAGCATGTTAGAGTTCGTTGAAAACGTGTTTTCCTGTTCTTTGATGTATTAGATTCTTCACTCTTCACTCTTCTTCTTTGTAATACAAATTCTTCCTTTGTATCTTATTGCTGCTTTATTTTCCATTCTTGTTTTCATTGGAGAATACTTACATTATTGTAGAGAGGCTTTCCAATCAGCACATTACTGCTTACCTTTTTACATCTCGAAACATAGTTGATTCCATTATTTATTATTGGTGATCTGATTGAAAACATATTCAGGTGGTCCCATTAACTGCTGCTGTTATTGTGACTACACCCCAAAAATTAGCATTCATTGATGTTGCAAAAGGAGTTCGCATGTTTTCAAAACTGAAGGTTTGAAATTTCTGATGAAAATTTAATTGAATGTCATTGTGTAAATTTTGCTTATTTTGGAATCCATGAAAGAACAGACAAAAGGTTCTGATGATCAGACAGACTCTTGACTTTAATATACGACTCTTACTCTAGGTACCCTGTGTTGCCGTGGTCGAGAACATGTGCCACTTCGATGCTGATGGAAAACGTTATTATCCATTTGGTAGAGGTTCAGGTTCCCAGGCACGTAGCATATCCTGATAATTCTTTTGAAGATAGAAAGTTTTTATTCAATTATAGCTAAGAAGTAGTGTGTCAATTGCAGGTTGTCCAGCAGTTTGGAATTCCTTACTTGTTTGATCTTCCCATTAGACCAACTGTACGTTTGATGATAAATCTCTTGGCGACCTTTCCAAGTGTACTTTGACTTAATTTAGATTTTTATCCAATCACCTCAAAGTTTGTTCTTTATTCTGGATAGCTATCAGCATCAGGAGATAGTGGGATACCTGAAGCGGTGGCTGATCCTCAAGGTGAAGTCTCCCAGACATTTCAGGATCTTGGGGTTTGTGTTGTGCAACAGTGTGCCAAGATCCGGCAACAAGGTATTCTGTTTTCACCTTCTAAAAGTGCTGGTATCGTAATTAGGCTTTCTTTATATATTGCTCATGCCACAAAATGAATGCTGATTTTCAATAAACTTTTCTAAATGCCAGTATCAACAGCTGTTACCTACGACAGAACGATCCGAGCAATCAGGGTGAAGGTACCTGATTCTGACGAAGAATTCCTTCTGCATCCTGCAACCGTGAGACGAAATGACCGCTCGGCCCAGAGTGTGGTATGTTCATACAGTGTTTTGTAATTGATTTTAGTTTATTCCTTTGATTATGTCCTAAATGCAACCTTTACATTCCTACACTTCGCAATCGTACCTAGATAATTAGATGCTTTAGTAATGTAGTGCTATAACTGGCACTTGAAACATCTTAGTAAAACTTTTTGGTAAAATGTCATGCGTGTAAAGATAGGTTGCTCTTATTGGTGGCAGAAGCTAGTGGGGCTAGAGACTTTTGTATGGCAGGCCAAATTTTTATCAGCATGTAAACAAGTTTTCTTCATACATATTTATTCGTTGTTTATATTAAAATATTTATTCTGACCTTGCTCTACTCATTTCTTGAAGTCTCAGACGCCATTTGAAATTCAACAAAGTCGAGGCTGGCTAGTCAATTTCATGCTCGTCATTTTACATCAGCTAGCTAGTACACAATAGTTTAGGGGGTAGAAAATTTTGAACTGTAATCAGGCTATTAACCTAGCGCCTCCACAGCCATGATTGCATGGGTCATCACATGTAGGTGTGAAGAGGATTCTAGTCATTGAGACTTGGTTGATAGTAGCAATAAATAAATGGCATGATTATTAATGGCTGCCAAATTGTCTACTTGATCATTTAATTCGATTTATCAAAGAAAACAATATCTTTTCGTGTGGGAAGAGAACATTGATCAGGCTTCTTTCTTGGTTGATTAATGTCATTATTAGGATATTTCTATTAAGTGATTGACATTATGACTGATTATTTCACGGCCTAAGATTTGACGGTTTTGATTTTTTTCCCCCAAAACAGGACGAATGGACAGGTGAGCAAAAACTGCTATACGGTGATATTCCAGAAGACATCCAACCCGAGGAAATCAAGCCCATGGGAAACTATGCTGTGACAATTACCTGGCCCGACGGATTTAACCAGGTGAGCAGAATTGCATTTGGATTGATAATTGGCAAGATCAAGTCCATAGTATTGATGGTTAGGGAGGGGGCCGTTTTCTTTTTCCTCTTTCTTTCTTGGGTAATATATGGAATCATTAAAAAGGAAAAAAAAAAGTCAGAGGGGAGGATAAGCCATTCTCCCGAAGGCCGAGCTAAACAAAATGGGGCTTTTCTGCGTTGGAAGCTTGTTAATTGATATGCAAACATGAAAGAAAGAAGTCAGCGCAATAACTAACCTTATCTCTATCTTCAAGTGGGAAGAACACAGAGAAAAAGATCTCTCGCAATGTAACGTATACCTAACACTGATGCCACAAATAAATGCGAAGGGTACTGACTGGCTTCCGAACCAACTAATTTAAAATCTGGGGACCGGTAGCTAGACTGATTACTGTCTATGTATGATGACCTGTGCTATTGGAAAATTCTAAATGTGTTTCTTTGAAACTTCCCCTCCCAATGGGCATGGCCGTTGGGGATCATGCAATAACAAAAATATTAAGTAGAAGAACAGTTAAAAAGCAGGTAGGGACAAGAAAACGCATTAAAGCTTCTATTGTATTTTTCGTTTACTTTCTTGTGTCTATGTTTTTGGTAAGAACCTTTCTTCTGTCTATCAAGCAGAAAGAGAGTTTGGTTCAAATTAATAATGAATCAAGTCATTTCAAATTTGTAGGCTGCTAAAAATTACCGTCCTAGTTGAAAGAAATCTATTCTGCGTTTTATAAAGAAGTTCTAATATAAACCTTATTGACCGTGTAGATTGCTCCCTATGATCAACTGCAAATGATGGAGAGGTTAGTTGATGTTCCTCAGGTAACTCCTGCACAGGTAAATTACAGAATTCCTAAATTTTGTGTTTATGCAAGACTTTTTTTATGATGTCTAAATTGTAATATACTGTTTCTTTTTGGGGCTTCCTTCCCTGCAGGCAGCATAGAGTTTAAACAAATCAATAGATTAGGCTATGAAAAATCAGGATTGTTGAATTAAAAGCATCCCACTTTGGATGGAGTTGGACATAGAAATCCCGTTTATAGTTATTTGTCATGAAATGGATGCTTAAAAGCAGTAGAAATGGTGAAATATCAATCTTGAGCATGGAAATTAGAGAAAACTTTCTGTTTCTTTTGAATTTATTCTCTGGTAGCATCTTCTATGGTTCATAAAACTCTTCTTGAAGTGTAGAAAGAATCGAACCACCGATTTCTTTGCCGAGCTTGCTTAGATTTCTTGTAGTTCAGACTGGGATAAATTAAATTCTATAAACTAAGCTTTTCATCTACGAACAGAAAAGTCATCAACGTCCCTGTCCCTTCAAAAACTATAATGGAGAAGAAGCATGGATGGAGACAAGAATACCTCGTGGGGAATTTGTGAGAAGTTGATTCTTCCCAACCCAAGAAGGTTTTTTTTTTTTTTTTTTTTTTTTTTTTTAATTTTAATTTATCTAGATATGACCAAGTCAATATAAATATAAAAAGTAGGTGAACATGCGCATAGCAAACAATTCAGAACCGGCCTAATAAATGAGGAGAGGAGCATGGTAGCAGATATATTTGAAAAGAGGCCAAGTGTTTTATAGAACCCACAAAAGCGAAGGGGGGAAGGAAGGATGCTTGCGTTGCTCAACCGTTCAAATTTTGTCTTAAGAATGGGGAGGCTGTCCATTTCCGCCATTAAAGGCGAGCTTTTTCCAGCTTTTAAAGTTCAAACAAACGGATTGTCCAAAACCACACCAATCATGTTCAAACAACTCCCTCTCTTCTCTTATCTCTTTCCGCTGCTGATCCAACGTCCCCACTTTAACGTTTCTCTTATATCTCACCTTTTGGCTTTAATTATACCCAACCCCACCTCAACATTTACTCCAAATTTCACACACTCCCACCTCTTTTTTTTTTTTCAGCCTCTAATCTAGTTTATCCCATGTGCTTATGAGACAACTAATATGACAATTACTTCGCCTATATATATATATATATATATGTGTGTATTTAATGACTAGACAAAAGGCCATAATCAAAGTTTTGTTGAAGATTTAGTGTAGGATTAGGTAATGTGTGTGTATATATATATTGGTAAGTGGAGTAGGTAATATGTGGATGAGTTTTTATACCATTAAAACCATTTTCAGGCTTTTTAGAGAAAAGCTGAAAAAAGTAAGAAAATGGCCTTTTCCTCTCTTTCCAATTACAAGGAAAAGGGAGATGATTTCACTATGCACGTGCGTATTATTTTATTTCTTTTGACTTTTGGCACAACTTTTTGGCCAAAAACCTTTTGGTATATGATATGATTATCATGCATTGATTTTCTTTTCCAAGGAAGAATTTCAGTTAAGCTTTAAATTAACTTCATTCATTAAATAAATCATTATATTTTTTTTACCCTTTTAAGATCAGTTTTCCACCTTTTGCAAAATAAATAAATAAATAAATAAATCATTATAAATGCTTGTTAATTAATGTCTAGATCAATCATTCATTTCAATTTTTTAATTTAAAAAAAATGTGGGGAGGATAAATGGTAGACCCGGAGCACAAAGTCTGAAATCACCAAAGTTACTATCATATCTAAATAGCGTGTTTACAATATAAATAACAATACTATTTTATTTTTCAATTTATACGCCTTCACCCTAAATTAAGATTTATAACAATAGAAACAAGAAAATAAAATATTTTTGTTATAAAACCATCTCTTTGTTGAATGAGGACCAGGACATTGAATTATATTCAATATATTAAAGACCATAAAAAATAAAAATAATTTTTTTAAAATAATTGACAAAGTCAAAGGCAAGAACTAAGGTCCCTTCAAAGGATTGAAAAGTTTTTTTTTTTTTTTTGGGATAATCAAAAAGCCTTTTCCTATAATAATAATAATATTATTATTGTTTTAAAACAAATGTATATGGGAGGTGGAGCAGTTGAAGAGAGAATTCAACCTTGATTAAATAAATTAAAATTTAATAAAATTAGTCTTAATTTCTGATGGGTAGATATACAATAAAATACCCTTTTTGACAACTCATAAGATCTATAATAGATATTCTCAAATAATTAATATGAAATGGTTTATATTAATTTATAATCATTAGTTAGAAATTGGGAAAAAAAACAAAATTGCACTTTTGTAAATAAAGTAAATAGTTGGCGACTCAGTTTGAATTTGAAAATGGGTAAATTTTAAAATGTATTAATAATAAAAAGAAAATAGAATAATAGAATTAGTGGGGCAGAGGGAAGATAAAAGGTGGTGGGGACACCGAAAATATAAATGAGAAAAGCTGCGTATTGGACTTATCTTCACCCCCTCACTTTCTTTCTTTCATTAATTCATTTAATTTATAAATTAAAAAAGAATGCATATAAAAGACAACTCCCTACTTTTTCATCTATTTAATGCTCTCTCTCTCTCTCTCTCTCTCTCATCGTATTATATTATATTATATAAAATGCAAGTAAAAATGAATGTAAATAGCTTATTTGAAGATGGTATTTAATATTATATTGATTACGTGGCCAAACTTCAACAAAAATATCATTTTCAATGACAACTTTGGAAACATGTTCAAATTTATTTTTTTGCAGTAAAATTATATTCCATGGCTGACAACCTGCCGACATTTTTAAAACCAAAACTTCAACAAAAAAAAGCACCATCCTTCCCTTTCTTCTCATTTATTTGCTCTTTTGGTGATATGTATTCGTTCCGCTCAAAAATTAGTTCAATCCAATTTTGATTTTGAGTCAAATTTAGATCGAGTTTAAATTGGACTTGAGTCGACCTTTAAATTTCAAGTCGGCTCAAGTTCGTTCACCTCATTCAATAATATAAAACATGACATTAGTTGTCAACGAAAGTGGCCATTGACTTACTAATTATACAAATTATGATTTTTAGAGATATTTACGAAGGTTTTATCAAACTATAGAATTAGTTTTTCGAAAGAAAAGCTGATATGCATTCAATTCTATTTTTTAAATAAAAGAATTCCATTCAATTTTATAAAAAGAAAAATGTAAACTTGTTGGAACCATATTAAAGAAGATTATGAGTAAGTAGGAAATAAACAAAAAAAGATAATTGGAAATTAACTTTAAAAAATAAAAAATAAATAAAGAATTTGCAGAGGGGTGTTAATAGCAAAGATAGGCGGTCTCAAAGTTGGTCGTACCAACCTAGGCAGCATGTTTAAACCCTTCAAATGATGTTAATTTAAAAAACCTTAGATGTCTCCATACATTCGGCCTTCGGCGGCCTCAAGTACCCTAAATTATTGGAGCTAGGGACAATACCAAGTTATATATATGTTTATATTGCTAAGATTTTAATATATACAAATTAAATAGATATGACTTTTCACGTTTTTGAAGCCTATTAATTCAAGCATGGTTTCGAGGACGCTCGCTAGACTTCGAAGAGGGTGGATTGTGAGATCCCGCATCAATTGGAGAGAGGAACGAGTGTCAACGAGGACGTTGGGCTCTGAAGGGGTGAATTGTAAGATCTCATATCGATTAAGGAGGACAACAAAACATCTTCTATAAGAGTGTCGAAACCTCTCCATACGTTTTAAAAATCTTGAGGGGAAGTTTGAAAGGGAAATCCCAAAGAAAATAATATCCGTTAGAGGTGGACTTGAGCCGTTACACTCTAACAAACTAACTAACTTTGATGAAACTTGATAATTTTATAAAATATTTGAAGAGAGACATTTATAGTAGTCAGCTTTTGTTGTTGTTTACTTCTCAACAACCTCCTCCCTATATTTAAAGGCACAAACAAACCACCATAGCCTAAGCGCAGCCCTCGTCTTCTTCTTCTTTTCTCTCACTAATTAGTCTCCCTTTCCACCATGGTTGTGATGCTCCAAACTGGGTTCTCAACGGCCGTAAACGCCAAGATCATAGGTTCCGGCACCGAAGTCATGGTTTTGGCTCATGGGTTCGGAGGCAACCAGTCATTGTGGGACAAAATCCTTCCCAAACTCACTCACCACTACCGGGTGCTGCTCTTCGACTGGACCTTTGCGGGTTCCATCAAAGATCCCAACTTGTTTGATCCTCACAAGTACTCCTCCTATTCTGGTTTTGCTGAAGACCTCATCAAAATCCTTGATGAACTTGGCCTCACCTCCACCATCTTCGTCGGCCACTCCATGTCTGGCCTTATTGGATGCGTTGCTTACACTAAAAGACCTGACCTTTTTCAGAGGCTCGTTCTTCTCTGTTCTTCTCCCAGGTATTTTTTTTATATTACTCCCTTAAAAGGAAGAGATTTTAAAATCAGTGTGATTGCATGTTTTTTTTTTTTTGAAATACAATTGGATAAACTTGGGAGGTTTGTCCTCAGCCTCACAACATTTTGAAGTGAGTCCAAAGCAGTTCCGCCAGAGGATATGGTGGCCATATACGATAAAAGAGGTCAAATTTTTATTCTTACACTCAAATTTTGAATCTTAAACACAGATCTTAATTCAAATTAGATCTTAAAGTGGAGGAGTTTGTGATGTAATCAAATGTTTTTTAAGCTTATCCCAACATTTATTTATCTATAACTCCG
The DNA here is from genome assembly GCA_033971965.1 of Cucurbita ficifolia. Classification (NCBI taxonomy): domain Eukaryota; kingdom Viridiplantae; phylum Streptophyta; class Magnoliopsida; order Cucurbitales; family Cucurbitaceae; genus Cucurbita; species Cucurbita ficifolia. The sequence goes on from CM066972.1 coordinate 2,924,075, forward strand.
AAGCTTCAACTCTTGCTTTAATCATTTTGTTTTGTTCTATAAAAAAAAGTCAATTTTTAAAGTTTAAGTTTTTAACCTTTTAATTTGTATTTAAAACATCAAATTAACTTTCAATTTTATTTTAATACATCTTTTACAAATCTTAAATTTTTAAACCAACTTTTTAAAACTAATTTAATACATAAAGATTAACTTTTGTTTTTAACCGTAAAATTTTAATGATGTGAGAATCCGCATCGGTTAAGAAAAAGAACGAAGCAGTAGTATGAAAACATCTCCGAACAGACACGTTTTAAAAACCTTGAGAGAAAGCGCATAATAGAAAGCCTAAAAAAGAAAACCCATGACAATATATGCTAGATACTTATTACATAATTTTTAAAGTTGAGGAGCAATTAAATTTTACTAAAAGGAAAAAAAAGGGCTTTGTTTATTGATTCTTGTAGTACAACTTTGGTTATTTAATTTAAACCCCACTAAACAAGAGCTGATATATGGAAAATATATTCTTATTTAACTCATTGTGGAGTGGGTTTTGGTGTGGGCATAAATATTTGTCATCGCATCTCTGATTAAATTAATCATTTATATTCAAAGGGAGGTGAAGATTTGGATTCATCATTTATATATATATATATATATATTATACATCAATTGCCCATGATCTTATCCATTTCATTCTCTTTCTTCCGTAAGGAGAGATCTCATAAAATTTGTCATAATTTCAAAATAAAAGAATTTGATCCCTAATAACAAGTTGACCATTCTGTGTTATTAGGTACATAAACACAGAAGGCTATGAAGGTGGTTTCGAGAAATCAGACATCGAGCAAATCCTTGCAAGTATTGAATCCAACTACCAAAATTGGGCCACGCACTTCCCTTCTCTGGTTGTGGACGAAGCCGATCCTGTCTCAGTGAGCAGGTTTCAGAAATGCTTGCATGAAATGAGGCCTGAGGTTGCATTACCCTTAGCCAAGACTGTGTTCGGCGTTGACGAGAGAGACATTCTTGAAAAGGTCGACATTCCCTGCACCATCGTACAGACTAAAACCGACATTGTCGTCCCTGCCTCAGTGGCTGTCTTCATGCAGAACAAAATTAAGGGATGTTGCACAGTCCAAGTTATAAACACTGATGGCCATTTCCCTCACTTGACTGCACACCTTGAGTTGCTTCAAGTTCTTGGTACAATCTTGGGCTTTTGACAATTCAGTGTGAACTGTAGTTAATTAGTATGTTTATATAGTCTCGTTTGTTTCTGCCGCATATATATGAAAAGAGTCTCCTTCGTCACTGCATCATTCTTTTCGTTTCTGAAAACTAGCAGGAACACGAAAAGACTCTGTCTCTTCTTTCTTTCTTTACCGCCACAAGAAAAATGCAACCAATTCTCAAACACCTATCCAATGCAATCATTATGGTACTCAAAACCTCTCCTGTTATTAACTTCCATTATCAACAAAGATAACTTTAGTCAATTGATATGTAATAGCAAATTCTGGTCCAACAATAAACAATATTTAAACCATCTGAGTTCGATGTTTGATAAGATTGACCCGAGTTCTCACATTGGAGGAATGAATTTATTTAGAAGCAGGTTCCACTCTTCAAACTCTGTAGTAGCTCCAAGTACCCCAAAATTTCGGGTTTAATGTACCTACAAGTTTTCAGAAGAAAAATACGTTAATTACAAACAACTCTGTACTCTTAAGGATGGCTTGAGAAGTAGTGATCATTGGGGTTGGCTACACAGATGGGTAAAAGATTTTATACGAAATGATCAGGAGTAAGGACCTAGAGAAAGAAAAGGACTACCAATCCTTCTGCTTTAACAATATTTGGTAGTCCAAATTTACAGTGACTTGGAAATTTCGCCCCCGTGACACTTGGCGTTGTAACTTAAGCAGATAATGGTCGAGTAACAAATGTATAGCCATAGAGAAAATAGTATTATACTATATAATACCCATGTCGGAATAGGAAATCAATGATGACGAGAGCACAATTATGCTTGAATAACTGTGTCCTTCGAATCACGTTTGCAACATTTGTCACAGGCAACAACCTGAATCCTTCAACCTCCCCATCTGCCAAAATTTTAGTCAGCAAATTTAGTGGATGGAATTTCTAACTAGATAGAAATTTGGATGAAAAATATATAATGCATTCATACACCGGGGATGTGACAAAAAAAAAAGAGTTGTTTGGAGCCAGTCTAGATTCAATGCAATGGAAGATCCCTCGTCTAAGTTTTTAGAAGTAAATGCAAATTTGTCACGTTAACTAACCTTGATTCTTCGGTATAAAACTTTCAGGAAGCTTTAAATCGTAACAAAATAGAACATCTCTCTTGTAACTATAATCTTTGATGTCTGAATAGGAAACAGCACCAACTGGTATGGCTCTGGAACAAAAGCATTATAAAGCAAGCAAGATAGCATACTTTGACTAGTTAAACTTATGGCATATAACCTCGACCTAGGTTCGAACCATGTTGAACTAAAAAAAAAAAAATTACCACTGCCATGTAATACAAGATTGGTGTGAATTTATAATCAAGTTCATGTTAGGAACTTACTTATTTGATATTGATCTTGGTATGCCTGCTTCCTCTTCACATTCCTTCATCAGATTCTCCCCGCAAGAAACGCCCTCAGGCTGTCACCATTATAAAGTCAGGGGCAAGCTATAAAGGTACAATAAGCATGATGCTCAGCAATCAAGTGCACATTTCTAACTTCTCATCTCCCTTGGTTCTTTTTCCTCATCATTATTAAGCCTTGCATTTTCATTCCTCAAATTACTGATTAAAACATGTTTGTGCAGACTCTCTACTGCTCTAAGGAAATTATCAAACTTCACATCTTGGTCTCAAACAAAAATATAATGCCCTGTTATTTAGATAAGGATTTATTGCCAAGTCAATGATTGTATCAGTATCAGATTCTATCTAATTTTGTTATTAACTATACAACCTTTTCATCCAAACTGAAAGCCAACACAAATAAAAATCAATTATTATTGGCTACGTTGACTAAGCTTAACAAAGCAAGTAAATCCACATTGACTAAGAAATGTAATACGAGAAAAATGTCTTCATATAACTACAAGCCTCTAGCAGAAGAAACAAAATATAATAAGAAAACCAACCATTCAGAAATAAAAGGGAAATCTTTTCCTCAATCAATGGGAAAAGATTGCAAAGCTCCGTTTGAAAGATGCAAGGAGTTTTCCAATCAACTTTTTCTCACATTTTAACGAGACAGAAGCATGTTTGACATGACATATAAGCAAACTAAACGATAGTTAGTTATTATTGATTACAAACCAGCCCTCCAGCTACTAATTCATCCAGCATTCCAGGAAAAGTTTGCTTCATTTGACTTCTTTTTGCTATCCACAAAAATTTCTTTCCATCCTTCTCAACATAACCATTCATCTGAACTCCATAAACCTGTACTACGAATAGACCAAGTGAAGTCAGGTAGAAGCGTAGAAGTTAGAGTAACCAAGTAGTAAAATAACTATTCCCAGCTATGTAGACAGATATTGAATGGTGTTGTCAATATTACTTGAGATACTGTATTTATATTCAGAATGACGATCAAATATTAAAGGGTTTCAAATTTTAGATCTAACAACCAAGCCTGTACAAACAGAGTCCATAAAACATATTGCTTATAATTTTCAATGTCCTGAAAGAAAAGGTTGGATCAGAGTATGGCTTTGAGAATTTGTTAAAGATTCTTTTTTTCTTTTTTTTTTTTAATTGGATAGGAAACAAATCATTTCATCGATAAAATGAAATTACAAAAAGAAAAATCCTATCCAATGGGCTATAAGGGAAGATGAACAGTTACAAAAGGGGGAATCAATTAAAACAAGAAAATAAAAGTTTCCACAGTACTGTAGAAGGGAAAGATTCCCACCTTTATTCCAAAATAAGGAGCTGCTGCACGTTCAAGTGAGAAAAAAACCGGAGCACCAAAGGACGAAGTTACAGGGTACAGCTGCCGGAGTTCATGGTTGTACACAGTTAGCCACAAGTAGCATCATCTTGTTCTAAGCTTATCTATCTAAAAAGAACCAGCTTATTTTGACATTAAACTGAGGAAAGCGATTGTATTTTATAAACAGTGACAAACATTGAAAAATACATAACCATTGATTTAAATTGGAATCACAATCAGTACCTCGTTCCGTATACCTGGAATAATTTCTTCACCCAAGCATTTGACTACATTTCCAACTGCATGCGTCCTATCTTCTGGTGTCTTCAAGGATTCATGCAAGCTTAAGCAAGCGCCAAATTGAACAGAATCATCCCGGGGGAAGGTAAACACATTCGCATACTTCTTCAGGTGATTAGCAAAGCTGCATAAATTACATTAAAACAAACAACATACAAGCAAAATTTGATGAAATTAGTACGAATAAATAGTATAAACTACATGGACGGATCATATCTTCGATGTATGTACCGTATCCTGAACGATATAACAGTAGGAACCTCACCCGTGGTGCACATGACCAACAATTTGGTCATCGATCACAAATGGAAGAAATTCGGATTGCATATCCTGTTAGAAGATTTAGTCAATTCCAAACAGACATGGAACCACATTTCATCAGTCTATAACTGATCCTGCAGAGAACTTGAAATGTAAAACGAATTAACGCGCACAATGGCTGCTGAAACTCATATGGCTTTGAGACCTACTGATCCGCGATTGCAGAGCTTGACCTTCTCGAAATAGCCGGTAAGATCTGAGGGATCGTCCTGAAAGCTTTCTGGCAGAGAAATGTGGATAGCGTCTTCCCAAGTAAAACTGCTGCTGGCAACCGATACAGAACGACAGGCGAAGGTCTTCGAGTGGTGTACTGTTGATGCCGTTGGATACCTCGCCCGGGAAAACATGGATGCGTTGGAAATGGAAGAGATAGGCGAAGAGTTACGAAATCGGTGTGAAGCAAGAGATTTGCAGGCCATGTGTTGAATTCGAGGACAAGTCGCCATAACTACCAGAGAAGATAGCAAAGGATGAACAGAGATGGAATGATAAGATTTTTAAAAAAATAATAATAATAAAATAAAAATTAAACTTTTCTTTTCATAAAAATGTTGCCAATATGGCAAATCTACTTGTTTACAAAAAAATGGTGTTCATTTCTTAGAAAATAAAAATAAGGTTTAAATTTGTCCTAAAATAATAAAAATAAGAATATTCACATCTAAGATATTTACATTTAAATATTATGATTACTTAAACAACCATTAAAGTAGAAACCTTATATCTAGAAAATCAGTAAGTATATCTACTTACTTGAATGTAAATTATTATTTATTTTTTTGGTCTAACTTTAAAAATCAAAATAATATTTGAAGTATGATATATTGTCTTTTCGTGTTCTAAAATTTTTCTAATAAATATTTTAACATATATATATTAAATCTCGAACTTATTAGATTGTTACGAAAGTAAAAGAAAAATATATAAATACACAAACTTATTTAATTGCATTAGTTAAACATATTAGGACATATCACATTCAACAATGTGTGAATTATTTGAGAGTACAAAGGCAGCAAAGAAAAAACTATAAAGGGGAGTTGGGGATGTATGAGGAATGAATCAAAGCCAAGGAGTGTTGACCAAAGGAGTGACGATGGCTTTGGTTTGAAGATACTTATGAACAGCATGCATTCCAGCGTCCCTACCGAACCCACTCATCTTGTACCCTCCAAATGGACAGCTCGAGTCGAAAGCGAAGTAACAGTTCACCCAGATGGTTCCAGCTCTGATCGACCTCGAAACCGTGTTCATTATGTCTAGACTGTTCGTCACTATTCCAGCTGCCAGCCCGAACTTTGTGTTGTTCGCGATCTTTATTCCCTCTTCGATCGTTCTGCCAAACCCCAAAAACAACCAAACAAAACAAATTAAATTAAACCCCACTACTTGCGTTTTATGGGTCTGACAGGGTTTTGATTTTACTTGAATTTAATGACGCAGAGGAATGGCCCGAAGATTTCGTCCTGTGCGATCAGCGAGTCTTCCTGGGGATTTAATTCAAGGGTTAGATATTGTAGAAGAGAAACAGAGGTGTGAATGAAAATTAAGCAGAGAGCAAGGGAGGAGTGAATGACGACCTTGACGTCTGTGAAGATTGTTGGCTCTACGTAATACCCCACCTCGCCTATACGCTTCCCGCCTGTCGCCAATGTGGCTCCTTCCCTCTTACCGTGCTCGATATATTCCAGAATTTTCTTCAATTGCTTTTCATCCACCTGGGGTCCGTACTGAACTTTAGGATCGAAAGGGTCTCCCACAACCCAAGATTTCGCCTTTTCAATAATCTTTTTCACAAATTCATCATAAATCCCTTCTTGAACCAAGACTCGGGAGCTGGCCGCGCAAGTTTCTCCCTGCATCAAACCAAATTTCTTTTATATATATGTAAAAAGCTCTGGGTCGTGTTGAAACGGATAACAACATTAACCTTGTTATAGAAAATGCCGAGGACAGCAATATCAGCGGCTTTATTCACATCCGCATCATCGAAGATTAGGAGCGGCGATTTGCCTCCTAATTCCAACGATACTTGCTTCAGATTGCTCTCGCTTGCCGCCTGCATTATCGATCTTCCCACCTTTGTTGATCCTGTGAAACTCACCTGAAAACCACGCCACAATAAATTTATTTAAATAAATACATAAAAGCCTAAATTATATTATATTTTAGCTACCTTGTCAATGTCCATGTGGTACGCAATTGCTGACCCGGCAGTGTATCCGTATCCTGTCACAACGTTCAGTACTCCATCAGGAATACCAGCCTACCAAAACGCGCCACGTAGGAAACCAAAAAACGAAATAGTTAATATATAAATATTGGAGAAGAAAATCCAAAGAATAGCGAATTTGAATTGATTTAATTATTCCGAGAAGATTGGGAGAGACCAATTTGGCGAGATGGGCGTAGAAGAGGGCGGAGAGGGGCGTCTGCTCGGCAGGTTTGACGAGCATGGTGCAGCCGGCGGCCAAGGCGGGGCTCGCTTTCAAGAAAAACATGGTGGTCGGAAAGTTCCAGGGTATGATGTGGCCCACCACTCCCATGGGCTCCATTAAAGTGTAGCCGTGAAACGGCCTTGCCATTTTCAATACCTCCCCATGGATTTTATCCGCGGCACCAGCGTAGTACCGTACCATATTAGCAGCCGACGGTACGTCGACGATCTTCCCCATCTGAAACAATTTTCCGCCGTCCAGGGAATCCAATGCTGCCAGTTCCTCCACGTGTTCATCTATTAAGTCTCCGAGCTTCATCATTATTCGTCCCCTATCCTGCACCGAATTACAGAAAAAATCCAAAACATTTATATTTCTTTTTCCCTTTCTTCTGTTTTATGAATTATTATAATCGTGGTCTTCTTTTTATAAATAAATGGCACATGCATGTCTGCATATCATAAAGGACACTTCCCTCTAAATTGGTATAAGCTGTCTCTGTCATAAGCTTGGGTTTTAATGGCGCATCCAAATAAGATAACTTTTATTATTACTTCTTCTACTTACTTCATCTTAAATATTGGAAGCTAAACGACTCAAATATAGATACGAAGTATATAAATCGAAACTATAATCTGAGCTGCATCTCAAAAAACCCCAAACTTTAATGGCTGTAAATAAAAAATACTTACAGCACCAGACATGCGGGGCCAAGGGCCGTGATCGAAGGCTTCACGGGCTGCTTTCACGGCCAGATCCACATCTTCTTTCTCACCGGCGGCAACCCTCGTGATAACCTCACCAGTTCTTGGATCGAAGGTCTCGAAAGTTTTTCCTGTTCATTTTGAAAGAAAATCATGAGTTGAGGGGTATCGGAGTTTTCCGTCTGAGTTTGGGGAAGTGGTGGGGTTCTCCGGTGAAGGAAAGCAGAGAAAGAGAGAGAGAGAGAGAGAGATACCTGAAACAGAGTCGACAAATTGTCCATTGATGAAGAGCTTGGTGAACTTGATTTTGGGTATGTTGAGATGGGAGTCGGATTTTCCATTGGATTGATTTTCCATTTCCCTGTATAATCTGATTGTGTGTGTGTGTGTGTGTTGTTGTGAGCGGGAAAAGATATGAATTCTCGATGAATTTTATGCGTTTCTTAGGGGGAAAACCGAAGACCGTTTATATCCGCAAAATCTGCTCCGCTACCAAAAATGAACAACATTTCTAGCCTCCTCCCTCTGGCCCACCTTCACGAACTTAATTTCAACTTCTGACTCTTTTCTCTTTTTTTAACTTTCTTTTTTCACAAATATTTGCCCCATTTAAATATTGCTTTCCTTAAATTATAAGATTAATTGTGTTCATTTCTTTTTTTATTTCTAAAGAGTGTTGAAAAAAAATCAATTAGTTTATTTATTTAATATAAGATAATCTTTTAATTGCATCTAATTTTGTTTAATATAAATTATTTCATACAAGTTTAAGAAAGAATAAATTATAAATAAAAATAGTTTTATGAGAGTATCGATGTGAACATATATACAAATATGGAAACGGTTAGAAAATGTAACAAATTTAAAGGCAACTTGAATCCATAAGCTGGAATGTATCAGTTTTAGCTTGAACAAATTGAAAAATTATTATTAATAAATCAAATATTTAAATTAAAGTGAGGATATTAAATGTCAAACTGTGATAATAGTCAAGTACTCGTTTAAAAAAACAATAATAAAGACATGTATTAAACGAATCGTAACAATAAACCAAACTATTTTTTATTTTATTTTAAAATCTCCTAACCAAAATCAACCTATCGATTAAAATATTTTTTTTATAATTTTGAAGAGTAAATTAGAATTATTATTTCCTTTGTGTCGGCACTATTAGCAAGCGACACGTGTACGGTTTTTTCAGCCGGTCGTCTTGAATGTGTGTGTATTGTACATTTTGGAAGTATTAAAAATAAATGTGGTTTTTTGTATCTTGAAGTTCAATTGCTGTGACATTTAGTTGTGCTAAAAAATCAGAAAATAAATATTAAGGCAATATGATAAACTATGAATTGGTGGTCGCGGATATAAATACATAGTAATTTATAATTAAAGTTTTATTTCATCCACACAATAAGCGTGGAAAAGGTAAACAGAAATGGAAGGCTTTTAATACCATAAATTATTCACTTTTTTTTTCTTCATTAAATTCATGCCTCACGCCACATTTATGTTTAAAATGATAATTAGTATTTTTACTGTATACAAATTAATATGTATAGTATTTATATGTAGTAATGTTTTTCATTTCAATACAACATTATTAATGAATGACATTTTTTCAAATCTTATTAATAACTTCAACCTACTTCAATGCTAAAATTTAGTTTAGTTGGCCTCCTTCAATAAATTGAGTTTCAAATTCAAACTAAAATTAATGTGTAGGTTGATTGTACCTTTCATTAAGTCACTTTTTTTTTTTTTGTACTTTTAATTAGTACATAATTGCTTTTTTCTTTCTTCTACAGGTTTCTAAATCAATAATGCTGAACAATTATTTATACGGTTGAACTAAAAAAAATAATTATGAATATATATGTATAAAATTTTAAACCCTCCAATACTACATTTCTATTGATTTTTCTTACCTTTTAATTCTATATCTACTTTTGTAATTTATTTGATAATTCACTTTATTTCTTAAGGTTGATAGTCGTTATTTTAATTTTTAATCATTAAGATTATAATTTATAAGGATCATAAAAAGAGTAGTCAACTTGTATGGTTTATAGATAATAGATTATTAATACAATTAAAGAACTTTTATGTCACGAAGTAAACTCAACATATTGTTAATTGTTATGGCCATAACTTAGGTAACTTATAGTAATATTAATTACTTCGTATAAATTTAATTATTGCAATTATTAACTGAGAGAAAAAAATAAGATTTAGTTTGTATAATTAAAAGAAGTCAACTATTCGGAAATTACAAGTAAAATAACTCAAAATTTTATACCTTAAAACAACTCCATATGTTATAACTATTAAAATATAAAAATATAAACTTTTAGGGTTTCGTTATTGCTCATTTTAATCGTAACTAGAGATGTTCACGGAGTGGGATGGGAAGCCTTCTCATCCCCGTCACTTATTTCATATCTTATCTACAAAAATTTTCAATTTATTTTTATGATGATCGAATTTTTGTGGAGATCTGTGATTCTTACATGGTATCAGAGTCATGCTCTTAATTAAGTCATGTCAATAGAATCCTCAAATGTTACATAAAGAAGTTGTGAGCCTCGAAGATGTAGTCAAAAGTGACTCAAGTATCGAACAAAGGGTGTACTTTGTTCGAGGGCTCCAGAGAAAAGAGTCGAGTCTCGATTAAGGGGAGGCTATTCGAGGGTTTCATAGGCCTCAGAGGAGGTTCTATAGTGTATTTTGTTCGAATGGAGGATTGTTGAGGATGGTTGGGAGGGAGTACACATTGGCTAATTTAGGGAATGATTATGTATTTAATAGTAAGAAATAATCTTAATTGGTAGAAGGCGTTTTAGAGAAGCCCAGAGCAAAGCTATGATTGCTTATGCTCAAGTAGAATATGATACTATTGTGAAGGTACGTAATTCCTATTTTCTCGTTTATTATTGTTTTAAAAAAATAATTTAAAAGATAGGAATACTTTTTTTCAAAAAAAAAAGAGAAAAAAACAAAAAAAAAGACTTTGAGTTAAAAAATAGAGCAAATAAAAGGCAGAATAAGACAGTGAAATCAGATTGTGGGGTAAGTAAGTGAAATGATGTTGATTTTGTAGTATACCTGGATGGAAAGAAGCCTAATCTCATACAAAAGAAGACAAAGTGTAATGATGATGACAGCTTACGAAGAAGTTGGGGGGTGAAGTTATTGAAGCTGGTTGTCACGAAAGATGGCGGAAGCAGCATCGGCGAGCGCAAAGCGGGCGGAGAAGGAGCGGCAAAGAATGTCGGGCTCTTCGGCAGCGTTGCCTTGGTCGAAATTCTGCGAGTAAGAGAAAGGATCATAAGCAATCAAGTTCCCTGAGGAATACGTCGTCGTTTTCCTCTTTTCTCTTCTCAGTTTCCTCCACAACACTTTCCACAGATTGGGTTGGTTCCCGCTTCTCCATCGCCCCAATCTGATGGTTTCATCGCTGCTCTTCTTTCCCATCATCAAAGCTGCCAGATGATTGATTTTGATATCATCAGACTTTAAGCTAAATGGAAGTCCGGATTTTGTAGATCCAATTCCAGATTGTGGGGCTTTCTTGGATTTTCAACCATCTTCCATGTGACACCCAAATTTTCAATTATTTTTATGTGTTTCTTCATAATGTATCGCATCTGCTATCTTTAATTATTATTGGCCCAAGAACTGTATCATATCCAATGGGTCAAACTGTTATGATGGCTTAATTAATTATCAAGATCATCTAATCTTAGTTCTTATTACACATGTTTAAGAAATGAAAATGAGGAATGGAGGTTTGTTTCATTCAAATGAAGATGAGAAATCCTGAATAAAGTTATGTTAATAAAGTGGATGAATTCAAGATTCCGACAACACATTTCTTTCATGCAAAACAACAAACCCCGATTGCTTTAAGAATCTGACTAGGAAACCACTCAGCAATGACTTGGAAAACCCCACTCTACAATTCCTTATGCACTAAATTTGGATACCAGAATAGAGCTTTGGGCTTGCCATGGAACCCATGAAATGCCAAGGTTTGGTACTCTCCCACGCTCAATTATGTTATACTTTCTCTCTTTATTCTCCAATCATTTCTTTTGCATTGCATGAAAGAAAGGAAGAAGAATTAGATTCTTCTTTGTCTTTCACCATTTCTTCATGAAGAAGACACATTTGGCCCCATCATTGAAGCAAAATAACGATGAATAATGTAGTATATCTAAGGAACCACGACCCTCCAAAATGATATGTCATTATTCTATTGACTAATTTAGGAAATGATCATGGATTATAAGTAAGGAATACATCTCCATTGGTATGAGAGCAAAGCCTCGAAGACAATGTCATATATTGTAGAGAGTCGTGATTTCTAACTTTGAACACAAACTTTTATGACTTCTCGTACCAATAGAGAGTGTTTCATACCTATAAACTCGTGATCTTTATCTTAATGAGCTAGTATAGAATACTACTCTCAACCATAGGTTTATGATTGGTTTATGATGAGAGGTGGATGAACATTAGAAAGAGAAAGCAAAAGTATTATGGTTGTGGGGGGTGAAGATAGCACGAAGCATTGGGCACACGAATCAACGGGTAATTAAAGCAACGAAAAAGAAAGAAAAGGAAAGCAATTTTTATGATGGGAATCCAACCAAAATCCTCTTTGTGTCAACACCTTTGCTTCTCTTTCTTTTTCTCTTTATATAAACTCCAATTCCACATATTCTTTTCTCTTCACTCCCCGCAACACAACCCATCATAAACCAAATACCAAAACCAAGATTACAAGGGACAGAAGGAAAAAAAGATGTGTTACCCACATGATTTACGCCCTTGGCTGGCAAGCCGGAGGGAGCTTTTGGCTGCGCAAAGCAATTGGGTCCTCTTGCAGGCAGCGTCGGCGGCTGGGAGTAGCAGCAGTGGCGGTGGGTCGGCGAACATGCGGTGCTTGTGCTCGCCGACGGGGCATCCGGGGTCGTTCCGTTGCAGGCTGCATCGAAGTGAGTACGTTTGGGTGGGGCGGATGGTGAGAAATGGATCGGCGAGGAGGAAAAGCTCGTGTGGAACAATGGTGTCTTAGAAAGTGATTGTTTTTCTATGAATACAATTGTCGTTCTGGTCTCTGTCGGCCAAATGAATCGCCCGAATGTTTGTGTATGTCCATAATAAGGACGAAATCCGTCCATTTTGAAGCGTAAGCTCTCCATATGAATTCTCTTCTTTTCATTATTTGATTTTTATTTTTATTTTTATTTCTAATTTTCTTTTTAGTATAATTGATTTTCATTTACTTATTTAATTTGAATAACTCAACAATAATTTCTTTAAATATATAATTAATTCCCTTTTTTTACAAATAAATTCTTATTAGATTAATGAAATTACTGATAACTTGCTAACACATTTAATTAGTTAAATAAAACATTTAATCAATGCATATTTTTTGAATTATTATTAACAATTTACAAAATGGGTTCAAAAAAATATTAATCTTTAGTAATGTTTTGAATCAATTTTGATGGTTTTAAGGTTACCACAATTAATTTAATAAAATACATAGAAATGGAAATTATTTTCATAAAATCATGATGATGGCACATGAAACCTTAAACTAAACAGCACTAATCCACAAAGAATTAAACATTTTCTTTTCTGGATCCTAAGTTGATAGGAGTGATAATTACAGACAAATTTAGCAGAGGATCCAAGGGGTTGTGATTTTGCAGAAATATGAACAGAAAAGTAAGCAAAATGAGGAGTTTTTATACCTGAGGGTAGCAATCTTGATGTTCAATCGTTTGCCTTTTTGTATCCACAAATACATCACATGATACCCTTGCCTGATAAGTAATAAAGAAGAACACCATTGAAACAAGAAACAGAGCACTGATACACATTACCAAGTATTTAAGCTCAATACTCGGACAAAAGAATGCTAGCAGACATTGTCCGTTTTGGTCCGTTATGTATCTACATTAGCTTCACGATTTTAAAACGCGTTTAGAAGGGAGAGTTTTCCACACACACCCATATAAAGAATGTTACATATCGTCCAAAGAGAACAATATATTCAAGCAGTGAGTTTTGATTGTTACAAATGGTATCAGAGTCAGAGACCAGATGGTGTGCCAGCAAGGACGCTAGACCTCAAAGGGGTGGATTGTGAGATCCTACATTTGGAGAGATGAACAAATCATTTCTAGTAATGGTGTGAAAACCTCTCCTTACAAAAGACGTTTTAAAGCCTTAAGAGATACTCAAAACGAAGAGTCCAAAGAGGACAATATTTAATAGCGGTGGGGTTGGGACAAGAGAGGTCGAAGGTAGGAGGGTGAGGTGGGAATGAGGAAGCAGACATTCATTATAATCATATCCATTGCAAGAGTGGGCAGGTCAGAACAGCATTGTTCAAATTTAGAATCCAGAAGAAGGTATATCTTCTTCAACCATTTCCCCACAATCAACAGCAAGTATCAAACTTGATAGCATTGTTTTGAATTACGCCTATTTTTGTACTGTAAATTTCACATTTCTTTGCAGGATCAAGAAATGGGTTCTAAACATTCAATGGGTCACCCACAAAGTTTGTCCTTTTCCAACTATCTGAACTTCTACACTGAGGTGTAATAGTTGCCAAAACTGTATACATCATTTAATCTTAAAGCGTGGAAATTGCAAATGATTGCAATCAAATAAACAAAAGCTATAATGTATGATGATGATGATGATTTCGATCGTCGACTATACTTTGCTTAAGAGTTAAGAATGAAAATCAAGATTACCTTAATGGGGAATTTGATAAAGAAAAACCCCATGAATCCTTCGACTTCCGTCTTTGAATCGAATGGAATGATACCTTTCCCCAAATCCTGAATCAAGTAAAAGGCATCGTGAATGACCTCAACTCCATTCAAATCCACAGTGGCATTCACATAAGAACACCCTCGAGCAGAAACTCGACCGCCGTCCGAGCTGACAAATCCAAGTCGTCTTCCCCGGTAGCCAACGGAAACCCCAAGGTAATTGTAATCGAGAGAGAAGAAGTTCTTATTGCGAACCCTAACAGAAGCAGAGATAGAAAGGTCAAGGACGAGAACCGGCAACAAACGGACTTTGGCGTGGTTGAGCTTCAATCGGACGAGTTGGAGCGAGGGATCGGAGGGGAAGAGTAGAAAAGCTAGAGCGGCGAGGAGGAGGAAGGCGGCGGAGTATTGGGCACAGAGGCGGAGAAGGCGTCGATGTGGGTATGGAGGGGGCCGGTAAAGGGACAATAGGACGAGGTTTTGGTGTCCGTGTCCGGCATTTTGGGGGAGGAGAGAGACAGAATCGTCCCTGGAGCTGGAAGTCATTTTTGGTTGAGAGAATTATAAAAGGGAAGACATTTGTATGAAGCTCTGCAAACAGGCCTCTGTTAAGGGTGGTAGGTAGGTTCAGCCTGTCAATATTTTACACCTCACAACACAGCGTATACGCAAAGTTTCAAATCCTACAGTACCATCAAAACCCACCGCATAATATGACGCCCAACAGCTTCAAACAGAAACAAAAACAAACCAGCATTGGCCTCTGTATGAACATGAGTGAGCCACCCCGGGGGCTGATGTTGATTTTGCCGTGGCCTGCCATTTTTGCAAAGCAACTGGGAAACCAGAAACAAGGGTTCAATTTTGTTGGGTAATGAGTACGGTGAGTGCAGAAATTGAAGCTAGCCGTCGTTTTCGAACGGGCCGAAATGGACTGTTTGCAGTGCAGCTGCGGCGTCTGGATAAACAGTTCCTTTTTCCTTTTTCTTTTTTGTTTGTTTGTTTTACATTTTCTGCAATCGAGGTCCCTCAAAAACACCCATTTACTTTGTTTTTGGATTCTTTCATTCATCGCTCTTCCCAAATCACATGGGTTCCAGCAAAAAATCACGATTTACAAGAAGCACAAGGGAAAAACCTCCAGTGAAAAATCAGTATCGAAATTTTGTCTCTTTTTCTTTGACTGATTCAACGAGATTATAAATGAAATGGGATTGCTTTTGATTTATTTATAGCTTCTTAGATGATATAAAGATATAACTTTGCTTCTTTGTCGGCCAGAAATTCAACAACTTTCCATTAACAACACAAACAAGTGGAAAACAACAAATTTTGCAAAATCTAGATAACTTCGTGGACTGGTACATAGGCGTGCAATGTTCAGACCAGTGCTTTGAGAAACTCGCTACTTTCTTCTTCTTCTTCTTCATTACCACATTCAAAACATACCCACCACCATAGAAAGTTAAGTTTCACAACAAAGCTGTAAAGAAAACTCTGGCATCACACTAACTCTAAATGTGCCATTGAATTACATTACCATGAAGGTGAAGTACAGGGAGAACCAGAGGAGGAAGATGATAGACCATTGTTAGTGTTAGAATCACTCCCTGAATTCCTCAGAGACGTGGCGTCTCTCAATGTAACCGAACAAGCCTCGGCTGGGAGCTTCTTCATTGGCGTTAAAGGTGGTGTATTTGGGAGGGAACGGATAGTACTTGAAGGAGATGCTACAATCTCGTCTTCTTCAGAAGAACCACATGTTTCCAATCTTGAGGGAGAGGAGTTTGGTGTTTCGAATGGGGTGGCTCCTCTGCTTGGCCTGATTGCATCATTGTCATAAATCGGATTTGAAATGTACATAAAATGGTCACTGCCAATGGAAGAACTGTCATTACAGGCAATGGCAGGGCTTAATTTACTCTGAGCACAAACTTTAGAAACAGATAGATCAGGCGAGGCTGAGATAAAGGGTGACGGCGGGCGGGATGGAGTGGAAATGAGGCCGATTCGGTGAGGGCTAAGGGATGATTCATGGGCATCAATGTCGATAACTCGATGAAGTTGAGTGTTTTGGCTCTTTGCTTCAACAACATCTACATTGTTGTCTTTGATACAGGGGACAGAGGGGAAAAGAAAGTTTCTTGGAGCACTAAGAACCCCATGAGCATACAAGCTGCTAAGAGAAATAGCTGGTCGGTTGTTGTCCCTGGGAGCAGCTGAAGGCAGAGACTGAGAAATGTTGGTGGCGGCTACAACAGGATTGGCGGAGGAGTTGGAGGAGGTGGTGGGCGGTGCAACACGAAGCCTACGGCGTCGGAGTAACAGAGAGCAGTAGAGCTCTGCAAGCAACACAAGAATAAGGCCCAACACAAAGGCAAGGCTCACCACCATTATCAGTGTAGCTCCCAATATCACCTTGGAACTTCCCTGCATGTTTCTCTATCAAACTCTCTCACTCTCTGTATCTCTACCAAGTAGTTAAAATCTGAAGGTATGGCGGTAAATATGAGGGTGCACTCAAGGAAGGTGAAAGGGATATTTTATTTTTGGCGGGAACTATAGAGAGAGAGAGAGAGGTCAGAGGGAATCTTATGGTGTGGGGAGAGGACTGACGAATGGGAAGGCTTTTATGTTCCGTATCCGAGATGGAGGATCCACACTTTCAGACATTCGAGGTAAAAAAGGTCTTTTAACCAATACAGTTTTCTACCATGAAAAACCTCTGCAGAAAAATGGTCAAATGTCAATGTCTCAATGATGTTGTTACGTTCAATCTTTAAAAGAAAACCAAAATGTCTGCAAGAATATAAAGTTTGGTCCCATAATGTTAAGACATGAAAGATGCGATAGGGATGTGTACAGAGTGAAAAGTTCAGGAGCAAGATGGTTTTTTTAAATAAAGAATAAGAAACTTGTTCACTTTGGATGAATGGGATAAACAGGGAAACCTAAAAAGTATGAAGCACAAGACTAGCAATCTCAACACGAAAATGGGGTCGGATCTACATTTGGCTATCAACATCGGTATCATTTGAAATTTTGAGGTTGTACAATCGCTATTACGGGTTAACAGTATACTACTTCAAAAACTAGTGATGACCATCGGATGTGAGATTCGACAGGATGCAGCAGCAGCCCCCACATACACGCAAGGGCTATCACAAAAGTTCGTGTGAGAGGCAACCAAAAGAGAAGACACACTTGGAATGCTTGATTATGGGCGCATCACCAGTTCACAGGCGATCTCAGAGGATATGTAGTGTATAATGAAACTATTTACCCTCCTTTCAAGGCTGCAAATCGAGCAGCCAAATCATCATAGTCAGGCAACTTCGGATGGACATGTTTAGCTTCACTTGATCGATCTGGTTGAAAGGAAGCAGCCCGAGTATATACTTTTGTTGCTTCTGATGGGCCCAGATGATGTTCACGAGGTAGCGAAACTGATCGTGCTGGTGGAGGAACTGTATCTGCCTGCATATTAGCCCCATCTCTGCTTATTTTATTTGAAGGGCACTTGGCAGGAGCAAGATGAATTTTAGGCTTCCTTCTCATCTTTCCTGGTTCAAATGTTGCGGGTTTCTTACTGTAATGTATCAAAAGGTTGTCTATTATCCTTTCTTCTTCATCCTTTTCATTATCCTCTTCATCAACCAACAGCTGCAAGCCTCGTTTATCATCTCTTCTCCTTCTCGAATTCTTTCTCACCGTTCGAATGTTCTCAACATTGTCATCAACTGACTGACTGGACCGTGGCTTATGGTGCCTTCTTCGCACTGATTTTGGTTTTGGCAGAGCATCAGGGGGTATTCTAGCACCAAAGACATGATCCATCTCACCATCACGATTATGTGTCTTCATAGGACTAGCAAACTGCCTCTCATGGTCAGAATGGCGTGGTTCTAACTGGATTACATCTGCAACCATTTCCGATTTGACATGTTTCTGAAGATCTGTCGAGATGCAATTGTTGTCATGGCCTGTACGGGATAATTCCAAATGGCCCCTATCCTTATTATCCTTCCTTCTAGAGTTGACTTTTACATATGGAGGGAGGGTACTGTTGTAGCTGGGTTTCAAATTATGATGTTTATCCTCCTCAGTATGAGTACTACCAAATATTGATTCTTTAACATCACTCTTAAATGGCAATCCTCTTCCATTGTGTGCAGTATGAGTATTACCAGATGATGGCTCTTTGATGTCACTCTTCGAGTGCAATCCTGCACCACTCAGATTAACACCTGGATTATTGTAAGGCGAAGACTTCAAGTAATTTGTACCTGTCCGTTCTCTGCCAATATGCACAACAGGTCCATCACCTGCATCTCCCAACACTTCACTCGAAGAACTGCCTATTGTACCAGTAGTCCTGAAGGCAGAGCCTCTCATTCCGTTTCTAGCTTCATGCATAGTAATAGGAGCAGGACCTGGATTATGGTAGGGTGAAGAGTTCAAGTAATCAGGACCAATCCGTTCTCTGCCATTATGCACAAATGGTCCTTCTTCAGCATTTCCTAATACTTCACTCGAAGAGGAACTTCCCATTCTACCAGTCCTGTGGCTAGAACTCACTGTCCCATTTCCACCCTCATGCTTATTGACTGTGGAACCTTTAACTCCATAATGATTTATGTGGCCATCAAATTTCAAGTTTGCCTCCTTTTTTTCATATACTCTCTTCTCGTGTCCATTATGCACAAATTGTCCTTCTTCAGCATTTCCTAATACTTCACTCGAAGAGGAACTGCCCATTCTACCAGTCCTGGGGCTAGAATTCACTGTCCCATTTCTACCTTCATGCTTATTGACTGTCGAACCTTTAACTCCATAATGATTTATGCGGCCATCAAATTTCAAGTTTACCTCTTCTTTTTCATATACTCTCTTCTCGTGCCCATTATGCACAAATGGTCCTTCTTCAGCATTTCCTAATACTTCGTTCGAAGAGTAACTGCCCATTCTACCAGTTCTCGGGCTAGAACTCACAATCCCATTTCTACCTTCATGCTTATTGACTGTGGAACATTTAACTCCATAATGATTTATGCGGCCATCAAATGTCAAGTTCGCCTCTTCTTTTTCATGTACTCTCTTCTCGTGTCCATCTCCGGGTAATTCTTGCCTAGATTGAAACTTCAATTCTTTTCCTCCTGAAATGGTACTATCAGGGGGATTGACGAATCTGTGCCTGCCATATGCATACTCAAAACTTTCTTTGTTTGATGCATCATCCTTACCCACCCTAAGATCAATTTCCTTAGCACGAGAAGGACTTTTTTCTACTGCTTTAGGTAAGCCCTGCAAAAGTCAGAGACGGGAAGTGCAAATGTAGGCAAAAATCTAATTATTTCCCATTGCAACTTGAGAATTATAATATATGACAGCTAAACTGGTGAGGACCAAAGGCACCACTCAACTGAAAATTTTACGAAATTGGAAATTAAAACTTTCAATCTCGTGTCTTACATGCTGGGAAGTAGTGATAAGGGGATGAAGTTCACCTGAGCGTAGGCTGGGGGAGTGGACATTCTCTTCTCAAAACCCGCAGAATCCCACTTGATTGAAAATTCCAATGCTATGTCTTGCAATAACTGAACTCTCTTCTCCAATGTGGAAGGCTTGGAAGCTAAATTTTCAACAAACTACAGAAAAAGAATTAGTAATTAGTCTCTGCAATAAGAAAGATTCAGGAAACCTGAAGTCGGTAGATGAGGCATTACCTTTTGGTTCTCCAAATGTTCCAAAGAAGTCCCAAATCTCTCCTGAAAAATTTGCCTGAGCTCACGCAATTCTGGCAAATCCGAAAATCTAGCAGCGGCGAACATGAGAGATGCAATAGCCTCACGACATTCCTCAGGGCATTCCCTGTGAAGATGATGAACAGAGGGATTCAGATTATCCAATATAAAACCAGAAGCCAAATTTATATGATGATATAATTTTTCTTATCCAGAAACTATAAAAGCAACAATGGTAAAACGACATCAAGTGTTTTTTGAATGATAGGAAGGTATCTTCCAAGCTAATAAGATATCCAACAAAATTTAACCAACTCCAGAAATCAATTAAAATCAACCTACCATTCATCCATGGCTTAAGTTCATCATGCATGCCAGACACCTCAAATTAACATGTCATCTCTAAATCAATAAAGCGCAATAAATTTTACGGTTTGATAGAAAAGCACAACATACAGAGTGGGAAAGAAAAAAGAACGGTGTATATCATACCAATATCCAAGGACCAGAAAATCTAAGGGGAAAAATAAAAAAGCCAGCTCTGAAATTTGAAAAGAATGCATGTAATGACATACACTAATATGTGCACTAAAATTCAATCAAATTGTGTACCCTTAGCTTCCAATTCTTCTGTATCAACACAACATATAAGCATGATTCAATACCTCTGCTTTTGCATGATCGGAAGATGCTTCAGCACAGTATCACATGATTGCTCCACGAAATCATAACAGGATAAAATTGTCAACTCAACTAGAAGCCCCTCAGCCTGTTGTCCACCGCAAGATTAAAAAAAGAAAACATCAATTTCTTAAAGCCAATTACTAGGTGAATACCACAATAGTTATCATAATAATCAGAGAAAATATAGAAAGGGGAAGCCCGGTGTGGGAGGAGAAAAAGAGATAGAAGTCCCCACTAATCAAACAAAGGTTCTAATTTCTAAATCAAAGACCCAAAATGGAATTGGAAATTGTTAGAAATAGATATGGTTTGCAGACGTAAATTTACACTTGGACAACACTACAAAAATAGTACATTTAAAAAAAAAAAATAATAATAATAATAATAAAAAAAAAAAAGCATGCCATTCATACACTGACTTGTTTGTCCTCGAACCCTAAGAACATCAAATCATTTTTCAATTCAACCAAATGATCAGAAGGAAATAATCATTCCACACAAAAATTGAAATGCAGGAAAAAAAAAAGACAAACAAAGTACCCTTCCATAAGCATTAATGTCCAGCCCATTTGCGAGCAGATCAGCAATATCTTTCTTCAGAAATTTCAGAGTCGCTTTCTTCTTTCTCCGGATCACATCGATCCGACTTTTGGTCAATTTAATCAGGGATTTGCTACAAATATCAAGAAACAAAAACATCCGTCCTTTAAGCTCCAAAAAAAGAAAAAAAGAAAAACCATAATCAGGATATGAAAAACAGATCGGATTAAATACCATTTGGATGTAAATCCCCGGCCGAGAATCCCATCCAACATCTTTCGGTCCTGAATTCCCTTCCAGTCTTCAAGCAATAAAACTCAGGCCCCAAATACCAGAGGAGTCATCACCAAAACTCGAAGAGAGAGAGAGAGAGAGAGAGAGAGAGAGAGAAAAGAGATAGGAAAAGAAAGAGAGAGATCGAAGCTGGGCAAGACGAGAAAGACGAGAAAGACGACGAAGCTATCAAAAACTCCACTGTCACGGAAAAGGTAATCTTCCTAAAGCCACTCGAGTGAGCCGTTCACTTTTTCAATTCTCTTTCTCAAAACACAAATTACCCATTTACAAAAATACCCTCACCTTTCTCACAAAAGTCACAACCCCTCACTAATCCGCATTATAACGTTGGAAGGGCATTTTCGGAGTTCAAATCCTCTTCTTGGACCCACCGTAAGAATCGGGGAGTGAAAATGAGAGAGAGATTGTGGGCGTTGGATGAGATGAGTTTCTCGTTTGGGTAGTGAGTATTGATGCTTCAAAAATGGGTTTAAAAAAACGGCCGCGTTTTTTAAGCCGATGATATTAACACAAAATTTAAAATTTTATTGGATAAAAAAAAGAAAAAAGAAATAAAAGTGAATTACCGCAGAATTAACGACCGTTATAACGGGAGTTGATTGGCGACATGTGAGCTGCACATAGTCGTGTGCCTGTTTTTATTCCCCTCCCTTTTTTGACGTCGTTTTTATCCAAATAACAGAAGAAATTGAAATTGAAACTGAAACTGAAAGAGTGTATTTATCTTTGTAATTTAAAGCTCTTCTTATCGTTTTCTACACGTTTTCCTCAAATAATGCCCTTTCAAGTGTACGTACTGATAGTGTTATAAATTCGATACAATCAAATAAGTTTCGTAGACAACCCAATTCATGTTGACTTATTAGTAATAGGCCAATCAAAGGGGCATTTATTTAAACCAACAAACAGAAAAGTTTAAAACAAGAGAAATGGGTTGACTCAGAGGTCTATTCGGCAGGGCAATGCTCATAAAATAGTAGAAATAAATTTAATTTTAAGTCTAAGAGTGGAAGACAGAAAGGGTGGAGCATGCGTGGCCGCGTCAGCATAAACAGCTCACCAACCGCAAATTTTATCCAATAAATGATTGGAAATTGTTCCCTTCCCAAACAAATCAAATAATACTAATAGACTTTGCAACACATAAAATAAAGATTCTGAAAGTTCGTGTTAATGTCAGTGTCGTCATATGGCATAACTATGAAGCTTTTGGTCATCCAGTCTGAGCACCACCCCCACCACATTATATGGTTTAGACTTTTTATAAAGGATTTAAAGAACCTTTGAAATGAAAATTGGTTAGAATCTTAAATAAAAAATTGAACATGACATTGTACTTCTAAACATAGAATCAGAGCCATGATGACTTTTCATCTAATGTTCTAACAAAATGGATGATTTTTTAAAACAAAATGACTTTAGAATTTAGCCAAAGACAAAAAGGAAAGAAGAGACTACTTTGTCTGGTGGAAATGGATTCAACAGAAGACAGCACAGGCTTTTTGATTTCACAAGATTCATCTCGTCTATAAAGACTAAGGGACAACCCAAACATGCGCGTGACTAGAGGTGGGTGAGGAAGAAGCCTAAACATCATCAAACGATTGAAAGAAAAAAGACTGATAAAAAAGTATACAAGTACTAAGATCAATTAACCAGTGAATTCGGTTGATTAGACATGCGTTGAAGAAGGGGAATTGGGGGAGTGGCCACAGCACTAAGAAATTATGAACAAGAAAGAAGCATTTACCTAATGACAACAGGGAAAGCAAGAAACATAATATCATTTTATTGCAATTTTCAGTCCCAAGCAAAGTAGTTTTCGAAAAATAACCTTCAAAATAGTGCTCCAATGGCATCAGAAAGTTCGGATGTCCAGGGGGGAAATTCATGAAATGGGTCGCTGAAAAAGATGTGCCCTTATCATCATCTTCTTCTTCTTCCTTCACCAAAAGCACTTCAAAAAGTTGACGAGAAAATGGAATAGGTAGTTTTCACGGTCAAGAAGTTCATGACGAACCAATCTCTCCGAAACCATATGCTGAGGGAGAACGTCACTGTAAAAAAGCAAGGTTGAGACAGAGGCTACAGGCTGGACAATTAGCGATAGCAGCAGCCTTACCAGTGACCTGAACAGAAATGGAGTAAGATTCTGCAACCGAAAAAAGAAGGAGATGGTTGTTTAATACTACCTGACAGTTGAGGATATAAAAAAAAACTAACCCAACTATTGAATATCAGATACCTACGTTCTGTTGTCATCAGAAAAGGAAAGAAATTGAAGAATCAAGAAAGATGAAGAAAGATTGGGAAGTTAAAGTTGATAGTACATACCATGAGTTGGATAGGAGAGGAAGCCAAAGCAGATGCTCTGCCGATGGATGATCCTTCAAATAGAGAGAAAGCGAGAAAGGAAGCACCTGAAAAAAGCTGCAAATCATCAACTGCTGACACTGGGACCTGCGCACTATCAATATTTCTGGCGAGGAATGCAAGTTTGACTTATTTCCAAAAGTAGTTAGTTTGTAACCAACGAATATTTAAGTACTACTTCTATTATGCATTCTCCAAAGTGAGAACCACCATATACTACATAGATAGTGGTAAGCTACAAAGTCAAAGGCTACATAAATCTAACCCCAATTGTTAAAATATGATTCAGAGTGCAAGAAGAGTAGATACGAATACCTGATTCAACTGCCCTTCATCCCTGCTAATACCGATCAGCCTTTAAGAAGAGGAAAGACTTTTCTCTAATGATTAAGAATTGCATTCAGTCATATTCTTGGGAAACAACAAGAAGTTACATTCAATGTGAAAAAAAAAACAGTTGTTACAAATTATGCTGGGATTTCTCTGGTTATAGCATGAAACGCTCTCGTGATATCCTGCTGCAGCTTCTAGAGATTTGCTCTTAAACAACATTCAAATATAGAGTTGAACCATACAAGCATGGACTAGAAATCGGAGACAAGGCATATCATTCATGATAATTATTCATAAAATACATTGTCTGAAGTGGGGGATTGAAACTCAAGAGAATAGGAAATCCTAAAAAGATTTTTGATTCAATACAGAATTGCAATATCAGTAGTAGCACTCAAACATGTTTGGGTCAAGGTTGAATATCTCAGCTCATCATCCCCTTAGGATTTCTAATGCTTTCAGCCTATCAAAAAACAAAGTGAAAATGGAAAAGAGGGAAGGAACTCAAGGAATTAATCAAAAAGACTACATCATCTACTGCTTCTCAGGCTCATCAGGATTTTCCTTGTCAGGATTTTCCTCTTCTTCCTCTTTCTTCTCTTCCTCCTCTTCGTCTTCTTCAGGGGGATCGCATGGCAATGGTGGTGGCAATGGTGTTTTCATGGGGCTAAATTGAGGAAAGATGTCTGGTCTACGACCTGGCTTAGGCCTATCCCACTCCTGCAACCAAATAGTCAAGAAGCATTCAACGCAAAGAACACTAGCTATAACCTATCAAGCACTTCACATATAAATTAACTTATCAACTAAAACTTAGTTTGTCAGGTGAGAACATCCGTAATTTCATATTATAAACTGAATTGACCGCCAAAAAAATGCACCCTAACAAATTTATGAACAACATAATGACATGAGTTTTAATTTCCAAAAGCGTCAAAAGTAGAAATCCGGGAACAGGACAGGAAACAAATTGAACAAACAGATATCACGCCTCAAATGAATATCATGACATCTACTAGAATCCACATACCCAAAACTGAATTTGCCATTCGCCAATATCTTCTTTCAATATCAGGTTAACAACTACAGTGCATTGCACATTAATAACCCGGTGCAAGAATACAAACAACACGAATTATCACAGATATATGCATAAATATCCAGGCAACAAACTGAATGTGATTTAACAACACATTTGCAGCCAATGGAATCCAGAAAATTATGGTCCATTCTCTCACGAAATATGTGAGAATATGAATAAACAAACATTATGATGGTCGATGCCCCTCGTCCAAAGACAGATATAGCCCACTTCATCTAGAGCTCGAGGATGGATAGTTCGCAAGGAAAATGTCGAAGTGACCGAAACTATCAGAAAGATACAATTTGCAGGGAAAACATGGCAAGATAAATCAAGAATAAGCCTTTTAAACAACCATCGATGATACAATTGAACAGTAAATGTATCAAATCCTAGGAAATGCTCCGACTCTCCACTAGCCAAGTTACATAAAAACAGAAAGCAGAATCTCCATCCATGGAAAGCAAAAACACAAAAATCCCATGAAAACAAACCGAACAACATCAAACACGCAGGGAAATAAAGGGGAGCGAGAAAGTTACAATCGGGAAATCGAGAGGATTGCGACGAGTAAGTTTCTCTTCCTCCGGGGCCATTCGAACCACCAGCCTCCCCGTTCTCCTTCTCCCAATTATCAAATTAGAATTCGCAATCGGCCTGTTCGGGAAAGAGCATCTGCAGCCACGAACACAGAAACTATGGCTTGTAGATGAGGAGGATACTGGTAGGTAGGCCGCCGACGGCAAAACTAGGGTTTTAGAGCTGAACAGGCAAAGCGACGCCATGATCTTTCTCTTCCCCTGCAGTGAATCCTCCTCGTCAGGTCGGGACCGAGTGAAAATTGTGGTGCCTGATTCCCGAAAATCAAATAGCCGCCACAAGCGCCTCTTGTTTTCTTCTCCCGAAAATCAAATAGCCGCCAACTCAATTACCCTTGACAATTACCGAATAATCAAACTCTCAATTATTTTACTGCTTCATTTACCATTAAAATTAAAACGCATGCAGATTTGTCTTCACTTATGTCTCCCTTTTCATCTTTTTTTCTTTTTTCTTTTTACTTTTTTTTATTACATATATGTGTATATATATAAATTCTATTATCCACATTATTACAACAATCATATTCATATATTAATTTAATTTCACCATAGTCTTGATTCTAATGTTACACTCTCAATTTAATTATTAATTCTAATGCTTCCACTTTATACGTATTATTAAAAATTATCAATTAATTTTGTTCATCTCTAAAGTTCATATATACATTTAAGTTAATGTTTTACTAAAAACTAGATACTTAAAGTTAAAACCTCTAATTTCGTCATTAATTAATGATACTTAAAAGTTAAAGATTAACCTCCCTAATAACAAAATTTACCATTTTGGATAATGGAAGGTAGCCGCATTTAATAAAATTTTGGAATATTGTTGGGTCCAAAGTTACGAACAGTCTGACCCCGCCATTCCCCCGTCTCCTCCATTCGAAACGGCGTGAACTACACTCGCTCGCGCTCTCCATCCTCAACTCTTCTTCTGTCTCTCTACGTGACTGATTATTATTGTACTCTTTTTTATTCCTCTTCCACTGCTCAGCGCCCACATGCACGCCCCCTCGATGTTCTTACCCTTCTTTTTTCTTCCTTCTCAAACTTCGAATCCCAATTATCATCGCCTTCTCTGTTTTCTTTGTCTCCTTAAGTGTACTGTTGGGTTGTGGGTTTCGCTGAAGATAGGGGCATATGATGAACGCGGCCGGCAGACAGGTTTCGAGATCGAATCCGGCGGTTCACCACCAACGGCAGTATTCCGATAATGCTATTGACGTCCTTTCTGGAAGATGGCCTCACCCTTCTCACCCTTCTAATCTTTCTCATGTACTCTAAAGCATTGTCGATGGTTTGGTTTAGTTCTATGCCCTTTTCTGATTGATTTTTCTTTTGGGGGTTTAGGATTTTGGGTCGAGGGTTAGCAGGGGAATGCAGAAGAGTTTCAATGATCTTGGGTCGGCTGATGCTTTGACGCCTCAGGCTCGGACGCGGTCTTCGAGCATGAGGAAGAATGCGGATGAGATGTTTCTTCCTAGTCATTACAGCCCTGGTTTGCTCGATCTTCATGCTTTC
Source organism: Cucurbita ficifolia (assembly GCA_033971965.1). Classification (NCBI taxonomy): domain Eukaryota; kingdom Viridiplantae; phylum Streptophyta; class Magnoliopsida; order Cucurbitales; family Cucurbitaceae; genus Cucurbita; species Cucurbita ficifolia. The sequence goes on from CM066972.1 coordinate 2,951,766, forward strand.
GATACTGAATTGTTACCCGAGGTTGCGTTAGTTTACCCTTGTCTGCTTCGATTTTACATTCTTTTGAATTTCCTTAATATGCGGATACTACCGATGTGCCATTTGTTAGTGCGAGTGTGCTTTCATGGCTTCTTTGATTTTTGGGTCATGGGGTCTTTCCCATTTCTCAAATTATCAGATAGTTGAAGTTTTTCCTCTCTTTCGACGCATCCTATGCTTCTTACTAGAGAATTACAAAACTAAGAAATGGAAGTTTGAGAGAAAGCTTTGGTCATCATTTAATCCATCTTTCCCATTTGCGTTGCTTGTTGAATATAGAACACATTGAGTCTTATGATTCCAATTTGATTTCTCTTCGTTCTAATAAAGTTTGTACTAAATAACTTGAGTCTTATGATTCGTTCTAATAAAGTTTTTACTCCATCATTCACTTCATTTTGTCAGACCACTCACCGTAAAATTCTGGATGAACCCGAGCCATTTTTCGCTGCTAGTATGCTACCTAATAAGCCTGGAGGTGCATCAGATAACAATCTTCTCAAAAGCTTTTCAGTTGACAAGGAAAGAACCAACAATGTTGCAAAGATCAAAGTTGTGGTATGTCTCCTCGATGCCATCGTAATATCTGTTTGACTCTCAAATAAGCAATTGCAACGCTGGAGGACATGTTTGGGAGTGAAAATCACTCTCAAACATACCCAAAGCCTTCCTATAAGGCTCTCATCTTCCCTCTCTTGCAGTACCACTCATCTGTATTGAAGACTACTAGTGCCTTCCTTTTATAGTACTTTTTTGGCCTCAACGTGATATGAGCTTGGAGAGGGTTCAAGAATTAGCTTTTCTTTTATAAGGCTCTTTGTAACTGAGTAATAATTTTCCTAGTCTTTTGGTGAAAATGCAAAAATATGCTTCATTATATGTTATAACTTTCCTCCTTACAGGTGCGCAAGAGACCACTAAATAAAAAGGAAATGACAAGGAAAGAAGAAGATATAATCACTATTGAGCGAACGTCGAATTCCCTTACAGTTCATGAAAAAAAATATAAAGTAAGTGCAACATGCTATATTTGAATTCCAAGTATGAGAAAGCCACAAAGGTTTTTTCCCTCTGAAAATTATCCCTTCTGTAGGTAGACTTGACAGAGTACATTGAGAAGCATGAATTTGCCTTTGATGCGGTATTGAATGAAGGCGTTTCTAATGATGAAGTAAGTACAAGACATAGATGAGTACCATTATGAACGTTGAAATCCGTTCGACTTCTAAACATTCTCTCGTGTTGATGCAGGTATACTCAGAAACTGTGGAACCCATAGTTCCTCTTATTTTCAACCGAACAAAAGCAACTTGCTTTGCATATGGGCAAACAGGCAAGTTATCGAATTCGCATGAAATTGTGTTCGGGTGTGGGAACCATAAGATGCTACGTGCTTATTGAACATTTGTAGAGGGATGTATATGTTTTACCTATTAGATATAGATCAGTTTGTGATGATTTTGACTTTGATGGCTGTCTAAAATAGTTCCATAACCTTTTCAAATAGATTACATTGATGTGCTTGTTCAGGTAGTGGAAAAACATATACTATGCAACCTCTGCCTCTAAAGGCGTCCGAAGACATTTTAAGATTAGTGCACCACGTATACCGGAACCAGGGTTTCCAATTATTTGTCAGTTTTTTCGAGATATATGGAGGGAAGCTTTTTGATCTCCTCAACGAAAGGAAGTAAGTTTTGTTGAGATTGTGGAAGAAAATGTTTGAATTCAGTTCATTTTCTGAATATATCATATTTCAGAAAGCTTTTCATGAGGGAAGATGGGAAGCAACAAGTATGCATTGTCGGGTTGCAAGAATACAGAGTGTCTAATGTCGACACGATCAAGGAATTGATTGAGAGAGGAAACGCCACAAGAAGCACTGGTACGACTGGTGCAAACGAAGAGTCATCTAGGTCACATGCTATACTTCAGCTTTGTGTTAAGAGATTAGTTGATAATTCCGAAACGAAGCCTGCTCGACTTGTAGGAAAGCTGTCTTTCATCGACCTTGCTGGAAGTGAACGTGGTGCAGATACTACAGATAATGATAAACAAACAAGGTCTGAATTTAGTTTTCAGAAACCTGGTTGCTATTACATATGAAGATAAGTTTTCCCGTTTTTTTCTCCTTCTCTCATGATGTGATTGACTTGGAAACATTTGTGCTGCAGAATGGAAGGTGCTGAGATTAACAAGAGTTTACTTGCTCTTAAAGAATGCATTAGAGCTCTTGACAATGATCAGTGTCACATTCCTTTCAGAGGCAGTAAATTAACTGAAGTTCTTAGAGATTCTTTTGTTGGTGATTCACGCACTGTTATGATATCATGTATTTCACCAAGCTCAGGATCATGCGAACACACTCTCAACACGCTAAGATATGCTGACAGGTGCGTTATTTTCGGAGACGTTACGAAGGTATATCCCATTATTTGTTAAATATGTTTTATGATTGTCCCTTCAGGGTAAAGAGTCTATCTAAAGGGAACAGCACTAGGCGGGATCCTTTATATTCAACTTCAAATCTTCGACAATCAACAGCTTCTTTGTTGTCTTCATCAGTAGCCATGGAGCAATCCTTTGAGGATAACAGAACTTATTTACCAAATGACAAGAACAGATTTGGTTGGTCCAAGCAGCATGAAAGGGAAGGTACTCCACCATTGAATGTCGAACGTATTCCTAGCAACAGGGCTGACATAACTTTGCCTCATCAAAAAAGCGATTTTGAGACCGACTCTCATTCGGATGATGACCTTGACGCTCTTTTGAAGGTAATAACATTGTGAATATCAAAGCATCAAACTTGCACATAAACCATCCGACTTTAAATGACATCGTACTTTCTTTATAATAGGAAGAAGAAAGCCTTGTTACTGCTCATAGGAGACAGGTGGAGCAGACGATCGACATTGTCCGAGAGGTTCACATCATTTTTTTCCTTTTATTGCATACGATATACGCCACCTTTGGTGGCTCTGCCTGTTTAGACCTTGTGTAATCTTGCGTGCATATACAGGAGATGAACTTGCTTGTTGAAGCTGACCAACCCGGAAGCCATTTAGATGACTACATCCTTAAACTAAATGTAATTCTATCCCAGAAAGCTACAAGCATTTTTCAGCTGCAGACTCAGTTGGCTCAGTTTCAGAAACGTTTGGATGAGTACAATGTTTTGGTGGCACCCTCCAGCAACTGAGGCAGACACCTCCATTGTTTTTCCCCTCCAACTGAGCCAGATCCTGAGGGTGCTGGTCGATCGAACTTGATTAGGCGTGTGGTCGACGGACAACCAAGTTCTTCCCTCAGAGGTGGTTTAAGTTTTCTTGATTGTACAGAAGATATATTCCCTGTCTATTGTGTTTTGTATTCATGGATGTTCTCTCCCTCTGAGCTGCTGCTGCTGCTGCTATTATGAGCAACAGACAATCAAGAAGGTACACATGATTCTGCTATTATGTTTTGATCATCTCGTTTACTCCAAGTTCTCCTTTTTTCCTTTTTACAATATTACACTATAGACTTGTAAAAAAAGAAAACTAGAAGGTTACACATGATTCTGCAACCTCTGGTGGATTTTAGTTGCCGACTTGGCAATGAATGAAACTTTGTCGAGTGGATTTAATGAAATTAGGTGGAAAATCAGTCAAAAATACAATAGTGTATGCAAATTGGCGGTGTCTTAATCTGGAGTTGCTAATCAAACTTAGACCTTAACCAAAATAAAGACAAGCTTTTTAATTGTTTAGCGATTGTCCCTAATCACTAACCCAAACAATCAGCCGCAAAATCAATCTGCTTCACCAATAGGATTGCCTTTCTCTTGCATCTCCTAGAACTTGCAAGAACAAACCTTGAAATTTCAACCCAATTTTTCTTTTCCAGAATTAAATTCGTTAATCCTTTGTATGATTAGATTTGTGGATATATTATCAACGAATTCAATTTTTGTGTTTTGACAATCTGTGTTTAAGTGTTGTTTATTGCCAATTATTTTGTGTCAAAAAACGACAAGATCCGTTTACAAATAATTTGTTTATTTTGTCTTACAGTTCTTAAAGAGTTATTTGTTGAAATAATGATATTTATATGTACATGTAAATTCAGTTATCGTACATGAAAATTAGTCACGTTGTCGGCAATACATATATATATATATATAAAAGGAAAGGAAGGCGACAAGGGGTAAAATAAGATCCTGCATAAATGGAAACCCACAATCAAGAGTATTGGAGCACACATAAACCTGCTCCCCAGCTCAAAACACCACTTTACAAAATGCCCCCTACCTTTTCCTTCTTTTCTAAATAATGCCCTCACACGTGTCCACATATCAAGCGACCACGCCTCCCTAAATCCACTCCCCCTCCCAGCGCACGTGTACCTCTGCTGGAATCTAAGCGAAACTCATCTTATTTCAGAACGTCCCTCCCACGCGCCTTCCAGTTTTGTTTTGTTTTGTTTTTATTTATTGTTATTAACTTCCTTCATATTTACAAATAAGTTGGATAAATTAAATAAGTGCGGAAAATATCTTTGTTAATGTAACGGCGTTGGCCAATGGGGTTTTTTTTTTTAAACGTGGGTCCCTTTCTCTTTCTCTCTCCTTTTCCAAAAATATCACATACTGCCACGTTACCTGCCCCCTCCTTCCCTCTGGCTACAGTACGCGCGTCCATTATTTATTTACAGTGCTCCCTCATCTTTCCAAAAATTCTCCTCCGTCCGCAGCTGCTTCTCTAAAAAGCTTATGGGATGGACGCCAACAACGACTCTGCGAACGACATTGTCGCCCCTTTTGTTCTGAAGACTTATCAGATGGTCAACGATCCCCTTACCGATACTTTCATTACTTGGGGCTCTGCCAATAACACCTTCCTCGTCCTCGACCCTCTCCATTTCTCTCACGCCCTCTTGCCTGCTTATTTTAAGCATAATAACTTCTCCAGCTTCGTCCGACAGCTCAATACATACGTATGTCATTTCCGATTTCCTTATATTATCTCGATTTTGATTCGTTTTTTGCTGTTTTTTTTATTGTGGGTTTTGTTTTGAGTAGGGATTTCGGAAGGTAGATCCCGATAGATGGGAATTTGCCAATCAGTGGTTTCTGCGAGATCAATACCATTTACTCAGAAACATTGTCAGGAGAAAACAGAGTACGAATTCGAGCCTGAGGGAGATGGGGGATGAGGAATTGGTGACTGAGATTGCCAGGCTTAGAAAAGAACAGAAGGTGTTGGAAGAGGAGCTTGAAGGCATGAAAAAACGTCTCGAAACCACAGAGAAACGACCGCAACAAATGATGGCGTTTCTTCATAAAGTCGCGGAAGATCCTGAAATTCTGCCCCGGATGATGCTTCAGAAGGATCGACCCGGTGCTCATATTGGGGATAAGAAGCGGCGATTGATGATTTCGTCTTCTTCCTCATCGCCGTCCACCACAACGGTGACGACGACGTCCTTGGAGGCAGAGGAAATCGAGGAGGAGGGCAGCTGGCGGGCGAATTTTTCGTCGCCGGAGGAGTCGGGAGCGGCGGGATTCTGTAATCACGTGCAGCTTTGGAAATTGGCGGAGGCGGAGGCGGGAGGAATGGATATAAGTAGAAGCAGTAGCGGCGGAGAGATGAAGAATTCGACGGAAATGATGGGAACAGTGGAGGAGAGTAATCCAGCACCGCCTTATCCGTTTTCTCTGTTCGGGTGTGGGTTTTAGTTAATTACTTTGATTTGATTCTCCATCATTTCCTTCCCTCCTCGCATTTTATCATCGTTCTTTTCTTTTCTTTTATTAATAATTCCTTCCACTTTCAGTTCTTCTTTTAATTCTCCCAAATACATATATATATTAATATAAATTTAAGAGCTCCTTCAGGGAAAAGAATCAAGAATCTTGGCTCTTGTATTTGCCCATGATTTACCCCTTCGTATGGAAACCTGGTACTGCTACACTAATTATTTTTCTAACAATATAAATTCCAAACATATATAATTATTTGAAAGATAGAAAAAGACAAATGAGGGTCTATTCTGTTCATCCTTTTTCTCTTCTTTTCTTGCTATGCTTCTTTCACAAGTCAAAATAAATATGTTTTTAATTTTGTTTATTTTCTTAATAAAAAAGAACAATAATGCATATAGACATCAACTTTAGGACGCATAAACATTAGTCAAATAATACAAAAATTGGCAGGAACTCAAAAGAAAAAGAAAAGGATCCATGAACATTGTGGCCTACACTTTGGAACAGGGGATGCCAAGTGTTTTAGGTACATTAGTCAAAATTCAATGATTGCAGTATTCAAAAAATATTTCTCACCCTATATCATATTGCGTAAATTAAATGTTTATTTTACCCCTGAAATCTTTATTCATCTCAAAATTTGCCCATATCCATAGCAACAAAAAAAAAAAGAAAAAGAAAAAGAAAAGAATTGGGACCGGTAATGGGAAGTGCCAAGTGGGACTGGGAGGGGTCAAATGAATAGAAATTTGGGTCCCACGGTACTCGGGTGCCCACGTGGAAGCTTAGACTACGTGTTGGGATTTGAACGGGCAGCAATATGGTGCTCCTCTGTCTCATCATGCTAACCAATAAGGCCCCACCACCTGTCCTTTCTTATCACCCAATAAAAATAAAATAAAAAACCATCCCAAATAATGCGGTTCGAACTCCGATGGCCCAACTTGCAATTTTCACAATTACTACTATACATTTATATATATAAATAATTAATAATTACCCATTGTATTATTTGTGTGGTTCTTTTTAAGCCGTGCATGGAATCCAATACGTACCCTACAAACCATTTTTATTTTCCTCCTTTAATTAAGCCGTTGAACACATGGTTGATATAATGACATGTGTTCTAATATTACAAAAATCATTTCACATTTTCCACATATATCCTTCCGTTTTAAGTATAAATAAGCTCAAATCTGTATATATAAAAGTATCAGATATGCTAAAAGTTTATTTGTGACACCATAGTAAAAAAAAGTATATGAATAAACTGAGATCATATTTGAACGAGAGCGATCTCGAAGAAATTTCATGTGAGTGAGGATATAACATATTAAATTTATGGGGATAGTCTTTGATCTTAAGAAGGGAGGAGTAGACAACATGGGCATATCACATGGGATGTAGAAAAATGTTGGAGCCATCATTCCGAATCCTAATACGAACTCTGGACATGGGTCGTTATATCAATAGACATAAAACTCATTATAAAAAATAAAATAATAAAAAATCTAATAGGATCTTTTAAGTTGGAAAAATTGCAATACTAGACCTTATAATAAATATTATCATTTAAAAAAGTCAACCGTGGAGAGAAAGCATTTGGTCTAATGGGTTTGAAAAATATAATTTTGGATAAAGCTATTCATACTAATTACATAGAGGAATGAATTTGAAAAGTTTAATGTAGACAAGAATTGTACTAAAGGGATGCTTCGATATTATTCTTTAGATTCCGAATGATTATATCTATTGGAAAATAATGGACCACTAACCTTAAAATTCTCTCCAACCAACGCCACTATGTCACATCCATCCTATACTTCAAGTACTACCACCAACATGAATAAGTGATATCGATATCAATATCAATCAGCTAGCTAATAAAACAAATTAAATTTGTCAATCGAATCAATTGTGGATGGACAGACTAAAGACCAATCATAGCGAATTAATACGTAAATTTTTTGAAAAATAACTTTGTGAATTGACCGTGTATACTGAAATTAAAATTATAAGACCATTTTACCAAATAATTAAACTTAATCAAATTGGACAATAACAAAGTTAAATCAAAACTCAAATTCAAATTCAAATGGCTAGGCCCAAAGCCTAAAATGCTCAAGTCCAATGGTTGGGCTCAAGAGCCATTACAGCCCAAACTCACATCACATGCTCGTGGAAACTTCTTTAAATGGAATAGTTCGTTCATAAATTGAACTCTCTCTCTCTATTTGTGACAGTACGAGCGTGCAAGCCGAGGCCTAGTCTCCTAGTTTTAAAACGTTTATGTTAAGATATTTGTAAGAGTCTAAGTTCATCATTAACCGATAAAACTTGTATGGGCTAATAGATATTGTTGCTTTGGCCTGTATAGCCATCGATCTTACCATTTTAAAACGTGTTTATTAGTTAGAGATTTCCACACCAAAAATGTTACATATTGTCGTTTTGGTCTGTATAGTCATCAATCTTACAGTTTTAAAACGCATTTATTAGTGAGAGTTTCCACACTAAGAATGTTTCGTTATCCTCACTAACCGAGGTGAGATCTCATAATATCGAAGGTGGAATCTTAAAAATTACAAGTTTGCCACGCCCCAAGACCCATATATCATGGTCTAAGCCCTGTAAACTCCAATACCCAGAGATCAAAATCCAAGCTTTCTTCCAGCAACCAAGATTTCTTGGAACGTTTTGAAGTGGGTAAGAGAAGAAAATAAGTTGATTTCCAAGCCAATGCATAACTGATCCTAACCGTTTCTTTCTTCTTCCCAACTTCTAAATCAGTTCTCTTTCCCGCCCCCCTTGTACTCTCCTTTCAATGGACGAGTATTGGAAAGAATTGGAAGGCAAAAGACTGCACGATCCTCTCACCCAAAAACATGGCGACCCTGTTCCACAAATTTGGGTTCAAGGCCCTCTCATAGTAGGCGCAGGACCATCAGGGCTAGCCACCGCTGCATGTCTTAAGCAAAAAGGCATTCAAACTTTGATCCTTGAAAGAGCCGAATGCATAGCTTCCTTGTGGCAGTTCAAAACCTACGACCGTCTCCGTTTGCATCTCCCAAAGCAATTTTGTGAGCTACCACTCATGCCTTTCCCCTCTCATTTCCCAACTTACCCAACAAACCAACAATTCTTGGCCTATCTGAGAGGCTATGCCCATTACTTTGAGTTGAACCCTGTGTTCAACAGCACCGTGACAAGCGCGGAGTGGGACGAGCGATGTGGGTTTTGGAGGGTCAAGGCTGTTGGTGAAGGGAAATTGGTTAAAGAGACGGTTGTTGAGTATTTTTGCAAATGGTTGATTGTGGCTACCGGTGAAAATGCTGAAGAAATTGTTCCTCAAATTGAAGGGTTGGAGGAATTTGAGGGCCCCGTTATTCATACTAGTTCTTACAAAACTGGTGGAGCGTTTCGTGGGAAGAAAGTTTTGGTCATTGGATGTGGAAATTCCGGTATGGAAGTTTGTCTCGATCTTTGTGACTTCAACGCTTCCCCTCATCTCGTGGCTCGCAATTCGGTAAGCAAATGTCCAAGTAGAAAATGTTAGGAATTACGTTCATAATAGTCAAAATATGTTGAAACAAATCACTTAGGCTTATTAATTCTCTATTCTTACTACTTCAGTTATTTGTTTTGATATAATTGGATCGTGGGTCATTTCTAACATAAAATGAGTTCGTGTATTGCTTTTCATTACGGTCATTGGGAAAACTTTTTGACATTTTTTTTCTTTTTTTTGTTGTTCTTGTAGGTGCACATTCTACCCCATGAGATGCTAGGAAGATCAACTTTTGGATTGTCCATGAGCTTGCTCAGATGGCTCCCCTTGCGTTTAGTGGATCAAATTCTTCTTCTTCTTTCACGTTTTATACTCGGAGATACTGCCAGGTTGGGGCTCAGCCGCCCAAAACTTGGCCCTCTACAGCTCAAGAATCTGTCTGGAAAGACGCCTGTTTTAGATGTTGGGACCTTTGCAAAAATCAAAACCGGCAAAATTAAGGTTTGCTAGTTGTTCATTAATTCTCAATGATTTCTTTTAAATGTATTGATGTGGTTTTTATTTGGTCTTTAGGTCTGTCCAGGAGTGACCAGACTTAGCCGCTGCGCAGCCGAGTTCGTCGATGGCAGTGTCGAAAACTTTGATGCTGTCATTTTGGCCACTGGTTATAAAAGTAACGTGCCCTCCTGGCTAAAGGTGCATATCCTCTTTAAAGTTTAGTACTTTTCATTCATAGATCTCATATGATAATATTATTATGAATCACGACTCTCTACAATAGTATGATATTATCCATTTTGAGCATGAACTCATGTCAATGTAGATGTATTATTTACTTATGAATTCATGATTATTTCTTAAATTAGTCAATATGGGACTCCCTCTCAACCATTCTCAACAAATATAATCTCGAAATTCAGAGATTTGAGTGTTAAATCTCGGGATTTTAGTTTACATTGTAGTGAGAAAGATTAAGAAGATGCATAATTAGAAACTAAAAAAAGGGTATACGATATTTGCAGGAAAGAAATATGTTTAGTGAGAAAGATGGGATGCCAAGGAAGGAAATTTCAAATGGATGGAAAGGAGAATGTGGATTATATGCGGTTGGGTTCACAAAGAGAGGGCTACTTGGGGTTTCAATGGATGCCAGAAGAATATCAGAAGATATTGAGCTTTTCTGGAAATCACAAATCCAAACCCACCATTAAAGGAACCCCTTTTGAGCTTACAAACACTAAAGTTCTGCACTTTCATTCTTGGTTTTGCCACAAATTGTGGGTTGTACACCAAAAATTTAAAGAAGATAATATCTGTTATTAATGGATTTGGATCGTTACATAAAATCTTTTAAAAATATCTTCAAAGTGAGTTTTGTATTGAATGATGACTCAAATCATCATATATTTCATTCTATGGGACCATACACATGACATTAATGAAGGTTTGGGAGACGTTTAGAATTTTGAAGAAATTGGAAGCGATGGTAGAACAACCCCATAAATGAGCATAATACTCAAACTCATAATTGGTGATTAAATGGAATGATAGAGAGGTTTATGAATATGAAGTAAGCTATATTGAGGGACCATTTATGACTGCTGACCTTTTTTTGATGAAAGCAACCAGATAATAAAAAGGGTGTCAAAAAGAAAGAGGGAAGAAGGGAGAAATGAAGCTACAAAAACTTGCATGCCACTCACCAATGGGTCCCTTCAAGATTAGGTTTGAAAATGTTAAATGTTGTACCCTTTTCTTCACCCTTATCACTTCCCATTTCCCCCATCCTTATCATTAATTCGGACCACTGTTCATTTTCACGAGTGTTTACACACTCTCCCACCATCCCCACAAACTTCATCCACTTTAATAAACCAGGGAATGAGATTCAAACTCTTGATGGAGTGATTATGAGAGTGTGGGAGTTGGAGTAAGGGAGATGAGAGTAGAGAGTTAGGTGTGGGAATGGGGATGTGAGATCTCGGTTGGAGAGGAGAACGAATCATTTGTTATAAGGGTTTGGAAACCTCTCCCTAGCAGACACGTTTTAAAATCGTGAGGCTAACGGCTATACGTAACGGGCCAATGCGAACAATATTTGCTAGCGGTGAGTTTGAGCTGTTACAAATAGTATTAGAGTTTGACACTGGACAGTATGCCCGCGAGGACACTGGCCTCCAAGTGGGGTAGATTATGAGATCCCACATTAGTTGGAGAGGGCAACGAAACATTCATTATAAAGGTTTATAAACATTTTCCTAGCAGACGCGTTTTAAAACTGTGTACGAACGAGTTAAAGTAGACAATATCTGCTAGCGGTGGGCTCGACGGACTTAGGCTGTTACCGGAGATGAAAAGGAGAATCTTTGTAAGAGAGAGAGGAATATGTGATAGAATTTGAGAGGATTTGGTGGGCTTTATTCCGACCGAATGGGAATGGAGTTGATGAGACACAAATAGAATCTTTATTGGCTTCATAATAATACATACTCTTGAGAGAAAGAGATAGAGAGAGAGAGAGAGAAAATCAACATCAAGGGATGAAAGGGTTTGGAGATTGAAAATGTGATTAGGGACCAGGAATGGGTGGCCTACTAATAATTGTATTTGGTCCATAAAACATCCCATTTTACCATATTTCTAAGTTAAAAAGATGAGAAAGGAGAGGCGAAGCAAGCAAGCAAGCAAGCAAGCTAGTTGGGAGAAAGGGACCAATATTCACGTGTGAAGTTGCAGCAGATAGAGTGATTACATTACATTACATGGCGCAGCCCCATGCAGCAGCCCTTTCCCTCAGCACAGCAGCCCTTTCCCTCAGCACAGCAGCCCTTTCCCTCAGGCACAGCAGCCCTTTCCCTCAGGCACAGCAGCCCTTTCCCTCAGCACAGCAGCCCTTTCCCTCAGCACATGCTCGTCCCTTCCATTTTGGACCATTCCATATCGTTGTTCCTGCCTCTCCTCTACGGCTTTCAATTCTCAAGTGGTCCTTTTCCTCTCTTTCTATATTTTATTAAGTTTTGTGAGCCTTCTTATTGGTATTATATATCTTTCACCACTGGACCATTCGCCATAAGTTAAAGGACGCTAGGTTTAACCACTATGGTGTCATTACTTCCACACGCCCACACACCATTCAATTCTATTTCCCCAACCCCAATAATATCATATTGTACGGAATGGCACCATAATTTGTATTCCCTGCGCACATATCCCACACCCCAAGACATGTGAAGTGGGTTTAAATTTTTGACCTCTTAATCTTGATGTGACAAATAAAATAAGGGAGAGACGAGCGCTTTGTTTGTCTTACTTCACTTAGTACTATCTTAATTTGTATAGCATTTCATTGTTATTCTCACACCTTCTTTTCCTAACGGTCTAAGCTCATAGCTAGTAGATATTGTTCTCTTTGGCTTCCTTTGCAGGCTTCCTCTCAAGGTTTTAAGACGAGTTTTAAAAACATTGAGGGGAAGCCCGAAACGGAAAGCCCAAAGAGAACAATATCTGTAACGATGGGCGAGGAATGTTACAAAAGATTGTGAGATCCCACATCGATTGGAGAGACGATGAGTGCCAGTGAGGACGCTGGACCCCAAAGGGGTAGATTGTGAGATCCTATATCGGTTAGGGAGGAGAATGAAACATTTTTTTTAATAAGGGTGTAGAAATCTTTTACTAGCATACACGTTTTAAAAACTTTGAGGAAAAGCTTGAAAGAAAAAGTCGAAGGAGGACAGTATCTACTAGCAGTGGGCTTGAGCGGTTACATTTGCTTTTTAAACTCTTCTTTAATCCTCAATTTCTTTCATTGTTAATTGATCTAATTTTATCTATAATCCATTAAAATCTTTGTTTTGCTCCAAATGCTTGATTGCTTAAAAAATAAATGGATATGTACGTGAGTAATAGTCATTTCACCATCAAACTTTTTCCACCCTACATCATTTGGTTGTAACTTGTACCTCGATCCCAATAACGAGTGATCGTGCTTTCATTGTGGATCAGGTGTCACTGAAACGTTGTAATAAAGAAGAGGTGGACATGCCAGATTGAATAGTATCCCATAGTTATTAAAAGACAGCCAGATTGAATACTTTTTCAATCATACGACGTCATTTGAAAACATAGATTTGAAAGAAAGAAAGAAAGGGAAGGATGGAGGTGGGTTTACGTAGTATTTTTTTGGTAGGTTTTGAAAGAGGAATGGGATGTGGTATATGTGGGTGTTAATAGGCATAGCTTTATATGAAGAGGGTGAAAAGGGCAAGACATGCATGCAGGCGTGTGAGAAAGAAGAAGACGACAAATCCTTCATATACACCACAGCCTCATGACACTGACTCTTCATACTTGCCCTAACTTTTCCTTTCTATTTCTCCTGATAGACAAAAAAAGACATATCATCCTCACTTGAAAATGGAAGAGGGAATGGTTCACAGTCATCATTAAAACAAGTTAAAAGAAAAGTATAATAATTGGTTTTCGAAAATGGGCTGGTGGAAGAAAGTGATGGATACATGAGTTGGTTTGTGAGATTTCACATTGGTTAGAGAGAGGAACGAAATATTTTTTATAAATGATTGCGAGATTCCAGATCAGTTAGAGAGAGAAACTAATCCCTTTTTAAATGCTTTTCTTCCTACAAACACCCTTTTGGATCTCCTTTTTACTCTCATCGGATTCCACGATCCTTTTGGTCAAATTTTAATAAGAATCCATTAGAAAAAAAAAAAGAAAAAAAAAGGGATTGTTCATTATGATTTGGATAATCAAAATCGAAATACTTGATTACCAAACACCTTTTAAAAAAGAAAACTATTGTGTAAGACATTAGTGACTTAGAATCCAAGGCTGATACCCTTAATTTGGGTAGCTTCTTAGAAAAAGAAACGCAAATTAGCATCCATTTCAACATCCGGATTAGGCGCCGACAGCCACCTTGATTTCCACAAAACCCCAAAAAAGTAATTGTGTTTTCTACTCATTTGAAGCAAAAACGACAGTCAAACTCAAAAACCATTATTCCTTCATAAACATTCAAATCAAACTACGTTACACACACAACTCTATCATTAAATTTATGAACTCAGATGAATCATAATAAACATTGAATCAAAATTCCAAATGATACCCATTAAAATATGGTCTACCGGAAATCCGAGGACCAAAATTCAAATTTTGTTCTGTTGAGAAGACGAGGAGTTAGAACAGAATTCAGCGAACATGTCCATGAAGAATCTGTCCACAATTTCGAGGTATGTCGGACAAGTGAGGCGAGAGTAGTAATGAAGGATCTCTTCAATATCCAAACTATGATCCACATTTCTCGCGTCTAATTTTTCCAACTCTTTGATTTTCTTGGCAACCAAATACACTCTCCTCTCATCGTACTCGTACAACCTAGTACTCCTCTTCGACCCCGGTTCGCTGTTTTCTTGGGATTTCCTTTGATGGGTCGCTCCAATTTTGATGCTCTGTTGATTTATTTCAACTCTGTCCATCTGGGTCTTGTCGATCGTCTTCGAAAAATGAACTGCATTGTTGCCATTGTTCTTCGTAAAGCTTCCATTTTGGACCTCTTCTTGGGATGTATTGAAATGATCAAAGGTTGAGTCTTTATCCATTTTGGGGCCGGCGGTGAAGGGCGGCGGCGCCTTGGGTAGGCGATGGTAGGTGTTGGTGAAGAAAGATTTGAAGTTCCATAAGGTTTTTTTGAAGAATTTTTTGGTGGTGGAAATGGAGGGTAGTAGGAACATTGAGGGGGGTTTTGTTTTGGTGAGTGATCGAGGGAGTTGAATTGTTCTATTTGGACAGAGGAGGAAGAAGAAGAAGACAATAAATAGGAGAGGGGGTTCGGAGTTGGTCATTATGATCTCTCGTTGAAGATTTCTTTATAGAGTAAAGAAAGCCGGAGGAGCCGACCGCGATGGATCACTGTTTTCTTCTCTAATAAATCTAACTTTTAGTCTCTACTTTAATTTGATGGATTATTTTTTGTTTTTCCGAAAGATCTTATATTAATGAAAATGTATTTCTTATTTATAAAGATCTTTAGTTAGCTAATCCCTCTCAATAATCCTCAATATCTAACGCTTAACAAGTTAAATTATATCTAACAATATCATATTTTTACACACATTTTGTTTTAACGTTAGATATTGATTGTGTTGTGTTGTTTGGTGTTTTGTTCTCTAATTTCAAGAAATTGATAAAGGGAAGATTTGATCCAAAGGGACTGTTTGTGTTTCTCTAAAGCTGTCCCTGGTTGGTGCATTTAGCCTTTTTAGGAGGAACATAGGAGCGGGCACTTGTCCCTTAAAAATCACTTCTTTTCTCTCTAAATTTCAAAATTAAACCTAAATTTGTAGTGCGGTAACAATTTCAATTTTAGATAAACTCTCCATTCAATTTTTACTAATTTACCCACTAATTTGAACAAAAATCAATGTGAGAATCACCGTAATATCAAATGCATATTTTAAACGATCAATTTAAAATTAAAAATGGATAGAAGATGACAAATTTAAGGGTATTTGTTGTATTTGAGTTGTATTGTATAAAAAAGAATGGACATCGACACATTATCCATAATTACCTGGCGTGTGTAATTATGAGCTTAAATTGTAATGTGTTTGTTATGATCATTTGATATGATGCATCCAAAATGGCAGATTATGAGTTGAAATTTAGAATTTGAATAATTATTTCTTAATAAAGTATGGAAGCAAGTTATTACGTTTCAATGGGGTTTTTTTTAGTATACTTTTCAATGCCTTTGTTTATGTATTCATTTTGCAGCAATTCCGCTAATCACGCCATCAAAATTCAACATTTTCCTTACCCATTTACTCTTAAAGGTTTTTTTTATAAAAAAAATTATTATTATTATTAATTAATGAGGTTAATCCCTAAGCTTTTATTTAATTTTAAAAAGTATAATAAATTTCTGATTTTTTTAATTTTTTATCTAATGGATTTATTAAATACAAAATTGAAAGGGTAAAAGATTTGAATCTAGAAATGTTCGCGAGTTGAATTGGATTGAGACATTTTTCAGAGCAAACTCAATTGTTTCAACCTAAATAACTTTTATTAAATAATAAACTCAACCCAACTCAACTATAATGTTTTGGATTGGGTTGATTCAAGTTGCTCCGATCATTTATTAAAAATAATAATAAATGTAAAATGTTACTTAGTCAAATCTAAGTTTAGAGGAGCTCATAAACTAAGTGATACTATCTCTATTAATATTCAGTTGGTATTGAGATCGAACTTTGAAAAATTGAAACATTTTAAAAAAGTACTCAAGGATTGTAATAGTCTAAGCTCATTGCGAACACAACGATCCATCTCCTTGGGGCCAGCGTCCTCGTTGACACACCATAAATACCAGTTGTAACCATTCAAGTTTACTATTAGTAGATATTACCCGTTTTGATCCGTTACGTATTGTCATCGATCTCACAATTTTAAAACGTGTTTACTAAAAAGAGATTTCTAAAACTTTTTAACGAGTGTTTTGTTGGACGGGATAATGAAGAAGAAGGGTGAAGAAGAAGAAGAAGAAGGGTGAAGCAGAAGAGTGATTAATGATCCGTTGACACATAGATACTGATTATGATTCATCAATAATGGTTTTGCTTAGCTTTGTTTTGTATGAACCAAAAGGGGCAGCTCAGCTCTGGACCTGTGCTGTAAAACCCCATCACACCAGACGTTGGAGCAGAAAACACAGGCTCAAAACCCCACCAAATCCCACGACTTACCACACCATTTATTGACCAAACACACCCAATTCCTTTCTAACCCACTCTTTGTCCTTGCCTGTCTGCCTCTTCCTTTACAATCTTCCAAAAGTTTTTTTTTTTTTTTTTTTAAAGAAAAGAAAATATTAAACTACCATTTTAGATTATTTTAACTTTTTAATAGATCACTAGTTTAACCACCCGATTTATTAAATCGAACATTAAAGAAATTTGTAAATGTTGAAGATTGGTGGGAGAATAGCCTCACATCGACTAACTAGGAGAAGATCATGGACAATATCATACTATTATAAAGATTCGTAATTTCTAACAATAAAAACGAAGGAAGGTTAAGAAGCAGAAGAGAGTATTTAAAACATAATATACTTTATTTTTATTGTTAGAAAACATCTATATGTGCAATTAATCAATTCTTTGCGTATGTGTGCGTCAATCTTGATAATCCATGTGTCATTATGGGTTAGTTGACAACTCCCGAGCTAGGTTTATTCCAACATAATACCTCATGAAAACAATACATAAAGACGAGTGGCCCCGAGTCTAAACTAACTATGATACTTATGTGTGCCAATAATGAGAGACAATGTGGCATTAAAGGTTAGTTAATAGCCTCGTAGTGGGACTAAGCCCATCCCAACAAAGTGGCTCGCGTAAAAGATTCACAACTTGCATTTGCACGCTCGCACATAATATGTATCACAATATATTGTACATGCATAGAAAACAGTTAACATTAGAGACCACATGAGTTAGTGACGAGCATGCTAACATAAGGGTAGTCGTAACATTCGTAACAACCCACGCATAACCTCAAAACTGAAATTTGTTCACCTGAGTTACTTAATAACTTGTTGTTTGTCATTGCTTGTGAGGCCCACTCGTGAGGGAGTTTAGTCAAGTCACGCCTCTTTGCAATCCTTAGACATAAATTAAAATTTATAGGTAACAAACCATTTAATTTTTAAATTTATAAATAGAATTAAGATTTAATAGACAAATAATTCAAAATCAAATAGCTTATCAAATAATAACAGGAGACAGTAGACATAGACATAGACAGGAGACATCACTGAATCTGTTCTTATCCATTAGCCTAAACTATGTAGGCTTCAGAACTCACATCTAATTTCAAGTCAAACACACGGATTATCACTATTATTATAATATAGTTTGATGTGAAATTAGGTTTGTCTTTAGCGTTGTTCTTTAGTATTCTGAAACCAAAGATCCCCACGGATCTCTATTGAAATGGTTTATTAGCATTGCATGAAACATAATGAATGGTTGTTGTGAAGAACAAAACAAGATTGGACGCTGTTTTCAATATGCTGATGTTCTTTCTTCATTCTTGAATTTCAAATGAGGAGAAAACCAGAAATGGAAATTATACACGAGGAGGAAAGAGTTTGATTAAATAAGCAATAGAAGTTCTTAAGAACAAAAAGAGAACGAAGGGATTGGATTAGAGTTTTCATGTTCATATCAGGATCCCCAGTCAGAAAACAGAGCCTCCCAAATCTCTGTGAAAACCTCAAGAATGACATTATGGTGATGGTGGGAGTTCAAGGAGAGAAAACACTGCAACAGCTGCTCAAGATCCTTACCAGAAAAAATCTGTTTCACAACAATCATTTCCAACATCGAGCATCTAAAATCGTTATATGGGTCGCTTGATTTCTTCACCACTGCAAAGCTATCTTTCACTTTCCCCGTCAATGGTAACACCCCCATTTCAGAGCTTCGGCTACGACCTCCTCTTCTCCGGCGAGATTTATGCCGTTGGTGGGACGTTGAGGAATCAGAAGAGCGCGATTTCGAAGAAAAAATGGTGTCCGTTTCGTCGTCTTCGTCCTCGTCCTCGCAACTGTACCACCACGTACCGCCGAAGTTTGACTCCACAGACAACGAACTGAACTGGCAAAACGGACTCTCCTTCTTCCTCTGTTTTCTCTGCTTCTTCTTTTTCTTCTTCTTCGTCGTCGAAATTTTCTCATGGGTCACATTCTCCGGGAAGGGCGAAATCGGGGACGCCAGAGGGCAGGTCCGGCCGCCAGGAATTGCAGATGGGAAAGGAGAAAAAGAGAACCGGCGGGAAATTTTGCGTTGGGGGAGAAGCAAATGGCGAGAGGAAGCAGCGGTTCGGGCAGGTTCCGACGGAACGAAGACGGGTTTGTGAATGATATCGGAGAGATAACGGGAACGGCAAGAGACGAAAGAGGATTGGAACATGCGAGAGAGGCGGAGCTTGAAGCGGGTCTCCATTGGAGAGAGAAGAAGAAGAAAGAGGAAAATTGCAGAGTGTGAAGAAGGAGTGAGAAATGCATGAGAAACCAAAAGTGGGAATGCTTATTATTTAAGCCAACTCCACCTGTGACTCAATTTAAAAACTTTCTCAAAATTTCGAGATACAAAAGGATTTAATAATAGAGAAAATAGAATATGTATTATAAATTATGTGACAGTACAAAATAATAATAATCATATAGTTTGTCTTTTCACATTGAATTGAATCTTAGTCTAAACCTAAAAATGTATGCTCTAAAGTTTGTGTTAAATGTAGTGCAAAGGGTAATGAGAAGGATTAAAATAATTTTCAAATTCAAAATAGTACCATTTGTGAGTACTAATTTTGAGGTACCCAAAAAAAAAACTTTTAGAAGGATAAAAACAGGAAGATTGAGACAAGGAACACCAACACAACAAACATGGAAACCTCAGATTTGTTTCAAGTTTTCAGAATGGAAAGTGTAAAAACACACTGTTTTTGAACTCATTTTCTCATTTCTTACAACTTTTGTCCCGTATCTTTGTCTCCTTGTTTTGTTGAAATCAAGACTGGAGACTTTTCGCTTAATTTTGGTTGACCCCAGAAACAAGACATCGAAAACCATGCATGTTTTAATCATTTTCTAAAGGTTCCAAGAAAATGCATACAAAATAGCTTAACATTTATAGATCATAAGCTTGCATACCAAACACATACAATACAAAATTCAGGTCATTTGGGATGAATTTTGAATGTAATGATGGGAGAATCTTGATGTAAGTTTATGGCATAATAACAGAGAAAATCCACAAAAAAATCTCAAGTTTTAAGCTCAGTAAGTACAGTGAGGGAGTGTGAGAAAGATTGTAATGAAGAAAGGTTTATGGCATAATAATGGAGAAGCTGAAAGTGATGGAAGAGGTCGTAGGGCAATTGGAAGGTCCAATGCACATTGGGAATGGTAAAGGAAAGGGTTTAGAGAGAGGAGTATCTAAAAATGAAAGAAGGTTCCAAGGAGATAAAACACACGAACCACTGCATAGTTTAGCCTTTTATTGTTTCAAGTTTTGGATCATTGGTAGTATTGACTATTGAGTTGATCAATCATGCGCCCAATATTTCAAAATCCATTTTGGATTTGAATTTCCCCCATCTCCCTCGCTACTTTCTCAATATATATATAGACAGACATGTCTCTTTCTTCTATGTCTCATTTGGTATATTCAAATGAAGAGAGGGGCGGGCACAGGAATATAAAGTGTGCAAGTACAAAACAAGGGAATGGAACAAGATTAGTGTAGTGAATTACGAGGTTGCCCCTGAAACAACGGTTGACTGGGGGATAGGGAGTGGGTAAAATGGGAAATTGGGATGGAAACCGAGACAAGTAGAAGTAGAAGAGGTTATATTATCACATGAAGTTTATGTAAAAGCAGAGGGTTGACTAGTAATACTTAATGACTAATCATTTTTTGTTTTGTTTTTGATTATTTTAACACTGCCAGCCACCCGTGAGTATCATGGACTTGGCTTCTCACCTACTATTATGCAGGTGGGCTTCATTTACACTTCTAATTGTGTCCTTATACTGGGAGAGAAAGAAGTAAAAGAAAAGCGTACCCACTGCGGTTATTCCTGATACCACCAAAAGCATCCCTCCAAATGTAATCTCTTTTGAGATCTCATCCACACCAATCTGTTCACTGAAACAGAGGAGAAAACTTTAAGGAAAAAGAAAGAACGAGTTAGTGTAGCCCAATAAAATGGAGCAAATCAAGGTGTACTTGTCAATCCCTTCCATTGCATTTTCAGCAGTAAAATCCAATATGGATTATGTATTATATAGAACATGCAAGGAAACCATTTCAACGTTCTTCACTGTTCTACTTTCTGAGTGCCACGTGAAACAACGGCCACAGTTGAATTATATGTACAACGGTAAGGATACGACTTCTAATTTGATGAAATCCATTACCGTTTTCACATCAGCTGTACATTATCAATATACTGATAGACATCTAAAGCAACTTCAGAGATCCAATTTGCTGCTGTGCCAAAGAAGAGTTCCCAAAACCAGAGATCCACTGCTAGGACTGAAGAGAAGATTAGCAGTGCCAAGGTCTGGTAACGGTTCAATGGCCAACCCGAGACATCAGCCAGAGACTTGAGAAATGGGAGAGAACTGCTGGATACTTTTCGCTTTGCAATAGACCATGCTGTTATCCACTTTACACGACTAGGAATGAGGTCGAAATCCTCTCGCAATCGCCTCCCCAAGTCGGGCATGTGACCGCCACCGTATAGTATGGCAATTTTGTTGTGGCCCTTGTCCATGGCATCTCTAAGTGCTTCTGTTGCTGCTTTGTTCCTCTCGCCGATTATAACAGAACTCTCCTCCACCTCGGCAGTTACTTGTGTAAACCTTCACAAACAATGGATTCAAAAACAGCCGAACTAAGACTCGCCCAAACAAGCAATAACTAATTTAGATTCAAAATAACCTTCAGATTCCACACTCAGAACAGAAATGAAGTTTTGGAATGAATTATTACTGATACCAAACTAATAAGGGAACAGACGTCCTATAGAACTCCAAACATACTTACTCAGATGATAGACGCTTAGCTAGAAAAACCTTCATTGCAGCACCCAAGTCGAGACTTGACAATGCTTCAAATTCTGGAAATTCTGATGCTTGACTTCCTCCATCTGCACAAACGCTTCCAATGATAAGCATTCCAACAAGTGGCATAGGAAGCACACGAGACGCCCGAAGAAGCTTTGATTTCCAAGGTTCAAGATCTTTGGATCCTGCAGTAGGCTGAACCAAAGCTTTGGTGGATCGTATAGTCATGTCTCTAGCAAATGTAAAGAAGTTTTCACCTTTTTCGGTCTGCAACATGACAGCATCAAATTCAGTGTCAAAATATCATTATATAAGACAAAGCGTTAGGTGTCAAAAACAACTGCGAAAGATGTTAATTTCTAAAAGATGAGGAATTAGGCCACCTTGGAGTTGAAAAAGGAACACGCTCTAAAGTTGAATGGTCATAGATCACTCTAGACGGCATAAGTTTAAAGAAACAATTTCAACAGAAAAGAAACTAATGGGTTCTTTAAGTGGTCAACAATAAATTCTTATCAGATGCTATGATTCAACTATTTGGAGAATATCCTGTCAAGTAAACAATCTCTGCACATTGTAGCATCCATTGCAGCCTTGAGGATGTTTATGTCTAGACATTTTTTGCTCCGTCTATTGTGTAAGAAGGTAGAGAGGGAATAACCTGAAGTATGGTGAAGGTTTCATAGTCTAGATCTGCATGGTACCAATTCGAAGCCTGGTAATCAAGACAATCTAATTGAAAGTCAAGTGTAAGAACACGAGCCATCTGCCGTTGAATGCAGCCCAGAATATTAAATCCTCGTGATCGTGAACTTTGTAGCTTTTTCATGGCAGTTGGATTTCTTCTGTTTTCTAAGCTCTCCCTACTAGCCACCATCTCATACAGTATACAATCGTAAGACTCGAGTTCTTTCTGGAGGGCCTCAAAATAGCTATGCAAAATGGATGGTAACATATTTAGTCAATCAAAAAGCCTGGTTGAAGTGAGGCAACTAATAAGCAAAATTAGAGTTAGCAATACTTTAAAAGGAAGTGATTCTCGAAACCTTTATCACGAAGTAAAATATATATATATATCCACGCACGGCATCAGTTAATTTAAAAGGCAAACTACCCGCATAGCAAAGGAAAACATTAAAGACTCGTGAAAAGAGAGTTCATTGATTCGATAGGGGAAAGTACCTTCTAGAAAAGAACAAAAATAGGACAAAATCACCATTAAAATGCTAGAAAATCTGCTTCATTGATTCAAAAGGAGAAAGTAACTGCTATTTCCCCATGCTAATTTATCTTATCCCTGTATTTTTCATTGCACATATATAACAATTTCTACTAAATTGCAGTTCTTTTCCTTTTTTCCTAATGTAACAGTTTCTTAGTTTGTTGTTGATCCCTTGTTGCGACCTAAACATATGCTAGGTTACAATGTCCTCTCGGTATCAAAATAACTCGCGTTCATGACAACACTAATGACTAATGAGTAAGGCACTACCCTTCAAATTAAAATCAAATTGCATAATCATATCTCCTACTCACAAAGTTACAGAACAATTTACAGGTAGACAAAGAAGAAAATACAAAAGATGATCAAATTGACAAAATGAGAGAATACAACGAGTACACATACTCTTTGTCTGCAATATGAATTGTTGACACCAAATCAACCTGAAACAGAGTAGAAGCCACAAATTAAAAGAAACCCCATGTAAGAAGTACAAATACCTAAACGAAACAATTAGAATTCGAGCCTAAACCTGAAGAAATGGCTGCAGAATAGACCATGGAAACTTCTTTCTGTAACTAACAACAGCAGTCTGAAGCTCAGCACTGCTTCCATCCCGTTTGAACCTCATGAAATCCGCAATTGAATTATTCTGCAAAAACAGCTCGGCCGTGCCATCGTCGCGTAATTGATTGGAAGGTGAAGAAGAACCAAGAATTTGGCACCGAAATAACCTAAAACGTTTTGGGAATCTGAAGCTTCGCTTGGAAGATTGAGAGAAGGGCCCAAAATTGGTGGAGATGGAAGAAGATGGCGAATCGGTTTTGGAAATGGAAGGAAATGAGGTGGGCGAGAGAAGTAAGAGTGAGGTAGAGACCATATCCTCTCTCGACAGAGCAACCAAAGCGCGCGAGAGAAAGAAAGAGAGTGGCAATGCAGAGCCCCAAATCTGATAATATCAACCATATGACAAATGAAATCAATAAATTACTCTCCTCACGACCTTTTTTTTTTTTTTTTTTTTTTTTTTTTCTGGAATAAAACTTATTTAAAAAAATACATTTTTGGCGATTTTAATTTTAAAAATGAACATTTTTTATTTTTTATTTTCTATCCTTAATGTTTCCAAAATAATATAGGGTAGTGACTCTTGTATAATCTGAAATAATAACATTTTAATACGTCATTTTTTTAATCCACATTTTTTTAGCATAATAACAACAATAATAATGATAATAATAATAATATACACGTTTCTTTTTATGCAATAATTCATGTTTTATTTTTTATTTTTGTTCTTGTTTGAGACAAAAAAAATCACGAGTTTGAGAAGCATTGGACCCTCACAAACTAAGCCAACTTGTGGCTTGCACGCAATGGTGAGCACAAGATTCAAAGATTTGCTCTTTTGACCAATGCAATATTATGAGATTTAATCAATTTAATTGTTGTTTTCGTTTAATTTACATTTATAAGATTAATTTACCTTTAAAGGTAAATTAGTCTAAACATAAATTTAAAAATCATGTTTAATATAATTCTAAGCTTCCAATTTAATGTTTAATCAAATAATAAATTTTATATAATATTGGATGGGTCTACATCATAACAATATTAAATTTTGGAAGTTTAAGAATTATAATTATAATTTAATTTATTTACATTCCAACTCATGTGTGTTACGTCTCTTGATTTGGATTTGGGATGTGATATTATTTTTTATTATAAAAAATCACCGGCCACTACTTAGAGACAAGATCCAGAAGCATGATACGTAGAAGGCTCCATCACCCTTCCTCAGCGACTAATCTCCATCTAGCTGGAATTGCCGACCCATGGAAGGGATGCTCACATCGGCCCACTACGCCACGTGTCATCTATGTCGTACAAGGATTAGGTTGCTTATCGTGTGGTCATCACAGTCCTTTCTTCTCCGATCACCTAGAACGTTACCGCCCGTTTCTTATTTTGTTTCTTCTATATAAGTGTTCCAAAAAAATCTCGAACAACATTACCTTTTTCCCAGAAAAATCGGAGCCATCTGGTTTCATGAATTTGCACTTTTTCTTCAACTCCATCTTCCATCGATGACTACACTCACGAAGCTTTACGTGTGCCCACAAAGCTTCGACGGCCCAAGTACTAGAGATGGGCACTTGATCGGAGCTCTTGGACGGGGAGTCCACCGCTTTGGCGTTGGAGTATCGACGAGCCGTAGTGGATTAAGCTTTAGGAAGTGTAGATCCTTCAGAGGCGAGGATGGCGGGGATTATGAGAAGGAGGATCGTAAAGGGAGGAGTCGTGGAGATTCGAGCTTAAAAAAGGTGTCAACGAAGAAGGAAACTCAGTTTTGGAAATTTTTGAGGTCTGGTGTTTTGGGTAAGGTTAATTTGCTTTTGGGGTCGGATTTTGAACGGGAGAAGCTTATGGCTAATATGGAGGCTTTGTTTTCTTCGGTGAGTATTGCTGTATGCTGCTCATCTTATCTTCTTCAACTTTTTCTGAATTTGATGTATGCTCTGTTCATGAGTGATATTGAGTTGTTTAGAACGAATTTGAGGTGCTTTTTTTTGCCATCCCCTAATGTTTTGTGATAGCTTTTATGTATACTAATGGGTCCAGGAGGACAAGTGCAGTGCTTTGATCTTAATTTGGAGACTGTAGTAGCATCACTAACTGTTGCTCCTTTATTTGATTAATAGGCTGCAGTCCAAATTGGAAGATATATCGTTACAATGATGAGCACTGGTGTTGTACTTGCTGTTGGGTTTCAATTATCAGGTAACCCACATTTGTTTTATTGTAAAACGTCTCATAAAAATCATCAATGTTAATATGATTTCTGTTTCTTGAAAATTTTGAAGGTGGTGACAGTCAGATGAACACACTGATTTGGTATAGTTGGCTCGGAGGGGTTATTATTGGAACCATGATTGGTGCTAACATGGTATTAGAGGAGCACTGCAGAGCTGGTCCACGCAACGTTGTTATAACTGGAAGGTAAGTAAACGCTGCTGGTCTTTGTTTTAATGCAGTAGATGGTGGTAGGATCAATTACTTCGCCTAGTTTTCATTGTTTACTTGTATGATCTTCTTCTATTTGTACATGACGGTACATGGATGGTTGACTATGCAGCACAAGAGGGTTGGGGAAAGCACTAGCCAGAGAGTTTCTTCTCTCCGGAGACCACGTAGTTGTGGCTTCTCGCAGGTGGTCTTCAGAACTTCTGTTACTTGTATCTCAATGTTTTTACAATTTGCTTACATCCCATTTCCTTGCACAATGATTTTTGTAAGACAGCCCTGAGTCTGTTCAAGAGACTATTAGAGAGCTGGAGGAGAACTTAAAAGGTCTAATGGTCAGAAGTGGTTCTTCCAATACAAGCCTGATACATGCTAAAGTTGTTGGCACAACATGCAATGTTTGCGACCCTGAAGATGTTCATAATTTGGCGAAGTTTGCTTTAAATGAACTTGGTTCCATTGACATTTGGGTGAGTCATGAACTTCCATTGACATTTCTTGAAATTTCTTACTATGATTTTTAGATTTTATGTGAGATCCCACGTCCATTGGAGAGTGGGAAGAAGCACTCCTTATAAGGGTGTAGAAACCTCTCCCTAGTAGATGCGTTTTAAATGAGGCTGACAACGATACGTAACAAGCCAAAGCGGACAATACCTGCTAGCGGTGGACTTAGACCGTTACATTACATTTTAGATCTACTGATACATTCTTAAAGTAGCTGCCTTCATGGCTCAATGCTTTTCAGGGATAAAATTGATCTGTCTGCCTATCAGAAAACAAGAGATCCCTTTTCAAAAACATCAAATTTTAAATGCTCAAGGATAAAAGAGCCATGCCTATAGGCCATAGCTTATCTTTGAAGTTTTGAGAAAAAATAGATGTTGAATTTTTTTAGTGTGACAAATTATGGACAGATAAACAACGCGGGCACGAACAAAGGCTTTAGACCCTTGCTGCAGTTCACAGATGAAGATATTACTCAGGTAAAGCACTCAACTGAAGTCCTGGTTGTAATTTCACGTTGTCCTTTTTGATTTATAGGCTGTTTATGATGGCTATGAAAATTTGATGTCTTGACTTATAAGTTGATTTAAGTTCATACACTGGTTATTTTGTAGATTCTCTCAACAAACCTCGTCGGTTCCCTTCTTTGTACTCGAGAAGCCATGCGTGTAATGAGAAATCAGGCTAAAGGAGGACACATTTTTAACATGGATGGTGCCGGCTCTGGAGGTTCAAGTACTCCTTTGACGGCTGTGTAAGTTCATTGCATACTCACAAATGTAAATGTAGTTTTGTATGTTTTTAACTCATCCAACAAGTCGTGTTCTTGTGTCTATGAAATCATTGGTCGTTTTTGGTGTTTACGCCATTTAGTTTACTGAACGTCGTGTAGGTATGGATCGACAAAATGTGGTCTTAGACAGCTTCAATCATCTCTTTTGAAAGAATGCAAGCGGTCCAATGTAGGAGTACATACTGCATCACCTGGCATGGTTTTGACAGATCTCCTTCTTAGGTGAATCAAGTTTCTTCTTATAGGCAGATAAATTACATCAACGTTTTCAATCTTGCCCTCTTCCAATAAATTTCTGAGCTTGTGTAATACTTGGTTCATATACATTTTTCTGGCTTGCATACAGTGGTTCAACTGTGAGAAACAAACAGATGTTCAATATAATTTGCGAGCTTCCTGAAACAGTGGCTAGAACATTAGTTCCTCGAATGCGGGTCGTGAAAGGAACAGGGAAAGCCATCAACTACTTGACTCCTCCAAGAATCTTATTAGCTCTGGTCACGGCTTGGCTGCGACGAGGTCGGTGGTTTGACGAGAAGGGGAAGGCTCTTTATGCAGCGGAGGCAGACAGAATCCGAAACTGGGCCGAAAATCGCACTCGTTTCTCCTTCACTGATGCAATGGAGATGTACACAGAGAACACCTGGGTGTCTGTGTTCTCCCTTTCGGTGGTTTGTGCCTTCATAATTCTCTCTACCACAAACACCACTCTTCCCGGAACTTGATTATCTCCAGTTACATTATACTAAGAAAAACCAACCCTCACATCCACTAGCAAATGTATTGACCGCCTAACCGCAAAGCTTTGAAGATGGGCTCACGAAGCCTATTTGTTTGTGTAGTTCAATGAACTGATCTGTATTGAAATGTAGTGTGTAAAAAGTATACAA
Source organism: Cucurbita ficifolia (assembly GCA_033971965.1). NCBI lineage: Eukaryota > Viridiplantae > Streptophyta > Magnoliopsida > Cucurbitales > Cucurbitaceae > Cucurbita > Cucurbita ficifolia. The sequence goes on from CM066972.1 coordinate 2,980,156, forward strand.
GAATTTGAGTAAAGTTTGTGGCTTTTTTAACAGCCCTCAGCTTTCATTTTTCACTCCGTGTGCGCTGCTGGACTGTGTCAGGTCAAATGTTTTGCTCTCTGTTCTGGTCTGTTATTCCATCCACATTTGAACAAGCAATCTCCGTGTCCACCCCGCAGTTGCTTAGGTTTCGAAATTGAAATGGACGACAAAGTCAGGAATAAGATGATGAGTGGGATGAACCGCCCGCGTGGAACGAAATCAATGGATGAAAATGAGATGATTCCGTTTCTATAGCGTATTTCTGAACTAATTCTCTCTAATATCTATTTTTACCAAATCTGACCTGGCGTTGGCCACCTGCCAACCTCCAAGCCATCCCTTTGGACCCAAGCCCATCTCTTCAGACTGCCGAAGCTTTTCTATGTAAATCCGGGAATGTCGTCCACGTGTACAGATGTCGATGACATATTATCGACGAGGGAGCAAATTCCAAATTTCTCCTTCCGACTTGTCGAGGTGGTTGACCCATGTTTAATACAATTTCCTGTATTACTAATAAAATTTCTCTCTATCACAGACATTTCACATGCATTGTGTAGCATTAATGCACGAATTTATATGCTTCTATAAATTATTAGTTAATATTTCTAAAAGTCGAGGGCATTTTAGTCATTTCATATAATACAATTATTCAATGAGAAAAAAAAGCATTCCGTGTTTAAAAGTTAAAAGGAAAAGAAGAAAGTGTAGGGTTTAGGCAGGCACATGCATATTTAATTAGATAAAATCATATTAAATTATCCTTGATCACCCTTCAAATTTTAATTATAATCAAGAGAATAAAATAAAAAAAATAAAAATAAAAAAGCATATTAAGATTCCGAGAATTGACTGAGGTATTAAAAAGTCAATTGTTGACAGCTGGACAGAACCCAAATTCGACCAATTACGATATCCCAGTTGCGGACTGCAGTTCCGTTGGGAAATAAATAAGGAATTAATAATCCAATGAGAAAGGAAAGGAGAATTAAGCGGAGAAACTGGCGGCCTTATTGTTATTATTTTTTTAATTTTTTATATTTTTGTGTTGACGTCGACAGCTCACACATTGCAGATTATGTGCAAAGCAATTATACATCTATTGGGATAATTTGTTTGGTATACTACGAATTCCGCCATTGTTATCTTCTTCTACTTCCAGTTGCAGAGCAGGGATTTTCAATCTTCTTAAAAAGAGTGTTTTTCCTTATATAACCCAGACCCATTTCGTTGTTTTCGATTTCTGCTTCTCTCTGGACTGAAATTTTGGGCGAAAAATGTCGTCTCCTGCTCCCACCTCGCCGCCGGGGACTAACTCGACCTCACCCCCACCACCGACCGCGGATGCACCACCTCCAGCACCTCCATCTCTCTCACCACCTCCTCCTGCTTCATCGCCGCCGCCTCCGAACAGTACCACTCCATCTCCGCCTACTTCTTCTCCTTCCCCGCCGGTCGTGCCTTCGAGCTCTCCCCCGCCGCCGCCTACCGACTCGACGGCTCCACCGCAACTTCCGAGTCCGACACCGCCATCCAATTCTAGTGCACCTGCGAATCCCGGAGGAAATCAGGCTCCGCCGTCGGAAACGGCGCCGTCTCCCTCAACATCGTCGGGAGTTTCCGCGGGACTTGTGTCTGGGATTGCCGTTGGAGTGGTGGTGGTTGTTGTAGCGTTGATTGCTATGTGTTTTTATCTAAGAAAGAAGAGGAGACGCGACGAGGAGGCATACTACCGGCCGCCGCCGCCGCCTGCGCCACCAGCGGCGTTTAAAGGTGAGAACCCTCAACCCACCCAAAAATTTCAACTAATCCCTAAATTATTTCTCGAATTTGAAATGAAGTTTTATGAAACAATTGAATTTCAGACGGCCCATACGGTCCCCAACAGCACCATTGGCAATCGCATCCGCCGCCACCGACGGATCATATCGCGGGGACAGTACCAAAGCCGTCTCCTCCCCCAGCATCACGGCCACCGCCGTCACCCCCGATTATAAACAGTAGCGGAGGGTCTGGATCTAATTATTCAGGGTCTGAAAATTCGTTGGCTCCAGCTCCATCTTCTGTTCCCTTGGGGTTCTCACAGAGCAGTTTCACTTACGAAGAATTAGCAATGGCGACAGATGGGTTTTCAGAAGCCAATCTCCTCGGACAAGGTGGGTTTGGTTATGTGCATAAAGGAGTTCTTCCAAACGGAAAGGAAGTGGCAGTGAAACAACTTAAAGCTGGAAGCGGACAAGGAGAGCGTGAATTTCAAGCAGAAGTTGAAATTATCAGCCGAGTTCATCATAGGCATCTTGTTTCTTTGGTCGGATATTGCATCACTGGCTCCCAAAGATTGCTGGTTTATGAATTCGTTCCCAACAACACATTGGAGTTTCACTTGCACGGTCTGTAATAAACCTCAATCGAATCCACCCTTTTGCTATCAGTTCATGATCTTGACGCACTTAACTTTCAGGGAAAGGACGACCTACCATGGATTGGCCAACCAGGCTCAAAATCGCTTTGGGATCTGCCAAGGGATTGGCCTACCTTCATGAGGACTGTAAGTATATATAGTGTTCGTGACAAGATCTCTTCTGGGTTTGTACAATTTTCACGTTTTGAAGCCTTATCATTTACTTCTGATGCAATGTTCAGGTAATCCCAAGATCATTCATCGTGACATCAAAGCAGCAAACATACTTTTGGATCTCAAATTCGAAGCAAAGGTAACATGGGAGCTTTCTAAATTCTTGAATTTGAATCTATAAAGTTCACTCTGGGTGAGATTCAAATGGGCTTGTTCCTGATATGAATCTGATATCTTTTTCCAGGTTGCAGATTTTGGGCTTGCCAAGTTGTCTTCTGATGTTAATACCCATGTTTCAACTCGAGTCATGGGAACTTTCGGGTATGTTATTACCCTTTTGGATCGATTTCTTGACAAATTCATATTTCTGAACTCATGAATTTGATATCATGCTATGCCAGATATCTTGCTCCTGAATACGCTTCAAGTGGGAAACTAACTGAGAAATCAGATGTGTTCTCCTATGGAGTAATGCTTCTGGAGTTGATTACTGGACGCAGACCTGTTGATCCAACTCAATCCTTCATGGACGATGGATTGCTCGATTGGGTAAGCCCATTAGCGAATTCTGTTCAAATTCAGCATCTCTGAAAACCCATTTCAAAAACTAAATCAACCCATCTTGTAAATTTCAGGCAAGGCCATTACTACTTCGAGCAACAGAAGATGGAAACTACGACGGTTTGGTAGATCCAAAGCTGCGAGGTAACCACGACCACAATGAGATGGCGCGCATGGTTGCTTGCGCTGCGGCCTGTGTGCGTCATTCGGCGAGGCGTCGACCACGGATGAGTCAGGTGGTTCATGCTCTTGAAGGAGAAGCCTCGCTTTCTGATCTGAACGAAGGAGTCCGACCTGGACATAGCACTGTGTACAGTTCTTATGGAAGCTCCGACTATGACACGGCTCAGTACAACGAGGACCTGAAAAAGTTTAGGAGGATGGCGTTGGCGAGCCAGGAGTATGGCAGCGAGTATAGCGAGCCGACGAGCGAGTATGGGCTGTACCCATCTGGGTCGAGTGGCGATGGGCAAACAACGAGGGAAATGGAGACGAGAACGATGAAGAAAGAAAGTGGAGGATTGATTTAGTGGAAGCTCGTGATGATGAATGAAGCAAAGAAGCTTCATTTTTGTAATGTGTACAAACTACAACACTTTTTTCTGTCTTTCTTTTGGATTATAGGGATATTCTTTCATCTGTAGTTTGGTTCGTAAAATGGAAGAGCGTTCAGATCAAAGATTGGATTATATTTTGTCTACACAAAACAAGTTATGAGATGGACTTCGATTCTTTTATTTGTTGTTTGGGCGATTGTATAGCCAATAGCAATTAGTAACCATATGGATCATTTAGTGCAGTAATATTTGCAGCTTCAGTAGCTGGAGTCCACCAGCTTCTTGTGTCATCGTCAAAGAACACACAAAAAGTGTGAGATCCCGTGCACCTACCTCCTTAATTTGCCTGTAAGAGCACATGCGATCACGCTTAGTAGAGTAAACTAAACATTCTTTATAAGAGAATGAAAATATTTTATTCGATTGAGACTGACAATCTAATAAATCAAAATCGATAATATCTGTTAGCGGTGAGTTTGAGCTGTTACAAATAGTATCAGAGCCAGCCTACAAAACGTTGGGCCCCAAGAAGGGTGGATTGTGAGTTCTCTTAAAACGTTGGGCCCCAAGAAAGGTGGATTGTGAGTTCTCTTAAAACGTTGGGCCCCAAGAAGGGTGGATTGTGAGTTCTCTTAAAACGCCCCAAGAAAGGTGGATTGTGAGTTCTCTTAAAACGTTGGGCCCCAAGAAAGGTGGATTGTGAGTTCTCTTAAAACGTTGGGCCCCAAGAAGGGTGGATTGTGAGTTCTCTTAAAACGCCCCAAGAAAGGTGGATTGTGAGTTCTCTTAAAACGTTGGGCCCCAAGAAAGGTGGATTGTGAGTTCTCTTAAAACGTTGGGCCCCAAGAAGGGTGGATTGTGAGTTCTCTTATTGGTTGGAGAGGTGAACGAACGGGTGTGGAAGCCTCTCCCTAGCCTCCAAGTTAGGTGGATTGTAAGTTATTGGGGCGGATTGTGAGTTCTCACGAGTGTGGAAGCCTCTCCCTAACCTCCAAGTTAGGTGGATTGTAAGATTCCACATTGGTTGGAAAGAGTAACGGTGTGAAACTTCTCCCAAGACTATATAATTTAACTTTTAAAATATAATTATAAAAAGAAAACAAGATTTCTGATGGAAGTGTATATGAATCCTTCTAAAGGTTTTTCTTTTTAATTTGGCCAGATAAACCCGCCTTGGGAAGTTCCCTCTAAATCCAGCTCCTGACGAGGGGCGACACGGCTGAGAGTGGGCTGGGAGAGTTGCAAGCCATGGCGCAGAGCCTAATCCCAAGGGCGCAATCGGGAACAAGCCACTCGTTCTTCCTCTTATCATCCAAATCTAAATTTTCATCACCTATAAGCAAATTCCCCTTCATGCTACCACGTCTTCGTCTTCTTCCGCTGTCTCGCTGTTTTTGCAGGTATTCTTCTTTGCAAGAACCAATCGACCTGTGCAAGTACAGGGAAGCTTTCTCCAAGCGCATGGATATGGCTGGACTCAAACCGCACCACCATATAGGTCAGGTTTTTGTTCGAGATTTATGCAGGGAAGGAAGAGTTGTTTGTAGCTTATTTCTAGCATTTTGTTTGACAAACTGGTGTGTTTTCTTGGGCATTGTTATTTCATTTTCCCCTCATGCATTTTGCTTTACTTAAATTTGAAACAGCACTAGGTTTTCTTTGAAAGTAGCCAAGAAATGATGTGGAAAATAATAGTACTGGCTCCCAATTTTAAACTGAAAACCCGAACTGCCGGCATTAGCGTTTATTCTTTGTTTCAATTTCAGCTCTGGGAGTAAGTGGAGGGCCCGATAGCATGGCTCTTTGTGTTCTTATGGCGGGTTGGAAAATGGATAGCCTGAATGCCACTGGTAAGAGTAGCACGTTTATCGATGGGCTCCTGGCAATAGTCGTGGATCACGGGCTTCGTGCTGAGAGCAGAGACGAGGCAAATGTTGTGCGGAATCGAGTTACTCAAATGGGTACAACAACTCTGCACGTGTACTATTTGTCAGTTTTTCTTCTTATGGTAAATCAGTTCAATCCAAGTTTCTGATATGTTCAATTCGCATATTACTTGTGTAGGTATCAGATGCGAGATTGCGTCTTGTGATTGGTTAGACGGTAAACCAAAGCAGGGCCATTTGCAAGAAGCAGCTCGTGATATGAGGTAGTTTGCCGTTCTTCAAAATATGCTAAATTTCTGTTGTGAAGATTGTTGTTCTCGGCTTTGCTTCTAGTATGAGCTAACTTATACTGATAGCTTGCTGCCATAATGATTCACTAATTTGTGATTTTAATGAATGAATTTGCTTTAATTTCAGATATCAAATGTTGCAGAAAGTTTGTGTCCAACACAAAATTGGAGTGATACTTGTTGCACATCATGCTGATGACCAGGTTAAATCCTCTTATCAAGCATGCTGCGTGCATTTTCAACTGAAGCTCTTGCCTTATTAGTTGACAAAAAGTGTCCCATTTTCCCCAATCTTAGAATTTGCATGTTTGCTATAGCTTGTACCGTAACTTTATTCTTTAGGATTGTTATAAACTGAATTAGTTGCTATGCTGCAAGCTTGTTACAGATGCTAGAAATATAGTGATTGCTGAGACACAATGCAGGCTGAGTTATTCATTCTGAGGTTATCTCGCAGTAGTGGCGTGCTTGGACTTGCTGGCATGCCTTTCACTTCTCAGATTTTCTCCCCGCATCGATATTCCTACAGTGAAGTTTCAAAGAATTATGGTATTCTTCTCGTGAGACCACTAATGGATTTCTCTAAAGATGACATGTACAAGGTTAAAAGTTCAAATCACATAAAAGTATCTATGAAGAGCACAGTTTCATTCATTTGGCAAAGACTATTCATGTTAACATTACTCCGCACTTTGCAGATATGTCAAGGTGCTAATCAAGATTGGGTTGAAGATCCAACAAATCGAAGTTCCTTGTTTGCTCGAAATAGAATTCGGATGTCATTAGGAGATATGTCATCATGTGAGTAGCTCGAGAGCTAATATCTATGAGGTGCTTTTTGTTGTCACTGTTCATATTATTGTTCAAATGAGGAATGACTTCATTAACACTTGTACTAGAAGGAAAGATAAAATATTCTCCTAAGCGAGAGCAAAAGGAGTTTTTAAAAAGAAGATTTAGGTTAACTCCATCTAGAGGTAAAAAAACATCACTATGATTTTCGTTTTTCATTTTTCAACCTATCTAGAAACTGGCATAATTTCTATCCTAGACAATGCCCGAATAACAGTGTCAGCATAATGAGTCCATAAGGACCTTTGTTTTCACAGAAACCATGGCCCATTAAAAGTCTTGAATATTTAAAGGAGTTTACAAACTGAGATAAACAGCTGAGAGAAAAACCACTGATTTCGTTGGTGCCTTGGCGGGTTTGCTAAGGTTATAATATAATAGTCAAGGATTGTTTTGTTTCCTATAGATGGTTCCTCAATGATTATTTATGAGATTCATGATTTCATCTCAGCACTTTTTTGAGTTTCAGGTACTCTCAAGTCTGAGCTACATGCCATTATTTCCGCCTGTAGGAAAACACGCTTATTTGTTGATCACGCTTGTTTAAGCCTGGCAAATTTGACTTTGACGATAACAGAGGTGGGTATGTTCTTTACGTCTGTGTGTTTTCTGATCTTACAGTTCCACATTAATTTTTAGGAATTTCATTCTGTTTGTCCCTTCAACAGTTCTTTCTCTGTACCCTCCATTTGTTTAATATTATTATGTTTTGATGGATGGGGGTTTGGATGATGCTTCTTGTAGCTGGGATATGCCATTATTAATTTGGAGATTCTCAATCAATTGAAAATTCAAGATATTTGCTTGTCGAAGTTCTTGTCCTTAGTTTTACAGGTAAAATGTTAAATATTTTATTGAGAACCTTCATTTTTATTTTGGAGCAATTGACCAATTAGCATTAATGTTGGTTCATCTAAAATTGTCAGTTCATCTCTCAAAGGCACAGACCTGTTAGAGGTAACACTGCAAAGCTGGTTTTAGACTACATTCAAACAGTTCCTTGCAGGGTAATACAAATCAATATCTATTTCTAGATATTTGTCCTTGCTGTATTTGTACATGGCTAAATATATTTGAAATTGTTTATTATTAATGAATTAGGCATAACTTACATGTCATCATGTGCATCTGTCAGAGGCTTGATGGAAAAGGAATGTCATAATGGTGGTTGATTTTACCTGCCGTATGAAAGAGCCTCTTTTTCCCCCTTTTTACATATTTGATTTTACTAGTGTTCTTATTCCATATGCTTGAAATATACCTCGTCATTGCATCTATATCACTTTTTTTTTTCTTTTTTTTTCTTTTTTTTTTTGTAATCAAATTTCATAATCTTGTAAATGAATGTTTTTTGGCATACCATCGGGCTTCAGCTTCGGCAAACTCTTGCCTTGTGTACTTTTTATGGAGTTCAGAAATCTAAATGTTTCTTGGGACTGTGTGTTGAAGTGAACTATTTGTGTAAAATGATAACTTCATAGCAAGAGTACATCTACCAAAGTTTCAGCCTTGTTTGTCGAGGAGAACATTACATGAACTTCGTAGATTTTTAAAATTTAAAGAATTAAAATAGACATCAACCTGAAGGCCGGCCCAGTAATCAGTCTTTTTTCTTATTTAATACCATACTCATGAAGTTCAGTTAATTGAGTATTAAGCATGACCTGTGTAGTTCTATTGCACATTTATTTACAAATGCAAGGGGGTTGGCCTGTTATACATCATTATGCATCAACAACCTTTTTCTCCAATTTTCATTAATTTTCAAGGGGTACTTTGTTTAATTCTGTTTTTGTAATTAATCGATTTCCTCTATTCCTTGGATTCTTATTCATTATCAAAAACCCATGCAGACCTCACTGACAGCAGCTGGGTGCTACATTTGTCCAGCTCCTGGATCCAAGGGCACCAGGTGCATAGTTTCTTGTTCCGTGGATTGCCCCTTGCCTTCCGCAGTAGAAGTTTTCCATGTCCCTTCTTATAAAGAAGAGAGGCACGATATTTCTGGTGGGTTAGAACAAATCATCAATGATGGGAAATCGTATTTAGAACACTTCATTCCTAAAGCTTCAGATGTGCATTTCTTGGATACAACACCTGAATCTGTTCTAGATGAAGCAAAAAGGTTAAACATTCTCGGTGAATCAACCTATAGGATCATTGTATCACTGCAGATGCAAGAAACCAAACTCTTCAAAGCAGAACCAAAAGTCACTCCTGGTTATGAATCGAAGCATGGTTCACACTCTGTAAGTACTTCATCCAGTGGACTGCTTAAGTCGGGGCAGATATGTAACTATATGAACAGGTTCTTTATCACATGGAAAGTAAAGAATGAAGATGAAGATAATTCTATTTCTGATGCGGCTAGTTGCAACACAATTTGCAAGTCCTGTGCGTTAGGCTGTAATATGGAATTAGAGGTGCGGCACATGACCGAGTCCGATTGGCTTTATCTATCCAAGTTGTCGGAGTGCACGGTGGAGAATTTTCATGATCAAAGAGACACTTCAGCCAGTTCGAAGGAGCAGACCACGGAGAATGCGAGTAGATGTTTAAATTATGCCCGCGCGTCGGCTAGAAAAGCATTAGTGCTGTTGAAATTGATTCCAGTTGCTGCAAGAAAAAGCCTTCCTGTACTGGTCAATCAAAAAGGGCTGCTTCTAAGTATTCCAGTACGTATACATTTTACAACTACACAATAAACTGCAAACTACATGTTCAAAGGGATTGGATCCCTCCAATTCAATAGAATTGGAAAAGATCCAGTCCTTGACTTGTGCCTCAGAACAATTTAGACTGCCTAATTCATATATCATCAATTGTTCTGAAAAGTAGAACTAGAGAGAGTTTAGAGTAATTGCATAAATTTGAGCGATCATATTAAAGAAGAAACACCATTACCATGTTCCAAGTTCCTAACGTACACATTCTGGACATTATGATTGGTAGTTTTACATACGCATGCCTATCTATCATTCTGATATCCTTTTCTTTGTCTGGTGGTTCTTTCAGAGCATTAAGTTCAGCCATTGTCCATGGTTGATGGCATCTGCGGAGTTCAAGCCACGGGTACCATTCGGTGGAGGTCATAGTTCATTCATGTAGTAGGTGCCTGTTTCTGCACACAACTTCGACCATTCCACGAACGAATGGCCAAGCTTGCATAGCATTCGCATTGAAAAAGGGTAACTGTAACTCATGCAAAGTTGTAACTAGCTGTTGAAAACTAAGGGCATACTTATATTGTCTCTTTTTTCTTTTTCTTTTTTTTTTTAAAAATTGAAAATCAGGGTATGTAGTAGTAATTTTGCTTAATATATTATTGGCAATACTCATACCAGTTGGAGTACGAGATCTGAATTCAATATGGATATTTTAAATTAAATGAACTTTGCTAAATGAATCGTCACCAAAGAATGCTTGCTAAACTAAAATTTCAAGAATTATATGGCTAACAATAATAGCTTAGCAATAAAATTCAATGAAATCTCTCATCCATTCAATATTGAAAATCCACATAATTAAGAGGCATCAATAAAATAAGGGGGAAAAAACCAAAATTGTATGTACCAAAAAGTTCTAGCACAACATAAAATATTAAAAACATTCAATAATCGAAAATGGTCATCCCCATCCTTTTTTTTCTTTAAAAAATTAAATAACAAATAAATAAATAAAAGATTCTTGTGTGTAAATGCTACCGTGGCCACCCCTACTTCCTATCATCCATTGGACTCTAATTTAATTTAATTTTTTGAGAGCCTCAAAAAAGCGTCCAGAAATCCGAAAATGATAAAATTTGTGGATAAGAATCTCCAATGGATTTCACAACACAAACTTTGGCCACTAGAAAACAACACTGCCTCGTCTACATGGAGCGGCTGCTCCTGCTGCTTGCCTTTCATGCAACTTTCATCCATGCAAATACACCACCGTCGTCCGCTCCTCCTTTTGCAGCTGACCATCTGAAGAGGTACGTCCTCATCTTCCTTAGCTCCTTAATTCAACCAATTCAATTATGACCCACTTCCCAGAACCTAGACGGGTGTGTTTTGAATTTACTTCCTGGTGTTTTTGGTCATCAATTTGATTGAACTGGATACAGATTCTCTGTTGGGGGTTTTGAATTTAGCTTTTGGAAGCGTGTTTTTTGTAGAATTTGGCTGGAGATGGAAGAATCTGAACTGAATTGGATTTTGATTTTAATTGTCATTTTGGATATAAACAAATCCCATTTGGGATTCGGTTGCTTTGCACTTGGTTCTTGATTTTCCTTGGTGTTTTATCTGTAGAATTCATATTGGACGAGCTTCTTCTCCATTCATCTTCACATATTCAGAGGCAGTGAAAGACAATGTTGTAACATGTTGGGTTTTGGTGGGTATTGATTTTCTTTGATCCAGCAGAACTCGGAGAGTCTGATCCAGCAAAAACTTGGGAGTTTTCATGGGTGTTCATAAAGAGGGAACGATAGCAAGCAAAAATCTTTCTCAAGGATCACCAAAAATGGTATTGTGGCAGGCACTTGCATTGTTGTGATGTTTTATTGGCTATATAAGTATGACTAACTGTCAATGATAGAACACATTGTTGTGCATTTCATTGTCTTGACCGTATAATCATCATGTTCACTGCCTTAACATCTGCTTCGTTGGCTATGCATGCTAAATCAGATGCTTCTTTTAATAAACTTGGTCCTTCCATCTGATTTACACAACAAGTTGCTAGATTATCTGAACATTATGTCTAGATAACACTTCAGAAAAAACATTTCAAAGGGCTTTCTGGAAATGTATTGAATGGATGTTTTCCTCATATTTCACTCAATAGTGCTTTCTAAGCACATCTGTAGTCATCCTTAGAGACCTGGACCTTATGTTTACTATATTATGAACACAGGATCATAGTATCCTTTAGTTTGTTGAAATTTGTACTTTTGAACTTTGCAGGAATCATATCTCCACAAGAACCAAGTAAAGTTAGTTTCAACTCCAGTCGATTCACAAACTCAATCCCATTGTCTTCTCTGTTTGGGTAACAAAAGTTGCCGAACAGTACGTTCAAGAACGAAGCTAATGAACATCTTGGTTGAAAAGGGGAAACCTCAAGAAGCTCAATTCATTTTCGATAGTTTAGTTGAACAAGGACACAGGCCAACTACTGTGACATACACAGCTCTTGTAGCTGCTTTGACTCGGCAGAAGCATTTCAAGGCCATTTCCAAACTTCTTTTGGAAATGGAAAACAATGACATTAAACCTGATTCCATACTCTTCAATGCCATAATCAATGCCTTTTCTGAATCTGGTAATTTAGAAGAGGCCATGGAAACTTTTCAGAAAATGAAGGAATGTGGATGTAAGCCAACAACTAGCACTTTTAATACCCTCATCAAAGGCTATGGAATTGCTCGTAAACCCGAAGAATCTATGAAGTTATTAGATTTGATGAGGACGACGGATCTGAAACCCAATAACCGGACTTATAATATCCTTGTTGGAGCTTGGTGTAAGAAGAACAATATAAAGGAGGCATGGAATGCAGTGCAGAAGATGATTGCTTCTGGAGTTCAACCTGATGTTGTCACGTATAATACACTGGCAAAGGCATATGCTCAGGATGGGAAGACTAGCGAGGCAGAAAGTATAATAGAGGAGATGCATCACAACAAGGTAAATCCCAACGAGAGAACGTGTGGAATAATTGTAAGTGGTTATTGCGAACAGGGGAACTTGGTCGAGGCTCTGAGGGTCGTCTATCGAATGAAGGATCTCAGAATACGCCCAAACCTTGTTATTTTCAACTCTCTTATCAAGGGGTTCCTAGATATCGAGGACTCCGATGGAGTTGATGAGGTACAATATTTTTCGTCTTTTCACCGTTCATTTCTCACATCTATTTTGTGTGATTGTTGAATTCCCACCGTGTTGGCAAACTTTCTTCATCATTATTTCTTCTGAAGTGTTGATTGATCACATGGATAATGAATATAAACTTGAGCAGGCATTGACAATGATGGAAGATTTTGGGATAAAACCAGATGTGATAACATTTAGCACCATTATGAATGGTTGGAGCTCAGCTGGACGTATGGACAAATGCCAAGAAATCTTTTATGACATGGTGAAATCTGGCATTGAACCTGACATCCATGCTTTCAGTATTCTTGCAAAAGGGTTCGTCCGTGCTGGCGAGCCTGCTAAGGCCGAGTCCCTGCTGAACTCCATGAGCAAATACGGGGTGAGACCGAATGTCGTGATTTTCACAACTATCATTAGCGGTTGGTGCACTGCAGGTAAAATGGAGAAGGCATGGAGGGTTTTTGAGCGTATGTGTGACATGGATGTCTCCCCCAATTTGAAAACTTTTGAGACCTTAATATGGGGCTATGGAGAAGCAAAACAGCCATGGAGAGCAGAAGACATCCTTCACATTATGGAAGAAAAGGGTGTCGTTCCTCAAGACAGCACTCTCAAGCTTGTTTCTGAAGCTTGGCGCTCAATCGGTATGGATAAAGAAGCGATCGTGGAGAGAATGGAAGGCAATGATACTCCAGAGAAGAGTTCAGATGATCTCCTCCAACCAGGAGTAGTGATCATATCCAATGGAAATGGATCTTCTTATTCCCAAACAAGAAGCAGGACACTCCCAAAAGGGATAGATGTACCATCTGGAAGTCCACGGAGCACCTCTACATCGATGCTCATTTGTCGGGCACGTCGCTTTCGTCCACTGATTGTATGCAGAAACCAGAACCATACCCAGTTGTGGATATGGAGGCAGCATACCACTACACCTTGCAGAATGATGTACATCCATTAGCGACGATGAGGAGACGACCAGCTGTTACATGAATTCAATTCGAAAAGGTTGATGAAGAGTGATCGAGCATGCTATCTGAAACTATAAATGGCCAAGCATTACAACTACTTGTTCATTTTTTCTTTGTTGGGATCACTTTGTGTAATTCATATAAAATGATGTAAATTCATTGTTGAGGACCAAAACCCAAACTACATAACCATGTAAATTGCTATCCTGATAATATATCTTCCACTTCCTACAACATTGTTATTCGAATTCTCAAGAGAACAGGGAAATCTGGAGTTGATTTTGTGTATTACCTATTATGAACTCGTGTCAAGAACTTCCAAAAAAACCCTTTATTGGGGTGTTAAGAATAGATTTGAATCTTGTCGAGAAATTATTACTCTAAAATCTAATAAAAGTTCCAAACTTTCCCATCTTTTTATGGTGTTTAGAAAGATCAATATATTCACATCTAATCCGCTCCGTCTACGAAGAAAAACATTCCCAATTGAAACCCCAACAGCTTGAAATTCATCAGAGGCGCAATTCTGCCACAGAGGATGCTATCTCTTCATCTCCTCCCGTCAGTATCTTCTTTTGACAACCCTTCTCTACGACGTACGCGCCTCTCAAAACCCGGTAACAGTTCTAATCTCCCAATTCATTCGAATGCCATTTCCCCAAAATTCGCACATGCCCACTTCGCCAATCGCTCTATTTCCCCTTCTGTAACTCTCAGTCAATTGCGTATTCAATCCCGAAGCAGTAGTTTTCTACCCTTTAAGGATGGAGCCCACTCGAAGAGGGGTTACTGCAGTGCTGTCAATGACTCTGACGAGAAAACTAGGTCAGTTTTGGACTCCGGTGGCGGCGGCGATGGAGGTGAAGGCGGCGATGGAGGTGATGATAGTGGGAAGGTGGATAAGCAAAAGGGCTCTTCTGGGTTTCTGCCAGAATGGTTGAATTTAACTTCGGACGACGCCAAAACGGTCCTTGCAGCCATTGCAATATCTCTTGCCTTCAGGACGTTTATTGCAGAACCGAGGTACATTCCGTCGCTATCAATGTATCCTACCTTTGATGTTGGGGATCGACTTGTAGCAGAGAAGGTAGAAATCTTGTTCACTGTTCTTAATCGAATTATCCAACTGTTCTTCACGGTTATTAGAAAAAATTATACAGATTGGGATATGATATTCATATATAAAATTGGCTGAATCCCAAGTTCTTGGATTCAACTAAGGTTTGAAATAAAGGGATAAGATTTAGGATTTCTATTTTGTGTGTGAAATTTCTGGTGTTGTGGATCATGATTCTTGTTTCTTATCAGGTCACATACTATTTCAGAAAGCCTTGTGCTAACGATGTCGTGATATTTAAAAGCCCACCAGTTCTTCAGGAAGTAGGATATACAGATGAAGATGTCTTCATTAAAAGAGTTGTTGCCAAAGGAGGTGATACTGTGGAGGTCAGATTTTCTAACGAAACCTTTTTTGTTTGTATCATTATCTGATATGTGTAATGGAGACATTGATTTAGATCATCAAGAACAGATATCTACCATGTTTTTCAATGATATTGCAGGATTGAAAAATGTAAATAACAGAAGTAATCAGAAGATCTAATTTTCCTGCACAACTTTAGTTAAAAGTTTTATGGTCGTAATCTCCGGCTTTCATTTGTGTTTTCAAGAACAAAAAACAGCTTCACTCTTCATTTGGAACGTTCACTGATTGCAGGTCCGGAAGGGAAAACTTATTGTTAATGGGGTCGAGAGAAATGAAACGTTTATCCTTGAACCACCATCATACGACATGACTCCAGTCGTAAGTAGTACTTCCTGTTTTCTGCATCGGGTTCACATCTTTTTAAGATTTTCCTAGCAAAATTATGAACACACAAGAATCGAGTACAAGCTGTGATCGTTTTTCTTTTTGGTTGGATGAAGAGAGATTGCTTTTCCTTCACTTTGTGAAATCTGTATCAAGCATGGTTAAACATTACATCTCTTTCATTCCTATTTTGATGCAGCAAGTGCCAGAAAACTCGGTGTTTGTGATGGGCGATAATCGCAATAACAGCTATGATTCTCATGTGTGGTAAAGTCTTCACTCATCACTTCACTAATACTGGGTTTAAGATGACTTTAAAAAGATGTGTATTTAAGTACAAGACTTTTGTTCAAATAACCAACGATCTTGACACATTCTACCATTCTAGACTTCTATGTGGCTTGTCTGAGTTTTTTTCTTCCTTGTGCTGATAGCTAGCTACTACCTATACCAAATTGTTCAGGGGTCCACTGCCAGCCAAAAATATAATAGGAAGATCATTATTCCGCTATTGGCCTCCGAACAGGATTGGTGGAACCGTTATCGAGCCTAGCTGTGCTACTGATAAACAAGAGGGCACTCCTTCCACACCAGAGATTTCCAGCCAACAGACCACAAATTCTCAACCGTAACAGTTTCGGTCATGTTCTTGGAAGTTCAGTTGGTCGTTCTGCAAATGCCTTATCGTTCCCATTCGCTCCCCTGTAATTTTGAAGCTCTTTTTTTGTTGAAGGAACTGGGCATTTTGTGTAAGGCCTTATTTACTGTTGATCTTGGTTTGTGCAAGTTACTAGAGATGACTCTCAGTGTTGAGAGATCTGAACTAGTGACATTGCCATTCTTTATGAATCCAATTGAACAGTACAAGCTAGTTATGATATAGGAATATGTTCTCTTGAAATTGAAAACTACATAAATTGCTGCAGTAGATGTGATCAATACCATACAAGGAGGAGGTCGAATCTGCAAACCTTTTGCTCCATCATGGCTACAGATAAGTGAAGGTACCTCATATGGCTGCTCCTCATATTTTTTATACTGATTCAAACATCATTTTATGGATACAATTCAATTACGATTATAAAAAATTCAATCTTCTTTTGTAATTGTTAAACTATAGTTTTGAATGATCAATCTAAGTATAGTTTATACGAAACAATGTTGTCTTGACAGAAACATAAAGAACATATCATTTCATTAGGCCAAATAATTGTACCATCGTTACCAAAAACTGATTCTACGACATTTTTTCGCTTATTAATTATTCCAAGGTTCTAAAGAAGAAATAACTAAATCAACAGCCTTGTCTATACAGACAGTCTTACCCTTCCAATGAAGAGAAGGATGCAGGATGGAGATCTCTGTCAATCATATGTACGAGAATCAGTTTTAATCTTCATAGCCTTCAAGTTGCGAGGGTCGATGTCCAACGACCACGTGATATGCTTTCGATGATTTAATCTTACCAGTTACCACACTACATTTTCCTCTTGAATGGAAGGTTTCCATTTCTATCCAAGGCTTCAAAGGCAGGCTCCAGAACCATACAATTGCTCTGTTTCGGATGATAGTATTTCTTACATTGCAAAGCAAGTAAACATCCCAACATTTCTTGCATTGATTTCTTGATGCATTTACTGAAGTATTCTTCCAAAGTTTGAAATTAGGAAATCTAACCTGACCGGTAGGAACAGAAATCTGGGGGTGCATAAGACTGACAAGGAAGGAGCTGACATGAATGCCAAAGAAAGTTGCAAGATTGTACAAAGCAATCCTTAAATGACATTATGAACTGTGATGCTCTGTAAGAGAAAAAGTTGGAAACAGATATCACTTCTATTTCAATGAAAACCAAAAGACTTCAAACATCAAATCCTAAACTGGCAGAGCATTAACTATATAGGCAAATATTATTTTAATCAACTATAACAAAACAATTCAATATGGCAACAATATTATTGAGTTTCTGAGGCTATTACATAGAGGAGCTAGAAACACAACCTTGACTATGATCTCGGCTTTGAAATGCCTGCTAGAACCTCCAATTGATCAAACAATAACAAACGAAAGCAGAGCCATCAGAACCTGGCATATCCTAGTTAAGCCTTGATAGAGGAATAGATCATAATAGACCATTTATTCAATCACAATAGACTCTGGCCACCGCTTCTCGTTGCATTTCAGGCTTCCCTTCAGTTCAACGGCGGAGGGGAACGTGCCGGAAAACCGACGAGGAAGGAGAATGGCACGAATGGGAAGGGTGCGAAGAGATCTGCTTAGGGAAATTAAAGGCGGGAGTGACGTGATCGAAAGATTAGTAGGCATCCTGAGAATCTCTCGTTGGGCTGTAAACGAAGAATAGTAGAAGCTTCGGTGACGACCTCGGCGACAAAGGGGCTAAACTTGTCACGGCGTGCATCATCTTAAAACAAGGAAAATAGATTAAATGACGTTGATAAGTAATCCCGTGATAACATTTTGCTGAGCTCCCTAATACACTAGCAATTGAAAAGCAAGTACAGAAATTCCAGATTTAAACGTTATTTCATAACATACGTCCCCCCCCCCTCTTGTAATTGAGGAAAAATTGAATAACAAATTCATAATAAAGATAATGTTCCTGCTGGAGTGATAGGATAACAAATAACTAAAGTTCGAGCAAGACTTATCATTCCTGAAAACCATCATTCCCATACAAATAATCAACCGAAATGGATTACAACTTCTTGTTCTCTCTTCTTCAGCATCATACGATATTCAAGCAGGCATTTAAACAGTCACCTTGATAAATAAACTTTGATCGTTGAATAAAAAAATTTCAGGTAAATAATAATGATAATTCAAGGGTATCGTACTATCACGCACAGAAGATCATCGGCTTAGAAACATGGCGACAAAATCTATAGGGAATAACGTAGAATTAGCTTAAAACAGCATCAAATTAACCAATTGAAATATGTTTAAATAATACTTGAGCTGTTATAATGAAGAAAAAAGGGGTCATCAGATAGGAGCGAAAGACTAAAAAATGTATAATCACAAAATACAATCATTTGAACTATGCACATAATCATCATATGACCCAGTCATTATTCCTTTTAAACCAAAAACGTGGAGTATTATAATTTAAAAATACATAAAACAAGCAAAACATTGAAAACAGAAGGAAGTCACTAGAGGTATTTGTAATCACGAATGAATATGCAGAACGAATTCCGAAATCTTCTTGCTAGAACAATTATCAACAAAAATTTCTAGCACGAATGGCCTCATAGAGAATATTAGATTGTCAACAGGCTTGAATTTAGACATATGCTTGTCAATAATTATATTTAATCATCGGCCAAGTGAAATGAAAGAAACTGTAAAATTTCGTATAAAAGACCAAAAACGTTTGAAGAAACAAGCACACGAGAGCGTAAAGAACTAAATAATAAAAAAAAGAGACTCAGATACAAGGATAGTCGTCAAGGCCATTTCACAAAGCCAGTTACGACGAACGAGACCTTAAAAATGATAATCGTCACCGTCCCCCTATGTTTCAAAACGAAATCGAATGAAATTGGAAAACAGATCAAAATGAAAGAAACTGCAAAAACCCTGACTCTGATTTGCAAACTCCGATCAATTTCGCATTTTGATTTCTTGTTACATTTTCTGAAGTGTTGTTCCAAGTTTTAAAGTGAAGAAACCTTACATGTCCAGTAGCAACAAAAATCTGGGAGTACATAAGACTAACGGGCGGAGGAGCTGACATGAATGACTAAGAAAGTTGCAGGATTGTACACAGTAATCCTCAATGTACAATTGGTGTTCAGTAATTTGGTCGGAACTCATTTTAAGCTATTATAATGCAAAAGTAAATGGGTCATCAGATAGGAGCGAAAGACTAAAAGATGTATAATCACAATACAATCATTTGAACTATGCATATAATCATCATATGACCCACAATCATTAAACTCTTAAAATCAAAGACGGGAGTATTATATTACCAAAAATAAACATGCGAACAAAAAATCGAAAGTTAAACACCTAATGGCTCAGAAGGAAGGCAGTAGATGTAATTGTAATCACGCAAGATCATGCAGTACGAATACAATATCCTTCATCATAGACGGGTGCAGTAATCAGGCTTTTCAAAGAAAATCCGTCGGTTTGAAAAGCCAGAATCAACAAACATTTTATTTTCAAAAACTCAAGAACAATTAACAACCAAAAGAATCTAGCGCGAATGGCCTCATAGAGAAGATTAGAGATGTCAACAGGCATGAATTCAGACATATGCTTGTCAATAAAAAATATTTAATCATCGGCCAACTGAAAACGAAGAAACTGTCAATTTTCGTACGAAAAACCAAAACCGTTTGAATCAAACACAAGAGAGCGCAAAGAAATAATAAAACAAAGGGACTCAGAATATGGGTGGTGATATATCAGGATGGTCGTCAAGGCCATTTCACACAGCCAGTTACGACGAACGAGACCTTAAACATGACAATCGTCACCGTCCCCCTCGATTTCAAAAGAAATCGAATGAAATTGGAGAAGAACAGATCAAAATGAAAGAAACAGAGTGAAAAAACCCTAACTTAGGATCACTGTAAACAGGCGGGAAGACGATTGAGAGATGGAGGTAGAATAGGTCCTCTTATAGGAAGGAGGAAGGAGCCTCGCGGCTAGGGTTTTCCTTGATTTGAGTGAGTTGTGCTAACCTACGTGACGGTACATTTTAACATGAGATATCACCCGCAGCCTGAAATCTTTATTAGCCGTTGGATGTAAATGAACCGAGAGATGAGATTTAAATATTTGACCTATAAATGACTAGATATACTCATAAAATAAAGTGACGTCGATATTAAGATTTACTCTTTCTAAAAAAATACGTGAAAATTTAAGAATAAATTATGCTTCCAATATCACGAATAAATTTCATTTTAACATTTAAAAAACGTCAATTAGAATATATATTCACTATTTATGACGATTTTATCAAAGGTTGAATTATTTATGAAGCTTTATCATATAATTTTTAAAATTATAATAGCTAAATTTTAACTTTTTCTAAATTACAAAAATAATAAATAAATTTAATTTTTTTTAATAATGTATGCATTGTTTAACGTTCCTTCCTGGTTTCAAATTACTTCAAACAATCAGTTTTGAACAATAACATGAACTGTTTTCAAATTTACTTATTTTTTAAAATCTTGAATTGCTTGGTCTCATACGCATTCCCTCGTAAAGATGTTCACCATTAGTGTCAAGCTACTACTTCCAGCCATTGTCACTATAGTAATAATCTCTACTATTCTATGAATCTATTCACGGTTTGTAAATAATCTAGTTATCTTCTCCATTTTAACATCTAATTATCTCTTAAAACATACAAAAGTTCATATCCGTTGTCCAGGAAGACAGGCACTTAGGCTAGCTAGCTCTTCATAGATCAGTAGAAGCATAGAAATGTTGCTGCAAAATATGTACAAGCTCAAATATACATCTGATGCAATAGAATAACGTGACTCATCAAGATGAGAATATACATTCTCGATTGAATTAGAATGAAGTTAAAAATTCTAATGCACACCCATTTCTATCCTGGATCAACAAGTATTCTCACCCCCATCCAACAAATGATTGACATCAAATTCAACAACCAGAATTAAATTTATATTATAAGTTACGGTTTACCGTCTAAGGGTATTGATGCCCAGGAGCCAGAGCAACTACTCCGACAGCTACATTGGTACACCAAGATCGTATATGGATTAGCGGCCTGCAATGACACAATCTTCAGTCTCAGCTTCTAGTCATTCTTCTACTGTCAATTGGTCGAATATGTGGATTCAGTGTGGATAGAATCTGCGGCATTGACATGCCTCCAGACACGACGATTTCTACAATAAAAAGAATAAAGAGTAAGAAATGGAGGGATATTGGTCCATGTGTAATTCAAGAAAAACTGTCCATTGATTCAGGACATAACGACATAAAAAGAAAAACTCACCGATTCCTTCCCGAACTGATAAATTTGGTCTAATCACATCCTCAGAGTTGACTAGGAAAACATCACCAATGTAAAGATGATTGGTGGGAACATATACACAACACAGCTCCTCCTCTCCAGAATAATTCTGCATTCAGAGGGAACAAATCGGTTGATCATAATATCAAGCCTTGCAGCACTTGTGCATTACAAGTTATGAAAAACATGTAATGATATTCACGAGAACCATAAAAACACAATAAACCCTTATAACAATACAAACCTAAGAAGAAGATATGAAAAACATGACACACCAATATGAAAGTAATACATCATATTCTACAAAATTAGGGTATGAGGACATGAATCATTGGATAAAACATATTTGTATACCTAACAACCGTCAATGATATTCACTCTCAAGATGAGCAATGGGCATGTATGTGGTATAAGGGTATTATTGGTTGAAGTTGCCTCTTCTTATAAACCAAGTTTGCAATGACACTTGCATTTAAAATACAACGTATAAGAAGAGATAACACAACATGGAACCTATACAAAGTAGAAAAGTCAGCTACATATATGTAATCATAGAATGCCATGTAACAAATGTTTGTAAAAGTTCTAAAACCAGCTAAATATAAATCAAATCAATCATGTATAAAATAAATCTCAAAATCAAATCTATTTGCAATCATGTTCTATAAAAAGATCTGAGTTTTCTACTTCAAATAACATCAATACCTTTTTATCGTGTTCACTGTTCACATACCAGAACATGGTCCTGTGGTCTTAGAGATTAAATATATATGTGCACGAATTACCCAAAGTAATGCCTACATGCTTCCTAGGAAGAATATTACTAGAAAAAATTGAAGCACAAAATAGCATACCTGGAGGGTGACAGTTGAAGTAATGAACCCAAATGCATATTCACCAATACGGGGGTGCCTAATGATGGCAACTTCCTTGAAGGCTTTGGTATTTTGATCTAACAGGTAGCGACAAGAATATAGATGGTTCATAAATAAACTTGACCGTGTTAAAATATACTTAAAAAAGCTATACCTGGTGAAATAGCAGAACTAATCTGCTTAGAAGCATTGTAAATATGACGAACAAATGGCATGCGCTTGATAAACCACTCTCCGAGAGCCAAAATAGAAGCACCCAACCATGATGACATGAACACCCCAACAAGGAAGATGAACGAAACAGATGTTGCAAATCCAAGACCTAATCAAGAAACAAGAATAAGCTTATGATAAGAAAAAAAAATGAAATATAAAATTTAATAGGTTTGTTATATTGAACAGACATCAATCATTTGGCAAGATGAGAACTAATATTTATATACAATCTTACAATACTACCTAGTTAATATATGAGTAAGCAAAGAAAACAGAGATTGGTGGAAAAAAATAACAATACTCACTCGTGTCAATAGTAGATCAAATACATATAAAAAAAAATAGCACATGGATTGAATGGGTTCGGAAAAAACGTTAAGTGATAAGGATTGCTTACCAAAGATATCAATTCCAAGTTGAGCATAAATAGGAGAAAAGAATCCATCCACAAAGTGTATAAACCACCATGTTATATAGAAAGTTATTGCAATTGGAAATAGAATAACGCTGCAAAACAGCCAGATCGCAACATGTTAAGAAATTAAAATATCATTATTACCTAGCACAATGAAAAAAAACTGCAATTTGAATCCTGGTCGAAAACAACTCAATACTGTTTCCAATTTAAGACCTATCATCCTGCCGAATATATTTTCTGAGTAAAGGAAAAAACTCAATTCCATTTATAAAAAAAAGAGCAAATTTTTTAAGTGCAGTTTTCAAACAGCAGCCTGGAAGTGCAATTTTAGTAACGATGGCTACAACGCATATGCAAGAAATACTACCTAAATCAACTGTGGCTTATATGCTATCCTTTACTTAGCACCAAAATCGTAAACTAAATTAAAATACAGAGATAAGAATAAAGATCAAACCATCCGGTCATGAACTTTTTTGAGGCCCAGCTCCTAAAGACTCTGTAAAATGTCTGCACAGTAAATAAAATAAATAATTGAACCCACAATTGGCGATAGAAAATAAACACTGATTGATGTTCTGAATAACAAGTAACTGGCTATTCCAATTTTATATGATAGGAAAGCCAAAAAAGGAAAAAAAGAAACCAACATTCTTCATCAGATATTGAAGGTAGTGAGGTACATATACATAGCCATTCCAACTATATTATTTACTTCATGGCAAGAATTCAGAACATAAACTAAACACTCAAGAGATGCGACTTTTTAATATCCGTACTAAAGTAAGTAACACTCCATCTGCAACTTTTTAAAAAGGATAGTCGATTGATCAAACTCTTTGAGAAGTGTGATAGGAGTAGTATTAGGATAGGACTAGGAGTATGATTAGGGTATTAGGGGTATATTAGTATTTAGTTGGAGAAGTTTTTATGGAAATTTGTTATAGATAGAGGGAGTGGGAAAGGAGGAAGATATGCATTGGTTTAGTTTACTCAAGCTTGGGTAAGAGTGCTCAAGAGATGAAGGGTCCAAGTACCTCAAGGTACTTGGATTGTCTTACGGTCATTTATCTTTCATATTTCATACTATTTCGATTGTTTGGGTTCCAACAGAGTGCATTTTTAAAACTTAAGCAAGAGCGACCACGAGGCCTCTGAAATATACATGAGACTGGGATACAACATGGAGAGAACCAAAGGATGCCAAAAGGATGAAAGAAAAGGCCACCAATTGCTATAATGGCAATGGATGGAACGATCAACATCTTCATTACTTCGATTTCAGGGGTCACACCGACCTGGAGAGCCGATTGGAGATTTTCTTTGGACCATCTAACGGGTATAAATGCATTCAACTGCCCAGCTACAGTTTCAGTCATCGTCTAATCTCATAAGTAACTCCGTCGTTGAGAGGAAGTCAATTGAGAGCATCAATCTCAGAAATATTGATTTGATGACCTACAGTGCAGAAGCACCGTGCTAATTCCACTTTTGTACAATTTCTAACGAAAAAAATTTGGTAGAGTGCATAATAAGTAATTAAGGATCAACTCATGCTCCAATAGGCAATCCGCCAGGAAACAGCTAGTATGAGAAGCAACAGAATATAGGGGAAGAAGAAGAAGAAGAGAAAAATGATTGCAAATGATTGAACTACTTAGCAAGAAGCCAGAACGATCCTAAATACACTGCTACACAGCTATTTCAATAGAACAATAAGCAATATCCCTAAGTAGCTTCCAACGATTTGGTGGCAAAAACTCAAGCGTAGTAAATTGAAACAAAGTCAACAATACCTCACGGCCAGTCTGCGGCGATGACGCTGAAGAGGACGAGGGCTTGCAAGAGTCATCGTCATTTGGCGAGCCGGCGGTCGGAATTAGAAGCTCTAGATCCCGCTCTCTGCCTCTGCTGACCATCACAATCGCCCCTTTGTCGTCAGCCATCACCGGCAGCCTCTATTGAAAAGCCCAGACCCAGCGTTGTCGCAGCTTAAAAACCTTCGCCCTGAAGACCGAAGACCGAAGACTGGGAGCAAGGCAACCCTTTGAAGTCAGAGATTGAATTAACATAGAAGGTACTTTCAGAAGACAAAACACTTCCAAAGATCCCTCCGCCGTCCATGTTCTTTGACTATTATATTATTATCACTTTTTTCCTTTTAATTAATTACAATAAATTTAATCTACGTTGTTTAATGCATTTCTAAACTGTAGTACTAAAAAGATTAGATTTTAAAAATAATTTAATAGTTGGTTTTCAAAAAATAAAATAAAATAAAATTGCCTAACATCTAGAATTTTAAATTTTGTAATTATTGTTTTGGTGAATTAAAATTGTTAACTATTTGATATTTTATTTTTTATGTTCTACTTCTATAATTGCGGTAATTGTTGATTGCATCCGTTAGTCATCGTAGGCAACTACTCTAATGAATAAATGTGGCAGTTGCTTCGGGCAATAACACTTAAGCGATGGCACTCTAGAAACTTGTTAAATGTTGGACAAAAGTAATTAGTAGTCGATCAATCCTAATATTACCCATACAAATTTGAATGTAAGATAAATGTCTGGATAAATCAAATAAATTTGGGTACAAAAACACTTAATTTGAAATTTAATTTAAACGGGTCCTTCACCGGCCCATGTAAAAGTAGCTTTCGGGTTTCCCATTGGGCTATTATCGATGGGCTTTAAAATGGGTCGATTGTCACAGTCCGATTAACCGCCAATTACATAAGCGCCACGCAAGGCCGGCTTGAGCCGTGACCGTGAGCCGCCCCCTGCTTCAATTATTCAAGTTAACGCAACCTCTTGAATATTCTCCAAGACAACCGTTTTGATTATAGTTCCCATTAGGTCCCAAATTTGAAAAAAATTTGTTATTATCGATGAATTTTAAATTATAATATTTAAATTAATTAATAGAAAATCAACCGATAAAACACAAATTATTATTTTAAAGTGATTCGATCATATATCTCCACTTTTCTTAATAAAAAAATTGCATTACAATAAATATAAACTTAAATTATAAATCATACCAATATTTGCCTCCTTCATATAATTTAATTGGTTGAAAGATACATCATTGACAAAAAGTAAATAAATAAAAAGGTTTTACATAAATTTTTAGACTTAGTTATTACCAAAGATCAAACGTCCAAATTATTTTCAAAATTAAAAAAGAAAATAAAGAATCTTTGCTTTATTTTTAAAATAAAAAATTAAAAAAATATAAAAAGGTTGGCAGTATTCCATACGCAAAAGAGCAGCGAGGTTCGACAAGTCATCGGAAGTGGAAGCGGTGAGATAAAAGGGAGAAGGAAAAAGAGGTTTGTGTTACCTATTAGCGTATATAAATAAATTCCATTCTAATCCTCTCTTTGCATCTTCCGGTGTTGTTCTGATAATACAGACGATCATGTTGGAAGGGAAAGCCACCGTCAAACAAACCGACATGTCGGAGAAGATGCAGATTCACGCCAAGGCCTCTGCATCTCAGGCCCTCGATCTCTTCGACGTCTCCGATTGCCTCTCTCTTGCTGCTCATATCAAGAAGGTATAATTTCCTTTTAATTTTAATTTTATTTTAATTTGGTATGATACTATGAAAATTAAATCAATTAGGAATTTGATCGGAGCTATGGGAGTGGGTGGCAATGTGTGGTGGGTTCCAATTTCGGCTGCTTCTTCACTCACTCAAAGGGGACCTTCATCTATTTTTCTCTTGAAACTCTCAATTTTCTCATCTTTAAAGCTGCTTCCAACTAATTATTTCCAAAAGTACCATTTCAAAGCACCACAAATGCTTTCATCTTCAGGGGCACCCTCGTCCTTTCCCCTCCTCTCTCTAAATTACATGGAACCAACCATGTATGTGTATCAATTATGTTTCGCCGCCATTCACTTTCTTTCTTCAGACTTCATCTCCTTCCTTCTACTTGTAATATGTTTCACGAATTGTTATGATTTTCCTTTTCTTTTTTCTTTTTAATTGAACTTATAAATACTATCTTTAATTCTTTATTTCATTATATTGGACTTCAGATTTTTATTATTATTATTTTAAAACTTTAAACGGCATCGTTTTAGGAAGTTATTCCACAATTTGACGACGTCGGGTAATGAGGTTGGAAAATGTCCTCCCGAGCCCACAGTCATCCAAATTGATAACGTTTGATTTACAAAATAATAATAATAAGGTAAATTACAAATTAGTCCTATGGTTTTGAGAAGTTAAAAATTTAGTAATTCTAAATATTATAATTAATCTCTATAATGCATAAAACACCCGTAAAAAAATCTGTAAGTTATATTTTTTCCGACTAAATTTATAATTTAACCAAAAAAATAAAAAATATCAATATGTTAATTATTTGATTAAAATATAATAATCAGAAGAAAAAAAAGAAAGTTGGAAATTGGAATTAGTCATAATTTTTGAATTTACATCTTCCCTATAATTGAATTTGAAAGAGAAAGAAAAGAGCATTTCTTCTTATTGCTTGTCAACAACGACGACAAAGGTCCGCCGTCTCCATGGAAATTAGGAATCCTGTTATTCTGCCAGACGTCACGTCGCTGGGTCACTTTCGGTATGTAAACCTTTTGTATTCTTTCAATCTCAAAATGAATGATTTCAATCAATTGCCATTATTGAATCTTCAAATTTCTTTTCCAAAAAGCATCTCTAGAAATGATGACAATTGCAAGCTAAACGACCAATTTGCTGATCGCCTTCCCTATATGCTTACAAACATCCACATATCCCCTTCTCCATCGCCACCTGATTCAGACTTCTCGCCAAATACATTCCAAGAAATCCCCATCTCATTACTACGCCAAATTTGAGAAGATGAAAGGGATTTTGGGTATCAGTAATTGAAGTCTTTTTGTATATACAAACCAGAAATTAAGCACAGATGATACACTTTTCTGATGTCATTTGAAGAACTCATCAATAAGTTCATTCAAAATCAGCTTCTCTGTATCGTTTACAATCTCTTCACTTTCACTTCTGGAAAATCCATTCTTCCAACCAAAATCCCATGTTCCATTCATCAGCTTTTTGCAGTACAGATCTCTCTCTAACACTGTTGCTAGAGTATCTACATGAAGATTCTCGTGGTAACTCGTTAGTGTGTCGATGTCGTCGCACACTTCCTCCACCAGTTTTTCTATAGAATTTTCTCTCTTTGTATTGCTACTATATCCTAGTAATAGAGAATTGGCTACTTGGCTTTTACGTTCAATGAGTTCAATTGCACAATCTATGATTGGCTTTGTATTGGGGGTGTCAGGATCGTTGCAGCGAGATGCTGCTTGCAACATTGTTCTACCATTTAGATTGAGATCAAAAAGCTCCCCTGCATGATAGAGTAACGAGGAACTTCTTAAAAGCAATGCTTTCAGATTAGTTCCTTGATCACAGCTTTCGATCTCTTTTTCGGCGAGTTTGGGGCTCAATGGTGAGAGAGAGTTCAGGCTCTCCTTGCAGCATTCTACAAGATTTAGGAGAAAACTAAGTATAAATCATAAACATTTAGACAATGCACAAGTACTTGTTCTACTTGGAAGGCTAAGTTATTCTATCTCACTTAGAATCTCTCTTGGATGAAGATATATTAGACAATGCACAAGTACTTGTTCTATGCTAATGATCAATAACTGTAGATATTGCAACTAATCTTATTTGTGAATTGTGAAGGACAATTTACCTATAATTTTTGTATCACATTCTTCCGTTTCGCTCTCCATAGTAATTAAATCCATAAGGGTAACTTTGATTTGGTTTGTTGGAATGTCAGCACTTTCATTTGTATCAGAACTCTCATCATCTTTCTTGGCTTCAACTATGTGGGTCTGCAAGATAAACACTGCATCAGTCTCTCTTTACAAGGCAAGAATAATGGATACTGATGAAGAAAAGGAGTTTCATAAACCAAAAAGAACTTACAAGTGAATTAACTTCTGAACAAGCAAGCATTGCTTCCTCTTTTTTCTGACAGTTATGATCATTAGATATTGCTCTCACTGCTCGTCCCGACATAGAATCTGGAATCGAGCCATGTTGTTTATGAGTTTTGTTCTTCCTTGGATTAGTGGAGGTTGCTTTTTCTTGATGCTGTGGTCTTGATTCTACTTTTTCTTCTGCAAATTCTTTTTCTACCAGTTTTCTGGTTGATGTAAGAATGTTCTTATCACTTGGCTCCTTCTCATGAGGCATATCATGCATTGGACTAGATGTTTTCAACTTCTCTGCAGCCTTTTTCTTTGCATCAACAACACAAGTTCTTAATTTCCTAGGCATTCTTCCTTCTTGAGTAATCGGTTTGAGTGAAATCCCTTCTGCCTCTTGCTTTCTTTGCAATTTATCTGAACTCAAGATTCCTTCACGGAAATCTGCAGAATCATCGAATGGCTGAAGTTCTTTCTTTTTCGATCTTCTTAGCATAGGTTTTTGGTTGAAAGCTTCCTCCAATTCATTAGGAGGAAGAGGCTTGGGTTTTATCAACACAATTGGCGGTGCGTCTTTCGACCTTTGTTTCGAACCATTATTATAGGAATGAGGATAATGAAGCTTAAGCTCATTATCAGAATTACTCTCTGTAAGCCTGTTGAAGGGCATTTTTTCAAGTATTTCTCTCAAGGTTCTCTTTTCAGGATCCTCCTTGTTGATGACAGATTTAGACTTCGGCGATGTTCTGTAACCAGAGATCTTATCGAATTTGAACTCTTTCTTTGGAGTAGTTTGCACTGATCTTGATGAAATTTCTTCAAGCCCCATAAGCTTAGCAATCAGGTTATTACGTTTCAAATTCTTCTGTGCAAGTGTTGAAACATGACAACATTTGACTCCATCATTAACCATTGAGGATTGGCTGGAGCTAGTCGATGGAATTTCCGATCCCGAGTCCGAACTCATATCTCGAAAACAAGACTTTTCACTAATCATAACGTCATGTGTCACAGCTCGCTTCACTAGGCTGTCTCTGATCACCTTCTTAACCTCATGAACACCATTTCTGGAAGAACCATGTCTGGAAAGCTTAGATTTTTGAACCTCAAGTGGAGAGCTTTCATCTTGAAGATGACAAGAAAAACTTCTTTGATACTTCATCTTTAACCGAACCAACTTGTTGGAAGCTTCTTGCAACCTGGCCAGAATAATCAGCGATTCTCTTAAACTTGAAGTACTGTCAGATCTCACCCCCTTAGAAGAGAGGATCTCCATGAATGGAAGAGAGGATCGGCCATGAATTCTCTCCCTCATCTCCGTAGAGATCAGCTCCTCTTGCTCTCCCTGAGATATCAAAACTCTTTTTTGATTTCTACTTGTCCTATGAGTCTTAATCTTTTCTTCCAGCTTCTGAGAATTCACTTTGGATATCTTGATTATATTGCAATCAACCACCCCTTTTGGATCATCACAAGTGATAAATGATCTGTAAACCACTGATTTTGCACCGTCCAGAGGCATTTTCAAACTCCCCTCAGCCCCAGATCATTTCCCTTATAAGACGAAGAACCCTTCTACAAGCTAATGCTCGGACGGCTGTGTTTCAAATGAAAACAAAGCAAAACAATTCATCAGAAGAAGACCCAAAACAAACAAACAACGTGAGGGGAATGTTGAAAATTTCAAACTCAACAACTTAATCAATCAGATTTTGACAGTCCATATAAAAAAAAAAAACTCATCCAAATACAGAGCTACCTTCGTTGATCTTCCTCTAAAGCTTCTTCAACAACTCAAACCTATTCTACACCATTTCCCATCTCTTGTAAACCATAACCAAAGGAGCAAAATTGACAGAGAAAAGAGTCGAAAACAGAAAAAACTTACCAAACCCAGAAGAGAAAGAGGCGAAGAAGGAGGGCCAAGGCAGGCATCAGAGAGAAAAGACACAAAATTTGCAGAGAATTGCCAGCCCCATGTGAAAGTTACAGAGTACGAAACGAAAGGGAAACAGGGGAGTCGGTGCATTGACCTCGTGGCAGCTTAACAGTAAGCTTCAAAGCAGAGCCAAAAAGATCGAAAGAAGAGAGAGAGTCTAAGATTTGGAGCTCATATTTAATTTCAATCAAATGGGGTTTTTTCTTTTCCTACAGAACAGCAAAATCGTTGAAAGATCATAGTTGTCATAAATGGGACACCCTTGGTCTCTGCAGAGCGCAAAAACATCAACGGAGCAGCTCGGTTTTAAAAAAGAACAAAAGCATGCAAGAGGAGGGCCAAATCCAATGGAGCTGTGATTTTGAAAGGCTTGAAGTTTGAAACAGGACAAAACAAGTGAGATGTCGTATGAATCGAACTCTCTCTATATTGGATGTATAATTTAATGGGATGCTTCTAAAACATGTTTCCTGATATGAACCCAGAAGACAGAAATTTAAATGCAGCGACAGAGATGAGTTGTAATGTAATATTGCTTGCTATTTCAATTACTTTACTCTTACTTATAAAAATGTAAATGTGGTAACAGAATAGTTTCTTCAAAGCTTATTATTACTAAATAAATAATAAAGGTGATGCCTTTCCCAAATAATTCTCCTGGGCGATTCATTGGATTTCTACAAACAAGCCATGATTCGGATCGTTTATAGTTATTTAATGTGGGATTGTTTTCCTTTCTTTAATGAACTAATACGGCCGTGGTCTTTTATTATTGTTTATGGAAAAGGACAGGAGCCTTCCAATTCTCACTTGTCATTATAAAAAAACAATATAAATATTTTATATTTTATTTAAAATTTTATCAATCGAGTAAAAGTGTTCTATAAATTTTTAAATTTGTTACCATAGTTATATATATTCAATAGAATCATATTCCTTCCATTTTATATTTAACATACCTATACATAACTGCTAATATGTCATGATATATGTGTAAAATTAAAATTTTAAGAATTTAATTTCTTTTTAATAAAAAAATTTAGAGATCTATTGAAGATTCTAAGAGTGGATAGATGAAGACAAAATTAAAAGTAAATTAAGAGTTCATAGCTTTAGTAGCATTGAGTTAAAGTCCGCTTAGTTTGGATTTGTGCTATTTGGAGCAAGTCAATTTCCTACGTGGACAAAGCGACAAAAATGGTCAATTTTTTTTAACGTCACCAAAATGATATTTCATTTATATCTCAAATGCCGTATTAAACAATGGTGTATAATGAGATATTTAGGACTCATTGAGAATAAAACAAATACAATATCTTAGGCCCAATCTTGGTCATATTATATATGTATATATATGTGACTTATACAGTGACATTTTCAATTTAATATCAAAGAAGATGTCTCGTGTTCAAACTTTACTTCTTTTTCTTTTATAATCAACGTGTTCGATGTCATACTCATATCCTAGTCGACGTGTAAAGATAGGGTTTCTGATGAGAAGCCTGCAAAAAAAACCAAAGCCAAAACAATAAAATATAGAATTTGGATGTAACAATTCAAGACTATCATTAGCAGATATTGTCCACTTTGGCTCGTTATGTATCACCGTCACTCTTACCGTTTTAAAACGTGCCTGTTAGAGAGATGTTTCCATACCCTTATAAGAAATGTTTCGTTCCCCTCTCCAACCGATGTGGGATCTCACAATTCAACCTTTGTTCCTTTCTCTTCACTACTCATTCACTACTCATCGATGGCAACTGAATGAATATCCAAGTTACAGATATAATACTAAGATCCAAAAGAAAAAGGAAATTTTAGTGTGGTAGCCATCCATGGAAGATTTATTTATTTTCATATTTGGAAGTCAATGGTGCAGCCACCAAGCTTTGTTGCGGCCTCTATTTCTAATGGTAAGTTGCATTTGTTCATGAAAACAGCTGCAGAAAATACTTGTTGGAGACTTTCATAATTTTCCTGTGAAAAATTCTTCGTTCGGACTTGGTTTGAGGGTTGTTTCTAAATTTTGACTTCGGCTCGAGTTTCCAAATTTCCCTCGCCGAGAAGAAGAGTCCTTAAGTAGCCATTTGGCTTTGACCTTGCTTGTTCGGCTCTGACTCATTCTTTTGACTCGGCGGTCCTGTTCAATGGTGATGATATGCAGATCAGATTAACAGAAAAATAGTCAAGATTTGAAAGGAATTATATATACCTAAGAGAAATGACAAACAACAAGACCCATTCACCCTGAACAGAGAGAAGGCTGTTGAGAATTATTGAGAGGAGTAATCCACATTGGCTAATTAAGTGAAAGATCATGGGTTTATAAGTAAGGAACGCTATCTCCATTAGTACGAGGCTTTTTGGGGAAACCAAAAACAAAGCCATGCGAGCTATTGCTAAAAGTGGATAATATCATACTATTGTGGGGGGAGGGTCGTGATTCCTAACAAGGACACGCTTCAGTAACCAGCTCAATGTATTCCAATGAGGAGTTACCGGTTGATGGAATTATTTAGTACCTTTAATTTCGAGCGGATACTCTTGTCTCGTCTTGTGTAATTGTGATTTCCCTCTTGTAATACATAGCCATTCTCTATCGTCTTCGTAACTATGCTCTGATGCAAGGGGAACATGCCAATGGCCTTTTTCTGATTCCTGTTAACAAGTTATAACATGAAACGTATTGTTAAAACATTAAATCTCGAGCTCGTGACAAAAGATATGCATTATAGAGTCGAGTCATCGTATTTCGTGTGTTACAAGTCATACGGAGACCAGTGTACGTCTATGATTATAACTTATTGTACTAGATTTGGACCTGAATTACGACAGAACAGGGTGGAGGCATGTGAAACACTGGACCAGTAGCAGAGAAACTAAAACGCACCTGTCAATAAGAAACCAAGAGCACATCTATATTAGCCATCATTTAGAACAACTTGTGCCAATTATTTAGAAAAATAGAAAACAATGCTATTTACTTAGGTAGGGAAATGGGAAGCATTCGACATGAAAATAAGTTTGAAGAAAAGTGCAACGGCTCAAGCCCACCGCTAGCAGATATTGTCCTCTTTGGGCTTTCCCTTTCGGGCTTCCCCTCAAGGTTTTTAAAACGCGTCTGCTGGGGAGAGGTTTCCACATCCTTATAAAAAATGTTTCGTTCTCCTCCCCAACCGATGTGGGATCTCACAAAAAAACCTTTCTTTACTCACTTGATGCCTTTCTTTCCATCTAGGGAAGAAATCATTTCCAAGAAGTTGGAACGTATGGTCTCGCATCTCATCGTTCGTCACAAGCAAGCATTTGAATTTGATTGCTGCATACAACCAGTACCTGAAGAACAGGTTCGTTAAAAAAATGCTCCATACACACTTCTAATCATCTATGAAAGAAAAGATTTCAAATGTTAATGCGTATGGCGCAGATATCATAATTGAGGAATTGGTCTCACCAATCATCATTTGATCCAGTAGGCGTT
The DNA here is from genome assembly GCA_033971965.1 of Cucurbita ficifolia. NCBI lineage: Eukaryota > Viridiplantae > Streptophyta > Magnoliopsida > Cucurbitales > Cucurbitaceae > Cucurbita > Cucurbita ficifolia. Next base: position 3,014,464 of record CM066972.1, read on the forward strand.
GGATATAGTGCATCGGCATTTTTCCACTTCTCAATCAAAGTTCTATTGACTGCTTCATTCATCTTACGCCCAGTAATTCGCCTGTTATGCAACACAATCAGAGGCCATTTCTTTGAAAAAAGCTTCTGCCGTATTCCATTGGCGATTAAATTGACCTGAAGAAATGGCCAGAAATGAGACTCCACAAGAACAAAAACAAGTGTTCAAATAATTAGCACACTTACTCTAGATGGTGTGAAGTTTCTTTCCATAAACAGGCCAACATTCGCAGCATCTATCACTGCTTCAAATGGTCCATAATGTTCAAGCCATTTCTGCAGGAAGGAAAAATCACTTCAATATAACTTTTAAAGCATTGAGATAATGAACAACAATTCACAAAGGATTTCTCATACTTGAAATTTCTGAAAACTTGAATTTTTCTCTCTTTTTGTGGCTATAGCTGCAACAGATTCAGCAAAATTCTCAGTTTCAATAGGATCAAGATCAATTGTTACCAATTTTTCCCCGCAGGCTTTACACATGCCATCTTTTCCAACATTTGTAGATGAAACATTCCATTTTCCTCTTCCCAACCATCCCAATCCATGCCAACCTCCACCGCCATTTTCTATAGCTTCCCTTATTTTCATTTTATCCACTTTTACTTTTCCTACTTTTGTTGCATCTTTGCTCTTGAACCAAGTAGTAATAAGATCTGCAGTAGAGGTTGAGACTTGTCTTACACTTGTTCTTAATTTATGCAACAAATAGTACACCTTTTCAGCGTTACTTGCATTTATACTTACTCTAAAAAGCGCTGCCAACTCGGGCTCTTCTGGATAGACACCATGCTCCAACATGTGCTTCTCAACTGAAAATGCTTTATCTATCTCCCCTTTATTGCAGAAAGTAGAAAGCGCAGGGCCATAAGAGCGCAATCTCGGATTAAGTCCTAATGGTTTCATCTGCTTCACTATATCAAACGCCATATCACCATCGCCCACAGACATCGCCATTCGAGCCACAGATGTCAATGTTGCTTCATTCATCGGGATATTTTCAGCACGCATTTTCTCATAGATCTCGAATCCCTTCTCGAGGGCATATTTTTTTAAATCTTCATCTTCCAGAATATTTGTAAATTGAACTATATTCTCCTTATTGTCATGCTGTTCACCAAGTGTAATGGGATTTTCATAAGAACCCACCTCAGACAAAGCTAATGAACTCAAAGTTCGGTTACCACGACCACTTTTAGCGGGTTGAATAACACCTAAAGCCGCTGAGGAACAAAGATACATAATGACAGCATAATGATATTGCTCCAGCTTAATTCCTTCTCTTTGAGTCCATTCATACAATTTAATTGCCCCCATGAAATCCCCCATCTTGGAGCACATATCCAAGTTGGCTCTAAATGGGATTTCATTACTCCCTTTAGACAATTTATCCCTCTCCTCTACCACCTGTTTTCGCATGCTCTTTTCTTTAACCTTCACACCATTCCTTGAACCACCAGAAACTTTCAGTGAACTATTGTCACTTATAGACTTGATATTAGCAGAACCAGCGCTATTCCTAACGTTTTTATCCCTTTCAAGCCTTTTCCCATTTCTCTCCTCCACCTCTAAATTAACAAGGTTTTCCACAGATTTCTTAACCAGTGTTTCATTTCCAGACCCTAAACGACGAGACCCATTTTTACTTAGCTTCTGGGTAATCGAAAACGAAAGCTTTTTCGAAGGTTTGCGGTCTCTGGTAGTAGTTGAAGTTTCTCCCACAACTCTATTTCCTATTCTAACTAAACGAAGTGTGTGTTTGGGAGGAAAGAAACTGGGAAAGCGTGAAAAACAAGAGCAATTGAAAGCGGTGAGGATTGATGAGAACTTACAGGGAGAGTGGTATTGCTGTATGGAAATGAAGGAAGATGAGGCCATTTGTGGGCTTTTGCAGCACCCTACCATGGATGCTGAGATGGTTCCATATTCGAAGACGATGATAAGTTGGCCTTGTCATCAATAATCCTCCCGCTCGGATAGAGAACGGTCTGCGTGGCATAATATCTATCAAAATCTAAACGTATAATAAAAAAATTTAGGTGAAAGTAAAAATTATTAAGATTAGGATGTGGGAATTGGACCAAATTTGAAATATATTAGTGTAATTCCAAGCTTCTTTGATTTGATTTGATTTATTTATTCATGAATTTCTGGGAAGATATTTAAAAGATTATTTATTTAAAATTTACGTGTTTGTATTTTAAAGTTTTCAATCGCTCCACAAGTTCATAAATTATACTCTATTTCTTATCGATCTCATTCTAATGTTATCAATAACTCTATTACAAGCATCGATCCAAACTTTGACTCTTATCACTTGATTTTTTCAAGTGACGATTACAAAATATTTCATTAGAAAAGTACAAACTTATAATGAGTAAAAATGCATAATGAAGCAAATCTTTTATTTCATTTGTCATAAAATGGGATGAATTATTGCTCTCTTATTTATCTGGTACAATGATTAGCAATTAAAAGATTTCTATCTACAGTTAGAAACTCAAAATTCGCCTCGAATTCTAATGGTGATATAAAAACAAATAAGATAAGAGTAAAATGAGGCCACCAACTGACTAGAACAGACCAGTTTCAGGAAGCAAAATCCTGAATGAATTCTGGACTGTCACTACAGAGATGGAGCAACACACCAGTTGCTTTCCTGGGCTTTTTCTGTACTTCTCTGCCAATGTGTGGTTTACTCTTTCCCATTTTCAGGTAGGGGTAGAATTTTATTACTAGGATGATGAGCTGCAGCATCGATCGGTGGTATTCTGGGTGCCGAGAGAGCGACATTTTTGACGACCCCATTGCTAATAATTCTCTGTTGGTATCCACTGTTTGAGGTGAAATTCTTGGTGTGATTTTCATTCCTCACTTCGCTTCTAGTGAATTTGGTTTCTACAATGTCCATATTCAAGAGCATAGTTAGTTCATTTATTGGAAACAAATAATATAAACATTAACTATAACGACTATTTGATCTATCGAAACATCACATAAGAAATTAACGAGTAGTCAACCCGAACATATCTCAATTGGTTAAAGCACACACCTTTAACCAAGAGGTTAAAGGTTTGAATTTTATAACTTCACAATATTGTTGAACTCAAAAGTAGCGAGTATGAGTTGGATTATATTGGGATGTGTCAAATTCAACTGCCATGCTCACCTCATCTTACTAGTTGAATTCAAGAGAGAATCAAGAACGACTACGAACAAAAGACTTATCAGTATATGCTAGAATAATTCTTCAAGAAATCAGTATCAGCCTTAAATGTTGAATGTTACCGCAGATATAGTTCAATTTCAATAATTCCCTTGAGTCTTGCCTTTTACACGGTTATATTAATAGCTTATCAAGCATAATGACCCAAGCTTACCTTTTATCTCTCCAAGAGTGATGAGTTTATTAAGACAATCTCGAAACTTTGTCAAGACAATCCGTTCCTGCTCTATGTAGACTTCTGATACAGACTTATCAAGCATATGTGATGATGTGTTGCAACCATGGCCTGCCAACCCATGAGCTAGAGCAGCTCCCGTGAACATGGTATCCTGTTCGTCACACATCAAAGCTAAAGTTCCAGGGGACATCGGCCTTGCCCCTGTCGTGTCCGAACTATCTGAATTGGAATTATGATGTACAATTCTATCACCTTGGTTTAAACTTTCACACTCAACATCTGCGGCTTTCGCATCTGTCTTCTGATGCTGTGACCTATCTCCAGTTGAAGCACGTGAAATCTGTAGTGAATCATTTATCTGCTTCTCAGCAATTCTTTTTTCTGGACAGATATATAAAGAATTCTCATTTGGGTGGTCAACACCTTATTCAGTTCTAAGTTTAAGATAAACAATCCAAGAGCTGAAATATGTTACAATTGGTTAGATCTTAAAACTTATCCCGCTTTAACGGAAATTATGGATTCAGAAAACCAAGTGAGATTTGATACCTTATGAAAGAGAAATACAACATAATTTGAAAAGTGTCTTACATACAGAAAACTTGGCACATTTGCTGCGGGAAGTTCGGAAGGGGATGCTTATCAGCGATGAGATGTAAGATGTTTTTTAAGTCTCTACACGTATTCTTAGTTTTGTGTCGTTTATGGAGTTCAAATAATGCTAGTTTATTAAGGTTCCATGAGTATACTAGTTGCTAAAACTTAGACCACTATAGAGCAAGATAACGGTCAAAATCATAAGCAGCATTGAGATTTTCATTTGTTGCCACTTTTTTCCCTTATTCAAGCATTGTACGATTCTCAAAGAGAAAAATTAGCATCTAACTTAACTAACCTAAGAGGATAAAGATTAATCAACTTGAGGTGTTTCCAGGACATGAGAAACAGACTACACTATTTGTTCATGCCGTTGGGAGGTCCTTCCCAGTGTTTTATTTGTTACTCCAAAAGCTAATTTACGAGGTCTGAGAGTAAAATTCTTTTCTGCATTTATATTCTTAAAGCAGATATTTGCTAAAGAAATGCGCCTCCATTTACAAAGAGCTACCATACCTCATGGCCCTCTGTCCTAAAGACCCACTTGACCCATATATAGAAGGAAAGAACTTGACGAGGGACATCTAATGCATTTCTTGTATTGAGACAAACCACAAACACTATTTGGATAGACCAATAATTGAATGACCTTAAACCCCAACACTTCATTGGCCATAAAGACTCAGATCAGAATGACAAGAAGAGTGAAAGTGCTTATTGATGTATGTAGGCATACATTCATTGCGTAAAATATCCACAACGCAGCTGATCCAATCATTTTGCACACAGCTCTCTAACTTCCTGGACAAAATCTTAGATCCTTGCAATACCATGAAAGTTTTGACACATTACCTGCTAAATTCTTGGAAGCTTCGCTTGATAACACCACTAAAACTGAGCAAAGCTCCTTCAAGTCGTTCATCTGGATGATGTCTGCCAATAAGGACCTTCAAGAACGGTACATGTCTAGTTCAATAAGTAAGCAGGTTAGACTGCATTACTACAAATTCCAGAAGCCACTCAACTGATACCTGAATGAAAACTTTGAAGGTCCCGGTGCTGCAGGGCTGCCAACATGAGCAACAGGGAGGGGAGATGATGTAGATGCGCCAGAAGACAATATATTATTAGCCTGATAAACACACAAAATGAAGTTAGTGTCTAGATCATGAGCCCTGACTCACTAAAATTTAGCATTCAAATGCACAACTTTGTTGCTAACAAAAAAAAAGACTTCTATCTAAATAAAGAACAGAGAAGCCAAGCAACACTAAAAAGCTTCTTATTATGACGAGAGCACAAAAACTTTATTTTTCCATCTTTTAGTCGCAATGAACAAACTAACCGTTTTCCACAGTAAAATGTTGGCACTTAGTAAAGAACTTTATTCTCAGAAATCAAAATTGTATTTTTTGTACTTTTTGAAGTTACTACCTGATGAAATTGTGCTATGCTGTTGAAGGGGGTATCCTTCCCTGTAGGGCCAAAGCAAAGCTCTGGGCCTTTTCTTTTCTTTGAAGTGGAAAGGCAAGCATAACCAGAGGATCCAATAGCTCCAGTTATTGCAGCATTGCCTGCCTGCTGAATATAAGCCATGTTGTTGACATGATCACCATGGAGAAGTGCTTGTCTCTCGTCACTTCCTTCAAAATTCTTACAGTCCATGCACTTGCAGTTTTCAGAGCAGAGAATATTGGCCTGAAAACACTCACAATACTTCTTTAAGCAACTTGATTTCTTGCAATGGCATCCTTTGTTGTGCTTTCCCAGCATTACAACCTCTCCAATCTCATCCTACAGGTGCTCAAAATAGTTAATTTCGTTGTAAATAAAACATGGTCAATCTCTGCATCGTATAGCAGTGACGATAAAACATCGAATTTTATATTCACATATTCCAAGTGAAAAATGATAAGAATAAAGATTTTCAGTTTTAATGAGGAAAAATAACACGGGCAAACACTAAGACCTTGCAATATATAAATGTAACATGCTTCCTCTGAAACTATCCTCGAAATGTTGCAAAAGTGGAAATCACAACATCAACTTATCACCCACGAAGAACTTGGAACCTCTAATGATAGCTCTAAATTCTACTAGACTAGGTAAACGATCATCTCCAGAACCAGAAATTTGCTTAATTCTTCAATTACATCAAGACAATAGAATAACATATGCTAGATATTAATGTGACGTCATTCAGATGGTATAATGTTATTTTCTAATTAATTACACAAAAGGGAAAAAAAGTTTCTCAAATGAATCGCTAAGTGCATAAAATTAACTAAATACATAATATTCCTCATTCGGTTAATAAATTTATTTACATACAAAACAACCATGATGAAAAGCGTCCATTACACTCAGACTTAGACCAACATGCTTACCCTGCTTTCTCGTGGTCCATGTGGGCTGCTAGCTATCTTTGGTCGGAATGCATTTGGATTACGTTCTAAAGTCGTTTCAACTGCTTCTCTCCTAGAAACTTCATTCTCAACATTGTTATAGCAATTTGCACAATTGCAACCATCACAGTATATTCCAGATGCAAAGCACTCACAGTACCTGTTCATTAATTTAGTTTCAGGTATGATGAACATTTGAAGGCTACCAGTTGCATATTCATACAAAAAGTTCATAGTGGAGAAAGATACAAAAGATCCACAATATCAGGTCACTTCACTCATATTCTCCAAATCCCATTTAAATAAGACGGTTCGAGATAAATTTGATCAGCTTCTTATGGGATTGTGAAGGGGTATGAAGAACAGACTCGATACAATAGACTAATACCAACCAGTGGCCATATCGTAATCAAAGTAGTCAATGTTACTAAAAAATTCTTCACACACATTCAGAAAAGCTATGATCCTGATGGCTAAATGTCACGAGGATTAGTATTAGATACAATCCATTCAAATTGTATAATGCTAACCGATCTCCATTTGTCTTTAATCAATCCAATTACAAAACAAATGACCATAGGTTTTATTAAAAGGGAAAACCTAGAAAGTTTACAATTACAACGGAATAAATATAATTGTTACCATATAGAATATTTGACTGCAGTACTTCCAACATTTCAACAAGAGGACAGCCAAGGGTGCAGAAAAAACAGTAAAAGCAATTATGAGAGTTCCAAAGAGAAATCAAAATCCAGAAACTACTGATAAATATTACAGGATTACAAAGCATGTTAAGGCATATCTAACTACTGATCAGAACAACCATAAAAGGCACTGGATATATGACATGGATGCTACATCAGCACAGAACTAGAAAGCAGTAAGAAAAAAAGGTCAACTCATGGGGTAAGCAACTTTGTGAAAGCATATAGATCATGTTCATACAGCTTTAAGCAGCGTGAGTGTTTACAGTTGCACTGTTTTTGTTTCTTTGGAGTAGCATCTTTTGTTTCTACAGACCTTGATCGTGACTTTGGAGAATCTGGCTTTCTGGTCAAAAGAATAAAAAAAAACTGAGTCACATATTAATTAACAGAGTTATCCCAAGTTCTCATTCATACTTAGACGCACACATGAGTTAAGAACATGAGCAGGCACTGAATTCAAATTTACTAGTGATAAACTTCAAGAACACACTTAAATTGAAGTTGCATTAGCAAGAGAGATTACAAGTCTTGATCCACATTAAAGACAAGTAGCAAGAATATATTTAAGCAGAAACAGAGTCAAATCCCATCCTAATCAGAAAGGGGGGTGGGCAGCAAGATGCAAAAAATAATAAAGACAAATACAGAGAGTGAAAATATTTCCTTAATGAGAGATATATACATAGAAACTCCTAGAAAGAATTATACGCATTGTGAAAAATCCATGATACACCAAAGTGATGAAGCAAAGGAGGTGGAAAAAAGAGCACAAGAAATTTTCCACCTGCACTGAAAGAAGCACAAAACAACCCTCTTCCCGAAAAGAATGTTTCACTAATCTGATCAGTTCAAAACCAATTTCAGGCTTTCAGCGAGGAGATAAAAGATTTTGTTTGTTGAAGTACTTTGTCATCGTCGACACTATCATAATGGGACAAAAACTACGAAGCGAAGAGGCCAATATATATTGTGACAACTGCCGAGATGTAACTAAGCAACAACGAAAGAACCACTGACAAAAAGCTCAAATTATAACCCCAATAAACAAAATGAATCAACTTTAACTCCGGAGGGAATGGGAGGGGGCGGGAACTTTGGAGTAAACGACATTTCAGGAACCCAGAATTTAAATTTAACAAGTTAGAAGTTAAAAAAGTGAAATCGGGACGACATAATTGGTCAAATATCACACTCTGAAGCTAGCTAATTTATTTATTAGTATAGATCACTTATAAAAATGGAAACAAATTTGCGAAATCCCACCCTCCCTTCCCCATCAGAAAGAAAAAGAGAAAGATTTGACAAAGCTCAAAGAATACGTCAAAGCAAGCAAGAGATCTCAAGTAGACCTCACAGCCACAGGATGAGGCGATTGTGTTCCAACGGGCAAAACCATCAAATGTTGTGGGGACTTCGGCTGCGACGGACTCTGCATCACCATTACGGCTGGTGACTCTGATTGACAACGAGACTGAGACTGAGACTGAAAATGAGGGTGCTCTGGCAAGACTGCACCACCAAACTCCGTAAAATCCAGCTGTCTAGCTAGTTTCTTAGCAGTAACATCAAATGCAGCCACGCTACCCGGTTCCTCACTAGCAGTTTGAGCATTTGGCGGGGGTAAATCATCCATCTCCGGATGCTCTACTTCCCACCATTACATTTAAATTCCAACTGCCAAACCAAACCTCTACCAACAAATTTTCAAAAAACTTTTTCAATCCACATATTCGGTACCATCAATTCAAAGTCTAGAAATCAGCTCAATCTTACGAATTTCAAGCAAGAATCCAAGTCCAATACCGGCGGTACAGATCGTGCACAAAAACACGCAATTTCGAAACTGAAAAAACTTCGACCCCGAAGCTGACCTCTAATACCTGAAAAATCACAAGACTTCCGATAACTAGAAGACAGCCGAAGAGAAGGAAACTCAAAAGAGCCGTCTAGGGCTACACAATAATGATTTTGTATACAGTACACGAATGGACAGAAGAAGAAGATGAGCAAGAAGGTTTACGTTCTTCATCTCTCTCCCTACGAGATTTTGAATTTCGACTTTTTCCAAATATTGAACGGTGAGATTGGTCCAGTGAGATCCATCAGACGGCGAGTGTTTAACCAGCTAATCTAACGGTGTAAATTCATAGAGTGAAGAATGCTCCAGCCATTGACCGCCAGATAACGAAAGTCAAGATATTTTCCCACGCAAGCGAGATTAACATGCCGCCCATGGATCTGCCACTAGTTGAAGACACGTATGCAGTTAAAATATCTTCAGAACACGTGTAGAGGCTTGATTGAAGGATCTTGTTAAAAAGGGAGGGAAATCAAATAAGATTCCGTTACTAAAAAACTATATTAAATATAAAATAAAAAAAGGAGAAATAAATTTGGCGCTAGCCGCTCAAGTAGTTGACTCGGATTTGGAATTTGGAGGTAAAAATGGGAGATCCCCTACTTACGACTACATGTACGACAAATGAATGGACGGTCAGGATTAAATCTCATCACCAGGGCAACTTCAAATCCTACACCATTACATAAATTAAACTGGTTCATTTTGAATTTCGTGGAAATCCGGAAATTAATAAATAAATATTTCACAAATCTCGTTACCAATATTTATATTCTAGTTGATAATAATTTTTGTTGACTTTCTTGTTATATCAACCTTATTATTACAGTATATAAGTAATTGACCTTTGATAAAAGTATCTCTCAGCGAAAATAAAATCGAGGCTCGTGTAGAAACGTATTAGTTAATAAACGTCAAGGTTAGTGTAAGATTGTGTTATCTAACAAACACTGCGTGCAAAGCAAGCAACTGTCCTCAAAATTTGTACATCTTCTGTCTGATCCGATCATTGAAAAAGAATCAAAACAGAGGTGGCTCTCTCCAAGCAGCAAAATCCAAACTACACCCTTGACCAAAATGATTTATGTGAAGATAATAACGGTTCAAAACCATAGCCCAGAAACCAATAAACCAAACATACACCGTATATATGCAAGGCATTTACTTCAATATTTTTGAAAGCTGTCAACAACTAACTACACCATACAATAATAAGAAATACGAAATACACGAGGCAGAAGATAGAGGACCCCATTAGCAGGTTTCGACACACAGGGCCTGTCAGGAAAAAATTAAGCAGCCTCTTCTTAACATCCTCTTTCCAAGGCTCTAAACACAGATTACGGGGTGCTGCTCAATTTTCAACGCTAAAAAGGACCTCCATCGCGCTCTTGTCCAAGGCCGCGCCTATAAATGTGCTCCCTTTCGACAAACACACCTCTACGGAAGTCTTTTGCGGGAGGGCCGCGTGGAGACCGAAGCGAGACTCTCAATGGAGATCTAATTGGATCTATAATAGGGGAGCGGCTCCTCTCTCTCACATCACGTGCCCAGCGGCCCCGCTGGGGAAGCAACGGCAGTCGTGGGGATGGTGGCCTTCTTTCAAATCCCTTCCTCTCGGTGATGAATTCATCTCTTTCATGGTCTCTAAGGGGCCAATCGGAAGGAATTGACCTGTCGAACTTGGATCTTCCTCTGAAGCTGTCTTCGGGATAATCCACCAGGTCGGAGTATCTGTTTTCATACCTCTGAGGTGCCAGACCACCAGCTGCAATGTCCCTGGAACAACCCCTGGTCCAAGCACGGGGAGGAGACCTATATCCATTAGGAGTCCTGCCAGGAGAACGCTCAATTGGGTGGGCAGTAAAGCGTCTAGGAGGAGAATGCAGGGATGGTGGACCACCAACATGGCCTCTTCGAGGTCTTCCACCAGCTCCAGTGCGGGGTCTGTTGCATTTGTTACAAAGTTCTCGTCTTCCAAAGTTTAGGTTGTCACATCTAATGAAGAATAAGAATACAACTGGTTTGAAAAAAGAAATGCACCACGAAGCAATGTAATGATAGAAAGTACACCATGCTATGCATTATAAAAATATTCCTCGTACAGACCACATTACAAATGGGCAAGAAATTGAAAAAACTATCATTCACGTACAAGATTTGGTGCACACACGAGCTTTTCTGACGTGAAATCCATAAAAGCAATATATATGAAAAAAAATGCTTTCAAGAAAAGCAGCCTCAAAACTATTTTTCAAAAACATAAAAATAAAATAAACACACAATCATCAACTCCTTCAAACAAAAAGTAATAATAATTCAACCAACCAAAAGACATATCAATAGAAAAGGATCCTGTTCCATGCAATGGTTGAATTTCTCGTTCATATGAGAAAAAGGTGTAATGGCATGGGTATCAACAAATGTTCGTCTGTATATAAAAGAATCAAATCCATTGTCACATATATATATCAAATTGTGGTGTTAGGTTAGTACTTACAAAGGATCTGAGCAATACCAATCCCCATCCCTAGGACGCACATTTGGATTATTACTACGTTCCCCTCTAAATGGCCCAGGAGCAAGTCCAGGGCTATCAAAACCTCTCCCATATGGCCTGCCACCACTTATTCTTCGACTGTAATGGGGTGAAGTCTCTTGATATCTACCATGATCGCTCCTGCCTCCAAATTCACGGCCCCGCATGAGATCACCAGAACGATCAAAATCAGAAACATACCGGTGATCATCCCGATGACGTGTGGGAGAAGCTGAACCTGCATGTATTCTATATCCTGAAATAAAGATGGTAGTGGATTTATAAGATATTAAGAAAAGTAACATATTGTATAGGAAGCTTATTTGATGTACAACATATCCATATATCTCCAAAATTTTCCCTGATGCAACTGCAAAAGGACCATCCAAACAAATTGACAACCATTGCCATTCATTGTTGGCATCTCCTCTCTGTGGACAGAGCAATAGAAGGTGCAAAGATGCAGACAAGAGAGAAAGTTCTGATGATAACTGCCTGTATAGGTTCAATACGTTACCACCCATATCATCAGAAACTTTAACAGAAGCAAATAAGATAGCAAAACCATAGCAACTTGCAACGTACACATGTCCTTTCCACATATCCAGTGTTAGTACATGTAAAACCCACATTTTGAATTATCATAGCCTACAGGTAATCTATTTCCAATTTTTCACAAACCCAGCAATGAGACCAAAAGCACAAGTCTTGAAGAAAAAAAATCAGTGTGGTGATGTCCTGGCAATGAGGAAGGACATCCACCAATAGCCCAATCTTAAATGAACAACACGTACAAAAATAATCACACAGCATAATCAACCCATGCTTAAATACAGAATCCTTCAGTTGAATTGCATCTGGGAGGCTCAGCAAGACCACAGTGAAAAGCTCACAGGAAAAAAAACCGTCATTAAAAAATCCACACAAAAACCAGATTAAACAATGGCACCCATCCTACTCTTCTGTTAATTCAGAAATCAAACTCCAGATCTTACTTGCATGGTCACAATAGTTCCTCTACGGCTTTCAGAAATATACCAATGGATTTCCATGCATGCCGCTAGAACAATTTTCTGTAGAATCTAGTGTGCTTAACCACATCCTCTTGAAATGACCAATGATACCTTCAGTCATTGACCACAAAAAAAAAATGTAAGAGTTCATACGATGAAAGGAATCCAGTTAATCCAACTATTAATCCACCGGGTGTCATTGCTATGCCCATTCACATTACCATATATTTAGTTGAAACAAATCCCTAATTTGCAGGATGACGTACGAAATGAAATATGAAGATCCCAAACTTCACCTGCAAATCAACCCTTTATGAACCCGAAAAATAGATCAAGAAGTTGCTACACATAATTCAGATGGCCCTTAATACACTAATACAGCTCAATCAATGTCTCTTCCACGAGAATAATTTCATCCCTCGGATGGAAATCTAGACAGTGAAAAAGTCCACCATACGACATAAATTGGCCTCTCCACTCCATATACGTCAAATACCCGAGTAAAGCTGGTAGCCCTTAACCATTGGTCAATGCACCTGTAAGGTCATTTAGAGCTCATACCAATAGTCTCAACCAGGCAGACCATAACACTTCTCTAGCTTGTTATTTGATCACCTCCAATTTCTTAAGAGAACCCTCGCTCACCATGATTCAATTATGATTGGTATTTTAACACATCTTACTCCAACCAGGCCCAACACCATGCTATCCCAAAATGACAACGGATGATATGATAGCCCCCCACTCAGCAACCCAGAATTTCTTGCACAAATTTTACCCCCAAAATTAAATGGTCTTAACATGGAAAAAAGAGCAATTCCCGAGATCATGATCTGAGACTGCACTTACCCAAAGCCCTTCTCAAGATCTAAGTTCTTGCAGTCGGCAACACAAAGCTGTAAGAGAATAGAAAATTTTATTCCCAGAACAAAATTTTGACAAGGGGAAGTAGATCAACATTCTCGACATACAAAAGAAAATGAGGATAAAAGAAAAGAAATAAAGAGGTTATGAACTCCATTTCATCCAGAATATCACAACATTTTCTATAAGATCAAAATGACAACCAAGAATGGCTGTGCTTACCCTAGCTATCAATGCATCCCGACTTAGAATTTGATAGATCAGAAAGAAAATGTCAAATTACATGCACAAATTGATACTTTTAAATAAATTGAACTAAGTTTACACAAAATAGGTAGTATAAGATTACAAAGAAGTTTGCTAGAATTTAAGAAAAATACTTGAATCTCATTCAAATATCAAAAGAGCCAACAAGTACTCTCCAACAAGATTGAAAAAAATGATGAAAAAAAAGGGACATATCTGGCATCCCGCAAAAAAAAAAGTGACATATTTGGCATCCCAATTGATTGGGCATTTGACAGTGTCTTTCACAGCAAGGTAGGCATATTACATGATAATTGACTCACCAAATGTGATCAGAAATTGGTTGGAATTAAGAGTGAAACCCATTAATCCCAATAATTTACCATTTTGAGCAAAACTCCTAGACAAAATTCCTCCAGACGGAAAGACACTAAAAACTCATCCTCTCTTGTGAATGGTAGATAGATATTCGTCTATCAATGAATACAGATCAAGGGTGCCCAACAAGTTTCCAGGAGAAACTTTCAAGTGATATAAGGCAGCAAGAAGGACCATGGAGTATAATAAAGACGAGAGTCATTCTGCAATGATCTTGGCAAAATTCTTCAAGGGAGTCCAACTAAAACATGAGCATCCATATGACCATCCAGGACAAAAGACCAATAAGCGTATAAAGTACAAGGAACCTGCGGAGTGCTATTATTAAGATATCTTCAATAATATGTCCTGGGAAAGAGAGTGGGTGAGGATGGTTTTCTTCATTTGTTTTAGAAGCATGTCTAAGCATTTCATCAACCATGAAACGAAAGCATATTTTGGCTAACTAGTTTAATACTCTCTAATTTAAGTAAAACTCACAAATTGGAATTTAGCTACGACAAAGAACCTGAAGGATGGGAAATTGTAAACATGCCGTGACATGAATTTACAAAATATATACCCATATATGTATCTTAACATCATCTTGTAAGAAACCATATTGGTAAATCAAATAAATTCAACCTATGGCAACGAAATGCAGAGGCCATCGTTTCAAAAAAGCAAGGGAGATTCTATGGCTATAAATCAAGGATCGTCTGTTGATGAACTTCGGCCAGAAAAGAACACAAGGACCTTTAATCGCAAAGGTGAGGCTTTGGACAGTTTTGTTGAATCAGTTTCAGAAACTGATTACATTATCTTGGCGTAAACGTTGCTCTTCTTTTAACAATTATGGTTTTAAGTCGTATTTCGACCTCCTGGATGAACTTTCTGCAATCTCCATTGACTCGGGCTGGCTTTCCTCCCTACATTCGTAATTCTCATTCTTTCATTGAAAACATGTTTCCTACCAAAATATACATATAAACTCAACCTAAGGTCGCAAGCGATGAAATTCAACGCAGGGATAAACTTACAGAACACACACAAAAAAAAAGAAGAAGAAGCAATGCGCCTATTCATCCAATTATAGCTCGAAAAGTGTTCGAAAACGAAGGTGTGCAGAAGTAACGAACCCAAATCAGCTGAATATCGATCCAATCGAGAATATTGTGGAGGGTCACGAGGAACCTCACCGGCCTCGTAATCGCTTCCACGACCAACGCGGCCGCCACTGGTTGCACCGACTCCGCCACCACCTCCGTCAGTATTCGATGGCCGTACTACCAGGCTGCTCAATAACGGCTGGTGGTTAGTCGTAGAGTCTTTATCCCTCGAACCCATCCCTTCGCCTTGTTTTCCTGATTCTTCTGCCTGCTTCAAAGAGCAGCCACGAAACCGGTCTGTCTGAAGTCCGAACGCCGATAAATCGTTGAAAAAGGCGGGGAGTACATTCGTAAACCCTAAATTCTAGTTATGAGGAATTCAGCACGTGAAATTCCGTAAAACGGTATTCCTCGTTCCGCTAGGAGTACGCTTCCGCTACACCTTTTTGGTAAAATAAATATAATAGCAATACACTTCCCTACATCATCCAAATTTCTTAATCAATTAATTAGGTTTATATTTATGCAAATTTCTTTAAATTAGCATTTATTGAACGTGTCACAATTACAGAAATTTATATATTAATTTCAATAAGTATGATTTGTTTGTAAAAATAAATGAATATTAAAAAAAACTAATTTTCCATATATAACTATATTATTATTAAAATTTCATTATTCTTGACATTAACTTTAAATTAAAAGGGTCGTTACGATCCAATGGTAATTAATAAATCTAAACATGCTCGATAAGAGGCCAATTATGGTTTCAAACGTTGCTAGTTATTTCCTTCATGATTTTAATTGTTTAACTCGAAAAAAATTATAGTTTCAAATTTCAATTGGGTACGAAAGATTAAACTATTATTTACCATAATAAGTGGCCAGTTTTGGTAGAGTTTTCTTACATTCTTGTGTAATTTCAAATATCAAAAGACGTAGTATAAATATGAGGTTTTTTTTTTTTTTTTTTTAGTTTTGGTACATTTGAATCAAATTGAGAAAAAATTATTTCTCCCGACACTGTAAATTAGGAATTTAGAAGGTAATTTTAGAATTATGAAAAAACACTAAACTCAAACCTTTTAAGATTGAGAATGTATTTGCCTTTTAACTTATTATAAGATAACAATTAAATGTATTTGCCATTTTAACTTATTATAGGATAACAATTTTAAATTTATATGATTTTAATGGTATATAATTCAATTAATTTAGCCCCGTAATAGGTCTATAAATCTAAAAATTGGAAGGTTATAACCTATGATGCTTGAATACACGTGTCAGCCTTTCCCTACAGTACATCCCCAAGATCTTATGACGGCACTAGAAAATGATAAAAAACGACAGAGTTAGATGTTGACACGTGAACCGTACCATAAATTAATGTAACCCAATTCGAATCACCGTTTTTATTGTGCCCGACACCTAGTACTTCCACTACCGTTGATTTTGCCTCCCATAATTCAATGAATTTTCACTGCTGCATTAACAAAATTAATATGTATATAATTATAATGGAATGTTATATATAAAAAGAAGAAAAAAGTTTAATCATTTAATTTTTGAAAATGCTGAATAAATAAAACGCTTATAACTCCATATTTTGGGTATTTTTAAAAAATTTAAAAGTATTATAAACTTTTTTTGAAAATTCAATAATATTTTTAAGTTTAAAAATATTTTTATTAATTGAGCAACCTATTATTATATAAGAAAGCGAAATAAAAAGAATTGAAGAAATAAATAGTATTAGCCGCGGCATCACTCAATAATTTGTCGAGTAGCTGGAGGGATAACTCTGTAAAACTGCGACAAAAAGTTGCTCTGTTTTTTGTTGGCGTGATAATCAATCGTCGTCTTTCGGTGTAAAATTTAAGTCTCCACCATCTGTGTTCATATATTTTTCTGCAATCGGCGCCTCTCTTTCTCTTTGCGTGTTTGTTCGTTTTCGTGTTGCGAAAATTACAGCCGCTTCTACAAGGTTCTCGAACGGCTAAAAAGAAGTTCGCGCGTTTCTGCCTTTAGATCTGTTTTCTGATCCCTTCATCCATTTGAGTGCATTTCAAGCGCTTTCAAGTTCATGATGTTTAGATTCCGACGATTTTTTTAGTGAGATTATAATCGACTTCCTTCACTTCTCTTTTATTTGGTAACTCTTCTTCTTTGTTTGTTTGATATAGTTTCTTTCCTTCTGACGTGAGATTGCGTGTTCAGTTTCATGGTTCGAGAGAGATGTGCGTATTGCTGCAAATTAATAGTTTATAGCTTGATGATGACTAGATTTGGCTTTAGATCAACAGAATTTAAGTTCTTATGTTTAGTAGTCGATTATTTATGAGAACTTGGAGTTGATTCCCTAATGAAAGCATGTTTCTATGAAATGTGAAATCAACTTGATAATCCCTGATGCTAATGTAATGGAATTTCAAGCTCATATTAACTAAAGCACCTCAGCATTAATGCATGTTTCTGTAAAATGTGAAATCAACTTGATAAACCACGATGCCGATGTGATGGAATCTTAAGCTCGTGTTAATTGAAGCGCTTCAGCATTAACTCGATACTGGAAGATGCTGGGTTAAGAATGGCGTTTAAATATTTGGATTATGATACGAAGCAAAATATCATCTTAACACTATCCATGTTAGGGAACTTCTGGTGAGGATTTCCGGCGGTTTGGTACACGGGATTGAAAACGCAAAGATTTCTCAATGTACAAGCGATTTTCGTTTAAATATAACTCCAATCTAATTGACATGGAGGATAATTCAGGTAATCCATTATTTGGCAGTCTGTGGCTGCGAAACCCATGAATTTTGTTTGTGCTTTCTGTTTACGGGGTGTAATAGACATGAGAATCAATGAACCTTTTAAACGATGGCAAAGACATGATAGTTGACGTTATTTGGGTTTGTTCTTTCAGGTCTTTTGCAGGGTGGTAAGGATTTTGAAGTCTCGAACCCTTCATGGAGGCTTTCTTTACCGCACGTGCTAGTAGCTACCCTAACTTCATTTCTATTTGGCTACCACTTGGGGTTAGTTCTTATACTGATTTTAGCTCTATATCTTTCTCTCGGTGTCTATGTTTGGCGAAGCTGTTCATACTTGTTCGTTCACAAGTAAACACTGATTGTATCTTGCTATCTGTTTTCTGCAGAGTAGTAAATGAACCAATGGAAACAATTTCTGCGGATCTTGGTTTCAATGGGAATACATTGGCAGAAGGTGTTATGCTGCGAATATCTTGTTTGTGTTCTATTCGAGTTCTTTAATTGAGTTCATTCAATGCTCTAACGTGCCTTACCTTTAAATGTCTGATGAAGGTTTGGTTGTCAGTACATGCCTGGGAGGTGCCTTAGTTGGGTCTCTATTGAGTGGTTGGGTAGCTGATGGGGTAGGACGTCGCAGGGCTTTCCAACTTAGTTCTTTGCCAATGATTGCTGGTGCTGCAATGAGGTGACATTTTCTCCCATTAAAGGCAATTATAGCCAAGTTCTACTATGAAGTTCGCCACATCTTCATGTTTTTACTTGGCAATCCTGACATTGTTCCTGTGTATTATACAACCTGGTATGCCTATGTGGGACACTGGAGCTGTAGGTTTCTGATGTTGTCTTTTAGTTGAATTTGACTTGTACCTCTATTACAACAATCACTGCCATGGTTCTGTTATGAGTTATGATGCGACCTGTATAGACCATTTGTCTGCTGCTACTGCATGATACTGAGTACTTGATATTCCTGGCATTTGTCAGTTGGTGTTTTCTGTGCATAGGTTTTGAAACTCCTGCAATTTTAACTTTCTACAGTTCAGTATAGAACATTAATGAATGCACTTTTTTAATTCTTTGGTGACACTATGGCTAGGTGTTGGGAAAAGTAATACCAGTTGAGCCATGCAGGTGTGGGAGGGTGGGAATGTATATGGTGGGGCCAAGGTCGGCCCTGGTTATAAGTATGGTGTTCTTCTGTTTGTCTAACAAAAACCAACTGAGAAAGGGGGCCTTGGCTGACTTAATTATGTTAATTGACTGGTAGCCTAAGTGGTAATTCAAAAGTTTCAATAGATGAACCCCTTTGTCACATCAATGCATGGCAGCTAGAGCATTCCGTTTTCATTTGTTTTCAGCCTTTCATTAATGTGAACTAGAGAAGCTTGATTGTCCTCCTTTTAGAGCCTAACCTCTATGTCTAGGACTAATTGATGCTAAAGTGGTAGATGACTTGGATGCACTTTCATGACGTTCTCATATAGAGATCTTGTTTTGGTAATTTTTTCCCTCAAACACTTTTAGGAGAAAAATCTCTTTCAACCAAACAGAAATTATCATTCAGGACAGAAGAACCTGCTTCTCTAAGCTGTAATACATTTTCTTCCTTCCTAGTCAGCTAGTCCAAGAGAAACCACCAAACTCCATTTTCCCAATTTTGTTTCTGCATAATGATTCTTATTTTCTAATTTCTTAGTAATACAAGTTTATTGAAGATCATCATGCCCCTGTTGATTTTCTGTACTGAATTGTCAAGTTTCTTATCAACCATTTGACTACATGTTGTTTCCTCGTTCTTCATTTTATTGCACTCACGAGAAAAGTTAAGACTTGAATTTCAGTGCGATGACTAGAACTCTGGCCGGGATGCTTTTGGGACGACTGTTTGTTGGGATTGGAATGGGTCTAGGCCCTCCTGTTGCTTCTCTATATGTCACAGAGGTATAGCCATGGTTACATTACTGCTTTATATGCGTTAGCGTGCATCTTTTAAAAGGATTCAATTAGAGATGATGGCTTGCGACCTCACTTTTTCTATACATCTTGAGTAGGTATCTCCTGCGTTTGTGAGGGGAACGTATGGCAGTTTCATTCAGATTGCTACATGTCTTGGACTGATGGCAGCCCTCTTAATAGGAATCCCTGCTAAGGAGACAGTAGGCTGGTATGAAATATATAGTATATTCTAGAACACCTGAAAATACATAACCTTCCATTTATTTATCATTTCAAAATATGCTCTTCTTTTTTGGTTCAGGTGGCGTGTCTGTTTTGGGGTATCTACTATTCCAGCTGCATTACTAGCTCTAGCCATGGTATTTTGTGCTGAGAGTCCACATTGGCTTTATAAGGTTTGTTCTGGAGCATACTTTCAGATGTATCGAAATATAAGTTTGTTGCATGAACATAAAAAAGGCTGCCTGTTTTACAAGTCTTTATAGTTCCTTAATCCTCCCAATGAAAACTTTGTTTTCTTTTTAAAATTGAACGGCGTAATAATTCCTCAGTCCAAGCATATGCATGTTCTCCAGTGTTCTGTCTCGCCCCTCCATACTCCTCACTAAAATGCACCTTCTGTGTTTCTGGGCTGGGGTGGTGGGGAGGTGAAGCAAAATTGAAATGCTTGCAATGGCTAGGGTGCAGTTCTGTAACGAGGCATAAGTTCCTGTTTTGTAAGAAGTCTTGAATGAGAAAATCTTATAATTCTAATCTTATGTAATGTAGCAAGGACGGACTGAGGAAGCAGAAACTGAATTTGAGAAGCTTCTTGGTGGATCACATGTAAAATCTGCTTTGGCAGAATTGTTCAAGTTTGACAGGGGAGATGAACCAGATTCTGTAAAACTTTCCGAATTGCTCTTTGGCCGCTATTTTCAAGGTTTATATATGTATATATACTGCTTCAGTCCTATTTTTTGTTTACACACTGTTTTCCTTTTTCTAATGCCACTATCCATGCACTTTACTGCATCAATTATCTCTTTCATTAGGGTGGAGTAGTTCTTCGTTATTCACGCGATTCTTTTGCAGTTGTTTTTATTGGATCAACACTATTTGCTTTACAACAGCTATCTGGTATAAATGCTATATTTTATTTCTCCTCGACTGTTTTTAAAAGCTCGGGAGTACCATCAAACCTTGCAAATGTCTGCGTGGGGATTTCAAATTTAGCAGGTTTGCTCCATGATTTGGTGGTTGGTGTAAATATAAGCTCCATACTCTGAATTTATTACAAGGCATTATTTATTTATTGTTAAATTCTCCATTTGTACTTCACAGGATCCATAATCGCAATGCTTTTGATGGATCGATTGGGAAGAAAGCTGCTTCTTCTATGGAGCTTTTCTGGGATGGTAACCAAATCAAGCAAATCTTTTCTTGTTGCTACGACATAGATCTTGAATGTTCTTACCAAGTCTTGTTTATTAAAATTGGAAAAGAAGATTTAATCTGTTTGAATCAAAGAGACAAGGCACATGCAACTGTTGGATGGATGGAGAATTGATTCATTTCTCCCCAGTAGGAACGAGGGAGGAACGTATTAGGCATTAAACAATGAATATTAGTAGACTAAAATACCATCCACCAAGTATATAACAAGTGAATTTCTTTCATGATTGAAGGATGCTGTGATCTTAAGAAAGACTTCGCTTGTCATTTTGCGTCTAATGCAGGCAGTAGCTATGGCCCTCCAAGTAGTCGCAGCAGGTTCTCATTCACCAGACTCTGGAGCTGTATACTTATCAGTAGGTGGCACGTTAATGTAAGTAAATTTATATTATATTATTATATACAAAAAAAAAGTTTCCTCATGCATCATGCATCATTCATCTTCCCCCCCCCCCCCCCCCCCCCCCCCCCGAAAAAGCATGCATCATTCCTCTTTGATCTGACTGAGATATGTGGTAAGTTTGTTGGCAATTGTCACTCTCTGATGACCACAACAGGTTATCGTTTTGCTAGACTTTCTAATCATTGATCATATCATTCTTGTTGATCATAAAATACTTATAAAGTATATTAACATACTTTTATTCACTAAATGTAAAGATCAATGGCTTCTTTTATCTTTTATTGTTTTGCCAACTCTTTTTGGATTTAATGCCTGATTATTCAATCACTGTGACGATGAAGGTGGAGAATCTGTTTTTTTTTTTTTGTTTTTTGGGTTTTCAGTTGGAAGGCAAATAAAATTGGACTTCCGAATTATAATAACGATCATTCATGTTTTTACTCTATTGAGCATTCACCACTGACAAGACTTGAGAGGTTATTCCTGATAAAAATGTTGGAAATGTGTAAAAGAGAGTGTGCATATTATTGAACGAGTAATAGTGCCTATTAACGTAAATTTGCAGGTTTGTCCTAATGTTTGCTCTCGGAGCTGGTCCAGTTCCAGGTCTTCTTTTACCAGAAATTTTCCCCAGTCGGATAAGAGCAAAAGCTATGGCAATCTGCATGTCGGTGCATTGGGTAAGAATGTTGAGCTTATTGCTGCCATTTACCATGGATATTTCGGTTTAGAGGCTCGTTTTTCTGGCTCAAAGTGCTTGGAAAATTAGTGGCTCAATAGGTTGGGTATCCTGTGGGATTTATATTTTTCGAGACTGACTCAGATTATTATCAAGATCGTGGTTCCATCCAATAATAATTCCCTGCACAATTTACCTCATCCGTACATGAGAATGTAATATGACCTTGGAACTCGATTTCGAGTACAGTGTCATGCTCACCCTGGGGTTCATTGATGCTTTTCAGGTGATCAATTTTTTCGTAGGGTTGCTCTTCCTTCACTTGTTGGAGAAGATGAGGCCACAGTTTCTGTACTCTGGTTTTGCTACGTTCTGCTTGATTGCAGTTGCATTTGTGAAAAGGAATGTCGTGGAAACCAAAGGAAAATCACTTCAAGAAATTGAAATAGCACTTCTCCCTCAAGAATAATGCATCAGCCCGGGTTTATGCGGCTCTTGGCTTCCTCAAATTCCATGAAGATTATTGCAAAGAATATACTACTTGGGTTCCCTGTTTCCAAATGTATCTATTTTACTGAAGCCATCGCCTAGAATCATTCACATAGTTTTGCATCTATAATAAAACATGCTACCTGTGGGTGTAATGTAGTATTGCAGTGCAGTATTGCCCTTCAGAAGTGAGTGTGTATAAATAGAGAGCACAAATCTATGGCAATACAGAGAATTGCTAAACTTGATTTTGTCTCACTTTCTTATTAACCTGTCGGTATGGTTTCCTTATGAATTCTTATCTTGAAGTTTTTGAATAACTTGGCAAGGTGATTGACATTTTTAGTTTTCTGTACTCTTCTTTTAGAACAACAGCAGGAGTTTGCGGCTTCCATTGGCAACAACCAAAACATCATTTCAAATATAACATTTGCAGTAAACACAACAAAGAAGAACACAACTATCTTCACTTCTTTGGTCAGTCAGCTTGCACATTGAGCAGACGCCTATTTCTCGGCACAAAATAATGTAAAACTAGTAATATTAAGATCTAGCTATAGGATTGGCACAAAACATAGATTCTACAGCACTCTGTCCTGATAGCTAGCATGGTTTAAACAGCACATCCACCACACGCAATGCACCTTCTGCATATAAGCAACACATATATTTTAATGTGGCAAATGACCATAGGCCATCTTCAAGGAATCATTTCTTACAAAATCGTACAGGAAAAGTACAAGTAGAGGAAATAATACATGTACTTACACAATTGAGCAACCAGACCTTCGGCTCCTTCTCTTCCTAGGCATCTCAATTCTCCTTGGAGGTTGAAGAACAACCTTGATTGCAGTGTCAAAAACAGCTTTGACATTCTAAACAAAATTACAATTCAGTACTGAGGTACTATGCATTATTAATGCATATATTGATGACTTCTTGGCCTCTTGTGAAAATGTAGGCCCTTTCTATGTGAAATGAGGGGATGAACATTGAACACAACTTCGAAGATTTTAAAGCTGATGAATACTCACCACTGATCATGAAAGAAATCTTACCTGTTGAGTCTTAGAGCTACATTCAATATATGCAGCAGCACCAATTTGTTTCCTAAGCTCTTCTCCCTGCATAAACAAACTAAATCAGTTTCTTCTGAGCAATGTGATTCAACTCAGATGAACAAAAAAAATTTTAAAAAATGAGTACCTGAGAATATGTTATTGTGTTTGATCTCATTTGATCCGCAAAATAAGCTCCATTGTCACGAAGATCTAAGGAAAATAAAATTATCTCAAGAGCAGATGACAAAGAAACTCTCACTGTCAAAACCAGTTTGAAGTCGTTTACTCACCCAACTTTGTTCCAACAAGAACAATAGGGACACTAGGCGCAAACCGTCTAAGTTCCGGCATCCACTAAAGAACATAAGCAAAAACTTCAGTTCATCCATGAAATATTGCAGTCAGAACATTAAAACGAAAGGGTTACTTTTACACCATTACCTTCTTAAGAACATTCTCATAACTCGCCTTACTGATTAACGAGAATGCCAGAACAAAAACATCAGCGCCCCTATAACTCAGTGGCCTAAGTCTGCTGTAATCTTCTTGACCTTCAAAACAGAGCCAGTTTCACTTAAAATCAGTAGACTAAATCCATATTCAAGGCTTAGTGAAATATAATCCATTGGAAGCAAGCAGGTAGGAAAAGGAAAACCCATTTAGTTTACCAGCAGTGTCCCATAATCCCAAGTTGACAATATTCCCATCCACAGCCACATTAGCACTGAAGTTGTCGAAAACTGTGGGGATATAATCCTGTCAAAACAAAACAAATGCAAATTTATGGCATAAAATGGAAGAAATGGAATTGAAAATGAGGGATTTTGGGAGACGGGTATGAACAAACTCACAGTGGGGAACTTGTTACTGGTGTAACAGATGAGCATACAAGTCTTCCCAACAGCTCCATCTCCGACAGTGACACACTTCACAAACCTTGAAACACTCATTTTTTTGGGTAACAGAGGAATATACCAAAACCCCAAAAGCTCAAAATAGGGTTTGAAAAAAGTCAAAAAAACAAAGATGAAGAAGAGAAACCAGAATGTGGGTATCTTGGTGAGTAAGTCACAGAAGCCATTCTCCAAGTTTCAAGGGCCAACTGCTTTTAAAAACTCGAAGAGAGAGAGAGATGAAGCAGAGGAGGTTATGGTCAAAAGAATGACCTTGCTTTTTTGACCCTAGCAGGGATATTCAAATCCAAACGGATTAATTATTTTTGAAATGCAAATGAATGGGACCTGCAACTCGAATGGCTGGCTTCCGACGTAACAGCTGCACAATATTTAATTCCCCATCAAAAAAGTGGGTGAAATGAACACAGTGAATCTCAATTATTTGTATGGTTTATTTCATTCTATAATGCTCTGAACAAATTAAGGAGCCCTGAAATCTGGAACTGAAAACTCAAAATAATCGTCCTGTTTGGCTTCAATTTAACTATTTTTTTTTATTGACCACAGGGAGATAGTGCTCTTTCAGTGTATTCACTATTAGTATAAAGTGTACTAAAAAAACCACTTTTATTTTATTTCTAGTTTCAAAAGTGATTTCAATTGGAAAGGTGATCAAAATGTATTTTTATTTTTCCAATAATACTCCCAAATTTATTAATAATCCTCTATTTGATCAAAATAATATTTATACCTTGCTCTTCTTTTTAGATAATACTAAAGATATGACAAACAGTACAATTTGACTTTAAACGATGTTACAAAATTTCCAAGAATGTATTTTTTTTATTTATGTATGTATCATGAATTATATTTACTTTAAAGTTCATAAATTAAAAGCTTTTAAGTGCAAAGTTAAGTTTTTAAAAAAAAAAACATAAGGCAAGGCTCTCCTCCATCCACAGATTTGATACACATGCCAAGGTCCAATATTATATGCAAAGCCCCAGAGACAGTGAACTGCGCCTGAATCAAAAAGCTGCCTGCATGCCTGATTAACTAAAAATAGAGAGCTTTTTCCAAGTCATTAAGATCAAAATGTTTTACTTTATCACCACAATTTCCTGGAAACAGGGGGACATCACCCTGACACTAAGCCAAGTTCAACACACACTTCGGTTAACCAGAAGTTGAGAGAAATGGAACAAGTACCAACAGCACGATCTTTCATTATTCATATGAAGGTAGCCTTAAACATCTAACAACATCAAAAGACAACAATTGGATAGAAGCTCGCCCACTGTCACGATGATCAATGGGCGGCCTGGGATGCAAGAAGTACGCATACAATTGAAAGATGGATGCAATCAAAGAGCCTTGAGGATGTCCTCAGCACTGGAGACGGTAAATTCTCCACCAGACTCAATATTTGCAACTACAACCTTGAGGTTATCAACTAAGAGAGCGAACCGCTTGGACCGGACGCCGAGCCCTTTTTCTGTAAGATCGAGCTCGAGGCCGAGAGCATGTGTATATGCTGCAGAGCCATCAGCAAGGAACTTGACATCCTTGTTCTCAGGGTAAGTCTTGGACCAGGCCTTCATCACGAAGGGGTCATTGACTGCATCCAACAGAAACAACTATAATTATCTACCATTTGTAATAAAAATTGGAAATTTGGAGTTTATATGCAAAATGGTTTTAAAAATATTTGACTAAAGGAACTAATTGACCAAGATGCTTTCAGAAACCAAAGAAACGTAATAAATTTATATTAAGGTGCTCTAATCAACCTTTTAAACTATAATAATATTACATGCAATGACTAATTAGATTATTAGTTCTGGCTTAACCTTTCACGAAAGGCCATGTTTAGCATTTGCATATACATACCAAGTAGGTACGGAGAAAACTGGTCAATTTCAAACTTTTATTAGGATAAGAAACTAGTCAATTTCATAAAACTAGGAAAGAGACGTTAAATTCACTGGAGAACGAATACAAATTGAGTGTGAGTTCAATCCCTAAGAGACCTATACATTGTTTCGCCAACAAACGAATAAAGAGGGAAAGCATGCAATTCTAACTCTCGGGTAGTCATTTGGAGAGAAAGCGCAAGCATATCTATAAGGACAAACACAATATCTCATTCTTTGCTTTTGATCATTTTTTGGGCCTTTAAATCTTTAGATCTTAGTCTATTACTCTTAGCCAGTGTAAAGTTGTAAACTAGACTCCGAAGTTTCGGGCACATACTCTTCATTTTAAGTATTCTTGTTCCGTATGAAAAATAACAAGGGAAGCTAGCAAAACTCATTTCTCCAGAATGGTATGAACCCTCTTGAGGAAACAAAAAAAAAAAAAAAAAACAAACTCACCAGAGCTTATGCTCAAAGTAGACAAGATCATACTCTTATGGAGGTTTATGGTTCCTAACATAGTATCAGAGTCATACCCTTAACTTATCCATGTTAATTGAATCCTCAAGTGTCGAACAAATAAGTTGTGAGTATCGAAGGTGTAGTCAAAGTGACTAAGTGTCGAACAAAATGTGTACTTTATCCAAGGGCTCTAGGGAAGGAGTCTAGCCTCGATTAAGGAGAGACTATGTACTTTGTTAGAGGGGAGGATTGTTGAAAATGAGTCCCACATTGGATAATTAAGGAGATGATGAGGCCTTTTGGAGGAAAAAAAAAACAAAACCACAAGAGCATAGGCTCAAAATGGACAATATCATAGAGGTTCATGGTTCCTAACAAGAAGCACGAGTAGCAAAAGCTCACATACAACAATTGGTGGCAATTCCCTGAATAACATGAAATCGACCATCATTGACAGAGAGCAAGCGTACATTGACATTGCTCTCAAACTGTGATATTTTAATTACAGAGAAAAACAATAATTATTCATGACTATATCTTCCAACAGCTAAGGGCCCAACAAAAGTAGCAAGGACAACAAAAAATATTCATAGACGGTGAAGTTGAGTTAAATTAGAGAGGCATACCACTAATAAGTAGAATATCATTGACACCCTTTGCCTTAAGATCTCCACTTTTCTCAATAAAGCCCGGCACATGCTTCATACTGAAATCAAACAACAAATTACTTCATAAAAGTTGCACAAAGCCAAAACCCAGATAGATAAATCAAGAATACAAACAGAAATTGGTGTTCACAAGCTCACAGATCGGGTTATCCCGTTTTCCCTCGAAGAGAATCGGACAGGGGTTTTACCTGCAAGTGGGAGTGAAGGCACCGGGTACTCCAAAGAGAACGACCTTCTTACCGGCGACGAGGGAGTGTACAGACGCTTGTTGAAGCTGATCGTTATCATCGAAGTAGGCCACTATCCCATCCGGCAACGAATCCCCAACAGCAATCGGAGCCATTTTGCGATGATTTCGATGAATCGCGAATTAACAACTGAGGGTATGTAGGGATTAGGGAGTGAGGAGGGTTACTTATAATGATCGGACAAATGCAAAGGTCAGGGAAATGGGCGGACTTCAGGCGTTCTGTTTAACGCCATTTGATGGTGGATTGAATCCGCTGCATGTAGACCGTTTCATTTATTTACTTATTTTGGGCGACTCGTCGTTTTTAAATACAACAAAAATATAAATTAACTACAAAACGTCTCAGTTCTATTTAAAAAAAATATAATAACCAGATTTCTAAATATAACCATTATATTCAAATGTTAAATAATATAAGAGTATTAGGAAATCATTTTAATTTTATTAATAAACATTATAATCAAAATTTATAAATAACAATTATATTAGAAAAATGAATAAGCTTATAATAAAATTTAAACCAAAATGCAAAATTATTTTATCTAATCTAACCTAAATTCACATAAACAACCACAAATTTTCAAAATAGTACCTCGCTTTTTAAAAAATCAGAGGTTTGGTTTCCAAAAACAACATTAAACTACAAAAGTATTACCATATTTCAAAAAGTAGAACCAAATTTAAAAAAAAAACATCAAATTTGCTGGTTAAGATTACATTAACACCCTTGAATGTGTTTTTATACAATAGATAATAACCAACCATTTTAAAAGTTTAAAAGTTTTGAAGGAATATTTTACCGAAGTAAATGTAGATTTTATATAATTTTAAATTCAGTCTTCCATTAGAATTTCTTTTTTTTTCTTAATTTAAAAAAGCAATACTACAAGAGGAGGTGGGTAGCCAAATTGGAAAAGGTATAATATTGCTCGAGATTTACTTCCTTAATTTATCATTCTACAACAATATATTTTTTAAGTTACTAAATCACCCTTGACGGCGTTGACTCTGACTCCGTCGCCGTTGTTCGCCGGATAATTAATATTTTGGAACGGAAAGTAGTGGAGTGGCAACTTTATTTTATTGTTTTTTTTAAGGAAAAGAAAATGTCATTCATTAATATTAATTATTTATGTATTTTAGAAAAAGATATTTTAAAGATAAAATATATTTTTTGTTGAATTTTTTTAAAATTAGTGTTTATTTGATTCTTGTGATTTCAAAATAAATATTGAAGTTATAAGTTAATTTTGCCCTTATTTTCTATATTAATATCAACCATTTATTATAATGTATTAAATTACAACATGTATGAGGATCTAATCCTCTTACCAACTCTTTTGGAGGGGTGTAGATTTGACTTTTTTTTTCTTTCAATTAGTATCTTGATCATCAAGAAAAGTAAAACTAATGCACACATAAGCCAATTATGCTCGATTTAATTATTATTGTTATTATTATTATAACGTATTAAATTTTTAATATCAACATATCATTCAACCTATTAATTTGATTTTATTTTAATTTGATTCATCTTTCTATTTATTCCCTAACTCCCAAATTAAGTGAACTAGAAAAACAAATCAGATATTAAAACTTAGGATAATGCATTGAATAATTTGGCCTAAATCTACCTTAAATTTGCAGGAGAAGCTTTTGGATGCTTGAATCTTTCATCTTTGGCTCACTTTCATTCATTCTGGAAGCAATTCTGCTTACCCATGCCTGCACCAGCAAGCTCTTCTGTCTCTGAGTATATACACCAATACATCACATATTTCATTTTTGCTGTATACACTTCTATCAAAATCATACTGTTTAATATTTATTCTTCAAGCTCATTCCCTCCTTTCCCTGTCACAGTCCCCAAGCCTGCAAAAAAACCAGGAAGCTGCTGATATGAACTACTGTTATAGATTGTCACACTTTCAAACTTACTTGGGTAGTGAGATTGAGGTGTTTATGTTTTTCGAGTGATTATGATATTCGTGATAAAATGAAAGATTTGAAAGTTAAAGGTAGGCTGGAATGACTTTCGAACCGCTTTGAAATCTTAAGCCTATAAGTTCCTTTGAATTTGTTTTAGATTTTTGGAATTCATTTATTTCTCTCACGGTTGGGTTGCTTTGGTTTTGGTGCATTTCATGTAATCGGATTGTATGGTCTGGGAATATGGGTATTCGATCCTTATGGATTAACCGGAAGGATACAAGCTATAAGTCCTCCGTGGGGTGTCGAAGGGTTTGATCATTTTGTTCCGGGTGGAATAGCCTCTCATTATATTGCAGCAGGTACATTGGGCATATTAGTGGGCCTATTCCATCTTAGTATTTGTCTGCTCTAACGTCTATACAAAGAATTACTTATGCGTCAGGTTGATACGAAATAGAAGAAACACTCTACCTGAATCCGACCATCAGATGTTCCAATGACAAGAACATCCTCCCTTTCGTTGAGTGTCATACAAGCAACCTTACAGATTCTACCAGTTTGAAGTGTGTCTATTTTGTTGAGCTTGTCCCTGCCCCAGATTTCAACCACTCCTCCTCTGCCTCCTAAGTAAGCTAGATCTGAGCTTACAGCCATAGTCCTTATATCCATTGCAGTTGACAGTGATGCAATCACACTGTTGTTTGACATACTCCAAATCTTTTTGCAACAAAAAACTCAAAATTTTCAGTTCTATAAAAAACTGGATCAGACAAATAGTGGAAGAATGTGAATGTTAACGTAGTACCTTCACAGCTGCACCATCTAAAGTAGTGCTGGCTGAAAATAATTGTTCGTTGTAAATTTGAAGTGACTGAACAATATTGGGCTTTCCCAGTAATTTTCTTGAACCAATGTGGATGTAACTTACGGTTCCTGTAGCCAAATCGACCTCCTAATAGACCATGGAATCGCGTCGTTAGAACACCGAACCAAGAAACAAAGAACTTCATAGAAGCAGTGGATCAGACAGAGCAAGAAGGGCACCTGGATGCTACTATCATGGCATCCACAGTATAGTTTTCCACGCACAAGATTCAAACACTTGACATGCTTGCTTGAGTTTAGTAGCTTTGATTCCCCACCCCATGAATAAACCTAAGAGATATTTCTAAGAAATGAGCCACTGACACACTCTTTCTGAAAAAAAATGCAGAAAATTGAATTTGTTTGTTCTCACAAAGAAAAGAGATGAAGTGTTTGAAGCGTTACCCTGATACCAGCTCCATGTGGGATGAAGCAAGCAATGGTCTTTGAAACGACTAAATTATGAACTTGATCCTTCACATCATGAACTTGTATACATTGGATTATATCACTACCTAAAGACCATATCTGCTCATGAAGAAAAGCGATCTTTAAACCGAAGTTCGAAACAATACACGTGAGAGAAAACGTTTGATGTTTAAGCACCTTAATGGTCTTGTCTAAAGATGTTCTTGAGTTTCTTGTAGGAGATGAAGATTAGTTCCTCCAACAGACCAGACCTTTGTAGCCAAGCAAACGCACCATTGACAGAGAATTAGATAGCACTAAGTACCAACATATATATATTCAAGAAGCTCATTTGAATGCTGTAGTTATTACCAGTTCAGAAGACACGATATTGCATTACGACACATTATCGAAGATTACAGCGATTCATGGGTGATGTTAATCAGTGGAAAGATTCAAAATATGAAAAGCATCTTGAGGTGAGGTGAGGATACCTTGATTGTTCCATCAGAATGGCCAGAAATGATTTTGTCTTTGAAATAAGCAATTGATAGTACTTCTCCATTTCTACTGCAATCTACAAGAAACAACTCTTGATGACTCCAGAGTTCCTACGTTAGAACAAGGATATAGAATCATTTCACGGTTCTGTGGATAGATGAACTAAAATGCCAATAGATGCAACTACTTACAGCACTTGACTCTTCTCCCTCACAAAGAACTTTTAGCATTTCAAAGGCCAATGCTGTTGATCTCCTAAGTTCCTTGAGACCTCTCATGATATCTTTCATGTTGGAACTTAGGTACTGCAGTCCTTCTGGAATTTATATGGCCAAATAACAAATGTTTGTAAGCATTTAGATGATCAATAGAATCTGTTATAGGTACTGCAGTCCTTCTGGAATTTATATGGCCAAATAACAAATGTTTGTAAGCATTTAGATGATCAATAGAATCTGTTATAGGTACTGCAGTCCTTCTGGAATTTATATGGCCAAATAACAAATGTTTGTAAGCATTTAGATGATCAATAGAATCTGAGACAACAGAGAATATGCATAACGACCACCTCTTTGGGACCCAGAGTCCTCGTTAGCACTCATTCCTCTCTCCAATCGATGTGAGAACTCACAGTATGTAACATTCATATGGGTATCTTTATTCTTGTTTCAAAAGGTTCTACCCACCTGGTTGGTGTACGAAACTGTTCATTCCTAGCAAGGCAAGTGCTTTCTCTTCAATATCTGTTGTGGTTATGAAAATCAATACGAAGTGGTCATTGAAGTAACGGTAACGCCTCCAATTGTACAAACTTACTCTAGGAGGGTATGAAGCTAAGAAGCACAAACACTAGTGTGTTAGACACTGGACACTCTAATACTTGCTGGACACACACCAGTCACTTTAACAATAGATGTGTGGTAACAGCCCAAGCCCACCACTAGCAGATATTGTCCTCTTTGGACTTTCCCTTTCGAGTTTCCCCTCAAGATTTTTAAAATGTGTCTGCTAGGGAGAGGTTTCCACACCCTTATAAAGAATGTTTCGTTCCCCTATCCAACCGATGTGGGATCTCACAATCCACCCCCCTTCGGGACCCAACGTCCTGGCTAGCACACCACCCGGTGTCCACCCCCTTCGGGGCTCAGCGTCCTCGCTGGCACACTACTCGGTGTCTGGCTCTGATACCATTTGTAACAGCCCAAGTCCACCGCTAGCAGATATTGTCCTCTTTGGACTTTCCTTTTCGGGCTTCCCCTCAAGGTTTTTAAAACGTGTATGTTAGGGAGAGGTTTCCACACCCTTATAAAATGCTTTGTTCACCTCTCCAACCGATATGAGATCTCACATATATCTTATGTTAGACTCTAGTCGTACAAACTCAATATGGATCTATGTGACAAATTGAACAAAAAAAAAAAAAAAAAAACCTTAAAAGTGAAATACATCACACTCACTTTTAATATTAATGTATAAGCTTATTGAGAGAAAATGAGACGCTCATACCAAGATATCAAGTTGTAGCAGAAAACCAGCCACAACAGGGCATTGATCTCTGGGGGCAGTCTGCAAATATACCAAAAGGGAGTGCATGGTACTGCATTCACCTCCGTCCTTTATGTTTTGAAGAATTTGTTCGTTGAAAGTCCTCCTAAGAGAGAAGGATAAGTTTCAGTATTAAACTACATGTCTCAATCCCTTGGATTAAGATGTAGACGATCACCAGTAGGACAAACCTGTTTAACTTAACTAACTCAGAGAGAAACATAATGATCTCAAATTGTTCGTCGTTACTCACTTCCATGAAACTTCCCAAAATAGGAGCTAAGTCAGCTTTATCAGCTATGATATTTCTGCACTTCCCATCCTCTTGAATGCATCTTAGCAAGATCCCAACTGCAGCAATCCTCTCCTCTACCTGCTTGGCTTTTAAACTAACTAAAATACTTTCTATTGCATTTTCAGCAAGCACAGCAACAGCAATCAGAGGTCCTTCTTTACTCCTTCCCAAAATCTTTCTAAGTAAAATCACTGCAGCAGATTTTGGGCTCAATTGCATCTTATTCACATCTTCTTTCTTCTTAACAACATTCAACAGGGAACCGGCCAAGTCCATCTCTTGTAGACGCTGGATGGACAGTCCAAACCGATATATCAACACAACAGCCTCCATTAAACCACTTTTGAAAAGTGTCACAATACAGTCTACATCCGACTCAACCCGGGTGAGCGTTTGAATGACAGCAGCATCCTTGAATCCCAGCTCTGATAGGAGAAAAACTGTGGCTCTCAAAACCTGGAGATCAACAGAATTGATAAGGATCTCAACAAGTCCATTGATTACAGGAGGCTTCAACAACATATGTTGAATCTCCACATCCACATTCTCTTCCAACCAAAACCTCTCTACACAAAGCACAGC
This sequence comes from Cucurbita ficifolia, assembly GCA_033971965.1. Classification (NCBI taxonomy): domain Eukaryota; kingdom Viridiplantae; phylum Streptophyta; class Magnoliopsida; order Cucurbitales; family Cucurbitaceae; genus Cucurbita; species Cucurbita ficifolia. The sequence goes on from CM066972.1 coordinate 3,048,719, forward strand.
ACTTTCTGCCTCCTCCAAAACTTCAGAAGAAAAGAGATTGGAAATTGCATGCCTCACCTCCATACTTCTGTTAATGGAGGCTTGACTTATGACACTAACAGGTGAGGTCAAAACAGCCGCGGAGTCAGCCTCATCAAGAGCTTTATCTGTAACAAAGTTAGGATTCTCTTCCAGCCAACTTGCAATCAGTCTTTTGAGCACATAATTGGTTTTGGGAAGTTGGGTGTTTTGCAGCTTCTGTCCAGTGATTGGGCAGGTTGAGTTCCCTCTATCAAGCCATTCTTGTATAGCACTTCGCTCATAAGTCTGACCCGTCTCTATAGTTACTGGATCATAAAAAATGTTGCAAGTGATGGGGCATACAAAGTCCTTAGGATGTGTATTATGCATTTCGCCACTTTCCAGCCCGTAATTGCCGGATTCTTCCATGTCAAAAGCCAAACTCCACCGATTGGGTTCTCAATTCTTCTATGGAAGCTCTAGTATGTTTTAGCTTCTGGGTCTTAGATATATAGTCGAACAAAGTCGTTTCGTAGTTATTTCCCCAAAGACAAATAAAAGCAGACAAGAATCCTCAAAAGAATACTAATAGGCTGTGCTTTTTTTCTTGTTAATATCAATTCTTACTATACCACGAATCAATCTCAGATCCCAAAGAGAATTTCAGAAATATCATCTTCAGCTTTGTGAGAAGCCGAATTGAATCGATGACTGGTTGTGAACCAGCTAGACGATTCTTGCTGGAAGGTGAAATTTGACTTTGATTTGGTGGCTCTGGACTTCAAGCAACAGGGTTTGTCCTTCAGCCTTAATTGGCTGCAGAATACGGAGGAGAAGAAGGTTATCATCACAATGCATTGGATTGAATTCGTTAAATAAGTGTTTAGCAATTTTTTTACCCAATTAGTGATTGGCAAAGTTATTCAATCATAATTTTTTTTATGAACCATTCATAAAATTTGTGAAAAACTGAACTTTAGCCAGGATCCAATTGGATGAAATTGAGTTTTTCCCAACTTTTGATAGCATTGATTGTTTTGAGTAGCCATAGAGATCATGTAGTGCTCAATTTCTAGCAGATTTCTCACATCCCATAACCTCTACAAAATACCCAAGAGATTGTAACTTCTAATACAATATTGATACAAACATTAAAATTACACTTTTGTATCAACATCACGGTGCCATCCTTTCTTTCTCTGTCATAGTTCCCAAGCCTGGTAAAAGAACAGAAAAGAGCTGATTGTTAGCTAATATTGCAGAAGGAGAATGTAGTACTCTCAAACTTACTATGATAGTAAGATTGAGGTGTTTTAAGTTTCTGATAAAGCGAAAGTGATCTGAAATAGAAGAAACGTTCTACCTGAATCCGACCATCGGATGTACCGATGACCAGAACATCCTCCCGTTCGTTGAGACTCATGCAAACGACCTTGCAGTTTCTACCAATTTGAAGTGTGTCTATTTTGTTGTGCTTTTCCCTGCTCCAAATTTCAACCACTCCTCCTTTACCTCCCAAGTAAGTTAGATTTGAGCCTACAGCCATAGTTCTTACATCCATTGCCGTTGACAGTGATCCAATCACACCATAGTTCGACGTACACCGAATCTTTTTGGAACAAAGGAAACTCAATATTCTTAGCACTATAAAACAGGATCGGACAAATAGTCGAAGTAATGTAAATGTTAACAGAGTACCTTCACGGCTGCTCCATCTAAAGCAGTACTAGCTGAAAATAATTGTTCGTCGTAAACTTTAAGTGCATGGATAGGATTGGCCTTTACCAATCGTTTCCTAGAACCACTATGGATGTAACTTACAGTACCTGTAGCCAAATCAACCTCCTAATAGACCGTGTAAACAAGTCGTCAAAACACCGAACCAAGGAACAAAAGACTTCATAGAAGCAGTGGATTGAAGAAAGAATGGTACCTGGATGCTACTATCATGGCATCCACAGTATAGTTTCCCATGCATAAGGTTCAAACACTTGACATGTTTGCTTGAGTTAAGTAACTTCGATTCCCCGGCCCATGAATAAACCTTAAATATATTTCAATATGAGCCAGTGACAATCTTCTTCTGAATATAATGTATAAAATGGAATTCGATAATGAAGTATTTGATGAGATACCCTGATACCAACTCCATGGGGGATGAAGCAAGCAACAGTTTTTGAAACGACTAAGTTGTGAATTTGTTCCTTCACATCGTGAACTTGTATACATTGGACTATATCACTACCTAGAGACCATACCTGCGCATGAAGGAAAGTGATCTTTAATCCAGAGTTCGATACAATATATGTGAGAGAAAATGATTGATGTTTAAGCACCTTTATGGTCTTGTCTAAAGAGCCACTGTATAATTTCTCTTCGGATTCTGCAACTGCTAGACTGGTGACTCCCTTAGAGTGCTCTTGAATTTCTTGTAGGAGATGAAGATTAGTGCCTCTAACAGACCAGACCTTTAAAGCCAAACAAACACACCATTGTCATAATGGAATAGCACCAAAATATAAAGAAATTTTGTCCAAGAAACGCCTTCGAATGCTATAGTTATTACCACTTCAAACTCACAATTTTACATTATGGCACAGATTATCTAATTCTATTGTAGTAGTTAATGACCAACGTTAATCAATGAAAAGATTCCAATATGAAAAAGCATCTTGATTCATGATCATGAACCAGCTAAAACCTCAGTTCTCACTAGTTCTCGAATTTATAGACGATCAAATTCAAGAGAAAATCGATGATGTTGACATAGAAAACCTTCTCTCTTCCAAGCTTCAATATATAAATATTGGGCATTGGCAAAATTTGTGAAAAGTGCTTCCATTTTTATGAGTATAAAATACAAATGCAGGAAGTACAGCTACATACCAACATAACAATATGTCAGATATATTACCGCGGTCGTTTCTAAAAGCGATCAACAGATCGATCAAGAAATATCAAGGATAAAACTTGGAACTACAACTGAAAATACCTTCATTGTTCCGTCTGAATGGCCAGAGATGATCCTGTCCTTGAAATGAGCAATTGATAGTACTTCTCCATTTCTACTGCAATCTACTTTAAACAATTCATGATGACTCCAGAGTTCCTATATTAGAAGAAGGATATGGAATCATTTCATGGTTCCACAGCAGGCGACAATAAGATGTCAATAGGTGCAACTACTTACAGTACTCGAGTCTTGTCCCTCACATAGGACTTTTAGCATATCAAAGGCCAATGGCGTTGATCTCCTAAATTCCTTGAGACCTCTCATAATATTTTTCATGTCGGAACTTAGGTACTGCAGTCCTTCTGGAATTCACATGGACAAGAAACTAATGTCGGTAAACATCTAAATAATGAATGGAAAGTACCATGAGGCTGCAGAAAGAATATGACACTCATGTTTTTGTTTTTACAAATTGTTACCCACCGGGTTCATGTACGAAACTGTTTATTGCTAGCAAGCTAAGTGCTTTCTCTTCAATATCTGTCGTCATTGTGAAAATCGATAAGAAGTGATCGAGCAAGAAAATTCGAGCAGCTTCTAGAATCCCCGTGTCGGGAAGAGTTCCAAGCATATGACTCAGCCATGTTGCAGAGACAAAGCATGCTGAAAATAGCGCTGCACATTTGCTCTTTAAGCCTTTTGCCAATGGTTCAAGCAGCAACCCAAAGTCATGGTTTACAAGTACAAATGCCATTTTTCTTTCCCACTCATCAGTTGCCTTATCTTCTTCCTTTTATGCCAATTTTAAGTAAATGGATTTATTTTTTGAATAAAAGAATATGAACCACATAAAAGTTATGGGATCATAACTTGTATATAGGCCAACTACAGAGATCCAAGCATTGGACAAAATATAAATATCCAAAATTTCAAGAAAACTCACCCTTGTAAGTTCAACTTCTCCAAGAGCATCACTAATATTCGCACTTCCTATGGGTTTCCTGTGATCTTTAGTAAGGCCAGCACGTTCAAGAAGAAAATACCTAGCTAAGGGTTGTCCGGAGGTGCTAAACCTTCCTTGTAAAGACATTATCGTCTCAGCAGCAGAAATTTGAGCAGTTGGGAAGTCAGAATCTCTGAGGCATGAAATAAGGACATCCATTGCCTCTTCACGATAGATACTCATCTTTAGTGGTTCCACCTATAAACGAGTACCGAAACATCGTAGCATGGGAACAACATAAAACTTCAGAAGTAAAAGAAATATGCTTTCCAGAAAATAAACTTGCCCATTAAACTAGAAAAAAAAATGTTAAAGACGGATTTGAAAGTTCTATCTGCCTAACTACAAAAGAAAATGTGATGCCCATACCAAGATATCAAGTTGTAGCAAAAGACCAGCCACTACAGTGCATTGATCTCTGTGGGCAGTTTGTAAGTACGTCAAAAGGGAGTGCATAGTGCTACATTCGCTTCCATCCTTTATGTTTCGAAGAATTTTTTCGTTCGAAGTCCTCCTAAGAAACAGAAGGATAACTTCCATTATTGCAACTACATGTCTCAATCTATTGGATTTACCCTCAAGATATTGATGTAAAAGATGTGTTGACAATGACTAGGAGAACATACCTGTTTAACTTAACCAACTCAGAGAGAAACATAATGATCTCGAATTGTTCGTCGTTACTCACTTTCATGAAACTTGACAAAATCAGAGCTAAGTCAGCTTTATCAGCTATAATATTTCTACACTTCCCATCCTCCTGAATGCATCTTAGCAAGATTCCAACTGCAGCAATCCGCTCCTCCACCTGCTTGGCTTTCAAACTACCTAAAATACTTTCAATTGCATTTTCAGCAAGCACAGCAACAGCAATCGGAGATCCTTCTTTACTCCCCAAAATTTTTCTAAGCAAAAGAACTGCAGCAGATTTATGGCTCAAACACATCTTATTCACATCTTCTTCTTTCTTTTTAACAACATTCAAAAGGGAACTGACTATGTCCATTTCTTGTAGAGTTTTGCTGGAAAGTCCCAACTGATATATTAACAGAACAGCCTCGACAACACCTCTTTTGAAAAGAGTCACAATACAGTTCACATCTGACTCGACTCGAGTGAGCGTTTCAATCACAATATCAGCCTTGAATCCCAGCTCTGATAGAAGAAAGATTGCCGCTCTCAAGACCTGAAGATCAACAGAATTGACAAGGATCTCAACAAGTCCATTGATTACAGAAGGCTTCAACAACATATGTTGAACATCCCCTTCCACATTTTCTTCCAACCAGAACCTCTCCACACAAAGCACGGCAGTTTCCGCCTCCTCCAAAACTTCAGAAGTACAGAGATTGGTAATTGCACGCCTCATCTCCATACTTCTGTCAATGGAGGCTTGGCTTATGAAACTAACAGGTGAGGTTAAAACAGCCACTGATTCAGCCTCATCAAGAGCTTTGTCCAATACAAAATTGGGATTCTCCTCCAGCCAGCTTGCAATAAGTCGTTTGAGGACATAATTGGTTTTGGGAAGTTGGGTATTTTGCAGCTTCTGTCCAGTGATTGGGCAGGTCAAGTTACCTCTATCAAGCCATTCATGAATTGCACTGCGCTCATAAGTCTGACCCGTCTCTATAGTTACTGGGTCATAAAAAATGTTGCAAGTTATGGGACATACAAAGTCCTTAGGAGGTGTAATATGCTTTTCACCACTATCCGGCGAGCCGTTGCGGGAATTTTCCATAGCATAATCCAACTCCAATGATTGGGTTATGGTCTGTTTTAGCTTCTGGGTCTTGGGATTCGGCTCTTCAGAATCAAACAATGTCTTTTCGTGATCATTTTCCTAAAAACAAACAAAAGGAAACGTATATTATCAAGAGGGCAACAATGGGTTGTGTTGTTTTTTTCTCCTTGTTAACATTGATTCTTATTTTACCTCGGATTCAGTCTCAGATCCCAACGAGAAAATTTCAGAAGAATCGTCTTGGTCTTGGGCAGTCGACTTGAAGATAGAAAAAGTTCTCGAGCTGCTGGATGATTCTTGCTCGGAGATGAAATTGAAAGGTCCGAATACTTGGGAACGAACACACGGCGGCGGCGCTGACTTTGATTTGGTGGTACAGTCAACTTGGAGCGTTGATTCTTCTTCGATCCAAATTGGCTGCAGAATACGGAAGAGAAGGAAGTCATAGTCAAATGTATAGATTGAAGTCGTGGACGAAATTTCTTTGGGTGTTTCGGGAACAGTGGAAGTTTCTAAATTTGTGCAATTTCTTAAAGACCCATTATGATCAAAGCTTAATGCTGCGAGGGATTTGATTGTTAAACACTTCTAAAGTTGAAAGCTCATAAATCTTTTAAATAATTTAATTATTTATTTGAAACTCTATTTAGTTTTCACTACTATTAACTAATTTTGAAATTTTCAAAAATATTTATTTAGTTTTAAGCATTGTCTTATTAGATTATTCTAAGGCTTAGATTAGAAGAAATATTTATGAGCAAAAAATATATATATATACAAATAATTTTAATTAAACCAAAAATTAATGATGGGAACAGTAACAGATATTACATTATACCGTCCATTGGGTAAACTGATCTGCTCTGTTCTGAGTTTCTGGTCTGCAATCTGTTCCATTTCCTTCCACTTCTCATTCTTATCCAATAATTTAACCATTGGAATTGCAATCGATCCACCATTGTCTTTTCTTTCTAAAACTCTTTTGAAATGTTTAGCAAAAACTCTGCAATTTTTGTCCAAAACCCGCTCGTAATTGCTTTCCAGTTCCTTCAGCTTCAAAGTCTGATCAATGCTCAACTTCGACAACGATTTCGTGCAGGGAAAAACCTCTGATTCATCGCCCATTGAATGCTCGGTACTGTTGTTGATTGAATTCGAGGGGAAGAACGTCAGGATTTCGGATCTCTGTTCGTGGAACCAGTGAAGAATTGGAAGAAAATGGCGGAGAAAGAGCTCTTCGAAGAGAATCGGAGCGATTTCGGAGCGAGCCAACGAAGGGTCGGAGAGGAATAAATCGAGGAGAGTAAGAGCGGAGTTGAGATTTTGGTGATTGAGGCCGTAAATTAGGGATAATAGAAAAGAAGAACAGGCGTTTTCAGGAAGGGAGAGGAGTAATTCTTCCGCGCAACGGAGAGAAGAGGATTTGATCGAAGAGTTATCGGTGAAGATGGCATTTTCGAGAGCTTCGGCTGCAAGCTCTAGGGGTTTTAGGGCAATCTCGTCTGAGAGTGAGATTATGCCGTACACGGCGGAGAGAAGGCGCTTTCGGAGTTCGGATTGGGCAAGTATTTCAGAGATGAAGGCGGATATGTGGTGGAGAATACTCGACGCGGTGATGGTACCGGTGGCCACCATTGCACCGGTAACGATGGTGGTCGAATTGGTGGAAGAAAATAAAATATGGCCAAAAGTGTGGCGAACGCAGGATGGTGATTCTGATTGCCGGCAGGAATTTTGGTGAATATAATAAAGGGCAAGTGCAGTGCCGCCGCGGCCGGCTTGACTGAATATTTCATTGCATTGCAGAACTGATCAAACAATCAAGTCTAATGCAGACAAAGCAGAAGCTTCCATATAAAAGGTAAGCCCAAACTTCTCTGTTCTTGATAGCTCACTTGTTGGGCTATAAATTCATGAGATTGTAACATGATTTTTGTTACTTTTCGTGTTAGTTATGCAAGATTTATGCACATGAATGGTTATTATACTGAATGAAATGGGGAAAATTTGAAAGCTTAAAACTTTACCAAGATTTGAGTCATTACGGATTCCATTTTTCTCTTAAATCAAAAGATATCAAGATATCAAATGATCGAAAACATTAACCAAGACTTTTAGAAAAAAACCAGAGACCAACCACGTTCGATTCTCTTTTCAGATTACCCCATTATCTCAAGTTTTAGATCGAACTAATTCATTGACACAAATAGTTCACGGGAGAAAGTTGAGTTATTTGGGCTCAGGAGGATTGACAAGGCGAACTACTAGTTTTCGGATATGAGAATTCATCCGGTCATAATCGCACTTTTCTTGGCAATAGACTTTTGCGATTGTGCTGCACTCACTCACAACACTGAGTGAGTCAAGCCAATTTGGGTTCGTGTCACCTACGACTGGGCAATGTATACTTAAGTCTCTAGCCCCATTTTGAAGAGAAGGTTTTAAAAAACGAGGGCGGTAATTTTTAAAAACAAAATTGAAAACAGCGTTATATTACTACAAGCAAAATGCAACACAACAGCTTAAATAGCATATAACTTTCCCGTTAGGAAGAGTTAGGGGACAACACCTAGGCCTCAATATTAGTGTCGAGGTGCTGCAGCATCCATAGCACCTGCGGACCCAACGAAAGGCCAGTCCCTAAGAGGGCAGTGTCATGGTGCTGCGAGCATTGAGCGTTCACCTAAGAATTGAGACAACGCCTTGGCGCTTCAAATACAATAAACAAGAAATTGATTCAAAGTGTTGGGAAGGAAAAAACAAGATGTTGAATGTTCACAACAATGCAGTGACAATAACCATTAGTTTGTTGTAAAAACTGCTAGTATCTGCTTTAAAATACAAAATCGTTATGAAAGAGAATCGAACAATCGAATAAGGTAAACCGAGTTGTTAAAGGACAATTGGTTTTGTGTTGGGTTAAGAATCAAAGCTGCTAACAAAGAGCCAAAGGCAGAGTGGTGGTTTGTGTTTGTGTTTGTGTAGTGAGAAGAACTTATCAATTATTTTACCAAATTTGTGTCTTTTCCAAATGGGATTTTCCAGTCGTTGAGGTTATTTCAAATTCATCAATTTTGGAGCCATCTCTCTGTCTCCATGCAAATGAAAATGAGAGGGAAACCCAAAAACAAAAGAAAGAAAAACAACAAGAACAACAAGAAGAAAGAAAGAAAGAAAAAGATCTCTACTCCCTCTTTTGATTGTTATCAACTTTGAGGTCCCAATTCCTCAGAGTTCTTGGCTTGTCAATTCCAAAGGGTTAAAACTGGGCCACACTCAAACAGATCATAAAGGAACTCATACCAATACCCCATGTCAACCTAAAATGGCATCTAAGCTTAGTTTAGATGATCTTCTAAACTAATTTTCAATCTCTACAATTGAGTTTTCAACTCAAGATTCACGATCGTCACACTCCATTATAAAGGCGGGATAGCCACTTGTATTCATATGTCACAATCGATGCCCACAATAGTGATGGTTGATGTGAGATTCCACATCGATTAGAGAGAGAAACGAGTGTCGCGAGAACGTTGGGCCCCGAAGGGAGATGAATTGTGAAACCCCACATCGGTTGGAGAGGGGAACGAAACATTTTTTATAAGGGTGTAAAAAAACTTCCCCTTAGCAGACGCGTTTTAAAAACCTTGAGGGAAAGCCAAAAATATATATATATATATATATCTACTAGCGTGGGCTTGAGATAACTCAAAACAAAAAGGTAGCAAAACCCACATTTCAATACTAGAATATATATTTGTTAAGCAGCTGCCCAATTAGGAAAAGGATAAAATCTCATCACATTCCCTAATAACTACATTAAAACATCAATAATAGTAATAATAATGATCATTTTCAACTATAAAACTAAGATTAAAAGCCACAATTACTAAGAAAAGATTAGATTTTGAAAGCATATGCTACAGCACACTTCTTGTATAATATTTTTGTGGTTGGAGTATGTTTGCATAGCATCATGAGCAATCAGCCTTTGGTTTTCTTTAGCAGATTGACTGCTCATGATGTTATATCAGTTTCATAATGTGGCTCTCTCCATTCTCTTCTTTTTTACTCTTCCTGCTTGCTGTAACTGCCCTATCAAATCCCCTCCACCGCCCCGTCTACCGGAAACCACCACCGCCGAACGCCGGAGCCCAATAATCTGCTCCATTGTCACTCCCAACTTGCAGGGTGCAGGAGACTGGAACCAGACACAGCCCTCTACTCCTCAGATCCTTCTTTCCCTCTTCATCCTAAAACAAGTTTCAAAATATAAAGTTCTTAAATTCTCGTTCAAGAGCTTGTGAAAACGAAAACCCATGAGCCAAAAAGTTCAAATTGAAAGAAAAATGTGATCTTTTTCTTTTGTTGGGTGAAATTAATTTATAGGATTGATGTTTTTGAAGTCAATAAAGCTGAAAACATTGTTGTTTTTAAGAAACTTTATTCATCAAGAAATAGCTTTCTCAGAATCTATAGTTATATATGAAAACCTTTTACATTGAGGTTCAAAAAACAAACATAAAAATTTCCTAACAATCTTTTTTAAAATTTTATTCCAACTTTAAGTCAACAAAAGTCGGTAGAAAAACATAAATAAAAAAAAAAAACTCACCTGGTCGGGGTCTTCAGGAAGAACACTATTTATTTCCCCTTGAACCTAAAAAAAGAAGAAATTTTTGTGGATAACTTTGAAATGGGTGAGAAGGGAATTTGATAAATTTGAGGGTGAATTCAGTTTGCTTACAGAATGTTGTTGTAGCAGCCTCGTACTTCCCGAAGTATTGCCGAAGTAGGGTAAACTGAGGGCCTGAATCCAATGCAAAAATGTTATTGAATTTTATATATATTATTGTTTGGTGTAATTTAAAAGTGAAAAGAGGAATCTGGGAATGCATGGTTGTTTGAGGAAAGAAAGAAGAAACATCACCTCAATTTGACTGTGAAGGAATCTGATGTATCCAATAGCTTCTAACAAAACTGAAGCTGTGTCAGTCTGTACCAATTAAAACACAACCTCAGCTCCACGCCACAACCATCCAAATTCATATTTCCATGTGCCCTTTTTTTCATTCTTTTTTTTTTATGCCCTAACCTGAATATTCGCCTAATCTTGGATCACAAATAATCAAACAAAACTATATATTATGCTTCTTTTTCATACTTTTCTGGGTTCATAACTTCAACAAACACCTCATTTTGTACACAAAAGTTAAGTGAACCAAAAAGTTGCTTTTTTTAGAACAATGATATACAGTAAATTAAGGGGGGTTAATCAGGGAAATTACTGTGGGGATTTTACCTTCCCAAATGGGGAAACTAGCTGGTGGAGAGCGGTAATTCTGTCACCTAATTTTTCCTTCCTCACCTGGTTTTTTTTTTTAATTGAGCAAAAAGACAGCAAAAGGAAGAATCAGTAATCTATACCACACGTAATTTTGTAGTAAGTTAAACAAAATAAAGTTGTAATATTTAGGGTTATTTTTGGATGAAAAAAAGGCCACAAAGAGAATTAAGAATCAGAGGAGAGGAGAAATGGACAAGCAAGAACGACAATTATGGGATGTGAAGAAGAGATGTTTTTGTGTTGTTTGGTTTTTATTTCCATGTGGGTTGCTTCTACTTTCTAGTTTGTTCCAATCTTTTGTTTTTTTTTTTTTTTTTTTTTTTTTTTTTTACCTTGAAAGTGGTTTGGTTTGAAGAGGATTGAACTCTTGCCTTCTTCACTGCCCCACCACCTGCTGCATTGCTGTTACACTTGACAAACACAAACACAAACACATACAAATATTGAATTAACATTCTTGATTTTCAAATCATTTCAACAAAAAAGAAAAACAAGATTCAAAATCCCGCTAATTTAGGGAATTATAACCCTCCTCAAAAGTAAATCATAATAATACTATTTTTTAATTAATTAAAAACAATAATTATCATAGGGTTTGATCCACCATAACTGGCGGAGAAATCCCAAGAAATGGTAGAGAAACAGTTTTTTGTACTAACCTCGGAGGAGCGATCAGGAGGGGGATGTCGAGGGCGAGAATCAGGAGGTGAGTTGGTATTGTTTGAAAAATCCAACATGTTACTACTGAAACTTGTGACACATGACTGAGGAGACGAGACCGGTATGATAGACGACCAGTTTTGTTTCGGAGCCAACGAAGGATAATTGTCGCCATGGACACCGCCACCATGTCCATAAACATAGGCGCAAGAGGTTGCATGAGCTGAGTTCTCCTTCTTGACATCAACATGTTGTTGGTGGTGAGTAGTAGTGTTAGTATTCAAAATCTGGTCTTCCCAATCCTCCAATTTCTTGCCTTGAAACATTCCCATAAAACCCTTTTGATCATCTTCACCAACTAAACCACCCCTATAACAAATCAAATGAAATCATTAAAACAATAAAAAATAAATAAAAGAAAAAACAAGAAGAAGATGAGAGAGAGAGAGATTTACAAGAGAAGGTGGCTCCAAGATTCTGGAAGCTGATCTTGAGCATAATCATAGAGGAAATTAGAAGGAAAGGGAAGGGAAGAGTGAGGGAAAAGGAAATTGGGAGAATTATTATTAGGAGAAGCTTGTTGTGTGGATGATGTTCTAATGCTCCCACTATTCACCATATTCCACCAGCTAGGGTTTTCTGAACCCATGATTTGTTGCTGCATAACTGAGCTCTGCAACGCCCCTCGATTCATGCCTTCCCAAACGCCTCACCTTGATCTTCTTTTGTTCTTGAAAACAAAAATGGAGGGGGAGCCAACCGAGGCCTTACCGAACAAAACTCTGAATTTTCCTCCTACCCAACTATAAGTAGGCTAAAACTCTCTTCTTTTTTTTTCTTTTTTCTTTTTTCTTTTTAATTTTTTGGGTAGAGAATTTGAATAATCATAGAGTTTGAGAGAGAACCTTTGTTTGTCTTTATATGCTGTTTTTTTAATTTCTTTGCTTTTTCTTCTGCTTTTACTTTATCCCAAAGCTGTGTGGGACAAGAAAGGTAGAGTTAGCAATTCCCATAAAATTTAGAAGAAAAAAAAAAAAGAATTTTTTTGTAAACACAGCAGGAATGGCATCATTGTTTATCTTACATTTTGTTCATCATATCAAATCCATATATAGTCTCTCCTAACTTTTTCCTAGATGCTATCATAAATGCATCAAATTTCATCATTCATTCACTCAAATAAAAGATACCTCTCCTTTTTTTTTTCTTTTTTTTTTTTAACTTTCCTAATTAATTATTATTTGTGGGTAAAAATGAAAATGTGATGATAGGGAATGTTTGGTAGTTACTTTAAATAACATATTGGTTGTGTTGTGTTGTATTCAAAATATCATGTCCCCTAGGTCAAATTGTATTTGATTCATAGTTAGAGATTTGATTAATTATAATTCGATATTTTTGATGGGAAGTTGTGGAGGATAGAGATTGGACCAACCCCACCACAGTTCTCAAGATGAAGGTCAAAATCTAGAGAATGGGTTGATTTCAATTTCCCAAAATCTTTATGTATGGGTCTTTTTTATTTTATTTTATTTTATTTTATTCAACCATTAATTCCTGCATAATTTATTTATTTATTTATTTTCTTTTAGAGGAAGAGAGTAAATTAAAATGATCCCGTGACACTAATATTCTAGTGCGTGCGACACAGTAGGGGATGGAGGGGGAAAGAAGACAAAGTAAAAAAGAAAGCGTAAAAGGCGGAGAGGGAGAGAAACGACGTCGAATCCGGAGTGGAATAGGGAATAGGGAAGTGTAGGTAGTTGGTTTGAGAGAGTTAGAAGAAGAGTAGTTTAAGGAGTGGGGGTGGTGTGCTGTGGGGTGTCTTCTCCGTACCCCCAAAATCTTTGTCGGAGCCGCCTTGTCTTTTACCTTACTACATTCCTCTTTCTATTCCTTATTATTTATAAAACTATTTTTTATATATATATATTCTTTTTTGTAACAGTTCAATCTCACCGCTACCAAATATTATCATTTTTAGAGTTTTTCTTTCGAGGTTCTTCTCAAGATTTTTAAAACGCGTCTTCTAGGTAGAGGTTTCTACACTCTTATAAAGAATGATCTGCTTCCCTCTCCAATCCAGCTTCCTCGCTGGCACACCACCTGATATCTAGCTCTGATACCATCTATAACAGATGTTGACCCTCTCCCGAGTAGACGCGTTTTAAAAATCGTGAGACCAACGACGATATGTAACGGGCCAAAGCGGACAATATTTACTAGCGGTGAGCTTGAACGGTTACATTTTGTAAGCACTAAAAGATAGTCTGCTTTGGCTTATTACACCTCACTATTTTTAAATGCGTCTATTCTTTTTCCTTTTGTCTCTCTCCAATGTCCAACCCTAACCCAAACAAAGAACTAAACATTCTCCTTCTTGTCTTCACTCTCTCCCTCTATATTCTCTCCATTTTTGTTTTCCATAACTGAAAACGGCTTTCCCTTCCCTCAATTTATGTGTATTTCGATTGTCCACTTTCATGTGATGGGTATCACCTTCAATGTTTGGTTGCTTTAGAAACTTGTTCAATTTTAATACTCCAACTTATTTCATAATATACTTTATCAATATTCGCTTTCTATTATATATATATATATATTAAGAGGAATAAGATTCTAAAAATAAATAATAAAAATCATTGCTTAAGAAAAGGACATGACATATTACCATGAACTCATCTTTTTTATAGGAAAAAAAAAAAAAAAAAAAAAGGAAAACAGAATCCTTCCACACAATTATAAGATTTTTCTCCAAAATTATATTATTTTTTATCACTCAGAATTTTTGTTTCTTCATATAATAAAGGCTGGGAAAATCTCTGTGTTCTCTATTATTGATTTGATTTATTAATTTTTCAAAGAAAAAAAAAACACATAATAAAATAATATAGGAACAGAGAAAATAATATGTTCTTATTTTAAGGGATTTTCCTGCTATTTTTAATTAATAAAACACTTATCACCCACCAACCTGATAGATCCACAAATTCATGGTTATTTTTGTCTGTTACAGAAACGCAAAAAAAATCTCAAAATTAAAAAGAAATAAAATAACCATAATCCGACACGAACGAAATTCAATGATATTACTACCGGCACGCATGTTTCCACAGTGTCTTAATTCTTTGTTTTTTCTTTTTTATTTATTTAAGAAATGGAACCAGACGATTTTGAGGCGTCCGACATGTCGTTTTATTGAACTCCGAATATTATTATTCTAGCCATGAAAGAATGTAAAATTTTGTTTAATGCTGTCGTGATGAATCATCGAATTCTTCCCATTACATGCCTTAAATTAAATTTTTAAAAATGAATTAAAAGATTTAAAATTCTTATTGAATAGTTCAATATTATTCGAGCCATGAAAGAATGTGTAAAATTTTGTTTGATGCTGTCGTGGTGGATCATCGGATTCCTCCCATCACAAGCCTTAGAAGAAAAAAACAATATATATATATAAATGAATTTAAAGAATTTAAAATTTCCTTGAATTACTCCATTATTCTCCTTAATTTATGATCCCAATATTAAAGAATATTGCTGCTGCCTCTAGCCAAGCCTCAAACCCTACAAATTTCTAGCCTTTTTTTTATATTTAATTTTAACAAAACAATATTAAATATATCTAAGAGAAAATGAAATAATGAATATAAGTAAACTTTTGAGAAGATGGAAAAGATAAATAATTTTAAAGAAAAAGTTGAAAAGTATAATGTATTTAAAAAAAGAAGTAATAATTGAAGTTGAAAAGCAAACTAAAGTGAGAGTATTGAGAATGAAATGGATCCGACATTTGCGTAAAATATGATGCTAAGCTATGTTGTTCAAACATTCAAGTCACTATGGACAACATAATCCCACACGTTTGTGATTTTGCTTTTGCGTGCACGCATCCATATATATATATATACACACACATGTATGTATTACGATGAAATAAACACAAACCTAACAGTTTAACAATTATAATTCTGTAATTTAATTTTTTTAATTTTTATAACTTAGAATATAGTTCAACTGATTAAGATATTAAATCTTATGTCACTATCTTGTTACTTAAACAATTTAATTAATATTATACCATTGAAAAATTGAAAACGAACTTTAGAAGAAGATGGTGTTGTAATTTTATCATTTTAAGAATTAAAAGCAGAAGAATAAAAAAGATGGAGAGTGGAATTATGTGGATGGTATATAGATTTAAGCTTAAAAACAAGATAAAAGAGAATCAATTATGGGGATTAAAACGTGTATAATTAGTTTAAATATTAATTAATCATTGCACCTTATATATATATATATATATATATATATATATAAATAAAAAAGAAAAAAGGTTCACATTCCATATAGTGAAAATAATATTTATATTCCGAATTGTGAACGGCATCTACACCACACCTTTTTGGAAGCTTTTTGTTTTGGTCAGAACGTGACAATTAAAACTCCATATTTGTAACTTAGCTTATATAAATTGGCTAAGTTTTAGGCCCATATCTATACCCATTACCTACACCTATTTTTGTACCCTAACCTGCAATTGCATAGCTTTAGCTGGTTGATATAGAAAGGATTTTATGTGGGACCCACTACCCAGATTTTTTTTAATTCATATTTTTACGTGTATCTCGTTGAAATTTCATTATCGATAATTATAAATTTAAATTAACTATATATAAAATAAACATTATATATTTAAAGACAAAATATTACAGTTTTATAATATAAATTAACATAATGTAAATCTAAACCTAACGTGTTAGTATAATTTAATTTGAATCTTAAATTTTTTTCTTTTTTCTTAATTCAACTTTTGATCAAAATTGTAACGTGTTAGTATTATTTTTGTAATTTCTAAATTAAGGGGTTCTAAAAATTAATTTTTGTAATTTTTTTTAGTTCATATGTATTTTTGTAGTTAACATATAGATTGGACAGTGAAAGCAAATAAGGTTATTTTGAGAAACTAAAAGATAAAAATAGATAGCTACCAATCAAACCCTAAAATTTAGATTAAAATGAAAAATAGTTAGCCCTTCAACAAACATTTTGTGATGTGACTCATTAATATCTGGGGACTCAATTCCATTAAATCTTCTTTTTTTTTATTTTTAATTAAAACCTTAAAGTAATTAGTATTGGTCTCCGGAGATAATATTTTCTTTTAGAAGCGAGGGGAATGCAAGAGAATGTTGATGCCAACAAATATCAAATCTGGATTCCGAATCTTAGACATAAGACATTACATAATCATACAAGATATTTAACCTAGTTTTCATATTTAACCACGTTTTCGATCAGAAATATATTGATTTTTCTAAATATAAATACCAAAATACAATTTAGTTTAGAATGAGGTGACAATAGTAGATAAACATTGTTTTCTTTTTTACAATTTTTTTCAATGGTTTAATAGCCGTTTTTTAATTATTAATTAATTAAAACGGTTTAACGTAAATAAGAGGAATTATCTTTAAATCATTAATTAATGGTTAATATAGCCAATAATTCCTTCTCCCTCTTTCTCTTTATCTCTCTCATAATTCCATATCAAAACACTAATACCGATGATACCCTTTTTATTTATATATTTATTTCCATTTTACACAAATTTTTCTTTTAAAAATGATCATAAATATTGTAAATTTTGCAATACTCATAAAAATTGGAAGTTTTTTTTTTTTTTTTTTAATTTAACAAATATGAGGCTATAAATATTGAATTATATATAAATTACATTTGAATAACGTTAAAATTGCACTCAATAAAATTAAGACTATTATATGAACTGATACACCTTACTACATGTAGAAATATAAACATTTATAAAAATCTTCAACGTTTGAATTATAATAAATGAAAATTTTCTTTCTTACCATATATTTATTTATTTATGGGTTCCTTTTTATCACTTTTATTTTATTAAAATATAAATAAACAGAGTTTCCTACATAACATAATATAATAAAGCAACCTTTATAATAAAGAGATAAAAAGTTTTTTTTTTTTTTTTTTTTTTTTTTTAAGTTTGTATCAGCCAAAACATAATTTAATTCGATAAGATATATTTTGTCTACTAAAAAATCAAAATGTTCTAGACGGCCACCTCTATTTGTCATTAAATTATCAATTTCTTTTTAACGCTAGTTTCTCGTGGACTCGAGATGAGATGAGACAAAAAAAAAGAGAGAGAGATTAAAAAGAGCGTGGGTATGTAACACTTCATATCCAAAATTCAAAAGTCAAATTCGACACCTATGTGCTCTAGTATTCCCTTGACTCCCTGCAACATGAGCATGTTACTTACTTTTTGCTTCAAACGTAAAGATTATCCTCACAAACTAACACGGGTTATTTCAGTATATTTTGTTCTTACTTATATGCATCTTAAGACAATTTATAAGAGATCACATAACATAGAATTGCTCAAAACAATGAATTGAGGCAATGAAACAGAAAGTGTTGTATAGATAATAACTTTTATTTATTTTAAGCATTTTTTAGTTATTTTATTTTTAAAATCGCTCTCATTCGAATATAATGGTGACTCATTCATGTACTCTCATTTATTTGAATATCACACGATAAACATATTAGACAAACATCGTGAAAAAAGTGGATAAAGTTAAAAGCAATAATCATATTACATTGAATCATTTGAAATCAAAAGAGATGAAAGAAATTTGTGGGGGAAATATTGGTCACGTGGGGGATCACGTGAGTGTCAACCACCATGAACGAGCAGAACTTTATGGGTTTGGGTAACTCCAAACCATAACAAGACAGACCAACTCCCCACCCACTTAATTCTCATCCCCACATGCCCTCTTAGCTACTCTCACACGTGCGTACCCCCTCCCCCCCATGTGCCCCCCCCCCCTCCCCCTTTTTTTTTTTTTATTTTTTATCCAATTTCCATTATATTCCCCTCTCAAATTTAATGTTTCGTTTCATTTCAAATCAAATTTCTATCCAAAATAGTATTAATTTTATTTAACTTAAAAAAAGGCCTACCATACAAATTTGATTAAAAATAAAATAAAGGTTTAAATCCTATTTTGATTACGTTCTTCATTTATATTTTTATATTTTTAAAAAGCATAATTTCAATATAATTTTTTTATAAAAAAAAAATAGTGATTAAAGTGTCGTGTTAAAATGAGACTTTTTTTTGGAGTAGCATTTAGACCTTATTTTATTTTAACAAATAAATTACTTTTTTTCAAATGGAATTAAAAAGAAAAATTATATATACTAAAATAAAACAAACGTCAAAATTTATAAACTAGCGTTCTAAAAAGTCGAAAAATGGTCCAAAAAGTACTTAAAAAAAAAAAAGAAAACTGCCGACAATTTGAAGGCTGTTTAAGAGATTAAATACACAGAAATACATTTTAAATTTAAAGAATGAATAAAAAGGAGTGGGGGCGAGGCGGGTTAAATGGGCCCGGGCTGCCGCGACCGTCCATGTCCGTATGAGTATAATACTTACCGACTTTCTCTACATAGCCTCTCCCTCTCTATATTTAACTATTTTTTTTTAATGTGGGCTCCCCACGCGTGGAAATAACCCAAAAGTTTTTGGACTGTACTGCCCACTAAAGTGGAAGTGGGCCCAAAACTGGGCCCACTACTCTTCCTTCTTTTCCACACCCAAAAATCGAAGGACACCGACCCTTCACAACTTCTTCCTCTCCTTTCTTTGTCATTTTCTATATATATATATATATATTTAAAAAAATTCATCTTCTTTTTTTCTTTTTATAAAAAAATAAACATTTTTCCTTATTACATCCCTCTCACGTCATCTTCACGTCAGCAAAATATAATTTTTAAAATTTGTTAAAAATTAAAGAAAAAAAGGTCGTAGGGTGTATTTTAAAATTGTTTTTGGGAAAATAAGATAGAAGGTACTTGAGTGCTGCGGTGTTTCCCATTGCTTGAAGCAAGTTGAGTTGAGTGAGTCGAATAGTCAAAGGGTGGTTTGGTAAATTCATTGGATTCTAAATATATTATAAAAAGTTACAAAATTAGGGTCTCCAATCAATCATTACCAAAGGATAACTTTTTCAACAAAGGAGTCACGAGGGACTTGATTTAAAAGGATAAAAGAGGAATAAAAGACTAAGTGAATGCATAAACATTTTTTAAGAATATGATTAAATGTGGAAATATAAAACAAAAATTCTAAAATTATTAAAATTTTACAAAGTTTTTGTCTCCTCTTTGTTTCAACGCTTTGAAAATAAAATTACTCTTAGACTTAACCAACCCAATAATTTACATTCACATTGAGCTGAGTCTCTTAAATGTCATTGTCCCATTGAACTCATTTGACCCTTGTAACTGTGGTTGACTTGATTGGTCCACTTTCTATGGACTTCTTGTTAACCCTAATTACAATATTAATAATAAACAATCCAATATATTAAACGACACCGTATTGTTGACTATGAATAATATGTGGTTAACCCTAATTCATGCCACTTTAACTAGTTCATTTTTCTACCACTCACTTTCCCAATTGAAATTTTAATATTAACTATTAAGTCCAAAACCCCCTGTTTTAAACATGGAAATGAAGAAAATAAAGAATATTAATTAGGGTTAAAATGGAGGGTAATTGGTGGTGCTCATAATAATTAAGAAAGATCTCCAACTCAACATCTTCATCATTTTTTTTTGACTTAATTTTTTAAAATCTCCTTTTCTTTCTCATTTATACATTAAATAAATTTAACATGTGATATTCCAAGGAAAGATGTACCAAAAGATTTAATATGATATTCACAGAGATATGGATGTTTATTTAAATAATTAAGGTATTTAAGAGTCTATTTATCAATCATTTTGTTTTTCTAGACAACCTACTTTGTTTATTAATTAATCATTTTTTTTAATTCTTAGGTCTCATAAATGGTGCTTTATATTAAAATGGAAGGGGCATCAAGAAATATAAAATCCTACTTCTTTAAATATAATTCAATTAATTAAGATAATCATTCAAAAAGGAAAAGAAAAGAAAAAGAGGAATGGGCTGAAGTTGGGCCAGAAGGCCCATTTAGCCATTAATCCATTACACGCCTTATTGGTACAAAATATTATTTAGCTAATAAATCAAATATTCCTCTCCCACCTAACAATCAGCCTCAGAAAGCTGCCAATCCTACAACTCAACCAACCACAATGGATAATAAATAAAGAATATTAATATTTATAAGAAATTTTAAGAATGTAAGAAACACATTACAAATCTCCAGTTTGTTGCATGGAAAAAGCTGCCACTGTGTCTGTGTGGTTGTTAAATAGAATAAGATGAGCAAGGAAGATGGCACATGCTGTGACAAAAACATGCAGCCTTGTGTGAGCTGAGCTCAGCCTCCCACTGTTTCTCGGTCTCAAACCTCTGTGTCTTCAATTTCATCCAACTCTTTTCTTACATCACATGCTACCTACTTAACTTTCAGCTGTCATTACTAAGCTAAATCGTTCATGTTGAAAGAAGACGACGTGCAGAAAGATTTGATCAAATAATTGAGAGCATTGAATTAAAAGCTAAACGTCAAATTCTTGAATTGGAAGGACTAGAACTGAAAGTAGTAAGTGGTATAATACGATCGTTAGGAATCACGACTCTCCATAAATTGTATGATATTGTCCACTTTGAGTATAAGCTCTCGTGATTTTGCTTTTGATTTCCCAAAAGATCTCGTATCAATGGAGATAGTGTTTCTTACTTATAAACTCGTGATCTTCCTCCTAATTAACTAGGACTACTCCTCAACAATGATAACAACAATTATATCTATCATTTTACTCCCTCACGTTCATCAACAACTCCGTCCATGTCGAGAGGCTCTAAATTAGATCTCGTATCAAGTTTGTCATTATTATCAATAATAAATGTGTCAAATGATAACACGTTACTGAAATATTTTTGAGGGACTAAATTATTGAAAGTAAACAAAGAGTGTGTTGGTAGGTGGAGGTCAAAAGTTTTTGAAGGACTGGTAGTGGTAAAGGGGGAGGGAGGGCTTGGAAAACCCTAATGATAATAATTCATGAACTCAAGGGGTCCCATTAAGCACATTGCTGCACCTGATTGATCCCATAATAATACTGTACCAAACCAGAGACGCACAGAGACAGCCACCACATTCCCTCCTTTTTTTTCTCTTTTAGTTTGTCACCTTGGATCAAATAAGTGGAAAGTTTTTAGAACACATTTAGTAGGAAGATGTTTTCACATTCTTATAAAGAATGTTTCGCTCTCTTTACAACCGATGTGAGATCTCACACTTCACCTCCCTTCAGTATCCAGCGTCCTCGTTGACACTCGTTTTCCTTTCCAATCGAGTAGGATCTTACAATCTACTCTCCTTCCGGGCTTAGTATCCTCACTAACAAGGTGGGATCTCACGTTATTAAAAATAACGCTCCAAATTTTGTGATTCGAATAATTTTGAAATGATTATTGTAGTTGGAATGGGAATGGAATATTAGGTTGTGATATGAAAACTATGATTATTATTATACATTCATGATTAAATTATTGTTAATAATGCAAAATTCAAATTAAATATGGTGATTAGGTAGAGGTAGGTCCCCTTTCCCTTCCCTTATTTAATTCTTCTTAAAATCAATGAACTCCCAACTACCCCATGATATTAAAATGAAACAAATTTGGATATAATAAGGTCATAACCATGTGATTATGTCTGATATATTCTCAGGATGTGAAGCATATTTAGTGTGACATTGTTAATTAAATGAATTGTTAAGATATAGTAATGTTGGGGTGGGTATGATTTAGAATAAACAGTAAATAAAAGTTATAAAGAAGTGGAGATAAGTGCAATATTTGTGAAGATTCATGTTGTCTCCTACTGCCTATATCTCTTTACCTTTGAAATTCACTGTTTTTTTAGTGTTCAACAAATCACTTTCACCTTTTTAATAATTTCCTCCAATCTGAATATATGGTCTATTTTATTTAGGATTCCACAGCTATTTGAATCTGTGGATAAGATTAAATCGACTGGATTAGGATAGTCATCAAGTCCAAGGGGGCTTTTTGCAAAAGGATATATTAATAATTATAGAAAAATTATGGCAAAAAGCATGTCAATTAATTAATTAATTAATTAATATTAATAATAATGATGATGAATAAAGAATTTAAGTTGGGGAAAAAAAAAGGAAATGGAAAATAGAGGGGGCACCAACGATTGAAGGCAAAGGGGGGAAGAGCGAGCGGAAAGTGTGGTGGGTGTGGGTGTGGGAGTGGCCCCGTGAGCCTCAGTCTATGTATTTAAACACTGCTCCATGGCCTGACATTTTTATTTTGTTTATTTTGGTGGGGGAGGGAGGGATAACGGGGAGAGTGGTGGTTTGGGGAGTGCCGTCCACTTCAAAACATAACGCCGTTTTGTCTCCCACCAACCCATCCTTTCCCAATTACTTCCCTTTCCTCCGCCCTTTTTTCTCTCTCTCTCAATATCATATATTTATTAATTTAAATGTATAAACTATATATATATATATAATAAATAAATATATAATGTCCAATCTAAATATAGTTTTGAAGTTCTTTTTTTGAAAATGATGATTAATTAAATGGTTGATGTGAGTTAATTTGAAAGTAGTTAGTTTAGGAGTTTATTTTATATTAAGCATGCTTAATGATGAAGTGTGTATTAATTAAAGAAAACAGTGAGATTTGTTTTTATTTAATTTAAAAAAAGTATGCTTTTATTTGGTAGTTGATTCATATAGCTTACAAATTAAAACTAATAAAAATATATAAAATAATGGATGATTTGAACACACATAACAGTGGAAGAAATGAAGTCGGAACAGTTGGTTTTGGCGGTGAAAGGGAAAGAAGATGGAAGAAAAGCAACGGAAGGAATTCTGAAATCGCAAACCAAAAACATCACCGACTCGTAAGAAGAAGAGACACAGAGGTGAGTGAGTTCTCATTCATGAAACCAAAAACCCTAACTCTAAACCCTAACCGTGGGGATTCAATTTCTGTTTTTGGTCTGAGAAATTCAGAATCAGAAGGGGGGGTGCAGTTTTTATGGTTTGTATTTAATAAGTGTAGCGTGTGTTGGTGGCAGCTTTCTCAAAATTCCCTCACTCTCCACCATTTCTCCCTTTCCTTGGCTAAAAACCCTGTTTCAGTTTCTTAGGTTTTTTGTTTTAGGGCATCGGACTTCAAAATCTGGCGACTCTGCCCCCGACCTTTCCCTTTCCGCATTCCCGTGTTACGCTGCTTTCAAGTTTCACTGTTTCATGCTGTCTCTCTGCGCAGGTTAGCGTTGTTTTTTCTTTTTCTTTTATAAAGAAAGAAAGAAGGGAAAGGTGGAGGGCGGGTTTGTGTGACTTGTCGGGGTGCCTGCCCACAAAAAGGTTGGTTGAATTATAAAATCAAAACAAATCCTGAAAAGAAGCTTTTTATTAATTTTAACTAAATCAAATTCCATGTTTTCTCTTTACCATCCCCACTCCTCTCTGCTTCCTTCTTTCTTTACTTAATATTCCCTCTTTTGTTTTTCCTCCATTTCTCCACTTCTTCCTCACACTCGCACTACCTTTCTTTTTTCTTCAACCTCCAACTTCAACAATCTTCAACAACCTTCTCTTCCTATACTCCATTTCATTTTCTCTTCTTCTTCTTCTTCTTCTTCTTCTTCCCATGCTTTTTGTGTATTCATCTTCACCTTTCAACTGTTTCTGATGTCTATACCCTTAGAACATGATTACATAGGCTTAACAGAGTCTGTCCCTTCCCTGGAAACCTCTGAAATGTCCTCCGACAGACGCAACAATCCTGGGTTGAACCTTAAGGCCACTGAGCTCAGGCTCGGCCTGCCTGGCTCGGAGTCACCGCTCAGGGATGATGGCCTCGACGACAGTAATGGGTACCCTCACAAGACCTCCGTTTCCGGGGCCAAGAGGGGTTTCTCTATCGCCATTGATAGAGCTTCTTCCAAGTGGGTTCTGCCCGCCTCTGCCGGATCTGAACCTGATTCCACCAAAACTGGGGGCTTGTTTTCTCCCAGAGTGGTTACTGAGAATAAGACTCAACCACCTGCTTCGCCTGTTGCTGGTGCTAAAGATGGTATTTCTACGTTGCCAAAGCCACTGCTCGAGGAAAAGCCGCAGCTTTCTCCCCCTGCAGCCAAGTATGCCTTCTTCCATTTCTTTTTCCCTCCCCACCAGACTCTGCTTTGGAACTCCGCCTGTTCAACATCAGTTTCTTCCCCTGCATTCCGTTTAACGTTCTTTCTAGCTTCTTCTCCGATTTAAATGAGAATTTTGTGTTGGGATTCAATCATGTAGCTGTAGTCCTTACTTTCTCTCTGACCCTTCATCCACCATGTTTAGATTATGAATTAATTTGAACAGATTTCTGTGGCCGTTTCATTAGAATTTTAATGTTTTTACATGCACATCTCCTTTTAAATTTCCCCACCTGCAAAACAGTTATATGTGTTGGATTTCAAGATACTAAAAGTTCTTTATCATGTCTTTACAGGGCACAAGTTGTAGGATGGCCACCCATTCGTTCTTTCCGGAAGAATTCAATGGCAACGCAGCCCCCTAAAAATACAGATGATGCAGACGGTAAGATGGGATCGGGTTGCCTTTATGTGAAGGTAAGTATGGATGGCGCACCATACCTCAGGAAGGTTGATCTCAAAACCTATGGAAGCTATTTGGACCTCTCATCAGCCCTGGGGAAAATGTTCAGCAGCTTCACAATTGGTATGTTCTTTATGGCCACTCCTACACATCTTGCCTGAGTTAGTAATCTTAATAACACCTTCCATAGTTTATTGGCAAGCACTTCCAGAATTGCGGATGTTTTAGATTTGGCTTTTTAGGAATTCATGTGGAGAATTGTTGTCGTTTGCAAAATTCTCCATGTCTCAAGAGTCTAGTCTAGCTGTCCCAAGACTTATTGAACGTAGGAACTCAGTTTCTCTCATGTGTAGATTTTGTAGCTAGTTGTTTTTCGTTCAATTATTAGTGACTTTCTCTTTGCTACTGCTCCATTCATTATATCAAGGTCATTGTGGCTCCAATGGAATTCCAAATCGGGATGCATTAAACGAGAGTCGATTGATGGATCTGCTCCATGGCTCTGAATATGTACTCACCTATGAAGATAAGGATGGCGACTGGATGCTCGTTGGTGATGTTCCATGGGAGTAAGTTCATTATTCACTCATTTGTGTTACATTAAAGTAGCTCTATTGCAGTGGCAGTTTGACTTCTTGTTGTTTTAATCTCTAAATGTCTGGCTGCTAAAAGAAGGCTTCATTTTGTTCGTCTTTTTCTTGTTACATAATAGGATGTTCACTGAATCTTGCACGAGGATGAGGATCATGAAGAGTTCAGAGGCTATTGGGTTAGGTATGCAATGCTGTGCTATAGACTTAAATAATTTCTTAATTTTGTGTTCCTTACAAATTGAAATCAGACAAGTTATAGTGGGATTTCATCTTCTTCATGATTATAAGCTTTGAGAATTTGGGCCTTTCTTCAGTGCTCTCTTAGCCATCATTATCTCTCCACTTCTAAAGCCTTTTCTTTTTCTTAGAATTAAGCATCTTTCATTTTCATAAAATTTGATCCCCACCCCTAAAGAAAAAGATCTATCAAACAAAACATATTAGTTTAAATTCCATTATGATCGGATCTTGTAACAAAGTTTATCATAATCTGATGCTTTAGTCATTGCCATTACAAGGAGATGCTATTTCGTGATATGGATTGAGCAATATCTAATAAAAATGGGGAATCAGAATAAAAAGTTACCCCCTCACCCAAAAAAAGAAAAAAGAAACTTCTTCTCCAGTGACCCCATTTGTAAAAGCTTGGCCTTTCTCTCTTTCTTTTTGTTACAGCTCCCAGGGCCATGGAGAAGCGCAGAAACCTTAACTAGCGAACTCATTTGCTATCGATTGGGCACGTTCGAGCAAATGATGCTCAATGATTGACGTAACCTTGTGCTGGATTTAGATCGAGCGAGAGAATCTTTACTGAATATTGTTGTTCTTTGTGTATGAGTTCTAAATATTGGAGAGTTGATGTATGAAGATAAGTTCTTTGTTAGCAAAGATGATTTTCAATAGGACGATTCAGAGTTTCTTAGTTTGCCCCTCCCCCTCTTCTTTGCCATTTTACTTTGTTTGCTTTTTACTACACTTTACTTTGTATTGTAAATGATTTGTTTGCTATGGCAATGGTATCCTCACCCTTCATAAATTGTGTTCCTCTTTCTGGATTGAGTATTCAAATCAGCTATCACCAAGATTTTAACAGTGTTCTTCACATAATAGGAAATTGATGGATATGATCATTCATATCAATTAGTCAAAATACAGAGAATAATATGAATGAAGCTTTTATCATCTCTCAGAACAAAATGGCTACAAAGCAGCTTTAGTAAACTCAACTCTTCCCTACCAAAAAAGAGAGGAACATGAATATTCAAGTTTCTTTCCATAAAAACAGTTTTACCTTAGCTTCATATTCTTCTGTGCTGCTACAATGGCCCCATGTCTAGCTTCACTCTCAATGCTTGGTACACTGTTTTGCTTCATTCATTCGCATCTGCAACTGTCTCGCCAATGGTGAAACGAACGAATCGTCGTACTTTTATGTTCTCACCAAGAGAAGCAACAGTTTGCTTTACCAAATCCTTCACCAAAATGCTATCATCCTTAATGAAAGGTTGTTCTAAAAGCACAAGTTCTCCGAGCCTCTTGGAAATCCGTCCATCGACAATTTTCTCCCTAATGTTCTCTGGTTTTTTCTGAAGGTCTTCCCTCTGCAACTCAATCTCTCTTTCTTTTTTGACAATGCTTTCTGGGATGTCCTCTATTGATACATATTGCACATCTGGGCATGCCACGATCTGCATTGCAAGGTCGTCGACTAACTCTTTGAATCTTTCGTTTCTCCCCACAAAGTCAGTTTCACAGTTCACTTCAATTAGAACACCAATACGGGAGTCATGAATGTAGGATCCGATTCTTCCTTCAGCTGTTAGACGACTAGATTTCTTATCAGCGCTCGAGAGGCCTTTCTTTCTCAGGTACTCCTGTGCCTTCTCTAGATCCCCACCAGTTTCAGAGAGGGCTTTCTTACAGTCCATCATCCCTGCTCCGGTTTCTTCTCGGAGTCTTTTAACAAGGGCTGCAGGAACGGCAACAGCTGCAGTCCTGCAATACAGCATTGGCATTAGCATCACTTCAAATAGAATGTCTTGCAGCACAGATGAAAAAAGTCCTTACTCCAAGAACTAAAAATGGAAACAAAACGATCATTACAAGAATGCAATGCGAAAGAAGAGCTCATAGAAAGCGATAAATTAAGAGAAGGCCACTTACTTGGGAACAGTTTCTTTTGCTTCGTCTACACCGGGCTTCTCCTCTTCTACTGGTGTAGTTACAGCAGGTTTAGCTGCTGTCTGTGCAGCCACCTCAGCAGCAAAATCTTGGCTTTTCTTTTCCAAGCCTTCTCCAAGATTGAACCTCACAAATCTCTTAACCTTGATGTTTTCTCCAATGGTTGCAATAGTTTGTTTCACCCAGTCCTTTAGCACCACCTTATCATTCTTGATGTATGGTTGTTCAAGCAATGCCAACTCCTCAAGTCTCTTCCCTATCCGCCCTTCGACGATTCTTGACCTCATCTGCTCGGGTTTCGATAAAAGATCTTCCTTCTGCATCTCAGCCTTTCTTTCTTTGTTCACCATCTCTTCTGGCACATCTTCAGTCATCACATATTGTACTTGAGGACATGCGGCAACTTGCATGGCTAAATCATCAACCAACTCCTTGAAGATATCTCCTCTTGAGACGAAATCTGTTTCACAGTTCACTTCTATTAAAACACCAATCCTACCATCATGAATGTAGGAACCTATTCTTCCTTCAGCTGTGGCTCTACTAGCTTTCTTTTCTGCGCTTGCTAAACCTTTCTTTCGGAGGAACTCCTGAGCTTTAGCAATGTCGCCTCCACTCTCCGCCAAAGCTTTTTTGCAATCCATCATTCCTGCTCCTGTTTCATCACGAAGCTGCTTTACCAAAGCCGGCGATATCACAGCTGCAACACATCAGACATTCCAAGAATTAAATAAAGCTATTTGCAGGTGAGCAACATCAATGATCAAGTAAAACCAACATGGTAAATCATGTGAAAATATTCGATTGCGCTACCAGTTACCCTAGTAATCAGTGGTTATCTCACATATCATAACTCATACCAAAATTGACCAAATAGTTTGTGTGTGCGTGCGTGCGCGTGTGTGTTCCATATGATGACACGTCCAAGTGATAACTGAATTTACAAGAAAGAAAAAGAAAATCCAAATGATACAAAAACAACCTTTTGATGCAACTTCAGGAGAGGCTTCTATCTTTTCTTCTGTAACTGGTGTAGAGGAGAGAACTTCAGGGTTTTCAGCAGGTGCCTGGCTATCAACTGGATTCTCAGCTACTTCTTCACTAGATTCACCTACAGAAGATTGGATTTGATCCTCAGTTGAATCTCCAGAAACATTATAATTTCATCCAGTTACAAGTCCACGTCTTAAAAGAGTGAACGCTTCATAAGTGAATAAACGTTCAAACTTTTGATGTTGAACTAACACAACTTGAGGGAAATTAATCATGACCTAGTAGTTCAGATTGCTTACTGAATAACATACATCAATAATTACTTGTTAGTGATAACTCAAAATTCTATGAACTATTCATTTTAATTGCAAATAGATTATTGTTTCCAAAGATGCCTCACCCTGCCAAATTCTAGCAATAGGCCAAGAAAAAATTGCCCAAACAAGTTATAGTTATACTGGCTTCTCAGTTTTCCGTTCAAGTTGTTTGAATGAAGCTAAATCAAAAAGTAGATATCCACCATCATGATTGAGTAGTTAAAAAGTAACATATTGAAAATTTCAATATAATTCTGAAATTAACCTAAGCTCGTGATGCTACCATTTGAATCAGATTCTGGTTTGTCCTCTTCTTTTTCAGATGACGAAGCAGAAACAATTTCATTTTCCAATTTTTCTTGGCTTTGCTCACTTTCTTTCTCCGTAACAACACTATCTTCACTAACTGGACTTTCTGAAGAGACTAAATTGTTGGTTTCATCATCAGGGGCGATTACTTTCTCATCAGTCTCCGGTCCATCGATCACCTGGACTTCTTCAGATTGCTCGTCTTCTGAAGCCTTTACATCAGAACTTCCCCCTGCTTCTTTCTCAGTCGTATCAGTTACACTATCCACAATATTTTCCGAACGAGATATTGTGCTCTCTCCTTCATCTTGAGTGACCAAAGCATCAGATGATGGGTCATCTACCACTTCAGGCTTATCAGCCGCTTGCTCTATCGCTAATTGGTTGTCATCAGAAGCCTTTGTTTCAGGACTTCCCTCTGCTTCTTTATCCTCCGCATCAACTACATCATCCACAATGTCTTCTGAAGTAGATAATATGCTTTCCGAGTCATCTTGAGTCACAGCAGATGAATCAGCTGAACTTGCAGCCTCGTCAACTTCAACTGCTTCGTCAACTATAGAAAGCAGACTATCCTCCTCCTTATCATCACTTATTGCCTCATCTATCACTTCGGTGGAATCATCAGCTACGGTCTGATCTGCATCAACTATTCCTTCTACTATTTCTGTAACCTTCTGAACCACAGATTTTGAAGCCACTTCCTTTACGTTTTCCCTCTCATCTAAAAATGTAGCAATATCTTTGTTCTTACGAAACGCTAACAAGAAGGGGTTTGTTGCAGCAAAAACTTTCCCTTGACTGACCTGAGAGTCTGATGTTTGATTGTCTTCTTCTTTTTTCATGGTCAAAGTTACCTGTCCTCTTGCAATCCGCAACACCCTAACATCAACCTCTTGGCCAATTTCTAATGTAGAGCCTCCCATAAGATTCCCAAATCCTTCAAAGGCTTCCTCAGAATTGGGGAGGAATCCTTCCTCTCCCTCGGGAAGAGATATGAAGGCACCGGACCTAGTAATATTTTTCACTGTCCCCTGCAAATCTTGTCCCTTAACAAACTTTGAGCTCTGCTGCACCCCATCCCTCTTAGGTCCTCTAGCTTTTGGAGAGGTCTTTCTACCAGGCGCAGGTTTATCATTGGTAGCAGAAGATTCCTTCCTTTCATCACTTTCACGCATTGATAGAGAAATTCGTCCAGTTTCAGCGTTTGCTTCAATCAATCTTACTTTCACCTCTTGTCCGACGGAAACAATGCTTGCAACATCTTTAACAAAGCTATCACTCAACCTTGATACATGTACTAAGCCATCAGTGAATGCTCCAAAATCAACAAAGGCACCAAATGGTTGAATTGATCTTACTTTCCCAGTAAAAGTTGCACCGGGAATGAGTTCCTCATTATTTACAGCTGGCATCTCGCTCTTCCTCACAGGTCTCGAACGTTTTGACTGAGTAGGAGCAGCAGTACCAGCATCTGATTTAACAGGGTCCTTTTCATTTGTTGCAATTGCGGAAGAAAGTTCTGAGCTACGATTTAATTCTTCACCAGCAACCGGTGAGTCTGATTCTTCCACTGACACATCAGTTCCTGTGGCAGAAAATATTGGGATTCTACGGCCATGATTACAAAAAATGTTTTTACTGCAATTTGGAAACAGCCTAACTGAACTTGATAGGGGCAAAAGAAATGCTTGGCTATGAAGTGTATGTTTAGTGGGTTTTCTAGAAAAGCCGAATCTTGTTGAACTATTGCTCTTCCTAGTATAGGAGGCTATAGGAACAAGTGAAACATTGCTGATAGAAGATGGACTTATCACCGACATTGTATTAAGTCAAGAAAGTTATTGCAGCAGGAAAAGTTCTGATTGTAGGGAGAAGAGCCCCTTTCTCTTGTTAGTTCTTCATCTCTTGCTTCCCCCTGCAATAGACATTAACAGCATCCCAATTTATCCAGGACAGTTCTCCATAATAGCATAACCATGAGAGAGAGCATAGATTTTCATTATGATATATACTAATGAAGAAACTATTGACATTTTGTTGATCCAACTTGCAACAACAAATTCAGAACAATTCAACTCCTGGAGGTTAACCAGATACAACTTCAAAGAGGCATATTATTAACATTTATAAGTACTCAACATCTAAGCTAAGCCATACTCATTCAATTAGCCTAAATAAAAAATTCATTTAATGAAAGAATGCTTTGCCAGCTTAACTCAACATTAAAAATGATAGAACCCAGATAAGAAGAAATTCCGCTTAAAATTTCTCTAAAATCAGCTGTGTGAATTGGCTAGTTAAAGCTCTCCAAAGTTCATCCAACATAATTAAGTTCACTGACATTTCAGATATCCAGTCCAAGAATGCGGAACTTGAACAAGTTCAGTTCAAACCTTAATTAGACATCTAAACTCCAAATATTTAGGAGCTCATAAATTATATGGGTGTTCAAGAATTAAGAAATTCGACACTAACCAATATAAACTTCCACAAGCAATGGAACACAGTTTCCCAAAACTAATTGCGGGTCTCCGACCAACAAACCAGAAACATCAACACGAATATGCATTCAAATTTAAGTAAGAATCTCAATCACTGAGAAGTAACAGAGCTAGAAGCTGATAGTTAACAGAATTAAATTGAGAAGCCATTGAAACAGAAGCAACAAGGAGAAAAGAGCAGTGACCCATTGGAGTACAGGGCAGAATGGTGTACCTCGGAACCCCTAGAATAGAAAACCCAACACAGCACAGAAATTGTCCGTTTGGAATGTTGGAAAGAAAGGAGAAAAATAAAACAAAAAATTGGGAGACAGTCAGTGATAAGAGGCTATTCCATGATGGTAAGGAAGGAGAGGAGAGGGAAATGAAAGGTGGGTCTTTAAATCCTTATCTCAAGGCATTGTCGATTGTTCTCTTGCTCGTAAATGCATGCCTTGCACTTGTTCATGGTGACCTTCATTTTCTCTTGATCCAGTCGAACTGCCCATTCACCGCGGCCTGGAATGCAAGATCGGGCCTTTTGTAAAAGGAAATAGAACCCAGGATTGAAGCCCAATTCAAATCTCGATTCATCTTCATTTGGGTCTTCAAATCTCTCGTGCCATAATTAATTAAATTATATTGGGGCCTATTTTTTATTCTTTTAAATATTTTTATTTAGTTTAAAAATTGGGCTTTGGTTTCAAAGTTTAAAACTAATGTCATTATAATACATAAAATTAGTGAAATGAGAGAGTTGGGGTATGAAATTATTAGCGATAAATATAGTATAAAGTTTTAAACGAAATATCTTTGATATTATTTTCATCCAATTTAGTATTATTCTTTACTTCTTAAATCTTGTATTATTATTCACGTTTGTGATTGAAATGGAGTATTAACACTTGAATTTGAGTTTGATTTGAATTATATTATTTTTGTAAAATTTTAAACTACTTATCATATTTAAAAAATTCAATCGATGATTTAATGTGATATTACATCATAAGATCTTCTAAACTTCAATTTCTTGCTTTATTTCTATTTTATATTCATTAAATGATGCGTTGAACTTTGTGCTAATATTCAAATTCTTATACCGAGAAAAAATATTTTAATATTTGAAAAAGTGGCAAGGGAAAAAGTGATCAATACAATATGATTTGGATATATATATATTTTATTTACTAAAAAATTTATGGGTCAAATAATGAGAATGTATTGTTGGAATGGAAAATGAAAAAAGAGATTATCAATTAAATCAATGTAGGATATCCACACGGGACATTAATGAATATATATATGTATAAATAATAAGTTGTCACAAATAATCATAACACTTAATTATTTCAAATAATAATAATAATAGTAATGATAATAGGAGTACATGGAATTTATTAAGGGAAAGACAAAATAAATAAATAAATAAGGATTGGCGGATTAAATATTTTCTGGAGGGAATTATATACAAAAATGCGTGTTGCAATATTTTAAATTAATTAGCCAATCTCTGAAAGTCATTGGAATCGAATCCTGCATGTTGAAGCCAGCCCTTTCTCTCTCTCTCTCTCTCTCCATTATAAACATAATCAAGAGCATATCTAATCAAGTTTATAAATAAATAAATGCTGAATCAAGGCTTAATCATGTATGATTAGAGAGGCCTTTAATTAATGCTAATCTTAGGTTAAAGCAAAGATTCCATCCACTTAGTTTAAACAGTTTTGTGTAGATTTAAATCTCTTTTTAGCTTTTCATTTTTAAAATTTATGTTTTTTATATTTAAATTTTTGCAATATTTTTAAAGGGAAAAGGAAAGGGATGTTGGTTTGTTTTGAGTTGTGATTTGTGGGAAATAGGAGATTAATATGTTCAAATGTTGAAGCGTAATTAAAGAATTGGCAAATGGTTTAATTTTAATGTATTTTTGTTCCACATCAAGATGGATCTAAACCCCCCTCTCTTTCTGTGTTGTTTCCAAGGTTTAATTAAGGGTGGTCCCAACCTTAATTTTCATTTTAATACCAAACTCTACCTTAATACTTATATATATATATATATATATATGTATATATTAAGAACATAATAAATAATGTAGATTCACCAGATCTACACATAATAATTTTAATATAATTTCACATTCCCAAATAATTTTGTTTCCTTTTTATTTTATTTCAAATTTCTCCTCCATTCTTTTTATACCTATAAATACAAAAAAGAAAGCCTTTTTTTTTAGCTTTAATGGTTTGGAAATGAACAAACTCTTTCGCTTACTCCATGTCAATTATCTCGTCTCTAGTGTTATGAGTAAAATTGTAATGCTCCAAGCCCACCGCAAATGGTTTTTAAAACGTAGTCTGCGAGGGAGAGGTTTCTACACTCTTGTAAATAATGTTTCATTCTTAATTAATGTGGAATCTCACCATCCACCCATTAAGACCTTAGTGCAGATATGATATGAAGAAGTTGTTGTAAATGTGTGCATGTGGCTCCAAATCTAGAGCGATATCCCTCCACTTTCTTCTGTCTTTCCCTTTCTCTTCCCCTTATTATAAATTTTATTTTCTCCCTATATCATCATCAAATCGTATCCACATGATCCCCTTTTCTCCTCTCTTATTTTTATCAACATTTTTTTATTATTCAAATCATTCCCCCACACCCAAATTTATATATTCAATTTTATTCTTCTTGCTTTTTAAATCAGACACGTGGCATCCTATTATCATGCTTTTCTTCTACATTGTTTGACTATTTGTGATGTAACTCATCAAAATTTTATTATTATTATTTTTTTTTATATAGATGAAAATGGAAAATGGAAAATTAATTATTTTACTCAAATAAAGAATATATATTAAGATATGAAATAGTTTAGAGGGATTAGGTAAAAGGATTAACTTTTTTGTTGATGAAGCTTACAATCACATGCTCACCTTTTCAAACCCAAAAATCCTTTCACTTTCCAACACACACAACCACCTCAATCTCTTGGATTTGCTTCCCTATAATATTTTACCCTTTTTTTTTTTTTTTTTAATAAAAAAGTTTAATCTCCAATGCCAATTTATTAATTTCAACTAGTCTCGAGTCTCTAAAGTGCTTCACGTTTAGGGTAGGCGTGAGGAACTTCGAGATTAAGTAGAGCTAGATTAATTTCTAGCAGACCCAACATAGAAAACAAGAAGCACTCTAGAACCGTGACATGCAACAACAATGTCTCTATTGTAATTTTATAATTGAATTAGTTAATGCGAGATCTCACCTGGGTGGGAAAGGGGCACAGAGTATGCATTTTAAAAATCTTGAGAGGTGGCCGAAAGAGAAAGTCTGAAGAGGACAATATTTAGTAGAGGTTAATTTGGACGGTTACAAATGATATTAGAGTTAGACACGAACGGTGTGGCAGCGAGGACGCTAGGTCCCAAGAGGGTGTATTGTGAGATTCCATATCGGTTGAAATAATAGATGCAGCATATAAAATTTAATTAGCGTTGATATTGCATAATGAGCCCATCATTTGTTTTAATACTAAATCCTTCTCATTCTGTCCAATTTTGATATTTTATAATAAAATTGTGATGATATATTATATAATCGATTATGAAGAAAGACAATCCCTCGGGGGCTGCAAAATCAAATTTGTAAGATCTTTGTCATCTAATTCACCATTAATGATTAACAACACCCCTTACAGCTGGATCATCTTTTGCTGCATTTCCCTCAATTTTATTTTTTTAATACCTTCACCAAAATACAATATGATATTAAAACCTGAATCTTAGGACCCACATTTTTATTCGTCACGACACAGTTATTTGTAAACTTTTTCACAATCATTTTTGCGCCCTTTTCAGCTTATTATTAAATTATTTACTAACAAATTGGGTTATTGGTGATAATTATTTTACAACTGCTCTACTTTGTTTAGCAAGTCTCAATAAAATAATGGAGATTGAGCATGTCTCTATATATGTTTTATAACACCAATAATTATGAATTAAATTCAATCCTAGATCTGTTTCATTAATTAATTACAACAAAGTTGACTAAAATAAATAACATAAAACTAAAATACTCTACGACTCTAATTTAATTTTACAAATTATTATTTGAACAAATATTTTTATGGTCTAAATAGGACGTTTGGTCAATATAAATTTGATTTTATAATCATGTGATTAATGACCTAACAACCACTCGTACAAATAATATAATGTAATAAAAATAGAAAATAATACACATGAGAATATAGTATAGTATGTCAAGCTTTAGCCGAGAGTTTCTTGATGTATTTTATAATTCGTGGTTTTAGTTGCACGTTAAAAACATGAGAGTATAGAATGTTGGACGGTTGAGCTAAAAAAACATTCTGTTTTTGAAAACTTTGACGTTAATTTAATAAAATTTACGATTTATTATTATAAGGGGTTAATTTTGAAAAGAATCGAAAGTGTATGATTAGGGAATATGAATAATTATTAAGGTGAAAATATATGGTTGGGTAGGATGACGTGGCAGATGAATAATAATAATTGAGAGCAAGAAACATGACCATACATTAAGATAAAATTTATATTTAAAAAAAGGGGGAATAGGAGGAGGTGTCATTTGATAAAGAGATGTGGAAAGAATAAAAAATGAGGAAAATCTAAGACAATCGCTTTCAAGTTGTAGTCAAGAAAAATGCGTATTGAAATGGGAAATAAAATATTAAAAAAGGGATTAGTTTATGAAGCTTCCCAGACTTGGTATAATATTATTATAAGTTTAAACCACATTATTAATGCACTCAAAATCTTAACGCAATCTCATCCAGCTATGCATCATTGCCTTCTCTTTTCTTTTCTTTTTTTTCTTTTTTTTTATCCTTCAACGACTGCTTTAAAGGCTTCCAGTTTTCAGATCCCTTAGCTTACCTTGGCTTCTCCTTTTAGTTCTTTTGGGAAACCCCTTTTGTTTTGCTTTGAGTTCGTGTCGTAATGGGGAGTGGTTATTTTGGGGAACCCGGTTTCGGGACTGAAAGAGGGAGCGGATTGTTGTCGTCTTCGTCGTCGTCATCACCGTCGTCGTCGTCGTCGTCGAGAAGAGGGAGAAAGGGAGGTTCTGATAAGCAGCCAAGGCAACCTCAGAGAGGACTTGGTGTTGCTCAGCTTGAGAAGATCAGATTGCATGGTGAAATTGCTGCTTTTCATCCCACTTCTTACACCTTCAATAATGTAACTCTATCTCTCTTCTTTCTTTTTTTTTTCTTTTACCCCCTTCAATTCATCTTCCTCCTCCAGCTATGTTTAAGTTGACTAACTAATTATCGATTTAATGTTATTTCAGGATCAAGAGGTATCGAGAGTGCCGACGGGATATTCGTCGGTACCCTCGTCCACTTCTTCGTCACCCTCTTATGGCTTCCCGTCCAATGTTATGGTACGTAGTTTCGAAGTGGGCTATGTTTAGATTATGAATGGTGATTTTATGTATTCAATTCTTATGTGGTGCTGTTAGGGCAAACCCTAGAGGGAGAAGCCTTTCTAGAATTTGAAATAAATTTAGGATCAAATCAGAAAATTGTCTCCTAAACTCTAATCAATATCTCATAAAAATGGGCTCTTCAAACTATTTTAATAACAAATTTTTTGTTTATTTCTTTTCAGAACAATTTAATAAGTTAAACTCATAATTAGTAAGAATTAAGCTTGTTACTCCACACAATAACTTCAAAAAGTATCCGTATCCGTTGGTGATGATAATTAAGTAGCTTTAAGTGATTAAGGATTGTATGTGATGGGTAATGCAGATGGGGTTTGGAGAATATGAAAGAAGAAACCTCAGAG
The DNA here is from genome assembly GCA_033971965.1 of Cucurbita ficifolia. Taxonomy (NCBI): domain Eukaryota; kingdom Viridiplantae; phylum Streptophyta; class Magnoliopsida; order Cucurbitales; family Cucurbitaceae; genus Cucurbita; species Cucurbita ficifolia. Next base: position 3,086,786 of record CM066972.1, read on the forward strand.
ATGGTGATTCTCAGTACAGCACAGCAGCAAGGTACTATATTCACTTAATTACATTGTTAATCAAGATATGGATTTTACTTTACTTAATTAAATAACATTTATAGAAAAAAAAATTAAGCTGTTTATTGCTTAATTGGGGAACAGATGGGATCCAAGCAATGGTGGGATCTTAGAGGCTCAGCATTTTGCACAACCAAACATGCCATGTTATCTTCAAAATCCACAAGCAGAGGTAACTTTGCTGTGTTTCTGAACGTTTCTTATTTTGGAACGTTTCGGTCTCGTTTGATAACCATTTGCTTGTTTTGTGTAGTGGACACAGACCCGAAAGAGCAAAAGACAGGAGAGGAGTGGAAGAATGGGTCAGAATTCAGAAGCATGTGAGAGCCAAGAACTGGACTTGGAGCTTAGACTCTCAATAATCTAAAACATGAACATATATTTCAAATCTGTGTGTGAAGGGCTATGGATTTGGATTTCCTCTTTTTCATACACATAATTTTTAATGGAAATGGAACATTATCTCTCAATTGATGTAAGTCAAGCGACCAACCTTTGTTCATTTTCTTCTCATCCATCATTCAATCCCTCTCTCTCTCTCTCTATCTCTCTCAAGATCTTGACGAAAGCATTCATGAAAATATATTACTCTTTAGCATAGACGGTCACTTAGATGAGTATGACCGAACTCGAGTCGAGACCCATTGTTAATCAAGGATGATGATGCATGTGATGAGCTTGCGAAATGTCAGATGATATGATATTGTAAAACGTTAAAAGGAGATTCAGAGCATGTTCAAAAGTGATTTTGAAATTGTTACATGATATACTTAAACATTGATACCAAGAAGTGTGGGTGGATCCCACTTTTCCAAAATTTTAATTTTTTATTCACTATTACAAATGGAATCAGAGCTCGTCATTGGATGGTATGAGACATTAATTGGAGTAGGGTTAGACCCTCTCCACAGTAGACATGTTTTAAAATCGTGAGGCTGACGGCGATACGTAACAGGTCAAAGCGGATAATATATGTTAGCGGTGGACTTGGACTGTTACAAATGGTATTAAAGCTAGACACCGAACGGTGTGCCAACGAGAACACTGAACCCAAACATTTCTTATAAGAGTATGAAAACCTCTCTTTAGTAGACCCGTTTTACTATTATCTATGACATGCACATAGATTGGATGCTATCTAAAGTTTGACTATTAAGTTATACCTAACGACTTATAATGAATGAGTTTTTGGTCTTTGTGCTCCTTTTAAATTTAGCTAAGAGACTTTTCAAAAAATTGAACTGAAGAATTTCTAATTCCAATTCAATGTAGTTTTCACATCATTTGGTATGAAAAAGTAGAATATCTAGATAAGTCATATCCTTCTTGTAATTTCCTTTATTCTTGCTATTATCGTGAATTTATTGCCTTCTAAATTTTGTCTTAGTAAAAAAAAAAAAAAAATTGAGAAAATTTGAAGCAATAAAATTTCATGCTTACTTTATTGCTTCAAATTTTCTCAACTCGATCACGTTGATAAGAGCTTCCATCAAGAGGTCATCAAATTGCCTCTAACATAACTCAATTCTTAGACAAAATTTAGCTTTTTAAAATAAAGTTATCCAATTTTCATATACATATCAATTACTCACTTTGAATCAATGAAGTCAATAGCCGCAGTGCCAACCGTCACGTCTCTGGGGCATGGAACTTGAATTCTGAACCATACAACTAAACTTAAGTTGGCGTCAAAAAATTTATGCCACGGCTCAGCTGTTTAAAGCAATAAATAAACATTACAGAGAACTGCAAGTTTATTCATTTTAACTCAGGGAGGTAAGCCTTTCAAACCCTAAAATACACTTGATCATCATCATTATGCAAGCCTAATAGCAAACTATCAAGACATCATGGCATATACAGACACAAATTCTATATTCAATCAGCGCGATGCTAGACGCAAGCATAAAGAATTATTTTCAAGCTGGGTTTGGATCTCAACTGGCACTGGCAGGCGTTAATCCCGTGATTCTCTCACTCCAACTCCTTAAGAAAATCAATGTTGTCTACAAAAACCTGCAGATGATAAGAGAACAAATAAGAAGTCGACTAATCAGTAACAAAGAGTGAAAAACAGCACAGCCAGATTGATATGGCAACTGAATGGACTATTCATTTTCTTTATTATTTTGTTATAATAAAACCAAATTGCTGTTATGATAGTTATAACTCCTTTGAGCAGCCACTTCTATAAATATGTGTCGACTCTTGATCACTTTCCTATAAGAGAGAATTATACTTGCGATCATTGTTCTTCTTCCGTTTCCTCATTTAGTTTTATTTTGAGCGACCAAGATCAATATGCAGGGCATGTTCTACCCTTACAAGAAAATCAAAATCTAGATGGCAGAAGCATTTATTCGCCTCGAGATCTCTGCTTTTTAAAACACAAGATACGCGGCTATTTGAGTGCGTTGTGTAAAACAATTTTCTGCTACTTATAAAGAAACTAAGTGATAAAAGGTTTGAATGACTATTTTCTCAGCAAAGGCATGCAAAACTTGATTGATTTGAATCACAAACAAGACACAAGGCCACATACTCGGAAGGTTTTCATGAGACTTTCTCGTAGCTGAGTTTAAATAAGAACTGAACATGCATAACTAGATTGATTTGAATCAATATAGTTATAAAGCTCATGTGCACAGTATCTGGTGCATAACTAGATTGAGTTGGAGCATCTTTTACCATGTTCGCTCACGTGCAGAGTGAAAGTCAATGGAACCATAACGAGGAATCTGGGTCAATACTAAATCAGCTCTATAGATGCTGAGCGAAAGGTTAATCAAGAGATTTCATGCATATTTTGAAGCCTACAAGGATTGAATACGAAAGTCGTACCGTTTTCCAACCATCAGGATCCAAGCATGCAGTAATTTTGGTGTTGATACCAGGTAACGGTCCAGGTTCTCGGGTGACCTTCCCTCCATAAAGTTTTACTGCTTCTGCAGTTTTATAGACATCGTCTGTGCCTATTGCAATCTGTCAAAAGGAAAGAAATAATTATACCCAAACATTGTTCCACTAGATTACAAATACAGCAAGACATCCATCAGGTTTTTCTTTCTACTATCCCAATAGCAAAAACAAAAGGAACACAAATGTAAATGTTAAACCTGGGCATAACCATTCCCTTTTTCGTAGTCAGTAACTCCATAGTTGTAAGTCAACTCCAGTACGGGGTTTTTATCTTCAGGGCCATATCCCATCATTGCTATCGTGTACTGAAAGTTACATGTAAAATCAAAAGAAGTTACTTAATATAAAAGTATCACATGGAATACATATATCAAAGCATCAGCATGCATGTGTGTGTGAGCTTATTATCCTAGGTCGGAACAAGTTGATAGGATCCATTTTTTGAGTCCCCATGTCCCTCCCATGTGGCAACATGCTGGCGAAAAAAGGAAAGAGAGGGATGTGGTTTCTCTCGTTTTTGGCATAGCGGGCCCCAGCAGGAGGCCCGCACGACGGGCTATTGAAGGAACAAAAAATTTCCATCAGAGATTGCAGAATCTTCTTAAATTAGAAAACTATCTTAGAACTTGTAGGAAAACAAATCTCACAAAAATACCATATTACCTTATAATCTGGATTATCTCGTTTGCGAAGGACTTCCATGCCAAAAGCCTTACATAAAATGCACATGATTCAGAATACGTATCAGATAAATGTATTGAGAAGGAAAAACAATCAAACAAAACTAACTATAAGAAAAGAAAAAAGAGGAACATTTAGACAGCCCAATATAGCCTTCAAACAAGTCTCACCTTCTCATAAAAATTTATGGATCGATCAAGATCACCTACACGAAGCATTACTTGACATAAAGGCTCAGGAGTAGGCCCCCTTTCCAAAAGTTCAAACTTATAGCCATCTGGATCTTCGATAAATGCAATCACAGTACTGCCACCTTTAACAGGACCAGGTTCTCTGGTAACCTTTCCACCCTTGGCCTTTATGAGTTCCACAGTCCTGGAAACCTAGTGGTAGAAAGTGGGAATAAAAACCATGATACAAGCTGGTAACTAAAAAAATGATCTGGAAGAGTAAGCGGCCAAAAGCACAAAAGTAGAAGCGGACTGTTGACACAAGAGTAAATAAATTTGTATGGTATAAATTATGTGTATTCAAGTGTATAACATCGGAAAAAAAAAAAAAAGAAAGCATAGACTTACATCTTCAACTGCAATACCAAAATGTCCGAATCCAGTTCCAATATCATACTTGTCAACTCCATAATCTGTGATCAGTAGTCAATCAAAATAGAGCAATTTGATTGATCTAGTCAATTCATGGGGGTGAAATATTGGATAAAGTCATGTAGACTGCATACTGTAAGTGAGTTCAATAACAAAGTGAGCATCTTCAGGACCGTATCCAAGAAAGGCATTTGTATATCTTTCCTCTGGTATGTCACGTTTTCGTAGCAGCTTCATACCCAGGCACTCAGTGTAGAATCTGCAGTAAACATATTTTGTATTTGAACTGTCTTAGGAAGAGACGGGAAAAGAGAGAATAAGAAGATGTAGCAAGAAACTTCAAGTCTCTTGGAAATTATACATACTTTATGGTCCTCTCCAAATCTCCAACACGATAGACAACATGAAGAAATCTCCTCTTATCCTTTTTTACCCACTCAAGAATATTTTCTGGACTGGTTGTTGTGCTAGCCTGTGCTACAGATCCATTTATGGCCACCCTCATGGTGTTATTATGCTCCTTTTGCCACAACTTCGAAGTGTTTAGACCAAAGAATTGGGCCTGGGGAACAGCTATACAACAACTTAAAATCATTCTCCCGAGACATTTATGTCTGGAGTAACACAAAAAAAAATCACGTCTTCATACCAAATGAGGAATCCAAGTTAGCAAATACAATTAACAAACTAGAAAACATCGAACCAAAAGCCTTCAAATAGAAAACATGCTTTGAAAAAAGGCAGGATTGAGATATCAACCGTAAAATATCACCTATCTTCATAAGAACTCCGGATTTCAAACCAGAAAATGATGAATAAATTCTGCTACGTGCATGAAAAATTCCAACTCTCAGCTTTTTTCATTATTTTTCTATTTCAGTTTAGGCTTTAGTGAGTCAGTGACGGTGGAAAACACGCAGGAACAGGAAGCTACGATAGGCATCGCGCTAAAACAGCATAGCAATCCAACCATGAACGTGATAGGAAAACTTTCAACAGAACACAACCAATACTGCCGCCAAATCAAAACGACACGATAAAAGAATACAGAAACATATTGAGGAGCACAATAAGTAGCATTTAAATCCAGGGCTCAGTAAAGAGACTAAAGCCGCACCAAAACCGAGATGAAATGAAGGCAGCCTCCGAGTAGGGGTGTAAGAAGTGAGAGAATGAGCCAAACGAGAAGCAGCAGCAAACCTAAATGACGAAATGGAAGGTCGCAATGAGGAAGCCATTGGTAATATCCTCACCATAACTCTGCGCCGTCACTTCGGCTCAATTCCAGCACGAACTGTGAAAGCCAAAGTGACGAACAGAATAACTAGTTGCGAAACAGGTTCTCCAAACTCAATTTCCAATCTTCGTCTCTGTTTTTCTTCTCTTTCCCGCGTCTTCTAGAGATTTTCCGCAGCTTTGAGCCCCCGCAGTAGGAAGAAGAAGACGACAGCGAGAGATGCGAAAAGCTTTCACCCCGCCAGAAAAAGATTACCCTGTCTCGCGTCCATCTGTTCACCTTCTGCTTGTTTTCTTTGGATCGCTCCGTTGGGCCGGACAGAATATGGACCGGCAGGATATGGGCCTTCTTGTTGAAATTACGTTGATGTCCATGTCGCTCCATATTTAAATCGAATATTTGAACTTTTAAAAAAATTGCAAAAATTAGTAGCATTCCAATTATACAAAACTTTCCCCCTTTTTGCAAAAGGATGTGCTGCCGAGGACCATTTTCGGTGTGTGGTCTCGATTGTAAATCGCATAGAGAGCGGAAGTCGGTTTGTTGAACCATATCTTGTCTCTCTCACCGAACAATAATTTGATTCTAAGAGGACAACTTTATAAAAGTTAGACTCATATATCACATAAACATAGAAGATTTCATTTTCTTTCTCATCCCTTTGAAGAACCAAGTTAAAAAAATTGAGGTGTTTGCTTGTTAAGTAAGGAGAAGGCAAGTGCACTTGTAGTTTATTGAGTCGAAGGCAGCAGTAGAGAGTGGGGCCAATAATAGAGAGGCAGGGCAGGTGGGGCTCATCCCCCTTGGTATTATATATGTGTCAATATCTTGAAGTAAAAAAAGATGCCCCAACAATCACAACCAAACGTGTACATATTCATTCATTCATTCACAAAGCCAGGGGCCGGTGCCTCCTGTCCTATGGAAAGTTACCCAATCAAATGTTCATCTTTTTTGGCCTTTCCCATTTCTTTAAATCCTCTGTGTCTCATGCCTCATGCATATACTACCTTTTCGCTTTCTATTTCCCGTGGGGTCCATAAACTACGCCTTGGATAATCCCTACTCATCTACTGTTTCTTAACCTCGTCTTTGTCATGTTCTTCAAGGACTTATGGCTATCTAATGTGGACGATCGACTGGGACAATCCACGCCATTTCTGCACATCAAACTAAACCAACGGCTTCTAGATTCCCTGTTGACTTCCTCTAAAAGCACTTCCAGATTTACCACCCACGAGAAAACTAATCAAGATCTTGTCAAGTCAATTGGTTATGCTTTGAATAATCAACTTGGTTGCCAATCCACTCACCCAACTAACCTCAACCGCGAAAAGCATCCTATCCACACAACTTTGAAGACAAAAGTTTGGGTCTTTTAGGGGTCAGAAAGACGAGTCAGGGTCCACTGGAATGATAATGAGAGAACGTGGGTGGCGTTCTCAGCCGCTCGAGGCTCTAATTTGCTCCACCATCAGTCCCCACTGTTTTCAAGATTAAACAAAACCCCCAAAGAAAATAATTAAATTATTGCCCTTCTTTCTGGGATCAAATGTTTTCCATATCTCTGTAGAGGTTTTTTTTTTGGTGATATTCTGTTGTACTGTACTTGTTGCACAGTCAACTTCTTTGAAGATGAACACAAATCCAAACATCCCAAGGCGTTTTAGGCCAATGGGTAGGGCCGTTTCTTCTGTTTAGACCACCCCATTTCTCCATCTGCTCTGTAATTTTTTTAAGTTGAAGCTTTATTGCGCGGACGAACAGGGCCGTTTGAGAAGACCAAAAATCTTCAGCGGCAGAAAGCTGCTTTTGTGAGCTTCATCTTCGCTGACCTCTGTTCTGCCTTGTCGAGCCTCTGCTCAAGGTCGGTGACAATCTGAGCTCATGGTTTTAGGACTGATTCAGTGACTTTCTCTGTTCAGACTTACTTTTATCTCTGCTTACTGATATCTATTTTTTTTCCTCTGTTTTCTGTCTTTCTTGATTTTTGGGCTCGTCCAAGTTGACTCATATCACTCTCTCATCAGCTTCTTATCAGTTACATTCTTTTTGGGTTTAAAGGGATTCGGTTTTGGGTCATTAATGGCTGGTTTTCTTCTTAGTTCTTTCGCTGTATCGCATTTTTTTTTTCAATTTTAATTTTAACCCAGTAGATCAAGAATGTCGTTTTCATGTTTATCCGAATCCCTCATCGAAATTTAGAAAATTTTAGTGGGTTTTCAAAGATATCAAGTTTAATCATCAGAAAATCTCGGGAGTGTACTTTTGTTGACTCTAATTTTATCTTCTGCAACTATCCTCTCGTCTCCTCAAAGATAAGGTATGCTTAGAATCTGAAAGTTATTCTCCCCCTTTTGTGTTCTGTTTTCCGGCATTCTCTCCACAATTCCGTCTCTGGGTCTTCCAAAAAAACTTCGATTCTGAAGATTGATCAGAAAAATTGTTCGTCTTGCACTTTGCCCGCCAGCGGGTTAGTTTAATCTTGCGGCGTGGTGTCGTGTAATTCTATTCACGGAGCGACAGTCAGAGGAGGTTCGTACAGGTTAACGAGCTTTGGCGCGTGAGCCTGGCGAATTTTGCGGCAATTCAATTCTTCTGACGCGCTCTATTTCATTTCCGTTTTCACTCTAATGGGTTGCGTTCATTCGAGGGTTTGTTTTGGCGAGGCTACAACTCCAAGATCTTCAAGAATTGCCGACACCCAAAATGCCAATACCGCCGTTGAAATCGACGGGATCTCTACTTCGTCTTCTGATAGCCAAGAAGGTGAAATCGGCCACCAACTGAATTCAAACAACCGAGATTCAGAAGTTGGAATAACGAGGCTGTCGAGAATTTCATCGCAGTTCTTGCCTGCTGATGGGTCTCGAACCGTCAAAGTTCCTTCTGGAAACTTCGAATTGCGATATTCATTTCTTTCGCAAAGAGGGTACTATCCCGATGCTCTCGATAAGGCGAATCAAGACAGTTTTTGCATCCACACCCCATTTGGGAACAACCCAGATGACCATTTCTTTGGAGTTTTCGACGGGCATGGGGAATTCGGAACACAGTGCTCGCAGTTTGTAAAACGAAAGCTCTGTGAAAATTTACTTAGAAATAGTAGGTTCCACAGTGACGCAGTTGAGGCTTGCCATGCGGCCTATTTGACGACTAATTCACAATTACACGCAGATATGTTGGATGATAGCATGAGTGGTACTACTGCTATTACTGTTTTAGTTAGAGGTACGACTATATATGTTTCTAATTCAGGTGATTCGAGAGCGGTTCTAGCCGAGCGGAGAGGAAAGGAAATTGTGGCTGTTGACCTCTCGATTGATCAAACTCCGTTCCGAACCGATGAAGTTGAACGTGTTAAGCTTTATGGTGCCAGAGTTCTTACACTTGATCAGATTGAGGGGCTGAAGAACCCCGATGTTCAGTGCTGGGATACTGAAGAAGGAGATGATGGTGATCCTCCTAGGCTATGGGTGCCTAATGGGATGTACCCTGGCACTGCTTTTACAAGAAGTATAGGTGACTCAATTGCTGAGACTATTGGAGTAGTTGCTACACCGGAAATTGTTGTTCTAGAGTTGACACCGGATAATCCTTTCTTTGTCGTTGCTAGTGATGGGGTTTTCGAGTTTCTTTCGAGCCAAACTGTGGTCGACATGGTAATGTACTACTCTATGATATGTTTAGTGTGCTCTAATGTGTTTGTTTTTGTCTAAAGCAAGTGATATTGGTGCTAATTCTTGATTGATTACAATTTAAGGAACTAGTGAATGATCAAGCAACCTTCAATATAATGAATCTCTTTCTTCATGTTATCTTCCAGGTTGCTAAACATAAAGATCCCCGTGATGCTTGTGCTGCAATTGTGGCCGAGTCTTACAGACTTTGGCTTCAATATGAGACTCGAACTGATGATATCACTGTTATTGTGGTGCATGTTAATGGGCTAACCAATGTACAAAGGCTTTCTTTATCTTTTTTTTCTGTTCAAGTTGAAGTTTAAAAAATCGTTAGTTACTATAGTTTCTTACATTTAGTTCAACAGATATTTGTTTTATTTGGTTAGACGGTTACTAGTGAATCGACAAGATCCAGTGGAGGTGGTTTTGTTCGATCCGCTGTTCCTCAAGTTTTGGAGGTGACAGGATCAGAATCTCCTTCTATCTTTGGCTGGAATCGAAACAACCGTGCAAGGCAAGATTTGTCAAGGGCGCGTCTCAGGGCTATCGAAAATTCCCTAGAGAATGGGCAGGTCTGGGCGCCTCCATCTCCAGCTCACAGGAAGACATGGGAAGAAGAAGTAAGCTCATGTCATGCTTCTAATTTATCTTGATTATCAAGGAACTATCAGTACATATCTGAGGTGCTGAGTTTTTTGGGTTCATATTCCACAGGCACATATTGAACGAGCATTACACGATCATTTCCTCTTCAGAAAATTAACCGATTCTCAGTGCCAAGTTTTATTAGATTGCATGCAAAGAGTCGAGGTCATACCGGGGCAAGTTGTAGTCGAACAAGTAGTTTTCTTTCCTTATCTCTTTTTTCTTTACTTGTCATGAAAGCCAACTGCAAATGAGAATTTGAGGCAGCTGGTTTTATATGGTGGATTTTACCTGAATGAATTAAGATGCCGAATTTTTTAGCATGTGCACGTGTCGTGTTGGTTTGTAGGGTGGCGAAGGTGACTGTTTTTATGTAGTTGGAAGCGGAGAGTTTGAGGTCTTGGCAACCCAGGTGCATATCCATTACATTACATATTCAAAGCATTTTCTCGAGATTTTAAGTTTCTTAATGCTATCATCACAATTGCAGGAAGAAAGCCATGGAGAGGTTCCTCGAATTCTGCAACACTATACAGCTGAGAAGCTATCTTCCTTTGGCGAACTGGCTTTGATGTGGGTTCTCTCGTTATCTGTAGCACCATATATTGATCATATGTTGCTGATACTCATTTTGTTTAATGAGTTTGGTGTGTGTGTATAATTTATGTACAGGTATAACAAACCACTTCAAGCCTCAGTACGTGCTGTGACTAGTGGCACACTTTGGGCTTTGAAAAGAGAGGACTTTCGTGGAATTCTTATATCAGAATTTTCGAACTTGTCGTCTCTGAAATTGCTTCGATCTGTGGACCTTCTGTCGAGATTAACAATCTTGCAATTGAGTCACATTGCAGATTGCCTTTCTGAAGTTACCTTCTCAGATGGGCAGTTGATAGTTGATGGGGTAACCTTATTGTACTACTGCACGTAACTGACAATAACGTCGTCTTTACAACTCTTCAAGTACCCTTTTTTTTCGCAGAACGAAGGTTTACGTGCACTTCACATTATTCACAAGGGCCAAGTGAGGATTACTTTTGATGCAGAGTTAATGAGCAATTCAAATATTTACGAGGACGATGTTGCACAGAGTGGTAAAGAGATCTCAGTTACTAAGAAAGAGGGAAGTTATTTTGGCGAATGGGCACTTCTTGGTGAGCATACGGGCTTCTTACGCGCAGTTGCTGTGGGAGATGTCGTATGCGCTATTTTAACGAAGGAAAAGTTTGAATCAGTTGTTGGTCCTTTACCAAAGCTCTCTCAAGATGACCAAAAGGAACATTCTTCAGACTCCCTCCATCACTCTGCTAAAATTATGGATATTTCAGCTCTTTCAAAAGTTGAGCTTGCTGATCTGGTGAGAATGCTTTTGCTGATCTGCTGAGAATGCATTCTTCAGACTCCTAATATTATCTTCTTTGATTGTTTTTGTTTTTAGGAGTGGAAAACGTGTTTATATTCCACAGAATACAGTGAGATCGGGCTAGTTCGGTTAAGGAACACAGGTATGTTGTATTATGTCGTCGCCAATCTTCTTTATAATGGCTATGAATAATATTCTTCTTTGTTGCTGATGGAACTTCCTTGGTGGATGTTAATTTGAAGCAGAAACTATGCTTGGTTTAAAAAGGTTTACAAGACAGAAGGTCAAAAGGCTGGGACTTGAAGCACAAGTGTTGAAGGAGAAGAATCTTATGAAGACCGTCAGTTCTTCAGCTTGTGTGCCGCAACTTCTCTGCACTTGTTTAGATCAATCACATGCTGCCATATTGCTGAAAACATGCCTTGCTTGTCCTTTCACTTCGATACTCCACGTTCCACTCGACGAGTCTTCTGCTCGTTTCTATGCAGCCTCTCTTGTTATAGCACTGGAAGATTTGCACAAGGTTTGATTCTGTGGAATTGCTGTTCTTTGTGTTTTCTTCTTCCGTCCTGGATTAATGTTTGCCATTCATTTGAATTTTCAGCTTGGTGTTCTCTACAGAGGAATCTCCCCCGATGTTCTAATGCTGGATCAAACTGGACGGATACAGGTCATACCTGCTCCAATTTTTTCCTATTTTTAAGGTCTCTGTCTTCAACAAAAGGAGCTGTCAATAGAACCCCGCTTATATTCTTTGATTTCTTTCTTTTTTCAGTTAGTCGACTTCCGATTCGGGAAAAGAACGTTGGGTGAGAGAACGTATACTATGTCGGGGAGGGAAGACTTTTTAGCACCTGAGATAGTTCAGGGCAATGGCCATGGTTTTGCTGCTGACTGGTAAAAATGCAACTTACTTTGTACTTGAGCTTACAACAACTCACTTAACCGTGTTCATAAAATCCCAGGTGGGCGCTGGGAGTCTTAATCTATTTCATGCTGAAAGGTGAAACTCCATTTGGATCGTGTCGACAAAGCGAGCTCGATATTTCTTGTCTTCCTGAGATTATCAGTCCTGAAGCCACTGATCTTATCGTCAAGGTAATGCTCATATAATCAACAATCTCCTCTACCTTTTCCCATTCCCAACTGCAATTAGCGATCATGAACTTTGCTAAGCCAGTCGTATAATGTAGTTTTCACCTTTTATAATAAATCATTTGATCAGTTACTTGAAGTTGATGAGACGAAACGACTTGGCAACGAGAACGACAACTCGGTTAGAAGTCATCCCTGGTTTGATGGTGTCGATTGGAAGGGGATCCGTGACAGTACCTTTCCCGTTCCTGACTCGATCACTTCTCGTGTGGCTCAATATTTGGCGAGCTACCCTGAAGATTCCTGTGGTTCTTTAGTCGAACCACGTCAAGATCCCGACGAATCGGATGCCCCCGAGTGGATCAGGGAGTGGTAGAAGTACAAGTCGGACAAACTCTCCATCAATATGTATGCAGTTTTGATTTCTTCCCATTGTTTTCTGTCAACACGAGTCGATAATTTGAGAAGTGGTTGGACATACTGCAAGTAAATTGCATCGTATCTGGTGAATAGATCTTATTTCTCCCAACCTGTGTGTTGAAATTTGATCAGTTGTGAATAGAGAGTAGGTTGGTAAATATATATGTAAATGGAGGAGAGTTCATCATTTTTGCTCCACATTCAAATCATTACTAGTCTTCTCTTGGAAACTTTGTGCTACAGGCGGCTCATAATAAATCCATGTTCTCTTCTCTTCTCTTCTCCATTATCTTCTCCATTATCTTCTCCATTATCTTCTCCATCCCGTGGAGCTTTATTACTGGAGAGTTCATTCAAGCATTCTTTACTCTTGTATTTTTAATATTAAATTCTTCTTTTTTATTTTTAATATTAAATTCTCGTTGAAGTTGTAATTTAATTTAAATCACAATTGGCAAGTCTGACTTTTGAAGTATTTAAATAATCAATCAGAGAAGAACACAGATAAGAAGGGATTCTCACTTCAAGTCGTGCAGAAAAGATGGCAATAAGAATTTCGTTCCAAACAAGCAATCAAATTCCACGCATTTATTATTTACTTAATTCTCTATTTTTTATTTTATTTAACCATCACTATTATTATTTTCATCTCTTTTAAGTATATAGCCTTCGATGTCACATTTTCTTCTATTTTTTTAGACTAAGGGTTTCATTTAATTATTTAACCACATTTTATATACACCACATGCTGCATATAATTCTATACAATATACCTAATACAAGTTTGAATTTAAATTTAAAAAATTTAACACTACCTAATTTTTCAAATTCCACATCTTTCCTTCCATTTTCAAATATTTCCATAATTTAAGAGTTCCACAGTTCATTTCCCCACATGTTCATCATTAAACCATAGGGTAAACCAAGTTGAGATGAAGAAAAAGTCAAAGCTGCAATTGTAAGTCTTTTTATATATATTAAAAATAATTGTTTTTCTGAAAAATTTAAACCAAAGACAAGCAAGAAGACTCAGCTCTTACGTCAATGCAGAAAACCCAAATTATAATAATAATTTTCATGAATTTCATTATCGGCAGCCATTAATCAACCCCCTGTTTTTAATGCTAAATTCTCTGCAACTTCGCCTTTTTTTAAGCATAATCATCTTGTTCTCTTCTGCGCCTGCCTGCATGCTCTTTGACTCCCACCAAACAAAGAATCCCGGGTTTTCTATTATACCCTTAATTTATAATCCTTCTTTTTCTGCAAAATGTTGAATTTTGAGGCTCCTTTAGCTGTTTGGATTTGCCCCCACAAGCGAAAAATGACATCTTTTCGAACAGTAACGAAGTTGCAGAGGAATGTAGAAGCTTTTTCTGCTTTCTTTTGAGAGTTTCAGAAGCTATAGATTTGTCTTATTGAAATTTCAACAAATTTGTATGGTAACACTTCAAAGAACTTGATGTTTTTAACTATCTAAACTAAAGATTCTTAAGCAAAACAAAAATAATGAAAGAAAGGTGAAGAACTTGTCCGGTTTATACAGTTTCTACTGTTTGTTGTCTTGTTTTTTCTCTATTGGCAAACCATTGGACTGTCTTTCTAGCAATTGGGTACCAAGTTTGTCTCTTCACATTGTTTTCCAGCTCACAAGATTCCCCCATTTCAATTTTTCTGTTCAACTTCATATGAACATCACCACCAAATCTTGACACGCCTGTGATTTCTGAAACTGATCTTCTCGCTTCTGTGCTTGTAATTCTTGCTGAACAATCTGATGTAGACGGAAATCCCTTCAAGGGTTCTTCATTTTCTACTGATCTTGACAGCGTTGACTCCTCTAAATATGTTTCCAAGGAAGTAAATCTACCGCTTGAAATGGAATCAATCATCTCTTTATTCAAGAACATCATGTCTGATGAACTAACATTGCTCCATCGATTCATGAAGACAAAATCAGATACGATGATCTTGTGATTATGTCTGTGTAAGTTCTTCATGTTCTTATCTTCATCACAAGCCTTTTGAATCAACATTTCCCCTTCTTTATCACTCTTCAACATCTTTCTGAAGCTTCTCCCAATGCTGAATCTAAAAGAGCCATGGATCTGTTGTTGTTGTTCTTCTTCTTCTCTCTGTACAAAGAGCTCTATGTTTGAATCTTGCTTCAGCTCTGATAAATTGCTCCATAAGAATCTCATACTGCTTGAATTAGTAAAGAGCTGCAAATCCTCTGAGCTAACTCCCTGCCTGCAAAGAGGGCAGGTGGCATGTCTTTCAAGCCAATGGTCGATGCAGTTGATATGAAACGCGTGCTTGCACTTAGGCAACAACCGGAGAATTTCGATATCTTCGAATTTGGCAAGACAGATAGCACATTCAAGCCCGTGTTTGGAGCCTTTCAGCGTGGAGAATCTAAAGAATGGAAGGGACTCAATCACCGTCTTGTCGATTCCCAAAATGGGTGAGCTTGAGTTTGATCTGATTTGTCCGCCATGGGTTACATCATTATTCACAAGAACAGAAGCTCTGTTATGGCAATACTTTGCATAAACAAGAAGAACAAATGTGAGCACAAACATAACGCCTAGAATTCCTATCACAAACCCAAGATTTGGCTGAAAAGAATAGTTTTCAGCATCTTGAGAAGAAGGTTGAGCTTGGACATAGAACAACACAGAAAAGAGGCAAAAAGTGACCAAATTTAAGCGGATCATCGATTCTTCAATAGCTGAAAACACCCTTTTGGATAGGCATGAAAAAGGGTGAGAGGAGTTTAGAATTTCGTATCAAAGAGTCCTTAAATATACCTCTGCAGAGAGAGAGAGATTCGTCCATCGGCTATGTTGCTTCCTTAATCCTTCTCTGCCTCCTGTTCTATGACTTCACCTCCGTAGATCATTTAAAAACTGACAAGTTTTATTAGAATAACAATTTCCTCTGTTTTATTTGCATTATTACCATATTTATTATATCAAAATCCAAAATCTAAACCTTGTAACACTTTTGGTAGGACCCATTTGATCTAAATTATTCACGTTGAGGTATGTGAGTGGAGCATTGAATTTATCTTTCTTTATAAAAACTTGAAAAGATTAAAATTTCACTGTCATACTTGTATGCGACTAGATCTTTATCATGAAAAACTTATGAATTATATGTTCCATTTTGATTTATATTGTCGTGTTTGGACTTTCCCTCGAGGGTGGTTTTTAAAACGTGTTTGCTAGAAAGAGGTTTCCACACACTTATAACGGAATACTTTGTTCTCCTCCCCAAATGTGAATCTCACAATCACTTTTGTTACTTGGCCAAATAAGGACCGAATGGAATTCAATCTTTCCACGTGGGATACGTAGATGAGTACTTTTCTATTTTGAGATTTGAACAATGGCCCCCACCTCTCCCTATAGGATAAACTTAATCTATAGTTGTATTATAATTTAATTGTTCATTTGAATGATATTTCAACTCTCTCCGATTTCTTTTTCTTGAGTTTTCATATCTTAAATTGTGAAAGCATAGAAAATTCGACCCGGTAGAAAAAGGAAACATAAGGTAGAATCATAAAAATTAAAACCAACTAGAAATAAACTCACTTATTTAAAAGGTATTTATGTGTTTAATCTTATTCTTTTAAAGACGTTGATGGTTGGTCGGGTGAATAGTTCGTTCGTCGGTGGGCGATGATGGCAAGGTTGAGGGAATTTAAAATTTGGTTGACAAATGTGGGGCTTTCATTTGGTAGGCATTACTTGCTAGGCAAGTAGAGATAGATAGATAGAGAGATAAGAGTGGGGGAAAAAACAATAGGTAAGCACCAAATTCAGACATCACCTGCTCTAAAACAAAACTTATCTTGATGCCACCAATCATTCAGCTTAAAAGGGGAAATGAAACCAAATTACTATATCTATATCATTTGCTTTTATGTGGGTTGCCTGCTCTAAACAATTGGGAATTCTTACTCCTGCAATATGCACACAGGCTGCACAACTCTTCAAAAGAACTCAAAATTGCACAAGATGGGATGCTGTGTGTGAGACCTTGTTCCCTATTGCCAAACCATTGGACTGTTCTTTGGGCCATTGGCAACCAAGTCTGCCTAGTCTTGTAATCTTTTGCATTAGTGTCAGTCTCTCGCAACATTCTATTGCACTCTAAGATCTCACATTAGTTGTAGAGAGGAACGAAACATTTCTTATAAGGCAGATGCGTTTTAAAATCATGAGGTTGACGGTGATACGTAACGGACCAATGCGGACAATATCTGCTAGTGGTAGGCTTGAGCTGCTACAAATGGTATCAGAGCTAGACACCGGGTGGTATGCCAGCGAGGACGTTGGGCCTCTAAGAGGGTGGATTGTGAGATCTCACATCGGTTGAAGAGGGGAACGAAACATTCCTCATCAGAGTGTGTGTTTATGGATGTGAAAGAGCATCTGCTCCTCGCTGTTGCATTCCCTGGCTTCGTGTTGGATCAAGACTTCTTTTTTCGTATTTGAAGCTGCTTCCAATGTTGAGCCTTGACGAGTTATGATGATCATCCTGTCTGCACAAAGAGCCCCATGTTTGGATCTTGTCACAGCTCTGGCCGGCTTCCCTCCAAATGATTGCCTTTTGAGCTTTCTAAGGATATGGAATTGTTGAGAATTAACTCTCTGATTCATTTGAAGAAATCAATCACAGTCAGTTTCTTAAACCCTTCAAGAATTCCATTTGACCAACCACGTTTTCAAACTTCAATCGATCTAAGAACAAGATTTGAAATAAAATAAAATAATGAATGATTCCTTAATTTATCTAAAGAAAACGAACAAAAACATTTTTTATAACAATCCAAGCTTCACCACTAACAAATATTATTCGGTTTGGCACATTACGTATGACTGTCAACCTCACAGTTTTAAAACACGTCTACTAGAAAAGATTTTCACAATGTGGGATCTCACCTTTTTTATTTTTTATTTTTTATTTTTTGTCTTCCGGGTTCTTTTGTATTTACGATAAATACTTAATCAAATTTCAATCTCAAATAAAAGATAGTGCAAGGATATATAAAATATATCAATTTTAATTTACATATCATGGAAAAAGAATTGAATAATGCCATCATTATACTAAAATTAAAAGAAATATTTACCAAATAAAAGTTCTTAAACAACGTAAAAAAATGGAACGTGAAGCTAGTTGGCAGTGTGGACACAAGAAATTTTCTACCACGTTGATGGTGGTCAACAATCTGATTGGTTACAGAAGAGAAAAGCTGACAGGAAAAGCTACACAAAGACAGACAAGCGGGTTGCTGACACGTGTAAAAGCAAAACAGCTATTCTCACCTGAATTGAAATTTCAAACCCCAAGAGATTCTGCATTTGTCAACTTCTTGAGCTCCATTTCTGCAAATTTGGCTCTATTCAGAACGTGATTTATTCCAGGCTCTGGACAAGGTTGAGAACATTTGAGCAGCTAAATTCAATTGAGCTTTCATGTCATACTAAACAGAAAAGCTTCCAAGAATGTAATTCTGTCATTCTCAGACCTTGTACAAAAGTCAGTTGAATCAGTTTAAACAAAAGTTTCCCAGTTTCTCAAGTTTGATGTAGTCAAAAAGAAATGACCATGAAAAATGATGAGGGATAATACAGGGAATGCTGTTCAATTCAATCCAAAAGAGTATTCCTAACTACGAAAAGATAAAACGTTGTGTCAGTTTTGTGCAGAGGATGAAGGGTTGTTATTTGAAAATGGAGCCAAACCAGTTTCATTTTCCGAACCAACACGCTCTTCACCAGCATGTCGAACGAAGTCCTCAGGAGACATGTGTGTACCATGGCAAGCACAGACAATCTTGATCTGGTTTGCATTGTATCTGTAAGTCACACCAGAAATTGTTCTACCATTTGGACCCGGACCAGTGGTAGAAACCCATGGTAGATTGGGGAAAGAACCACATCCCCCAAATTTGACATCTGCTGCGAGGCCTGGCCTTATAGCAGAAATTTCGTTTAACAAACCTCCTGCCGATCGTTCAAAAGTGTCTTTTGCTCCGAGGCTACTGCTGCTTCCCTTTTCCCCTGCTTGAGAAGAGGACCCTTCTTCCACGATAGGCTGTCTGCTATCAGTTTTGTCTTGTTCAAACGTCCTGGCGTCATATGGAGTAGCCTCAGCTGAATTAGGAAGAATTCCTTGCATCCAACGAACATTCATAACAAAGGGTAAGAATTTATCATGAATTACAAACTTCAAAGGTAAAGGAAATCACACTAAGGTATATAGGATGGTACACAGATATCATACAAAGTGGACATTATAAGTATCCTTCAAATTTGATAACCTTCAATCGTGGAAGTACACTGAAGGAAGAAGAGTGAGGGGACATTGATAATATAATATGAAAAATTGTATTTAATCTCTATGGTTATAAAAGTTAGAGTTCGTTTTTTTGGTTTGATAAAACTTCATAAATAATCCCTTGTGATTTGATAAAGCCCTCCTAAATAATCTCTGGAGTAGGAACTACTTATGAGGATTTAAAATTGTATAGACTAATTCTAACATTTAAGACCATACGAACTAAATTGTAACATTCTTGAAACCATACGAATCAAATTTTCAATTTAACCTTAAGGAATAGATGGTGGGAAATTGTAGAAAGATAGTTCTCAGTCATTACTTAAGAATATGAGGGGCCGGGTAAGTCTTTGGTATAAGTACTAGTAGGAAAAGAGGTTGAATAAGCTTCTTCTTATAACTTGTAAGGAAAGAAAAGCCAAGTAAATTCTTTCAAAATCTGTTTAAACCCATGTTAAAGCCAAGCTCGGAGGTACAAATGAAACCTCAAAATTGTTTAACAATAAAAAAATATGTGCATAAATTTCTTCAATATTCCTTCTGGACAATCAATTTGTCAATGAACGCTCCTCCTGTTAACGTTCAATGATATAATTTAAAACCAAGATCGATCCATACTTATGAAGAAAGGGAACAGAAGCAGTTTTATTCCTATCTTACAAGATTATGGAATGAGCTTTTCAGAATCATATTTTTATTAGTAATTAAGGTAGGGTAGGATGTTTACCCGAAGAAGTTTGACCTCTGCTACAGGGATTATGCAACTGCGGCTGGGAAATCAAACCCCAGGAATTATCTTTATCTAAAGTCGGAAGCTGGCTAGAAGAATAGCCAAACATCAAAGGCAAGTTCCCAGGATTCATAGGCTGGACTTCACATTGTACACCATTTCCAGAGAGGAAAACTTGCCTTGTGCCATGCAAAGAATGACCAGTTGAACTGGATCCACCAGCATCGTGAGACTCTTTGACTATTGATGGATAAATACCATTCCGCATACTTGTAGTTTGAATAGAGAACGGAACGCTTCGGTTTAAGTTATGACGCTCCATGTCACTACTTGATGAACCGTTAAACTTCTTCTGCCCACTCAAGTCTGTAGTACTTAACTCAGAATGTCCATCATTTTGTGAAATTGGCTTTGATGTAGAACCCTCAAGTTCAGACTCTCCTACATCCTCAATTTCAGCTGCAGAACCGTCCTCGTATGTGGAAAAAAGTGATGTTTTTGCCTTCTCTATATTGTTCTGACAAGACTCTCCGTCATGCTTCTTTTGGCCGTTTATCTCCTCAAATAATATCTTTCGTTTATTACCCGCCTCAGGCTGTTTTTCTTCCTGGATGTCAACACGGTTCTCATTTTTCATTGCCCAGACTCCAGTGGCCTTCAAATTCATAGAATTATATCCATCTATATGAGCCCGGGATAGGTCATTAAAAAAATTTTCTTTAACCTTCATCGAGTCGCTTCTCAAGAGACCTGGGCTCATATCTCGTCTCTGATTGCCACCTTGGAGGAAATTCTTGAAATCATCAATTATTTTACTGCCTCTATCAGTTTCTTCTGTTCCAACATCAGAAGAACAGACATTTTTACCTTTGTCCTTGACCAATGATCCTCCACAAGACAAGCCCAAGCTAAGCTCAAGCCGATTATCCTCCTCCATGTTTCGAGTTAAAAGTTTACCGAAGATCACGATTCACGATCATCCATCAATACTTGACTCAGGCTGATATATAAAAAGAACCTCAAGTGTAAGAGTAATATCAAATTTGATTAACATATCATGATATTTAAAACTTCCCCATCGATGAAACATACATTGAGTGCTGTAAAATGCCAAAAGATGCAGCAGATTGCAAGATCCAGATTTAAACATTGCACGTAAATCCTCAGGTCCCATAATAAACAAAAAGAAGAAATCTACTACATTTTGCAAACAAGCCAATTACATGGATACTTTGTCCTAACATAGACTTTTGCCAAATCAGCAAATCTTTTTAACACAAAACTCATGGTGGCATTTCCAAAATGTCAGAAACATCTGATTTTTTGTTACCTTAAACAAAAGTCTCTGGATATTCAATCCACTCTCAAATTTAAAAACATAGTTTTCCTATCCCAGTCAAATCTGACCCACACAAAAACATAACATGTAAATTATGATGGAACTTGCTGTACGATTTCCTAAAACAATCCAAATGAATACAGGATCGAAATAAATATATTCGGTCTGGGAATAAAGTAACATTCCATACGGCCAATTTCTTGCATACACATAGATGGAAATTCAGATCACCCGATCACCAAATCTTGCAAATGTGCTTAGATGTTTAAACAAAAGAAAAAACTATTTTTTTAAAAAAAACTTGGTAGCTTACAAACAATAGAGCAACAATCAAAACCACCCAATATATAGAACCAAAACCCCATCTCAACTCATTCTCTTCACACACACCGCAATCACTGTAAAATCCGTGATGATCCAGAATACTTAAGACATAAGAAAAGAAAAAATTTCAGAGTAGGCCAACTCGCCAAAAGTAAATGGAATAAATTACCAGAAAGGAAATGAATCCAAGTTAGGGCAGGGGAACAGTTCATTGAAACAGAGAAACATAACCCTAAGTCAAGTGATCCTGTCAAGGAAGACCAAGTATGAACTCGAAAACCTGGATTATGTCACAGCGTGGCGGGATGGGAGAAATCCACAGTAGAAATGCGTCTCTACTAATTTGGCACAATGAATATTTCTATCAGAATCATGATCTTTGTTCCTCACTGGAACGAATTGTTGATTTGCTCAAAACTCCTCTTCGGATCAAATCGCCGATTTATCGGCCCTGCATTCGGAGCAACTCGCGGTGTTTGGGCGATCGAATCTGCAACTTAGACCAGATCGGTCTACGAATTATTTTTCTCTTTCTTTCTTTTTTTTCAACGGAACGAAAATTTAAAATTCATTAAATGTGTATTTTAGATTTTAGTCTACTAATATTTAGTTTTTTTTAATATCTTCTTTTTAAAAAAATTCATTATAAATCCTTTTCTTATTTTTCGATTAGCACCTTCATTGGTAGAGGTTAAAATAATTTAATGATAAAATCTTCCAATTTCTACCATTTTTAAAATTTGGTGAGAAGAAATACATTATTTTCGAAATTTTTATGCTATATTTTAATAGTTTATTTTGTTTTTTATTATAATAATTCAAAATTTATGCATTGGTTATATTTAATATATGTTCATAATTGTGAAATCTATACATTAAATCATTTTTTTAGTACATATATGCATCAAATCTAAACTTCGATCAAGTGCTAAATTAGGCAATTTAACTATATTTTTATTATATATTGACACTATTAGACAGAGAAAAAAAAATGTTAAAATGATTCAATTTTAGTATAAGAATTAAATGGGCCGTGATACTAGGATAGGCCCATTATAGGCAAAGCTCCAGGCCCATCGGGCCTTCCCTGAGTAGTAATAGCAAACCAAAGCTTCTACAAAAGTCGATGTGTCGGAATATCCACATGTCACGTGCAGACCAGATGAGTTATTCATCTTATAAAACTCCTTTCGCCCGTGCCATGTAACGTAGAGGTTGGACGCCCAGAGCTTGAACGTCATGTCGTACTACCTCCCTTCAGCAACAAAAGCCCGTAGCATCAATTCCCACAACCAAACTCTCACTTAGTCCCTTATATCAGTTTATTGATATACTTATGTAAGAATTTTAATTAAATTTTATTAATGTATTTATACATATATATATATATTTGATAGGCTGTCATTGTTACATTATTAATGTTCACATGCTAATGTTAACTGGACCAATAAAATGAATTAAATGAAGTAGGGTAAACGTTATTTGTGCATGCGACTTGGTCAAATTAAAATGCATTTCTCTAATCCATCAAATATATATATATATATATATATATATAATTTAAATATAAAAAAACAAAAATTTCTTAGTTTTTAAAAGACACAAACGCCGATAATGATTGAATACACCGTTACATCAGCTTCAAATAATATTAATTAAATATATATTCAAATATTGTTGCAAGGAATCTTGCTATATTATATCTGAAATAATGGACGATTTTAAACTGATTTCATTTATCCAAAACGTTGAATCCCAATTTTCGAAATATTTATAAAAAGTGCCCAGTTTTTTATAACGCTATTAAAACTAAAATCTACATTTAATTATTATTATTATTTTTGGCTTTTTCTTCAGGGTCCAGCCAGGCGTGTACGTGGATGTTTGGATAATAAAAAGTAGTTGGAAAGAGAGTGAAATGAAGTTGGATAAGTACAAACTTAATTTTCTGGTTCTTTAGTCAACGCCCAAAAGTCTCCGTCAAACACTATCCTTTTGCTGGACGTTTGAAAATTTAAGAACCCTAATATTCTTTAAACCTAATTCTTCAATAAACGTTAACAAATGTGAGGTAGGGATCAAGTTGTAATCAATATAAGATTGGATTGATTGGTTATAGCTTCCATGAAATTTGCAACCATCAACGAAAATTAATCAACATTTGGCTAAAACCGGTCCAAAGTTCATTAGTTGTTGTAATAGTACACCTCACATTCAATCGACCCCTAACTGGTTTACCCCCACTTCATTATGGTATTAAATCTATGAGATAGAACAAGTATGATCATTGTCCATCGATAAATTAATTGAGTTTTCGTGGAATTGTATTGTTCAAGTAACGTATAAGGTAATTTATAAATCTTGTATGATGAAAATAAATGTACGTCAAGTATGTTAGATGTTGATATTGTCCATGAATCGAAATATATCTTCTATGTTTCATCATGTTATTAAATTGATACTCTTCAAAATGGATTGAATTATGTTTTAGAAATTGATTCCTTACATTTTCATATTCAAAATTCAATTAGTCAACACTTGTGTGCACATGGCAACCAAGGTCCCATCATCTCTTTGAATCTCCGTTTTTTCTCAATAATTTATCCAATTTTCAAACACAAGTGGGTTGAAATTTCATATACATTTTCAAACCATTCTTCAAGTCCGACTCCAGCAGCTGCTGTCGGTTCCTTTTTCTCTCGATATTTAGAATCCCACATCCCCCTTTCAGTTTCAGAGAGACAGAGAAATGGCTGGAGGAGGATTTGCAGATGGGGCACCATTGAAAAGGGCTCATCTTTATGAGTATCGAATCACTGGGTATTTCATTGCGGCTTGCTTTGTTGCTGCCCTTGGTGGGTCTTTGTTTGGCTACGATCTTGGAGTTTCTGGTACGTTTGTTGTCCATTTGCAGTATGAACAATTTTTTGTGTTCTTATGTTCTTGTTTTTCCTCTCTGGAATTGTTTGTTCATCTGATATTGGAAGATTTTTAAGAAATTTTGACAGACTGAACTCTGTTTTCTATCTCGTTGACTTTGAATTCTAGAACAAAGAGATGAATTATGATTAGTGATTATGCCCTTTACCAAGAATAAGAAAAAGAATAAGATTGGTGGTTAAATGGCACCTACACTCAGAGGTTTTAAATTTTTAAGTTTTTGGAAATATGTTTGTGAGATCGTTCCAATATTCTTTATAAGGGTACACGTGTTTTAAAAACTTTGAGAGAAGTCCAAAAGGAACAATATGTTGTTAGATACGTGTGTGCATGAAAAAGAAAAATGATGCAGAGTGGTCTAAAATCTCAGGTGGGGTGACTTCCATGGATGATTTTCTGGAGAAATTTTTCCCAAAAGTATTCAGAAGAAAGCAGCTTCATCTGAAAGAGACGGATTACTGTAAATATGACAATCAAGTTCTAACACTTTTCACATCCTCTTTATACTTTGCTGCTCTTGTCTCTACTTTTGCGGCTTCTTATGTAACAAGAAAACGAGGCCGAAGAGCGAGCATCCTTGTTGGCTCGGTCAGCTTCTTTCTAGGCGGCGCGATCAATGCCGCTGCAATGAACGTCGCAATGCTGATCATCGGACGAATTTTCCTCGGCATCGGTATCGGTTTCGGTAACCAAGTAAGAAGAAGAAGCCTGTTGGTTGTGTAGTGAAATTTGAAGCTTCTTTACCTGATGTCTAACTCTTGTTTTTGTCCCCTGATTTGTGCAGGCTGTGCCTTTGTATCTATCCGAAATGGCCCCGGCGAAGATTCGGGGAGCGGTTAACCAACTGTTTCAACTAACTACTTGCTTGGGGATTCTGATTGCAAACTTCATAAACTATGGAACTGATAAGATTCATCCATGGGGATGGAGGCTGTCTCTTGGATTGGCCACAGTCCCAGCTACTTTGATGTTCATTGGGGGACTTTTCCTTCCTGAGACACCAAACAGTTTGGTGGAGCAGGGCAGAATGGAGGAGGGAAGAACTGTGCTAGAGAAAATCAGAGGCACGACGAAAGTCGACGCCGAGTTCGCCGATCTTGTTGATGCGAGCAATGCTGCACGAGCAATAAAACACCCGTTTAGGAACCTCCTTCAGCGAAAAAACCGACCCCAGCTCGTGATCGGAGCGTTGGGAATTCCTGCATTCCAGCAACTCACTGGCATGAACTCCATTCTATTCTATGCTCCTGTCATGTTTCAAAGCTTGGGGTTTGGTTCTGATGCAGCCCTGTATTCATCAACCATCACAAGTGCTGCACTTGTTCTTGCCACTTTCATTTCAATGTTCTTGGTAGATAAGTTTGGCAGGAGAGCATTCTTCCTCGAAGCTGGTGCAGAAATGATATGTTGCCTGGTAAATCCACTTAACCTCTAAACCAATTTCTTAACAGAAAATGCTAACACATATGCGCCTGCAGATTGCAGTAGCCGTGACACTGGCGCTGAAGCTTGACCAAGGGGAGGAGGAGCTTCCAAAGGGGGTAGGGATCTTCCTAGTGATAGTGATCTGCATATTTGTGTTGGCCTACGGAAGGTCATGGGGGCCGCTGGGTTGGCTGGTGCCGAGCGAGTTGTTTCCATTGGAGACGAGATCAGCCGGGCAGAGCATGGTGGTGTGTGTCAACATGCTTTTCACGGCTTTGATAGCGCAGTGTTTCCTGGCGGCTATGTGCCATCTCCGGTATGGGATCTTCCTGTTGTTCGCAGGTTTGATTGTAATAATGTCCAGCTTCATCTACTTCCTGTTGCCAGAAACTAAGCAAGTCCCTATCGAAGAAGTGTATCTGCTGTGGCAGAATCACTGGTTTTGGAAGAGAATTGTTAAAGATGGGAGACAAGGGACTCAACATGTGTAGGAACAATCAAAGCAAGAATCAAAGAAGTTGCTGTAATTTAAGCATACAAAATGCATTTTATAGTAAATTGCTATTTTGTGTTCATAAATTTCCAATGCATATTAAAATTATCCAGCCAATATTATTCAACTTACTCTTAAGCCAATTAAAACCAAACTTTAGGATCTTCTAGAAGATATAAAATATTTAAATACAAAATTGAAATTGAAAGTTTAAAACAAAAAATATATTTTTATGGTCTAGAACAATTAGGGACGAAATAAACATAAATCTAAAAATTAAAAATTTATTAAATATTTTTTAAAATTTTAGAGATTAAATAAATAGACATGACTTTAAAGTTGAAGGACCGTTAAAATATTTTTTTTTAAATTTTTGAGACTAAATAAATGGGAGCTTATAGTTATTTTTTAAAGTTTACGAACATAAATTTAAAATTTATGGATATATTAAATAATTTTTAAAAATTAAAAACTATCTAGATTTAGAAATAAATTTACAGTTTAATTAGATCAAAATCATTATTTATTTAAATTTAGTAAAATCAATATTAAAAAAGTAAAATTATTATTCCACCTCTTTTTAGCTTTTGACGAGACGAGACGCTTGGAACGTAGAAGTTCGGATTCAGAGACGACTTCTCTATTTCTGGTTAGAAATGGGCAGAAATTTCCTTTTTCATCAGAGATTCGAATCTCCTTGATGTACCGGATGATTCAGGATTTGCGACTGGAAATAATTGATTCATGCACTAATGGATTTGAGCTCAGCCCCACAGATGGCTCTGTGATAAGCTTCCAATGATTGCTGCTTCATTCTCTCTGAAACGGCGGGCCAATCCACGTCCCATCGTTAACGAACTCGTAAGCTGGTCCTCATTCAATATCCCTTCTTTCCTTTCTGGGTGAACTTCGTTTTTTCACTTGTCGTCATCTAGAATCTAGATTCTCCTTCAAAAAGAGTTGGGACCTACCATTTCCCTGGTAAAAGCACTTTACAGATTCTTATCATTTTTCTTTCCTGATTGCAATGATCTGATGGAGATTTGGATTTAAGAAATGAGGTATAATTATCAATCATTAGTTCATAATCGATGGGGATTCAGAATTAGTATGGCATATCTAATTTGTATCTGGGAAGAGAGGAATTGGTATATTTTGCACGCGTAAAGCTGATTTGTTTGGTATGCTGCTACAGTCTACAGAGACAGATTTTTTATTCCGTCTATCGTGTATTGATCTTATTGTGGCTACCTCTGTTTAATGGAGATATTTGTCTATCAATTGTGCGATTTGGAATACTGATGTGGTAATTGGTTGGGTTTTTGGCGATATGGAGATCCGGCAGCTTCTAATTATCATAATTATGATACTTCTTACTCTTTTTTCTTTCCAATATTCTGTGTTTCGGTACACAAAAACTTTAAACGATAAGGCCTCAACTCTTATGATGGTTCAGAATGTCTGTCATTTGAACAATCCTGGACTTTGTAGATTTGATACAGTTGATACGGGTATTAACAACTTGGATGCAAAGGAAACTGTTGATTATGATACTAACAAAAAGGTAAGAAAAGAAGTTGATTTGACATCAGGATTCTTGAAGAAAGAGTCATTTGATGAGGAGGAAAAGAGTAATCTGAAAGAGGATACTGTTATAAGGGAAACGAATGCAGAATTAAGTTACAGTCCCCTGATGAAGGGAAATGTTTTAGAAAATAGTAACATGACAGCCGATGAAGGTAAAGCCACTAGCAGTCCAGGTATGAGTGAAATTGGAAATCAAAGCATAGTTGTTCCAAGACAATCCCATGGAACTATGAACAATAGCATTAAAAAGGTTGATCATACATATTCTAACATTTCCACGACTCCAGATGCATCTGCTGACCAAGAAGAGGATACCAGAAGCAGTATGGAAGAATTAGAAAACAATGATGGAATTGTGCCAGGGAAGAAAGATTCAGTTGTCTTGAATGACAGAAAGGGGGGGCCAGACATATCAACATTGAGTGGCCCATTTATATCCATATCTCAAATGTATTCAAAGTTATCAAGGGCTCACAAGTCTTCTTGTTTGAAGGTATGGATTACATTTCGAGGTTCCAGATTTGGTAACTGTAACCATCTAGAGTTCTAAAATTTTCACTCGTAATGACACTTGGTAGCAGAGGCGGCAGTGTTCACAGACATCCCGACGTGATCGTGAACTACACTACGCAAGATGGGAGATTGAAAATTCTTCTGTGTTAAGGAGCACTCCAGGAATTAATGCCTCTATTTTCAGAAACATTTCCATCTTTACAAGGTAATCCAATACCTTAAGACATTTGGTGTTTTTCATTTTTCTTGCATCTTCCAATGTTCTTTGGAGACAATGTTGTGGTTAAGCACTCTTGATTTTGCCCAATGCCACTTACATTGAGCTTGGTTTCCTGAACTTTAAAAAGTGAAAAATACTCCCAAACATATTTGTTCTTTATAGGGAAATGAAAGCAAAAGGTTAACATTTTTGTAAGGTTATTTGTTCTGAACATTTCTTTCTAAATCTCAGTCCTGTATCTGTCTCAAAAGGTTTAAACTATTTCCAGTTACCAAGCTTTACATTATCTGGGTTGACTTGTTTTATGAGAGGGACAGAGCATCTTTTGTAGGATTATTTTTGCTAATTCTCTTTTACCTTAGCGAAACATCAATCAACCTTTACTAAGGCAAAGCTTGTGGTTTGTCATCTTTGCAGGAGTTACGAGTTGATGGAAAAAATGCTTAAAGTCTATATATACGAGGAAGGAGAAAAACCTATTTTCCATCAGCCTATATTGACTGGAATATATGCCTCAGAAGGATGGTTTATGAAATTATTGGAAGAAAACAAAAGGTTTACTGTGAAGGACCCTGAGAAAGCTCATTTATTTTATTTGCCCGTCAGTTCACAGTTCCTAAGGGTCGCATTTGGAAACAAATTCCGCAACAAGAGGGATCTACAAAAGCTTCTCAGGAAGTACATTGACTTAATTGGGAAGAAGTATCCTTTTTGGAAAAGAAATGGAGGATCAGACCATTTTCTTGTTGCTTGTCATGACTGGGTAGACATTCTATGCAATAACTAGATTTAGTTTGAAGTGACCTTCTTTAATTTAGCTTCAGTTCATTATTTGACAGTAATGCTTATGTGAATCAAATACTAGCCTAGATGAAAATGACTTTTCTTGCTAATTGTTTTGTAACAACCTGAAACTTATTGGCTCTGTTGTTTTATGTCATCCTATTAATTAATTTTTCTTTGCATTTGGATTGAGAGGAATAATAGATCAAGTGAGATAATTTGGAAGCTGGTTAGGTTTAACGCTCTTTATGGGCTTTGGTCACTAAATCTTTTTATAATTATGAGTTTCATCTTGTTTTTTTGGATTGGAGTCCCTTTTGGTTGTTAGAGTTGTAGCCCTTTCACGTTCTTTCATTGCTTTCAATGGAAGCGTGGTTTCCTGATGCATTGTAATTATTGACTGATATAGATCAATTTCAGGCTCCCAAGCTCACAAAGCGTTTGGTGAAGAATTGCATCCGAGCGCTCTGCAATGCAAATGCTGCAGCAGACTTTGAAATTGGAAAAGACATCAGTTTACCAGTAACTTTTGTACATTCAATCGACAACCCCATAGACGATATCGGTGGGAAACCTCCTTCCGAAAGGACCACGTTGGCGTTCTTTGCTGGGAGCATGCACGGTTATCTCCGGCCTATTCTTCTACACTACTGGGAAAACAAAGAACCTGACATGATGATTGTTGGCCCAATGCCAAATAGCATTGAAGGGAAAAGTGCCTACATGAAGCAAATGAAGAGCAGCAAGTATTGCATATGTGCTCGAGGCTATCAAGTTCATACGCCTCGCGTGATCGAAGCAATTCTCAACGAGTGCATCCCCGTGATTATATCAGATAATTACGTCCCTCCCTTCTTCGAGGTATTGAATTGGGAATCATTCTCGGTGTTTGTTAAAGAGAGAGAGATACCCAACTTGAGAGACATTCTCCTCTCAATCCCAGAGGAGAAGTACCTTGCAATGCATTCAAGAGTGAAAATGGTGCAACAACACTTCCTTTGGCATGAAAAGCCTGCAAAGTATGATGCATTTCACATGATCCTTCACTCAATTTGGTACACGAGAGTGTTTGAGATCAAAACCAACTGACATAGACAGAGTTTGATTCTGGATTTAACAAGACACTCAATTGTTACAAGGGTAGGCCTCATTCATGTTCCTAATGTAGTTTGTACAAGTCTTGAATGAGGGAAGGAAATTAGTTTTGGTTACTTGAGATTTTTCTACCATGTTTATATGCATATGGATTAGAATTAGGTTGTGCTGCGGATTGTTTAATCTCTCTCATTCTTATGATCGGTATATATGATATATAAATTTTGAGATAATTTTTAAGAACTATTTACCGTTCTAAATGTGGATTGTTTAATCTCTTATTCTTATGATAGTCATATATAGTATATAAATTTTGAAATAATTTTTAGGTACTCCTCTCCATTCTAAAAGTGGATGGTTTAATCTATCGTTCTTATTATGATCGTCATATATGGTACATAAATTTGAGATAATTTTTAGGTATTGTTAGTGAATTGTTTATTCTTTTATTCTTATGATCGATGTATATAAATTTTGAGATAATTTTAAAATATAGGATAAATAGAGATGAAATGTTAATTTAAATAATGTATAAAACAATTAATTAATTGACTAGTAATTAGTGTTTATAAATGTTTTAATTACTTGTGGTACTTGCAACTATTTTTATAATATTAATCTTACTAAATCTTTCGGGAGAAGGTAAATGAAATGGTTCATAAATAATGTACTTGTCACGTCAATTAAAGAGGCTTTAGCTAATGATTTCTGAAATAACCTGGCATGCAGATATTTTAAATGAAAGATTTAATTAAAAATAAAATAAAAAGATGTAGATAATGATACAAGGATATAAATAATTTAGCCTCCCATCAAATTTGTCGGACTCGACGACACAGTTCTCAGAAGTCTGAATCACTCCCAAAACAAGCGATGAAGATGATCACCGTTGTACGGACGGTACCGACGAAGCTTGAAAATTGAAATGCTGCTTACATAGCTCATAGAATGGAATAGGCTAGAGCTTCAGCGGTAAAGAAAGCTCGAACTTAGCTGAACATCCAACTTTTTTTTTTCATTTCGCAAACTGTTCGTTCTCTTCTGTTTTGGTCGGAGTAACACTGAATTTCGAATTCTCTGTCCGCTTGATGTTTTAGCTGCAATTTTGAATGTTTGTGATTTTCATCTCATTCCCCTGCGATCGATAAGGTTTCTGAGAAATGTCTTCTCAAAATTGGTGCTAATTGCTGGTAACGACTGAATTAGCTCATAATTTTTTATAATTGTGGGGTTTTTTTTTTCACGCATTGGTATCCAGTTGCTGCAAGGTGCATGATGATCGTATGCGACTGCTCCAAGTTGATGTGGTTTTTTTAAATTGGGAGTCCAATGTGATCCCGAGCTTCTTCAAGTTATTGGAATATTTTATAGATATTGGTTGCTTCCCACGGTTCCTTATATGGCTATTCATATCTGTACAAACTTGTTTCATGGTATCAAAATCCAGAGGCTGCTTATTATGATAGCCATCATAATTTCAATTCTCATTGTTTCCCAGTGCTACGTTTATCCTCATGCGAAAAAATCTTTCCTACCACTTGATGTTAAGAGCTCAGACATTATGAGTCTTCAAAATATCACTAGTTTAAACCATTCAGAAGTTCATTTCCTGTATACTGTCACTCATGTCAAAAATAGGAAGGAAAGAACTGAGTACATTACTGAAAAGAAGGGAGAAAGAGGATTTGGTTTGACGTCGGATGCTGCTAAGAGCATGCCATATGAGAATGGTACAACATTTGAAGAGGGTTTGGTTATGCCAGATGGAAATTTTACAGTTGATAATGACGTTAGGAGTGGGACGGTAGAGTTTGGTTATAATCCCCCCATGAAGGAAAAAATTTTAGACAAAAGTGACAAGAGAGTTGTCGAAGGTGAAGACAGCAGCAATCTAAATATGAGTAAAATGAGAAACCATATTTCTTTTGTCTCAAATCAATCTCAAGAGTTAATTGTAGATCCAAGAAAATCTGACTTGTCTTCTGCTCAAAACACATCGTCCATTCCAGAAGATCGTTTCAATAGAACTGAGGAAGGGAAGAATGTTTCCGTTACCTTGGATGGACTTGCACGGTATGACATGTCGACTTTGAAGAGTCCTGAGATGCCATTAATATCAATATCTCAAATGAATGCATTATTGTCTCTAAGTCATACTTCTCCTTGTTCGAAGGTATGGATTTCAACTTAAGGTTCCAATTAGATCATTGACAAAAACTCGACTTTAACACTTGCACTGCTGACTTTACTTGGTAGTAGAAGCCACAGTGTCGTTTGTCTTCTTCACGTGATCGTGAGCTTCTACATGCGAGACTGGAGATTGAGAAAGCCACTACTGTTGTGAACAGCCCAGGAATTATTTCTGTTTACCGAAATGTTTCTATGTTCAAGAGGTAATATTTTCTAAACATTGTTTGGTTCATACTGCCTAGACATGTCGCAGTGGCCTGGCATATAGTCTATCCCATCAGCTATCATCTTCGTGATCCTGTGTCTTCAATGTCAATTAGCTTATTGTGAAAATTTGGATACTGTGACCGGTACCAACATTAACCAGGATGAAGCGTATATTGCGTGTTCCCTTTGCAGGAGTTATGACTTGATGGAAAAAACGCTTAAAGTTTATATCTACAAGGAAGGAGAAAAGCCTATTTTCCATCAACCTCGGATGAGAGGGATATATGCCTCAGAAGGATGGTTTATGAAATTGATAAAAGAGAACAAAAAATTTGTTGCAAAGAATCCCAAGAAGGCTCATTTGTTCTATTTACCTTTCAGTTCGCAGTTACTAAGGAGTGCACTTTCTGAACAAAATTCCCAAGGTCGAAAGAACCTAGAGGAACATCTAGGGAACTATGTCAACTTAATTAGGAGAAACCACCAATTCTGGAACAGAACTGGAGGTGCTGATCATTTTCTTGTTGCTTGTCACGACTGGGTATGTATTCTATACAGAATTTAGATTTATCAACAATGTCTTGTTCGAGTATTTCGTTGCTTATCTTGGAAACTCTTCTCATGTTATCCTTTGAAGTAGCTGAAGCTTGTTTGCTTTGTATTCTGTGGACATTGTTACGTGTGTCCAAAACCCTGACTTGAGCATAAATAGTTTAGTTACAAGTCTGTTTCCTAATAGTCAAGTTATCATTTATTTTCAATACATTCAATTTCAGGCCTCCAAACTCACAAGGAAGTATATGAAGAACTGCATCAGAGCTCTCTGCAATGCAAACGCTGCTAGAGGCTTTCAAATTGGCAAGGACACTAGCTTACCGGTTACAAATATACATTTGACAAAGGACCCTGATATAACTACTGGAGCAAAACCTCCTTCAGACAGGACTACATTAGCCTTCTTTGCTGGGGGTATGCACGGTTATCTCCGACCAATACTGCTTCATTACTGGGAAAATAAAGAACCTGACATGAAAATTTTTGGCCCAATGCCACGCGATGCTGAAGGGAAAAGAATCTATAGGGAGCACATGAAAAATAGTAAGTATTGCATATGTGCGAGGGGATATGAAGTTCATACTCCTCGAGTGGTTGAGGCCATTCTAAACGCATGTGTTCCAGTTTTCCTATCAGATAATTACGTGCCTCCTTTCTTTGAGGTATTAAACTGGGAATCATTCTCAGTATTTGTTCAAGAGAAAGAGATCTCTAATTTGAGAAATATTCTGCTCTCAATTCCTGAGAAGGACTACCTTGTCATGCATGCAAGACTGAAAATAGTTCAAAAGCATTTCATTTGGAACAAAATTCCGGTGAAGTATGATTTATTTCATATGATCCTTCACTCAGTATGGTATACTCGAGTTTTTCAGATGAAAACCAATTGATTTACGTAGCTTCAGATGTCATCAGTGCCATGTTCATCTGGTTTCTCAGCTCAATTAGCTTCTTCCTCGTTGAAAGGTTGCTTGTGTTGATCATCTTGCAAAATGGAAAATGGAGTCCAGGTGGGATTACATTGCTGAATTCCCAGATGTATTTTAAGAATTCCTAGTCCCAACGTGTTGATGTATTGTTCCAAACTTCTAATTTCCAATAGCCATTATGTGAGTGACAAATTATATGGTGATACGAATCAACACTCATCAGTTTCATATTCCATACCAAGTTTTGAGTTCCCCTTAGAGCAGATTGTGAAACCAAATGATGCTGTCACTTAAGGGAACGAGTTAGAAGAATTTGGTGCAATGGATTTGGATTTTGGTGAGTTAGAAGAATTTAAAAACTTATCATTGCAAAAGCCTGAGGATATAGATATGACTTCAATTCTTCAACCGCCGCGCTACCGATCCCAGCTTCACCTGTTAACACAGTTCATTCAGAGAACTTGATATCAAATATAAGCTCATCAGTCTCAGAAACCGATTCTAAAGGCACACTAAACGGAAGAAGATGAAGAGTGAAATGCCACCAAAGTCCATAACTTCACTAGAAGATATGAACAGTATGTTTGTGTTAGTTTTGAGTTGTTCGTTTGATGATCTTATATTATGCTGGGTTTTAATCTTGTTCTTGCTTTGTGTGGAGACCAATGAGTTCCTCTTTGCGTGATCAGGAAATTTATTCTGCCAAGTCCTTTATGTGCGTAATTCTCATAACAGGACAAATTTACGTCAATTTTTTGAAGGAATACTTGGAAAATATTGCAGCCAAATATCCATACTGGAATAGAACTGGTGGAGCAGATCATTTTCTTGTTGCATGCCATGATTGAGCGCTGCTTAAAAGCACTTTGCAATACTGATGTAACAGTTGCCTTCAAAATTGGATGAGATATGTCTCTTCCAGAAACTTATGTACGATCTGCGAGAAATCTTCTTAGAGATCTTGGAGGAAAACCTGCTTCACAAAGACATGTTCATGCCTTTTATGCTGGGAATATGCATGGTTATGTGTCTTAACCCTGATATGAAGATCTTTGGTCCAATGCCTCATGGTATTGCAACCAAAATGATTACATTCAGCATATGAAGAGCAGCTAATACTGCATCTGCCCAAAGGGTTACGAGCTCAATAGTCCACGGGTTGTGGACGCCATCTTTTATTAGTGTGTACCTGTGATCATATCAGACAATTTCGTGCCACCATTTTTTGAGGTGTTGAATTGGGAAGCATTTTCATTGATTGTTGCAGAAAAGGTTATTCTCTACTTACACCAACATACTGCTTTCTTTCACTACTAAATGACATATCTCGCGATGTAACTCCGAGTCAGGAAAGTTCATAAGCACTCCCTTTGGCATGCCAAGCCCTTGAAGTATGACATTACCCTTCATTCATTCTGGTTTAACATAGTGTTTCAGTGCCCCATTGAAGATATGAAGAAAATCCATGAAACTGTTAAATAACTGCACAGACCAAAATGACTCCTTTGCAGCTTCTCTTTCGAAAAAATCTGCTTAACCTCGGTGGGATCATGTGAAGGACCTTGAAAATGGACTGCAACTGTGGCAGTGCTCTTGTATATAGCAGACTGGTAAAACAAAACTATGATTATTTGTCAATATTGCAGTAGAAATTCTGATTTCCTTTGAGCAACCTCTGCATCTGGCTGTGAGACTTCAGGTTTCAAATCATACTGCCCTGTACCTCGTCGACGTAGGAAGCGATTTCCAGGACCACAATGGAAGTTATTACTCGTTCTTTGGGTCATCATCAACCACATCCATCCAAAGCAATAAATGTTTTCACTCACTGGGTCCATCCAGACCAATTGAAGAGAGACCCACATTCAAGAACCGTATCTCTGAGATCGGAATCAGATACTCAGGCATATATGATCTCTAATATGGCACCACCACAACACGAAGCTTCCTATGAAGAAGAAGGGCAATGTGGAATGGGGGATGATGTTAATGAACTTGGTGGGTTGCTGTCAACAAACAAAGGGACCCTGATTATCAGATATTTAAGATCTTCTACAGGCTCTACTACTCTCATGAAACTTCAGATGATCATACAGGTACCAAGAATAAACTAGAATAAAAATATTAGCGATTGTGGGTCCCTGTGAATTTAGTGATCTTTGCTTCAAAATGGAAATAAAAAATGGTGGGGATTGCAAAATTAGGTGTTCTGAATGAGAGCATATGGTTATAATGATGGCCTGATGAGGTTCTTCCTTCTGGGTCCTTCCTTCTTTTCTCATAACTCCAATAACCATAATAAATTTTGACAGATTTGAAGTGTCCCTATTTCATTAAAGGATGGAAACTTGCCAGCCTACCAGGATTAAGTTTCCCAGTCCCATATCCACCATTATTGAAGAGGGTGAATTTCAGGTCCAATCAGAAGTCATTTTTACTATGTTTTCACTGATTCTGATCCAAATTTCTCTATTTGAAGGACCATTTTGTGGTAAATAAATGCATAATTTACTGTTGAGCTACCATATCTGTTTGCTTTTTTACTTCACAGACATGCATGATCCATAAATAAAAAGAAAAACTCAAAGTTAAAGCCTTTGGCAGCTATTTGTACTCATTCCACAATAACCCTGTTGCTTTCTGGTTGTAAATAATTGAATCGTTTATTGACCGTCTCTTCTGACTTCAGTATCCTTTTCTTCTCTTTCAGAATACAATAAATTTGTACTATATTTAGATTAAGATTATACTTCTTTCTAACTTTGTACACACATTTGTCACTTCTTCCTAAAGTATTCTTATTCTTTCAAAAGTCACTTTTTTTTTTTAATTTCTATCACCTTGACTCTTCGTTTAACATTCTAACAGATTACTCCTCCAAGATAATTTTAAAACGCTTGTAATTTTAAAAAATAAATATCTTGGACATGGATAGAAATTAAAAAAATAAAAGAGGGGGGAAAATAAAGGATAGATGGGTCCACATATTAAATGGATCATAGGGTTGAATCCATGAGGTAATGGGCTAGTATTGAAGCTTCCATCACTATCCACATTAATATCCTTACACAATAATGAAATAAATGTTTGTTGTTTCTTTCTCATTTTTCATACTTTCGCCTTTCAAATTATGTTCTAATTAATGACTATGTATTTCTATACCTCATTAAATCAAACGATTCGTTCCACTTATCAAATTATTTCTTTTCATCACGACATATTTAAATTTAAGACGTCAGTTTTTTTTATCATATTTTCCCCTCCAACATTTTTAATATCTAAATAATCGTGCCCCATCTATCTATATAAAGCATCTACTCAACAGTTAGACCCCAATTTTGACTTTGGTGCTAGTGGAAAACATGTACAATTTTAGTACGTGGCTTAATGTTCGAATTCATGATTTTAACATAATAATTAATAAGTTATAAAAAAAAAACATGATGAAAGCCAAATCAAATGAATGATTATTCAATGGGACAGATGAAGGACATTAGATGCATTAAAATGAAACATTATAGTTATGTCATTAATTTATAATCAATAATTTCAACAACAATTTAAACATGCCTTCAAACTCCACACCTAATCTTTTATGATTTAAATAAATGGACAAAATAAAGGCATCATTCAAGTTTTTAGTAAATATAATTAATAATAAAAATTTACATTAATTTGTATATATATATGCCTCAATCATAATTTTTTATTTAAATTTTAGTTTTGGTTTTACAAAAATAAGTCTAACATAACTTTTTATTTTTTTATTTATATTTATTGTTATTATTCTATGCTTTTAACGAATATTTTACTCCGACATTTAAAAGTATAAGAACCGAATGAAAATGATGAATAACAGTTACGGAGTGAAAAATGGATGAAAAATAAAAGCACATGTTTGGCAATGATGTGCGAATTAAATATGTCTCGATATGAACGTGACTATAGTATTAGATTTTGTCTACTTAATTTAATTTAATGTACACTATGATGTGAATAAAGTTATTTTAAAAAAAATGAAAATGAAAATAAAAGAAATAAAGAAATTGACCGGTTTTTATTAAATGTGTAAGAATATGGTATGGTTATTAAAAAGAATATATTAAAAAATGATGCGAATTCCGTTACTGAAAAGAATATTAATTTTACAATATGGTTTGGGAGACCAAAACGACTGCAACCATTTAACCAACACCATGCCCTTCAATAGTATCTGATTTATTATTATTGGACCCTCTTTATTTATTTATTTACTTTGGTTTTTTTTAATTATTTGATTAAGACTATACAATAGGGTGATTGTCGTTTTTGAATCAATATTCAGCTTAGTTTCTTAGGGCTACTTTGTATATTTATTTATTTCATTTTTTTTTTTTTGAGAAAATCGTGCTTCTTTAATACTTGCTACCACTTTTTCCCTGTTTTATAATCTTTTGAACTAACTCGAAATCGAAAATTTTGAATTGGTTGAGTTAGTGACCTGAACAATCCAACCCTAATTTATCAACTTTGATGATTTGAGTTAAATAATATATATTTGGTCGAGTTATCAAGTTATATGAATATTTTATAGGAAGTCATAAAAAATAAATAAAAATTAAAAACTTTGAAATAAAATAATATTGTGGTATAATAATTATAATTATAAAAAAAAAAGGGCATGTGTTAGTGGTGTTTAAATAAAAAAAAGAGTAGTAGGGTACAAATTAAATTTAGAGGTATTAGGGGAATTTGTGTGCTAAAATAATAGTGGGTATAAGCTTGGAAACACCAAGACGCTTCAAAACAAGAATTTGCACTCTAAGCCAACATCACCCACACACCAAACAACGGGAATTCATTGAATTTGTACATAAATAACAACCAAATTTTATGACCTGTCCTTATACATTAAATTACAACTCCAATTATTCATCCCTAACCCACAATAACCATACCCTTTTTCTTTCGCTTCTTTTCTCTCCCATATATCTATTTCAAATGGTAACCGCTCCTTCATTCACATTGGTCACTTTATGAGTCTTTTATAGATAGAAAATAGTATCTCTGTTGATATGAAGTCTTAGCTTTCAAAAAAACATCACTGTTCAAACATAAAAATGTCAAATGTATACGGACTCTAATTTGAATCATTGTCGCCACTTTTTTTAGAATTTTGTTTGAAATACTAAACGAAAAAAAGAAAAAGAAAAAAACCCGAAATTGTCCCACACCACGACGAATCCAGGCTGTGAGGGTTCATCTCCCCCAACTCTTTGTACCTTCACCGTCCTTCCCTCCCCATAATAACTAATATCATTTCTTTTTTCTTTTTTCTTTCTTTTTTCTATAAATAATAATAATAATATCATTATATATTAATATTGAGATCTTTATTTGTAAGAGACACGGGAAGGAGCGATACGAATGATGGGAAAGAGGGTGGTGGGTGGGACTGAGAGAGAAAGTGAGAAATTTTATTTTTATTTAAACAAATAATAATAAGAATTATTGGAAAGAGAAATACTCGTCTACACCCGCTTCTATTACAATCCCCGTGCATGATATATGCACAGTGACTAAGGGTATCCATGCCTTCTTTTATATATATATATATATATATATATATAAACCCTTTTATACCCATTCGTGTAGGGGTGACTTAAAACTTCTAATAATACCCTTTTATTTATCTCATTCCATTTCCAATGCCTCGCCTTATCGTTCACAATGACCCTGCAATTTTCAACTCTTCCTCTTCCTCTTCCTCTTCCTCTTCCTCTTCCTCCTCCGCATCGTCGTCGTCGTCGGTTCACATCGATCAGGCAGGGGCGGCGATTGCGGTTCACTCGAACCGGAAACGGGCGAAGCGCCCCAGGGAAACTAGCAATGGTAACAGCAAGCACCCGGTTTTCCGTGGGGTCCGAATGAGGGCATGGGGAAAATGGGTTTCCGAAATTCGCGAGCCCCGAAAGAAGAGTAGGATCTGGCTCGGCACTTTCTCCACCCCTGAAATGGCCGCACGTGCCCACGACGTCGCCGCTTTAACTATCAAAGGCAACTCCGCCATCCTCAACTTCCCCCAACTCGCCCATCAATTCCCTCGACCCGCTTCCAACTCCCCCCGCGACGTCCAGGCCGCCGCCGCCAAAGCTGCCTCCATGGAACTCCCCACCCCTCCCCCGCCGACGCCCTCGTCGTCGTCGTCTCCTCCTCCTCCTCCTCCTCCTCCTCCTCCTCCTGTTCCGGTTTATGTCCGTCGACGCCGGAGGAATTGAGCGAAATCGTGGAGCTTCCAAGCTTGGGGACGAGTTACGAAACAACCGAATTGGGGAAAGAGTTCGTATTCGCCGACTCATTGGAAGGTTGGCTTTATTCATACCCATGGTATAACAGAGTGAAGAATGTAGAAGAAGAAGAAGAAGAAGATTACAGGTTGTTCGGAGACCAGATTTTAATGGCGGATTATACACACACTTGGATTCCAACTACCACACCCTTCGAAACTTTCTTGTGGCAACATTAGACTAAATCAGCCTCACCTCCATTCTTTCCCCCCCCCCCCCCCCCCCCCCCCCCCCCCCCCCCCCCCCCCCCCCCCCCCCCCCCCCCCCCCCCCAAATCTAAATTTTGCTTGTAAAACTAAACATTTTCTTCCAAACCTCTGTTCTTTTTTTTTTTTTAATTTAAAAAAGAAAAAGAAAAAAACAAACCATTTAGTGTTTTGTTAATAATAATAATAATAATGTAAGGATTTGGGGTTTGAGGCGGAATTGAATTAATCATCAATCTCGTCTCCCTCTGTTCATATAAATTTGTGTGTAATGTTTGTTTACGCTCTAATTAATTAAGCAGCTGATAGCTCCTTCAATTTCTCTCTGTTTGTGTTTAATCAAATGGGAGAAATGGAATTAAAAAGAAATCAGAATCTTTGTTTAATCTTAATGGCCCCTTAATCTTAATGCTATTGGGGTTAACTCCAAGATTAAGTCTCCTCATTACCCTAATTCTAATGCCACTGCTCCACGTGGTTCACAGCTTCGTATGCGTTCCATTTTTTTTTTAATTTATTATTATCAATTAAATGATTTTAATTAGGGTTAGATTAGTAAATGTAAGTAAGTTGGTTATGAAGGAAAAAAGGCATTTAAATAATGGAATAGAATTATTAGCGGAAGAGGACATGATTAACTAATTAATTAATTGGTTGGTTATAGCGAGGTTCAATTATTGATGAGAAATTTATGAATATCAAAATCTAAATGAAATCTCCAATTTGAATAACATGATATAAATGGTACCATAATATAAAGTAAAGTTGATACGTGACCATAGATTAGACAAAAAAAAAAAAAAACAAATAATTTGTTTACTAAACTATTATATGCATCCCTATGATATTGTTTTTTTTTCCTCTATCGATTTATTAAATGGGTAGGTATTAATACCATTGTGTTGAAACTATAATACAATATGAAGCTTCACTAAGAGATGTATACACGATGAGTTCTTGAAGAATTATTTACTATTTTTTATTATGATTAAATAAAAAAAATATTTTTTTATGACCCTCGAGAAAATTGGGTTTTTGGGTTGACATTGGACAACAACAAGCTTTTTGATTCAATGCAGACAAACACTAAAATTTAAGATCCATTGGCATTAGGCTATGAATTTTTAATGTATTATACCAAAATAATTGGAACTCAAACTCTCCTGCCTTTTGCCAACTAAGCTAAGATATGTCCCCAAGTTTATAATGGTTAATTAGAGCAAAGGTTAATTAAGGTTGTTAATTTTAGGGGAAAGAAAGTTGACCTTGGATTTGGGAAGCAATTAATTGGGATTTACAAGGTAAGCAACAAAATTCCACCTCTTCCACTTAACAAACTGAGTTCTATTCAGTTTAATCATAAATTAAATACAGAGATTTAGCATAACGATGAATTAAAAATCAGTAATCTAAGAACAAAACCATGTCTTAGAGATTTGTGACTCAATAATTGCGTCAACTGCAATCCCACGTGCTTGGCATGCGCCAGCTCTTATCTGTGTGATTGTCAAATAAAATCTACTTTATTTCTTTACTTACAGATTTATATATATATATTTTCTATTATTATATCTCACTAGTTTCAAGTTTGAAGTTTAGTCCATAGTAGGTGGGGCCCAAATTAATGGAGAATATGTTATAATTAGGTGTTAATTAATAAAGTAGATTAAGTTGAAAAGTGGTAGGCGTCGTTAGTAAATGAAAATTGAGAAGATTGGTGATTATCTTAATTACGATCATTTAATTGGTCACCAAAAAAACATTCATATATAATAATAAATGTAGCTCCTACTTACCTGATGCAATAATAATAATAATTAACTACTTTTTCAAACCCATTTAATTTAATTTAATTTAATTTAATTTAATTTAATTTAATTTAATTTAATTGGGATAATGAGTTAGTAGTAGTATTATTACTATTATTATTATTATTGATTGATTGATTAATGAGATTGGGGATGAAATGAATGGAGTATGTGCTATGCTCTCAGTATCAGCATGATTTGACATTAACTACACAACCAACCAACACTAATTAATTAAACCTATGTGTTTTATTACTTTTTAATTCACCTAATCAATCTCCTAATTAAAACTTTAGCAGTATACAATATAAACTCTATAATATAAACTCTGCCTGACTATATAATAAAAACTTTATTAATACATACAAATACTATTCTCTCTCTCTCAACCCACTGAGAGGAAAGAGACAAATTCCACCTTTCCACTTGCCCATGTGGCCAACTCATTCCCTTGTAACTTTGTCTCAATGTTTCTTTCATTTCTATTTATGCATTCTTCAACCTCCTCCTCCATGGTATGCTCAAATACATATGTCACCAAACTTTGGTTTCATTTGGGAAATTAAAATATATCGAGAAAGAACCGATCTAAATTATTTAAGATAGTGTCCGATTCTAAATGGGTTGGAACTAATAATATGTTGTCCGAGTGAGTTCCAGTTAGTTATTGAATCAATAATTTCTAAGATTTGTACTCGGTGGGTAACAAATTATACTTCTAACACTCTCCTCACATTACTGTCCTAACATTTAGGTCGGTCATGTGATCAAATTGTTCTTAGTCAAAATATGTATCAATATTGTATAGATTTTAGTCCTTTTATTTCAAAATATATTCTAACATTTTATTTTACTTTTTGAATTTAAATCTCCACTTTTTATTGAAGTGACGTAAAAATAAGAATAAAACTGAGGAGGGATTTAGGTAGAGCTATGTGAACACATTGAATGTTAATTAACAAGAGTCTAATTTTAATGTTGAATGGGGGATGCATTGGGGGTGGGGATGGTCATATAAATGTGCACGTGGACGAGACCGGGCTCGGGTCCATCGAGGAAACCTTCGCGGCGGTGGCGCCGGAGCAGTGCTGGGGTGGCTGTTGTTGTCAAACGCTGCTATTCCACTAAGTAGCGGCGGAGGGGACGGAGGTGGTTTAGGGTTTACAGAGGCACAGACAGTGACAGGGTAACAGAAGAGGGTAAACAGTAAATGTCGGCAGTGCCAGGTGAGTGCACGTGGCTTTCAGGAAAGGGGAGGGGTGACTGGTAACTGGCCATTGCCGGTTTTGGAGAAAGAGGGGAAGAAGATGCCACCCCACCTGGATTCTCACTGCTGCTTTTTGTTTTATATTTTCAAGATTTGCGGCTCTCTGACATTAAATTATTAGTTTATTTATTACACCTCTCTCTCTCAAGGTTTTGCCTTTGACAATCTTTTGACTCTGTTTCTCTTTCCTTAATTATTTTTTAGCTTAATAAAATATAACTGTTTTTGAACAAAGATATTATATATTTTTTATACAGATATGTAATCGTACGAAAATCTATTTATCTACTAAAGACACACAGCGACGGAAATTTCCTAATATACCTAGGGATTTTCATTTTATAAAATCTTTAAATATATCATAAAGTAATTGAAAAATTGATTGATTTATAATTTAACTTTTATGAAGCAACCTAGGAGGTCAAGATTTTAATGATATGAAAACAACTTTATTTTTTGCTTGCAATTATGTACGCCAA
This sequence comes from Cucurbita ficifolia, assembly GCA_033971965.1. NCBI lineage: Eukaryota > Viridiplantae > Streptophyta > Magnoliopsida > Cucurbitales > Cucurbitaceae > Cucurbita > Cucurbita ficifolia. The sequence continues at coordinate 3,131,261 of CM066972.1, forward strand.
ACATTTAATTTAACCATAGAATAAAATTAAATTTTAAAAGGGAATTAAATTGGAAACACATTAATTCATTGCCACGAATTACATGCCGACACGAAGTCAAAATCCGAAATCGCCGAGAGTAGCTTGGAAGTAGCTTTCCATGAACGTTCCGGTCGTGCGGTGAGGTCCCATCGCCTCAGCCGTCACAATCATGCCCGCAAAACTACAAGATCCGATGAGGTCAGTTCCCGGCGACTTTTTTCCTTCGATCATATTTAAATGTTTTTTTTAATTAAACAAAAAACAACTTTTTTTGTTTTCCCAATAGAATTTAAAGTGTTTTTTTTATTTTTTTTTTAACGAACGGTTAGAGGTGTAGAGGGTGGTGTTGAATGGTGGGGCGGTGGCGGTGGTCGGGAGGTAGCCGGCAGCGTGGGGACCTGAAAAATATGCGCGGTGTTGAAGGTTGAAGTTGAAGAAGGGAGGAAGAAGGGGAAGGGGGTCCGCAGAGATATTGTAAGGTTTTCAAAAAAATCCTCCCACGTGCGGACTTTTCTCCACTGATTTAATTTCTCGTGCTCCTTCCACCGGCAGCTTCCCGACCGACCGACGGCAACCGCCCCACTCCCCACTTCTTTCTTTTATTTTTCTAAAAGAAAATTTTGTTGTTTTTCCCAAATATTTCTATTTTTCTTTTTTTAATATCTTTTTTTGTCCCCTCAGAATATATTTTTTTTTAACTTTAATTAAATTTTATTGGATAAAGTAATTTTTGCTTGTGCTCAAGAAGAGGAAGAGAGGCTGCAGCGGGAGAATTGCAAAGTCTTGTAAAAGCATAATGAGAACAAAGGTATGTTTTTTTTTCCTGTTCTGAGCTTAATTTAGCTTTTGATTCGCTATTATGATCTAATTTTTTTTTCTTTTTACTCCATTTACTTTAAAAACTATTCGACCAACCATTCAAAATTGACGTTGGATCGTCCCTAAATAATTTGGGTTGAATTGTAACAACCTATAGTTTGAAATTTTCATTAAATCATGACCGTGATCATAATAATGAGATGGTAACAACGGACGTAATTTATAAGTAATTTTTTATAATCTTTTTTCTCTTATATCAACCACTCGTTAATGTGAGAATAGTTTGATGGATAAAACATATGTTACCTTATTTTAAGTGGAAGATTTTATCTCTCAACCGAAATCATATATATATATGAATTGAGGTTTAATTTTTATACAACGTAAATAAGAAAAAAACGTCATTTTAGGATAACAGTTAAGCCTACCATTAGTACACTAGCAGATATTTGATCTGTTACGTATCGTTATTAGGCTTTCGATTTTAAAATATATCTATTAGAGAGAGGTTTCTATATTCCGAATGTTTCGTTTTCCTCTCCAACCACCCGTAAAAGATGCCATCTCTATGATTAAGACCCTTCCTCAAGAACTATTTGGTGACCATCCACATTTGTAAGGCCCAATACTATTGAATATCAGTATAAAACTTCTGGAATTTAAATGATTATATCAAATTTTGAGAACATAAAGAGCAAGAAAAGTAAAGCTCCAATAACAACAAAAAAAAAAGGGTTAGAAAATGATTGAACATTGAAAAAGTAGAACATGTTTAACGAGTGGCTCAACGTTCTTGTCCTTTAAAAAGTTTGGTAAGTCCGGATTTTGATTCACTGCTTCTATGGAGTTCAAGATGAACAGTAACATCTCACAAATAATTACAAAACATGATTGAAAGTAACATCAAATCACAGCACATTTTCGGTTCAATGAATTTCCATACTTACAGTCTTCCTTTATTGTAACCTACTATCTGTCCATTTTGACCCGTTACTTATTGTCGTTAGCTTCACGATTTTAAAACGCGTTTACTAAGAAGAGGTTTCCACACCCTTATAAGAAATGTTTCGTTCCATTCTCCAACCGACCTAGAATCTCACATTTATTCTCTAAATTTTGATAAAATTTCAATCCAACCACGTTCATATAACACATGCTACATGGAAATTTCAATCTTTCCCCCTATGGCCCAACTTGAAGAATCGTTTAGCATGGAAATATCCATTACAGCACACATTTTTTGTTGCTTCTCCACATTGATTACACCTAATTGCAGAGACAAAGAGAAAGCAGCCAAAAAAAAGGTCAAGCAGAGCAGAGACTGACAAAAAGAAAATTATGGTGTTTGTGGTGAGGCTACATCTCATTGGCTCTATATCAAATCATTAACTTAAATGTGCCAAAATGTTCGCCAGATTTTCTCGAGGACATTCCCTACAACTTTCAATTAGCAGCCAGGGTTCCAAATATGTGGTTTCTGCAACACAAAAGTACAATCATAACCACATCAAACCATGGAACTCTATTTCAACAAAGTTTAAGCAATCAGAATGAATCATGTGATAGCTAGAAGAGCCTGCACAAGATGAAATATAGACATCATTCAGCATTTTGATTAGAGGCCATTCAGCTGAACTTTCATGACTAGTGCTGAATTCAATGCAGACAAATAAACTGACACTGTTAAGAAAAGAAGCTACTTTAGCTAATTTTATCCCAGAAGAAAGGAACATCAGCAGAGGTAAAAAAGAATATGAATATTGTTTCCTTCTTACTCAATAATAGAGAACTGCAGCACTTTCTTTCCACCTTTTATGTCATTGTTGATGCAATCTTCAAACAAAAAATGATTATGTGCTATCATTACAGCACCCTCTTTGATTGTATAGTTTTTTCTTGGTAAATTGTCGGTTTACCTTGTTTTCTGTTTCTCTTCACTGATGAATGACATGGAAAACTTGAGTGTCACAAGGCCTCACACGCCTGCGTAGAGTTTACAGGTATTTGATGACTTTTGTAAGAAATGCTTCATATGGTATAGTCCTGATGGCTGAGAGCTAGATAGCAACTCGTTGCCTTCCCTATCCTTTTTATATTATAATAATTGTTGTAATGGTATTTTTAGTATTTTTCTACTTCAAATTTCCCAGTGGATGAATCTAAGTTGACATAGGTCAAGGTTGATCAAACCCATTTAGATTTTGTTTTCTTTTCCAGTAAAACTATATTAAAAGCCATAATAATAAGACGAGATTATATTGAAAGTGGCAAACAAGATTGAATCTGCAAGAAATTTCAGTTAGATCTGTGGGGAATATCAAATCATTAAGTTTAACCTAAGATTTTGGTGGGTTGAGTTGAAATCTTTCCCTCCATGCTATAATAGCTGAACTAGAACATTACAATCTACTCGAGCGTTAGATACTTCTGCTTTGGAGGAACTGAAACTTCAACCATGGATGAGGCCACGAGGGTCAGTAGTCTTGATGAATCTCATTCATTGGAAGATTTAACGTTGGATTGCAAGGCCCTGTAACAATCGTTCACAATTAACCTTGAGCAGAATGTGCTGCCACTGAACCAATGTTTGGTTCCAATTCCATTTATCATACTCTGTCCAAACAATGGCAGCTATGCGCTGAACCTAATAAGTCGACAAGGATAAAAATAGCTAAAACAATTTTCATCCCCAAAATATCGGGAATCTATTGTTGAATTCATCATGAGCTGCAGTGTTTTCTCGTTCTGTTTTCAACAGCATACAAATGGGGAAATGGAAAAGAAAATGGGAACTTCCAACCTAAGTAGAAGGAGAGAACCATAGTAAGTCATGGTAATTCTTCTGGTTAGTCATATCTAGGTAGAGGGATGGTTCTTCGTGAGAAAGCATCCAAGAGACGAGGAGAAATTTGATGAATAAATACCACAGAAAGAGAGTAAAAAGATATGTGGCCGTCAATATTTCAATTAGATCCTGTTAAAACTTGGCATATATGAAAGGGAAAAATATTGATGACTACAAAATTTCTCCATCCGTAGATAAATTACCACAATGCCTCAACAAGTATCTGCCAAGGTTGTCAAATAGACATGTAGCTTACATGCTTTTTGAAAGTTATCCCATCATCATCAGATGATTTTTCATTGCCACGGATTTCTCTTTTTTGTTTCTTTTCTTTTGGAACTGGTAGTTGAACTGGACTTCTGCAAATTGGTAACCAGCAAATAGCAATTAATTAAAGGATGATGGCAACTGTAATCTAGAAAAAAATTGGTGTCCGCTCAACCAAGTGAATAGAACTTGAAGTGTACATACCGTCTTTGACTTTTTAGTCTTTCCCCTGATTCTGTTCTTTGGAGCTTTCAATTTGTAGATTCGTACCATCCAATGGTGAGTGGTGAATGCCTAAAAAGATCCATATTCAAATCAGAAACCACATAATAGTACTTTGGATAGCAAATTGTAAATATACATTAATACTAACAATATTGCAAAAACATATTATCAAAAATGATCAAATTAGATCGCACAACTTGGATTGAGTGGAACTACTACAAAGAAACAAAGATAAATGGATGGAGAGAAAATCAAGAAAATCTTCAAAATGAAGCACAGGGATAGTGCCATTTTTTTTCACAATTTAATTTTCGTTAATTATCCCTTGGTGAAAATTTGCTTCCGTCTTGAAATTAATCCTTTTCTCTTTTAGGTTCCAACTGGAAGCATTTTATGTGATCTTCCATCGGATGGTTGAGAGGTTTTCCTCTCCTCTTTTTACAATGTCAGGCAACAATGAAACATCTTTTCTTTAAAATGTAAAAGCTAAAGAATTAGAAATAAAAAAGGGGTTAAATAGTTATAAATGCTCCACTATCTCAACAAGCTGGAAATTTTTTTGTAGTTTCTTTTCCTGTGTAAATATGCATTAGAGTGCTTGTTGGAAGCGTCCAATATCCATAAAAGAAACGACGAGATTTTTTTTTACCTCTTCTATTTTTTCATGAAAATCCCATATTCTTAACACAAATCACAATCCTACATCTTACAATCCCCGGGAAAGAATTTCTCGAATCAAATTGGAAAGTTAAATTTTCTATGAAAAATAAAAAGATGGTCTTTCCTCTTTGGAAGACTTTATTATTTACCTCTTCAAAATGTGAAAGCTTAAAATGTTTCTTCCCAATTTCTGTCTGCCTCACCCTATCAAACCCTTTACCATCTGTTTCCACAAACCTACAAACGGAAGGAAAAGAATAAGAATTATAATGGTGAAAAAAGAAAAACTATAAAACCAAGAAAGGAACCGTGCCAAATTAACAAATTATGGGCTGCTAAACGATTACAAACCTGTAGTACGAGAGTTTGTACATGAGAGAATTCAGCATTGTTGGAGTGGCCTGAGAATCAATTCGATACTGACCATCTCTCTTTATCAAGAAAGAAAAGGAAGAAAACAAAATATAAGTTAGAGAACCTAGTTTACAAACTAGTCAAACAAGCCAAACCAGCATCAAGTTTCAGTATGTTAACAAAAAATAAAGAAATAATGCATTTATAATCATGCCTTCAAAAAAAAAGTAGGAACGAACACTTACTAGGTAATCCGGTTCCTTGATATGAGGAAATACACCACCTCCTATACGAACCATCCACAAGAACTTATTGATATCATCACTTGGATAACCAACAAGACCTGCGAAAACAGCAAAATAAATCAGACTACACATTTTCATTAGTTAAGATGATTCATTTAAAATAGACTTCTCATTTATAGGTCGTAAGGTTAGAACCAAAATACCATAATGCTCTTGCGAGGAATTGTCAAAAAAAAAACTAATTGGTATTTGATTTTGTCAGTAGTACAATTGCATAAAAAACAAGATAATACACTTCAAAAAGATGTCTGATACTTTGCTTAATTGGCCTATTCCTCCCATTCAAGAAGCGTCCCCTTAAATATTATTTGAGTTCTTCATGCCCACGCCTCTAAATGATTCTTTTCGTGGCATTCATTCAAAGAGTTTTATCCCTACTTTTGAAACTAAGATAATAAAGAAACTGAAGAGTAATGTCAGAAACACCCATGAGAATTCAAAACAAGAAATAGAATTCACAACATTTCCTACTGTATGAGCAGTGAAAAAATAGGTATGATTTAGAACACCATAAGGCACCACAGTTTGGGCTTAGTGCAATATGGGGACGTTTTCTTTTAAATCTTTTTACAGCATTAATACATCCCAAATGAGGTATCCACATCAAGACATTCATTTTCACCATGCTTTTCATTTTCCAAAAGGCATTCAGTAGGTCTTCGATATCAATAATGAGGTTGTTAGTTCCTAGAATAAGGGGCTTTGACAAGGAAATACCTGAAGGAACCAATTTTCAAAAATAAAAAATCTCCACTACTAAGGGCGAAGTCATCAATCGCCTCTACTAGAGGTCTTATATTTTCTAGTTCCTCGTCACGCTAATTTCACATTGCCACAGTTTATTCTGTTGGCCTTTATTTTTTGATACCCTTCATGTAATTCCTTCAGGTTCATTAAAACAAAAGGTTTACATGATGCAGTTAATGAGATCTAAATAAATTTTTTTAAAAAAAACTTCACTGAATTGACTGAAAAAAAAATTCCTAATGGCTCCAAGAAACAAGGTTAATATGGATAACAAAAAAAAAAGCATAGTTTAATCCAACGCATAGGGATTGCAACAGTAAAAGCTAACCTCCAAAGACAACAAGAACATATTTTACATCTAGGGAGTTGAAAATATCCCAGGCTGCCTTTTCAGGAGAAGACATAGCAGTACCAACAGTTGCAATATGGGTATTGTTCCAGGTATTGTTGTCAACAATGACAGTACGATTAGCCATAGCAGTAGTTTGATAGCCATAGTCCCACCATGATGCAACCTAGGAAACACGTTTGAACAAGAAGCAACAACACCGCAGAACAAATTATTGCCTATGATAGTTTATCCACAAATTTAGTAGGATCTTGGGAGCACTAAACATTTCAATGTAGAAATATAAGAGTGAGCGAAAGCTTACTTTATCATCAACCTCAGTGTTGTGGCTTAACCATGCATAAGCTTCTCTAAAGTCATCAAAAACATGGAGACCATCACGGGAGTGAGAAGTTAAAACAATAGAAGGGGCTGAATAAGCTTCTGCAGCTGCCCAGACACAATGAACCTACAACAGCCCGTAAACACAAAAACCATGTCAGTAAATAAATATTGATGAGAAATGGAGAACAAGGAGCAAAAGAAGTGAGAAAATTAGTTTTCTGTTTTATGTGCTATAAAAGAGCAAGCTTGGACCAATATAGCTGTTCCTTTGCACATATTCGTAAGTACAGTGTAAAGTCATAAAGAACCATCAGAAATCTGCTCACATTCAACTGTGATACTGTTGTTATTATTATTATTTTGTTAATTTATAGCACTTTTCTAAATGTAATTAAATCTATCAGTATATCCGCTTTTAACACAAAAGTATCTAGCGTGCCACCATGTGTTTTACTCAATGAACACAAGAACAAATCAAGAAGAGCGTGAAAGGATAGGTTATTTTTTATATTTGCGGGTGCTTAAACCAAATTAGATGCACCTCAACTAATCTTACAAAGACAACCTTTTGACCCCCTTTAATTTTAGCAATGAAAAACTTGTAATATTTGTAATGTTCGGGAAGAGTCATTGCTATAGTTTTAACTGATGATTTTGTTACACCGGCAATGTGTTTCCTCATAAAGACGAAATCAAGTTAGAAGCTACCAGAAGCACAGAAATTAAAAAATCCTGCTCCACAGCAGCAACCAATTTTCTACCACTATTTTCTATTTTACATTTAATTTTACACCTATGAAGCCTATGTTGCCTTTTCCTTTCTTTAGTTCAAGTTCATTTTTTTACCTTTCAAGCCCCGTCAGTTCTTATAAAAATCTTGAGATAGAATGAAGGCATCAAAGAAAGATATTAACATAATACAACAATTGGACATAATTTAAACTTAATAGGCAGCTTCAATCAACATTGTGATCATTAACGTCAGCAGAGGAGTGATAAAGTACCCAAAAAGATAAAGACAGATATTTTTTACTTACCACATAAAAGGCACCCAGCAAAATAAGTAAGAAAAGAGCAATAATTGATGTCGCGAAGGGTAAAACTAGCAGCCTTTTACGAATTTGGGACTTGAGGGAAGGCTTTTCAACTGGCTCCTTTTCCTTCTTTCTATTCTTTTTTGAGGGTCGTTCTTTAATTGAATCTTCACTTTTTTCAGGCTTCACCACATCATGTGCTACAACACCATCAGAGACGGTATCTCCCACCTTAATTTCCAGATCCAAGAACCAACATTAGTTCCATTTTGATGGTCTTGTAAGAGGAAAAAAATAACAAAACATAAGCTTAACAAACACCAAGGGAATAAAATTTACTTCTTGTGTATCCAGTGCCTCTCCGGGCATCTGAAACTTGATAGACCGAGTAAAAACATCAAAGGCTTGAGAAAGTGCAATTCCAGACAAAATGCATGCTGCTGGGGCAAGTACAAGCATAAGACGCACCTGTAGTATCATCCAAATAAAAAATGTGTTAAAGGGTAGATGATGTGCGTTAAATGACTAAATTTTTTATTTGGAAGTCAGAAAATGGTTCTCACCATAACTCCAGAGAAGTACACTGATGTAACAATGTAGAGGACTACAAATGAGCTAGCATCAGATAATGGTGAAAAGCATGCCTATCAAAGGTAAGAACCTTGGTAAATTTCTGATGATTGAAACATTTTAAAAACAATAAGTAATCTAAAAAAAATACGTACAATAATACCAGCTGGAACCAAGAATGCCAAAACGTTGATGTCCATAAAGTAAGATGGCCAAGTAGGTGGTTGATGCTCACTAACACTAGCAATTATTGGTATATACTTGCTTGCATAAGTTCTGTTCGATTGCAGCAAAACAAAATAAATGTGAAGAGTGTTTCAGGAAATGAAGATAGAAAATAAAATATTACACCACTTATTTAGGCTGTAAGAAACACTTTCCCATGCCAAAGATACCATAGACAACTATTCCTGAAAATGCTAAGAAGTTACTTCCAAACGGGGAGAGAAAAACAAACAGAATAATTTGAAATGTTTAAGTGTTAAAATGAGCGTAAGTGCCCAACATGTGTTTTACATCCTAACAACTCAAGGTTAGAAAAAAGACTGGAAAAGCAAATTAAGTTAAATAGGATCAACAATGTTGTTAGATAGGATAGCAGCCAAGAGAACTGTTATGCCAATTTGCATCATTCTTTTTCATGAAGGATCAAAACTTAGCTACATCACGATCACACTCGATTCATACAACTATCAGAAAAATTCATGAACAAATTTAAATTAAAACAACATGATCCTGTGAGAGCTGGTTTCTTACGGGTCTAAAAGACTCAGACTACGCCCACTCCACCCCTTGGTTGGGCTGGAAGCAACAAGAGCTACCAGAACCGCAATGACTGCACAACAAACTGCCCTGAAGAGTAAACAATAAAGGGTGAGGTCAATTGTATATTCCTCCTACAAACACTCAGCAGTGAGGGTTTGAGAGCTTATTTTTGTGGGAGAGGAAGGGCACAGAAAGCTTACAGCCCAATAGATACTACGAGAGTAACAGCTACTTTAAACATTTTCTGGGAGAGAATTCCTTTGACATAGTAAACGAGAGCCACCACATGGATAATGATGAAAACCTGGAAACAAACCAGAAACGAGGAAACAAGTCATGAGCAAAACAAATTTTAAGAGACTAAACTATTGCTCACATTATTAGACATCAATAAAATATTGAGTCAAATGAAAAGAAAAAAAAAGGAAAAAAACAAACAAATAAACTCACTACTAGTCATAAATCTTCTTGCTGATATTTAAATTTTCATTTATTGATATCGATGAGCGTCTGGGCCAGTTTGCCCACACCTAGACTAATCTCACCAGACAACCGTCATATTCTACTACATTTGGTTGACAGGAAAGACAAAGGATATTAAATCTTAGGTAGGTGGCCAACATGGATTGAGCCCATTCCCTCTTATTTTGCCACGGCCCTTACAACCACTAGGCCTACCCATGATGGTTGATATTTAAAAATTTATCAGTCTTCTTTAGAGTTCTTGTTGTAAAAAAATCATGATCTAGAATACTTATAGTTTAAAGGTACTGCAAATTAATGTCCTCCAGTAATAACAAAAGAAAAAAAAAAGCAAATTGCAATTAAATCCTTTAGTCACAAAAACTAAGCTAAAGACAGAACAAAAATCAAATTTGAGCATTAACAAGACAATTTGCTAAAAATAATTGGAGATCGTCAGTCGAAGTATCAGCAATAATACTAACCAAAAATGATGCAAAATGTTCTGATGTCATAACTGCATTAAATCCAACGACAGGCACCAGTGCAGCCAATAAAGTTCCCAAGACGACCTGAATTGTGAAATCCATAAGTTCAAGATGAGCTAATGAATCTCGCACATAAATTAAAATTTTACATTAAGGTATTATATGTTTTTGAATTTGGAAGATTTTTATTCAATCGCTTCAAATCTACAATTTTCATCAGGAAAAGGCACTCCAAGTTAAGCCAGGTGACACTTACAAGAGGAGCATATGCAATATACAATCGAGGAGAATAGCGCCCAGTTACAATGCACAAGAGTGCATGCATCGGAATAAGATTAATAATGAATGTGTAACCTCCCCATGAGCAAACCTGAAAAGAGGGGCATGAAGAAAAAAAAACAAATAAAGAATAGGCAGAAAAGATATGCATGAAACATATCAGAATGCAAAGAAGACAAATAAGAATAAAGTTATAAAATGATGAAGCATAAATAATCTTACCATGTAGAAATATGCAATGGCGTTTAAAGTGGCATAAAAAAGGGATCCAGTGTTCAATGTCTGCATTTCATATGTAACCAACTCAGTGTATGGTTAAGTAGAACAGAATAAGACAGTGTAAGCTCAGACATTAACGAAACTTTGCTTCCTATCAATAGAATGATGATTATTATAGTAACAAGATAACGGGAATATAAAATTAAGCATCTGAGAAGCATCATACAGATAAATCCATCGACCAGTAACTCAATCTGACTACAGCAAAGCAACTCCTTTAGTAACAGCATTTGAGCGCTATTAAAATAAGTATGCCACTATCCTTGAAAATTTTACATTCCTCTCAGATAAAAAAATCTGACCTTTATATAGAGATAGAAAGTGAAGATCAGAGCAAATATAGCAACAGCTTCATTGTCATAGCTGCCAGCCACAGACCGCGATATATATGAAGGAACCTGTGAAAAAAAAAAAAAAAAAAAAAAAAGCAGCAACTTAACTACGAATTTCCACATCTATCAATTGTACAGTTTCAAACAAGCACACAATACTTAGTAGACAGACATGATCTAGAGATGCATTCTGGTCTAGCAGCCTCCATGCATGGAAGAGTTTGGAGATTTTGCAGCAAATTTACATTAGGGCTTGGTTCATACGAAAAAAACAGAGCAATTACCAGGCATTTGGCCATAAAAATAGAATGATACATATCAGACGTGGATCACACATGGGAATGAAAACAACAGTCGCCTATTCTTAATGGGAGTATTGTTTATTAGCAATGAGGAGTAACCATTTCGGTAAGAAACACTCCACTCTCAACACTCACCATACTGAGCCTAAGGTCACTACAATAAGCTGATTGGATGTTGCAATTTGGCAAATAAGTCATATGAATAAAAATTAAAATGATTATAACTATAGATAATGGGGAAATGTCAAACTGTTGGTGTTTGATGTTATTGTGATAATAGTTGACTACGAAGAGGTCCATAAGTGGAGTTTCATGGTTTTGTGAAATATCAGTGATGTGTAAATACCATGGCCAAAAGAGCAGCAGCTGTCAGTCCAGCACCAGCACCTTTAACTTCCTGATAATTAGCGCACGGGAATTATTTTGACTAATCAAAGAGCACGGCATGAGTCAAAAAAATATGACATGTTGCAGGAATCCAAACCTTAGTTAACAGGTAAGTTGCCCATGAAGCAAAAGCAGAGAATATGGGTGCAGTGAATACACAAACAGTTTCCACGGATAAAGGAATGTTTAAGGCATTTAATACCCTAGCGGAAAGAAATAAAGAGAACATTAGTCGGTATAGGACATTTATAGCAAGGATTATCAATTTCTTCCACCTCGTTAAGAAGAGACATCCATAAAGAATGCTTGCCTCCTTAACTGATAGACAGGTGAGATGATGAGAAGGATTGATATTTCAGAATCGATTAATATAAGTTCTCAAACACACACCGCCATAATGTGCCTGCAGTTAATGTGAGACCAGGATAAACGGTTCCACCAATTACTCTCCCTAGAGGATACCTGGAGAACATCAACACACAAAATCACTTTAAAGCTGTTAGGGTAAAAGAAACGAAAGTCCAAGCCATGAAGACTTGGCTCTGAGAATTTGCCGCCCAGAAAAGTAAACGTTACCAGGTCCGATCATCAAACCAGTTCCAAAATTCATAAATTCCCTTCTTTGAAAGATACTGAAAAGAAAAATCCAGACATTAACTTCCGGTGCAGCTGAGGAGGTAATCGTGGAGAGGTTGGCATGCAAGATTACCAAGCGAAGCTAACATACTATGCCCGTAACCCCTAGCCTTAAGCTTTATAAGAATTCGGTATAAGCAATAAAATGAACAGGTATCAGTCAGAAAACAAACCTGGGTAACTCGGTAATTAAAATAAGGATCAAATTCGTGAATAACACTCTCATACTTTATCACCTGCAAATCATTGTAAGTAATAATGTGACTAAACGCTCATATTAATACACATATTAAAAAAGTCAACCAAAAAACAGATTCTGGGCTCCTCTATAGACTAATTTTCCACGTTTCGTATAAACCAGAGAGATAGATGCAGCATTTGAGCAATAATTTACAACAACCATGCGAAATGGAGCTCCTTAATCTAAACCATGGCTTGTCTATTCAGCTCTGTGGCCGTTCGGGATGAATAATTAAGAGAGCGTCAGATCAAGGGACGAGGAGAAATGAGAGATCGAAAAGCTTACAGAAAAGAGCCGAATTGAGAATGCGAGGACGCCGATCAAGATGAGAATGAAGACGGAGAGAACATTTCCAAATGCGTCCCTTAGCGTTGATCCTTTTGCGGGAGCTGAGACCGCCATTGACGGCCGGATAGAGGCGCGAAAGTGTCTATCAGAGAAGAGACCGCGAAACAAGAGTAGGTCGCAACTCAACTGAGAGAGAACCAGAGAGATGCAAACGACTTTGCAAACACAAGCATTACGGAGTCCAACCCCCAAGTCCAAGAGTAAATTTTTTTTTTCCCCTTCCCCCGTCTAATTGCCTCCATTTCTTTTTTTCTTTTTTTCTTTTCTTTAATGAATATCTAATGCAAAATTAAAATTTTATAATTTTATTAAAAATAAAACTTAAATCAATATCTAATACGTTAATGAATTTTAAAAATTATTAATAGAGATTCCTACAGATTTTTAAATCCAAATAGACTGGAATCTTAAAATATATAAATAAAATGTAATTTAACCTAAATATTATATACCTTGATTTTTTATATCCATAGGTTGAAGGCAACTGAAATTTGATCCAAAAATCAAAATGATATTTTAGTTAATACTGTAGTTTTTCATTTTTTATGGAGTAGACAAATTAATAGTAATGATTCCATAGTTTAGATATTTATTTGTTCATTTTTTATATTTAAGGTTTTAAACATAAAATTTAATAAACTTTCCAACATTATTTTAGTTAGACATACAATTATAATAGCGATTATAGTTTGATAATAAATTTTATAATTTTACGGATCGTAAACTATATTTTTATCTCTCTAATGTAAGATACAAACACGTTTTCTTCTTTTTTATCACAAAACACAACTCATATTGTAAGTCTTGAAAAATAATAAATTTTCAACCGAATATACACGTATCATGTGTACTATTAATTATTTCTTTAAATTTACATATACATCTTGTCAAATATTAAATAATTTAACTAATTAAATATATATATATAGATAAACAAGCACATAATCTTGAAAAATATATATTATATATTTATTTGGATCCTTCTTACTTCAACAAATAATATATAAACCATACAAATTTATACAAATTTATATGGTTGTAAATACCTTATTTGTACAATTAAAATATAGATGTTTAGCTAAAATAAGCTTAATTTTAACGATAAATACCTTTCCTTATATCAAAGTATTAAAAATTTAGTTCAAGATATCATAAATACCTCTAGAGAATAAATGATACATCAAAATAATAGGAATGAGAATGAAACATCTTTAAGAAAGATTGAAAAAAAAAGACTTACGTGTTTGATTGTGCACGAGAATGTAATTAAATATATTCAAAATGACAACTTACATATAATCTCAATAGACAATCGATAAAAACAATCCCAAAATAATATTTAATTATCACTAAAAAGTAGATAATTAATTTATGTGATTTAAAAGTTAAGAATACGTGAAAGGATTTGAAAAAAATTGTCATAAAATTAATACAACTGTATATATTTAATTTAATAATATTAAAACCACAAAAATAATTAATAAAAATGAAAAATTTTAAACTAATGTTAAATATAACATTCATTAAATACAATTAAATTTTAACAAATTTAAAGTATTGAAGCCCAAGTTTGAGATGGTGTACTAAAAATTCAAACTTCTCAATCCCGGGTCACGTGACCCATATTCTTTGAAATATGAGGTAACACGTGCCATACCGATTTGAAACTAGAGGAGAAGCCCCCACAAACGCTAAAAAGCCAGAAACCCCTCTCCTCCTTCCCTCTCTTCCTTCTCCTTCCCTCTCGCTCTGAATCGAAGCGGCCATGGAAGCCACACTTACAGACTGTGTTCATCACAGTCTTCGCCATTTCATGTACCGGAATGCCATTTTCATGTGCGAGAGACTTTGCGCAGAGTTCCCATCTGAGGTTCTACATCTCTTTCTCCTCTTCTTCAATAGTTCACTCACTCACTTTCCTGTCTAGCTTTTTAGCTGACTAGAAACTGTACAAATCTCGAATAGCGGGATTATGAGGTTGATTTCGGAAATCCGGTCGGAGTAGGTCGTTCCGTGCACCAATTTTTCTTTTAGTTTTTTTGTGCATTGGTAGTTTAAACTGAAGTGGACGTTTACGCTGCTCGTGGAAATTGTACGTGCAGTGCACCCCATATGTTTGATTTGGTTTTGTTT
The DNA here is from genome assembly GCA_033971965.1 of Cucurbita ficifolia. Taxonomy (NCBI): domain Eukaryota; kingdom Viridiplantae; phylum Streptophyta; class Magnoliopsida; order Cucurbitales; family Cucurbitaceae; genus Cucurbita; species Cucurbita ficifolia. The sequence goes on from CM066972.1 coordinate 3,146,433, forward strand.
GCAATCTCCACCGCCTCTCTTTCCCCTAGAAAGTATTTTGTGTTGACAGTTGCTCGCTACGTCAACATATCCCGCATGTTTTGTTTAATTGGAGATCTGTTTTTTACTAGCTTTATTGTCTGGAGATCAATTTTTAAGAAGATGGGCTTTTACTATTATCATTTGAATTATAGCTACACCTATGGTTGAATCTCGTCAGAAAAGAACGAGAGTTTGAAAGTATAGACGAATAGGGGTTTCTCGGGCGGTTTAATTGTCCCGATGAACCCCCGGGGGTAACAATAGCTACGCACTTTAAGGTTTCTAATTTTCCATAGAGTTTCTCTCTCCCTCTATATATATATGCACAATCAAATACAATTTTTGCCTTATTAGCTGAATCAACTGTATTTTTTAGACTGCTATCTTCTGATTGATGTGGTTACTGAAGGATTGAATTACTTTCTTTCAGCATTTATATGATTTATCCTTTTATCTTCACAGACTAATATGCAGTTACTAGCTGGCTGTTTTTTGCACAACAATCAAGCTTATGCTGCATACCGTATACTAAAAGGTAAGTTGGATTGTTGCTCAGTTCAGTCCATTCCTCTATTACATTCCTATCAATCTTTAGTGACTTCTCTCTTGAACTTATATCAGTAGCTTTGTTTGAGTATTTCTCATCTATGAACTTTTCCCCTTTTCTCTCCATGCTTATATGAAGGAACACAAATGGCTCAATCCCGCTACTTGTTTGCAATATCATGCTTTCAGATGGATCTTCTTCACGAGGCAGAGGCTGCATTATGTCCACCTAATGAGCCTGGTGCTGAGGTATTGAAGAATGAATATTCATTGTAATTTTTTGTTGTTTGCCTTCTTTTCCTCTTAGAGAGTAAAAGTTTTTTTTAATGTTGTTATGATTTCGTTCTAACATGTACTGTATGGGATCAGGCAGCCATCTGGTCTGGTTTTTTAACCCCAATAAAATGATGTCTGTATCTATCACGTGGTACCTAGTTCCATTATCTTGTGCATAATATATGTCTATTGCATGTGTTCTTTTTGCAGATTCCAAATGGTGCAGCAGGTCATTACCTTCTCGGGCTCATTTACAGGTTGCTAATATATTTTTATCTTTGTTCTGTTGTGAACTTTCATGCATTGATTGGCTTTTTCTTGCGACATATTTACACATACGTTGTGTGGTCCATCTCCAATTTTTTGTGGAGGAACTTATTTGTTAGCTAGCCAGATGATCACCTTTTCTCCTAAGATAGTATGCCTCAATTTCCCTCCATAAATATTATTTGTTTGGATTTTCTTGTTACAGGTACACTGACAGAAGGAGAAGTGCTATTCAACATTTTCAGCAGGCATTGTCTCTAGATCCTTTGATGTGGTGTGCTTACGAGGAGCTCTGTGTACTAGGTATGTACAGATCGTCACCAATCCTTGTGAACAGCATGTGCGAGTTGTAGGAATGAATCTGCTCTCAAACTAAACTGATTCGTCTCAAGATTGAGTACATCGGACATATTTAGTTGTTTTTCATGATACTATAGTTGCACTTAGTATTTTTGTATGAGGTATATAATACCTAATATGCTATTTTCTTTTCTTTTTGATCACTGATGACCACCTGTTTGTTGATTGAGATTTATTTTTCTTTTGGGTTAACAAATATTTGAGGCGAGGATAAGTTAATTCTTTTGCTGTTTACTATATTAGGTGCTGCTGAAGATGCATCTTCAGTTTTTGGTGAAGCGGCTGTTCTTTCCATACAGAAGCAGTATCTACATCATAGATCCGAAAATTTGCAGACATCAAATGATGATATGAACTCAGCGTCTTCTAGGAATAGTAATTCCGACGATGTCCGAACTAGGCAGTCAAAACATACACAAAGCAATAATTTAAGAGATATTCCTACAAATTATCATGGGGCAGTTAACTTGGGAGGAGCTGGAAGTCAGACTGTAAATGGCGGTTCAAATATATCATTTTATAACACTCCTTCACCTGTAGCTGCGCAGGTACATTAGAATAATTATAGCTCACGGTGCTGAAGATTTTATTGTAGTTTGTGCCTTGGATGTTGGTGGTGATTGTTCGGCTATGTTTATTTGAACAATGCCTAATTGAATCTATGGCTTGCCAAGGTGGCAGATTTTAGTCTCCCTTTTTCGTTCATCTCCTTCATCCTCGCAATTGATATTTAAGTGTGTTTTTTTTTTCTATTTTGATTGAATAATGTACTCTTTAACCCGAGCTTTTCCTTTAGTGCCTTGTTTGGTGCCATAGAGGGTGAATTATATTGGTGGTATTGTATATTGTGTATATCTATTTCTCTTTTTTATGTTAATTCTCCAATTTTATGTTTTTTCCTTGCATATTTATCATTTGAAATGTATTTCTCTGCCTTCTATCTATTCATATCCACCTTTTATTTATTATCTGTGCTTCTCTCCTGTACATCAAGTTATGCGACTGATTCCTCATTGTTTAGAATTTGCAGTTATCTGCCATCGCTCCTCCACCTCTATGCAGAAATACACAGCAGAATGGATCTAGTCTGAACTCACTTAGTGCAGATAGCTGTTCAAGGTCAACTATAAACTCGATCATTCAAGCCCCTCGAAGAAAATTTGTTGACGAAGGGAAATTACGGAAGGTAAAATGTTATAGAAACTTTGTAGCAAAATATATCTCTACTTCTCTGCTTTAATATATTGAATTCATAATCATATCCAAGAGTTCATTTTCTTGTCTTCAGATTTCAGGGAGGTTATTTTCTGATTCTGGCCCCCGAAGAAGTAGCAGACTTGCTGGAGAAGCAGGAGCCAACACAAACGTAAGTGCTGCAGGAGCTGCTAATAATGGAACTACCAACTCCACCAAATATCTTGGTGGCTCCAAGATGAATTCTATTACATTTCGTTCTGTAGCCGTTCGTAAAGGACAATCCTTTGCAAATGAGAATGTCGACGAAGGTAACAAATATTTCGTCTAACTTCCATCTGCTGCATGGTTAGATATGCACAATCATTTTTTTTCAGATAGTCTAGTAGCACCTATTGGACCGTAATTTGAATACTGAAATCTTTCATGATTATTATTATAAGAGATGTATTGTAAACAAATGATCACTTGGATAATGACATCTGATAGTCAAATTTACTTTTTGGGGTTTATTTGATGAATGTAAATTTCCACAAATTTAAATAGCTAATAGGTTACAGTTTGCACTTGTAATCATACTTTATTTAGGTTTAACAAATCTTCGGCTATTAATTTTTCCTTTTGGTTTTGGATAAAGAATGATGACTGTTTGTGGAGCGCTAACATAGAGTTGCCTAATTTACTGTCTTGTCAAAATATCCTTGAACTATTAGGATAGTCGTGAACTGCAGATGATGAAGACTAAATATTTTGAATGCTTTTTGACTTCTGATTGATATGGCTGCTTTACAAATAGATCTTTGTACTTGAAAAGAGTGATGTGCATGTTCTAGCCACTAGTTTTAAATTGCATAAAGTTGTAGTTTACAAATGGACATATCTATAAGAGTCTATGACTTCCTTAATGATGCATTCATGTCTTAGTAGGTATTCTGGTGTGTCTTTTATCCATCAACCATATATACTTGTCACTGATTGTGAAGTGCTTTTACGTACATTTGTATGGTCCTTGGCTATTATTTGATGTGGTTATCATAATGTCCAATAATTATCCTTGATATACTAATGGGTATCTTATTGACCTATGACTAGGTATTCAAAACGAGGCTTTTGATGATTCTCGTTCCAATGCCTCGTTATCTATCCCCAGTTCATCTCCTTCTAGTGATAATCGAACTCTTGATCAAGGAGCACCCAAATCAGTTGGAGGAAGCCTCACAAGTGATGCTAAAATAATTAATGGCGCATCAGAAATATTAGGCCTCCTGAGAATATTAGGGGAAGGATATAGACTTTCATGCCTGTTCAGATGCCAGGTTTCCATTCTAATGTTGATGATATAGCTTACACAAATTATTCACTGAATAGATGGTGGAAAAGAATTTTGGACTCTAAATGATGAAGAATGCAGGCAACTTTAATGATTATCTTAAGACAGCTTCTTGATTGTACAGGATGCCCTGGATGTCTACCTAAAACTTCCTTACAAGCATTACAATACAGGCTGGGTGCTTTCACAGGTATTGTATGACTTTCATGATCTCTTGACACACCGTCATGCCTGCCTACCTGATCAAATGGTTGCAGTGCTTGTTTCGCACTGTCTAGCCTGTTACTGGTGATTATTCCTGTGGAATAAGGATTTGGTTAGGGTTTGGACTCCTTTTTGGTTTCTTTACCCTTGTGTATTCTTTCCTTTCTTTCAATAAAAGCGCGATTTCTTACCAAAAGAAAAAAAAGGAGTCAAACAGTTTGCTTCTTTTCTGCATATTCTCTGGCACTTGATTTATTTCACTTCTGGCCCTTTCTGTATAATACTGGTAACCTGTTTCATCCTTATCAATCCATGTAATACTATTATATCACACTATCTATATTCTTACTGGCTAATAGTGAGCATTGGATTACATAACCTTGTTATTTCTAGTAATAATTTCAATTGATTGAATTGCGAGTTCTGGCCAGTGCTGCTATTCTCTCTGACTACTTTGGCATGTCTGAGTTGCAGGTTGGCAAAGTGTACTTTGAATTGGTAGATTATTTAGAAGCTGATCGAGCTTTCAGTCTTGCTCGCCATGCTTCACCTCACAGTTTGGAAGGAATGGATGTGTATTCTACAGTTCTTTATGTGAGTTACTTTTATTGGTATCTTCATCAAATTGTCTCCCGAAACCTAGAAACATAGGTTAAGAGGCTTTGCGGTAGGACTGGCGAGAATGGTCTAAAAACCTTTTGAGCAGCTGCTCTAATGAAACCACAGGACACAAACTGGGGAATTTATGTTTGCTGATCTTGTTTTTTGTATAGTAATATTTTAAGCATATTTGTCTCTTTTCCAATTATTTTATAATCACTTAAAATTTGATATTTTGTTCCTCTAATTCACCCTTCAAGTCAGAAAAATAGAACACACACACACACACACATAATGTTCTATGCTTATTGCCTGTAGCTCCAGAACTTCTTTCCCCTTTCCCTGCATAGAGAGAGCGTTTGCTTTCCTAAATTTGTCTTAATCTGTTTGCAGCATTTGAAGGAAGACATGAAACTAAGCTACCTGGCTCAGGAATTGATATCAACTGATCGCTTAGCTCCTCAATCTTGGTAGATATGCCAATTTCTGTGATACATTCTCTACATTCCATCCTCGATTTTTTTTAGCTTTTTGGTGATCAGACCCTATCCATCTAATTTAAAATTCCCATTGGCTCCCTTAGGGGGAGGTCATTGGCCAATTTTTTACACTGCTTCCGTTTTATCTTCCAAGTAGGTATATATAGTCTTATCTCCTATGTGGAAATGCAGGTGTGCCATGGGAAATTGCTATAGCTTGCAGAAGGACCATGAGACTGCGTTAAAAAATTTCCAGCGTGCTGTTCAACTAAATCCAAGATTTGCCTACGCACATACCCTCTGTGGACATGAGTATGCACATTGCCCTTTTGTGTCATTCAATGGACTAGGAAGTGGAGTTTTTCTCTACTGCATTTGGTGGTCATGTTATTCCAGCTACTTATTTGTTATTGGCAAATTATAATCTTAACTCAGATATGTGGCCCTGGAAGATTTTGAGAACGGAATCAAGAGCTACCAGAGTGCACTACGAGTAGATTCTAGACATTATAACTCCTGGTATGGACTTGGGATGATATATCTTAAACAAGAGAAGTTGGAGTTCTCTGAGCATCACTTCCGAATGGCTTTCCAAATAAATCCTCGTTCTTCTGTTGTAATGTCATATCTTGGTACATCTTTGCATGCGTTGCAGGTTTGTCTATTTGTCATATTCAGGAGTAATATGGTTGCTTAATGACGGATGATTTATGTCAATTACCTACCCTATTGTTGAATTATGTTTCAGAGGAGTGAAGATGCTATGATGATGATGGAGAAGGCCATCCTTGCAGATAAGAAAAACCCACTTCCGATGTATCAGAAAGCTAACATACTTGTAAGCCTTGAACGTTTCGATGAAGCTTTACAAGTTCTAGAGGAGCTAAAAGAGTATGCCCCTCGAGAAAGCAGTGTGTATGCTTTGATGGGTAATATCTACAAAAGACGTTACATGCACGATAAAGCAATGCTTCATTTTGGTATTGCCTTGGACTTGAAACCATCTGCCGCAGATGTAGCTACCATTAAGGTGTTCTTGCTTGCATAGTCATCTTGTTTCTATCCTCAGATTTTCACACATCACTTGTTCTCTGAAATTTTATATTGAACTAGCATTTTTATATACTAGCTAGCTAGTGTATCACGCTCTATTTCTGATCTCTATTGTTTAATAGGCTGCCATCGAGAAGTTGCTTGTACCTGATGAAATAGAAGACAACTTATGAGAAATCTCTTCGAAAGGGGGAAATGAGACAACGAAGAATACGGTGTAACTTAAAAGGCACGGAATTTGCTTGGCCCCAGAAAACGAGTTAACTATACAAGCATCAGCGAGAGGTTGTGGTGCCCCGATCAAATGGGCCGATCAATCTAGCTCTGGTAGAACCTCAGTTTTGTAGGTGAGTTCACATACCAACAGAGGTAAACTATGTGAGCCAAGGGTGCAAAAATGTGCCCCATTACTTGTACAAAGGGCTGTAATCATGTCACAACAAATCAGTAATGTTTGTAACATTAGCCTGGCAATATATTTGATTCACCCGTTTGCTGGTATACTACTCCTGAGAAAATTCTGTTATGCAATCTGATCAATTGGCTAGTTGACGTCTGTTTCTCAAGGAATGATTTATAGCTATGGCATGGCGGGATCTTGATTCAAGATGGAGATTGAACTATTAGTATCTTATCTATTGAACTAAATGCTACGATAATAATTACTGAAATAAGTGATGGACAAATAGTGGCAGCAGGGACCCGGAACAGAAAGTATCAAAATTCTCTGTTCCATAATAAAGGTGGTAAAAAAGTGAGTAAAAGAAGAAGCCACGTGGAGGTTATCTAGAGGACCAGGTGTTAGGGTTGTCTGATCGGCCCGCCAATCAGGAAGACTTAGCATGAAAGAAACCACAAAATGGCTTCTATATTTTTATTCTATAAAATTATGGTATTACTGTGACAATTGAATTAAAATATAAAGATTTTAAAACTTTATGCAATTAAAAGCTTAATACACAGTTAAACTGGCGGCGAGGTTGTGTGTGTTTGGCACAACATAATGATTTCTTAGTAACGACTATTGTTGCTGATAATATCTTAATCAACACGACCAGTTGGTAGCTTAAGTAATTCCATTCCTATCTCAGGGATATTTTCGTCATTTCACCCACAACTTCCAATTACACAGGAATTTCCCTAATGAAAAAGAAAAAAGAAAAGGTTAAAATAATCTCCTCATCCATGGCGCGTGTCATCCACTCCCACTTTTATTCATTACTAAAATTGGACCTTTCAACGTTCCTTCTTCTCACGCGCGTTTCTCCATCCGTCGGGTTTTTATTTAAGTCTCCTGCTAAATCATAGTTAACTAATCAATAATTAAATTCCAGTTAATTATTTCGTTTCTATATAAATGCTAGCTCCCCCTTCCCCCTTCTCCACGCCGAAATCAGAAAACCCTGAAAACAAGCAAACAAAATTCTCTCTGATCTCTCTCTCTCTCTACCGGGAAAACTTACAGTACAGATCGGTTAATGGAAATCCAGCGAAGACAAGCTATGGCGGCGAAGAAATTCTGGAATATGGTTCGAGCAATCGCGTTGATGCTGCGAAAGGAGTTATCAAAAGGCCGAATCATAATGTCCGATCTTAATTTGATGATGAAGAGAGGCAAGCTCGCCGGAAAGGCTATGCTCAATCTGATGCATCTCCACCAGAGCTCCGGTACTCTCAGCAGCCGGACCACCACCGATATAGCTAACTCCATCGCCATTGCTCCACAGGACTACGAGTTCAGTTGCAGTAACAGCCCTGCTTTTCCAGCGCTGAAGATCTACGGCAAGCGTGGCGGCAAGAACCGTCATCGATACAACGACGTAACCACCGTCGGCGCCGTGAAACGAGTACTACAGATGCTAAACAGCGAGGCAGCGACGGCGGCGGATGTGGCGTCGCCGATGGTGAAGTTTGGCAAGAGTCCGACGGTGAGAGTAACAGACTCGCCGTTTCCGGTGAAGGACGACGGGGACCACAAGGTGGACGAAGCGGCAGAGGCGTTTATCAAACGGTTTTACAGTAACCTGAAACAGCAGAGGATCACGCCGGGTATGGAATCTCCGTCGCCGTACCACGATATGTGGGGCCGATGAAATTAAAACGAATCGTTTTGTGTAACCTATCCATGTTTTGGAGCTGTATAGAAGAAGTTTGTCGGTTTTCCGCAAATGCTTTTTGAGTGAACGACATGTCGTCTTCACTTTGTATACCACAACAGCGACCAAGTACAGATATCAACCATCGTACTTCACAATATCGGTAAAACAAAAAAACAAAAAAAAAAAAAACAATATTGTAATGTATTATAACCGGTGAATGGATACGCCGGGATCAATGGGCTTTTGTAATTTCTTTTTTTAATATATGATATTTTAAAGCCCAAGTGCAATTTTGAATTATAAAATTATTGATTATTGCCTTTAATTAGTGTATTTAAGGAATAATCTTTTGTGTGAACCAAGCTTAAATAAAGAACAATTTGATTTTTCATTGAAATTGAAATTAAAGTAAAGAGGCGTTAAAAGGAGAGAATTTAAGAGGAGATATCACGAGAAAGGAACAAAAGAGATGTTTGTGGGTCATGTGTGAATGTGAATAATGTCTCTTCTTTTCATAAAGTTGGTAGGGTAAATAATTTTCTTGATTTACCATCTATAGTTACTACTTAATTCAAGCAGTTATTTGACTTAGAGGAGCGGTGGATAGACATTGTATTATCATCTTTTATGGTTCGTACTTGATGGTTACCATATTATCCATTCAGGAGCGTATCTTGTCAGTGGTAAATAATATCTTACGAATTGCATAAGAGATAGTATTTGATAGAGATAAGAATGTCATCAACTTTTTATATAAAAAAAGATCGTTATCTCTTTACCTTAAGCAATGAGTTGTAAGCTAAAAAAAAAAAAAAGGTAAAAACGACAAATAGTATATAAAATTACCGTTTATATAACTTTTTTTCGATTCTCAAATTCAAAGATTGAATATATAGTTATATTCGATAATGGCAATGTTAAATGATTGAAGGTTGAAAACATAAAAATGATTGGTGCAGGATAAACTCGACGTGGATATATTTGATCCAAAACCTTTTTTTTTGTTCCTTAAAGATAAATAACTATGTTTTCTCCGTATATACTGCAATTTTCGAGTTAACATTTGAAATTTCTTGATTTATTTTTCATATGGAATTACACTTTTTTTTAGACTCACTAATTCTCACGTACCTCCCTGCTTCCTTTTTCTTTATTAGTTACTTGTGGTTCAAGATATTGACTCAATTTTTTCCAAACCTTACCCTATTATGCATTAAAAGCAAAAAGCAAAAATAAAAAATAAAAAAAAATAATTGATGGCTTAAGTTTTTGAAACACGAAATTTACTTAATAACCTAAACCTTATAATATCTACAATGTTATGCTTATCTTTAAAACTTTGTAATATAATTAAATATAATGAAACTTTGGCTTAAAGGATACCAAATTTAATATCATTGTCGAGAAAAGCGAGCAGTTGCACATTGATTTAGGTTGAGCAGAAAGCCAAAAAGTTTGTATATATATATATATTTTGGTGGTGGTGTTTGGTTTATTTAGACAAATAAGATTGCAATTTCTGGCTGATTTTGTCGTAGGAAGTGTTATCTGAAGGAAGGGAAAGGAAAAGGTAAAAATATGTGGCAATTAAAAAAAGAAGCAAAAGTGGGCTACTTTGGAGGCTTTTCTCAAGGGGAGTGTTTGTTTTTATTTGAAATTTGTTAGTGTGTTACAGAGTTTTGTGGGAGGCTTGATTTGGTGTTGGACGTGTGTGATTCAATTATTGGACTTTCACATCCCATTCTCTCAATGCCCTCTTCCCAACCTCACACTTTATACAAAGTGAAACACCATCACTAACGAAAAAGTCGAATGGGGGAGTATGCTAGATATATAAGTATATTTTCAATCTATATTAAAAAAATAATATATAGTTTTTGGTTATATTAAAAAAAATAAATTAGTTAGTTTTCACACTATAATTATAATATTTAAACTAAAAACTATATTGTAATAAGGTTCAGGGTAATTCATGCAGAAATAAATAGAGAAAATTACAGGAATAAGGACGAGAAAGACTTTTCTATCCCCAGTAAATATTTCTAGTTTTATCTCAAGATTAAATTTAGTTTTTTTAGTTACAGTTAGTTAGTTAAGAAGTAGATAATAAAACTAGAAAAAAATCAAAATAGAATCGTGTAAGTATAATTTTATAAAATAATTATATAAACAACTATTTTTTTTTGTCTGCTTTTGTTACTTTAATTATAAGGGCACTTTGTTAGATATTAATAACAAACTATTTTGAAATTTTGTTCTACATTTTAAAATGATTTACACTATTTTTTAATGCAAGGGGTAATTTCGCCATTATCAAAATGCAAGCACTCAAACAACAGAACAGGAGAGAGAGAAAAAAAACTGATAGACAAGCACTCAACACCACTTTTGATTATTTATTATTATTATTTTTAAATTAATGAACAAACATTTCTTAAATTTTAAAAATAGAATATTTTCTTTAAAGTTTATTTATAATGGTAGTTAATTAAATTGATACTAATTTATATGCTTCGTGTATAGTAAATTTTAATAAGGTAACAAGTGTCAACGTGAAAGAAATATCATCTAGATTTGATTTAATAATTGAAATTATAGAGAATAGATTATCTTCAAAATCCTTTCCTTTATTATAGTCGGTTACGTGTTGGGTAAATATTAATTATTGTGGAAATGACGAATTAGTCTTAATTTTTAAATTTATAGCAATTTAGTCAGTAAAATTTATATTTTGTGTCAATGGCCAAAAAAATGGGGTTAAAATTGAATGAAATTTTGTATGCATAGGAAGTAAATATTTTTATAAGCTTTTGACTGACTTGACGTTGAAAATGGTAAGTAAATGGGTTTGAACGGTCGTGTCAACGGACCCACCTAACGGTGGGGGTTTTCGGATGTACACTGATCACCACCGCCACCGCTCTCCGTCGAGAAGGAAGTCTGCATTGTTTTGATGGCTGATCATTTTCAGGAAGTGCCTCTTCCGCCGTCCGTCGAGCAGTTTCTTCTCCAAATCTGTACGCAACAGAATCAGCCACCGCCTGATGCCAAAGCGCGACGGGCGTTAGCTTCTTTGGGAGAACAAATGGCAATTGATGCACTCCACAAAATCTCCTCCTGCTCTGTTAGGAACCTTAGCGGTTTCATCATGCATATGGTTCGTAATGATCCTTGCACTTCCCCTCAGAACAAGATGGTTGCCGTTTTTTCTCCGCATACGAGTCCATCTTCCACTGGCTGTGTTTCTCAGCTTCAGAGTCTTTCGACTTGCTCCGCTTCTCTGTATCAAAGTCTTTCATCCTGTCGCGTTTATAGCCCACAAGGTTATTGTCTTCCCTTTTCTGTGCCCCTGTTTGGCTTTTCCGAAATAAGTATTCTTCTGCACGTACTTTTATGCTTTGAGGGTCGACGTTAAAACATTTTATGGATTAGGAACTGCTGAGAAAACAAACATTCAGCCGTCAACTCCAGAAAAATCTGCAATCTATTCATCTTTGGTTTCAGATAGAGTAAAGATTCCGCAATTTGTGGCTTTGGGTGAGCTTGAATTTAGAAGGGCGTTTTTGATATTGAGTTATATTGGAGGGTAAACACTTCCTTGCATTTATGTTTTTATTGTCGTGTTAGTTTATAGCATTATGGACATTATGCTGAAATCGAAGTGGTTTCACCCCTTTTATTCATGCAGAGAAAGCTTAGAAAGAGTCACAACAGCAGACCAAATTCAAAGTCTGAGCCAGTTGGCGATGGAAAAATTTGAGTCTGAAGTCTGGAAAGCATTTGGTGAAAAATACGTTAATAAGGAAGACAGACGAGTGGTAAATTTGATTAGCATCTCTAAATGCTGTAGGGTTATTTTCTTTTATGCCAAAACAGCTTGAAGGGGTAAAAGTTAAAACTCTCATTTTCTCCCTAAATCATGGAGGTGCTTTTAGCTCTTGAAAGCACTGAAGATACTCAAGTTGATGCTAATAGATCAATGGACTATTTTCAAATTTTTAATTCCAAGTAGATTAATTCTAATTATCAATCTCAATCCCTGTCCATTGATCTATTAGCAATTTTTAAGTCCTAATTTCATTTTTTTTTTTTTTTTTGGTTCTGTTAGTTGTTAGTTGGTACAGGGATTGAGATTGATAATTGGAATTAATCTACTATGTTGTCATTTGCCTTTTCTCGGAACTTTTTTCTGTTACACATTTTGTGAGGGGGACACTTTTCTTTCTTATGCACACACTTTCTCTTCTCTCTTTCTGTTGCAGTATGTTGATTGGGATCGTAGGAAAACACACATCTACCACTGTTATGTTGCATTGGATGGGAGTTATAGGTTCAAGGTTAGTGTATGCCAGCAGTATTGAAACGTTGATAACATTCTTTTAAGGGTCTTTCAAATAGATGATAAGCTTAAACTTTTGAGTTCAACAGTGATTTAACTTAGTCTCAAAATAGATCTTGTATTTCAAAACTCCTCTAATGTCATTTCCTCCTTAATTAATATTGATAGCTACTTGTTGGATCTCATGTAAATTTTTAAGCCCACAAGTGAGGATTGTTAAAGTATTGTTGAAGAAGTTTCTGAGTTGCCGTGTCACTACATGGGATCTTTGTTCAGGGTCCATTTTTGAACCATACAAAAACTCATCTGCAAAGGGTTTTAGGTGATGACAATGTTTTGATGGTCAAGTTTGCTGAAGACGTCTCTGATAGATGTTCAATAAGCCATCCTGGTGGATCATTTTATGCTTACAAAAAGATTGCTAGAGATGGCATTCTTCTTGGATTGCGTCGATATCAGTTTTTTGGTAAGTCTTTATGATGCCTTTTTTATGAATTCATTGGTGGTGCTTGTTTCTGCTGTCACCTTTCGTTCCCCACCAAAAAAAAAAAAAAAAAAAGAAGAAAAAAAAGAGAAGATTCTTGTTCTCTTAGCTTAAAGTTAGTGTTCATTATTTTAAATTTGGCTGTTTGTCTCATGGATTGGGTCTCGTACCCCCTGGAAGTTCAAACATCAATAAAATTGTTTCTAATAATTTTTTTCTGTTTGTCATTTCTTTCCTTTTATTGCTCATTCTAGTTCTTTTGGGTTGGCACATGTTGTTTCAATATTGAATTCTGTTCAATTTTTAAGCACCTCAAGTGTTTCTTTTCTCTTACTTTTGTGCAAATACATAATTATGCTCTCCTTCACATATATTGTCATCCAAAATTCAGCATACGTGTAATCACCTCATTACATTAGTTGAATGGTCCAACGTCTTTGATATTATTGGCTTTCAGCTATTCTATCTTCTCATGGCTTGTATAGTATTTTGGCCCTATGATACTCTATTTAGACAACTGATTAAGATTCAAGTTTTAAATTAATTTTTTTTGCGATAACTGAACTTTTTAGTCATTTTCTTATGCTTTTATGGTCTATGCATAATGGGCAATTTTTTTTTCTCACTATTGTTTTGTATGTATATCGAATAGTTTTCAAAGATGGTGGCAAGGAGGAAAAAAAGAAGAATCCAACCACATCAGCAGTGAAGTGCTATTTTGTCAGAATGGAGTCAGCGGCATACTTCGATAAGCTTCAACCTTATAAATTATCTAATAGAACAATTTTTGAAGCTAGGAGTCTTTTCATGCATCCACACACGGTGTCTAGTGTAGCAAGCTACATGGCTAGGTATGTTGGTGATAGAGAATGCATTTATTTAACCTAGCAACTTCTATGCCATTGCCCTGACCGTTCTGTTATGTAGGTTTTCACTCATTCTGTCGAAGACGATAAACCTCAAAATTGATTTATCTTCAGTAAATGTTCAAAGAATCGCGGATATACCTTGCAAAGTACGGTATTCTACCACTACTCCTGCAGCCTTGTGGTGGAGGGGAAGGGGATACAATTGAAAAATGAAAATCCCTCCTACTCCATACTTCTCGTAGTTTTAGTTGACTTTTTTGCTGCACGTTATATTTATAGCTACTTATTTTGGTTTATTCCAAGCTGCAGGATGTCAATGGTAATGCCATGTATAGAGATGGAAAACCACTTATACATACAGACGGAACGGGATTTATATCGGAGGACTTAGCTTTGGAGTGCCCTATGAATGTATTTAAAGGGCAGGCAATGCATGATGCTGACCTTAAGGTTTGTGATTTCATGTTAATAAACATTAGGGGAAAAATATCAGAGTTTACAATGCATGATTTAAATCTTTGCACGTGAAGGTGAGAAAATCCATATTGTTAAGTTTTGTTCTAGGGTTTGATATCCGTTGGTTTCTTGGAACTTCGTCATCTCCTGCTACCTTTTCTTCTTTGCATGATTGTTTTTTTTCCTTCTCACATATTTGACTGGTTATATTATTCTAAAACATGTAAATTTGTTTGATGTTTATTGTGCATGCTGTCTGACATTCATATAATAGAGAATTCCTGCCTTCGAAGTATTTCAGAATAAGACTTCGCAAGTAATACTGCCCGGGCTTGAACTTCGAGAACCAGTATGTGTATCTAAACTTTATCCCTTCGAGTTTCTATTGATTGTGTGGAGTTACTTCTTTGTTTTATGTAAACACTGACTTTTATTTAATTCTCTTTCCATTGGAAGCCCTTGCTAATTCAGTTCCGACTTTTTTACAACGGTCTTGCTGTTAAAGGAACATTTCTAGTGAATAAACAGGTATACTTTGTAGTTTAAGAACACCATAAGTGGTATGTTTTTTGGCATCCATCTTGCTCCTGGGTTTACAGTAATGATTACTCTGTAATTATGAGCTATAGGTTATTGACCTCATACATATTGTCTTCTTGATTTAGGTTCTAAAACTTCTCCATCTAGTATGATTATCCATTTCAGTGCCCAGAAGAAGTGAATATGATGCTTTGAATTCTAATATCATATTCACTGTTACTTTTATGTAATATCATAAAATACAACAGCTGACTTTCAAAGTTTATTCATTTTGCTATTCCAGATCATTTCCAGGAGTAAAAGGACGATATCCATGAAAATGTCGATGGCTTGGATTTTTAAATATATTGGATCATGTATAATTGGTGTTTCCATCAAGAAAATCTACTGTGGCATTCTATCATTTATACTCATTCCTAGTAATTTGGGTTGAGAAAGGTGGCTACTCTGTTTGGAGGACATTAATTTTTGTTTTTTCTTTATTTTTTTGAGAAAATGTGGATAATACTTGTGGAACCTGAATAAATGTTTTTTTTTTCACTAGCGAATATTGGAGTACAGCTGCAGTATAGTAGGACATACAACAGTTGAGTTATGCGTTGGTTAAGTGAATCAGTTTGTTGATAGCTGTTTACCAACAAGTATTGATTTTCCGGATGCTTTCCTTTTCACCTAAACATCAGTATCTTCTATTTGGAACCATTATTCTTTTTAGTCTCACAAATAAAGAGAAGGGCCTTCATGTATATATTTAATAGTTGTCTTTGCTAGTCTTGGACTGGATTTTCCAGCTCCTCTATCCAGAGTTATTACCAATATCATAACATGAAATCTGAGTACGATACGATTATATTAGTTCAACGCAATTCAAAATGTCCCCAGCTCTATTTTCAGTATAGATGTAATTTTCTTGTGGAATTATGTCTCTGCTATCATTAATCTACTGTTTTATGTTATAGTTCGTTAACTTAAAATTGCAGCTTCCTTCTAGAACAATTCAAATTCGCAATTCTATGATCAAAGTTGAAAAAGATCCAAATCTTGAAAATGCTGAAACAGAGAACTCACTGGAGGTGGTAGGAACCAGGTATCCAACATTTGATTTTTTTTTTTTCCAATGTTCTTTTTTTTTCTTTTGCCATGGTTTTGGAGTTCAACGTCAATTTCTTTCCCATTGGGCATATGATAGGGTTTATATATATTCCTTTGCACCGTTACTACATAGTGTTAGGAATATGGTATGATATTGTCCACTTTGAGTATAAACTCTCATGGCTTTGCTTTTGATTTCCCCAAATGGCTTTGCTTTTGATTTCCCCAAAAGGCCTCATACCAATGGAGATGTATTCCTTACTTATAAACCCATGATCTTCCCCTTAATTAGCCAATGTGGGACTGCCTCCCAACAATTCTCAACCATCCTCTTGAACAAAGTACACCATAGAGTCTCCCCTGAGGCCTATGGAGCCCTCGAACAACCTCTCCTTAATTGAGACTCGACTCTTTTCTCTAGAGCCCTCGAACAAAGTACACCCTTTGTTTGACACTTGAGTCACTTTTTGAGTACACCTTCGACGCTCACAACTTCTTTGTTCGACATTTGAGGATTTTATTGACATGAGGAAGTTAAGGGCATGACTCTCATGGCTTTGCTTGTACCATTGGAAATAAGAAATTTATGCTTGTTCATCATTAAGAAAATGCTATTGTTGATGCCTACAAAGAATTAAAATTTGGCAATTTTTTTTCTTAACTATATGTTGGGATAAATTTTGCAATCTTTAAAGGTTTTATTGCAATTTTCCCTGCAATGGCTTTTCACTTGTATATACCTTCAAAGAGTTTCTGAATAATGTGGCAGTTTCCTTTCTCTAATGATTTCTCAGTAATCCGCCAAAGAGGGCATATATTTCAAGAAACTTAATAGCACTCTTAAATTATGGAGGTGTCCCAAGAGAGTATTTCATGAATATCCTTGTGGATGCTTTGAGAGATGTTCAGGGTGTTTTTTCTAGTAAGCGTGCAGCTTTAAGAGGTATTAGGCTTTTTGAGCTGTTTTCTTTTCTTCTCTTTCAAAGTACTGTTACATATTTTTTGTTACTCTCTCGGTGGCTCTCTTGCAGTTTCCATTAACAACGGTGATATGGATGACTTTCTAGTTGCAAGAATGATTTTATCTGGAATTCCTCTTGATGAATCGTATTTGCAATATCGGTTGTCTATGCTTCTGAGGGAGGAGAAAAAGAGCTTGAAAAGCGGAAGGCTTCACGTGCCTGATTGTTACTATTTAATGGGGACAGCCGACCCCACCTGTACTCTTGAGAGCCATGAAGTCTGCATTATCCTGTATGTATTACATGCATGATATTTCAATTCGTCTTACTTGATTGTATGAAAGCATTTAGTGTAAGCATTATAATACGTTCACCAACTATTTGGCTTTATTGCTGGGGATGAGAAATTGAATGAAGAAAAGATAAGCAAAAAGTATATTATCTTAATTCTTTTTATACAAACATATTATATTATCTTTAATGCTTTTCAATTGATTGACAAACATCTGATAAATAGGATAGAATTATAACTGATAATTTACTTCTGTTACTTGAAATCCCTGCTTTTGTTTTGTTATTTTATTTTCGTTCATGTATTAAGTATCGACATGTTCTGTGTTCCTGTCCAACTAGTGAGAATGGACAAATCAATGGGAAGGTTCTTGTCTATCGCAATCCTGGATTACATTTTGGTGATATCCATGTTTTAACGGCTAAATATGTGGAGGACTTGGTACCTGTGGTGGGAAATGCAAAATATGGTATATTCTTCTCTTGTAAGGGTCCCCGTTCAGTAGCTGATGAAATAGCTGGTGGTGATTTTGATGGTGATATGTACTGGGTTTCCAGAAATTCTCAGGTTAAGACACATTCAACCTCAAACTTCTATCACCTGTCTTTTGCTTATGAGATTTATGCTCGAGTTGTTTTATGGTTTAGTTTTGTCAGTATCTTCTATTTCTGAATCGTCTGCACGCACCGTAAGTTGTTTTCTGAAATTACGACTTCACACTATAAATTTTGGAAAAAAATTCATTCCGTATTCATTCAATATAATAGAGTCACCGTATACCTATTCTATGTTCTTATTTTTGGAATTATTTCAGTTGTTAGAGTATTTCAGACCAGGTGAACCTTGGAGGCCAAGTCCTTCAATGGAAGTAATAACCAATATAAAGCCAAATGAATATTCTGCGGAGGATCTAGAGGAGGAGCTATTTAAATTATTCTTGACAGCTCGGTTTCAGCCAAGGTATGTGATGGAGTGTATCTATCCATGTAGTTTTTACTTTTAAGATTTGAGTGCGGTGAAGTTTCCCATCAGCCAAGGTATGTGATTGGGATTATTCTCTGGTACGTTCAGTTATGCAAAGAGTGTTGCAGCTGATAACTGGGTAGCATTGATGGATCAACTACTAATGCTGGGTGAAGATTGTAAAAAAGAAAGAAATCGTGTAAGGGCAAAGATTCTCCAGTTGATCAATATATATTATGATGCTTTAGATGCACCTAAAAAAGGTGGGAAAAAGGTTAGTTCTATTGAAGGTTTCTTCTGTTCATGACATTCCGTCTTTTTTATGAAATTGTTATACTATTTATGTTCTCCATGGTGTTTCTTGGATCCAGTGAGAGATTTGGAACTATTTATTACACAGACAATAGCTAGGTGGAGATCCATCATGGTGATAACTTATTTCTTAAACAAAAACTTCCCTTTTCAATGCAGAGCTTTCTTATCATCCTATGAAATGAAAAAAACAATATGGCCTTCATCTATTAAGAAAGGTATCAGAGCCAGACACCGGGTGGTGTGCTAGCAAAGACGTTGCGCCCCCAAGGGGGTGGATTGTGAGATCTCACATCGGTTGGAGAGAGGAACGAAGCATTACTTATAAGAGTGTGGAAACCTCTCCCTAGTAGATACGTTTTAAAACCGTAAGGCTGACGACGGTATGTTACGGGCGAAAGCGGACAATATCTACTAGCGGTGGATTTAGGCTGTTACAAATGGTATCAAAGCCAGTCACTGGTCGGAGTAGGGCTAGACCCTCTCCATAGTAGACGCGTTTTAAAAAATTGTAAGGCTGACGACGGTACGTAACGAGCCAAAGCGGACAATATCTGCAAGCAGTGGGCTTGGACGGTTACATATATATATATATATATATATTTTTTTTTTTCTAGCATAAGAGGCGTAAACATGCTTCATGTCTCTTGGAGTCATGACAGTTTAATCCTCCACATTTTTGACAGTTGATGTGCTGAACATGGTTAGAATGATCATGTTGAATCAAGGGCTTTCATGTGGATTTTTCTTCCCTTTTGATAGATTGAAGTTCCAAAACACCTGAAGGCAGGAAGTTTCCCTCATTTCATGGAAAGGGGAAAAAACTCATATACCTCAACTTCAATTCTTGGACAAATTTTTGATACTGTAAACATGTTTCAAGAAGAAGTGCCAAACATTGGTGAGTTTTTCACCGTCATAATTACCAGGTTTTTATTCACTAATGAACGTCGAAACAAACTCTTCTTTAAGGCTCCTAACGCCTCGGTTCTACAATATTCAGAGGTTCAAAAACTTCCTTGCTTTGAAGAAGAAGTGCCTGACGATACCTTGATGAAGTGGAAGTTTCAGTATGAGATGTATAGAAAAGAGATGAGGGACGCCTTGCAGCTTGATCCTGATGCCAAAAACGTAGCTGCTGAAGCCACCATTAAAAAGTACAAAGAGGTAACTTCAAAATCCAGTGATCAACACCTTCTTGTTAAATTGCTACTGATTAGTAATAATAATTGTTGTTAGCTTCAGATATTGTACGGTGCGGAAGAGCTGGAGGGCAGCCCGAGGTGGATGGAGGAGGTATACAAGGAAGCTCTTGCAATTTATCACGTCACATATGAGTATGCCATGAGCCATGGGTGTGTGCGCCATTGCAGCTTTGCATGGAGAGTTGCAGGTTCGGCTCTCTTCAACCTCTGTGCCAGAAAACATTCTGAAAACAGCTTTCTTTGCCTCCCTTCAGTTATGCGTCAGATTTTTTGTTCATCTTAGTTGGTAATAATTAATTATACATACACCGAGATGTAAAATAACGTAAATATTAGGGATCATATTAAAATATTTAAATTACCCCAAATATTTAACTCCATATTAACTTTATAATACATATACATATTTAACTAAGTTTAATCTCTAATTAGATACTTTTAGTGTTCAACATCCTTAAACTTTTACTTTTAATTCTAAACCTATTTAATAGGGTTTTAAACTTATAATTTACAAATATATGTATATATTAGAAATATAATTGATTTTATATCTAAAAGATTCATAAATTTTAAAAAACGTCCGTTAAAAAATTGAAGATATATATAGTATATTTGCAAAACATCCCAATTTAATACTCCAACTCTGCATCCAGCTGTCATCCACGTGCCTCTATTCTTTTATTTTTCTTTTTAAGTAGTGTCTCCATGTATATAAAAAAAATAATATTCTAACAATATATTATAATTATTTTGGCATAGATGGAATCATATGCTTAAACTGTTAAATGATTTATAACAATATGAGTGATTTTAAGCTTAAGCCTATCCTTTGGAAACTCATTTTAATATTGAGAACTTTTAATTTTGAAGAATAAAATCATTTGTAAGTATTTCCTCCATTAAAATAAAACAGAATTTTGACCGAGTAGTTTAATTATTATTATTTTTGAATGGAGCATCGAAACTTTTTTTCTTTTTCTTTTTTTTTAAATTAAAGACCGGTTAACTTTTAAGCTAGGTTGATTTTTGTCTTAGATGATTAGGTTAAAGTTGAAAAAGAATAATTAAATTAAATTAAATTTTCATTAATTTGTCCACTAATGATGCATATGGAACCTGAGAACCTAATTAATTTATCTTTTAATGTTTAAATAGAGATTATAACACTAAGATTTAATACGATGAAATTGAAGTTTAAGATGAAAAAATGGCCTTTTCCCTTCAATTTTGATCCCTACTATGCAGTTGTAGTTATTTTCATTCTCAAATTGGTCGAACATTCAATTGTTTTTTTAAGTATGAGTGGATAATTAAAACTTAACAAAAATCATTAATCTCTCAAATTTGTGAATTGAAATGTTTCCAATAATAAATAACACAGCAAATATTAAATAATTACTCAGTTCTACTCTAAAAATAGCTGATTAGATTCATAATGCCATTGTATTATTCTAAAAATAGCTGATTAGATTCATAACGCCATTGTATTATTCTAAAAATAGCTGATTAGATTCATAATGCCATTGTATAATAAGTAGAAAATTTATATGAACATCTTTTACTTTCATAAAATTTAATGCATATAGTTTTTTTTAAAAATTGAATTATGCAAAGAATAATGTAATTTTATAATATTCCATTCGACGAGAGAATAAAGTGTTAGGAATCAAATTTATTTATTTATGGATGGATCGTTAGGAATCAACTAGATTAATACTCTAAGGATTAAGTTATTCGAGGATTGTCTTGAATCTAATCTCTTTAGATAAAGAACAACTTCTTTTTGTTTAAGAGTCGAATACTTCACACACGATGGTAGAGGATTAATCCTAGCTGAATGCACATTAATCGCAAAATTTAATAAATTTAAGAGAAAAAAAAATGATAGGATAATAGTATGTATGATATGAAAATAGGCTTTAGCCAATTTTGAAGTACTAAAATGGTTGAAAATAAGCTTAATGTACTTTTTTCTAATTGCATTGGGTATTGTTAATTATATATATCTTGTTAACTTGGAGTTGAAGAACATAGAATAAAACGTGCTATCTTTAGAGGATAAAGATGATTTGAGTGTTTTAACAATGTTCTAGGAACAAAAGATCAAACTTTTGACTTTATTTACACTATCTGTAGTTAGATTTTATTTTTTTGTGCATATTTAAGTTCAACAAAACTGTTTATATTCATTTCTAGGCAGATTTTGTTTCTTGATTCCTCTTTCTGCCAATCTCTTTGCGTGGGGTGCTTCCAGTTTGAGTTGAGTGATGAAGAGCACTTTGAAGGAGATAGGTGATGGCGTTCAGGACATCAATGGAGAACACCGTGCTACAGAGAAGCAGCTCGGCACTCCACGGACTTCCTCAGTTGCCAGGTATATCCAACTTTCTTGGATGTTTGGCTTTGGTATAATGGGTTGTGGTTTGACTCATTGCTTAACACTCTCAGTTCATCCTTGTATGTAACATAATCCCAACTTTGGGAACATGAGATCCCACATCGATTGGAGAGGGGAACGAAGCATTCCTTGTAAAGGGTGTGGAAACCTCTCTCTAGTAAACACGTTTTAAATCCGAGAGGTTGACGGCGATACGTAAGGGGCCAAAATGGACAATATCTGCTAATGGTAGGCTTGAGCTGTTACAAATGGTATCAGAGCTAGACACCAGATGGTGTGTCAGCGAGGACGTTGGGCTCTCAAGGGGGATGGATTGTGAGATCCCACGTCGGTTGGAGAGGGAACGAAACATTCCTTATAAGGGTGTGGAAACCTCTCCCTAGCAGACGTGTTTTAAAACCGTAAGGCTGACGACGATACGTAACGGACCAAAACGGACAATATTTTCTAGTGGTGAGTTTGGACGGTCACAAATGGTATCAGAGCTAGACACCAGCCAGCGAGGATGCTGGGTCCACAAGGAGGGTGGATTGTGAGATCCCACATCAGTTGGATAGGGAAACAAAACATTCTTCATAAGGGTGTTGAAAACCTCTCCCTAACAGACACGTTTTAAAACCGTGAGGCTGACGACGATATGTAACGGACCGAAGCGGACAATATCTGCTAGCGGTGGGCTTGGCTGTTACACAAATGGTATCATAGTCAAGACACCGGGCGGTGTGCCAACGAGGACGTTGGGCCCAAGGGAGGTGGATTGTGAGATCCCACGTCGGTTGGAGAAGGGAACGAAACATTTCTTATAAGGGTGTGGAGATCTCTCCCTAACAGACGCGTCTTAAAACCATGAGACTACGATGATACACAACGGGCCAAAGTTTGAACTATAATATCTACCGGTGGCGGCCACTTGTAGGATTTGTGACAGTGAATTACCATTAGGAGCTTTTGATTCTTCCTCTTGATTGGCCTTTGAGTTGGATTCTTAGAATATTACTATTCACCGTAAAATGGACAATGTTGTTCTTAAGATGTAAACAATGATCCTTTTTGCAATCTGGTTTGATGCAGTGGCTATTCCTTGCTGAGGGATCCCCGCCATAACAAGGGGATGGCATTTACAGAGAAGGAAAGAGATGCTCATCATTTACGGGGGCTTTTACCGCCTGCCATTGCTACTCAACAACTTCAGGTTGCCACCGATGTCCCATTTTGAGTTTTTTAGTGGTCATGTCTTTGATGTACTTATTCATGACCTTTTCCCTTTGTGATACCAGGAGAAGAAGTTGATGCAGAACATTAGACAATATCAACTTCCTCTACAAAAATTTATTGCCATGATGGAGCTTCAGGTTCTGACTTTACCTACCATTTGTTTTTCTTCTAAATATGTGTGAATTTTGCTTCAATGGAGTTTGAAATTTGGTGTACAGGAAAGAAATGAAAGGCTTTTCTACAAACTTCTAATTGAGAATGTCACAGAACTGCTTCCTATTGTCTACACTCCCACAGTTGGTGAAGCTTGCCAAAAATACGGAAGCATCTTCAGGCGTCCTCAGGGTCTTTACATCAGTTTGAAAGAGAAGTAAGTATGCTTTTTATGACTTTCAGGGCTCTGTGAATCTTTATAACATTGAGTGATGCAGGGCTAAGATTGTTGAAGTATTGAAGAATTGGCCCCAAAAGAGCATCCAAGTAATAGTCGTGACTGATGGCGAGCGTATTTTGGGTCTTGGTGATCTTGGTTGTCAAGTAATTTCTATGCAAACATTCTCTGATGAATTAGACCTACTTTCATTCTAGACTGACTGATTTTGATATGAATTTATTGGATGTTTTAGGGAATGGGAATTTCAGTTGGGAAGCTTTCTTTATACGCTGCACTTGGAGGTGTTCGTCCTTCTGCAGTAAGCATCTACTTGAACACCAAATACCACGATGTTGTTCATTTCAGCTAATACCACATTTTCTTGATAGTGTTTGCCTATTGCAATTGATGTCGGGACAAACAACGAGAAATTGTTGAATGATGAATTCTACATTGGGCTTAAACAAAGAAGGGCAACTGGAAAGGTTCAGGAGGCGTCTTTGTCTTGCTTTTGTCTGGTTTAGGTACATTTTATATGGCTGCCTGTGTTCTATGCAGGAGTACTATGAACTTCTACATGAGTTTATGACGGCTGTTAAGCAGAATTATGGGGAAAAAGTTCTAATTCAGGTTAGAATATGTTATATATATATATATATATTTGATTCGTTTCTGTACTTACTGGTTGTATTTGAAACTTTCAGTTTGAAGATTTTGCCAACCATAATGCTTTCGAGCTACTGGCCAAGTATCGCACATCTCATCTAGTTTTCAATGATGATATTCAGGTACTGAAATTTGATACTCATTATTTGGGAAGTTGTCAAATTTTCTTATCCATACTCTTGTTCTTGTTTCAGGGGACAGCGTCTGTTGTTCTTGCGGGAGTTGTTTCTGCTCTGAAACTCATTGGTGGTACCTTGGCTGATCACACTTTCTTGTTCCTTGGTGCTGGGGAAGTAAGATCTCTCCTTCCATGCTTCCATTCCTCCCTCTACTTTTGAAAATTCCTTTGGGTAAATGGTCCTGAAGGAAAGCAGTGAGATCCCACATCGGTTGGGAGGAGAATGAATCACTCTTTATAAAAGTATGGAAACCTCTCCGTAATAGACGCGTTTTAAAACCATGAGGCTGACGGTGATACGTAACGGGCTAAAGCGGACAATATCTGCTAGCGGTGGGCTTGGGTTATTACAAATAGTATGAGAGCCAGACACCGAGCGGTGTGCCAGCGAGGACACTCGGCTCCCAAAGGGGGTGGATTGTAAGATCCCACATCGGTTGGAGAGGGGAACGAAGCATTCCTTATAAGGGTGTGGAAATCTCTCCCTAGTAGACGCGTTTTAAAACCGTGAAGCTGACGGCTGCCAGCAGTGGGCTCAAACTATTACAAGTATCCTTTCATTCCCACGCCTTCACATTCATGTTCAAATTGTTCTTACATATTTTTTGGCCTGGCTGCAGGCGGGAACTGGTATTGCAGAGCTTATAGCTTATGAAGTATCAAAACAGGTACTTGTGAAGCTAAACCAAACATAAACCTATGTTTCTTATAATTCATCTTCTGTTTTTTGTTGTTTTAGACAAATGTTCCAATTGAGGAGACCCGCAAGAAGATCTGGCTTGTCGACTCGAAGGTGGTAGAAAGTTTAATTAAGCTTATGACAGAACCATAATTATTTCTTTATGTGTTGATGCCATTGCCCTCTTGCTTCAACCATAAACAGAATGATGTTCTTGTAGGGATTAATTGTCCGCTCTCGTAAGGATTCACTTCCAGACTTCAAGAAGCCATGGGCTCATGAGCATCAACCTGTTAAGGATCTATTAAGTGCTGTCAAGGTGTGTACCATCTCTTAATCTCGAAATGCTTTGTTGTTGCTCACCTTTTCTCTCTATTTCAGGCAATTAAGCCAACAGTTTTGATTGGATCATCTGGAGTTGGAAGGACATTTACGAAAGAAGTCATCGAGGCTATGTCCTCCATCAATCAGGTTCTTTCTTCTCCCTCACTGATTCATGCATAAGCAAATATACATATTAGATACATGTTAAGAATCGGTGATTCGACAGCAAACGCAATAAGAACTCCGACATAGAATACTTTCAATGGAGAAGATCTATCGACCTAAGATGAAGAGAAGGGTCGAGAACTATGAGATCCCACATCGGTTGGGGAGGAGAACGAAACATTCTTTATAAGAGTGTGGAAACCTCTCTCTAGCATATGCGTTTTAAAAACTTTGGGGGGAAACCAAAGATGACAATATCTACTAGCAGTAGGCTTGGACTGTTACAGTTCGTATAAGAGCCAGACACTGAGCGATGTGTCAGCAAAGAGGCTGAGCCTCGAAGGGGGTGGACACGAGGCAGTGTGCCAGCAAGGACGCTGGACCCTGAAGGAGGGTGGATTGGGAAGTCCCACATCGATTGAAGAAGGGAACGAATGCCAGTGAAGACGCTGGGCCCTAAAGGAGGGTGGATTATGAGATCCCACATCGGTTGGGGAGGAGAACGAAGCATACGTATCTTTAAAAACCTTGAGGGAAAGTCTAAAAAGGACAGTATCTGCTAGCGGTGGGCTTGGATTGTTACAAAAACATATCCCCGGACAGAAACTGACATTTTTTTGTCATACCATTGTGCAGAAACCTCTTATTATGGCTCTTTCCAACCCCACATCTCAATCTGAATGCACTGCAGAAGAGGCTTACACTTGGAGTAAGGTAATACCACATGACATTTTAAAGCCAAAGTTTTTCCTCTCTTTTTCATTGGAACCTCTCTATTTACTTAGCTTCTATATGCAAATTGAAGGGCCGTGCGATCTTTGCTAGCGGAAGTCCTTTCGATCCATTCAAATACAAGGGAAAGACCTTTGTCCCTGGCCAGGTTTTTCTACTTTTATCATTATGTTGGATGAGTTACTCTTCATTACTGTTGTCCCATATTAAGAGCTGACATATTGAGCTTGTCAAATCTCAAATCAGGCCAACAATGCCTACATATTCCCTGGCTTTGGTTTAGGTATCTTAATTTCCGGAGCAGTTCGTGTGCATGACGACATGCTTCTCGCTGCCTGTAAGTAGGATTGTTTAGTTCTTAACTAATCTTGTCTGGTTAGGAACAACGAACATCCAGCTGACTTCTATATTGGTTCTTATTTTGTCGGTGACACCAGCGGAAGCATTGGCTGCCCAAGTCTCCAAAGAGAACTATGACAAGGGGTTGATCTATCCACCCTTTACTAACATCCGAAAGATCTCAGCACACATTGCAGCTAATGTGGCTGCTAAGGCATATGAACTTGGTGAGACATTTTGTTTGAATATGTTGCTATTCATGTAGTTTTGAGTACTCTTCCATAACATAAATTACTTACTCTCCAGGCTTGGCAACCCGTCGCCCGCGCCCGGCAGATCTTGTCAAGTATGCTGAGAGCAGCATGTACAGCCCTGTCTACTAAACCGACCGATAAATGTAACGAGATCTCGAGGTACTGGTCTGTAGTTTAGAGGTTTTATCAAAGCTCTGTAATGCATATGGTATTGTAATGGTATAATGTTTGTAATGTTTTTGCTTCATAAGTCAACTTCTTTATTAATGAAATAAGCATTTTGATGAACTTCTACTAATAAATAAGTTCTATTTTTTATTTTTAAATTTTCGTGAGTTATGAATCTTGTTTGATAAGTTGATAAATTTTTTTTGTTTTATCGAGATATTGAAAAACATTTATTATGTAATTTCTTTCAAATTTACGAATATTTATAACAAATTTTTTTTTAACTAAAATATTCTTAAAATATAAAAATTTATTAGATTTTTTTGACACAAAATTAGTATGCTTTAGTACTATTTGACACATCTTAGTCATTATCAAGTTCATCTTGAAATTAATTTATCCTCAAATAAAAACATTTAATAGAATTTTAATTTTAAAAAATAAAAATACTTTTTTTATAATCTAGAGATATTTTTTTATAATTAAAATATAAATTTAGTCTTTTCACAATTTAACTTTTCATAATATCTAGGCAGTAAGTTTTCGTGTTGAATTTGATGTGTTAGTTTCTATGTTCCACGTGTTACCCTTCCACCAATCACATGGATACAACGCCGTGTGAACTGTACAAATGAAAGTACAGGAACACGTTGATGCGACGTCAGATGGGGCCCACTTACCAGAACTAGTTAATTATCCTTGCTTTTTAGTCAGCCAGCTGCCAATCTCATCGACGTGTACACCCTCAGAGAATTTCAGCCGTTGGATCTTGAAAACGTGTCAGAATCATTTGTAGTGAATGTTTCCTTTTGCGAATTTTAAAGCAAAAGAAGATGTTTTATTATCCAATGAAGAGTCAGCATGGTTAGTAGACCAGAACAACGGCGTGAACTGAACACCATGGGATGAGAAAAGGACACGTGGCCGTCGAAGCGAAAAGTGATTTGCGTAAAGACGAAAAGAAAAGGAAAAACAGTCAATCCCTGATGGCCTTTCCTTCCCCAGATGTGTGTACACGTGCCCACATTATAGCTGTCCTTTCTTCTTCTCCCTTTTTATCTCTCCCTTTCCTCCTCCTTCCATTCTCTCTCTGTCTCTCTCTCTCTCTCCGGGAGCCTACCCACAGGGAGCCATGGACGAACCCGACCACCACCAACTCCACCAAGCCGATTCTCTTTCTGGTCTATCGTCCATACTCAGCACCGACGATTCCAGAACCTCCACCAGTTCTGGCGAGATTCCTGCTTCTAGTCTCACCGAGTCCGCGGCGGACCCGCGGTCCGTCGCGGTGACGTCGATGAAGGTGTCGGAACCAGGGAGGCGGAAGTGCGTGGGGAGGAGTAGTAGAAGCGGACTGCACTGGGGGCTCACTTCGGTTATTGGACGGCGGATGGAGATGGAGGACGCTATCGCCGTGAAGCCGGGATTAATGTCTTCAAGATGCAACCACGTGGGAGGTTGTACGGCTCCAGATTCCAGAACCTCCGGTGAGATCTCGCCCGTTCATTTCTTCGCCGTGTACGATGGTCACGGCGGCTCTCAGGTGCGCCCTGTTCTCTCAAATTATCGCTGCATTTCTCATCTAAAATCCGAATTAGGGCTAATTTTAGGCTGATCTTTACGAGAAACAGCCACCCAAAATTAATTTGCAGATAACCAGTTTTAGATTATTAATATTATTATTACGTAAGGTAATAATTATTGCTTTTTCCACTAAGCAGCAACACATGTCACTCAATGAGTGGTCCTGAGTGGAAAGAATTTTGGATGCTCCCATTTAATATAAGGACACGTGTTGTTGAAATCAGGGAGATCAATGGAATTTAAGATTTCGATGACGTAATAATGTTTTTGGGATGACGAAAACAGGGGTCTCGTCTGACGTGTTTTAAATAAATATATATATATATATATATATTTTTATGATGCACGCCCTTTCATATTCTCAAAAGAAGATTTATTTTGAGAGAGGTGAGCAGATCTGTAAGCAGGATTTCCAGCCATGATTTATGATCTTCAGATTCTTGGGGAGCTGGAAATTTTAGATCTAAGTTATATATATCTATATATGAACTGTAGGTGGCGAAATTCTGTGCGGAGCGGATGCATGAAGTGATAGCGGAAGAGTGGGGAAGAGAAGGAATCAAGGGGCATGAATGGCAGAAGAGATGGGAAGTAGCCTTCTCTAATGGCTTCCAGAGGACTGATAATGAGGTTGTGTCAGAGGCGATTGCAGCCGACATGATTGGATCCACGGCGGTTGTACTCCTTCTATCTGGCTGCCAGATTATCGTTTCCAATTGCGGCGACTCTCGGGCGGTTCTTTTCCAGCGGAATAAAGCGATCCCATTAACAGTCGATCAAAAGGTCACTAGTTTTGTTTCCAAACCATTATAATTTTTCCTAGTTTAGAGAAATCATTAAGGGGGCTGCTGCATTTGTTTTATTCATGGTGTTACAGCCTGATAGAAAGGACGAACTCATGAGAATTGAGAGAGATGGAGGCAAAGTCATAAACTGGATGGGCGCTAGAGTGCTTGGAGTTCTTGCCATGTCAAGAGCCATAGGTTTCCGCCTCTCCTCCCCTCCCCTCCCCTCCATGTCGATGTATATTTCCATGTGCCATTTCCTCTCAGCTTGACCATTGGCTTTATGTGTATGGATGATGTTCAGGGGATCGATATCTTCGGCCGTGGATAATTCCAGTCCCGGAAGTTAGTTTCACGACCAGGAGTGATGAGGATGAATGTGTGGTTCTGGCAAGCGACGGGCTTTGGGATGTAATGACGAATGAAGAGGTTGGGCAGGTGGCTTGCCATCTTCTCAGGCGGCACCGCAGGTTGTCGACAACCGATAACACACCTCCGGCACAAATTGTTGCTAATAATCTCACTGAAATGGCATACGGAAGAAACAGTTCTGATAACATTTCTGTCATTGTCATTGATCTGAAAGCCAGGAAAGGAAACCCACAGAGGCAGTGATAGAACAAGCTGGACATTCATATCGTTCTTCCAAAATCTTGATGTCTGGAAGGGAAGATTCTAATAGCTCCACCCTGTTCTCTTCCATAACTGATAGATAGCATACCATCTTTGTTTTGGTCACTGTTCTCACTACACTGCATCAAAAACATGTACAGAACCCACTAACAAAAATGAAAAATCTGCTTTACTTGGGCTAAACAGCAGGTGGTAGATCTTGAACATACCAATATTTATAATTCGCTCACTGTATGTGCCCCTAAGTAGCAATTTGGACGACACAATACATTTCCAGACCATACAACCTAATTGTCCATCACTATACAACATCTTAGCTTTGGCTATCTCAAGACCAAAACGCCAATGCAGAGTCCTAAATGATCTGGTTCCACAAGCAAAGCAAGTAGAAAATTGAAGCACAGCTAAAACTGTAGACGGTTAGGGGTGAATTTGGAGGTTAGCAAGATTAAAGAAAGCACCCCTTCGATGATTGAGTTGAGCATAGGATCCTTGCTCAACCACCTTTCCATCCGCCACAAAGGCAATGGAATCCAGCTTCTTGATGGTGTTCAGGCGGTGGGCCACGACAAGGGTCGTCCTTCCTACCATAATTCTATCCAGTGCTTGTTGCACAACTTGCTCAGATTGAACATCTAGAGCGCTGGTTGCTTCATCCAGCAGCAGAATTGTTGGGTTTCGAATTATGGCTCTGGCTATTGCTAGTCTCTGCTTCTGTCCTCCTGAGAGTTGCACTCCTCTTTCCCCACATTCTGTCTCGTAACCATCTTTCAATGACCTACACCCACCATCACCCAATAAAATTGATTCAAAATAACCAAGTCCAAGCATGGCCGAACCATTATGAAAAGAAAAGCAGACTTACGAGATAAACTCATGGGCATTGGCGGCTCTGGCGGCCTCCACAACCTCATTCTCAGAAGCGTCGAGCTTCCCAAAGAGGATGTTGTCGCGTATGGTGCCGGAATAAATCACTGGCTCTTGGCTCACAAGTGCCACATGCTTCCTGTACCATTGAAGATCCATTTCTCTGATATCCACACCGTCAACTTTCACCCATCCCTTCCCCACATCATAGAACCTCAGTATCAGTCCAATTACAGTTGATTTTCCACACCCACTTTTCCCAACTAGCCCAACGCTCGTCCCTGCCTTCACTTCCAAGCTGAATTGGCGCAGCACCATGTTATTTGGCCTGCTTGGATACCAAAAATCCACTCTCTTCATCTCTATATTCCCTTTTAGCTTTTCCAACATCCTCCCTCTCCCATCCTACCAAATCAAACAACATTTAAACAGAGTTCATCTTTGGAAATGTTGAAGATAAAGTTCTTTTCATTCTGTAATTTGCCAAAAAAGGGGTGTTTGCGTACCTTTGATGGGTCAGAAATGAGTGATTTTCGGTCGAGAATCTCGAACACTGAGGCAACAGCTGCCGAGCCCTTGGCTAAATCTGTTGTCATGCTGCCAGCCTCGGCAATGACCTTGCCGGTGCTTACTAAGATAAAGAAAGTTTTGAACACATCCCCTGCAGATATTTGACCTTTCTCCACGAGTGTTCCACCAAACCAGAAATCCAATGCCCATGACATGAACGTTAGGCATTGAGCAGACCCCATGCCAATCCCTGCAAACCATGATTTCTTTCTAGCTTCCTTTCTTGGTGCCTCCTGTGCTTTGTCGAAGATTTCAAGGACTTTCCCAATGCTGCTGAAGGATGTTACTATTCTGTGGTTATACACTGCTTCTACAGCTATTTGTGTGCTTTGACTCTGTGCCTTGATGAAGTTTGTGGAAATGCTTGAGAGGAGAACTTTCCGTGTGTAAAAGCAGAGAATTGTGAGTGGCTGGACGGCTATCATAACAAGGGCGAGCTTCCAGGCCACTGCTAGACCAAGGATCATTGCTATGGTCACAGCTGAAGTGGTTTGAACTAATAGAGAAACTCTGTCAGCTACAAGAGACTTGACCAAGGAAGCCTCATTGCTCAATCTTGAACACAGAGCTCCACTAGAATTTTGCTCCTTATCAAACCAAGCTGTTTCAAATGTCAAGATCTTTTCAAGTGTCCTCAGCCGAATTCTTTTCGTCAAATGCTCGCCCATATACGCGAAATTATAATGTTGAACAAGGTTCAAAATGATGGAAATCAGAGTGAATGAACAGAAAATCAACGAGTACGTCCTGATTCGAACTTGCATTTCGTAATGGCTTGGAGCAAAGAAAGCTGATATCATACCTCCAATGGTAAGTGCATATATAGGCTGCACTGCCCCAAAAGCTATAGCTGAGAAGCTTCCAGTGAGAGCTTGCTTCCATTCTGGAGAGTTCAAAGATAAGAGACGAGTAAAGGAAGGTGGCTTAGGAGAAGTTGATTGAGGGGTCTCCATAGGCAGTGGTGATATTGCAAAGACTGCTGGGCTTGATTTAGCACTGCTTCTTCCAACCGAAGAGGTATGTATTTCTATGTTTTGTTCAACATCATCATAGCTTGTTAGTCGCTGCAATTTCACTAGTTTTGCATAGTGACCATTTTTTCGGCTGATAAGATCATTGTGGGAACCAATTTCAACTACACAGCCACCACTTACAACAGCTATAAGGTCTGCATTTCTGATTGTAGATAGCTTATGTGCAACTACCTGATCATCAATTAGTGAATGAACCTCTAAATTTATCTCAAACTTGCTCAACTACTCAAAATTTAGACAAATTTGGCTTACCAGAGTGGTTCTTCCCAGAGAAGCTTGATCAAGCGCATTTTGGACCAATGCTTCTGATTCAGAGTCAAGAGCACTGGTAGCTTCATCAAGCAGGAGAATGGCAGGATTCTTAACGATTGCCCTAGCTATGGCGATTCTCTGCTTTTGTCCACCAGATAGAAAAGCCCCTCTTTCCCCAATCTAGGTTACACTACGACATTCAATTGATTTCACAAACAAAAGAAATGCAGATAAAACGGCAAGGAAGAACATTACGAACCTTCGTCTCATACCCTTCAGGAAGCTGGGTAATGAAATTATGAGCATTGGCAGCCATGGCTGCAGCCATAATCTCGTCCATGGAGGCGTCGAGCTTCCCAAACAAAATGTTCTCCTTAATCGAAGTTCCAAACAGAGCATGCTCCTGACTGACGAGACCCATTTTCCCTCTAATCCATTTAAGCTGCAATGTCTTGATATCGACGCCATCGATCTTCAAAACTCCATCATCGGCGTCATAAAAGCGTTGCAACAAAGCAATGGCGGTGGACTTGCCGCTCCCACTGGCGCCGACGAGGGCGACGGTTTTTCCAGCATCGACTTTTAGATTGAAATCCTTGAGGACGAATGAATCGGGGCGTGAGGGATATGCAAATGTGATGCGATCGAATTCAATTTGGCCTTGGAGACTGTGAAGAACATGGCCTTTTGTGTCTTCTCCATCAATCAATGGAATCCGATCAATCCTCTCAAATATTCGCGATGCTGCAACTGAGGCCTCTGTCATATGCTTCAAATCCGGAAGTGCCACTCCCAGCGACCTGCATTCCAAGTTTGTTGGAGTAATTCTAATGAATCATAATGTAACCATAATTGAATATACAACAGATCAATCAAAGCCTTCCCAAATTTATTGGAACATTATTTAAGGTCAACATGATCGTAAATTGGAATGCAGCAGTTTTGCATGCATTAAGTCCAAAAGAATGACGATGAGATCTCACATCAATTGTGGAGGAGAACGAAACATTCGTTATAAAGGTGTACAAACCTCTCCTAGTATACACGTTTTAATACTGTGAAGCTAACAGCGATATGTAATGGGTCAACGCGGACAACATGTATTAGCGGTGGGCTTGGACGGTTACAAATGATATCAGAGCCAGACATCGAACAATGTGTCAGCAAGGACGTTGAGCCCCGAAGGGGTGGATTGAGGGGTCCCACATTCGGGGCGGATTGGGGGGTCCCACATCGATTAAAGAAGAGAACGAGTGGTGGATTGGGAGGGTCCCACAAGGAACAAGTGCTAGCAAAGACGCTGGGCCCCAAGGAAGGTAGATTGTGTGGTTTCACATCAGTTGGGAAGGAGAACAAAACATTTTTTATAAGTGCGTGGAAACCTCTTATGAGCAAACGCGTTTTAAAATGAGCGGTTACAACGACATTCGATCGATTTTTTATTTCAAGCTTTCAAAACCTTTATGCAAAACCAAGATGAAACCTTAACCTCGATGCAAAAAAGATGGATAGATAGAGATTATATAGAAACGTACAAGCCAGCCAAAATGAAGGAGATGCCAGCAGCATAGATTTTGCCACCACTTTCGCCTTTGAACATCACCAAACGGCTGCCATACCAAGCAATCAAAGCCCATATAGCAAATGCCAGCCCCGAGCTGCCCACAGCCAACCCTTTTGCAATTCCTTGCTTTATTCCCAGCCTCGTTGTTCTATCCAAGATGGTTCTATAATTCTCCAAAACCCTCTTCTCAGCTGTGAATGAATATATAGTTTTTATGGAGCTCAGTGCTTGTTCAACTATGGCGTTTGCTTTCCCATACTCCTCACGCCTCTTGTTTGTTAAATATACCAAATATTTGCCGTATGTCACTCCTGGAATTACAAGTAATAATAGTGTTGGAAACACTACTATTGCTAATCTCCAACAAAAGTAGGTCGAGAAAGCCAGCCCCGAAAAGAATACCGATGAGTTCATAACAAATAATGGGACCTGTGAACAATGTTTTAGAGCCATTAGAGGAAGAATCAACATTGCAAATGAAGAATAAAGTTTGTACCTTTTCGCTTAGAACTTCTTGTAAGAGAGAGGTGTCTTTTGATATACTGTTGACAACCTCTGATGTAGTTGCTTCTTGTGAATCAAAAAACCCTACTTCTTGTCTCAGTACTGCTTCCAAATATTTATGTCGAATTTTCAATACTTGTCTCTCGCTGGTTTTACTCCAACAATAGCCTTCTACAGTTCACAAATGAAAGACATATACATACTTTAGTTTATATTATATAACAGCCAAAGCCTACCACTACTAGCAGATATTGTCTGTTTTAGCTCGTTATATATCGTCGTCAACCTTACGGTTTTAAAACGCGTCTGTTCGGGAGAGGTTTCCACACCCTTATAAGGAATGTTTCGTTCCTCTCTCCAACCAATGTGGGATCTCACAATTCACCCCTTTTTGGAGCCAGCGTACTTAACTAAGGATTCTTGTGGTTACGGAGAATCCAGCTACAGGAGAATCAGGAACATAGAGATTTCCCTCCTTTTCCGCCCGCCTCTTTGGTGTTAAGAATGCTGGTTTTAAGAATGAGTGATTGCCCTTCTCCGACCCTTACTGCCCAACCGGATAGCGGACAGCTAATGTGTTCCACTTATTGAACAAGGTTCTATGGTCAGTCCGCGACCCCTGGATATTGAAGGCATCCTTGGGGTGATCTCGTAGTTCCTACGGGGTGGAGACGATGGGGTCGGTCCATGGATTTTCCTTCCTTTTGCCGCATTTCGCCACTCGTTGTCTGGCTCTAATATCATTTGTAACTGCTCAAACCCACTACTAGCAAACATTGTCCTCTTTAAACTTTCTCTCTCAAACTTTCCCTCAAGTTTTTTAAAACACGTCTCACTTGGGGTTTGTTTATTGTTAGTCTAATGTAATTTGACGAAGCTTGAAATGTGGTATATTATCAGTTGAGGTATGTTTCGTTCTAAAATTTTACGAGACGAAAGGAGGTCAAGATGGAAATAATTGTCTCCTTAAGTAATGACAAAACCCAGCTGCTTTTCATGCAATATTCGTAAAGCAAAACAAAGATAAGATGAATGAAAAAGAAGGGTTTTTGAAAGTTACCCATAAAAGCCACGATCATCACAGCTAGCCCCAAGTAAACAAAGTATAAGCTGCACTGTTGAAAACCCCAAAAGAACAATGAGAAACTGAACCCCAAAAGATGGAAGAGAATTTAAATGAGAGCTACGTTTGGATTTATCCACTAACCTTCTCCACATTATCCATGAAGTTTTGATGGAGTTTACCATTTCCCAAGCTGTTCATAAGACTGCTAGCAAAAACCAGCAAACAGTTGGTGGACATTCCATCTCCAATTGCTCCAATTGTGCCCAAAAACATAAGCAAAACATCAACCCAATCAGCATATCTAAAAATGGCACCAACTGATTGCTTCTGATCTCCGGCTCTTGTCTCTTCCTTTCCATCTCTCGAACTCATCTCTGCAAATTGAGCTTCTCCTTCAATGGTGGAAAATGAAAGAGACAATGCGTTATATTTATACATAAAACAAAAAAAGTGCTTTTGTATTGATTGTCCATGAAACACAACTCCAAATGAGCATGAGCTTTATGTGGGGTTTTAAAAAAACACACAAAAATTCATGATTTTGGTGGGGTTTAGTTTATAAAACTTTTAAATGGGTTTAAACAAAGATGAGTAGTGGGCAATTGTCGAATAAAAGCCACCTCTTTTTGTTGTCTTTATTTTTATAGATTTTTATATTGGTTTATTTAGTGTTCTATGCTGATTACATATCAACCTTTTTATGCAAAAACAGTGTAACCATTATGTTCTAAAGTTCATTTCTCCATCGATTTTCATCACATTCATGATACCCTTATCGTCTTCTTTTCCTTTTCTCCCATTTATAATTCTCCAATAATTCAAACAAAAAGCTTAACTTAGTTAGTGTGAGATCCCACGTCGGTTGGGAGGAGAACGAAACATTATTTATAAGGGCATAGAGACCTCTCCTTAGCCAACACATTTTAAAAAACCTTGAGAGGAACCCCAAAAGGGAAAGCCTAAAGAGAACAGTATCTACTAGCGGTAGGGTTGGGCTGTTAAAAATGGTATCAGAGGCAGACATTGGGCGATATGCCAACGAGGAGGCTGAGCCCCGAAAGAGGGTGGACACAAGGCGGTGTGACAGCAAGGACGCTAGGCCTCGAACGGGGATGGACTGGGGGGTCCCACTTCGATTGGAGAAGGGAACGAGTGCCAACGAGAACGCTAGGCCCTGAAGGGGGTGGATTGTGAGATCCCACATCAATCGGAGTATTATTTTTTTTTTTTATAAGGGTGTGGAGACTTCTCCGTAGCATACACTTTTTAAAAAACCTTGAGGGAGAAGCATAAAAATGAGAGCAAACGATTGAGAAAACTTTTCTTAAGCTGTTACCGTTAATGATCCTGAAACTCACAATAAATGAGAAGAATAAAGTATATGATTAAGATTAAAAAAAAATAGATTAACATATAAACCCTACCGATCGAATCTCGGAATGGAAGATGCACATCTATAATATAAGCGTAGATTGATGTGAATCAAAGAAGAAAACTTTATAGTCAATATTAACAATGGAGAATAGTATAGGAAGATAATAGAATCAATTGCTTAAGAACATATTAAAGGAAAAGAATAAGAACATATCAAAGTTAAGCAATCTATGTGCTCAATGTTTTTGTTACATTTTTCTTACATACATTTACCAGCCATGTTGGTTAATGATTTGGAAGTTTGTCTCCTTGTCTTGTCCTTGCGTGGTTCTTTCTCTCTAAAACTAGGGTTAATTTTAAAAGTTTGGTATAACTTTTGTAGAGTAATTATTAAATAAAAAGTAAAGTATTTTCTTGATTTATTTAAAATGTTAATTAAAAAGTGGTTTTTTAAAGTACTTTAAAATAATTAACATTTTTAAAATTTTCCCAATCAAATCAACTTCATGTGATCATGACAAAATGTGTTTGGTGACTTTTTGAAATATCCATATGAAATGAGGAAATTAATTCTAAACTAAATTTTTTAACAAGGTGAAAAAAAAACTAAATATAAATATGGTGTGTACTTAAGTTAATTTTTGAAAAATAATAATTATTATTATTATTGAAGGGCTAAATAATAATAACTCCTATAGTATTGTGATTAAAGAGTTGAGTGGGTTGAAAGGGCAATTTGTTGTAGGGTTAGGGTTAGGGTTAGGGCAACTTTGGAGAATATTATGGGTACAACTTTTTAAGTAGTGGGTTATATATATAAATAAATAAATATATATATATTTGGGAAAAAAGGATTTATTATATTACTCATAATTTTTGGATTTATTATATTCCCTTTTTTCCAACACAATCATCAAATCTCTTCAAATATTGGATCCTAACCTAACTATCATTTCTCTTGATTTTTTTAATAGAATAAATGAAAAATTCAACTATTAACTCATTTATAATTGGTTTTAGATGTAATTATTATAACTAATAATTTTTGTAGATGTATATATAATAATGTGTGTACACGCTACTTTACATCAATATTTATATTTTAAAATGTGTTTTAACTTTCTATAATTTTTAATTATAAAAGAAACTTTTTTAAAAATGGAATATCGCGTTCTCTTTATTTGATGAAGATCCACATCTAAGTAAAGTCACTTTTGAATGTATTAGGTTCTTGGTCAAATATTCCTGGACACCTAATTAATTCATATTCCAATACATGTATTTGGTACTATATAAATGGTACACATTAATCACGTGAGTTTAAGGAGTATGGTATTAATATTATTTAAATTCCATGTGTTTCCACTAAGCTTTGTAGCATAATTAATTAAATGTGAAGTTCCATTTCATTTGATTTTGACCAAAGCCCAAAGCCCAAAGCCCAAAGCCCAATTTCTGTTTATTTTATTCAATCCAAAAGTTGACACGTGGATTTTTCCAAAGTGAGCAAGATTTGGCTGGGAATGATTTTTGGTATGCTTTTTAGGCTGATTTATATCCCACTTAATTTGGCTTTTAAATTTCTTTGTTTCTTTGTTGGGACCATTTATAATGCAATGCTTTTTAATCTTATTGCTTCTTTTTAACCTAAGTTTGTTTACATTATATTCATTAATTAATTAATTATTCCTCCACTAAAAATTGTCCTGCCATTCCTTTTTCTGTCTTAATTAATTAAATTAGCTAATAGTTTGAAGAAAAAAAAGTAATCAATTTTTTTAAAGTATTTTTAATAATAATAAAATGAAATTAGAGATTATCTGGTTGTAGCGGAAGCGGAAGTAAGATCGATTGTATTCACACGCCCACAAATATAAATGAATATAGAGACACAAAGATTTTTACATAGTTCACAGAAAAGAAATTCTCCTACATTCACATATGGTAGTTAATCATTATAACCAAAGTGTTTACAACCGTATCTTTGACACTACAAACTCTCTCTTACAAAATTTTTCCCAATCACCTCTAGACAAATATAAAATAGCAATGCAATGCTAGACCAACATTTATACAAACGTAACAATATTAATTCTCATACATGAATCAAAGCAACACTAATGTCCATAGAGATTCATGAATCGAAGTGAGGAATGTACCAAAATTATTGATGAATGTAAGAGATTTATGAACCAAATCTTGGCTACAATTCTTAATAGTTCAAATACTTTAAAAATTAAACAAAAAAGAAATTAAGTTTAGAATAATTAATATTTAATTAGAAGGGAATTGGAATCTTCCTCACTTATAATTGATTAAAGGGGGAGTTAAATAATAAAAAAGTTTATGTTTAAATATGTTATCCCAACAAAGGTATGTCGAATTGTCGTGAATGATTCATTAGTATGAACGCAAGTGAGGAGGTGGAGTTGTTGTTAATGACTTTATAACTTATTTTTTCCAATTATGGAAATTCTAAGTGTGTTCCCATTCCATCATCTTCTCCACTAAAACATTTTTATTTTATTTCCTAAATTTATAATTCTCAACTTTATATTTTTTATGCTCTCTATTTTCTTAAAAACCCATCTATTTTGATATGGAATTATTCGATTTTTTTAGTAGAATCTTCGTAGATCTATAATTAATGATAATATGTGATATTAATTCGAAAATAAAAAATTACTTTTAAAGATATTAAATAACTATAAATTACTCATCGATCACTCGCCCTAACTAACCAACTTATCATATAACTTAGGTGGCTCCTTGACATAGCTTGAAGGCGACATGTTGTCCGTACTATCAAAGTCATTATCTACTATAGTCTAATACGATTGTGGCATAGTCCACCCCATCATATGTTGTCCGTACTATGCCACTTATTCGTGTCCAAACGCACAATAACCGCTAAGATCATCACTTTACCAACACTTGCACCATCGCCATTCACTAAAATCTTCATATCATTTCAAATAGAAAAGAAGATGGCAAATCACAAGCTCATTGTTTCACAGATCAAGTTTACACGGTGTATTTGAAATTACAAGAAACAGGAAAAACTCACTGCCAAATCGCGAGATGGGGTTTGGTGTACAAGAATCAAATTTGATGGAATAAAGAAAAGAATGAAGAGAAAGTGGCTATAACTCTATGTTCAATCAACAATTGGAGTGGCAGCACAAGTACTCCCAGAGAATTGGAACACGCCATATCAATAATTAGCAGTTCTTGTGAACAACCCAACCACCTATCCTAGCTATCAAATTTCTTAGGCTGCCGCCATTGTGCCAAACTTTTAGCCAAGGAACCCAGAAATGAAACCTTTGGAGCCATTCCTTTCTTCCCAAACAAATGCTTCCCTCCCAAATCCGTATAAATCGGACCCGTATCGACTTTCGGTATACTTTTTTCAATCTGCAGAGCATGAAAACAACTGGTCATAACTGGCTGCCTAGGCTATTCTTTCATTACCATGGTCATTAAACTAGATTATCATTTTCAGATAGCCTTTTCTTGCCTAGCAAGAACCAGAGCGGTTACCTCCTCTAGGTGGCAAGCAAATTGTCCTATTTGGGCTTTTCCATTTGGGCTTCCCCTCAAGGTTTTTAAAACACGTCTATTAGGGAGAGGTTTCCACACCCTTATAAAGAATGTTTTTGTTCTTCTCCCCAACCGATGTGTGATCTCACAATTCACCTCCCTTCGGGGCCCAGCATCCTCGCTGGTACACCGATCGGTGTCTGCCTCTCTGCCTCTGATACCATTTGTAACAGCCCAAGCCCACCATTAGCAGATATTGTCCTCTTTGAGCTTCCCCTCAAAGTTTTTAAAATGCGTCTGCTAGAGAGAGGTTTCCACACCCTTACAAAGAATGTTTCGTTCTCCTCCCAACCGATACGGACAATTTTCCTAAGCTAACACACCAGTTCATTGGGCAGTCTTTTATCTTCTCATATAATATATGAGGCCTTAGCCAACTTACCTTATGTATCTTCCCATCTTTCAAGTAGTATCGGATGCCTGACCAGTTGATTGATTGAGAAAAATGAGAACGTATTGCAGAAATAGTGTACAAAAAGTTATCCACCAAGATTGCAATGAATACCTGCACATCCAAAAACAAATGCTATATTTACTAATCTAATCAAGAGATGCCATGATATAATAATTTAACCCAAACAACTGGATTGCATTATGTTTACCAAGCCTATCCTTCGAATATCAAGATATATACACATACCAATCCCCAGTTGTAGGAAGCAAGAGAGAGCTGGGGAGCCTCCGGTGACAGAATGTTGCATAAATGAACTTCTACCCTTGTCAAGTTCCACATTGAGAAGAGTTCTATAACAGTGCACACAGCAAGACTGCACACCATTAACATACCTATTATGGAAGAACAACAAAACAGTTAGCTGTGCCAACTCAAAAAACTTTACACGACAGCAAAGCTCCAATTCCAAAAACAATTCATCATATTCGCATTCAGCATCGAGCAAAGTGAACATGAAATGTAACCCGCTTGAGGAGTTTCTTCTTGAAGAAATATTGATAGCTAAAATGGAAAGCAGTGTACTCACCCACAGTACTAAAACCTGTTTCCTCGAGTGAGTACCCTTTAACGTAGAAACGTAGTGCTGCGACGACATGAATCATAGACATAAAGTATGGTGCCACAAACCCCCATGACAGATAGCAATGAGAAGTAAACAGTGCCCGGTTCATCATCTTGTTTACGTGTGACGTGTATGATTCTAAAACAAAAGTTTGTTTCCTCAAGTAATTCCAATACCTGCCATGTCAGTAAAAGAGGTCAAACATGGAAGTAAATAAACAAAACAAGATTGGAAGACTGTATTTGTCTATATAGATATCAGACCTTCCCAAGTTTAGATCACTAGCAAGAGGATGAGGGAAAATTGCAACAGGAGGTGATGTAATAAGCCTCTTATGAGCACCTGAAATGAAACAAAATATGAAGAAAGTTTATTTGAATGAATGAATTAAATGTAAATTTGTGCTTCTATTCCCCCTTTAAATATCCTCTCTTGATAAGGATCAGTAATTTGTATGTTACCCGCTATAGCTGCTAGAGTCATATCGTCCGAGTATCCACCATCTCGTAGTCCAGAGACCACTCCATAACTATCATATCTAAAGTCGTCAGCGTGCATCTGCAACAGGTCAATTCGAGTTATGACAACTTGATCTCTTACATGTTACAATAGTACAACGATGTTGAATCTACTTACCATCATGCAACCTCCCCAAAGAAAAAATGTCTTTCCACCAGTAGCAAAGCCCATTGAACAAGGCTGTAAAGTTGACACATAAAAGTACTTCAAACCCAACAATTCTACATAAAAAGATTCCTCTTCTTCTAGATAAAGTTGAAAAGAATACCATATGATATTCATAGATGCAGTAACTCCCTAAACTCCCCGAAGGTAAATCGAGAGGGTAT
Source organism: Cucurbita ficifolia (assembly GCA_033971965.1). Classification (NCBI taxonomy): domain Eukaryota; kingdom Viridiplantae; phylum Streptophyta; class Magnoliopsida; order Cucurbitales; family Cucurbitaceae; genus Cucurbita; species Cucurbita ficifolia. Next base: position 3,189,567 of record CM066972.1, read on the forward strand.
CCAGTTTGGATAAATATCTGCATACAATCTCAACTAGAATTAAACATATAACTGAGTTATGCAAGCAATATATAGTCCAAAAGAGACATCCAGACAAGAAATTACTCCTAATGAATGGTAACATACATCAGGGTTTTTTTCCATTTCAGCTGTGAGGGCTCCAATTGTTCCAGGATGTAGCCTAACATCATCATCCAAAAATAGCACATATTTGCTATCTTTATGCATTTTCTCCACCCCGACCTGCAGACGAGCATTATATTCTCAATGTTGATAAGAACCAAATCTTATTATATCCCATCATATAAAGATTATTTCTGAGACAAGTTTTTGCATCAGAAAGTACTAAATCAAATTTATCACATACCAATTGATTGTGAATTTTCTGGCTGCAAGTTGTTGCTAGACCAGCCACAAGAATTCTAGCATCAACATCATCCTGTAAAAAACATGCATACAAGTCAAGCAAGTGGATAGCGAAAAAAATGTTCCGCGACCCGTTGAACGCCAGGCTTCATGTAAACTATGAACAGTGATGACAAGAACTATCAATGAAAACAATTAGTGAAGAACAATGTACTTATACAAACCCTATAATCAGATAGCAAGCGCAATACAGCATTGTAAGCAGGATCCTCCGTACTTTCCACCACAAAAAGAAACTCTAAAGGGCCTCCGTAAAGGGATGTTACCTGGAAATTCATTGATAAATGAGAAGGCAACACAACATCTTCCAACAGTTAAAGGAAAAGGAAAGCTCACCTGAGTTCTCCAATTGTGTAAATTATGTTCTCCAAAGCCTTTTAAAGGCATAATAACAGTCACTCTTGGTAAATTGACCTGATTGGAGTGCTCGAGTTCACTGATGTCGTTGCAAATAAAGGCGAAGCTATTTCCAGCTCGAGCTCTCCCCTTTATACGTTTAATCTCTCTATTTCTGCACAAGGAATGAAAAGTTAACACGAGGCCAACGATCAAACAGGCTCAGGTTACTTGAGTACCTGACATAAGCAGCACAAGCCCACCCAAATGCAAGAATCAGGCAGATTAAGCATCCCTACAACAACAAAAATTCAAAGAAATGAGACAATCATCAAGTTTAAACTGAGAGCTTAAAGTTTGATGAGCCAAAAGCTTCTTCAAATTGCAAAGCACATTTCAAACGGCAAGAAATCAAAATACATTCAAACTTTGCCTTTCACCAACACTGATACTCAGCCACTAGAAAATACGAAGAGAAAAGTACAAACTCCCAAACCTGAGGTCTAAAAGGTATGAAAAAAGCTAAATTACCCAGAACGAGCTGAGAATACGAAATATCAAAAATTCAAAAGAGCGAAAGAAAAACCCAGAAATTGAAAATATGGAATTCAAAAGAGAGAAACAGAGGTGGATCTAAAAAAAGACAGAAACAAACCTGGATCTGAAGGAAAAGAGCGAGAGGAGTAGAAAAGGCATTGCTGAGAGAGAAGAGGAAGGAATCAAAAGCGTCGATTGACGTGAATGTTCCTCCCCCTCCGTCCATCGAAAAGAGGAAACCAAAGAAAAAGGGAAGAGAGCAATGGGAGGGCAACCAAGAAAAGAAACCCTAGAAAGGGACAAATGGGCGCATCCCTTTCTCCGCCTTGCCGAAATAATGAGATCTGAATGCACAAAAATCGTGGAATTGGAAGGAAAAACAGAGGAAAATGGAGAAGAAAAGAAGGGGGAAAGAAGTAAAGGAAGAGTCTTTATGAATTTATAGTGGGAAGAAGGGGGCGGGCCTCAATTGACGCGAACAACATACAGAATTATAACTCTCAAGTGTAATGTTGTGGAGCAGAGATTGAGGCACCAAAGCTTAAAACCAGAGACGAGGGAGAGACCGTTAGCCATGCCCGGCTTATTGTCTTTATACTTTATAACCTTAGCTTAACTAATTCAAACTCATAACATTACTCGTTTAATCTCAATTTATTTATTTAATTAATCCCTACCCTTCCCTTTTATGTCTCAATCAAATTATTCCAGTCATCCTGTCACATGGAATTTTGTTAATGAATGAATTCCCACTTTTAAAAGGTATGAGATTAGATGTTTGAATCCATTCCGTCGCATGGAGTTTTGTTAATGAATAAATTCTCATTTTTTAAATATATGAGATGAGATGTTCGAATCATTCTACGCGTGTTTAAATGAAAAATCTATTATTTAAGAAAAGTTTGGTTAATACCAATATAATGATTAGAAAATTAAAAAAAAAAAACTGTTTTTTAAAAATAAATTTCCCTCTCAATGAGGAAATTTGAAAAGGAAAACAAACTCGTAAAACTAAAATGCTTTGGAGCAATGGGGTAAGATAAGAACAATGGGACAAGAAGAAGAATAAGTTGGGGGGTACATACAGGGAAGAAATGAGTTGTCCATGGGCCATGTCCAACTTTGTTTCCTTTTATGAAGGATAAGCATGGGGAAGAGGGCGTGACAGGTCATGTCCAACATAATTAACTCAAAATCTAGTTTTGTGGTCCAGCATTCTCGCTGGCATATCGGTTCCCCTCTCCAATTGATGGTTTGGACTTTGTATTACAAATGATATCAAAGTTAAGTAAGGGGTGGTTTGCTCACAACGATGTTGGGTCCAAATGGGTGGATTGTGATGTCTCACATCAATTGAAGAAGGAAATAAAACATTTTTTAAAATCGTGAGACTGAGGACGATACATAGTAAGCCAAAGCACACAATATCTACTCAAATGTCAAAACTATTGCTCATATAATAAAAATTTGAAAACTATTGCTCATATAATAAAAATTGGTCGAGAGTTTTAATATATTTTAAAAAAAAAAATGAAGGAAAATAAATACACTTTTTCAAAATAAAAATAAATAAAAACTAAATAGTTACAGAAAAGGAGGCCTAAATTATTCACATTATATGCTAATTTATTTTTAAAAATATATTTGGATTACTTATAAAGAAATTATTCATATTTAGTGAGAGAATTGAAAATGCAACCATTCGTGCTGGCTATATTCGAGGGTAAAATAAAATAGAAAAAGTCTGATTTATAAATATAATAAAATATTAAGTAATTTTTTAGGGCAAACCCATTCTCATTCCGACCCGAACAGTATAGACTTCTGTAGCAATTAGCATTAACCAAAGGCGAAGAAAACCTATTCGCAATTTTCAGCCGACTTTTTTCTCTGTGTAGCTACGCCCACAGAAACGCCAGAAGAAGGGCTTGATCGATCAATATAACCCTCCGATCAAGCTTCCATGGGAACGCCGGAGACTTCTCGGGAGCCTTGTCCAGATCGGATCCTCGATGACATCGGTGGCGCCTTCGGTATGGGCGCCGTCGGTGGCTCGGCCTTCCACTTTCTCAAAGGCGTCTACAGTTCTCCTAAAGGCGCTCGCCTCCTCGGCGGTTCTCAAGCCGTCCAAATGAACGCGCCTCGTATTGGCGGTAGCTTTGCTGTATGGGGCGGCTTGTTTTCCACATTTGATTGCTCCATGGTTTACCTCCGCCAGAAGGAAGATCCGTGGAACTCGATCATAGCCGGTGCCGCTACTGGCGGTTTCCTCCAGATGCGTCAGGGCATGGGCGCCTCCGCTCGATCGGCTGTGTTCGGCGGTGTTCTGTTGGCTCTGATCGAGGGGGCCGGGATCATGCTGAATAAGGTGCTTAGTCAACCGCAGAACGCTCCTATTATGATCGACGATGCCGGTGCTATGGGCGGTGTTCCTGGTTATCCTATGGAACAGATTCCGGGCCTAACGCCGCCGCAGACTCTTCCTCAGGAGGCTGCGGGCTCGGGATCGTGGTTCGGAGGATGGTTCAATGGCGGACAGAAAAAGGATTCAGAAGCAACTCGTGGAGAGAGCGAAACGAAGATTTTGGAGAGCTTTGATTCGCCGCCGGTGCCGAATTTCGAATACAAGTAAATATTCTTCTTCTTTTTTTCTAAGATTTGGTTTGTTAGGGTAAGTGCATTAGAATTGAAATTCTATATTCACCGCCAAATTGAAATTGCAATGGCAAGTGTTTTTTCATTGTTTTTTGTTCTGGAACAGTTAGTCTGTAACGTTGACATTGTAGAACAATATTCTATCAATTTGAACACCATTTACCAAGTTAACTGGGGAAATGGCAAGGAATTCTGAAGCCTGGTTTAGGAATTGTCATGAATTTCCCCCCTTCTGAAAAATATTGAATGAGCGAAAGACTAAACATGGATTTCACCTGTTCACAGAGCTGCACACCATCAGACATGAAGTCGTCTGCGAAATGAAACTATAAACATTAACTCTTAGTGAATAGTATCCGAAACATCTTTGTGCTCAAACAGTCCATAACAGCTGGTGCAGCCCATCCCTATTCAAATCACAACCCATCAAAACCTCAATGAACTATTGAACTAATTGATCTTAAAGTAGTGGCTAAATTATAGAACATATCCTAACTTTGGATCTTGTATCAATAATAGGCTTGAACTTTGAAAACTTGCATTAACCCCACATGGTAATTGAAAATTCTATGGCAACGTACATGGATATGGTTCTTTCAAAGGAGAATGGGTTAGCTTCTTCATTTTGGGGTTAGCATTAGAGCTAAAAGGAAAGGTTAGGGGAATGAGCATTTTAAGTTAGGTTAAAACTGAAGAAGATTACACCATTGTTACGAAGAAGACAACGGTTGACTAACGTTTTGTTGGAGAAGGACGGCCCCTTCCATTCCTTTTGTTGCTGCCCCACCCTTCATTCTTTTTGATGTCGGTGTTCATTTGGGCTGCTTTAAACATGTCTATTTGGTTGTTGGCGTTGTTGTAAGACTAAGGCTGAGCTGCTGTAAACCTTGGGCTGCTCCATTTTCGATCCAACTTTTTGGTACGTTTTGTTTATGTTTCCAGTTTTTTCTTCCTACAATGTTTGTTGTATTTTTTTTTTGGTTGTATTATACTTATATTAGATATCAAATTTGCAAAATTTAAATAATAAAAATTTGTTCCATCAAAGAAAATATATTTTTCTCTTTCATGTTCGCCTATTATATGATTTTGATAAATAGAGGTAGTTTCAAGGAGTTTTCTTTAGAGTTATGCTAATGGAAAATTATTGTTTTAATTATTTTGAATATTTGGTTTATTGAAGACATTTGTTGAAGAATTTTGTATTTCATGACTTAATTTAGAACCATATTGTATTCATTTGTTTATGGATGGTTTGTTTATATATGATTGCGAAACCTAATATAAATTATATTATATTTTTATATAAGAAAAATTATGGACTTTAACCATTATATTTTTCTTTCTTTTTCTAATATTATTTAACCATTTTATTTTACTTTTATATATATTATTTTAAAGTTGCCGTCTAAACACAAATTTTAACAATCTATGTGCAAGTATTTAATGAATATTCACCAATCTATGTGAAAGATACCTTTTTGTGGAAGGAAACGGTGAGTACTTTGATGTATTTTAAAAATACTCTAAAATTTTAAAAAAAATTCATTAATACCCTTCAATTAAAAATTCTTAATCATTAATCATGTATTTATATCTCATAAATAATCTCCACCTTATAGATCATCGTCAAGCTTTTTTTTTTTTTCTTTTTTCTATAATAAATTTAATGGTATTAATGTTACTTTTGAAAGTCTTGACTATTTTGAAAATATGATATTAACTGTTTAACGGCACTAAATATTATTAAAATTGGCAGATAAATATATTTGAAAGGGAAATTTTGGTTGGCCAAAAAGTACCCGAGTAGAAAGTTGTGCACTCGCTAGTGATTGACGGGGTGGTTGGTCAATTCAATTGTTCCTAAAAGTCCAGGATGTAATTATTAAGAAGTTTGAACACCAAATTCTAATAATGAATGCCCCAATTTATATTCATCTTTTAAGGATGCTTTGAAAAATTAATAGGGACTAAGTTAAAAACATATATTCAGTCTAAATTTTAATTTGTAACTTTAATTCTCATAAAATCTTTACAACAAGAAATTAAAATTTAAACTTTAAGAAATAATAAAATAATAAAAAGATTATCAATGTGGAAAAAGAAAAAATAACGTAGTGGTAATTATTTAGAATTGGAAAAGGCGAAGCAAATGATGGAAGAAAGGCAGTGCTGCCCTACTTTTGCAATTTTTCCAATCCCACTGCTTTCTGCTCTCTTTTCTTTTTTTCTTTTTTTTTTTCTTTTTCTTTTTTACTACTTTCGTTTTTATTTCTTTTTTTTATTTCAGTCTATATATGTTTTTTTCTTGGTTCTATTTTCATAATATATTTTTATATACCTAATTTTAGTTTATATATTTTTAGTAATCATATAATTAGTCGTTGAAAGTTACTTTTAAACGAAATGGATTAAATAATAATTTTAATGTAATAGATTATGTTTCCCAAAATTTATAAAGAAAAAAATTAATAGAACTTAAATATTTTTTTGAAAAATTTAGCAATAAACTTACTATAAGGACTAATTAATTATTTTTTGAAGTTAAGTTACTACAATTTAACTTTTAAAATTAAATGGCTAAAATGAAATAAAACTCTCTATAAGATTTTGTTATTAATTTAAATGACTTGATCGAGTTAATTTAAGGAGGGCAACATCTAATAAAAACGATATATTATTAATTAAAATATTAGATGATCGAATTATCTCGACTCTAATATATTGTTAAATTCGGTCAAGATCATACATGTTTATGTTTGAATTAAGCGTTGGGTAAGTGCTTTCATTTTTGTTTTTTTTTAAAGAAAATGAGAGATTTAAATTTAGTATTATATTGTATAAAACTTTCCTTAATGGATTCATGAGTTAATAAATAGTTATGAATTAAAGCAAAGATTTAAAATATTTGCCAAAGTTATTAGATTTACTTTCAAAAATTAAAAAACAAACGTGTTTAGAGTAAACTTGAAGTCGTTAAAATATGTTTTTTTTTCTTACGGTAGAGATTTTTAGTCATTTATAATTTAAGGAATTTAATTCAAAACTTTACTATAAAATTTATTTTGTTAATTAATATTTTGATGATGAAAAAATCATATAATTTAATCAATAATAAATTAATAATAGTTTTTCACGTGGGAGAAGTTGGAGATGGAAGCTATTTGCTTATGCGTGCAAATTTTGATTTCGTGCTGATCCATCTTATCTTCCATGTTAACCGTAAAACACGCTTAACGGTTGGAGTTTCTATGATTGAACTACCGTAAAAAAATAAAATAAAAAATCTTTTTGGTATAAGTAGCCGTTTTTAATTATTGTAAATCTTTTTTCATTATTCTATTTTCAAGATCGCTCTTATTTTGATGTGCTATTCGATTCATGTACCTCTTCTTTACATTGGTATCACACGTGAAACTAAATATACGTATAAAAAAGATGCTTGAAGATCGAACCATCATAATTATAATATCAAAACTTTGACTAACTTGGATTGAATACATAAAATTTGATAAGCATATGAATTATTATAATAGATCTTAGGAAAATAATGGAAGACTTTGTTTAGTTTGTTTGGAAAGTCTAAAAGAAAAAAAAACGGAATAAAAGTAGTGAAGTGAAATGAAAGTGGGAATTTTAATTATAATTATAATTGCTTTTATTTATTTATTTATTTTAATATAAAGCAATTATGTCCCTTGGTTTTGAATCTTGAACACGTTCCGTTGACTGACGCCAACCTTGACTTTTCAAACCTTTCATTTACCGGTACTTTTCGTTGCCACGAAATTTCCTGCCCTCTCTCTCTCTCTCTCTCTCTCTCTCTCTCTCTCTCTCTCTCTCTCTCTCTCTCCTGTGTGAAAGGGACAATTTTTTCTTTTAAATTATGAAACAAAATTAAAAAGTAAATCTTTTCTTAATAAATATGAAATTAATACTATTTTCAAAAGTTAGATTGAACGTCATTTTTTTCAAAGTGATTGGTCCTGTTAGGTTATTTAGGACTGTTTCACATTGAAAACTACTTATGAGAGAAAATCTAACAAAACTAAAGGGCACGATTTTTGTGAGTATTTGACACCATTGATTTATTGAGAGATAAGTGATTGTGAGATTGTTTATCTGGGAACGAAACATTTGTTATAAGAGTGTAGAAACTTCTCCCTCCCTAGATGCATTAAAAAAACTGTGAGCATAATTGATCAAACTAAACAATATCTACTAACGGTGGGTTAAGAGCTATATCTTACTCACGGTGGGCTCGAACTCGAACTTGAGTTCGGTAAAGAAAAATGTTGTTATAGGATCTAGAGTAGTAGTATAGCACTAGGTTTTTTTTTGGAGTAAAAAACTACAAGTGGTGGTAAAAGAAGAGAATAAAGGGAGTGAGGTCCATTTTATAATTAACCCTTAAGAGGCGACATTTTCAAGCAAACATAAGCTTCGGCTATGACCCTCCTTTTGCATTCACACCTTCACCTGCAGCTCCCAAACTCCAATAATAATCAAAATCTTTCGCAGCCGCCATAGCCGAAGAGCTATCAAACAACAACACCAACACTTCATCATCTTCTCCACATGACGACGACGGCGTTTCTTTCTTCCCTTCTCCTTTTTCTGGAAACCATTTCTTTCCTCCTCCTCCTCCTCTGTTCCCACCATGCCAATTCCCAACTCTACCAACAAGAACACTCTGTTCTGCTCCGACTGAACCAGTTCTGGAATAACCAAGCCCCAATCGCCCATTGGCGGTCTTCAAATGCTTCTCATTGTACATGGCCGGGGATTCAGTGCACTAACAACTCCGTCACTGCTCTGCTTTTCAATGGCTACAATTTGAACGGAACCTTCCCTCCTTTCCTATGCGATCTCAACAATCTCACCCACCTTGATCTTAACCTCAATTACATCACCAGCGGCTTTCCTACCACTCTGTACAATTGTTCGAAGCTTAATTACCTCGACCTTGCGCAGAATTACTTCGTCGGTCCAATTCCCGATGATGTCCACCGCTTGTCTCGCCTCCAATATCTTAATCTCGGCGGCAACGGCTTCTCCGGCGAAATTCCGGCATCCATTTCTCGGCTGGCAGAGCTTCGATCCCTTAATCTTTATGTGAACAAATTCAATGGGAGTTACCCATCTGAAATCGGTAACTTGTTGAATCTGGAAGAATTACTGACGGCTTATAATTCATTTCTGCTACCGGCGGAATTGCCCCCAAGTTTCGCCCAATTGAAGAAATTGAAGTATATATGGATGACAGAAACGAACCTAGTGGGTGAAATTCCTGATTGGATCGGGAATTTGACCGACCTCGAGACGTTGGATTTGTCGGAAAACAATTTGACAGGGAAAATTCCCAGCAGTTTGTTTATGCTGAAGAATCTCAGTTTCGTTTATCTGTTCAAGAACGATCTGTCCGGAGAAATTCCGTCTCAGATTGATTCAAAAAATATCGAAGTATACGACCTATCAGTAAATAATTTGACCGGGGAAATTCCGGCAGCTATCGGCGATCTTCACCAATTGACGGCTTTGCTTCTGTTTTCAAATCGATTACATGGAGAAATCCCTGAAAGCATCGGACGTCTTCCATCATTAGATGATGTCAGATTGTTCGACAACAGTTTAACCGGCACGCTGCCGCCGGATTTCGGCCGGAATTTGCATCTCAAAAGTTTTCAGGTGGGCAACAATAAGCTTACTGGAAGGTTGCCGGAGCACTTGTGCTCCGGCGGTAAGCTCGTAGGAGTTACTGCAAACGAGAATAATCTTAGTGGGGAATTGCCAGAGTCGCTTGGGAATTGCAGCAGCTTGTTGATAATTGATGTTCATAAGAACAACTTTTCTGGGAAAATTCCGGCGGGTCTATGGATGCCTCTTAATTTGACATATGTAGTGATGAGCGACAATTCTTTCACCGGTGAACTCCCTGAGAGATTCTCAACGAATCTTGCGAGATTGGAAATCAGTAACAACAAATTTTCAGGGAAAATCCCATCTGGGTTATCTTCATTATGGAATTTGACTGAGTTTCAAGCAAGCAATAATTTATTTACAGGACAAATTCCTGAAGAACTCACTGTTCTTTCAAAGTTGAACAAGCTCTGGCTTGATGGAAATCAACTCACCGGAGAGCTTCCACAGAATATCATTTCATGGAGATCATTGAACAATCTTAACCTCAGTCGAAATCGTCTTTCAGGTGAAATTCCGGACGAACTTGGTGGTTTACCAAGCCTTACTGATCTTGATCTCTCAGAGAATCAACTTTCCGGGATGATTCCGACTCAACTAGGAAATTTGAAACTGAATTTCCTCAACCTCTCCTCAAATTTGTTGTCTGGGATAATTCCCTTGGCACTTGAAAACTCAATCTATACCAGAAGCTTTTTGAACAATCCAAATCTTTGTTCAAACAACGCAGTTCTAAATTTGAATAGCTGCAATTTGAGATCTCGGAGTTCAAGAACGATTTCATCGCAGCATCTTGCTCTGATCGTGAGCTTGGGTGTTATACTGTTCATACTCTTTATACTTGCTGCTGTGTTCACAACCAAAATCTACTGGAAAACTGGAAACAGAGAGGATATTGAATGGAAATTGACCTCATTTCAAAGGCTGAATTTCTCGGAGGCGAATCTTTTATCTGGGTTATCAGAAAATAACGTGATCGGAAGTGGTGGATCAGGGAAAGTTTACCGGATTCCGGTGAATAATTTGGGCGATACAGTGGCCGTGAAGAAGATATGGAACAACAGAAAGTCAGACCACAAGCTGGAGAAAGAATTCATGGCGGAAGTGAAGGTTTTGAGTTCGATTCGCCATAACAACATAATCAAACTCCTCTGCTGCGTTTCCAGTGAAACTTCTCGGCTTCTCGTTTATGAGTACATGGAGAAGCAAAGCTTGGACAAATGGCTGCACAAGAGGAACTCGCCGCCGAGAGTTACAGGTATGGACCCTGATCACGGTGTCGCCCTCGATTGGCCGACGAGATTTCAAATAGCGGTGGGGGCAGCACAAGGCCTCTGTTATATGCACCATGAATGCTCACCTCCGGTAATTCATAGAGACTTGAAATCAAGCAATATCTTACTCGATTCAGAACTCAATGCCAAAATAGCAGATTTTGGCTTGGCCAAGTTGCTGGTAAAACAGGGAGAACCGGCTTCAGTCTCCGCCGTGGCGGGTTCTTTCGGATACATAGCTCCAGGTAAGAGACTTGCCCTGTTTCAACCCATAAAAGAATTTGATTACCAAAACTGAAAGCTTGTTCTTTTCCTTGTGCAGAGTATGCTCAAACACCAAGAATTAACGAGAAGATCGACGTGTTTAGCTTTGGGGTAATTCTTTTAGAGTTGGCGACTGGAAAGGATGCCCTCAATGGCGATGAGGACTCGTCTCTGGCAGAGTGGGCTTGGGAGTGCATTCAACAAGGCAAGCGAATAGCCGATGTATTGGATGAAGATGTGAAGGAGCCGCATTATCTTGATGAGATGTGCAGTGTTTTCAAACTCGGAGTGATCTGCACTTCTAGTTTGCCAACTAACCGGCCAACCATGCACCAGGCTTTGGAAGTCTTGATCCGTAGTCGGACCTCGACACCCCGAAATCATGGAGAGAAGAAACTCGGATCGTGAAAGTATACCGAGAAATGATAACGGTTACTTGAAAAATGAACGATCAAGGTTCTCTCCATGTAACAGTTCAAGCTCACACCACAGATATTATTCGCTTTGATTTGTTATTTATTGTCGTCAGCCTCACGGCTTTAAAACGCGTCTACTAGGAAGAGGTTTACACACCCTTATAAAGATGTTTAGTTTTCCTCTCCAACCAATGTGGGATCTCACAATCCACACCCGTGGGAGCCAGCGTCACTGTTACAGATGGTATCAGAGCCAGCCACCGAACGGTGCGAGGCACTGGTCGGAGTAGGGCTAAACCCTCTCCATAGTAGACGCATTTTAATGAGGCTGATGACAATAAGTAACTGTCCAAAGAAAACAATATCTAGTAGCGGTAGATTAGAGCTGTTACACTTCAATAGTCTCACTTTTTACAATCAAGATTCACCATCACGTCGAGACTAGGAGTGCACTCCTCAGAGCAGAAATGGCTATGGAGTTGGCAGGTTGCCTTGGTTAGTCTGTAAATTTTGAATAACGAATCGATGTCATGTCTATTTTAGCTTAAAACTAGATGATAACCACACTGATAATAAAATAGAGCTCATTCAGCTCAAACAGGCCAAACGGCTACGCTTTGTTAACCTTCTGTTCGAGCATTTTCAGTTTCTCGTTTGGAAGCTTTGGCTTTCATCGTGAAAGAACCATACCACCAAGTAAATGAGTATTGAACAGTGATGATACGATAAAATGGCAACCAGAAAGAACAATAAAAACGAAATCTTCTTTATTTGTATGCTTGATGACAGTTGCTATCATCTGTTGATGGATTGAACTAATTCGAAAGGAGAATTTCAAGAGCTTGCAGAAAAAACATATGGTCCTAATTTATTCGACAGAGGAACTCCAAAAGGACGATTTCATCGGAGACGATGGCGTCCTCATTTATTAACCATGTCAAAGGAAAGGACTTGTGCCCCAACGACATCAACGACATCAACATCGGCTTCAACACCACAAGGATAGGGAGCCACTTCAATTTCTTGGGAGTCTTTTGCAGGCAACTCTAACACATAATTGATCCATTGCTGGAAAGCATATGCTCTGGACCATAAAATGAACGAGACTTAAGAGTCATTGAAACGAGGAGCCTAAACAATATCAAGTACTCAGAAAAATAATACATGTTTCATTTCTTTTGAGCTACCTTGGCTGGCATTGGACTCCTTTTTTCAGGACTCCTCTACCCCAAGATACTGGGAGTGTGATGCTGCGAGGAGGGCTGCTCCAATGCCAGAGCCATCGTTCGAGAGTTCGATCACAAAGTTCTCGGCAATTTCATCTCCCAGTAATTCCTTGAGTGTACTCTCTAAGGTGTTTCTAAATTTCGTGTAATGCTCAAATAACCCTCCATCCACAGCTATGACAGATTTCTGGTTATCCCCATCTTTCGGGGTGTCTCTTCCCAATTTCCTGATAATCCCATAAATCCCAGCAGCCGATAAGCGTGCCCCACGAGTGGCAACAATGTTGCATAGCTCAAAAATGATTTTTCTCATCGGGAGGGGGCTGTTAGATACCTGACACAAAAGAGCAAATTAGAATGTTGGCGAAAGGTGAGCTTTTGTGATCGTTCCAAATTCTTTCTTTCACGTGTCGTGAATCGACAGACTCAAACGACCAAGAAAATTGATCAACTGGTTCCTGAAAATGAGCAGTTTATGGAACGAAATGAGAAGAATGGGAATTGAATCTGAACCTCCAAAATGTCGTTCAGCTTGCTTCCGATAACTTTCAGGTCTGGAGATGTGTCGTGATGCATAGCAGACATGTCAGGAGTCCTGCATAAATATCAACAAAAAATTAACACAATAATTACGGGTCGTTTCGATCCGTTTAGTCAAAACCAACTTAATAATTGAGGTTTGTTTCTGTTCAAAAATAAATAAATGAACGCACACATGTGAACTACTCCTCCATTCTACAAATGAAATAATGAAAACGGCAACATTGTGAATGGCCTGTATTTACACCAACAATTAGTTCAGCAATTTGTTTTTCTTTTTCCTTTACACTTTTGGAGACGAGACGAGACGAGGCGTCGAGTTGACGGCCTGCTACAAGTGAGCAAGAGCAATACCTGAGAATGAAAGGTCTTTTGAGTTTAGGGGGAACAACATCACCAAAAAAGGCAGCTTCTTCAGCCATCCTGCATAGAACTCTACGAACTATTTCTCCTAGATACATACCAGATATTATCTTCTCAAAAATCTGAAAGATGGCCACAAGATACATATTATAGACTCTATAGGAAAGTGAATTTGTAATGAAAAAGACTACAAGAAGAATAGCTTGAAGACAAGAGGAGCATTACCTGTTCCCCAGGGTTTAAACTTTCCAAATCTAGAGCATGATCATATTCAGTGAGCGGAAGATGAGAAGATCGGAAGTTACCCCATTCCATGTTAATAACCTATTGTTTTGAAAGAATGTTAGTCATGGAACACGCATGGAATATAATGAATAGAGCCACGGCTCAAAAGCTACTCTTACTAACCATCTCTCCTGATTGAGGTAGAAGGCCTTGCCATTTAGGAATTGCATGTGCTCGCTCGACATACGCTGCATTTGTTCCAGTTCCCAGAATCACGGCAGCAATAACATTATCATTGTTATATCTGCCTCCAGCTAATGTGCCAATTGTATCATTTACCTGAATCAGATGGACTAGTTAGAATGTACAACATAATGCAGGGAGAAAATCCGCCTCATAAAGATCTAGGAGATAAAGAACAAAGGGCAATACCAAAGCTGCCACACGCATATCCAATCCAATTTTTTCCATGGCCTTCGTTATTTCTGCTACCACATCTTCCCCAACCTACATCAATATCATCCAGACGAGATGCAACCACTGAGAAATGTTCTATACTTGGAAGCCATAAGTAAGATAGATTGCACAAGTGATAACCTTTACAGCCAACCACGCAATCTAGAAAGTGTTTAGTACATTACATTAGCAAAGGAAAGCATTATTCATAAATTAACGAATGGGGATAGTGCTTCAACAGGATCAAAATCCAAATCACTTCTCAGTTCTTCAGTCGTTTTAGTTTTCAGTAAAGAAATCTTAAAGTTACCAAAGCTTGCAAGGAATTTCAGTTCTTTCACAGATCAGGTAATTTCTTTGTCTGTTTTTTTTCCCATCAATCTAACGATTGTCGTAGGCACTTTAAACTCCTAATGATAAGAACAAAACAGTCACCCACCTTATTAGTCCATTTCCTGTCGCAATGAAATCAAAGCATAGATGACTTTCCAGTTCAAGATTACCACTACATGAAGAGGAAAATGCACTAAGATAGCACAAGTTTCGACACCCTAAAATTTATAAAGAATAGCTTTCAGATTTAATGTTCTTGACATATAATTTGATTCCATTTTTAGGGGTATCATATATTTTCAAAACAAATAGTAATAGATGGTTGTACTTAAACAACACAATGATAATAGATATGAAGGTAACAAGTACTAACTGCGTCCTCGATGTTGAACCCCTTTGTCCACTTTATAAGTGTCCCTGAGGCAATGGATGTTTGTTTAACTGGGAAAGAAAATGTGAAACCCAGCTCTCTTTGTCTACCAGATACTGGGTGGAAGCCATCACCTTCTTCTTCAACAAATTTCGCAAGCGCTTCAGCTATAAAACCAAATAAGGCCTGAAAAACATTCTCTAATCAGTTCTGAGAACTTAAACATAATAAACTTGGTAAGAGAAATACTAACCTCTGAAGATCCGGTCATTAAATGCGGAGGGATCGAAACTTCAACAAATTCTTTCCTGGCAACCCGTTCTTCCTTTCCTCCCAACTGCACACGCAACACACGGAAGTTTGTGCCCCCAAGATCTAATGCGTAGAACACCCCCTTCTCGTCCCTAACAGTATTGACAAGAAAAATGAGAGACAAATCTTTGCTTCAGTTTTTGTAGCAATGGAAACGATCTAATGGTGGAGATCACATCAAACACCAGAAACTAATAAGTTTACAATCAATACTTGAGCATTCTAACTTGTACAAGATTTTTCCAGCATGCCATTTGGTACAAGATTTTTCAGAATAAAATCTAGAACAAACGACTATAGCTACGCTGAACAATCTCTAAATATAAAACACATATCTGATGATTTAACAAACGGGAAATTTCACTTTTTTTTAAACTCCGAATGAGTGAAATTTCTCCCTCCACTCGTTGAATTGCCAGATTGCTTGAATGGGGCTATGTTCGTGTTCTTGTTAACGTTTACCATTCAATTTCATGAAATTTGAACTTGTTCAAACCAACCAGTTCAGATAAAACTAAAGCTTCCACCTTAATCCCAAACCTCCTTATTGAAGTTCCTACCAATTTACATCAGGAACCCAAGAGAAAAAAACAACTTCCACAGTCATGGATAAAGTGATTCAGAACAAAAGGGCATGAAAACGAGGATAAGACAAAGGAGATAAAATTACCCAGTGGGAAGATTATCCACATAGCTAATAAGCATCTTGAGCTTACTTCCGCCCTCAGATGCGAGGCCAGCATGCATCTCCACAGCCATAGCATCCGCGACTTGCTTCAGCTTTTCAATCGGAGTTTCACACTTCTTCTCAAACTCCTTCAAGATACCCATAGCTCGGCTCCACTTCCCGCAGTTCTTCACCCGCTGCCGCACCACCAAAGCCGCCGCCGTACAAACAGCAACAGCGCAGACCACACCCGCTCCCACTACCACTTTCTTCATCTCGAAACAGACAGCCGCCGATTAGATTGGCCGATGAAAGCCAGAAGCAAGACCCAGAAGATTTTCACCCTCAAAACTAGAAACCCCGAGGTTTCCGATCGGAAAAATGCTCAAGTGATCAGAGATTCATTCGGGGTTTGGAAGAAGGCTTTTAAAATTAAATAAACCGATGAAAATGGAAGAAGATAGTAATGGAAAAGAAGGAAATGAACTTCCCGGGGATCGAAGGGAACTTGGGAAATGGATTGCTCAGTTATTTTGCTTGGCTATTTAGTCTCGCAATTTGCAGGGGAATTACTTGAATGAGAATGAAAAGAAATTGAAATTGAGATTGTTTTCGAACTTGGATTTGCAGAATCATGTGTTTGTGGTTCGGCTTCGGAAATTGGACAAGTTTGGACTCAGAATTACAGTTCTGACCTGTCGTTTACCAATACCATTCGCCCTTCAGGAACTAAATCCACGTGGATCACTGTCCTTCTTTGCCACCTGTTTAATTCCACCTTAGCATTTCCTATTAACAATTTCTATTTTTATTTTATTATCATTTTTTTTTATAAGCTTACAACAAACAAAAATACTCATTCCTGTATTCTTAAAGATTATATTATTCAATTGATGGCTTTTGTCAAAATCATTAATTAAAAAATTACATTACTTTTAGAAAAATAAAAAGGAGGCGGGTTGTTAATATAATTATTCAACTTGTACCTATTTTAATTATTTTACCAACAATAAATTATAAGTTTTTTGACTTCCTTGTTTTGACTTTTGACTATTCGCCAGCCCATTTCAAATTTGATTATATAATTAATTACCATATTAAATTGTAAATTTGGAGATTTTCATTTTAAATAATTATATAATTTCAGATGTTTTTCATGGGATTATTTAGGAGGGATTTTATCCAGAAATGGCCAATAAAATTAGGGAGACTAGATTTTAGTTTTTTTTTTTTAATCATAAAATTAAAATTTTAATTTAATTACTCCAAGCTTTTTGCAGAGAAATTCTTTGGACATTTCGGAAAATATAAGGTATTGAAGCTGGTGGGTTTAAGGAAAAGAAAGAAAGATTCGGGGAGTTATAAAAATAAAATAATTTTAAAACATGGAACACATTTTTTAACCATTTTAATTATTTGAGTTACAAATTTCTTAAACTCCATCCAAACATGGGCCTAAAAGCCCAATAATCAGCCCATATCTACGATTGGGCCTGATAAGTCAAATGTAAATGGGCCCAGCCCAAATACTCCAGCAATTCAAAATGTTAAAAAGAGCCGTTTTTTTTTAAGAGAAAAAGATGGAAAGTTTTGCTGGTCACGTTGGGAATTTTAATGAAAGAAAATCATGAGAAGCACTTTGGAAATATTTTGACATTTTTGGGTTGAGAATTTTTGTTTTTTATTTTTTAATTTCATGAGTTGAAAAAAAAAAAAAAAGAAGCATTTTTCATGCATTAAATTACCAGAAGCGCTAAACTTTAATGCTTATCCATATCTATAATATAAATATTAAAAATTAGAGGTTGCAATCTTGACTTTGTAAAAAAAAAAAAGCATGAAATGCAATGTAATAAAGAAAATACCACATTTCATCCTTTTAATCTTTTGTTGTTTCTATGTACCGTAATAAGCATGCTACCTTAGCTGCATTCCCCATGTTATCTCTACTTTTTTCTAATCTTTTAATCCCTTTTCTAACCCCACACCTTTTTGTTTCTTTCCCTTTTTTAACATCATGTGTATTTTAGTAATTTTCTTACGAGATCTCGCTTCGGACGGGGAGAGAAGCGAATCATTTCTTAGAAAGATACGAAAATTTCTCCATAATATACGGATTTTAAAATTGTGAAACTGAGGTCATACATAACAGTCCAAAGTATGGTAGGTTTGAAGCATCAAAACAAAATTAAAATTTTTATTAGACAAAATTTTAAATTATATTTTGTATAGTGTAACAACCCGAGCCCACCGTTAGTCGATATTGTTCTCTTTAGATTTTCACTTCTAGACTTATCCCTCAAGGTTTGAATATTTTGTTCCCTTCTCCCGCTGATATAGGATCTCAATCACCAGATAGTGCGATATACTAGTCGAAGTAGGGTTAGATCCTCTCCATAAGGTAGGTCGGAGTAGGATAGACTTGGGATGTTATATATAAATTTGTTAGTTATTGAAAGGAAAGTAGAAAAAGACTTTAAACTCGAAAATCTAAACCCTATAAAGTAATAAAATAAGTTAGGATTACAATAAATTATGATTATGTGTATCCTAAATGGAAAACAACAAAATAAATAAATAAATAAATATAAATATAGGCTTATTTTTAATATAAGCAAGGATGTGGTGGTTGTTTATTTACTGTACCGCTAAATGTCTATTTTTTTGGTTGCTTAATTTGTCAACCTAAGATAATGTTTTATATATAATACCAATTTCGGTGATCAATAAATGGGCATTTTTATATTAAGCTTTGTTAGGGGGGGAATTTTATAATGTTTGACCATATAGAAAAACGTATTGATAGGATTTAAATTGGAATTTGAATACTGACAAAATAATGATGTAATTACTTTTGTTGAATTAGATGCAACACAAAAAGGGAAATGGTGGTGGGAATTATGTAGCATGCATGTGTGCCTATCGTACACCTGACCTTATTCCCAATTAAACTAACATTTTTACGCCAAATATTTGCATTACACAAAAAGCATTAGCATTAATTCATGATATCAACAACTACGTCCAAAAATATGATTCCACTCGAACATCAAAGATGCCTCTCCCTTGTCTTCTTCATCTACAACTACTTAGAATATTCATCTACAACACACTCGTCGAGATGAGACAAACCGATATCGACATCTGGGTACCCTTGATCACCATTCCCTTTTACCTGAACTAGTCGAGACAGATTAACCTACACTATATACATTTTCTAACATCCAAACCAAAACACCCTTCGTATGGAAAGGATAACACCGTTTTAGTATAACTAAATTTACCATAAATCTACGAGTCCTTTCTTGATTCTAAATATCACGCTTGTGGTTTTAGTTAACCTAGTGCACGTGCATCCATTTGTAATTGTATAATATTCATTTTTTTTTCCATGTCATTCAATTAATTTAATAATATATTCTAAAGTTAGTTTAAATAAATAAATAAAATGTTTATGGAATAGGAGATTTCTAAAGGAAGGTAGATTGAGTGATGGGTTGATTTAAAATCCATTTGTAACCGTTAAATGTTGAGGGGGGAAATGGTATAAAACAATATTTAAAAATAATAATAAAAATGGAAAAGTAGATCCAAAAAGGGACATTTGTAGGCTTGTAGTTGAAGTTGATGGGCAAAGGCAAGCCACGTTAATCTTTGATTTCAAGCATCACAACACCTTTCATATTTTTCTCCATTTATTTTCAATTATTGGAAAATAAAAAATATCTCCAAATTCCAATATAAACTATCTAAATTTAAACAAATATTCAAACCAAAATACAGCTGTGTAAGAGAAGAAAAAAGAAAAAGAAAAAAAAATCGAAGGGCTGTGGTTGCAGAAACGGGGGAAAGAAGGCGCCTCCGTTATAGAAACATTTCACACTTAAGTGCAACAACAGCCAGTGGGTATGAAAGCAAACGATAACGTTTTGAGGGAAACGAGTGGGTATCCTTCTACCGTTTATCCTCCTCCTATCCCGTTTCTCCATTTGTAGTCTTCCCAAACGACACTCCAATTATACATTCACATCCATCCGGAAACATTTCGACACGTCGGAATTAGAAGAGAAGAGAGTTGTTATGAAAGTCAATGAATTGGTGAGTAGATTGGCATGCATTTTGGGCAACCTCATATTAATGTCTTTACTCAGCCGACTTCCAATACGAGGGACAGAACATGGAGTGAACAATTCTATTTATTCTAAGCTTTTGACTTTTAACAATACTTATATATATATATATATATGATCCCATGCTTTTTAGGATAATAATATATATATAAACACTGCAATATTGACTACTACTATCAGCCGAAACAGAGTTTGGATCCAAATTTACCTGATGGTGGAGGTTGTTAAAAGGGATTGCACATTTTGGGCTATAAATACATTAGGGTCAGCCCCCTTTGTGGTACGCCCACTCCCACACCCACACACATCTCCCTCCCTCTCCGACACTCCTTTTGACAAATTGAGCTTTTTCGGCTCTGTCTGTACTCCCACTTGTACGTCAAAACACAACACTCACCTGCATTCCTGCACTTCCCCTCCCACTTCCCCTTCTTCTAACCAAACAAATTAACGCCCACACGCCCTCCTCTTCTTCTTCATCATGTTTCAATCCCACCTCAACCTAGCCCTCCATCTTTTATCCTTTATCAAACAACAAAATCCAGACCTCCACTCCAAGCCCCCTTCGCTACTCCCTTCATCTGCCATTGATATCATCTCTGAAGCTAAATCCCTGTTCTGTCTCGCTTTCCCTATTGCTCTCACCGCTCTCATTCTCTACTCCCGCTCCATTCTCTCCATGCTTTTTCTCGGCCATTTGGGTGACATGGAACTCGCTGCTGGCTCTTTAGCCATCGCCTTCGCTAACATCACTGGCTACTCTGTTTTATCAGGCCTCGCTCTCGGCATGGAGCCGCTCTGCTCCCAAGCCTTCGGCGCACACCGTCCCAAGCTCCTCTCCTTAACCCTCCATCGCACTGTCATTTTCCTCCTCGTTTCCTCAATACCCATTTCATTTCTCTGGCTCAACATGTCCAAACTCCTCTTATTCCTCCACCAAGATCCCACCATCACCAAATTAGCCCATACTTATTTACTTTTTTCCCTTCCCGATTTGCTCTCCAATTCCTTCATTCACCCAATCCGCATTTACCTTCGAGCTCAGGGTATAACCCTCCCTGTAACTCTAGCCTCCCTCGCCGGCTCTTTCTTCCATTTCCCCATTAATATCCTCCTCGTTTCCCACTTCCGCTTGGGCATCGCCGGCGTCGCTGCCGCCTCCGCCGCCACTAATTTCGTCGTCCTCATTTTCCTAATCCTCTACATCTTGATTTCTCGAATCTTTGCCCCCACGTGGACCCCACCCACCCGCGAGTGTCTGACTGGCTGGACCCCACTTCTGAAACTCGCCGCTCCCAGCTGCGTTTCCGTTTGTTTGGAGTGGTGGTGGTATGAGATCATGATCATTCTCTGCGGTCTTTTGACGAACCCCAAGGCCACCGTCGCATCCATGGGGATCTTGATTCAAACCACATCCTTGATTTATATCTTCCCGTCATCTCTCGGCTTCGCCGTTTCCACTCGGGTCGGTAACCAGCTCGGAGCCAACCAACCCGGTCGAGCCAAATTGTCCGCTGTGGTCGCAGTGTTTTTAGCCGTAATCATGGGCTTGTCGGCGACTACGTTCGCCGTGTCGATACGGAACGTATGGGCCCGGCTTTTCACTAACGACCTCGAAATCATACGGTTGACATCAATGGCGTTGCCCATTCTAGGGCTGTGCGAGATCGGAAACTGCCCCCAGACAGTGGGCTGCGGTGTTCTGAGAGGCAGCGCACGACCGTCGACGGCAGCACGTATAAACCTGAGCGCTTTTTACATAGTGGGGATGCCAGTGGCAGTCGGGCTGGGAATTGTCTTCGGAGTCGGGTTCTCGGGTCTGTGGTTGGGCCTATTGTCAGCCCAAGTGAGTTGCGCTGGGCTGATGCTATACGTAATCGGAAGCACCGATTGGGATTTACAAGCGGAGAGGTCGAAGGAGTTAACATCCGACGTCGTTTTAGATGAAGACGTCCAGGAAAATACTCCTCTGACTTCTGTAGTAGTGTCATGAAAACACCAAACCCTAAATTCAATTTTTTTGAAAAAAAGTTTTTTTTATTAAAAAAAGGAATATTTAATTTTATTCCTGTCTCCCCTACCCACCCAAGTTTGTTTATGATATCAATCATCTTATTATTTCCCTCGCGTGTCGCATATCCCTGTAAACAAAAATTAATTAATTAATGGTAATTTACATAATTTTTATTATTATTATATGTAATTTTAGGAAATGGGTAAATGAGGAGCAGATAATCCAACGGTCTGGCATGTTTGAGACAGAAATGTTGGGAAAATGAGTGGTCATTTTCCTTTTATATAAAGGAAAAAACGACAAGCCTGAAGACTGAAAACTGAAGCCTAAAAGCCTGTAAGCTGCAACCACATCAAATCACCTTTCCTTTTTTTTCCTTTTTTCTGTTTCTGTAAATTGTGGCTCGCCATTTCAAATTTGATATTTGATGGTTTCGACATCTATTTTTTAAGCAGTACATTAATGGATGGATACCGTTAGTAAAATTGGTATATTAGATTCTTGTACTGAGCAAGTTGAAATGGACATTTTATTTTGTCTTCTTGCTGCCATTTCAAGACCACTGGATTTGAGAGGGAGGTCAAGGTATTCACTGTGCTTGTCTTCTTCTTATCCGGTCGGCACACCTGGGTCCCATTCCACATCACTTCATGTTTCTTCATTTAGCACTTCAATGCATTTTAGTTTTCATTATTTACGTGGAATCTGAGGTGTGGGTGAGTGTTAGTGAGAAATATAGCCTCAAGAATTCATAGTTTTCCCAGCGGTGAAAAGTAAAAAGTGTGTGGACAAAGATTATCCTCGTGCAAAAAATTCGACATCAACAAAGGTGTCTCTGCCGACGTAGCACGTTGGTGTCGGCAGAGGTTTGTTTTGCCGATGCAACTCATTGGGGACGACGCAACTTGGTGGTGCCTCTGCCAAGGCTTTGTATTTTCTGCGTCCACAGTTCTTTACCAACAACTTGATATATATATATATATTTGCAGGAGAATGCACGAGAGAGACTTACATATACGTACCACCTTTTTTCATTTCCCTTCGTCTTTTAGTTTCATGATTTTGTTCTCTTCCTTTCACGTACCAATCTCTCAAATGAGTCGTATTTTTATGTATGTCCACAACACACGAGGCTCGATTACAATTATTACAAGCTACACAAATCAAACTAAATTATGATTATTATACTTTTATTCAAGATATGGAATGAGCATTGTCTGTCGTGTGGCTGTTGTTTTCGTGAATAGACAATGTACCACATTCTTCTTAGATTGGTTAGTATCCTTAACCAAGGTGCAATAATGTCGTTCAAGTCCATTACTTTGAACTCATTTAGTATTTTTATGCATTCAAAGTATTTTCAAAAAAACTTGTATCACATTTAATAATTCTACATAAAATTATCAAATAAATTTTTATATAGTTTAAATTTTGACTTTCACGATAGTTCAAAACGAAGCTAGTTGTTTTGTGATGTAACAATTTATAATTCTAACTTAAAAAGAGGATTAATTAATGTTAAGAGATTGATTAATGAAGGGTTTGTTTAGTTAGAAGTTAAAAAGATAATTAAGAAAGATGATGGGAAATGGAGAGCAGTCCGTACACAAACAGAGACAAATTGCTGTATATTCCAAAGTCAACCTATCAAATCCAACAAAATTCTAAGGCTCAGCTTCTGACCTTTCTTCATTATTATATATATATTCATAATGTTCCATTTTCTCTTCATTGAAAATAATTTTAAATATATTTGTTGGAAAAAATAAAGGGTAACAAAACGACAAATGAAATTACTCAAAACTTTATGTTAAATGGAAAAAAATGGAGAAAAAAAATAAAGTTGGTGGTGAGAGATAATGATAATAGAAAATCATGAATGATTAAATATTAAATCATTCCGATCAAAATTAATTTCTCAAATTCTTTTAACTTTATAAGTAAAAAAATTATTAGATAAGATTAGATGTGAGTTGGCGTGATCCGATACTATATAGATAAGGTTGTATTTAAATCTTATCGAATCAAATTAAATTTAACTTTAAAATTATAGAAATTATATACTTTATATAATTGAAAAAACATATAATTAATTATATGTACTTCTTCCTATTTGACTTTTAATTTAGCGATTTGTTTCCTAGATCATCCAATGGCATTGGTGTTGGTGTGTGTTGACTTTGATGCACATGTCAACTTTCATCCGTCTATTTAATCTATTGAAGAAAAAATGTCAACTATACTTGGTACTTTGCATGTAGAGTTTATTTTGAAAAGTAATAATAAAATGACAAATCCAAAGAGAGAAGATCTAAGTTTGTTATATCCAAATATACTTCTTCTTTTTTTTTATTTAAAAAAATCATAATTTTCATTTAAACAAATATTCTGACTTTTTCCACTTGTCAAACCTAATAGCATTTATTAAATTGATTGAAAAAAGAGATGTCAAATCAAACAAATTTATTTATATAACACCCAACACGTAACACATTAGAAACGTAATTTTGATTTATTTATTTTCTTAAACTATTTCCTTTCCGTATTTGACTTCTAGAAGCTTTTGGGGTTTGAGATAAATTAAATTATAATCGAAACCAATAATATTATTTGAATTGGACGGAAGGTTCTTTTGATTAATAATATAAGTCACATTCATTTTCTTCCATTTTTCAGGTACAAATGGAAGAAAATTAAGCAAATTCAATAAATAAATAAATAAATAAAACAGGCATGCCCATTACGACAGATTATCATCTAAGCACGATGGAAATGCAATTATTATTATTATTATTATTATTATTATTTTGATGAATAAAAAATTATTATTTAGGGTTCCGGTTCTAAAAACCCAATTAAGATCTATTGACCAACAATAACAATACAATACTGTCTTATTAATGTCAACTCATATAGGAAAATAATAATAATAATAATAATAATAAGCTTGGTGTGTCACGCTATTAATTAATAATTTCAGCAATATTAAAAAAAAAATAGAAGGATAAAATCTTTATATCTCAATAAATACCCCACCATTATCGTATATAAGTGTGTTTATGTGGCGAATTAACAGCTTGAATATATATTTTTTGAATTTTTAGGAATTATCAATTCTCCTTTTATTATGTTTTTTTTAATAAGATATTTAGATTGTGTCCCTTGTTATTATGATAAGTCATAAGGTGCACTGCTTTTTGTTTTTTAATAGATTAATTATTTTTAATTAATTTTTTGGGTTCATAACGTTATATTAATGTTTTAATAAATCTAAAAAACTTATATATATATATATATATATAATTTGACTTGGATTAAAGTCGGCTCTAGAAAGGGGTGAAATAAAAAGAAAACATATAATAAAGCAACCTACCCTTTTATGAGTTTCAAAAGGTATAAAATAATTTAACATATGACTATAAACTAATTTATTTAGTACATGCCTATTACATATCCGAAAAGGTATAAATACATATTTTAAAAAATGAAAATATGTAAATAAACAAACCTGCTATATATATATATATATAAGTTTTTTAACAATTGATTTAGGAAATATATTTGATTTAGGCAGCTGGGATAAATTTCTCAGAGACGAATTGAAATCTGTTTTTGGGCCTTCCTAAACGTTGTAAAAAAAATGGATTGGTCGGCCCAATACGTGCACGTTTTGAGTCCATAAGCCCAACTCCAGTTACTATATTGGGCTTTGGGCCTTCGAATTAGTAACTGCAGTTGGGCTTATGTGCCTTTGGGCCTTCAAATTAGTAACTGCAGTTGGGCTTATGCAACTCAAATGATTTATCGTACTCGCTTGCTCCTCCAATTTTCATCCTCACTTTACCCTAACTCAAAATTTCATATTAAACTATATTATAAATTTACTCTATACCTTTTAAATTTTTAAAACATATTTATTTAAAATTTAGATCAAGATCCATAATTTAAATTCGAGACTTAATAGTCTTGGCATGAGTCACGTTACTTACTCCTTAATTCTAGAAGCAAAAACTATCTCCACAAACCAACACGAATTTTAGTCATTCCAGCATGCTTTATCCTCACTTACAATGTATTGTATAAAAATTTTCCAAAGATCACCTAACATAGAATTGATTCAAGCAAAACACGTTTAATATGAAGCTTTTATGATTGAGATACGGAAAATGAAAGACACCTTGTTGGTGAGGTGGTGACTTTTAAATCTTTTTAACCTTTCTTGATCATCATATCGTAAACAGAAATGTCACTTTATTCTTCGGATCGGTGATCTCAACTAATTCATTTTGAAGCTATAAAAAGCGAGCAAGTATATGAACATCCTCACTCATTAGTTAAAAACGGGGCTTTGCCTCTGGTTACTGGAGGGTAACATCTTGGCTTTAAACGCCGTAGGTTGTTTAGGGTTTATGTTTACTAAAATGGGAGGAAGAGTAGAGAAGCCAAGAGGAATGAAATGGAAAGAAAGGAAACGAAATTAGAAGCTATGAACTCCTCTCATAATTTCTTTCCAAGGACAGCCCGGAGATTAATATAATCAAAATTGATATTATTATTTTAAAAAGAGTGCAATTAAAAATGAAAAATGAAAAAGAGAAAAAAAAAAAAAAAAAAAAAGGAATTAAAATCCGAAACACATTATTATATTATGTGTTACACCAAATGAAACAACATAGGAATGAGGAGAAGAGAAGAATGTTTTTAAAATAAAATATTAGAAAAAAAGAAAGAATGAATTTATTAAAAATATTATTGAAAACGATGCAATTGAAATGACAAGGCTGTGGATAAAGTACATTCTTATTAGATCAACCTTTACCATCATCTTTAACCTGCCTTTCCACACTCTGCTGACAATCCTCTTCTATATAATTATTATTTTATTAAAAAAAATCGTTTATTTCATTTCATATTTCAGTTCTCCAACGTAGGGTTCAAAACACCCATTGGGATTTTCCATCGTATGCCTCCAATTTTAAAATTAAATATCATAATATTAAATAAATAAATAAAAAGAAATTCAGGGGCTGTCTTTCTATTTTTCTCTTTACAACGGCACGTCCCTCCATAAAGTGGAGAGAGAAACACATATTCCTAGAGAGAGAAGGATGTATTTCGTACTCATATTTGTATTTTTCTAAATTTTCTAGTAGATAATATCAATTATTATTTTCTTTTTTCACACATTGTCTTCATTATATTATTTTTGTTCAGACATCCAACAAATTATTACCCAAAATTCGAAAATATTAAGATAGTACGAATATTCCCAAGAGGTAATTAGAATTTATAATTTTGAAATAAGAAAAAGAAAGGGCTTTTTTCTTTTTTCTTTTTTCTTTTTTCTTTTTTCTTTTTTCTTTTTTTGGAACTTTTCGAATCTGCCATTGATAACGATATCTATCTTATAACGTTGCAGGAATCTTAGCGTTTTTTCTAACCCTCACACTGCCTACGCTCTCCCCTCCTCTCTTCCTTTCTTTGTGCTTACTCTGTTTTCAACTTCTTCTTCTTCTTCCTTTTTCTCTGTTTGTTCTGAGAAGAATGGGGAGAGCGACGAGATGGCTCAAGAGCTTGTTTGGGATTAAGAAAGAAAAACAACCCACCTCGGAAAATTCCACCTCCGCCTTCAAGAAGGATAAAAACCCCACTTCTAATTTCGTCGGAGATGCCCAACTTTGCAACAATCCAGCTACAATACCGCCCAATTTATCGGCGGCAGAGGCCGCTTGGCTCAAATCCTTCTACTCCGAAACAGAGAAGGAACAGAGTAAGCACGCTATAGCAGTCGCTGCAGCCACTGCCGCTGCTGCTGACGCCGCGGTTGCTGCAGCACAAGCTGCTGTGGCTGTCGTCCGGCTTACTAGCCATGGGCGAGGTACTATGTTCGGCGGCGGCCGAGAGAGATGGGCCTCTGTCAAGATTCAAACTTGCTTCAGAGGGTTTCTGGTGAGTGGCTTAATGTCTCTGTTTCTTTTTTGTTTTTGGCATTACGGTTACGGAATTTGCTTAAGAATTTGGTGGTTTTTGGAGCTCTGAAATTAGGCGAGAAAAGCACTGAGAGCGCTTAAAGGACTGGTGAAATTACAGGCGCTTGTGAGAGGATATTTGATTCGTAAACAAGCGACGGCAACTCTTCATAGTATGCAAGCTTTAATCAGAGCTCAAGCCACCGTTCGATCTCAGAGAACTCGCAGATTTGAACTCCAAGCCCGAAAATCGACGGTGAATACTTAATTTCTTTATGGAATTCGTCATTTGTAGTTACTGTTTCTTGTGCTAAAATTTTAACCCACTTGTAGGAGCGGTTTGACGACACAAGGAGTGAGCACACAGCTTCAGTGCACAGCAGAAGGCTTTCATCTTCTTTTGACAACACACCATTTACAGCGCTTGAAGAAAGCCCCAAAATCGTTGAAATGGACACCGGCCGGCCAAAATCCTGGTCACGCCGGACGAACACGTCGGCGTCGGAATTTGGCGACGACCCATTTCACCAAACGCTCTCGTCTCCACTCCCCTATCGAACTCCGTCGCGTTTGCAGATTCCTGATTGCCGGCACGATTCCGACTGGGGTCTCACTGGCGACGAGTGCCGTTTGATCTCGACAGCGCAGAGTACTCCACGATTCGTCAGCTCCGGCAGATCCAACGGCCCTCCAACGCCGGCGAAGAGCATGTGTGCCGATAATTTCTTCAGAGGGTACTTGAATTTCCCAAATTACATGGCGAATACTCAATCGTTTATGGCGAAATTGAGGTCCCAGAGTGCTCCGAAACAGAGGCCGGAGCCGGGCTCGAAGAAGAGGCTTTCGTTGAATGAATTAATGGAATCGAGAAGCAGCCTTAGTGGGGTTCGAATGCAGAGGTCTTGTTCGCAGGTACAAGAAGCCATTAATTTCAAGAATGCTGTGATGAGCAAACTGGATAGGCCGTCGGAATTCAACAACTTGCAGAGAAGATTGTGAACAATTTGAAATTGGTTCCTAAACTTCACTCTCATTAATTCCCTTCCTCTGTTCCCGATGTTTAGAATTATAAGTTACATGATTGAATCAACTGCTGAATGCAAGTGGTTTAGATTAAAACTTAATGAACCAGTTTCTTCCAGTTTTCAGATTTCTCCATCACCCATGGCTTAACGCTGAAGTTGAATGATATATTAAGCTTTTAAAAAAGGGGGGTTCTGCAAAATTGAGGAATAAGGGAAAAGGGCAGGGATCAGTCAAATCAAACCTGAGTTTAATTAAATAATTTTATTTTTTTTTGTAGCAATAATTTGGGGAAACTTTGGCGGGAGATAAGTAATGATTAGGGTTCTAGGTTTTAGAGATTGAGAAAGAAGGAAGAACAGGGGAAGCAAAAGCAGAGCAGTCCCATAAACCACTAAACCAAACAGCCACCAATATTTTGTTTTGGATAACAAATATATTATGGGACAACACAAGACAACCCACTCTTTTGAATGGAGATTATTAGTGTCGTATCAAAGTTTTGAGATGTATTTTGGATAAATGGGTCTAAGAGCCTAATTCGACTACCATTAGTTAACTATTATCGGATAGTGTCACGTATTTCGAACACATCTACTATGGAAAGTGTATAGCCCTATTTCGACTAGTACCTTGCACGGTCCAGTAATTGGATCTGATACCATTTGTAACAATCAAAGCCACCACTAGTAGATATTATCTGTTTTGACCCGTTACGTATGGCCGTCAGCCCACGATTTTCAAACGCATCTACTAATGGGTATTGAGAGAAGAAGGGATTAGAAAGGGTTTAGGGCAAAGCTTGAAAAGGATGGGGGCTGCCAACAGACACCAAAGCAGAATTGGCAGTCTCAAATAAAACAAATTTGTGGAGGAGGGGCGCTGGAAATGCCTTCCATGTAGCCCACTCCTACCCTCCACTTTTTCTTTTTCTTTTTTTTCAGTTTCAAATACACATCACTCCAACATCTGGTGAATTATTTTGTCCATTTCACTATCTACGAACAATTTCAGTTTCAATTCGATTCAATGAATTAGATTCAACACTTTGGTGGGTTTCATTCGTAATTGAAAAATAGAAACTTGAAAATAAGATAAGCTCACCGAATCTCTAATAATAATATGATATTGTCCACTTTGAACATAAACACGTAAAATGGTAAGTTCTGGGTAGGGACCAACAAAAGTGTCGCATTACTAACATAAATATATAATTTTATAGATTTATGAATAAAATGAAAAGATTTAAATACAACTAATTGGTATTTGAGTTTCGATAGATTATAAGTAATAATATAAGCACTCAAAGTTGTATAAAAATAAAATTATATAAAGAAAAGTAATTAAATTTTGATCCATTCAGAGCCATCGATGAAGCTAAGCGAAATAAAAGGCTTGGCTTCCTCGTCAGTAAGCTCTCTGGACCATGAAACTCTGCCAGCAAACCTACCTCCTTCTCCTGTACATTTGTATTGCCCGTAGAACACAGTCCTGTAAAAAAAACAAAATCAAATCAAATTTACCAAAATGCCCCTGCATGCGCTTCCTCTGTACCCAATCAAACACCGCCACATGGGCAACTGCCACCGCCCAGATGTTAGGCGGCGGCGGCGGCGGCAGTGGTGGTCTCTCAGCTCAGCTACTAAAAATATTCGAGTACTGATTAAAAAGTTCGCTCCTTTTTTAAATATTATGTTTTTGTGGATTCCACGTTGATTTAGCAGTGAGAAACAAAAGGAGGAAAACGACAGCAATGCGTTGGCTCTGTTCTTGCAACTAAGCTAACCTCCTCCTGCTCTGTTTTTGTAACTCAGTGTTCTAAGCTTCCTAAATTGATGCTTAAGTTTTGTTAAAAGAGCGTATGAATGGAAGATTTGGAGAGAAGAAAACGTTACATTTCGCGATTCGGATCGCCCCAATTGTACCAGCCTTTGGGAATGATGATATTGTCCATGTAAGTGTAAGCGAAGACGACCCTAGAGAAGGGCCCCCATGCCCTTCCCAAGTACAGCGCTCCAGACCCCGTGACCTTACAGTTTACGAATGAGAACCCTGTGTCCTCCAGCAGGCTACTTCTCCCCTGCGCTGTCAATGCCCCTGTGTACCTCGCTATTGCGTGCACGTGACACCCCTATTTCAACCATCCATCAATCCCAATGTCAAGTTTCAATTAACTTTCTAATCGCAGTGCTTAAGAAACTCATTATCGACTCTCTTACCTCAAACAGAGACAACCCATTTCCGAAGATGAAGTCCACTGACCCTTCGATGTAACAATCCTTGTAATAATGCCGACCCAGATGGTCGTACAGTGTGTCCTGAGCTCCTAAGAATCTGCATCCGTAGAATGCCGCCGTGTCCCCTGAGATTCTGAACGCTACCGCTTGCTTTCCTATCGCTCCTGGTGGTGGAACAGGGGTGGTGTTCTGCACGCACACATACACACGTCTTTAATTTTGAAGGAAACAAATTTGGGACATGGAGGTTTGTGATGTTTTACCTTGAATGTGATGTTTTTGGCTATGAAATAAAGGGAATTTACTGCGAATGTTGCAGAGTTATAGGTCCCCAACGGCTGCCCCTTTGGACCTGGTGTTTGTGCTGTGTCCCCCCATTGAACGATCGTTTTGGCTGCCCCGGCACCCTCGATTGTTATGAAAGATTTGAACGGTGGTATGATTACTTTTTCTCTGTTAAATTGAATTCACATTCAGAAATGGACACGAGGAGAAAACGAACATAAAAACAGAGCATTCTTAGTGGGTTTTAACTCACTTGTAAACTCCTGCATGAACCTTGATCACAACTCTGATCAAATTGATGAAGGGTAGGGAATCGATGGCGTCTTGGATGGACGTAAAGTCGCCGGCGGCGGGGTTTTTAGCGACGTGGAGCGTGTAAGAAGGAAAAAGCTTATTCTTGGCCGTTCTGAAAACAGAGTGTTTGAGGCTGCCGACGAATTTGACCCATTTCATAAATTGCTGTTCTGAGAATTGGGTTTTGGTGGAATTCTTGGGAAGAATGGTTCTGGGCGATTTCTTGGGTCTGATACCTTTAGTGTGGCAGTGCGCTTGAGTGAGCAAAAGAAGAAGAAGAAGAAGAGAGAGCACGAAAGGGGGCTGAAGTTTTGACATTGTTGGAGGAAGCTCAAAACAGGGGAATCGGAATCGGAATCGGAATCGGAATTGTTATGGAAAGGGGTTGGAAGGTTTATATATATATAGAGAGAGAGGGGTTAGTGGGAGAAAAGTATTAGGTGGAAAGGAGATTAGAGAATGAATGGAAAATGAAAGGAGTTGATGAGGAGAGTTCACGGGTGGTCGCCAGTGAGAGAAAGGTTGCAGTTTTGGGATATAAAAATGAAAAATGTGAGTATAGACAGAGTACCTAAGAAATTTAACACTTCCTCTTGTTTGTTTGGAGTTGCCCGTGAATGTTTTCCCCTTTCTCTCTGTCTGATTCTTTGTTGTTGTTGGTGTTGGTGGAGGGCTGCTTTGTAAATTCAACCTTCGCACTTGATCGGACCGTGTCTCACTTGATACTCAACTTCTTTGCTTGCGTCCATTAACATTATGGACTTGCTTGTACGTATTCTATTATTTAAGGAAGATAGGTCCTTATCTATGTTTGTGTGATCTTCTCCTTAATTAGTCAATGTGAGACTTTGATCACACCACCGAGATAGAGATGATTCTAAATTCGGTTCATTGAATAATAATTACTAACCTTTGTAAACACATGGCTTGTTTTGGCTACTTTTACAAGATTTACATGCCAAACAGTTACTCACCTTTGCATTATGGGCTGTTCTGTTCTATAAACTCTTTGAAGTTTGATTCAAAGCTGTGGGCAGAGTGGATTAGACAACTTTTCAGATGACTAAACTAAATTAAATGCATCAAAAAAGAATGTTTGTGGCTCTGCTTCACCTGGCTGCAACAAATCAAACCTAACATTAACCTTTTAGGTGTAGGAATCAGAAGTCACATGGGAGATGTCAAAATTATTCTTTTTCATTCTCAATTTGTAGTTTTCATAAGGGTAATCACTCCTTTATAGTGTAAGATTTCATATCGGCTAGAGAGGTAAACAAAATATTCTTCGTAAGGGTGTGGAAACTTTTCCTCAGTATACACATTTTAAAACCGTGAGGCTGATTGCGATACATAACGGGTCAAAGCGGACAATATCTGCTAGCAGTGGGCTTGTGTAAACCTCTCCTAATAGACGTGTTTTAAAACCGTGAAACTGATGACGATACGTAATGGTCCAAAACGATCAATATCTGCTAATAGTGGGTTTGGGCTGTTACATTAATACTCCCTTGTGAGTATACTCGAATCTACTTTTTCATCATTTGCCTTTATTTCTTTCAGCTCTTCTTTATAGATCTTATAGGTTACATCAAGAACTAAGTTTGAATATTAGAAAGTACATAATCCACATTTAACAAATCTTTTGAGTTAGCATTAAAAGTAGTGTAGTTGAGTAGGAAGAGGGAATGGTAAGATTCTTTACCAAGATGAAAAGGAACAAATGAATCAAAACTTCCAAATATAATATGAGAAGGTATTCTCAACTTGAAAGGAAAATTGTTTTCTCCCATTGATGTCTAATATGAACAAAAGATAATCAAACTTTGACTAACAAGCTCAAAGTTGAACCCTCATGTGACTTAAACTGACTGTGTAGATACCATAGAATTTTGAGTTTATGTTTCTGTAGAGAATCTCCAAATCAGATTTGTCCAAAATGTTACGTTAGTGTATATCAACTTGGTCTGAATCATGAAAGGATGGATTGGATGACAAAATAATTCCACTTGGAGACTCTCCACCTTGACAAACCACCACCTCCATCTTCTTCAATGGATGAAGCGTTACCTTTATCTTCTTCTTCTTCTTCTTCTTCATCCAAATAATTACAGAGCACAAACTTCTCACTAAGATTATGGGTCAGAGATTCTCACTGACAGATCACTAACCCAAATCTCCAAAAGCAGTAAAACAGAAATTGCTTACCCAAAAACCCACCGCCACCGGAAGAGGCGATTGCTTTCAACCTCCCATCAAGAGATTTATGATGGCGATCCTTACGCCGATGTAGCGAAAGAAGTTATACCCACATTCCATGCCAATGCAAAATCCGGCGCCGTCACCGGAGCCATCGTGTATGTGAACTATGGACGGCTGGAGGACTATGGGGTTCTGAAAGAAATAGGTATCAATGTACTTATATCGACCTTGTTGTATCTGATTCTCAAGGTTCCTAATCCCGAAAACTCGTTACAGAATCTCTATGATTCATGGTTTGGTAGCCGTAAATCTAAGGTGAAGAAACTAACCTCAATTCCTTCAGTTTTTTGAAGCATTACCAGAAATAACGAAACCAAGGCACTAATCAGAAATAACGAATTTTATGAGCAGTTGCAAGCATTAGGGGTCTGGTAACTATTCGGCTAGCGGAGAAGGAGTTCTTGCCTTCCAACTATCTCTCTCATGCATATGAGCTTCAGGTATTTGAACATTTAAAGGTTTAACAATCATACGGCTTATGGATTCGGGTTGGAAATCTATCTGAACTCTCTTAGAATAGAAGTATGCAGAGGACTTGAGAGATGTCATGAGAAAGCAAAGGTTGGCTACCAATGTGGAAGATAAGCTTTGCAGAGGCACGAGAACTTAAACAACAGACTGATAATGGCAGAATGATTATGGATCGATATCCTTTCCTGGGATTTACGGCACACTAAAATAGAAGAGGCAGAGCATAACAAGAGTGCAGATGCATGGAAGTTTGTACAACATCAAGTATGGAGCGTTGCTAGGGCCAACAGGCATACTTCCTTAGTCCTAAATGTAGAGCTTACATGAATTCGTAGACCATGATAATTACCACCCTCAATTTTACAGAAAACAAACTGCACCAAACTTCTTGATTTCCTGATATTTGGATAAATCTTCGAAATTATACAGAATTTTAGATCCATGAACAGATAAGTAATTGTTGATGTAAACCACATATTCCTAAGATCAATTTTAACTAATCAAAATCCAGAATGAAGAAATTGTGTAAGAACACCAGTAGACATCGGTTGTAAATAAGTTGAAAAGCCATTTTGAAGGAAAAGAAATGGCTGCATATAGCATATCCACACAAGACAGCTTTTTAAAATAAATTAATAAAAATAAGCCATGAAAATTTTTAGCCACAGCATTACTTTGTGTAGTAAACGGCTCGAAATTCCAGAAATTCTTAAAATGGCAATACCCGCTGCACTAACAATACTGAAGAATTATAAATCTAAACAATTGATAAAGCCATTTTCTTTATGCTTCATTGCAGATGCTGTACAAAGGAAAAATGTCTATGATTCAGTATATGCCAGAGGGACAGAATATATATAACTCATGTATACCTTGCTACGAACTAATCTTTTTAGCCTAAGAACATACGCAATTAAAATTAGCATTCAGCCTAAGTATGTACAGCAAATCGTAGAGTTTACTTGGATCGTTTACTTCCAAACTTTAATAGCTCCATCCCTACTGCCTGATAATAGGAGTCTCTGGTTCAACTTCACGGAGGCCAAAGATGAAATGGAGTCTCGATGGCAACCAGCTGAATCTGTTGCAGCAGCCGTCAGAATAGTCTTTGTGGTCAAGTTTGTTGATAGAGGTCGTCTCCTAGTCTCCTTTTTGACAGAAAACCAAAAATAATTAAGCATAAGCATGATAGGTTTCATACAAAAGTTTGTAGGTA
This sequence comes from Cucurbita ficifolia, assembly GCA_033971965.1. Classification (NCBI taxonomy): domain Eukaryota; kingdom Viridiplantae; phylum Streptophyta; class Magnoliopsida; order Cucurbitales; family Cucurbitaceae; genus Cucurbita; species Cucurbita ficifolia. The sequence continues at coordinate 3,225,565 of CM066972.1, forward strand.
GTTAAAGAACACCTAAAACCATGAGGACATAGCAGTAAATAGAGCTACAAGCTCCTGATATAAATCAAGACAATCGCCCGAAAAATTCTATACGTGGTTAATCATATAGCTTTTCAAGTGATTACAACCCAAATATCCCTAATTAAAAAGGCCATAAACTATTTCAATAACAGGTTTTTTTTTTTTTCGTTTTTTTAGGATCAATATAGGTTATAAAAACTGTGGCTAAACCTTCAAAAATTAACCCTCGTTTCCCTTGGACGCTTCCACCCATGAGCCATAAACAATCTTCTAGCAATTGGGCAGACATAATCTTACAATCACGTTTATGATAGAACTCAAAATCTAGGATTTCTAATAAGTCCAGTCGCCAAGAGAAGTGAAGGTGCGAAGATTTCTCATCAAGTAAAAAGCTGCTTTCCAATTCATTGACTCCCTCCCTCAACAAGATTCCTCCGTCCCTCCCTACTACACCCATGGTTTCTGGTTATTCTTGTAACGAATTCTTGCTTTCTTGCCCACCCCTTTCCCTTTATTCCGTCTCTTTGCCTGTTTTTCCACTACTGGTGTAGGTTAACCTTAACACGGTCTACTGATTTACCCATTCCTGTCCCACTAATCAAAGCCAGGTTTCTAAAAACGAATGGTATCATTTCTTACAAATAGAACCAGATAAACATGAACAAAAAACTATTATGCCGTTGAAAACTATTATAACCAGGTTTCTAAACTTAAATTGATTTAATACAAGAAGTAATAGAAACTCAGAACAAACACAAGAAAATAAAATGACGAGACAGAAGGCAAAATGAAATATGTAACGTGCTTTTCAAGGAAAAAAATAAAATCATCCACTATTGGAATATCTTTGCAAGAGCGTCGAACAATTTAAACACCCAACTTTGAGGGCAGTACAGAGGTTGAATAAGAGAAATTTCTTCTTCGATCGTAAATTTGTAGGTATCACCAGTCGTGATAATGCATAATCTAATATTGATAACCTACCTACCATCACACCACAAATTTCCAGGTAAAATCTAGGAAAAGCAAAAATACCTGCACAACTTGCACACCGAAACTAGATCTAGTTTCATAGAAATCGTCAGTTTCAATTCCCTTCACGTTTGGCCCACAGACACAGTAAGTTCTGTTAGGACTGCAACAACAAAAATGAGTGAATAAAAAGCTGATTCCCCCTTATTGTAAAGAAACCAGTCTTCGCCATAACCAAGTAAGAAAGAAAGGAAGTAAAACAAAAACCTGTAATGGTCCCATCGACGAATTCTCAAGTCAGTGCCTCCAGTCAACAAATCGCCTCCAGGTAAAGGAAGCAATGAGCGAATACCATGAAGCCGAGGGGGAGGTTCATTCAACTCATCAACTTTGTACTTTGGATTAACATTACGTCTTAGATCTTGCACAGGATTTCCCTTGCTTGACGGTCTAGCCAGGGCCCAAGGCAGGTCAGACATTTCAGTTTCATTGTCATAACTTGCCACCCTCAGTATCTAACAGAAAGGTTGAACAATTTAGATATATATTATGTTAAATGTGACAATATTCAATTTCTACCACCAAATTATTGAAGATCTTGAACATTAATCATTAAACATCAATTTCTCATCAATCCATTAAAAATGTAGTAAAGATATCCACAATTATCTGTTCAATTTCGATGTAAAGTAGAAGTTATCACCTGTACAACCTAGATTGAAAATTTAACCAAGAAAATGTAATGCTAAAAGTGAATTTAAAAGGTGATGGGTAAACATTTCTTGTTTGAACCAATTTAGTGTTAATGTTCGATTCAGTACGCATAATAAATCATTCTACAATTTCATTACTAAAATTTACTGTGTGTAATTTATAGTTCATATAATAAAAGACACGAAATAGCAGTTTCAAAATTTGAATGCTCTAACATATACAAATTAGAACTTTATAAATACTGATAACCACAATGAATCACATTTTATCTAGATCTGCTACATTAAAGAAATCAGTTGACGAAAAGCAGGCAAAAAAATGAATCCACGTTCAACACAAGAATTAGACATATTAAACTATTTTCAACACAACCATATCTTATATATAGTATGTAGACCGCACCTACATGAGAAGCTCCGATAACAATCTCATGTTTAACATTCCATCCAACAATAAAACAATTATCATCATCTTCTTTTTGCCTTTTTTAAAAGGTTGAAGGACAACAATTTAAGAAGAATGCCAATAAGATGTAAGGAATAAAAGAAAACCGTGAACCTGATGACAGCTCCAATTCTCTGCATTCCAGAGGGAAACTTCATTACAGCCAGCAGAAACATAAATGAGGGGCCTCGCAGCAGTAGCGACAGAAGTATTTGGAGGATGCACAAAGAGGCACATCCTTTCAATGGGGCACAAAACTGAATATTTCCACGAGCTCACAGGTACAAGGAACCTAAGATCCCAAAGTGTCAGCACACCCCTAGAAGACCCAGATACAAACCAATTTCCACATGGGCCCGCCAAAAGCGATGACACATAACCCTCCTCAGGAGTTGATTTCAATGTAAAAACATTGACATTTGTTCTGGTGTCCCACAAATGTATTCCACAATTCTGCGTACTATACATAACCATCTGACTGGTATCGGTAGAGTAGTTCATCATACTAAGTATTGCACCTTCTTTGATGTCCTTCTTTTTAATATCAGCAATACCTGAATACTTTTCAGCAACATTGCCAAAACCTTTGGAGAAATAATCAACTGAAAATATATGAATCAAACCATCACAAGAACCGACAACAACTTGAGCAGACCCCCGGAGCATAGAAGCACAAAGTGCTCGACTTCCCTCCAAATGATAAGTTAGCCTTGACCTAAACGAGATGTCTTTCTCCAGCTTTCTTGAATCCCACACCTTTACAGTGGAATCTTCAGATGCAGTAACAAAAAAATTGTGATCGGTTGAAACAGCAATGTCATTTACAGCAGAGCGATGCTCTTGCAAGTGTGCAACCAGCACACCACGAGGTCTCCAACCTGAATCTGGAACTGATGACGCTCTTGTAAAAGATGGTGATGATGTCGAATCATTTGTAGAGGGAACATCTTCTACCGCTGAAGAGTTTCCTTTGAGTGCACTTGATGGTCCAATCTCCTGAAATTTACTACTGATATAGGATGTCTGATCATTTTCTCTGCCATCTGGCTCATGAACCACCCTGTAGAACTGTTTAGAGCCACTACCAACACATAAGGAGCCTGAAACAAGTTTAGGTGCTGGGGCTGAGCTAGCCATATTAAATGATTTATTTACAGGCTCCATCCAAGGTATGGATGAGGAATCAAATTCTAGAGAGTTCAATTCTAATGGAGAATCAGAAGCCACAGAATGAAATCCTGTTTCCCGCTTGTCCAAACTGAAGGAGTACAGAGGAATGCCCTCTGACGTTTTATCAAGCATGAAACTGTTGATCCCACTAACTTGTGGTGAAATAAAGCCTGAGAGTTGTAACTTCTCTGAGAATACTGGATCACTAACTTCAGCCTTGCTCGACACATTGGATGCAGGAGTTTTAATCCCTCTAAACTTTTCTTCACAATCATCACCATCAGGTAGCTCGGGCGGGAGGAATAAACCATCAGCAGGGTTTTTACCATCAGAGCTTTGAGGTTTGCTTGGCCAATTCGTCATTAAATTCAACTCTCCCATTCCTTTCTTGAGTAAATCTATACTTTCCCAATTTACGGACTGAGGTGAAGAGTTGTACCATATCTTCCTTTGCCTTTCCAGCATATCTGAGCTCCTCGCATTTTCAAGAACTTCATAGTATATCTCTCGGGAGATTGGAGGCTTCAAGCAACAAAGCAGGGCTTTCTCAGAAGCTAAAGATGTTGGTTGTCTACGGAGGAATGGCCGTATAACTGGAGCAAGAAATACATAGGAATCAACTGCACCTAACCTCTCACTGCTAGCAGCAATAAAAGTAGCAGCAGACCTTCTTACCCATTGACTGGGATAACATAATAAGGGAAAAGCATGCTCAATCATCTCAAGCAATATCCTCTTCCTCAAGAAACCTCTTTTACACAAAATAGCCAAGCAATCCAATCCATTAACAATGACAGGCTCTGCAGTATCGTTTAAGGATTGCTCAATATATGGTAAAAGATATTCCTCCACACTCCTTTCACCAACAAAGAAGCAAACGTACACTATTTGCCCATAAAATACTGCCCTCAGTTGCTCATCTCGATCATTTAAAAAAGCAGGAAGGATAGGTAAGAGAAAGTCGTTACTCTGTCTCTGGCCAAAAAAACAGCAAAGATTACCAATATCCTTTAGAAGTGCTCTCCGGATGCTAGGAGTTTGCTTTGGACCCATAACAAGTTCTTGAACAACCTCTGCAATAGACTTTCTCAGTTGTGCAAGCTGGGCATCACCGTGCAGCTTCCCAAGTTGTCCAGATGTCTCACTGCTCAGAGCTGATGGCTTCTGTGGAATGCTTAATTTATCAAGGACACCTGCTTCCCTCAAGCTTATAGAGTGAATCAAAAATCCATAAGCAGTCAGTGCCAGCTTGGCAATATTGCTGGCATAACAAATCCTCACACTTTCCTCTGGATCATCAGGAATCATTGAAAGCATCGGAAGGATATACTCCGGAAAAATTTTTGCATCACTTGGAGGAAAATCTCGTACTAAAGGCAAAATATCACATAAAGTCTCCAGTGCTGCGCAACGAACAATAGCTGCAGAATCTGAAAGCATGGCAATAACATAAGGGAGTACACGTTGCAAGCGATCCTCATCATCAATGTACAAAGCAGAAGACCTTAGCAAAAGTATAGCTGCCCTCCTCAAGTGAGGTAACTTGACATTGCGTATGCAAGAACAAAGCAGGCTGGCAATAAGAACCATGCCTTCGCATCTCATGCTATCTTCAGGTAATGGTAAGAAAGGCAGGCCAAATGTATCAGATTGACTATCATAGCTGGACATCAATGAGCTCAAATTGTTCATGGTAATTTTCTTCAGAAAAGGGTGGTCATTTCTCCTGAATGCATTGGAGATGCTTTGAAACAGCTCACCAGGAGATTGATCTCCACAGTTCGTAATATTTTTGGTGGCTACCTCCTCCAGTAGCTGTTCAGGACTAGAATGATAATTATTCTGTTTGACTTCCTTGAACAGAGTATCAACATCACCAAGAAGTTCAAATTGTTCACGTGGTAATCCTTTTTCTATGCTCTCTCTCTTTGTCGGATGCTCATTCTGTTTTGTATTCATATATTGTGGCAATCCACTCATGGTAATTTTGGGAGACCCTTTTTCAGTACCAGTCAACCCACTTGACCTACAACTTGTCATTTGCTCAAGAATCTTGGGGAAAACTTTCTGACACAATGCAACCTGCAAGGTAGTGATGAATGTGTAATAAAAGATAACTAGCAACCAAAGATTCAAATGCTGTATGTCAAAGTATTACCCTTGTATCAGAGTGAAGAGGATTCCAACAGCAATAGAAGTTATGCAGAAATGGCAAGAAATAGTTGGGGAACACAACATTTGCATAATCCTGCAGGTAGTTTTCAGCAGAAAGACGCAACTCTGGTTCCAGCTGGATCATATGAAGTATCATTTTGCGGATTCCAGAATCTGGGATCTGCAGATCAGGTACTTTATAAATTAAGAAAGAAAACTTGTGGAGAATGACATGGCTAAAATAAGTATCAACCATGGAAGCTTTTTTTTTTATGTCACGGTAGTCATTGTAACATCTCTTAGGATCTAATCATAAACATGCAAAATAAGTCACATCCATTGAAACTTTGACCCAAAGAGAAGAAAAATGAAAGGATTTCAACTTCCAATAAGTAGGGTAATAACAAGCATGAGATACAGATTAGACTAACTGAACAGATCTTGCTAATATTGGAAAATTACAGATACATCAACATGACAAGTTCGGACCCTGGTTGTTAAAATAGAACATATGTGATGAAAAAGCTACCTTTTCAAGAAGTTGGCTTGGATCGTATTGTCCTCTACGATAAGCAAGAAGCTGAGAGAGTTCAAATAATGGTTGCCCCTCCAGAAAAAGCTCTGCAATTACACACCTGAAACATATTGGGAGGTGGGAGCACTTTAGTCCTTCTGAGGAGAGAATCAAAGATCATCGTGATTTCCATTAAGAAATAAAAAATGATAGAAACGCCATCCCTTTTCACACTATGCAACAAAAGAAAATGAAGTTTCATTCATTGACATGTATGCGGTTTGCCAAGAGAATTCACAGTAATGCCTTTACTCTTTTGATTTTTACACTTCATAGCTTTCAACCATACATCTATAAATAGAAAATGTCATACATTGACGCACTCAAAATTACTAAAAAAATTCTGCCCATAGAATAAAGAGTTAATACTAAAGATCACTCACCCTACAGCAAATATGTCCATAGATGGCCTTAAAGGCGCATCATGTGCATCCTGCAACTCCCCTCCATGCTCATAAAACCTCTGAAGGTTGACAATGAAAGGTATAAGAGAACAACCACGCAAGAAGTGCCCACAAGAATTTACAAGGCGGCGAACTTTAAATTTCATAATGTGAATTTTTAATTCAAAGGGAACAAAAAAAGGGAACCTAACAAGAAAGAGAAAATAAACACAAGACAAAATTATTTATTCAAATAATATAAAATTTGGTGGAATAGACTTTACTAATTACTGATAGCGTTGCAAGTGAATGGTGTTCTTATCACACAAATAACTGGTGTTTGTAACTTTGAATGTAGAACCCCTTCATTAGTATGCATTGCATAAATAGGAAATCAGAAAGCTACTTCTCAGATGATAAAAGGATTCAGAAAATGCCAGGATGGTGCAAAATTGAAGTCCTGAAACTTTCATATCCTGTATAAAAAAGATAATATGGTGCATAGCATTAAGTTCCAACATATTTAACAGACTGGCATATACTTTTAACTTCGAGTTCTCGTCAAAATTGGAAGAATGATGCACCAACCTTTGAAGAAACTCGAAGAAGACCAAGAATACAATAGAAATGAGCAATGCAATAGAAAAATATATCATTGTTTCACTTTCTTCAAGGATGCTGTGTTTCAAAAACATGACTATGGAAGGTAGAAGAATATGTAATTAAAATTTAAATAAGTTACATCTGAAAGACACTTGTAGAGAACCTTTTCTAATTTCATCCCCATCATCTTTTCCTTGCTTTTCTTCCTTTTTCAAGCTCTCTTTTCTACTTGTAGTAATACCATTACTTTTTTACATACTTTAGTAGTTATACTTATTCTAGCTGGCTCATGGGATAAGAGTGATTTTGTAAAGAAGAAGATGAAAAATAAACAGTCAGGAAAAGAACTAAACCTCAGGTGCTAGATAACAGAGCCTTCTTCCACCAGTGTCAAAGAAGAAGGAAAAATCTGAGGGGTCGTCATAAGGAATGTAAGTAGGTTTGAATGACGCAAAATCAGCAAGGTAGAGCCAATTCCAAGAAGTAACAAGTACATTCTCGCACTTAATATCACCTATAAAGATACAAAAGAAGAAAATAAACCAGCAAGTTACGATGGCATCAAGAAAACAGCACAAATCTTCCACACTACCAAGCTAACCATGACAAATTCCTTTCTCATGGCTCTGTTTGACAGCAAGGAGTAACTACAATCAACAAGAAAACAAAGGAATGAGGAGAAATAAGCACGCTGTTGGATAAAGAAAACATAGGCAATCTAAATTTTCAATTCAAAGGAAAAATGTTGATAAAAGAAAATATGACCTGAAATGCCAACCATTTCTTCTCGATAAGATTGAGGAAAGGTCGAGTACTTAAACGATCGTGCAAATTGTTGAAGAAGTATTGCCTCAATAGATAGGCTGCCTTATCCGTTTCTTGCCAAAACTGCAGATAACATGACATTGGAGCATAATAAGACGAATCAAAACAATAAGGATTAATGAGCAAGCCCCCTCCACCCCAACTAAGGTACGGAATAACCTTATATCTTTTCACAGCCTCCTCGACTCAAACAGCTACATTGGTATCACTACTTATACGATGACAATAATACTTGCCATCAAAAACAAAATAGTGGGTAACATTCATCCCCACTCTAAGTGCCTCAAGAGCCTGTTTTGTATTAACATCTTCATCAATAATGTCTCGTTTATTCATACAGAAAGCAACAAACTCTTTCTCCGATGCTAATCCTACAAATGACAAGCTACTGTGCATACCTAGCTGAACTCAGCAGCATTATCAAAATAAGCTAAGACAATATTAATTAGGCCAAAAACAGATAATTTCACGATCACAACAAGTAAAACTCGAAAACCCAACCATGAAAATTCCATCCATTTCCCAAATGTTCTGGAAAATCAAACAACGGAAGTAAATTCCAAATCCATCACAATGTAACAAGTAGGGTATTGAATAAACCTGGAATGGCCAAACGTGAGGGTGGGGAAGGGCACGGAAAATCTCTTTGATCTGAGAGAGACGGCGCTCGTACTCCTTGAGATCGATGAAGTCGCCTCGTTTGAAGTACACCTTGACGAGGACTAAGCCCTCGTCGTGCTTGCAGAGAATCGACTTGAAGAACCGGCCTCGCCCAAGTACCTCTTTCAGAACCAGATTATAGCTTGAAGGAAGGTCGTGAAGGTAATACTCCGAGGCGGAGACTTGGGTTGTTCGTGCAATTTTGTTGCCCATTCTATTGACTCGAAATCTCTCCTGAATATTTCATCGGAATTGCTTGCTTCTGTGCTTCCGTAGTCTCTGAAGATGAGACGACGGTGCACTCTATCAATCTGATTTCGTACCGCTACGAAACTTCTTGCCAATAATTTGTTAATATACGTTTGCGTGATTGCGCTTCATATTGATCGGAGTTCTTGGCTGCCGCAAATATTGGCTCGGGATTTCCCCATCTGCACTCAAGAGGTGCCACATCGGTTCACTATTTTTCTTTTTTTCCCTTAAATCCCAATATCCTTCGGGACAAAAATAATAAAATCGACGGTTCAATTATCAGTAAATTTTAATTCAGTGAATATTTGAAATCATTTTTATACATGTGAATTAAAAAGGTTTTTGAAACCTCAAAATTAAATTCAAAAATTAAGAACAAAGTGTAATTTGCAGTTTATTTTAATGAATATTTAATTTTATATTTCTTTATCTTGCGTATCATAAGTTTGTTTGATTTTAAGTTGAAAACAAAACCAAGTTCAAATTTATGATTCTTAATAATAGGACAAAAGTTGTTCGTTATTCTACTTGGCCGCTTTCTTTTCTCCTGTTTCTCGAGTTATTTCTCGAACCCAACCGGACCGGCTATCGGACTGCCAACTTGTCCGGTTCTTCTTAGTTCCGTAAATAGAAAGGCAGACGTGTTTTGGATAATCACGAATCAAATTTTTTTAAATAAATCAATTAACTATCAACTTTTAAATTAATTTTTACCCTAAATGTAAAAAAAAAAATCCAAATTTAACTCTAAAACAAACTGTATATATATTAAATTAACATTATTATTTTTTATTACATTTTTATTCTTTAATTCCTTCATCCCACTTCATCTTTTTCGTCTTGTTCCTTCTTCTACCACCACCACAACCTGTCGACGTCCATTGGTCCTTGGCGACCACTACCATTGTTGTTGGTTGGTGCTCGTTGTGCCTGTATTGTTATCATTTTATTTACTTCTCCCTCGAGGTATCAAACATATACAAGAAACCTTAATGTGACGGCGTTCATTGAATCTAACATTTATTTTATTTATTTATAATATAAAACAAGTAGAAGAATAATTACATTGGAGCTAATCAACTTTAGAGAAACAATATTAAGTAAATAATGATAGGTGTAAAATGGACATTTGACTTATATGTAATTATGAATAAATAAACTTTCATTAATATAGATTATAAATAAAATCAATTGATACAAATTTAATTAATTAATTTTGTATTATTATAATTATAATTTATAAAATATATATCGGTAAGGTTTTCTTACTAGGGAACAATAAATGATTAATTTAATTAAAAAAATTCAGTTTAATTAATATTTATTATTTTAAATAAATTAAATTAATAATTGAATATATATTACAATATTTATGATTTGTTTCAATATCAAGTTAACAGATCCATTTTAAGCATTATTAAAAGTAAAAATACTAAAAATGAACATTTGAAAGCAAGGAAAAATAATGAAATTCAACCGTGAGAATACAAAATAGCATTTTAGCCCCCCCAAAAAAATCTATTTTTGTCTGTCTTATATCAGTTTCCGAAAATAATGTAGTTCAATATGAGACAAGGGCATTACAAAAAGGCAGATGGGGTTTTCCTCTCCCCCATTTCCAATTCCCCCACAGGCTTATCCAAATGCACGCGCCAATAAACTTGCTTGAACAGAACAGTCAGTTTGAATTCCACCGTGATCCCGAAGCATAAAATCGTTTGACCCGGAAAAAAACCCTAAGAAATCAGTGCATATTATAAACGAAACTCGTTGTCGCCACAAGCTTAACACGGATCCACTGCCTAACTCTCACGCAACGCGTTTCTTTCTTCCGTTCCTTACGAGTTATAATAACCACAACAATTTTTCAGTCACATAGCAAATCAGAGATCGAAACAAACCGACACAAGTGAAACGAAATACACTAACAGCGCCATCAATTAGTAATCGTGAAAGTAAAGACGAAAGTCAATTTCCAGATTTCTGAGGTACGCACATACATTTTCCCTCCGTTTTTCAAATTTTCCCCTCAGATATGATCCAGCCACAAAAGAAACAAAGATCGACATTGAAATTTTGAAATAACAAGAGAGCTGTACAAAGGAAGCGTGATTTTATTGAAATGGAAAACCACGGATTACCGTCCATGACAAATATTTACAGATCTCAGACTCGAGATGATCTAACACGTTATCGTCGTAGTCAACCCGCCACCGCCACCGCCACCGCCTCTTCCGGATCTTCAAAGTTAGGGTCCTTCACGTCCATATCTTCAGCCCTGAAGCTGATCTCAGCCGGCGAGTAACCATCTCCCGCCCAAGTAAACTTGCCGCCATGGCCTCCTTTCTTCGGCGATCCGCTCATCCCCGTCGCCGATTTCCGATCCTTCCGCACATCGGATTTGCCGCTTGGCTTCAGACTCTTCTCTGGCTTCTTCATTTCGTTCTCGCAATCCGTCGGTTCGTCTCTTTCAACGTATGAGTGAGGATTGGACTGGACTATCCTTTTTATATAAAGGCGAGGGACCTAATGTGAGATCATCGTCGATCTGTGGGCATTCGTTTTGCGGTTTGATTTGATGATTTGGCGATTTCAAGCGGATAAGAACGCCAGGGTTTACGGTAGAGACGCTCCTCTGCTTTCTAGCGTATGCTACAATTCGTAGGACCGGATAAATTTTATGCGAGAAGTACGATCTTAGCCCTTGACATTTACTTTATCTATTAAGATACGTGCTACATAAAGAGATATTTTAGTTTCTTTTTTAATATATTTTGGTCTATTCTTAGTTTTTAATTTATAAGCATTAAAGAGCCCTTATTTCTTTATTTATTTGAGTACAAGCGTCCTTAGTTATTATTTTACCAAGGACATGGATGAAATTTTGGGTAGGTAGGTTAATTAAATGCTATTTAATAAATTTCTTTTTAGAAAAATAATGGTTTTCATTTTAAAATTATAAAGGAAATCAAACTTTACACCAACACCTACTTTTTAATCGTTAAAACTTAATAAATGTGTATTTTTGTATGTATCTTGCTAAATAAATTTTTATTCAACAAATTAGTTGTATTTTCTAATAGATTTATAAACTAGATCCCAAATTAAACTATTGTTTAAATATGCTTTATGTTTTTAAACTATAGGAACGTTTGTAGTCTGTTATTAAATAATAGAGTAATATGGACTATTAACATTACCCACTAATAATTAAACATGATTAACTTTATTACGTAGTTGCTGTCATTTGATTAATTTTAATTTAAAAAAGAGATTATTATATAATCAAATCTAAAAATTATTTAGTCAATATATAAACTATTTACAACTCGTCTTAAAATATTATCACGTTTTAAAATGTAGTTATGGTTCGCATCAACCTTCGTTTTACATTTTCATAGTATAGCAACCATGTACTTTTTTTAGTTAAATTAATAAACCTTTAAAAAAATAATTTTATAAGTTAATATTGGTTTTACTCGTATCTTTTTCTTTAAGTAACTTGTTATTTTGGTCCAAAAAAACTAATTGAAACAATATTCAATATGTTAATCGGTTCTAAAAAAAATATTTAATAAATTAAAATCTTGTATAAAAAAATAAAAATGTATTAAATAAAAAATTAAGAGTTTAGTAAAAAAATTTAAAATTTAATTAACTAACAAAATTGAGTAAATGAAATATGTAACTATGAGATCCCATATCTATCGGAGAAGAAAACGAAATGATGTAAAAACGCATTTTAAGATTATGATGCTGATGACGATACGTAATGGGTTAAAATGAACAATATCGGCTAGCAGTGAGTTTGAACTGTTAAAAATGGTATCAGAGCCAAGTATCGAGCAGTGTGTCAGCGAGAACGTTGAGTCAGTAAAGAAGTGGATTGTGAGATCTCAGGGTTAGAGAAGGAAACAAAATTTTCATCATACGTGAAAAACTCTCATTAAAACATATTAAAATGGATAATATTTATTAGAGGGACAGGTTATATAAATATACTTTTAATTTTAATTAATTGTTAAAAAAAGAAATATCTTGGCAAGTCCGCCTCCGGTCAACCAACAAATTGTTCAACTGGGACTGAGCCATGGAACCCAAGCTGCTCCATCGTACAAATGGATTTAAAAAAATAACAATAATTAAATTAAAAAAAAAAGAAGGAGAAACTCTCTAAGCCCTAAAATGCAGAGAGAGAAACAAAGAGGATCAAAGAGTGGCGGAATGAAAAAGCGGGATATCGTATGAGGAGAAAGAATATATATGCATTAAAAAACAATGTTAGCTCTGTTACTCGCGCCGGCTTCGCCTTCTCCATTGCTCGCTTTCAATCGATTCCCTCCCATTTCTTCCCCCTCTTCCATTCCTGCAGCTGGTAAGCTCTGAGATTTCCAGCTTTATCATTGCTTATGGAACTTGTTATTTCGAGTACTTTTATTTTATTTTATTTGTTTTCGCTTTCTGTTTGATTCCTAACTCTGAAAGAAGAAGAAAATGGTTGGGTGGGGGCTTGCAAAATGCTCCGAATGCACTGTGGTTTTGCGCTGATTTTGATGGTCAACTTGTTTGTTATCTTCGCTGTGATTAATTTGCGTCTATGATGATGGTTTGCAAGTTCAATTTCTAGTCCTACGTGTTTCGTTTTCGTACTTATAGTAATTATTAATCTCCATCTGAAACTAGACAGACTTTCTCCGGGCGGCATCTAGGCGACTGATTTCTGCTACGAAGACGGCACAATCGATATCCACAATGGCAACTGTAAGTTTTTATGGAGTAATTTGTTCTTTAGTTTTTTCTACTTCTGTTAGAACGGGTTCGTTTGAGTTTATGAGTTGTTTCCGAGGCTAAATGTTGGCGTTCTGGCACAGGAGGAAGAAAACGTCGGCAATATCAAGCGACAATTAGCTAAAATATTCGAGGTGTCCCTCAGAGCGACGGTTCCCGAGGAGACGGATGTTGAGCCTTTGGTGGCTGCTTGTGCTGGAAAATTTGGCGACTATCAGTGGTATGTATGCGAAATATTGTAGTTAAAGCTGGAGTAGATTAGATTACTGTTGCTAAGTTGAGGTTTCTTATTTGGCTAAGCAATAATGCGATGGGCCTTTGGTCTAAAATTAAAGGAAAAGGAAGTCAGTTTAAGGGCCCCCCTTCCGTTGGACAGGTATTTACAGTGTGCTTCTCTGTAATTCTTTTTTTTTTTTTTTTTTTTTCACGGAGGTTTAGGGTCACTTTTTTCTAAAATTATTTTAATCATTGAGATTCTGACATAACTTCTGTCTTGATTTATAGGCCATCATGAAAAATCTTCCTCCATCTGAAATTATAGAATCAAGTTCTGTGGCAGGCCCTGGTTTCGTAAATGTAGTAATATCTAAGAATTGGCTTGCTAAGGTAGTGCCATTTTCCTGAAATTTGTTGTTGGAATAACGCATGTAAAGTATAAGGTATTAATATCAATAGATCTAACATGTGTTTGAAGCATGCTTATTATGAATTTTCTGCTGCAGAGCATACAAAAAATGCTAATTGATGGTATTGAAACTTGGGCTCCTCGGCTTCCGATTAAAAGAGCCGTAGTTGATTTCTCCTCTCCTAATATAGCAAAAGAAATGCATGTTGGCCATTTGAGATCTACGATCATTGGAGACACTCTAGCCCGAATGCTTGAATTTTCAAATGTTGACGTTCTTCGAAGAAACCATGTTGGTGATTGGGGAACACAGGTACAGCTTTGTATTTGCCATGCCTTAAGACAGTTTCTTTATTCTAGGATTTAGTATTTTTTTTCATGGTGTCTTGCGTTGTAATGGAAAAGTGTTTTTTTTTTTCCTTTCATGAACTGCCTAAATTGTTACTCTTTGAAAATGTACATGAAAACTGAATTTATTACTAGTTGGCTGATTTTGCCCCCGTCCTTTTCTGCCATGTCCAGTCTACCTTCAAAATAGGCAGTCTTAGTTTTGAAAATGTAGAAAAAGTTGCAATATCACACACTAATTCCTGCCTTTCAATTGGCATCAAACTTTTTTAGGTGCCAATAAAGTTTCTAAGTATTTGCAAAATTGATTTTGGCCTGGGGTTTTACTCTTTGGATAATAAACAGCTTCTACCGAAGATGAATGTATCATCCGATATTCATCTTTTGCTTCTTGTTTGCAGTTTGGTATGTTGATTGAATTCCTTTTTGAAAGATTTCCGAACTGGGAAGAAGTTACTGAAACAGCTATTGGAGATCTGCAGGTAGGAGAGACATTTCAGAATCTCCTTTGGTTTTTGGCATGTTTACCTTTTATAGTATACTGACAAAAATTTCTTCAACAAGGTTAAGAAGTTCAATACTTTTGATCTTACATCATGGACTGTCTACTGTTAAAGATAGGAAACTTCACTCCTTACGTGATAAAATGTGTTTCGTGACTTCTTACTTTCAATAAATGCCATAAATGGATATGGAGAGCTTAGTCTATCTGTCGTATCAAGTAGGACTGACAAACTGTTATTTGGAATTTTGATTAATTAGACATTCTATAAGGCGTCAAAGCAGAGATTTGACAGTGATCCTGCGTTTAAGGAGAGGGCACAACAGGCAGTGGTTCTTCTTCAGGTGATTTTTACTGTGGTGGCTAATATATATAATTCTTCACTCCCTTATTCTATGCTAATTTTGTACTTTGGACCCTTGAGTTTCGAGCAAAAAAACTGTGTTGTAACTTTTTTTTCAGTTTTCATTTACACTAGTTAGTTTTATTTTTTCTGCTACTCGTCTACATGATGGCATGTATTGCATAGTAAAAAATGTTTTGAATATGAAAAATAAATAATAAAGTAACAAAAAGAAGTTCAACACCTTTGTTTGCCCATCAATTTCCAAGATTTTTTGTATTCATGTTGATAGGTCTTTTTGCCTGGGGTTGAGGTTTTTTTTTTTTTTTTTTTTTTTTTTTTTTTGTCTAATTAGGTCTCTAGCTCCTTTGGTGCGGGCTTCTGTTTTTGGTTTTCTGTATGCCTATGGACCTTTTGTCTTGTCTTTGTTTTCTTTCATTTGTTCTCAATGGAAGCATGGTTTCTCAATAAAAGATATTAAGGAAGCCACAGTCAAGAATAAGCTTTATTTATTTATTTTACTATTATTTCATCTACGAGTGTTCGACAAGCTTATGTGCACCTCAAGCTTATGTTAGAATACTGGTAGGATTTAATATCTTTAGTAGTTGGCCACCATGGGATTTAAATTTATTCCCCAAAGTCTCATTTACTTATTTCACTTGTTCCAATCAGCCCTGTGAATGGAAATTAAATTTTCTAGCAACATGTTTTTAGCATCTGCAAGTAGATTCAAAATTTAATTTTAAGGATCTAAGTTTAAAAATTGAAAATTTGAGTTTATAGGTTGAAAGAGAGCTACAATTGGACTCCACTTGATCTCAGCCAAGAGGCCGAGTAGTTTTTACTCATAGACTTATTATTTAGTCTTTTGCAGCTTGTTTATGGTTTATAGATTCCATGCCGGAGCATGATAGGGACATCGCAACTATTTGGAAGTTTCTCAGATCTAATTTCTGTTGAAGTGAGCTTAATTTTTGTTTTACAGGGTGGGGAAGCTAAATATCGTAAGGCTTGGGCACAAATATGTGAAATCAGCAGGAATGAATTTAACAGGGTATATGAACGCCTTGGAGTTGAATTAGAGGAGAAGGTACGTTTTGGCTTTCCTTTATATATTATATTAAATACTTGCTTCTCTTTCCTCATATAACATTTTACTCATTTCTGCTTGTTTTTTCTCGTGTCCATTCTCTACTTGTTTGTGTTGGGATTGGGCAATTCTTCCTTTCAAACGTCAGACCCAAGTTAGATTGTTTTTCTGGCATTTGATTTATTAGTTGGAATAGTTAATTTGTGATTAATGGCATGCATCCCACTATCAAACAGCGTCCTCATCTTCAACATGTTGAAGTTCTTCCGTCCTATTGATCATCATCTGATTTGCGGGGATATTTACTTACAGCGTCATGAGTTCACCCTTCTGATTTTAACATTGATCTGAAGTACTGTCAACAGCTTATTCTCAGTTCTCGTTTGGTTAAGATCTTTCCATCTCTATCAGGGAGAGAGCTTTTACAACCCGTACATTCCTAATGCCATAAAAGAATTGACTGATAAGGGCTTAGTGGAGGAAAGCCAGGGTGCTCGTGTAATCTTTCTTGATGGAATAAATATACCTCTAATTGTTGTCAAGAGTGACGGTGGTTTCAATTATGCTTCAACTGATCTTACGGCCATCTGGTCAGTTTTTCTCTATCCTACCATATTTTTAATGGAACTATTGTCACAGGTTATGAATAACTTGAAAGTTGACATTGTCAACAAAAAAAAAAAAAAAAAAAAAAAAAGCTTCAAAGTTGACATTCATCATCATTATGATTAATTATGACCTATCAATATATTATCTCCAAATAATGATCTACCAATTTTGTGCATGTTTGGATTCCCTCTGATTGCATGATTTTCAAAATTTTGTGGACCTTAGACATTCTAATTGGTCGTTTTTTGCTTGCACCAAACAGGTATCGCCTCAATGAAGAGAAAGCTGAATGGATTATATATGTCACTGATGTGGGGCAGCAGCAGCACTTTGACATGGTTTTCCGGGTATGTGTCTGGAGCAATTCCTGTTCTGACATGATTTTTTTTTATCCGTTCATGTTCCTTGCATATATGGTTATTGGACTTGGTGGCTGGCCCTCTGAACTGTAGTTAGTAATTATTTGATGGATCTGTTGCTGGCTTGCGCAATGTTTTTAAACGCTCAAGGTGCACTAAAAATAACAATAAACATAAAACTTTAAACGCAGAAGCAATTCCCTTTAGGGTTTTCATAATTTCTTAATAATAACTAACCTAAGCCCATCGTTTTACTTTGAACCCTGGAGGCAAGCTAGAGTGCGCCTTCCTACCATAGGCAAGGTGCTTCACATGCAACTTGTGCATAGGCGCACCTTTTAAAACACTGGCGTTACATCTCCTCTCTTTTGTTTGTACATATCATATGATTATTAATTGCTGTAGACATGGTCATCACTGATCCACCAAACTGTTGCAAACAATTATTTAATGAATTGGTTATTGTCTTAAATTGATGAAGTGGATGCTTAAATTGGAAGTAATTATGGCTATTTGTTTCAGGCTTGTAAACGTGCTGGTTGGCTTCCACTTGATGATAATAAGCATCCCAAAA
Organism: Cucurbita ficifolia; assembly: GCA_033971965.1. Taxonomy (NCBI): domain Eukaryota; kingdom Viridiplantae; phylum Streptophyta; class Magnoliopsida; order Cucurbitales; family Cucurbitaceae; genus Cucurbita; species Cucurbita ficifolia. Next base: position 3,243,578 of record CM066972.1, read on the forward strand.
CAACCCATGTCGGTTTTGGGTTGGTTCTTGGTGAAGATGGCAAGCGTTTTCGAACTCGAAATACCGAAGTGGTTCGTTTAGTTGATTTGCTTGATGAAGCCAAGAGCCGCAGTAAAACTGCACTTCTTGAAAGGGGTAATAATAATAATGACTATTAAGAACTCTGTTTTATCTCTTTAAAAAAAAAATGTGCAGCTTGCTGCTTTACGTTGTAAAATTTAGTGAAGGCCAACGTGTTCTTTTTTTTTTTTTTTAACTTTTTGTGGTCAACCTTCCACATGTTTTACTATGTAATTGATTTTTGTTAACCTTCTTTAGAGAAAGCTGCAGAATGGTCTGAGGAAGATCTTGAACAAATTGCTGAAGCTGTTGGTTATGGTGCTGTTAAGTAGGTTACCATTTTCATTGTTGGCCGTACCTTTTTATGCCTCTTGTATGAATCTTATAGGTTATCCTCGATGTGCCTTTCAGTACTATTAATTGGTACCACTGTAAATGATTTTCATCATAACATAACAAATTTATCTCTGTATCTGTTGAGTATTAGTATATCTAGCACATTAGGCGTCCATAGGTTTTGAATGATGCTGTACTGTATGTCTAATGATAGACTGTTATTGTGTTGCTAATATATAATTGGGGATCATAGCTAATCTTCTGGATCATTATCGTCAAGTTTGGATTTTATTTAGACTGCAGTATGTTAGGATTCACAATCTTCCCATATTGCCTGAAAGGTTGGATCTGAGTGGCTACTGACAATTTAGTCTAATTCACTTGATGCTGCTACCTGAACGGCTGGACCCATTATGAACAATGAATCTATGCTGCTTAACATTGCATAGGATCTTCTAATTATGAATTTAAATTATGAAATGCCTGAAACCTTATTCCGATGATTCAGTTTTACGTAGAAAATTGTGGCTTTTGTCTGAACTAGAAGAATGATTCTAGTATTATTGTAATAAGTCTCCAACATTTTGACTGATGTCTGTTGTTTCTGTATTTACCATTTTGTGGGATTATCGTTAGTTAGGAATGAGAGGAATTTTGGGGATTGTCCGGGGGGTATGTGAGAGATTATGACTTTATGTATATTTGGAGATTGGGCTGCCCTACCAAAGAATTTAGCATCTTCCATTTGTTTTTAACTGAAAGCTGTTCATAATCTCCCAACCATGTTATCTCACACTGGGCCTCTGTCTGTGCCTTCTTTTATGTGTCTTCTTGTCACTAAGTATTTTTATCATTTAATACTTGGTCTGCTTCTTGCTTCGCTGTGCGAATGTCCAGAATCATTTATTAATACTTTATGTTGTCCAGAATCATTTATTAATACTTTATGTTCTCAAATTGTTTTGGCAGATATGCTGACCTTAAGAACAACAGGTTGACCAACTATACGTTCAATTTTGATCAGATGCTCAATGATAAGGTACACTTCCTCAATTGGTTCTAGGCATAGCTTATAATTTACCGAAAGTCAAGTCAACAAGCTAAATGTAGCTCTACTGCCTCTTATAAAAAAGGTCCATCGTCCACTCTACTTACACGCCCAAATTTTGTGTTCACTAGGGCAACACTGCTGTGTATTTGCTGTATGCCCATGCTCGTATCTGTTCAATCATCAGAAAATCTGGTAAAAATATAGAGGAGTTGAAAAAAGTAAGTTTTCTTCCAAATTCCAGAACATGTTCTTCTCAAGACTTTAGTTGGACTGTAGCAGCACTTTTGCGTTTATTTCTAAATTAAGTCTACCGTTATTTGATAGACGGGAACAATTGTGTTGGAGCACGAGGACGAGCGTGTATTGGGGCTTCATTTGTTACAATTTGCCGAGGTAAAGAAAACATACATTTGATTGACCTGGGTAAACTGTGGCTTTGCGTCTGACTCAACCATCTTATATTTGATACAAGTTATCGCGTGATAATTACTTTTCCATTTTCTTTACTCTAGGTTGTGGAGGAAGCCTGCACCAATCTGTTGCCGAATGTGTTGTGTGAATACCTGTACAACTTATCCGAAATATTTACGAAAAAATTCTATTCCAATTGCCAGGTATAGCTGACTTTTTTAGACCATTATCTCATTCTTTATGCATAATATCATTATCCCACTGATTCATGTCGGATAATTTCTAAATCATTATCCCGTGGCAGCTAATTATGCCTTGGTTATCAACTTAGTTACCTTTAATAACCTAGAATGTAAAGCTCCTTTTCTTAATCATTTTGTTTGTTTGTGCCATTTGCATCAAGGCGTTTTTGATCTTTTCCCATTCTATGGGATGAGCTGGAAAAAGCTCACTAAATTTGTACCTCGACATAAATGCATTCTAGATGCCACCGACGTTTTCTCGCAAAAAGTTAAAACTTCATCAATGTTTGATGGTCTGATATTTGTCAGGTCGTTGGGTCAGCTGAAGAAACAAGCAGGCTCCTGCTCTGTGAAGCCACAGGCACAGTGATGAGGAAATGCTTCTATCTCCTCGGCATTGTACCTGTTTACAAAATATAACCTCTAAAAAGCACAATTTGCAGATCCTCTTTCAGAAGACTGTTTTGATTTCCGTCACTTCACTATCCTTCTCTGCCATCTTTTCCGGCATTAGAGTTGCGCCTGAGCGAGGAAAGAAGGAAAAAAGGATTCATACAGGGCATTTGTAGTGTTTTAATTTAGTTTAACCTTATACTGAAGCTTTGGCCTTTAATTTATATTTCTATTGACCCCGCGATATTGAATCAGGTTGCTCAGAATCAGTTATAAATGAAATCAAAAGTGTTCTTAGGAGTGAAGGGAGGATTTGTAACTCAGATTCTACCAATGATCTGTGATATTTAGGGCTATCTTTATCCGTTGTTATTTTGTCCAATGTGAATTTTCCAGATTTGATAGCAGGTTCTACAAATTTATTTTCTCGTTTTCTGGAAGGACCCATATTTTAAAATGATAGGTTATGTTATAAAATTCCTTATAAAAGAATAAAAAAGAGGGGGGAAATGAGCTTGAAAATTTACAAGTCAAGTCATTTAAGGGTAGCAAATAATCAGTGTCAATTCACAGAAACTGCAGACCTAGAACCACAAAGCCGACTACTTTTCCCTCTTTATCTTGAAGCTTTCTTGGCTATGGTAGCTCTTGGGACAATGGATTTAAGGCCATCAAATCCTCCTCCAAGACTCTTGCAAGATTTGAACTTTTTTCTAATTGGAGAAACCCTCTTTGCTAAATCTTCTAATCTTTCTACACTTGCTAGAGACGTGAAAGATTCTGATTTGCCATCATAATATTTAGACAGCCCTCTCCTGCAAAAAAAAAAACCATTTCAAAATTTTCCCATTAGTCATATTGATAAACTCTTTCAATCAAAATGTGTATCCAAAGAAAGATCATTAAAAGGGTTTGTTTTTTGTACTTTATCCCATTACTTACTTCATCGGAAGACGAACCATAAACTCTGATAGCTCAAAAAGAGGTCCATTTGAAGAAGAAGATGATGATAATGAAGAATTCGAAACTGTAGAAAGGGCATCTTCCACCATGTCCAAAGAAGAAGATGCTTCAGAATTTGCAGAGCTAAACTCCATGGAAGACTCCATTGAAGCTTCACAATCTTCCATGATCGTCCTGCAACAACCATTCTGAGCTTCATCAACATGAAGACGCTGAGTTTCTTGCAATTTTCCCATTGGAATCAATCTGAAGGAGAAGAAGAAGAAGAAGAAGAAGAAGAAGAAGAAGAAGAAGAAGAAGAAGAAAGGTATTATATATTGTAACTGTAGTATGTGCTGCGTTTGAGAAGCTATTTATATATGCGTGGAAAGCTTAGTTTATAATTAAATGTAGCATAAAAGTTAGATAATTCTGCTTCCCTTTATCATCAATCAATAATTATCATCGTTTTATTATTATAAGATAAATTGATGATAAAAAAAAAAAAAGATGGGGTCTGAGTTTTGTGTAGCCTTCTCCCATATTACTAGGAAAGAAGATAAGGTCTGAAATTTGGAAGACATATCCACAACGTACTGAATTCCCAGCTCTCTCTGTCATTTTCTACTAACATCTTCCTTACTTTTAGCCTAAAAGTCATGACATTATTCCCATTCTTTTATGTTCATCTACATCATCAACCTTCCTCAAAGGAAGGAATAATTAAAGATTTAAAACAGTCCACTGCCTTTTTAAGATAAGGAAGATGGGAAGAAAATGTTGCAATTCATGTCATATTAAAGAAGAATCATGGTCATAAAACATGAAAGTTACAACTCTTGGAATAATTCATGAAAAGTCAACGGTTTTAATTTTGAGACGACGTAAAATCATGTATGTTGTCTTTGCAAGAGACTTAGAAAATATAGTAAAAGAAATATTTGTGTTTTTCTTTAGTTGAGGGTTAAGTTTATTTGCAATTTGATCTTTGACATGAACGATTTTGTTTGTGGAATGATTCGAACCTCAAACAAGTATATTCGATCAACACGATAATTCGAATCTTACTCCCCTTATAGTGATTTTTTATCATTTACTATCTCCATGTCAATGTAAAAAGGTAATATATGAGCTCGATTTAAAAAAGGAACTTGAAATGGGTCTAAATCACGATGGTTAATATCTCTACGCTAAGGAATTCTAATCCAACACTTTAAAGAAAGGTGATACTATTTAGTGCAGGAGACATTTCAATAAAACCAATATATCCAAATTGATTTACGAAATTTCCATTTATATAAAAAGAAAACTTTAGAAAGGAAAAACCTGTACACTTGAAGAACTTGGGTTTTGAGGGGAGCTTCTATTTTAAGATAAACATGCAATATTTGGATAAACCAAGCTTTTCGGAAACCACATTTTTCAATAAAGATAAAAGGAGTATTTTTTACCATGGTTAAATGTATTTTTCTCTTAACAACAAATTCCCCATAATTACTTCTTAAGATAAAGTGAGGAGATAAGAAGGAAAAGTGGAGTTGGGCACAAGTCCATCCATTTCTGTTATCTAATCCACGCTGTCCCAATCTTTGTTCTTATCCATAATGTCGGGGAATTTCGGCCCAATAGGCCCTTCAAAATCCAATAGGCTTAGAGTCGTCCGGCCCATTGACAATCTCACTTGGGCCGTTGGGAAACGAACCAATTGGGCTTTCTATTTTCAAGGCCCAGAATATTTGGGCTGATCCATTAAATGACTAGACCAATTCCATTTCGGGAAAGGATGAAGTCGAGATTTATTCATTTGTATACATTTTCTTTTTTGCAAAAATTGAAAATTGAGAAATTTGGATGCTGAATATATATAAATTTAATTTTAGAAAAAGATCATAAATTCATACATTATTTAAAAAAAAACAAAAATTGGAGAAGAAGAGACAAGTTTTTTAATTTGGTGAAAAAGAAAGAAATGGAACGGTATATATATAAACTAGTGGGGGACAGACATGCTGGGCACCGGAATCGAGGAATCTCAATATACAAAATTTGATACTTTCCTCTGAAGTCCGGTCCCTATGCTGACACACTCCTTCCCCTGTACCCGACACTCTCCATAGCCTCCGCCAGAGAGTGGCTTTTTAAGCTAATTTTGCTCTGTTTTAGCCTTAAACCATAATCTCGAGCTCTGTAATCCTCACAGTGGGTGCCTTTTTAGAAAGCAAAACGAGCCGTTGCTGTTCTACTAAACCAGAATCTTACAAATCCCTCATTCCCATTTCTCTACACAAACCCCGCAGCAGAGTGAGACTGAGACTAGAAGGTCTACAAGGAGAATGGGGAAAAGGGCTGGATTCAATCTCATTTTTTGTGGGATTTCACTGCTGCTTATGCTTTTGGGTTTGTAGCTCTCTGTTTCTTCTTCGTGTTCTTCATTTTTGGTTCTAGTTCTGTTCACTGTTCTTGCTGTTCTGGGTGTGTTCCTCTTCGATTTGGTACCACATTTCACGTTTCTTGCGGCGGTTTTGTCTGATTCTACTTGTTGGATCTTCCATTGGCATTGTTGCTACTTCTTTAGCTAAACTGAAGCAAACTAATCATTATTCAACCTATTTAGTAACATATTTGTGTGCTTGGATTGATAGAAATCATAGATTACAGAATAAGAGATTTGAAACCCTTTGTAACAAAGGAAAGAACAAACCCTTTTGGTAGAAATAAGGCTGTGTTATTTTCCTCTGTTAGGAATCACCATCGTGTTCGTTTTCATGCTTGAAATAAGGCTGTATGTTTCCTGCAGGCCATTGCCAGGGAAGTAATGTTGGAATTTGCTATGGAAGAAATGCTGATGACCTCCCAACGCCAAATAAAGTGGCCCAATTGGTTCAACTTCATAACATCAAATACCTTAGAATTTATGACTCAAACATTCAGGTTCTCAAGGCCTTTGCCAACACCGGTGTCGAACTGATGATCGGGATACCGAATTCTGATTTGCTGCCGTTCGCTCAATTCCAGTCTAATGTAGATACTTGGTTGAAGAATAGCATTCTTCCTTACTACCCGGCGGCGAAAATAACATACATTACGGTCGGTGCCGAGGTCACTGAGAGCCCTCACAATGTGTCTGCCTTGGTGGTGCCTGCCATGAACAATGTACTCACTGGTCTTAAGAAGGCTGGTTTGCACAAGAAGATAAAGGTTTCTAGCACTCATTCGCTCGGAGTTTTGTCTCGGTCGTTCCCTCCCTCGGCTGGCGCTTTTAGTAGTGATTTTGCATTCTTCTTGAAACCATTGTTGGAGTTTCTTGCTGAGAATCAGTCTCCTTTTATGATCAATATTTATCCTTATTATGCTTACAGAGAATCCCCTAGCAATGTGTCATTGGACTATGCTCTTTTCGAATCGTCGTCTGAAGTTATCGATCCGAATACCGGTCTGCTTTACACGAACATGTTTGATGCTCAGATTGATGCTCTTTATTTTGCTTTGATGGCTCTAAATTTTAGAACAATTAGAGTGATGGTCACAGAAACAGGTTGGCCATCTAAAGGGTCACCAAAGGAAACAGCTGCAACTCCCGACAATGCACAAACTTACAACACCAATCTTATCCGACATGTTATTAATAACACTGGGACGCCTGCAAGACCGGGGGAGGAACTGGATGTATATATCTTCTCTTTGTTCAATGAAAACAGGAAGCCAGGGTTGGATTCTGAAAGGAACTGGGGATTGTTCTATCCAGACCAGACCAGTGTCTACAATTTGGATTTCACAGGAAGAAGTGCAGTAGACATGACTTCACAGGCTAATATGACTGGTTCTAATGGAACTGACTGGTGCATTGCTTCAAGCAAGGCGACCGATATGGACTTGCAAAACGCGTTGGATTGGGCTTGTAGTTCGGGGAATGTCGATTGCACAGCCATCCAGCCAAGCCAGCCTTGTTTTGAGCCAGATACTCTTGTTTCTCATGCATCTTATGCATTTAACAGTTATTTCCAGCAAAATGGAGCTACTGATGTTGCTTGTGGCTTTGGAGGGAATGGAGTTAAAGTTAGCCAGGACCCAAGTAAGTCAAAATAAACCTAGGTTTCTCTTGGTTGTCTTTCCTAGACATTTTAGTGTTGTTATATATCTGTTAGCTAGATATAGTTACTTGGCAAACAAATGTAGCTTAGTGTCTTAACTGCATGTCCAAATTCCATTCGGAGGAACTTCGGGACTTTCGAGGTAAAGGCTCGGGACCTTATTCGGCCCTTCAACAAGCCTATCTATGACATTCATGTCTACTCATTGTCCCTATCTTGCTTATGTCTCGTTTTCTCTTCAATGCACACATTATATGGTGTGTTGGATGATGCATCGTTCTCCTCGGTCTCATCATGGCATTTGGCCCCCGCGTGGTCGAATGGACACCTATTGAGTGAGGGTCACAACATTCTTCATAGTATGGTTGTGATATTCTTCCTCACTTAAATTAGTCATCGACCTCCATGACTTTCCTAGGGCACAATCACATCGCGGATTGTGACAGTTAGCTCATGGGTGTATAAAGTATATATATTTTGTTCAAGTAATCAACTTAGTTATAAGATCTATGAGGATCGAAGTTTTTGGTTGATATTCTTTTGGCTGCCCAGTTTGAGTTCAAGCAAGTGGTCCTAAACTTGAGTTTGTATCTTGACTTTGCAGGCTATGATAACTGCGTGTACGCGACCATTGTTGGGTAAGCTCCTTTTGGAATGGAAGCAAACATGGCATTAAACTTGGCATTCTCTGGGCTTTCTGTTTCATTCCCATTAGTTTGGTTGTTGGTTTCATAAATTTTCCTGTTTTATTTGTTAATGGTTATGCAGGAAGAACAAGACGACTTCTTCCAGTAATACAACGGCAATGTCCTCAACTTCATCGTCATCTTCTTCAGCGATTGGAGTTTCTGCAGGTCTACTTATCTTGGCCTTCCTATCATCTTCTTTCAAAATTTCATGATGATGGGGTCAGCCAAGTTTTCTGAAAATCTCAGATTTTCCTTATTTTGTAATTTCACTTTTAAGAAGGGATCTAAGGGGGAGTTCCAATTTCTAATCAAATTATTTTTTTGGTCTTATCTATTTTACTTTTGAATATGTACAGAAAAATTCATCAAAGTTATCAAAGTTAATAATAAATTATTCCCTGAAACTAAAGTCCAGTGTGATCATAATACCATATTTAAAATTTTGAAAAATATAACAACAAAATATCTGCAATTTCTAGTCGGGAGTTTTATGGGTTACAGAGTTCAGAAGCAATCTCGAGAAGCGAAACTCACGAGTCAAGACCATCATGATTCTAGCCAACTAAATCCAAATTGCTTCAACGAAAGACATGAGCATCTGGTGATCGCTAATCATGAGATAAATGCAACATTCGCTTGAGATGAACTTCTAATCGAATTCTTTCCTCCCATCTTTCTGTTTACCATTCGATGTTAGCAGGCACAATCTAGAAAACTCGTGTGTTAAGATCTCAATCTTTTTCTAATCGATAAGACCTCCCTCTGAAAGCTCCACTTGTACCCCTATCATCAGGTACTGCTGCACGTTGAATTGGTGGTGCTCCTATCCTCCACCTTGATACTAACCTCTGTCTGTTGAAATTGTTAAAGAAATGCAGAATAAAAGCAAGGCAAGCAATAGAAAAACCAAACGGATGAGTATGATTGGAAGAATGTAAGGACAATTTGGTGAATAATAATCAATCATACCCCAGAGTTAAAATATATATAAATAGGCAGAACAGAGGGAATGTGGTAACTATAGATGCATGATAATCTCAAACTAACAAGGCAAGGAACATTTGTAGTTAAAAAACAAGACGAGGAAGGATACACCCAAAATGGAGTTTTCAATATGTTCTTTCCGCCTGCCAGAGGATGCAACACGGTCAAGAAGTAATACAAATGCCCTGCTAAGATTCCAAGTAAATCAGGTACAAGAGGTGAACCAAAAATGACATCCAGCGCTAGCATGGCCCACGGCAGATAAAATGCCTGCACAAAAAGCATTACATTTGTAATGCAGATATTAGGAACTGAGAAACACAATCCCGTGGTGAAAAAAGGTACAATTTGCGCAAAACCTAAATCATTGCTATTGGTCGTACCTTAAGAGTCACAAGGCCATATATGTTGATCTGTGCAGTAGGAAATTCTCTACTCCAGACGTAGAGAAGCATAAACACAAGTGATATCCCTAAGAATGATGAATAGAAGATTGGTATAGCAGAAAGTACCTACACAAGAGGAAGTATCCATAACAAGAAAGCTTGTCACAAATCAGCGTAAATACATTTTGATATGCACAAATACACAAACTAAAATAAAGGTTAGATGGGAGGATTTCATGAGGGAAAAAAAATCCCAGAGGGACAGAAATACAAAAAGAGTAAAGCCGTTGGAAAATCTTCACCTACTAGTCACACAATGATACATAATGCAAAAAAAAAAAAAAAAAAAAAAATCTCGCTATAACCAAACATTGAACTAACTAATAATTTTTTAACCAACTGATGATATGCTTCATGAAATTGCAAATGATTAAGTACCATCAAAATAATTTGGAACAAGGAAAAAAACAACCAAAAGTCCGGTGGCCTTTTCACACATCTTTCCCTCATAACATTATTATCACTTCTAAATGACATAAAACAATTTAACCATTAGGTGTCAGCTGCAAAATCTACTATTTTTACGAACAGATAAAACTGAAAAGAACCGCTGCATCTAAACTTTTTTTTGTCGAAAAAACTAAGCTTCCAACAAAAAGTGAAAGAATACAAAAGGGCCAATCTAATGGAATAACTTAATAAAGATCTTCACACACCAATAATGTTAAGGCTCCAAATATCATCATCCATAGAAAGTCTGCTGTTCGCCTCTGAAATGGTCCATTCTCAAGTTGGACACCATACCTTGCTCTGTGAGGGCACGAACACAAAAACTATTAGTGCATCATAAACCTTTATGAAAGTTTTAACACAAACCCTCCACCTTTCATGAAAAAGTACTGCTAGTAGTTCATGTAGAAAAAAGTTCACACACAAAAACTTACATCATTAGTAAACGAATTCCAAAATTGATAGAGAATTTTCCAAGGAAGAAGAAGTTTGTGAATAGCCGCCATACCTGAAAATAAAGGTGACCTTCGATAAATATTAATAATAGTAATGGAAAGAATATATTGGAATTCACATTAAAGAATTACTGCAAAGGGAAAGGCATCCACCATTTAAGAATATTCAATGTAAAGAACGTTCTAGTTCATGACTTAATTGAGGCACAGTCATTTCCACAGAAAAATCAGATGCTGTTAGACCTAAATTTATAAACACAAGTAATTCCACCACAAAAACAAAAAGGCAAGAGAGAGAGGGGCCAAACTTATACTGTTCTCTCAATTTTTTTCAAAATCGCTTCCTTTGATATGAAAGACAAACTTCCTAGATGAAAAACAATGATTCTATAGGCAAATGTTGACGAGATTCGAGAAACAATAACTGCTATTTCTTTTCTTTTTAGAATTAGTTCTCAACCAGCAATAGACACACCTCGGTTAGAACCTCACAAGTTGTGTCATTTCCCTAAGAGCAAAGATTCTTCTCGTCAGAATTTAAAATCCATAGCATAAGCTAACTTGTTTCTACCATAATTTTCCTGGATTGGATTTCATGTAAAAACTCTGGTTCTTGTGTATCTCCCTTCACTGCTTTTAGATATATTTACTGTTCACTTCATAAATTGACGTTTGATAAAGAATTTACCATTAGGCTTCATACAAAACTTAAAAATGAGCAATAAAATTTACCAAGTTTCTATTCCTCCTCACCGGGTTTAGGATGAAGAGATTTGTCGGTCAACTTTCATTTGGAATTTACTTGAACTGTTCTATATCTAATTCTAATCCTCTTGTTTGGAATAGGGACTTCTAAAATTAAAGAGATTTATAACCTCCAGACTATGGAAATATACAGAACAAGTACGGGAGGATAGATTAACATTGAGGGTGTCTCAATTAATCCGATGGGATGAATGCCTTACCTCACAAGATTTGACATTAAAAAAGATCGCATAATCCTTGATATCCTAAATAGAAAGTCCCTTTGGCTTAAGACCATGACCTTATTTTAGAAAAGTAAGGCACAATTAAACGATATGGAGAAAAAGGACAAAACTATCCAATGCCAAAAGTTCCTACCAAAAACAAGAACCTTTATTGGAGTTCACAGGAACCCACACCAATGAAAATTAGTACTAATAATAAGAGGAGAATTGACTACATAGTTGCTAAAGTCGCTATCAAAGACTTGAACCATTACCTCAAAAGTTAAGTTAAAGATGATTCCAATGTTCCCATCAATAACTTTTCTAATAAAATATTCTCGATCAGTCTAACATTCCTTGCACTAACTAAGAATTTATTTATTAATTTGATCTCAACCGAATAATGGAATTCAGTTCGAAATAAATCCCATCTTCATTCATTGTTTCCAATTCTGAGTTTTATCTGATATTTATCGCCTCCGTAAAATTATCAATCGAGAATATAACCGATACGTCAACCAACCAGGAAAGTCTTGAATTCCAAGAATTCCATATCCACTCATAAGTATGAAACTCAACGCCCCTTGGAAAGATAAAGAATGATCAAGAAGAATGTTGGATAAACAGAATAAAAACACTAATGAAAGCAAGAGTCAGCAGATGTTTAAAAAGAACAAAAATTGAACAGATAAATTCTGACACCTATGGAAATTCAAGTCAATACCTGAAAACGCTTGAATATGAGTCCGAAATGCAACGCAATAAAATTAGGATTGCACAAGCCAAGTTGGAAGGCTGTAGTCGCCAAAAGGCATAGGGTTCCATACGCCTTACTTATAGGCGGAAGAGAGTTATAATATCTGAATCGTGAAAAAAAAAATGGTCAGGTTCCAGATTAAAATCAAACTACACAATGACAGCAGACATTGAGCATAAGAAAAAAATCAAAACACCGCCATATTTTAAAATCAAGCAGACCAATCTAAAGCTAATCAAATTGCAGCATCGAACAGCAGAGAAACGAAATACAGACTTCGTAAATTGAGTTTCAAACAGGAAATAGAAATGGAGAGGCAGTATTACTCGGCCGGAGAAGACATTGTAGAAGCAGAAATCAAACTCGAAGCAGCTTTGGAACTAGAGATCTCTCAGTCTTCTTTAAGGAATTTCACCGCTTGAAGACGAACAAGCCTTAGCAAACAAGAAATTAGTAGGACGGACATTAGAGACGCCAGAATATGTGGGCGAAAGAAAAGGAATAGAACCAAATACGACCCAAAATGTTCCACTTCCGTCTCGCACGTGCGGATTACTGGGCTTTCTAAAATGTACGCATTAAGCCCATATCAAAATATGGGCTCTAGGCCCAAGGGCAGCTCCAGATTGCATTTCTCATTAGAGATTTGTGGGGCCCGGGGAGGTGCCAGGTGGCACGTCCTTGTAAATGGAACTACGCATGTCAGTTGCTTTCTCCATGTGGGTTGTCGCTCTCTATCTCCAACATGGGCCGCCCCTGATCCAGCCCAATATCCTTTCATCTTAACTTATTCTAATTTTCTTTATCTAATTTCCTATTAAATAATAATACTATATATGGGTTTTTGTAGCACATTAATTATATTCCACCGTCTTAAATAAAGTTTCAATCTTTACGAGAAAAAAAAATACATATTTTTTTACAAAATAATATTCCTATATACACTTCTTAAAAATTAATAATTTTAAATTTGTTTAGCTAAAACTTATTGAGGAATTATATGTGATTAGAAGTGGGTTTTACAAGAATATTAATAATAAACAGATGGATTATCCAAAAATTACTGTAACTAATGGAAAATCAAAACAAATATAATAAAAATTAAAGTAAATTTATCATTATTTGAATTACCTATGAATATAGTGCAACTAGACAAACTTTTATTTAAACTATTTTTGAAAAAAAAAACATAATTATGCTCGAAAAGATTTGTCCGTCACTAAATAAAAAAACAATAACAAAATTTTAAAAAGCATTTTAAAAATTTTCAAAACTTTACATAAATTTTAAAAAATGGTAAAAATGTAGAGATAAAAGACAATATAGTTCCTTTTTATCTCATTCCACATATATTTCACTTCATTATATATCTAAAAGAATTCACTTGAAATTCCATTTATGCCCCTTCTAGAGGGGGGATATCACCAGGTGGCCATAGGCTAGTGGTAGTGTAGATCATAGGGGCACATATGTCACAAATGTCACATGGGACAGTTATAGAGCTACAAAGTTTTGTTTTTTTAATATATTTTTAAAAATTATTGTCGATTTCCAATAATTGTATTTTGGGTGATAATTGAAATTTAAAATTAAAGTATAAATCTAGAAAAGAAAAAAAAAGTATATGGAGAACTGATTTGTCTCTTTCTACGACAAGGGAGATATTCTTCCCATAATAATTATTTATATATATAATTTTCTGAATTTCCACTTTATAGTGATGGATTAAATGTTTATTTCCTTGCCACCTGGAATCAAATCAATAATGAAAATATTTTAAAAGATTATATTTATATACGAGAAGTAGATTTTGTTTATTTTTTTAATCTTACTTAGTAGTCTGTTAAGTGTAGTTAGCAGCATTATCCGTGTAATTAATGAACAAATTAGCTAAGAATTTCACGAGCAACATTCAATCAAAACTCGCCGGGGAACAAATTAGCCAAAACATTTCATTAATCACTGTTGAATGAATGACAAACTCATCACAAAAATTCGTTTTTTTTCTCATGGCGGCGACGAGCTGGGATGATCACTGTCTGTTGTCTCAGCCAGTGTTCCACAAACAAGAGGCTTCACGACAGGAGGTAACCTAAGACAATTCAAACTCCCACCAGGAATCACAGAACATTCAGGCGGAGGCCTCTGCATGTTCCTTCCAGGAATGCAATTTCCTGAGAAATCGAATCCCAAATTCCCCAGAAAGTGATGCGAACATTCTTGACTCACTCCAGAAAAAAAGTTGAAAGAAACCGTCAGATTCATCAAGCTTTTCAACGAACAGATCAAATCCGGAAGAACACCAGAAAGGCGGTTGTGCCCGAAATTTAGAATTTGGATGTCGTTCAAACACGACAGAGTATCAGGCAAATGACCCATCAATGAATTGAAACTAACATCGAACACTTGCATTTCTGAGAAAAGCCCGATTCCTTCGGGGATGCACCCAGTTAATTGGTTGTTCAAGAACAAGATTTCTTTAAGTGATGAACCCAAGAGCCCGAACCCAGTTGGGATATTCCCAGACAGCTTGTTGTTAGCTAAATTAATCACAGAAGCAGGGGAATTCCCTAAATTCTGTGGTAGTTCGCCGTCGAAATGGTTGTTGTTGAGGAAAATGGCGTCGAGTTTTTTATTGAAGATGTCTTCTGGAATTGGGCCGGAGAAATCGTTGAATCTGAGGTCTAAATAGACGAGATTCGGAATGTATAATGTGGTCATTGGAAAAGGACCGGAAAAAAGATTGTTGCTAAGATCCAGTTCTTGGAGTGAAGACATTTGTCGGAAGGTGTCGGGAACGGTGCCGGAAAATCGGTTGGAGTTGAGGTGAAACAGAGTGATTTCGGTGAGATAAGAGAGCTGATTCACGAGAGTACCTGCTAGATTGGCGTGATTGAGGTCGATTCCGGCGATAATGTCGACGGGGGACGACGTCATTTCGTCTTGAACTTGTGCACAGAAAACCCCTTTGTAAGAACACACATTGGGGCCGACCCAACTCGTCAAAATTCCAAGTGGGTCACTTGTAATGGCGGATTTCCATGCTTGGAGGGCGACGTAACCTCTGTTCAGCCTCGGTGTCGGCGGCCCAGATGGCGTTTTGCCACCGTTTCCGCCAATCCATACGCCTGGCCCGCCGCCGTTGCCGATAGTGATCCCGACGCCGATTCCACCATTGACGCCGACTCCGAAGGTTTCAGTTGCAGTGGGGTTTGTGAGTAGGAAGAAGATGAGAGAAGTGAGAATTGGGAAGTTTTTCATTTTTTTTTATTTTTTTTATTTTGTTTTCTCGAAGGAGATGAAAATGTTTGAGCAGGTGAGGTTTTTGTCAAAAGAGGGCGCGGCCTCGGGGACAGTAGCCAGGGGTGTGAATTGACCGTGAGATCCAACCTCTCTTCTTTTTTTCTTTTTTTTTCTTAAGTTAATAAAAATTATAACAAACTTTTAAAAAACAGTTAATTTTGAATAAAATTTATTAGTATTTTCTTTCGAATATATCTTTTAAGTTTATAGTATTTTAAAAATACTCTTTTAAGTTAATGATTTAAGAATTTTTAGACATTTCTCAAAAAAATATTGAACACCAAGTCTAAAGACTAGATTGGTAATTTTGCTTTCTAATTATTAATATTTTTGGTTTTATCTAATTGTTAATTTATTTTATTTTATTTTATCCAATTATAATTTGATTAATTGTGGATTGACAGTCTCGTGAACTAGCTGATCTTTGTTTTGTGTGGCTACATTTTACACAAGTTGGCCTAAGCTTAGATTTACACTAATGATTACCCATTTCTTTTATTTTTTGTTTTGCGTGGCAACAATAATAAGTTTTGGAGTTTTATTTTCAATTAATATATTATTATACCATAAAAACAATAAAATAGCAACAAAATATAATTAATTTGCATATAATAGTAATAAATATATTTCTCGGCATGTTTTAAAAATGTATATTATTTATTAATTAATTTAAATATATTTTGTTTTGAAATTTTGTATGAATATTATTTTAAAAAGATTTTATTAATATGATAATATTTTTTTTATATAAATAAAAACAGCTAAAGATCGTTGTTAATTTCATATCAAATATTTCTTTTTAGAAAAAATGTGAGGGAATAAATAAAAGATAAACGAATATCACTAAAGTTAAACTTAGAAGATTGAATTTTGATATATATTAAAGAAAGATTCATAATTATCTCAACTTTTAATTTAGGAGAGAGCAAATAGGTAAAAATAATATGCTTAAGATTAACTTTTAATAAATTAAAAATACTGTTTAAATTTACCAGTTATAAATAGAGTAAATTTCTTATTATCTACCTTCATGTACGTGGGAAATCAAAGTATAAAGATTTGAAGTCCGGTTGGAGAGAGAACAAAACATTTGTTATAAGGATGTGAAAATCTCTCTCTAGTAAACACGACATAAAGCCTTGAGGCCGACGGTGATACGTAATGAGCCAAAATAGACAATATCTACTGCTAGCAGTGGGCTTGGACTGTTGCAAATGATATTAGAGTCAGATACAAGGCCGCGTGCCAGCAAGTACGTTGACCTCCAAGGGGTGGATTGTGAGATCCCACATCGGTTGGAGAGAGAAACGAAACATTCCTTATAAATGTGTGGAAACTTCTTCATAGTATATACGTTTTAAAACCGTAAGATTAACGACGATATGTAACGAGTCAAAGTGGACAATATCTGCTATAGGCTTGAGCTGTTACAAATATCTCTAGATGAATTGGACCAATAATACCATGCATTTCACAAAACTCTAGACGATGTAGGCGTTAGAGGGTTGTTATTTCTAACTTGATATAGATTTAGTTGACGAGATGAGTCTAAATATGTATATATATTTAGTTGAGTGAAATTCATGTTCTTATTTATATTTATTTAAATGAAAGAGTATACATTAAATTGAATATAAAAAATGTATATTTTAATTTTAGATGAAGAATATAATGGATATAAGATAAAAGACCGAAAGAGAGATTGGAAGATAGTTTGAAGAGAAGACAATAAAAGTCAAAGGCTAGGGTTTCATTAAATATCCAACACGACAAGGACATGGACAGCAAAATAATCACACCAATTGGAGGGAATATATAAATGAATTTTAATTATCATTAATTTAAAATCAATAAATAGAGCCAACCAAATAATATTTTCAATTATTTCAGCCGCAATAAAAGCACACATTTTTATTACAAAGTTAGCGTTTTCACAAGCATTTTGGGTAATCAATCATTCAATTATTTACCCTTCTCTAATAATAAAGTCGACGGGATAGGGCAGCTGGATCATTATAATAGAAAATAATAATAATAATAATAATAATAATAATAATAATAATAAGGAAGCTGACAGGTTACAACCTACACCCTAACGTACCCCACAAGTTTGGGCTCCTCATCTGGGCTTCACGCCTTTAGCAGCCCATATATTTATGGGCTGGGCTTTTCTATGGATCCAGACTCCTTTTAACGAGGGTGGTTGTGGTTTCACGTATATTATACCATTTTGATCTCGATACTAGCGTTAGATTGATCCAATTAATCGGTTCTAATCATAAATTATTTCACAAATTTACGGCTCTACCTAAGCATCATATATACTAATTTAAACTTAAATTTAATAAAACCACATTAATTATCGTTTATATATATATATATACAAAAGGAAAAAGGAAGAATGAGGGGAGACAGCCACTTTTTGGATTCTATCAATGTTAAAAACCACAAACAACGGTACGATATTGTTCACTTCGAACCTAAGCTCTCATGACACCTCATTTTTAACACATTCTCTTAATTACTCCCTCCTAACAATTTTCAATATGCAGTCTCATATTTGGACCACATTAAAGTAATTAATTATTCGAGTTTAAGAATTGGTCAAAAAATAAAGTAATAAAGAGCAGAAATTGGTGATTGGTTGTTATTTCCGGCACTTTTTCTACCCTAAAGTTTATTCTTGTCCTCTCCTCCTTTATTCCTTCACCATCAAATTTCCCACTTTTTATTTTTTTTTATTTTTTATTTATTTTTTATTCTATTATCCTATAGATACTTCCACTTTGTTCTCCATTACAAACTTTATAATAAGTATTATTATAATCATGATTAAAAGAAAAAGAAACTAAATTAATGCAAGAACATGAACGAATAAAATCCAAGAATGTTTCAGCAAATTTCCAACTTTGAGCTTGACAGAAAACAACGAAGAGTGAATACAAATTATATCCTTTTTCTTTTTGTTCTTTCAAAAAATAATAATTAACCGATAAAGAGAATGAATGGCAATAAAGATGGTGTGTAATCATTATAAGGGTCACAACTTTCATGCACCTATTCATATATATATGTATACGTATGTGTGTATGTATATAGTTCTTTTACTTTTCCTTTAATTTCACTCTCTCTCTAAAAGAGTGTGAGAAGGGTCGATTATATATAAGGAAGTTGAAGGAGGAGTCGGGTTCGGGAAGGATTTGAGAAGTGAAAAAGGGTCGATTATATCTAAGGAAGTTGAAGGGGAGTTGGGGTCGGGTAGGATCCGAGAAGTGAAAAAGGGTCGATCGGTGATCCTCATGGGTTTTTGGTTTGGGATTTTTTTTTGGGGTTCGAGACAAAAAAATATATATTTGAATTTTGGGGTGAGTTTCAATTCAACAAATTTGAAAGCTTAAAATACCAATAATGAGGAGAATGGTTTTTCTTTTGACTATCCATGACCGTGGAGATTGGGGTTGTCCGACTCGGGCCAAAATGATGAATACTTCATCCATTGATCTGCCTCTCGACTACTCGGTATGGATGATTCCTGCTCCAAAACCCACTTTGTCAAACAAAAGTTGATGGATTAGAAAAAAAAGTAAATTTTTTTTAAAAAGATCTATATATAGTTTAGGCTTATTTAAATGTCATCTTTTAACCTACTAATTTGCTTCCATCCATGATTATCACCTTAAACCCTAAAAATCTGGCTATTCGGTCAATTCAATGAAAATACACTAGTTCATGTTGGGAGGGGGTCCCACATTGGCTAATTCAAAGCCAGGAGAGTATTATTCTATTGAACGTTTCATAACTTTATTATTAAAACACGTAACATTTGTGATCATATGAATGATTAAATTGTAAAATTGTATCGATAAAATAGTGAGCTTTTAAATTATAAAGTTAAAATGGAAACTAAATTCAAACCCTAAAGAGAAGGTAAGTACTCCAATTTCTCTCTTTTTCTTTTTTGTTACTGTTCTTTTGAAACCTTTTTTTCTGGGTTTTTGCATGATAAATAAATAAAAAGGTAGCGGGGTTTATGGAATACAGAGTAAAAAAGTAAAGAAAAAGAGAGAAAAAAATTAAAAAAATGTATTATAAAGAACTCACAGGTGGGTGGTGTTTGATGGAAGAAGAAGAAGAAGAAGTGCAGCCCATGATGAGTTCTTCCAGGCCTGACGCCGACCTTCCTCCCATTTTATGATGCTCACTTTCACCTTCCTGCTGCTGCTCATGTTTCCATTTCACGCAGTCATTTTCATTTCCAGACATAAAAACACAGACAACAATCATTACCTTAATCATTTCAACTCAATTTAACTCACTATATTTCCCGACACTACTCTTCCATGCTTGTTTCCTTTTTACCTGACAACTTCTTTAACCCTATTCACACCATAACTTCCTCCTTCCTCAACCCCTACTCAAACTCCATGGATGCTTTTTTATCTGCTGTGGAAAGATTTGAATTCTTGACAATTTGGTCGAGAACATATGTTTTAATCGTTAGGAACTACGACACTCCACAATAATATGATATTATACACTTTGAGCATAAGCTCTCATGATTTTACTATACCAAATGAGACGTATTCGTTACTTATAAATTCATGATCAACTCGCTGAGACTCCTCTCTCAACAATCTTCAACAATTCTCTCCTCGAACAAAGTACACCATAGAGCCTCTCCCTAAGGCCTATGGAGAGCTCTCTCCTTAATTGAGGTTAGGCTCCCTTCTCTGAAGCTCTCGAACAAAGTACACCATTTGTTCCACACTTGAGTCACTTTTGACTACACCTTCACTTTGAGGATTCTATTGACATGACTAAGTTGACATGACTCTAACACCATGTTAGAAACCACGACCCTCCTCAATGGTATGATGTTGTCCACTTGAGCATAAGCTCTCATGACTTTACTTTTGGTTGAGCGCCTCATACCAAAGAACATGTATTCATGATCAACTCGTGAGACTCCTCTCCCAACAATTCTCAACATTAACTAGTTGAGTTGTATTCAACCGAGAATTCGCCTTTTTATCTTTGGTTACTCTTTTATGTTTCTACGTTAATGGAAAAAGTGATTCAAACCAACCAAAGTACTAGTTTCAATGTCTATAACTGAATACCTTCCAAAATTCAATCTTTCTCGAGAAATGAGACCAGAAACCAAACCCCACATGCGAAATCCCATTATTTCATCTCTTCTTTTAATGCACACATAAACAAAACCACCATATATTATCCTCGCCATTAAAAACACCAAAAAAAGAGAGCATTAATTATAGTACCTGCTGATGAAATTGTTGATTTTGGATTATGATCGGAGAAGGATGATGAAATGAATCGTGATCAAGGAGGAGAAGAGGAGGCGGCGGAGGAGAGATAATGGTGGAGATTTGATGACTCGGATTGCTGATGTGGAAGCCCGTGGTTGGTAGATGATGGTGAACAATAGAAAGACGGTGGTCGTTGTGGGCCACCACAAGCTGATGATCTAGAACTGCTGCTGCTCGTTGATGGTGGTGGTCTCGCAGCTCAAACTCGCCACTGCTACTGCATGCGCCGCCGCTTGTTCGGCCTTTCATTCCCATTTTCCTTCCCGTTGAACCCTCCTCCAACCCCACCTGCAATAGTGTTTATCAGGTTAGCTTTTACCACTAATTTTGTTTAAATCTATGTTTTAGCCTCTAAAGTTTAAATCTTTTTGTTTGGTAAATATTAAATATGCCTAATATGGTTAGAAATAACCTCGTCAAAGCTTGTTCTAAATGGACCAAACCCAAAATGGTCAGATTTGAGATGTTGAATGTCCAACGAACTGAAGCTAGAAATGGAAGCTCCAACACCACCGCCAGCCGGAGACATTTCGTCGGCTTGAGCCATGGAAGAACAGCTCCCACTTGCAGCAACCTCAAAACCTGTCTCCGCCGCCGCAAGGGTTCTCTCCGACCAGTTGCACTGCCGTGGCTGTGTCTGATAAAATATTTTCGACACCACCAATTCCCCTTCTTTCTCTTCCTCATGCTGTCCCAAATGGTATTGGTGCATGACCCAATTGGTCTTTTCCGGCTTCCGATTCTTGCCGAAGTTGGTGTAAAGAACCAAGATCTTTTTGCAGCCCTTTTGCTTGCCGCTCGCCATCACCGGCCGGGTCTTCCCGGTCTTGTGCCACCGTGTTTCGCCACCCTGTAAGTCGCACTCCGTTTGAATTTTCCTCCGCTTTCTCGTCCCCGTCGTGTACGCTTTCGACGGCCGGTGGAAGAAATGTCTGCTCAATCCATCCCTACTAACTCCTGTATTTCCAGAAAAAACAAGCTCAGTAATTACGACATTCTACAATAGTATGATATTGTTCACGCTTTACTTTGAACTTACTCAAAAGAGCTCATAATAATTGAGATGTGTTACTTACTTATAAATTCATGATCATTCTCTAGATTAGTCAATACGAAAAACCAAAAAAAAAAAAAAAAAAAGTGAAGAACCTGGAAGTTTCTCGGGATGGGTATAACAAATTCCATCTTCTCCTTCAATTGTGGGAATAAACTCATCAATCAAAGGATGAGATTTCATGTCTTTTGCTTTAACTTTTGCCTCCAAATGTTCGATCAATTCTTGATCCGTCGGATCAAACTTCACTCCGGCCGGTAAGCCAACCCAATCCTGATAAACCCTCTTCCAATCAAAACTAATTAATGGGTTTCTCTTAATTATCATATATGAATCAAAAAAAAAAAAAAAAAAAAAAAAAAAAAAATCAGTACCGGCCTTCCTTCAAGCTTATGGCCACAACCAGGGCAGTGTTTGGATCCACACATCTGATGCTGTTCAAGCTTTGCATCTAGTAAAGAATCAGAGCCACCGCCGACGATTGAACCGATTTTACTATTTCTCATATCTTTATCGTTTCTTGAACCGACTTGTGGTGGTTCATATGAATATATGGAGGTGCAGCCGCCGCAATCACTAGAAACGGCACCGTTTTTTGTTTTTCAAAAAGAGAAAGGATGAAGAACAAGAACAGCAACAAAAGTGGGGAGAATTGTTTAGTTTCTCACTGGCGGCTATTGTAGAGTAGCTTTAACTTTAACTCAAGTTAAACATAGAGAGAAGAGAGAAGAGAGAAGAAGGTGATAAGACAAGAAAAGGGAAGGTTGCTCTTAATTCAACTTACAAACCCACCGTCCTTTTAGCCTCTTTGCTCAATTAAACAAAGCACATGTTCTTACATGCCCCTATCTTCCCTTTCTCTCTCCTCCTCCTCCTTCTCTCTCTCTTCAAACCCTTTCTTTGAGGCTTGACTATAAAAAGGACAAAAGGAAAGAAACCCGCTTTCACAACTCTTGGTTGTTACGAACCACGACCATCCATAATGGTATGATATTGTCCACTTACTCTCAACCCCTTAATTAACTGATGTGGGACTCCCCTCTTCTAACAATCCTCCCCTCGAACAAAGGACACCATAGAGCCTTCACAGAGGCCTGTGGAGCCCTAAAACACCTCCCCTTAATCGAGACTCGACTCCTTTGGAGCCTTGAACACTTTTGACTACAATTTCGAGGGTCCCAACTTCATTGTTCGACATTTAAGGATTCTATTGACATGTCTAAGTTAAGGGCATAACTCTGATACCATGAAAGGAACCACGACTCTCCACAATAGTATGATATTGTCTACTTTAAGCATAAGTTTCTTCAAAAGATCTCGTACCAATGGAGATATATTCCTTACTTATCAATTCATGATCAACCCCTTAATTAGCCAAGATGGGACTCCTCTATGGATTACATTACATTATAAAGTAAAGTATGAGACAAACTTGGGGTAGCTTTTGGATAGCCAAAGACTGCAGTTGAACATGCTAATTTGAAATCAAATACATAGCTTTAATAAAAAGTTAATGGAATCAAGACGTTGGTTTAAAGTTGAAACTAAGGTATATATGTGAAGAAAATCATGAAAATGGGAATTAAAGATGAAAACTTGAATTAAAACTCAGCTAATTCCATGAATTTGGATATAAAAATAAGAACTTTGATTATGTTTTGAACAGTATTTTACAGAAGTGAGAGAAGCTGATCAGTTGATGAGTGGCCATGATGCCTTTTGGGCATGAATGATGAGAGAGAGAGAGGAAGAAGAAGAAGAAGAAGAAGAAGAAGAAGAAGAAGAAGAAGAAGAAGAAGAAGAAGAAGAAGTTGCTTCATAAGAAAGGGAAAAATGAGAGTAGAGAGAGAAGTGGAAGGACCACTAAAAAAGGCCTGTAATTAGAGCTGATTAAGAACCCTAAAAAGGGGCCATGGAAACTTGGACCAGAAGCACACACATATCAAACACTTCAATATTACATGGTTTTATTAAAAGGGTAAAAAAATAAAAAATAAATAATAAGATGATTGCTTGGCTTCACGTTTTGTTCTCACATTCTGATTCACAAATACACAGACCAAATGATGGGATTGTGAAGCCTCCACTTTCCCCCACCAACTCTCTCCCTTTTCCAATTTTCCTCTTTTAACACATGATCTCGATCGTAGTTAAATCGATAAGTAAACGTCTCCGAGTTTTTTTGTAAATGGGTTTTCTTTGCTACGTTAGATATTGTTGGGAAGAGTCTCACGTTTGCTAATTAAGGGGAACATCATGAGTTTATAAGTAAAGAAGATGCATTTGTCTTTCGAGCTTTTCAATGGTTTTTTTGATATTTACATTAGGACTACCCATCATATGACGAACAATCAAGCAGCATTTGTCTCATCTCTCGCTGTATGGTATCGTACACGTTTGTTGAATAAGCATTATTTTCTTTAGTGGGTTTTAAATTCAGAAGCTAATAAAAAAGTGAAAGTCCAACTAATTGTAGATGAAAGGCAGTTGTATGTTATAGGAGATGATTATAATTAGTTTTTATTTTAGTTTTAGAATATGAATGCTTATAAATTAGATGGTTCTTTTTAGTGTGAATAAGGAGAGAAAAAGACATAAAAAGAGAAGTAATAGAAAAGTGTTTTTCTTAAAAAATAGAGTGATTTATCTCTCTCCTCAAAAGAAAAAAATAGTGTGACTGATATTTTTTTTTTTGCTTTTTACAACGTTTGATATAAACGAGCGCTCTGTGGGCTACCGGTGGAGGGCTATGAGATCGCTCACTCAATCCCAGAAAAAGAGCTCTCTCGGCCTTAATTGGAAGCTAAACCAAAGCTAAGTTTGTAGGCTTGTAAGGAAGAAGAACATCTAATAGCCTAGAGAGTGATGACCAGTTTTTTTTTTTTTTTTTTTTTTTTTCATTTTTGAGAAATTCATATAAATATCATGTTATTGTTAAAGTTCGTTTTTATAATAAATGAAAAAAATCTATTTTATGAATAAACTTTTCAAAGGTATATTTTTCTCCAATAATTTTTTGCAATTATTTTAATTTTTGAGTACCAAAGTCATGAGATTTGACAATTTTGGTAGGACGAAAATGTCGTGCCGAATCTCACTCGATTGATTTTTTTTTCATAAAAATAAAATTATTAATGAAATATGGTTACATATTATTGTTGTCGAAATAAAATGGACCAAAAAATTTATTGTCCCTAACCTAGGACAAGTAGCTTCTATCCTACTTCAACAACATTATATATATATATATACTCTCATTCCTAATTTTCGTAGCTTTTTAGTTTTAAATTATTTGTTTAATATTTATTTAAACAAAGTAATTAACAAATCATAATACCTCAATTCGAACATGGGCGATTAATGTCTACCGTTTAAATGGTTATCTTTAGTTGTTGGATAAATAATTCATTAAAAAAACCACATATTTCTATTTAAACTCTAATTTATTAAATAATATATTAATAGTCTCTACATAGATGTAATTTAATTTTAAAACAAAAATAAATGCATTTTTAATTTGGATAACCAAGATTCATAGCAATTAATGCAATCCTATTAGTTGTTCTACTTTTGTGGCTTTAATTGTATTTAAAAAAAAAAACAAATTATCAGACACATATGTCATTTTACACAATTAATTTAAAATCTTTATAATGATTTTATACGCATGTGACATTAAATATTCGAATTAATACATAAAAAGACATTATTTAATTTATGCACCTTATTATAGCTTCTATATATATATATATATAATTGAAGTGTTATTTAATTTCAAGCCAAATATATATAGTTTGACTTCAAACATGTCTTTTATAAAATAAAATAAAAAATTAGAGATATCTATCCATATATTCGTAAAATTAAAATCTTTATATAATAAAAAATATATATATCTTAATTGATATGGGATTTTTATTATTATTTTTTTAATTTTTTAGTAAAAGAAAATTTTAAAATGTTCTATTTGAGAAATTCTCTTAAATTCCACTCTCTAATATTCATATTTCTTTTGCTTTTGGGGTCAACCAAAAAGGAAGGGAGAAAAGGAAATCACGAGTTTCTCTTTAATCTGCCTTTCAAATTCCAAACGACATTGAGTTGAAGTGTCTTGAAGAGGGATATGGAAGAGCATAAGAACATTATCCCACATGCCACCAAACATTGTAGCATAAATCGAGCGAAATTGTTCGATATTCTTCTGAACAAATGCCAGGTAAAACCACGACATGCTTAATAATATGCACCATATTCTCATTCTTTATCTTATGGATGGCGTTGATAAGTGGTCGTAGTGAGAAGATGAGCTCGTGTATGTGGATGATTCCTTTTGCCCATAAGGTGTTTGATAAAATGTCTGAATCATTTTTTCAACGTAGTGGTTGCTCTGCCGATGCTACTCTTTCTTTTATTCATATTCTTTTTCTTTGTTCAGTTGTGCATCGTCGACTCATTTGAATATTCCAGCATGTTTGAACATATCTATATGGAAAGAAGCTGACTGCAATTCTTACAGTAAATTCCCATGGAGGGATTCGTCCAACTGTCTGGTTTCTGCAGTTTCCTTTGACAAGAAGGTCAAGTTTCCAGGGCTACCCAAAAGGTAGACTTTTTCCCTCTTTCAACATGGAAGATTGTTGGGAGGAGTCCCACGTGAGTTTATAAGTAAGAAATACATCTCCATTGGTATGAGGCATTTTGGAGAAGTCCAAAGTAAAGCCAGGAAAACTTATGCTCTAGAGATCCGTGATTCTTAACAAAGATCGCTTGAAATTGTAGAGCTGTAGTAACTCGTTGACTTTTTGTGGTGGGGTTGGGTTTCAACTTCCATATAATCACTCCTCTCTTAAAGAATCGAAATTAATTCATTTTTCTTCTTTAATGTGACTTTTCCCATTATCCAGGTATCTTGAACAAGGATGGTCTACCAGAAACTTCAAGTACTAGAAAACTTATTCCCATCAATGGTAACATTGGACCCAAAAGAACAGCACTTGATGTTTTGTCTCCTGACATTTGTACACCAATCGTGGACGTGGAACTTCTAGATCACTGGAATGATGAATACGAAGGGGTCATCATTAATTCAGAGAGCCTACCCTCTTCTGCAAATGCCTTTGCATCAGCTCTCCAGGCATCTCTCTCCCAATGGAGGCTCAAGGTCTGGGAAAAAGTAAAGTTTCCTTTTCTTCTTTATACCACAGTTTTCTTGAGAACTCTGCGTCTAGAACCTTTTTCTTCTTCCATTCAGGGTAAAAAAGGGGTATGCTCAAATTACAAACAGAGCAAGATGAACTTGTTTCTGTGGCTATTGATGTGAGATATTAACTGATATTTCTAGTTCACACTTTCAATCACTGCAAAAGCTGTGGCATCAGATTCTAGAATTTGAACTTCCATAGCCATTATTAGATATTTTAGAGTTGTAACTTTCAGGAGGGGTTCAACTCTCATCATGCTGAAGCAGGATATGTCATGCTCACTTACTGAATTCCTACTTTGTCCTGCATGCTTCCTTCTGGCCCCTCGCATCATATTGGCGTTGTAGCATTCCTCATCAATGACAACGAGGAGGTACCTGTTTTCCACTTTACAACTGCTTTTCTCTCTGTTTAATAGAATAAGATCATTTTACGTCCTTATTGATATGATTTCATTCACTTTATCCAGGTAGCATTTGGTTCATGAGTGTAAAACGTTGAACCTGTGTAGTTTAAAAGTGAAAAACTTAAATTTCCCTAGCACATGTTTGATTTTACAAAAGTTTAAATGTCAGTCTCAAATTGTCAAGACACATGGTTATGTTAGAAGTAGGATTAGCAATCTTGTAGCATAATATAAACCAGCTCCCTTATGCCTAACTTTCAAATTTCAAGTGTCCTTTTGGGCTTAAACACACCACACACCATTTTTATTGAGTTCAATATCTTGGTGAGATTTAAACCTTCAACTTTAATTTTTAATATGTATCTTAACCAGTTTATGTTGAGAATTGTTGGGAGGAAGTCCCATATTGACTAACTTAGGGAATGATCATGAGTTTATAAGTAAGGAATACATCTCCATTGACATGAGGCCTTTTGGGAAGCCCAAAACAAAGCCATGAGAGCTTATACTCAAAGTGGACAATAATATTATACTTAAACAAAGCCACTTTTTTTGCTTTTGCATTATATTAAAATGGTGAAAAAATATTGTTCTTAGTTATAAATCTACGATCGTTGTACATTGATTGCATCATTCTCATTTTCTATGAATACTAAAACTATTTCATAGGTGCTTGTGGTGAAAGAGAAATGTTAAAGTAGTTGCTCAGGCGTGTGGAAATTGCCACCTGTTTACGTTAACAATTCATTTTTACAGTCCATGTTTTTCAAATCAATACCATTTTCTGGAGGATTGCTTGTCTGATGTTCTGCCTGATAATTACATTCGTGTTCTATACGATCATTTGGAGGATATATTCTCAGGGGTTGTCCGAGAAGTCAAAGAAGAAGCTGTAGTAAGCCAAATAATATTACAATTCCATTTTTCTCTTCTTTATCACTCTGTCTGCTCACTTTAGTCAACTTCTGAGTTCTGAATTTCAGATCGATTCAATGTTCTTGGAAATGGTTGCTTTCAGGTATGGGCTCTCCCCATTCTTGCCAAATTCGGTTCTATTAAATGAAGAAATTCAAATTATCTGAGTATCAACCAGTAAATGGTAAAAGAAAATAGGGACAAATTAGAAAAGAGGGATGATGCTTTATATATATATATGTATTTATTTGAACATCTCATCTAATCTTAGCCATTAAAAATATAATCTAACACCATTTATGTATAGGTATATTTTTAACAAGCCCATATATCTTTATTTATATATATATATATATATATATATATATATATATATATATATATATATTAGATTAACTAGTAGATTTGAACTTAAAAGTGTCAAGCTTTCGAGTTTGTATCAACAGGTCTCCACTAGATTCTGACATCAATTTGAATTTGATTTTTGTAAGGTATTTTATTTTGACCAATAAGTAATAATTTAAAATATGTCAACAATTTATTAGATATAAAATTGTGTTAGAGGTTTTGAAAAAAAAAATTATGTACGCCAAAATTGTATTAAAAAAAAAGAAAAGCGATCCCCCAAACTTCTTCCACAATTATCTCACTCGACCATATTTTTTTTCCTTGTCATTCGTAGTCGACCATTTTAAATGAAATGCCAAAAAGTAACTAACTTGAAAATAATTATTGATTTATTTCTTTTTGAGGAGAGAAACAGACAAAAAAAATCCAACGTAAAATATAGCAAACCAATTTTCCATTTTGCACAAGGTCCCCGTGTTTTTCGGGCTCCTGATCTTTTCCTCTTCTCCTATTAGACTTTGACACGTGGACTGGGGGTTCAAGCTTTTCAATTGGAATATGTATTCCTTTTCTGGCAGTTCCCTCCACCAACGGGATTCTTTAACAAAGTGAGTGCGGTGGTTGGTCTTCACTTTTTGATTTTTGGATTTACAGTCAATATCTTAAGAACATTTTAATAATTAGACATCAATTTAATATAAGACAACATTAATGGGTGTATATAGTGACAGAACTGCAACATGTATTTTCAATTTATAAAATTAAGTTAATTTTATGTTGATCAAGGGTTTTGAATAAAAACTTACCAAAAAGTTTTAATCTGAGGTACAATTTAATGGAATCAACAGTTTAGAACAAGAATCTAAATTTAATTTTTAAATAAACCTAATCAATTTTCTTTTTCTTTAAGGTCTATATTATTTATTTATGGCTGACGTGAGAGAATATACATTTATTTATTTGCAAAAATAATAAAATATAGAGCTAGAAGTAATCTTTTTATATATATATATATA
This sequence comes from Cucurbita ficifolia, assembly GCA_033971965.1. Classification (NCBI taxonomy): domain Eukaryota; kingdom Viridiplantae; phylum Streptophyta; class Magnoliopsida; order Cucurbitales; family Cucurbitaceae; genus Cucurbita; species Cucurbita ficifolia. Next base: position 3,273,426 of record CM066972.1, read on the forward strand.
TATATATATATATATATATAAACTACAAGAGGATGTAATAAAATAAATAAATAAATAAAATGGTATGTCACTGTAGGAATGTCAATCAAAAAATAAATATTAAATTACGTCAGCTTTCTATTTTTCAAATATACACAGACTATACTCAGCTTTCCATGCTTTTCTAACAACAAAATAGGTCAGCTTTTTTTTTCTTTTTTTTTTAAATTTTAATTGAAAACCAATAAAACGAGCTATTTTCTACTACATTTAAATCCTAAAATTAAATTATACTATTTTAGAACTCGAGAGATAAAAATAAAATAAAATTAGAAGAAGATTTAAACGTTGTGATTTTTTATTATTTATCTATGCTTACTTTGATATTTTTTTATACATTCAAATATTTTAACTTCGATAAAAAATGATAAAAATTATATTACTTATTAATAATTTGTTTAGATTTTAGATGATAGATAACCTATGATATATTTTTTAAAATTTAAATACTTTTAAAATTCAAACATTAAAGGTAAAAAAGAAAAAAAAAATATCTATAATAGTGGAGTAATTTTTTAGTGGAAAATACATGTCTTATTTAATTTTATATAAGAAATTACAAATCATATTCGTACAGATAAAGTTTACAAATTATTAATAAAATACGCCCAATAAGTTTTGGTTTTTTAATAAAAGAAATATAGTATTATTGAAATGACAAGTGAATCAGAAAAAGAAATAAATATAAAATTAATAAGTTCCGTGGTCGATGAGAGTATCAAATTTCGAAAAGGAAAATGATTCACGAATCTCCAACACCCTTTTTAAAATTTTCTATTTTTAAAATTTTTCTGGTTCTTTTTGTCTGATTGCGCCACTCAAAGCCCACTCTTATCGGAAGAACTGTATGGTAACAATAATCATATGGCGCAAGAAAGTGGTCGTAGTTCCTCCAGTTTTTAGCCACCAGATTTCTCTCGATCCAATTCCAAAAATACCACAGCCTTTTCAGCCCCTGCGATTCCCAGATAGCAATTTCTACTTTCCCGGGTGTCTTTCATCATTTCGTCAACACGGCCCCCCTATATCTATATATATATCTTTCGCCATTCTGTTTCCTGTTCAACCAATTTAGATTTGTGGCTTGCCCCCTTAACCCTCTCTCGCCCTCCTCGATTTATTGTTTCATGATCGTTTCGGATCGCGATGGCCACAACTGCTAATAACGTTAACAGTAGCAAGGCGAAGATTGTTCATGGAGATTCTGGTTATGTTCTTGAAGATGTTCCTCACTTGTCCGACTATATTTTTGATCTCCCTGTATGTTCTTTTTCCAACCCCATCTGATTTTTTATTTATTTCTTGTTTCGTTGAAGTTGCGATGTTGATCTCAACCAGATTTAGTAATCTGGGTTTGTTTGATTTAGTCACTTTGTTGATGAATCTTGTTTAAAATTGGTGGGCGTAAATGATGTTCGTATTATTAGTTTGGTGGAGCCGCTGTTCGTTGGCTTCTGATGATCTGATGGTTTGTTTTGTTTTGCCTGCAGACGTATTCCAATCCATTGCAAGACAATCCTGCGTACTCTGCAGTCAGGTTGGTGCTTCTTCTTTTGTGCTTTTTTGATCGCTTACGTGTTTTCTGTTGATTTCTTGGGACATTATTGTTAGGAATCACTATATTGTCCACTTTGAGCATAAGTTCTAGTAGCTTTGTTTTGGGCTCCCCAAAAGGCCTTATACTAATAAAGATGTATTCCTTACCTATAAACTCAGGATTATTCCCTAAATTAATGTGGGACTCCCTCCCAACGATCCTCGACAATCCTCCCCTCGAACAAAGTACACTATAGAGGCTCCCCTGAGGTCTATATAGCCCTTGAACAACCTCCCCTTAATCGAGGCTTGACTCCTTTCTCTGGAGCCCTCGAACAAAGTATACCCTTTGTTCGACACATGAGTCACTTTTGACTATACTTTCGAGGCTAGCAATGTCTTTGTTCGACACTTGAGGATTCTATTGACATAGTTAAATTAAGGGTATGACTCTGATATCATGTTAGGAATCACAGATCTCTACAATGGTATGATATTGTCCACTTTGAGCATAAGCTCTCATGACTTTATTTTGGGCTTTTCCAAAAGGCCTCATACCAATGAAGATGTATTCCTTACTTATAAACCCATGATCCTTCCCTAAATTAACGTGACTCCCTCTCAACAATCCGATTTCCATTTGTGATTGATAAAGTTAATCTATGTTTTGCCTGTTTTGCAGGCAGTATTTTGTGCATGTTGATGATTCCGTTCCTCAGAGGGTTAGTTTTTTTCTTGGACCTTACCTTTAGTTTCGAGGGAGTTTGCACGTTATTGTAGATTTAATTAATCTTAAACTTTGGGATTTCGTTACAAAATGTGAGATTGTGCATAAAGATGTCCTGATAGATGCTATGACATTTCCTGGTTGCCTGGTTTCATGAGGAAATAGCTCTAAATGGCAAGATTTATGAAGCATTGACATATGAAAATGATCATATTCTCAGGTATCAAAATGCATCACTGTTTTCATTGCTTTTGCAGATTGTTGTTCACAAGAGTGGCCCAAGAGGAGTACATTTTAGGCGTGCTGGCCCTCGCCAACGAGTTAGCTCTCTCATGATTCCTCTCTCTATGTATGGTTTTTAGTTTCATCTTTTAGTTATTGAGTTGCAATGGCTTGTTGTTTCAGGTATACTTCCAGTCAGATGAGGTTCATGCTTGTATCGTGACATGTGGCGGTCTTTGCCCCGGTCTCAACACCGTGATCAGAGAACTAGTTTGTGGCTTATACAACATGTATGGTGTCAAGAAGGTTCTAGGAATTGAAGTAAGTGATTGCCTTAATCCCTGCACTTACCTACACAAAGGATGCTTTACTAAGCGAAAAGGGACTTGCAGGGTGGATACAGAGGTTTCTATTCTAAGAATACCATTCCTTTAACTCCGAAGTTTGTGAATGATATCCATAAACGTGGTGGAACTGTTATTGGATCATCACGAGGTGGTCATGATACTTCAAAGATAGTCGACAGCATTCAAGATCGTGGCATCAATCAGGTGTGAATGTGATACTATTTTTGTGCAATTTCAATGGGAAATTAGATTCTTGGATCATAGTTCATTGGTTTCCTTTTCTCAGGTTTTCATAATTGGTGGAGATGGAACTCAGAAGGGAGCAGCTGCTATATATGAGGTAACATAGTTAAGTACTAAAACTTGGCGTCTTGATGTTATGTATTCTTGTTTTTTTTAATTGATGTTTGATAAAGTGTGAGATCCCACCTCTGTTGAAGAGGGGAACGAAGCATTCCTTACAAGGGTGTGTAAACCTCTCCCTAGCAGACGTGTTTTAAAACATTGACGGGAAAGTCAAAAAAGGACAATATCTGCTGATAATGTTAATCTCGTGGCTTATCCCTTTTCTGTTATGTGGTTTGTCTGGGAAAAAATGATTATTTGTTCCTCAGGAAGTCAGAAGGAGAGGGCTCAAAGTTGCTGTTGTTGGGATCCCGAAAACCATCGATAACGACATCCCGGTACATTGTTCATGTTCCAACGATGACTGTCGTACTAAATCAAATAGTTACTGGTTCTAAGTGGATGTTGTCTGGTTCTGATGCAGATCATTGACAAGACCTTTGGCTTTGACACTGCTGTTGAGGAGGCTCAGCGTGCTATAAACGCAGCCCATGTCGAATCTGAAAGTATGGAGAATGGTATAGGACTTGTGAAGTTGATGGGTCGCTATTGTGGTAAGTTTGAAGCTTTGGCTAATAATTAGCTACATCATATGAACTTGTCAAAGCTCGTACTAAGTCCTGATGTTGGTTTCCTGGTGATGAGTGCAGGGTTCATAGCAATGTATGCAACTCTTGCGAGCAGGGATGTCGACTGTTGCTTAATACCCGAGTCGCCTTTCTATCTTGAAGGACCTGGTGGACTCTATGAATACATAGCAAGATGTCTCAAAGACAACGGTCACATGGTCATTGTCATTGCAGAAGGAGCTGGGCAGGAGCTGCTTTCTGGAAGCCTCGATTCTAATAAGCTGGATGCTTCTGGGAACAAGCTTCTTCGAGATGTTGGGCTATGGATATCACAGAAAATCAAGGTTAAACATTTGTTCGTTTCAGTTGGATCGTATAGTACATAGAATACTTGAATCAAATCATAGTTCGCTGAGAATTTCATTTCTGTTTCTGCAGGATCATTTTTCAAAAGAACATAAGATGACCATAAACCTCAAATATATTGGTAGGTTCTAAGTGATTTTATTTCCATACCATTAACTATTTTATATCAGATTATACGACTTAGACATATAATACTGTTCTTATGACAGATCCGACGTACATGATCCGAGCTATTCCAAGTAATGCCTCTGACAATGTTTACTGCACTCTGCTTGCTCAAAGTGCTGTGCATGGTGCAATGGCTGGCTATACTGGCTACACTAGTGGGCTTGTTAACGGAAGACAGACATACATTCCTTTCTACGTAAGACCTCGACTCCCCCGTATATAGTCAGATAATATACACAAGAATCATGCATATCACATATTTGATGGACGTACGCGAGATCCCACGTTGGTTGGAGAGGGGAACAAAACATTCCTTATAAGGCTGTGGAAACTTCTCCCTAGCAGACACGTTTTAAAACTGTGAGGGTGACGGTGATATGTAACGGGCCAAAGTGAACAATATCTACTAGTGGTGGGCTTGAGCTGTTACAAATGGTATCAGAGCCAGACACCGAATGGTGTACCAGCGAGGACGCTGGGCCCCCACGGGGGGTGGATTGTCAGATCCCACATTGGTTGTAGAGGGGAACAATGCACATTCCTTGTTGTGTGGAAACCTCTCCCTAGAAAATGAGTTTTAAAACCATGAGACTGATGGTGATACGTAATGGGCCAAAGTGGACAGTATCTAGTAGCGATGTGCTTGGGCTGTTAGACGTATTCGAAGTTTTGTGAGTTTAAACTATTTACTACACACTAGTTAGGTTAGGTTAGTGTTTCAGTCAGTCTTGCATTCCTTGTGCACATAAAACAAGCTCAATCTGACCACGGTTGGAAACAAAACGACGAGTAGAGACACTCATTCATCAAGCTTTACGACGAATGTGACTAACACTGATTTGGTCAATCTGCAGCGAATTACTGAGAAACAGAACAAGGTTGGGATAGCTGACAGAATGTGGGCGAGGCTTCTATCGTCGACGAACCAGCCGAGCTTTCTAACTGCAAAAGACATAAACGAGGAGAAGAACGAGGAAGAGACGACGAACCATATGAGCCAGTTAAACAATAAGACGGAGGACGAAACGGTGAGCAATCCTAGTGTAATGTAGTTCAAACTGAATTGTGTCAAGAATTTGAAAGATGATGAGTGTGTTGTAGTAAGCTAAGCTAAGGCTGTTATTTTTGGGCCTTTCAGTTCTTCTCTCTAGCAATTGCTGAAGTCCTAAACCACTCGTGAAGAAGCTAAGCTGTCTTTATGGAGTTGTTTACTTGTTATACTCAGTTTGTTTGCTGTAGCCTAATTGTTTTAGACTAAATCTTTATCCAAAGGAGGATTCTCCCATTGTATTGGATCGTTTAGGATAGATCTTTCTCCAGTCTTTGATTATGTCAGACAAGTTGTGTTCATCGGTTGGTCACTTGATGAGTTACTGCTGTATGCACTATCTTAATAAATAATATTTCTTTTTTATTAGTACTAATTCTTTTTCCAAAATCACGAAATATTTAGCCAACTCCTCGTATTCCGGCCAGCAGCAATTAGAGCTACCCGTCCGAAGATCTGAAGGTCTGAAGGTCGAAAAGCAAGCCCTAAAGTAAAGAAAGGTAGTCTGAAAGGACGGAATAAGACAAAGTAGCTAGGCTAAAGGCAAGGAAGTCTTGTTCGACAACTGCTGGCTGGTTCTTGATGGGGAGGAGTCAACTTGGCGGAATATGACAAGGCGGCTAGGCTGAAGGCAAGGACGTCCCATCTGACAACTAGTGGCTAGCTGTCGACGAAGAGGAGTCAACTAACGATGTCAGCTTTTGAAAGATTATATGATTTTAATTAAGATTTCCTTCCAAGAACATCTCTTTAATCATTGAGTTCTATTGCATTAATGAATTAATAAATCTAGTCAGACATATTCTCTGATTATATTTTTTATAAAACTTCGAAAGTTATTTCTAAATAAACTTACCTAATCGAACTAAGTTAAATTAGGTTGTTTTAAAATGGAGATTAGATTCATTCTCGAACAAGCAGCGCCAAACCTGCCTAGTTCAGTATTACGAATATCTTGCTCTTGAAGAACGACAAGCCCTTGAAGGTGAAATCATTCGCAAATGGCTTGCTCGTAATAAGTAGCATGTTTTTTTTTTTTTTTTTTTTAAATTTTAAATTCTCATTCTTAGATGTTAATCGTGTAGTTTCTAATTTTTGTGTCCATATCATGTGAATCGTTGGCTTATTTTGGATTGATGTTGATCTGTAAATTAAATGCAAATTTGAAACGAAGGTTGAAGCAATGGTAGCTATGATTTAATATTTGATGAGTTACCTTAGTAGAATTAAAGGTTTTTCTATAATCATAGTTGAGTCGTGCTTAAGTTGGCAAGAACATCAAATGAGTATGCTCAACATTTAGGACGTTACTATGTGAATAGTAGTGTTATCCTTACATTGTCTTGGAATTCTAACACGTGTTCTGTTTCTCATCCTCTCTTCGAGAAAATGATAGTTTCATGACTGCATCTAGCATCTCTTTACTTATTATATTTTATTTGTGATCAGTGTTCGTTGATAGACACTAAACTTTATTATATTGAAAACTTATTAGACTTAAAATTAAACGTCTCGATATCTATTAGAAACTTATTAATTTGTTGTGAAAACAACTTTTGAATGCAATTTTTTGTGTAGATAAAATTGTTTATCATGCTTAAAAAAAAAAACAAAAATAAAATGACTATTTTATCATAGCCCTAATCTGACGGTAACAATGGCCCATTCCCATTTATTGGGCCCAACTGGAAGGCCCAAAGTTTAGAGAGTATTGGCCTGTCAGCTAGCCCGTATTCTTAATCGTTTATATATTCCCATCGAAACCCTAATATGTCTTTCGAGCTGTTCCGCGCCTTCTCATTCGGACTTCAAGCACCAGGACGCTACCGAAGCAAACAATCAGCCATGGGTGAGCGAAACCCTAACTCTTCACTGCTCGACCTTCGATCTATTATAGTGCATTTAGTTTTTTTTTTCCGATGCGCCTCGATTCATTCATCTGTCTGAATCTGTTCGTATATCGTGTTTCTCTGTGGCTTTATTGACTTCCAGGTAAGGTTCACGGATCTTTAGCTCGTGCTGGGAAGGTGAGAGGTCAAACTCCGAAAGTAGCGAAGCAGGACAAGAAGAAAAAGCCCCGGGGACGCGCACACAAGCGTATGCAATACAACCGCAGATTCGTCACTGCCGGTAAAATATCGTCGTTTACTTTTCAGATATTTTGGCGGTTTAGTTTAGGATTATTGATTTAGGTTTCGTCGGATGAGCATTGGAATTGGTTTATTTTTAAGAAATTAGAATGCATGCAGTTCTGTATAATCGATATCTATATTACGAAATTAGGATCCTCGTATGAGGATTTGATGGTCTCATTCTAACGTGTGGTTTATATCTATTTGTATCTGTAGTTGTTGGCTTTGGAAAGAAGAGAGGACCCAACTCCTCCGAGAAGTAAACAAACAGCGATTTCATTGGGTGCTTTGCCGCTGGAGATGCATGGTTTTATGCGTTATTAAGCATTTTCTTTCTTTTTCTAATAGATGTTTTAGTTGTTGAAGCTTTTTTGACCATGTAAAAGATATTTATTTTGGCAATATATTAGAAGTAATGCAATTTGGATCTGAATTTTAGTTGGTTTCGTATTTTCTCTTGCTGATTTTATGATATTTATCTGAATACCTAGAGTTCTCTCAAGGCCGCGATGTTTCTTCATTTGAGTTGTATTTTATATGGCATTAGGATCTTATTAATTCTTCACAGAAATAGGCTTAATTTACAAAACCAAGCGTTTGTACGTTTTGTCTTACATTTGGAACAGGTGGTTCTTAATGATTTTGGTGCTGTAACAAATTAGGTTTCTGGATCAAATTACATGAACTTTCCCGAATCTGGACGAGTTATTCTCATTAGGTTACTTTTATCAATTACGGTTACTGAAAAAAATCAAATTACATCCCTCTTCCCAAAATATGATCCAAGTTCTAGGCATCCGTACAGTTCATGTGCATGAAAATGCTGAAAAGATCTTTGTTGTTTAAAAGGCTTGCAAGTGCAAATGAAAGACTTTTGAGTTTCTTAATCTATGTTCGACAAATGGCATTGATTCTGAATGGTTGGCCTATTTTAAATCACTAATTCAGGATTTTAGGTTTTGCTTTTATAGGCTCTGCCGTTAACTAACACTGATCTTTAAGCATAAGGATTCGTAGGATCAAATTTCTCTTTATTTTGCATGTAGAACATGAGTATTGTGCTTGATTCTTCAAATGGGCTGAAGAGGAAAAGCTGTATAATGAATTGAATGAAGTTCATGATTCCCTTGAAATTTCCATACCTGTTATAGTTTCACTCATAGTTGGCAAGAGTAGGAGTTCAGTGAGCTTACAGCAGGTGGTTACCATACCTCTCAAGTTTCATGTAAACAAATATTTAATTTTGCTATTGAAGGAGAGATTTCTATAATGTTTTGTTCTTCTCCACCTTCGGGATCAGCATCTTCACGGGCACTCATTCCGGGACCTCCCAATTCACGGGACCCTCCAATGGGGCCCAATGTCCTTGTTGGCACACCGCTTTGTGTCCACCCCTGGGCCGTAGCCTCTTTGCTGACACATCGCCTAGTGTCTGACTCTGATACAATTTGTAAGTGTCTGACTGTGATGTCATTTGTAACGGTCAAAGTCTACCGCTAATAGATATTGTCTTCTTTGGATTTTTTTCTTCCAGACTTTTCCTCAGCGTCTGCTAGGGAGAAGTTTTCACACTCTTGTAGAATTGTTTCGTTCTCTTTCCCAATCTCTTTCCCAACCGAGGCATGGAAAACTTGAGAGGAGTTCTTTTAGAAGCATACTTCTTTGAGGAATTCTTTTAGGAGGTGGAGGTGGTTTAAAGGGTTATATATATTGAATCCCAAATAAGCAAAATGGGTTTTTCTAAAATTACATCTGGGAAGCTTAAACACATTCTCAGACGCGATTACAAGTGTGACTGATACTTGATCCAGAACAGAAACAGAACCATTACTTGGATGACACTATACAGCCACAGATATTTAAAGCTCATCACGAGAGTATCCTTTAGTTGAAGTAGATTTGGGTGAGTACTCTAGAAGATACCTTGTGGCGATTGAGGCCTGCAATGCTGCACCATAAGGAAGAACGTCTTCATTCACTATGTAATAAGGCGAATGTCCCGGTTCGAACTTTCCTACAGTCTCGTTCTTCATCCCAACAAAGTAGAAGAGTCCTGGGAATGCTTCACAATAGAATGCAAAGTCCTCAGCACCCATTAAAGGTTGCATATCAAGAACGTTCTTCGAACCCAACATGTCCCCGGCGACTGTACGAAAATGCTCGTAAAGATCTTGGTCATTCCGTGTAACTGGAAAAAAAGGCTTTTGATCTTCATTGAACTCCACAGTGGCATTGCACCTCTGAACGTTGGCTTGTTTTGTGATAACCTGGCATTGTTTTCCAAGAACAAAATATTATGGACTAATGTTTGGAATGGATCTTGACTTGGGTAGCATACAAATCTACCTCTACAATTCTGTGTTTAAGTTGGATGAAGCTTTGCTTTGAAAATGCCCTGAAAGTGCCGCCAATTGTTACAGAATCTGGAATGACATTGAATGCATCACCGCCCTGAAACTTTGCTACTGTAAGGACCTGAAAGATTCAAACATGTTTGTGAATTGATGAGATATGTATAGTAGTAGTAGAGAAATGTTTAGAAAGAAACAGAACCTGTGAATCTAATGGATCAGCTTCGCGGGAGATTAGTTGCTGCAAACTGATAATTATGTTGGAAGCTGCTAAAATTGGGTCAAATGTGTGGTGGGGTAGAGCAGCATGGCCTCCCTTACCGCTAATAACTGCCTCAAAGAAACCACTTGCAGCCAGAATAGGACCAGGCCTGGAGATCACCATGCCAAAAGGATACTTGGCACTTACATGTGCTCCAAAGATGGCATCAACATTGTTCAATACTCCAGTCTCTAACATTTTCTTCGCTCCCCCACCTCCTTCCTCGGCTGGTTGAAACACAAGAACTACTGTTCCCTGTTAAAATCACGACCCTCAACACCATAAATGTAAGATCCCACGTCGGTTGGGGAGGAGAACGAAACATCCTTTATAAGGATGTGAAAGCCTTTTCCTAGCAGACGCGTTTTAAAGCCTTGAGGGAAAGCCCGTAAGAGAAAACCCAAAGAAGACAATATCTGCTAGCGGTGGGTCTGGGCCGTTACAATAAACTAGCGCAGCAGTATGAAAACCGTAGCAAAGAGATTGTAAAGAAAACAAGCATGGTTTTCAAAAACTGTAAACGAAACCATTATCGAACGGAACCTTAGTATCTAAAGCCCCTGCTCATTTCTTATAGATTAGCAAATAATAGGTAGAAATATGCTTCCAAAACGACACGAATCAACAAGAATAATACGTAGAACGTATCTAAAAACTCTATAATGATGTAATCTCCACAGCAACAAGCAACCCCTTTTAACTTAGAAGATGATAGAGTATGTAAAGCTTCCATCAATAGCAAAATCAAAATCACAGCGTAAGAACCTGTATTAGATGGCGATGCTCTACAAGAATCTTTGCAGCTCCTAAAAGCATGGCAACATGAGCATCGTGGCCGCATGCGTGCATCTTTCCAGGAACTTTGCTTTGATGCTCCCATGCTACGCCCTCCTACAATACAACTACCAAAACTCCATTATCTTAAGTTTCAATACATAGCATTTAGAAGCACCAATGGGTGAAAACCATTGCAAGTAGACCGGTTGAAGTGGTACTTAGTTTCAAAATCATCCATATAATCCTAAAAATTCACAATCACATTCAACCAAAACAAGCAGAAAGAAAAAGGGGATTACAAAAATTGGCTATAAAGTGTACCTGCAGGGCTAGAGCATCCATGTCTGCTCGAATAGCAACGAAAGGAGGGTTTCCAGTCCCTATGAAACCAACCACGCCAGTTATGGCCACTGGATATTCATAAGAAACGCCTAAACGGTCGAGCTCCGCTCTGATAAGCTTGCTGGTCTCAAATTCCTCGAAACCCAGTTCAGGGTTCTGGTGTATTTTCCTTCTGATATCAACCATCCAATCAAAAACCTCTGGATTCTTAGCATATTGAAGGAAATTCAACGGGATTTGAGACAATTCTTCTGGGATCGGAGAAGAACACGAAGGAATTGGGCAAAGCATAAGCACATGGAAAATAAAAATCAAATCCAGGCAACAGCGTAGAGGCATTGGCTTCTCTGTAATTTTCTATGTGCTACGATTCAAACTATGGAAATGAAGATCTAATAATGGAGTTGAGTAGAAATAGAACTGAAGATTGAAGTCTGGTCGGCAGTTGTTTGAGCGGAAAACATACCAAATGGAATGCGGAATGGATGGCCTCTCGCCTCTCAAGCACGACGAGCAAAATTCATAAACTTCTGTAAAAAAAAACTGTTGATATCTTAGCCCAGTGTTCGAGGTGGAAGGCCATACGGAATTAGAAGGAAAAGTTGTTTAGCCTTTAGGTTTAGTAAGTCAGCTTAACCTTTTCTTTTGTGGGCCGCAACACTGTCAACGCCGTGAAGAAAAAGGCATCTCCCACACAACAACAACGCGCCTAAGTAAACCGGACCAAGGTCGCCTCTCCACCAGATCTGCCCTTCTTCTTTAATTTTCTTTCTCCACACCGATCGCTCTTCGATTTCCGATCATCAGCTCGCAGGTACACACGTCTTCATCAATTTTTTCTTCTTTTTTTTCGGGATCGAATTGGCCTTGTGTTTCAATCTCGATTTTGGTCGAGTTTCAAGATTTGATTTCTGGTCAGACGAGCTATGAGTGATGATTTTGTTTCTGTTGATGCAGAAGTTCGGAGGTCGGTTCGATTCGCAGATAATCCACCATGTCTATGTTCAATAAGCTTTTTGGTAAACCTAAGCAGGAGTCTAGTGCCCTGGCGACGCTTGATAAATTAAACGAGGTATCATGGCGGACTCGGTATCTTTCAATTGAATTCCCTCTCCCCACTTTTGATTATTAGGGATTCTTGAGAGTTCTTGAAAATTGAAACCACTAATATGGCTAAGTCGAACTAGAAGACTTTCCCAACATCACTAATTGCTGTTCTTTGTTATAACGACGACTCTTTTAGGCTGAAATGAATTCTTTTATGCTCTGTAAATTTTCAGACACTGGAAATGCTGGAGAAGAAGGAGAAGGTACTTTTGAAAAAGGCTTCCACAGAGGTTGAGAAGGCCAAAGATTATACCAGAGCAAAGAACAAGCGGGGTATGGCAGTTTATTATTGAACGAAACATTTTGGCGTTAAGTACTTGCAAACTATTGTGATATTATGATGAACTTGTTGATAATTAACGTCAAGGGTGGCATAGTAATGAAACAACCAATGATTTCTTCTTCTACTTTGTTGGGGGATGGAGGGGAGGGGCCTTGGATGTTGATATCCATATTTGTTTTTGATTCATCCCTGGAGTTGAATATCTCATTCATGAATTGTTTTTTATCCAAATTCCTTATGATACACTACATCCGGCTCGGTTCGGTTATTGATAGAGTGAATAGATTCTTTGGTGCAAGTTCTGTTAATGTTGGACTTCTTCTCCAGTATCCAACCCTATCATCTTTTCCTTCTTATGACTTTTTCCCATTTGAAATGTTTGTAGTCTTTGGACGTCCCTATATGTAAAGAGTACTTCAATCCTTATTAGTTTCGCAATTTCTAAAATTGTTCCTATCAAGTTGGGTGTTCTTTAGTCAAGGAAATAATTTATTGATGTGTGGTTACTGTGAGATCTCACATCGGTTGGAGAGCGGAACAAAATATTCTTCATAAGGGTGTGGAAATCTCTCCTAGTAGGCGCATTTTAAGACCGTGAGGTTGACGGCGATATGTAATGGGTCAAAGCGGACAATATCTATCAGCGGTGGGCTTGGGTTGTTACAAATGATATCAGAGTTAGACATCAACCGATGTGCCAGCGAGGACGCAAGGCCCCAAGGGGGGTGGATTGTGAGATCCCACATTGGTTGGAGAGGGGAACAAAGCATTCCTTATAAGGGTGTGGAAATCTCTCCCTAGCAGACGCGTTTTAAAACCGTGAGGCTGACGGCAATGCGTAACGGGTCAAAGCGGATAATATCTGCTAGCGGTGGGCTTGGGCTGTTTCAGTTACAGTCAAGTTTTAACGATCCATGTTGTTATTAATGGTAAATGGCTTGGCCTTCTTTCATTCGTTGATTTATGCTCTTCTATTTCTAAATTTCAGCTCTGCTATTTATGTTCGTTTCTTATCCAAATTGGGGATGTGTTTCATTTTCAGCGTGGGTGCAAGATAATCAGTTAGTTATACCTCTTGATCTTGGGGTGTTTGCATTTCCATTTTTAGTATGCCCCAACTCCCATCACAAATTTCTGGAATCCTGCTGACTTCTTTAGTTCCAAGTATTCATGTGTCTTGGGGAAGTTTATGATAGGAACCGTTTGTTTCCTCCTTTGATCTTGGATCTTTCCCACGTTCAGTTTGCAATTCGTTCTGTAGTTGGTGGTAATGTCGCTTCAATATTAACTTTTTTTAAAAATTTTATAGCTGCTATACAATGTTTGAAGAGGAAGAGGCTATATGAGCAACAGATAGAGCAGCTCGGCAACTTCCAATTGCGGATCCATGATCAGGTGATTTTTTATGCTATATTGTTACTGTGAGATCCCACATTGGCTGGAGAGGGGAACGAAGCATGTCTTATAAGGGTGTGGAAACCTCTCCTAACAGACGCGTTTTAAAACCTTGAGGGGAAGCTCGAAAAGGAAAAGTCCAAAAAAGACAATATTTGCTAGCGGTGAGTTTGGGCTATTACAAATGGTATAAGAGCCAAACACCGAGCGGTATGCCAGCAAGGATGTTGGACCTCAAAGGAGGTGGATTGTGAGATATCACATTGGCCGGAGAGAGGAACAATGCCTTATAAAGGTGTGGAAACCTCTCCCTACTAGACGCGTTTTAAAAATCTTGAGGGGAAGCTCAAAAGAGAAAGTCCAAAGAGGACAATATGTGCTAGCGGTGGGCTTGGACTCTTATAGATAGAAGACTAGTTTAATGTATTCATGTTTGCTTTTGGTGTTTTGAGTTGTAAATATTTGGAGTGCAGATGATATTATTAGAAGGTGCAAAAGCCACAACTGAGACTGTAGATGCATTGAGGACCGGGGCAGCTGCAATGAAAGCAATGCAGAAAGCAACGTAACTACCACATTCTTTCAGTGTAGTTTCATTGTTTGTTTTTCGGTTCTCTCGGAATGATGTGCTGGCAGAGCATAACGACACATGATGCCCGAGGGCCGAGTGTTTCCATTACAATTTATGAAATCGGATGTTTAATAGTCTCCTTTTGCAGGAATATCGATGATGTCGATAAAACAATGGACGAGATCAATGAACAAACTGAGAACATGAAACAGATCCAAGAAGCATTATCAAATCCAATTGGTGCTTCAGCTGATTTTGATGAGGTTTTTACTCACTTTCCGTGTGTTCTACCATTTGTCCCTGCAATTTTGTGAAGTTTTTCTTCCACTGAACACTTCTTTGTACCACAGGATGAACTGGAAGCAGAACTTGAAGAGCTAGAAGGTGCAGAGTTGGAAGAACAACTTCTTCAACCTGCAACAACTGCTCCAGCTGCACCAATTCCTGTCCCGGCAGGCAGACAAACTGCTCGACCTGCTCCAAAACGAACTGCTGAAGAAGATGAACTGGCAGCTCTGCAGGCTGAGATGGCTCTTTGATTTGGTATCCATTATGGTCTTTTGAAGCAAGTCCTTGGGTTAATCTTATGATGAATTATTTCCCTTTGTTACCGTTCTAAGCCTATGAAATGAATTTCCTGCATACTTGTCCCAACAAAATTTGTGCATTGTACCCAAGTTTGCATCTAGAGCAGCTACAAGGCTGCCAAGGCTAAAATGTTTTTATGGAATTTTGCAGGTGGAGTAAGCCTGATTAACATTCGAAGAGAGACGCTAAATGAAGAATTGGCCCGAGGATGTACCAAAGATTTGAACATTTTTTGCCAAGTTCAGCAAAGCCTGATCAACAGGTTTCTTTGTGACATTACCAGATAATAATGCACTTTTAATTTTGGTCCTGTATATTCTGTAAATGAATATACCATTCCTGTGGTTAGTATTGACCTAATATGGAGCTGACGTGTAAGTGTCTCAGTTACACAAAGACCATGTGTTAAGTTTAAGTTTGAGTTGGTTATTTACGATGGATTACACAGGAATTCATTCCCAGTACATACAACAAATTCACTTATCCCATGCTTATAAACAAATTACAGATTCATGAGAGCCATGAATCCAACACGAAACATTCGGAGTGATCTGGGAACGGAACTAAATTGATTTAAGAATTGACAGGTTTCTTATTTACCACATATAACGAATGAACAGGGAAGCTCTATATATGATGGGTGAATTTCAGGTGCCACAAACTCTTACCCATGATCTGTAACGGTTGCCGCAGAATCATTGAGACATATAAAGCATATGGTTGGATCAGCTTGGAGCTTCTAGCCTCTTAATTCACGACTGAACTCAGAGGGGCTGGTGACAACTCCAAATAATCAAAATCGTCCGTCATACCAACCTGCATTTACACAACCGATAACTCAGAGAGCTCTTAACAAGAGACATGGAAACGTCCTTTGGAGGTGATAAATGTTTGAAGGTTGAAAGTGGAAAGTAATAAGTTACTTTCTTGTCCTTTCAAAACTGTGGAAAGTAATGTTTTATAAAAGGTTGAAGATAAGAAACTTTACGTGCGTTCTATTTTAGCATATCTCTATTTCTTGCAGAGGGCATTTTTTTTGTGGTTTACCTCTTTGTACAGGTTCTCTAGTTGTTCTTTGGCTTGTGGAAAGTTGTTTGAACACCATTGTCGCAAAGTGAAAATATTGTCTGCGTGTAATTAACAGAGTTTCAAAAGAAATTACAAGTGGGCACGCGAGAAACAAGGGAAAACATTGAAAACTTGTTGGCAGCTTATGTGCAGAATGCATACCTGTCCATCGGTTGGCTGCAGCATGCAAAAGAAACTCAACTCATTTTCTATCATATAAATAGAAAACATGCAAAAGAAACTCAGCTCATTGCTTCAAAGGCAGCTGGATCATTATCTGCATATTGTATCATCTCATCCTGAGAGTGATTAGATTGTTAAATTCACGCGAAAACGAAAAAGATCATCGTAATCGATTTTTTTTACAAAAAAATCAATAAAATTCAGAATACAAGCAAAACCTTTAGCTCTTTGTGCTTCAGTTCAATGGCTTTCAATTCAGCTAGGGCTTCCTCTCGTTCATCCTGACATAAATAAATCATTCATGACCTAAGAAGCAACTAATTTTCATAAATTACATCTCTCGCTTAAAGTATAATCACTCACAGATTCCTCTCTTCCTTTCTTTAATGCATTACTCTGCTCAGTAAGTTCTTCCAGTCTGTTCTTACCGGTTTGGAGATCAGATTCAAGTTTAAGATACACATTCCGCAGCTGGTAAGAACAGAGACATGCGATATTTTTGGAAGTAAAAAGTCAATGAACATATAAATGGTTTAAAATTTAGAGTGGGCTTGGACATCATAAATACCAAGCGTCTGAAGTGAGTACGGAAAATAATTATAAGAATGATGTAGACTTCACCTGATTACCAGCACAGCTTGGTAGACTCCAAAAATAGACCTGAAGTTACAAATCCATGCGTAAAATGTATACCAAATTGAAAATCACATTCACAAAGCACGTGATAATGTTGCGATGCAAGCAGGATAAACAAAATAATGGATGACTGAAGATTTCATCTCAAAACTAGTACTCACTGAAGTTCCAATCTTCTCTTTTGAAACAAGGTCATCATCCACTAAACTTTGCACAACATCTTTCACTGACTGAGAAATCACACCTTTCCTGGGACACAACTTTTCAAGCTCCTTAAGCTGAAACGAGGAAAAAGGAGACACTGTCGTGAAATATGAAATCCTTCTAATCAAACAGCAGCAGAAAATGAAATCGCAGGACATCCAAATTCAGGAATAAAAATGTAAGTGTACTAACAAGGAAAAAGTCTTGAGACTCGTAAAAGATCTGAAGCATCTTCTCACGCTTCTCTTCCAGTGAAAGGCCTCTTTTCTTAGACTGTTGCTCAAATTAAATTCCAGGAAATGCACCAATGTTAGATCACAAACAATTTATTTTGTTAATATCATAAAGCGGAGAGTAGTACGAGCCCTAACAACAAGTCCACGGTAGCAATTGGGTAACCCTTATTAAAACCAGGAAATCCCGAAATTTTGTTAGGAGAAGAATCCTTCTTAATAGTAAAGGATCCGTTTGGCAAAATGCTCGTTAACAAGCGAATAAAACTCATTTTCAGATAACACATTGGATAACATTTACCCCTTAAATTACATATCATAAACTGATCATCGATAATGATCAAAATCACTCCAACGCTAATCTTTCTGCAGGCAGTTAAGGAAAATGAACCTGTCAAACACGAAAGAAAGGAACAACGCCTGATTAAAGCTTTTCGCTTATTCTGAGCGGAGTTCAACGAAATTCGAGCGTGACGGAAGATTTTCATAGACCATGATCTAATACTATTAATTCGTCGAATTTTAGGTCATGCAGAAAATCAAAACTATTTTACATGAACGAATGCTAAAATGAGTATGAGTACGATGCTAATAAACGAACTTGAAGAAATGACATATAGTGCTATGAAAGATGAGAAGGAATTAGTAAATTAGGGTTTGAGGAGAAACGTTACCATGGATCCTCTAAGCTTAAGAGTGTCGGAGAAGGCTCCAGAGAAATGCGGGAAGAGTGAAGGCGTTTGGCACGGCGGGAAGTTTTCATTTGTTGCTCATTCCGACTTCTGAAAAAACAAAAAAAAAACGTTTAAATAATATCTTTTATGTACTAATAAAATTTAAAGTTCATCACTTTTCTTTTGGAAAAAAACACAATTAATAAAAATACCCCTTTGTCTCAATTTTTTTTTTTTTATTTTAACTGGCCTAACAGATATTGTTCTATTTGGGTTTTTCTTTAAAAATTTTAAAGCGCCTTTATTAGAAAAGTTTCTACTGTTTCGTTCTCACTGGTACCCTCTTTCAAGGCCTGGTGTCTATCTTCTTTGAGGCTCAGTGTCCTTCCTAGCACACCGTCTAGCTTTGATACTATTTGTAACAGGCTAAAGAGAACATTATTTGCTAGCGGAGAGCTTGGGCTGTTACGAATGGTTTCAGAGCTAGAAACCAAGCCCATTTGAGAAAAATTGTTCTTCACTCCCTCCCCAATTTTCCGTCTAAATAGGCATATCTAATAAGTAATGCATAAGCACATGTCTAATAAAGTTGTCTTACCTACTTTATCCATTTAAGACTATATTCTAATATTGACTATAAACATTAATTTTTTTTAGTACTATAAAAATTTGAATATCTAATCTTAAAACTGAGCACAGGCAATAAATACACAACAACTTAGTCCGATCAAATATTAATTTTGAGTCCATACAAGACTTTAGTATGACTTTAGTGTCATAATGAAAAGGGAAACAGGGACATTTTGAGCTTGTAGTCAAATTAAAATAAATAAATAAAAGAAAAAAAAAATAAATTCTTAGCTTTAACAAACACGAAGTTTGTGAGCACTGACGAGTCAGAAACAAACAAAGTCTTCGCTGACTTCATCAAATGAAACCATATGATATTGAATCATCAAATTCAAACAAACTCTAACAACACAACATGTCCTTTCTTGACCAAGTCCTCCATTCTCCTCCCACTCTAATTAATTACCATAATCCTTATTAATTCCTTAATTAATCCTTAATTCATCCCATCTTACTTCAAATCCAATCCTTCCATTACATCTCCATATGGGTATTGATAAAACCCATAACTCAGTAGAGTTTCGCCGTCGTTCCCACCAAATGGGAGCTGGTTTTGCTCTATGGGTAGCGAAGAATTAGATGAGGAAGTGGATAATTCTTGTGGATTCCACAACATTGGGAATTGATCTTCTGGGTCATGTTTGAAATCAAAATTAGCATCTGCAAACATGAAGTTTCCGTCCATATGTTCATCGAATCTTAACGAATCTGCAGCGGCGGAAAACGGCGGCGCGTTGGCTGCAAATGCCATGTTGGTAATGGCATTCTGCTGGGTTGCGGCGGCGATTGTGGGAGCTGGCGGTTCGGAAAAGGAATTGAATTTCTTCTTCAGCTTGGTATTCCAGTGGTTTTTTACATCATTATCCGTTCTTCCCGGTAATTGTGATGCAATAACAGCCCACCTGAATTCATTACATTTTCTAATTATTATTGATGGGACATAAGTGTATTGTTTGTTTCACATTCTTAAAGAATACTTTGTTTTCACTTGCCTGCTTCCGATAGTGGAGTAGAGAGTACAAATAAGGTTGTCTTCTTCGAGGGTAAAGCCGCCATGTTTGATGTCTGGTCGGAGATAATTCAGCCACCTGAGACGACAGCTCTTGCCACAACGATTAAGTCCTACGGCAGAGAAACACAAAACAGACTAATTTAGGGAATGATCGTGGGTTTATAAGAAATACATCTCCATTGGTATGAGTCATTTTGGGGAAGCCCAAAGCAAAGTCATGAGAGCTTATATTCAAAGTGGACAATATTATACCCGTGTGGAGATCCGTGATTCCTAACACGAGCTACCGGTTAAACAATAACAAACTTGTGTAAGACGAAGAGAAAAAGAAGAGGAAGAAAAACCAGCTTTGCGAGGGAGAGCGATCCAGTTGCCAGCAGTGCCATGTTTATGAATGAAGGCTTTGAGAGTGGCGTCTTCTTGAGGAGACCATGGGCCTCTCTTGACAGTGGCTTTGTCACAGCAAGGAGCTCTTCCCATGGAGAAGGAAACTTGAGAATCAGAGTTTAGAGAGAGAGGGCCGCCATGGATGGAGCTATGGTATATATATAGTATGATGGGGAATGGGGAATGGGCAATGGGAAGGGAGAAGAGGGAGTGGTCAAAGGGAGGGTGCACATGTGGGGAACGCATGGAGACAGCATGCTTCTGCTCTCCAAACTGGTTGCCATTTCAAGCTCTAAATACCAAATGCTTTTTGTTTATATTGTTATTGTTTTTTACTGTTTGTGGGATTCTACGCGGTTTCTCACTTTTCCCTCTTTACACATTATCGTTGTCAGTTTCACGGTTAACGCGTCTATTAGGAGATGTTTTCACACCCTTATAAGTAATGTTTTGTTTCCCTCTCTAATCGACGTGAGACCTCACATAAATTAATTACAATAAAAATGGTGTTTTAGAGATAATAGTGTCTAGGTGCTTGAGACTTAACGAGGAATGCAAGTGTTTTGAGCGTTAGGCACCAACATCGAGACAGTCTTCATCATTGAACAGTCATTCGTACCATCAAACATGACTTGAAGTTGAAATTTGTAGCGTCAAGACAACCTAAGTAACATTAAGACGCTACTCATGTGGATCAATTGGCTTAAAAGTTGCACACACGGCTCTTTGAAAAATTCTAGCTTAATTTGGTTTGTCTTTCCACTTGGTTATTCAAACTAGGTCACAAGTTTCTAAAAGATTTTAGTTTGATCCAAATGTTCAATCTCAACGAAATAAACAAACAAGATCATGAAAGCAAACAAAACCAATGATAAAACAATGCCTAAAGATAGCACATGTAGTGTGAGATCCAGCATTAATTAAAGAGTAGAACGAAACATTTCTTTCTTGAGTTTGGAAACCTCATCCTAATAGTGTAACGGGCTAAGGCGAACAATATCTACTGGCGGTGAACTTGAAAATGTTACAAATATAATCAAATCTATATAACAGGCAGTGTGTCAGTGAGGATACTGGCTCCAAATAGGGTGAATTGTGAGGTCACATATCGGCTGGAGAAGAGAACGAAATATTCCTTATAGAGGAGAACGAGACCTTCCTTAATAGAGTATGGAAATCTCTCATAAATAGTAAATTGTGAGGCTTAACAAAGCTAAAACAGACACTATTACTAGCGATAGATTTGAAATGTTACAAAATGGTATCAAAAGCCAAATGTTGGGTAATGCCCCAGCCAGGATGCTGGCCTCAAAGAAGGTGGATGTGAAGTCTCACATCGGTTGAAAAAGGGAACGAGGCATTCAATATAGATGCGTAAGGATTAAAGCGAACATTCAAAGGAAACGAAACATTCAAGTATATTAGATATGTAAGTAAAGATTAAAGGAAACAATATCAGGTGAACCTACAAGGTTGGAAGGGAAGACAACTAGTCTGAATTTATGAACACTTCCTCGAAAGAATCATGTAGAGCTCATGGACTACTACGAACATCGTCGTAAAAAAACCCATTGAAAGCAAGCCGAAGCCCATTTAAACTGTTCAAATAACCCGATTCCCCTCCCGTTGGCTTCTCTAACGTTGTGCTGATGAGTTGGTAACACATTTAAACTGTTCATATATTTTGTAAGCCCAAAACTCGACCCCTAAAAATCTTAGAACACATCAATAAAAATCCAAAACTAATATCAACATCAATACGTACCCAATTTACACCTTAAAGTAAGATTAAATTAGTACCCATTTGTTGAATTCAATTAAATTAATATAATACTTCGATCCCAAACAAACAAACAAACAAAAGCACGAGTTTAGAAAGGTCAACACATAAAGATTCACTTCAATTTTCAAGTTATTCTCAAATCGATTCCCCCATATCTGAATTCCCCTGTTTCTACCCCCACACCATCCATCCAGGTACGAAAAATATTTGCATTTATCTTATTCCCTGTAAAAGCAGGGGCAGAATCATGGAAATATCTCGTTCAATTTTGCATGACCAACACCAAAGCTCATCACAAACAAACACAATATCTGGATCGATAATTTAAATCAAGTTCATCCATAAAATTGCATTAGGAATAACATTAACTTCCAACATAATCACAATGATCGATCACTACTAATTACCTATACATGAAGTCAGACGGAATTCTTTTCTTCTCCATCAAAATCTAGAGCAGAGCCATATATACAGACAGATATTTAAGGCTCACACAAGTAATAATTCAATCCTATCTTCATCAGTTTCAGCTTCATTTCCATTATCTATTTACATATGAAACAAACAGCATGGCTTAGGCTATTTTTTATCTTCATAAAATCAGAATTCATAAATTCAGTTTCCAGACTCAATTTACTAGATCTGATACCCATTCAACGTCCGGTGTGCAGTCTGAAGGGCCTGAATCAGCCAAGTCCAAAGAATTTTCCTCACTCAGTTTCTGCAGCATCTTTCCCCTCAGCTCCCTTCCCGATTCGACTCGCTCCATTGCCGCTTCCTCCACGAATCCATGGTCCGTGAGGTCTAGCAACCCAACTCCTGGACCTGTTGGAGGCTGAGTTGGTGTTGTTGGAAGGCTACAAAATCCAGGGCGGATTCGAGACGGATAACCGGGAGATCCAATTTGAACATTCCAGGAAGATGGTAGAGATTTCACCTTGCTTAGATGCATGTGGAGGGATGCGACAATTTCATTGACGGAACTTGAGCCAAAAGACCGGGCGAGCGACCTAGTCATCGGCGATATCGGTGGAGAGTCAACTGGAGTCGCCGACGGCGAAACAGACACCGGAGAAGACAGAAACGGAAGCGATTTCGCACAGGTTCCATCCAAAGACTGCCGCAGATGAGATTCATCATATGAGTCAGGCGAATTCGCGCCTCTCGGGCTCTGCTGAGGCAAAACCCTAAGTTGCTCGGGAGTATGGGCGAAGAAACACACTCTCCTACGACAGTTGATCCCGTCCTTGCACGGCTGAGTCCTGTAACGTGCAGGATGGAGCCAACATTCAAATACACCATGCGCAAACTCGCACGACTCGCCTTTCTTGCAGCTACCTTTTCGAAAGTCGGGGCACGCCGTACCGGAGTAATGATACTTCCTCGGATCTCTCCGGCGAGCCTTCTCGCCGGGGTGAGCGTACGGACACTCCGTCCAATCATGAGACCGTCCACGCGTACACTTCCTCACCTTGAACTCGAATATTCTAAATTGATCGCAAGAGTAAGCATCCACCGGAACGTCCGATTCCCGGCCGGACAACTCCAAATCTGATTCAATCTCCGACTCATTCGTCGAAGGCAGATATCGCTGAAATGCCGCTAGGACTTCCTGCAGATGATAGGGAGAATAATCGCCGCCGTTAGCATTGTCATCAGAACTCACCGAGATTCCACTCAGAGGAAAAGGAAACCGCGTCTCGTTCCAAGGTTCCTCCGGTATCGTCAATGGAGTGATGTGAAGCAACGGACCAGGTCGGTGGCGTTGGCCGATCACCATTTTCAACCGGATAGTGACGGTGGAGGGTTGTAGTTGCAGACGAAACACCTTGCCAAAACAACCGCCATACCCATGGCGTTTATAAACTACTTGAGAACCAAACCATCTACTAGGATTAGGTTAACACAACCGTGGTTAAGTTAAATAACTCAACTTCATACCCATTTTTCGCCTCGGTTAAAAAAGAAATAAAGACGGTAACGTGAATTCTGTAGTCACCCCCAGCCGTTACCGTCAGATTAAAAAACAACGGTTCTAGAGAGTTCCAGGACGTCAATATTGGGATATTATAGTAACCTCAACTCCCACGTGGCACGATCTTACGTGTACTGTTACTCATCATACGGTCACCGTACTGTCTTATAAATTTCCATTTTCACATAATTAATAACACCATTTATTTCCGCAACTTACGTAACCATAGAAAATTAAATACTTCTAACGGATGTAGCTTGTGTAATAGTTTAATAGAGGAGACATCTATTTTTTTTAATAAAATATTCGTTATTATCCTTATTTAAAAGCAACACAAAATTTCTTTTTACTGCTTTCCAGATCACCCTCCTATTATTTCTTTTTACAAATATAATTTATAAATAAATATTTTTAGTGACGAATTAATATTTTCCATGCATTATTATAACAAAAAATTATACCAAGGTTTAAAAACTTTAGACAAAAGCACGCATTTTGTTGGTTCGAAAATGGCAAGGCATGGCTGCTTGACCATAGGACAAAGCCGGTGGGCCCTACTGCAGCGTAATCATTTTTTTTGAAAATTTTGCTAAATTTAAATAACCCCAATATTATAAATAATTTGTCAACATCTATCAAATCAAAATGAAACCCCATCACATTAATCATACATATCAAATAAATGTTCACCCACATGCAACAAGTCGCTAAATCTAACCCTAAGTTAATTCAACAAAATAAACCGTACCTTTTTCTTTTAAATAATATTTTTAATTCTCACTAAAGAATGCCCTAACACACCCATTTGTGAAGAAAATGTAGCATATATATTATATTATTTGAATTTATGTCAATCTCGATGACGTGGCACATCACTTGCACAGTCAACAGATAGCAAGATTTAGAAGGTGACACAACGCAAGGGGCACACATGGCACAAAGGAAGGACTTGTATACCGACAAACACAGAATTCCCACTAAATTACTTGTTCCGTACACGTGTCAAAATTTGAACACCTACCCCACGAGCGACAGAAACTTTTGTCGTAAAATTAATCCACGCGTCAACTACGGCCTCTTTGACCGTAAACGTGTCATTATGGACCCAGTGTGAGTCGACACCGAGGTTCCTACGTCCAAGCCAAACGCAGCCTTACGTGGACTCCCCTACACCCTCGACATTGCCGTAAATTAACAATAATTTTTTGACGTAAGGTAAAAAAAAAAGACATTTTTCAGTTTTATATTTATATATGGATAGTAAATTTACAAGTCGGCTGTCTTTTAGTTATTTTAGTTGGACAAGGGACAACTAAATTTATCTTATCCTGTAATGCTGACGATGATATACTCACTCAATTAACTCGATCAATGGGTGTGATGTGGACTTATAATTATAGGTTTGAAACATTATAAAGCTTGAAAATAATTAAAATTAAGACCAATTTGTCTATAAAATAGAATCCACGTAGCTTTTATGTCATTGAGAACGAGAGAATGGAATAACCCTTAAAAAAGAGGGGGAAAAGTACTTTCTGATTAGTGGAAGTGAAAGTGGATAAGATCATTTGTTTTTTTTAATTTTTTTTAAATATTAATGTTTATAATTAAAAAAGAAAAAGAAAAAGAAAAATTGATGGTGAGGTAAAGGTTGAGTGATTTGGATTTGGTTTGATAAGCGGATGAGATGAAGGGGGAAATATTAACCTCACTCGTGGTAACCTAACTGCACTAAGTAAATGTCCAATCAGATGCTTTGACAGTGACACGCTGGCAAACCAATTCGGATAATGTTTACGGTAGCGGGTGGTCTCTAATATCGTTTGTGGGGTTGTCGTTGTTGCCTAGATATCGCGAATCTTGTCGCTATCTTGATCGGATTTTTTTTATTTATTTTAATTTTTGTAAGAAAAACATTTTATTCATTATTTCGGTTCTGTGAATAATAGTTTTAAAGCATTGTAATTCACAGGTGAATATGATATTATTTATAAGAAAATACTTTATTTATATTAAAATATAATTATATATTTTTTATTAATATATTAATATGTATATAAAAGTATATATTTATGGAGAGAGAGAGTAATGGTGAAACATCCCCGCGAAGGGGACGAAATTGGGGGGTGTAGTCCGAAAATGGAACATGTCCATTTTCCTTTTTATATATATATTTTTTTGTAAATAACTGTATATTTTATTTAAATGCAATAGAGAAAAATAGGAAAAATTTAGTTGTAAATTCATTCTATATTAGCTTTTAATTTGTAACTTTAATTTCTTTCAATTTATTTTTAATACATTTACTCGCTCATATTTTTTATAAATATCTTTTTAAATGTGACATGAGACTCGAATGTACGTCAATATTGTCCGCAAAATCTAAATTTGACAAGACTGACTTGTTCGTTAGGTTATAACAAGTATCGTGTAATTACTGTTTTACAAAGTGTGATTGTGACACGTAACAATAATATTTGTTAGAAAATGTTTGCGACTGTCTCTTAATATTAGTTGGCGCTCACATGATAACTATTCTAAAATATAGTTATTTTATAATTATAACTCTCTCTCTGGAACAAAATAGATAAATAAATAAAAATTTGATTTTTAAATAATTTATTTATTAAAAGAATTAAACCATCCAATAAAAAAAAAATAACATGAGCGTACAAAATAGTCTCAAGAAAATTATTTTATTATTATTTATTGTTATTATTATTTGGATTGAGGTAAATGCCAATTGTGCAGTAGTTGATTTAGGAGCAGGACTGGATTGGCTTTGTTGACTTAGAGTTAGCGCTGGTTAGGGTTCGTAACGAAGGCGGTGGTTTAGTCTACGGCTATCTGGCTGTGGCTTCTTCAATTTTGGTTGCGAACCCAGAACCACCTGATCACGGAGTAGACGATGGCGATCAAGAAGTTAGCTAGAATTTTGATGAAATCTCGGCAAGATGGCTTGTCTCTACCCACTCGGGATGATCCGTCCATTGACGATTCCCGTCCCATCGATACCCAAGGTAATCAATCAATTCTCTCTGAAGTTTCTCTTCTAGTAGAAATCTTTACTGGATTCATTCTTTGAACTAATTTCCCATACTTTTTTTTGTTGTTGTGCTTTTGCCCTAATTCGGTGTTTGATTGACAGCGCAAGAGGAGATGGTTCGTTCGTTCGAAAGGGCAAATGATCAACAGAGTCTTTTATGGAGGGTATCGTTTGACTGTATATTCTTCTACGGATTTTTTCTAATTTTTCTGTATTCGAAGAAAATTTTGGATTCTCGCGTCTGATTGTTCTTCTCTGTGACCGACTGTTCGTCAGACTGTGTTTGCGGCATTTCTTTTTTGCTTCGCGGTTTTCCTTCTTTACTCAATCATTCAGCAGGTTTCATCTCCATGGGAACTGGTATGCTACTTTCTCTGAGAATCTTATCCTGCCCTGTACTGTTCCTCTTGAGATAGTGTTCATATTTTTCAGTAGTTTGAAAGAACTTCACTCCAGTTTAATTGTTATACTTCTATATGCTTTAGTGACAGACGCATTACTTGCGAAGGATACATTAAACTTATGCAGCTTGCATTATACTGATGTGCAACCTTTTGTGTTTCTTTTTTTCTCTTCTGCAGCGTTATCATGCTTACTTTATGGAGGATGTTAGCTCATGGATGATTATAGCTGCAGGTTCTTTTTTCACAAATTTCTCCTTTAGTTTACACTCATTATTGCATGTTTGATTCTCACCCCATCAATTTGCTTCAAATGCTTAAGATAACTTCACGGCAAAGTTCATTCTTTTATTTTTGAAAACCGTAACATTTCTTGGACAAAATGGAAATACAAAAAGGGGCTCCCCATATCCAAATATTCTAATGGCCAAGTTCACTTCTGTGTTCTATTCAGCTGTAGTCATGTTTTTAAGTTATTGCTGTGATGCTCTGTTGAGATCTTTGCTAATATCAACAATTGAATTTCTACAGATTGGGTTGCTATTTTAGCATGTTCATTTTCGATCATTGGGATTGTTAGCAAGTCAAATTACCACAGGCGATGGCTTTGGTGCTCGTTCTTCATTGGCTTCCTACTCTCAGTTTTCTGGCTATACTTCATGATAAGGTATGGTGGGAAAACTCTCAAATCAATTTTTTTCCAAAGTTATGCTCCTGAATGAAGATATACTGGCCTATAGTGTATGACTGACTTGTCTATTAAAATCTCTTCTTTTCCTCGTTTGTTGTTGCTCTTGTTTTTGGTTCTTTTGCTCATTTTCGTAGAGAGCAGTATGTTGTGAATGGCGAACTATACCAACTTCATATGTCTAGTCCATTTATGTATTTAAGCACCTCTTCTGGTAAGAAGAAAATTTCATTGCTGCAATGTACAGTAGCAGGAAAGAGAGGTTTTCCACAAGAGAGAGGGTATTGGGCTTGTACGAATAAGCAAAGTACAGCGTAGTCATAGCAGTCATATAGAGCCTCTTCCAACAAATATTTTCCTTTTGGTCATTTTTCATACTTGTTGGTATCCCCCTTATAAGGGTGATCTTAAGCTTGTTATTTTGATGATAATGAATTTACAGTTTGTAATGTTTGTATGGATTGCAGTTTGCCTAGGTTTCGATGGGATGTTATCTGGCGTCCTTTTGGTGCTCTCAGGTAATTTCTGAAAAATGAAAAAGATTACAACTTTGACGTACTTTCGAACTCACTATGTGCTCATACGCTTCTGTTGATTGCAGCGGGGCTGGAATCTGTTTGTATGTGGATCATTTGCTGGCCGAATCGTCCGAGGAAATACGAAAACTTAG
Organism: Cucurbita ficifolia; assembly: GCA_033971965.1. Taxonomy (NCBI): domain Eukaryota; kingdom Viridiplantae; phylum Streptophyta; class Magnoliopsida; order Cucurbitales; family Cucurbitaceae; genus Cucurbita; species Cucurbita ficifolia. Next base: position 3,302,191 of record CM066972.1, read on the forward strand.
AGGCTATATGTATTCTTATAAAGCTAACTGAAAACTTAATGGACGTCTCTTAAATTTGTAATCAATTGTATCCTCTGTTCATACTGAGCTGATAGCATTACATCTCTGTTAGAAGTATGCAATAGCCGAGATCTTATTTTTTATTATATTCATAGTTTGATAAAGCAGTCTTATGATCAATGATTTTATTCGTCTTTTAATTCATGTTGAAAGTAAATTTGTAAATAAGAAACATGTAAGACAAATGGGCATATAATTCTTAAAACAAGATGTCATAAAGAATGCCAGACTACCAGATTAGATCTTTGAAGATACACAGCATTTTATCATGATGATAGCCCAACTCTTATGGTTCATATCATCAGCGTTCCATACTGACACTTGAATTTGCAATTGGTAGTGAAACAGGGCGTTTAAGAAGAGGAAAATTCAGAAATGAAAGGTGAAATTGATGCCAAAATTAAGTGTAAGAGAAGAACCTCTCAAGTCAAAAACACAATCCAAACACTAAATAAAACTAAATCAATCAACTGCTTCCAATAGTATTCAAAGTGAAATAAACAAGTGCACCTAGGGAGGACAATGCAGGATAACTCTGACTCAAAACAAGTCTTGTACCGAAAATTTCACCAAAACTTGGAAGTACCAGGTAACAAGGCAAATGGTATGGGAGATCAGATCAGTCTTCTTCATCGATGACCTTAGTCCCTAATCCTTTCAAACCTTCTGCTGGGATTTCTGCGACCGTGACGAGCGAATACAGCTCTTCCTTTGCATCTTCATCGTCGTTCCTCTTGCGTGCAATACGAACTCTAATCCTCCTTGGAACACTTCGAATTCCTCTGCTCCAGATATGCTTGTTCAATTTCACGTCCACCCTGACGTCCTTCGTTCCCATTGCATTCTCTGCAAACTTCCTTATCTCCTTGATGGCCTTGGGAGCCTTCTTCTTGAAGGTGCTATTATTTAGAATTCAAGTTAAGCATGAGAATTAGGGAGTTGTTACAGTGTTACAAAATCGTACACAAATTCACTATTGAAATTAAAAACTAAAATACAACGAGGGGAAAAAACTACTAACACAAAAATGCAAGAGGAGAAACTACGAACACAAAAGGAACAGCGCATAGTCCACCAGTCCGCTTGCCCAATAGTTCACAATACATAACAGACGCCTGACAAACTTACTACTACCCATATTGAACTGTCTTTCTCTTCACTTTTAGTCGTACAAATTTAGATAAACATTCTCCAAGATTTAGCTTATTACTCTTCTCGATCTCATCTTCATCTTCAATACCCCTCTACAGCCAAATTACTATCAGTTCATGCCATTATTCTATTATCAACTGATACGGTTTATAAATTCACCAATAAAATATATCTTTCGTCCCCAAACTCTAATCTCATAGAAATTTCAACAATTAAGTATATACCCACACAAATAACCACGTTGACCTACCACAACAGTTGCCAGATCACAAGTTTACATAATTAAAATCATGAGAAAAAGGGTCTCAATAATGAAGAAAGTTTCAAAACACAAGCAATTGAAATTCTCTCGACATATATATTGGCCGAACATCAAAAAGTAGATTACAGATCTAATTGGGCAGCAGTATGACATCAGTTGATATCGAGGAATGATTAAATACGCAAGGAAGAACATGTAAGAATGAGTTGGTACCAGCCATGCAGACGCTTGTGTAGATTGATGGTGTACTCTCTGCTGACCACCTCCTCCTTCCTCCCCTTCGTCTTCTCAACCATATCTACCGTCGGCTTCTTTGATTACACCTGCAACCGGTTAAAACGAAATCATGAATAATGAAAACAACACAATGTCGAGAAATTGACATCCGAAGCGAAAGCAGCATAAAAGCAAAACCAACAACGTCACAAAGGCGATTGCCTATCAATTTCAATCCGTTTGAACAAAGAAATCGGAACTTCAGATAACCTAAAAATGGCAGAAGCAGAGCGACCTTGCTAGGGTTTGAAGGATGCACCAGAATGAGAGGGTACAACTTAAATCTGCACAATACCCTAGTTTCAGGGTCGTACCAATTTATCAGTGTTTTGATCCATTGGGCTTAGTAGTGATTGCGGCCCAAGGAAGAATAAGCCCACATTAATCTTTTTTTTAAATTAAAATTTTAGTTTAAATACTATTTTAGTTCTTTTATATTATGCCATTCTAGTTTATATACTTTTTAAGGTGAAATACTTTTAATTTTAATTTTAATTTTAGTTCATTTTTGTCTTAATAATTTTAAATATTCGTTTTGATTTTTATACTTTTAAAAGTGAAAATTTAGTCCGTTCATTTCACTTTTTTTTAAAAAAAATCAATTATATATACATATATTTATTTATGATACTTATTAAATTATTTTTGAAATATAATAATAGATTTGTATTGTGTGATGTCAATTCTGGTGATCGTCACAGTCATGTATGTACAAGGCTTGTCTATGGCCTCATATCAAATGTTCTGATCATGCTTATTCATTACTTGCTTTCATGTTAGATAGGTTATTATTATTATTGTTGTGTCAATACGGGACCGGTCACCAAAATCATATCTACACCCGCAATGGCTAAAATACCTCAAAATGTACTATAAAGGGATATGACGAATTGTCAATTCTTTTTGTCCCCGTTATATGTTGAAGCCATTGTTGTTGCCTACTTACTTTTTAGCTTATAATATTATTTTTTAAAATTGTTTTCAACATATTTTTTTGCCCACTTTTTTTTAAATATTTTTGGGACATTTGACTTGATTGCACAAAATGGGAAATAAGGAGGATTCAAACCTTAATTGAGGATCAGTAACAATTACTCAGCTTAGGTTCACTTTTGGCGATATTGTAATTGGATCACATTGTAAGTTGAAGATTATGTTCTTATTCTTGATCCATTATATTCCATAAGTCTGTCTAGTTTTACTTGGTCTAATCTTAATTCAATAACTATGGATGGTGTTTAAAAAAAAAAAAAAAAAAAAAAAAAAAAAAAGAAAGAAAGGGGAGCTTGAAAGTTCTTCCCATAAAGAGACCATGCAGAAACGAGAGAGAAAAGAGCGGTTCTAGAGAAAATGAGCTTGTATTGTCTTAATACTGATGTACACAATGTTCAAGCTGCTCATATTCTTTTTCTTCTGTATATGTTATATTTTATGAACATTAAAGCTTAGTGCACTCATTCCTAAGTCAGAGTAGAAGCAGAACCATGGAAAACTCTTATACCTTAAGGTAAATCTTTGTGTTTATAGGCCTCAGATCCTACCATCATTTGGTTGGAAAACTCCCTTGCCATCCAATATGGGAGCCTTCTTTCCTGCTTTTAAGAAAGGAAAAAGGAGATCTTGTGGCTTAAGCCTGTCAGAGCATTTCTCTAGTCATTATGGACTAAAAGGAACAATCAGATTTTCAACAACACATCTCCCCTTCAATAGATTTTGTGAATCAGTTCTTGTTCTAGCTTTATCTTGATGCAGATACTTCTTTTGACTAATTGGGAAGTTTTTTATGTAATTTTCATTAGCTTCAGACATGTTTTTTCCCCCCAACTACAAATCATGAATCAAATTGTCTCCTTTAACCTGCACATCCCTTTAGAGTTGTAATCGTGAATAAGAGCTATATAACAAAGAGCCACACACAAATTAAAATAATAAATCAAAAAATAGATATAAATATATGTATAGGGGTATATTCAACGCCAAGCTACTAGATTTACTTGTTATTCTGTCGGAGTGAAAGGAAGTGTGCTGCAAAGTTGTCATAGTCGGGAAGCTTTGGGTGAACATGACTGGCTTTCTCAACTGCCTTGGTCTTCTCCTTCTCTGAACTCTCAGTGTTGTCTTGTGTTTCCATTTTCGGGGAAGGATTGGATAGCCGTTCCTTCGTAGAAGATGTTAGTCTTTCTTCATGGAAAGACCTTTTAGTTTCAGGACTTGGTTTGGAAGGTTTCATTGATTGAGGCTGCTCCGAGTTGCTCGATTGAGCCCGAGTCTTTGCAGAAGCTGCAGTTGTCCCCCTCGAACTCTCGAAATTGCCCAGCCTATCTAACTCTGGAGGAGAATAATAGGATTGCTGTTCCTTTGCAGAAGATTTCAACCTTTCCTCATTATAGGACCTCTTAGTTTCAGGAGTTTGGTTGAAAGGTTTAGATGATTGAGGCTGCCTTGAACTTTCATAGTGATCAGAGTATCTTGTTCCAGTCTTTGCCTTCAATGAAGATTTGGATGCATCATAACTCCTTGAAGCTTTTCTCTCACTTACATCCTCATGACTCGTGGGTGTCCTGTATGAGTCCTCCAGACGTGGACTTGGAGTTTTAGGAGATGCTTTGGTCCGTCTAGAAAGACCCATAACTCGATGAGGACTATTTTTCACATTTTGTCCAGGAGAATCTTCCTCAGAATCATCGTCATCATGGAAACCAGGATACTTCACTCCTACTCTTGTTGGGGCTTGATCACTTCTAACAGTATAATCCGAGAAATTATCCTTTGAATCATCAAGATTCGAATTAAAGCTATTAAACTTGTCTCGCAGGCCCTTCTCTTCACCTGGTTTTTCTTCTACACTTCCATCATATAGTTCACTGGGAGCATTTGATCTAAACGAAGTCCTGGTTGTCGAAGAAGAAACTATGGTAGGCTGCGCAGTTTTTGAGGCATCGTTTTCACTTGCTTGTTTGGATGATAAGCCACTTATTGATGAATTGTTTGCATATGAACGCCTAGGATTACTCTTTTGATTTCTTAGGCCACCCTTCAATTTCCCAAAATTCAAGCTACTGTTGCTTTCTGAAGTCGATTCTTCTAGTATTACACTGTCGTGTAGAATATCAAGAGACCTTGGTGGGCTGTCTTTCTTCTTCAATTCATGGACAAGTGGAAGCTCGGAGGAGAGGCGATGAGATGGCGTGCTTCTATTATCCTCATCTGAAGATCCAGGTGATCCATGACTAATGTTTGGAGTCCATTCTGGTTTTTCAGATTGCAAATTCTGCCTCTTAGAGAATTTGCTATAGTGATCTTTACCAATGACATCAAATTCCGGCTCTTTCTCACTTTCAGAACTAGGTCCATCTGAATGGTCAAAAGTTGCCGGCAACAAGTCATCAGAATGGGAAGGACCATCAAAACTTCCCACATTCCCAGCAAACAAAGAAGCACGACCAGAAATTGGCGAGTGTGAAACAGACTTCTCAGGAGAGTCATTCATGTTTTGCTTGAAGACCCAAGCATCATCTGTTGCTGAGTTTATTGGCACCTTCCCCTTAGGCGATAAAGGTTCCAGAATAGATTGTTTTCTCTGGTATTCGTAGTCTGGAACACAATCATCATCTGGACCGTAATCATCGAAGACCGCACTAGCATGATCGTTAAAACTCATATCAACAGTACTTTCATGGTCAATTGGTTTATCCATTGCAAAGACCACACTAGCATGATCGTTAAAACTCGTATCAACCGTACTTTCATTGTCATTTGGTTTATCCATGGCAAAAGGATTCTCGTAAGTATCATTCACCAGCTTCTCATGGGAAGGAACTTTATTTGAACTATTTCCAATCCTCGGATCTCCATAGGAACTAGTTCTTTCAAAACCCATACCAAATGGCTGATCATTAACATATTCTACATCAACGTTTCTAGGTTGTTTCTCCATGCTGGTACTACTACCAAGAGGGTCTCTAAACCCAGGTTCAGATGGGTTCTTGAGAGAGTATCTATCTAATTCATTGAAATTAGTGACAGATGTGTTGGAACCAAAGTTTCTGGATTGCATATCCACACTATCAAGAGAGTCACTGAACCCAGGTTCGGATGGATTTTTGAAAGAGGATCTATCTGCTGCATTGAAACTGGTTACAGATGCGTTAGCATCAAATTTTCTGGGTTGCTTCTCCACAGATGCACTACTACCAAGGGAGTCATTAAACCCCGGTTCGGATGAGTTTTTGAAAGAGTAACGGTCTGCTGCATTGAAATTGGTTGCTGATATGTTAACATCATTGTTACTGGCACTTGAAGATGGATAGCTAAAATTCTTGGCATCATTCCCCATAAATCTTCTTGTGTCATTGTCTCTCCAATTATCATACGGCATGGAACTTTTATGAGGGGCCCTGACAACTTGGTCTTTAGGAAGCTGTTGATCTCGCAAATTTCCGCTAGCATATCCTTGAGGTCCTTCAGCCCTTAAATTATAAGATGAAGATTTATGGAACTCTGAAGAGGATGGTTGGGATATGTTTCCACGACTAGAAAGTTCTGCAGCAGCTCGGGCAGCAAGGCTTGCTAGTTCTGCAGATTCAGCAGCTGCCTTCGCGGCAGAGGTAGCATCCTTGAAGTCCATACTCCAATGCTGCCTGCCTGAAGAGTAATTATTTTGATCACCAGAATTCGCGTGCCTATGCATCCCCTCTGCACTAGTTTCTGCATACCAGAGCAATATATATCCAATGATTACAAATCCAAGCAAAAGTAGCAATCTTCTATGCATATATATCCAATGATCACATCGAAAGTATTTTCACATACCAGAAGATCTTGCTTCTGAATTACGATGGCCAGTGAAGTTGCTTTGATTAGCATTGACATCAGCAAAGTTGGATTGCTGGGGATGATGGTTAGATCTCAAATTGCGATTGACGGGGTCTTCAGGTATACGTTGCCTTTCATCTGATTCGGGTGGAGCTTGAATATTAGGAGATCCCCTGTTATTGTGATCAAGTGAGGGTTGGCCACCAATAGCCTCCATCTGTATTTGACTAGCCCTCCCAAAAGTATTTGGGCCATTCTGCTCAACAAAGTTCGTAAGGAGTGAAGGAGTGATTAAAAAATCACCTTAAGGAGTGAAGGAAATAATCTAAAAACTAAAATTTACCAACAAGTCAGCCGGAGGGTTGATGTTGTCACCAAAGGATTTGGGATCCCATTTTACGTTATATTCCTCAGCAATTTTAGTCAAGATTTTAATTTTGCTCGGACCATCAGGTGCTTTAGCAGATAGTTTTTCGACCAACTGGAAAGTTGTAATAAAATGAAAGGGAAAGTCAATGGAACTGAGTAGTTTTGGTAGATATCCACATTTCCTAAACTTATGAACGGCAAAACAGCCGACACATTTACCATGCGATTCACACCACATTCAGGGCGTAGCTCCACTGCGGCTGAGACGAATTCTTTTCCATATTTTGATTTAAAGTGTTTACGAACGTCCAAGAGCTCTGGAATATCTGCACATCTGGGCGATGCAAAAATGACACTCGAGACTGATTCCTTCAAGTCTATCGGGCAATTTCTGGACATAAATACATAGAAGGAATTAATAACAATGCACATAAGAATATGAATTTTTCATTCATCACGGGGGGGGGATTTTGTTTTAATAGAGATCGGAGCTCAAATGAAATCAAACTACAAATTCATATTCTGAAATCAAAGTATATCCTATATGCAAAAGATAATGAGAAATGAACAAAAATAATTTCAATCAAGAAAATTGACATACTTTTGGTACTCGATCATTGGCATACGTGCCACAATTAGCTCGCAAAATATTTCGATGAGTTCATACGCTTCCTTCGATTTCTCTTCTCTAACAAAGTGTTCTACCTGAAATATAAATAGAAACATAGATCTTCAGGAAAGGGGGGCTCGAGTAGAGATAATCAAGTCGACGCGCGAATCATCATACCGATATGCTCCCCATCATCCGATATGACATTAGGTCTCAAAAACAGCGGTGGCTTGATAAAGACACAAGTAAACCGAAGAAAATATATACACAATCAATTCCAGAAATGAAGAAAACACTACGATACCCGAATTCTAGCCGTCTGATCCTGTCCAGCCTCGAGCAACTTGGCCAATTCTCCCTTCAGCTGCTTGACATGGACATCTTTCTTATTCCTCAAAAGCTTAATCCGCGAAACCGCCAACTTCAGCGATGTCTTACTGCACCGAGCCAATTCAATTAAATTCAAACGAAAAAAAAAAATGCATCAAATTCAATCAATTAATCAACGAATCCGAAATCACAATTCCGTTTGAATTCATCTAATTTGTACAGAAACAAAAATTTATCAGGCATTGAAAGAAAGGAACCCTACCATTTTGCAGGCTTGAAGCTCTTATGCAGCATCGTTGCAGGAATCCAAAACCAGATCTCAACGCGGCAAAACCGAGAACTGTTTCCTTTATTACAAAATCCTTTTCACGAAGGATAGGGTACCCGATTATACCGACAAAAAAGAAACAAAAACTTAAACGATTGAAGAAGATACAGTAATAGTGACAGAAAAAAAGGGTGGAGAACAATGAAGAAGGAAGGAAATCGGGGGGAAGAAAGAAGAAGTGAAAAGAACTTTTTTTCCGTGTAGTGATCAACTTTTTAGTTTATTTGGAAACCGAGGAGATCGGGAATACCTAGGTACGGGAAGGTTCAAGGTAACCCGCCAATCATACCTCCGCTGACTTTTTTTTCTTATTGACCAAATCACCCTTTTTTATTTTTTTTCTTTTTCCGAACAATTTCCACCCACTAATTTACATTTCTGTATGTAAATACTTTTATGGATATTCTTTACATAATAATAATAATAATAATAATAATAATAATAATAATAATAATATTTTTCTAACTTTTACTCCTCAAATTCTATAATTTATACTACCAACTCATATTCATCTCTTATTGGTTTGAGTTACACATTTTTTTATCGAAAATATATATCCGCACACACATTTAAGAAAAAGGGTATTGATGGTTGTCATTATTTACATTTTGCAATCACCAAATCGAGCCACCGCATGTTTTCTTGTCTTATTTAAAGAATTAGTGGAGCAAATGTATTAAAATAAAGGAAGTAAAAGTAATTTATGATAATACTTTTAGATTTGTAAATGTTTGTTCTAAATTTGAATAATAAATAAATGAAGTAGGGTAATAAAAAGTGGAATAAAAATGATGTTTTAACATGATTAAATTTATTCAATTTAGACTAAATCTCGTTTAGATCCCAACCGCTATTTCGTACAACGCGTAAGACAATAAGGAAAAAACAGGCCAACAACTTTCTGCCTCTATTTTAACTCCATTTTAATTGGTTTACTTTTAATTAATGTCATCACCAAGATGCCAGAAAGCGACACCTATTTTTCCAAGATATATATATATAATAATAATTAAATGACAATGACCCTTCAAAGACATCCCTTTCAAAATGCTTCATTTATTTTTTTGTGTATAAAAAATTGGAATTTCAAATTTTAGTTCATTGAAAAATCATAAAACCAATTAAAATTTCTAGATTACACAATTAAATTACAACTAATAAATTATGTTCAAATACCTGCTTCCTTTCATCTACTTTTTTTTTTTTTTTTTAAATTAGTAGAGGTACAAAATTTATTTTTCATAGCTTAATATTTTTAAAGAAAAAACCGACACTTGTCAGTTACTGTTGGTTGGTGGTCAAAGTCAAAGCTTCGGAAGTCGTGTTATAAGGGGCAAAAAATTTAAACCCCTTCCTAAGACTGTAACAAGTCATGTGCTTAAAAAGTCAATAAATTTTGTCCACTGTGTTTGAATCCATAAAGATTCTTTCGTGAACTGAAATTTAAAAGTGGATTCATTCGAAGATGAACAGAAGAGAGGGTATGAGCTCACAATTGAAAGTTCTATTCTATCATGATTCAAGAGATGAACATAAGATTAACAGAAGATGAGCAGAAGATGAGCAGAAGATGAACAGACGATGAACAGAAGCAACAGCATCATTATCCATCCAAACTTACTCTGGATTATTACTAATAAGTAAACTGATTTCTTCACCAAGTACTATGATTCACAAAAATTTGGCAGAAAAACAACAAAATTTCATGAAGAATTTCAGTTATTCGAATGGTAGAAACAATGACCAAGGAAAGCAAGCAAGCTTAAGGATGAACTAAAGTGAAGAACCTCAGACATAGTATCCGGTGAAAGTAAAACCCCTTCCCACAATTTCACCAGCACAAAACCATGCAAAGCACTCCAGCCCAAATAGAGCAGCAATACCGGCATCTTCCACCTTTAGATCTTGTCTGTTCTTCCATAATTGTTTTACGTAATCGAGTTCCTTGTGGAGTGATTCATACCGACCTGGAATACTGTATCGATAAGATGCATGTCAAAATGATATTCTTTCGGCTTCACGTTCCACACAAAGATTTTGCTCACATTTCTTTAGCTATAAGATTACAAAAGAATATATATTCACATGACCACAGGTCCATAATGATAAAACGAGTTTAACCGCAATTCGGTGCGACAAGCTATATAGCTCCATCCAGAAAATAATACATCAGAGTATCTCAGATGTTAAAAGAGGAGTTTCGATTAGGCTTATGTATATTCAAATTCATGATTCACTTGTATATGTATGGCTTTTTATGTTAAAAAATAAATGTGAATTTAGATGATACTACAAAACTATAAATAAATATAAAATTTTAAAACATACTTATCATGCGTTTCTTCTAAAAGCACTGGTAAATGTTTCGTCCAAAGCAATAAAGGCAAACAATATACCAACATAAAGAGAGTGTAGAAAGTACAACCTGGCGAGACGAGTGTAAAGTAATTGCTTAGAAAGTAGGTTGCATTTCTCCACCGTAGGTGGCTCCTGAATAAATTGCTTGTTTTGCTCCAATAATTGCTTGTAGTAGGAACACCCATGCTTCAACACAAATTGTGATGCTTGAGTGGCCTTGGACTGCAACTGAGTCAACTTGGATGCCATTAATCTAAAGTAATACCCTGAAGAGCAGTACACAAAAAATATGAGATGTAGCCGAGGAAGTCAAGAACAAGAAAATGATGCAAAATCGAAATGTAAGACTCAACATTAAAACCCCATTAACTAAATCATGATATTACTTTATAAATTCAGAAAATTGTATTTCCCAAAAAACCGTTAAGCCCTCAAAATCCGTTCTTAGAAGCCGGGACAATCATTTGGAATTTTTGCATCATAAAACTTTGGTCTTTCACCTACAACCACATGACAGATCTGGTCTTCCCAGGTCTTGATGCTCGTGAAAAACCAAACGTGAAAACTCAATATTCCTTACACAACAACTACCCACATTAGCTTAGATGAGTTATACGATGAATCTTGAAGACAGTGTCTCCTGCCAGAAGTTTTAAGAAGCTTTGACACTATAGTTTCAATATAAGATAACCAAAACAATATGGATGAAGCTCAAAAACTACCGAAGTGGGAACTCAGTTAACTAGCAAGAAATGGTACTGAATTAATGATAAGATCTTCAGAGAAGGGATGCTAATTTGATTTTGGATGTACATCAACGATCTCCAAATACTGGCTTAAAATTATCTGTCTCTCAACTTGCACAAAATAAAGATTGCAGAAAAAGCTAACTTCTATCCTTCTTTATGACATTGTCAGTAAAAGTGACTTGCGAGAACAGATCAAAATTACAGTTGAAGTTAAGATGATAATAGGCCTTAGAGACCGAGCTAAGATTTAGATTCATTAGTCAGACAAGAATCAATTGTTTCGAGGATAACGAGAAACGTTAGAAAGAAAAATGGGCAAGAGAAATAAAAAAATATAGCCCATATAATGCAATAGGAACCACAAGCCAGACAAGAGGAGAGATCAACGATCTCAAGGTGGGATCAAAGATTCACAAACAGGCTACAGAAGAAGGCAAGGTAGCTTTTGAGAGGCAGTCAACAAGCTGAAAACTCCCCATGGAGGATTTGATGACAAATGAAAAGGTGCTCCACCTTAATATGCATGGTAGAAGCAAAAAAATTTAATTGATCGCAAAAGCACTTTGATGGGACTGCTACCAGGGTGTACAGTAGTCATAGCTAGTGGGTCTGTTACTGTAAAGATGGTTACAAATAGCCACTGTTAGGGGGATCGGAGAAAGACAAATAATTGAATGAAGGGCGTATCTGAGAATGAATAATTCCTATCGTACTGGTATTTGTTTCAGGCCCAGGATCTAAACATTGAATAGAGAATGAATATATTGGTGTTGAAAATGAAAGATGGTATCACTGAATTTGTTATAAACAAAGACAACTAAATTGGTTCAGAAAATTTAGAACTGAATTGAAACAATCAGGACCAAGAGAATATGTTTTGCTCGAGTCATCAAGAATTAGAACTTTATAGGAAGTTGACCATAAAATTGCAGCAAAGGAGCCTGCCCCGCTCATTCTTTCGTCAAAATTTTTAGGAAGTACAACTAGACATGAAGAACCGGAAATATAAGCTACAGAAAGCTGCAGTGACTATGAATTCCTGATGATGCCTACAATAGAATCAGAATCCTCGTAAAACAGACGCCACATTCAATGTCTACTCTGTCACGGCATCAAATGACCCAAAATCGCCACAATCTTTTCCCCCAAAATTAAACAGAGTACGCTATTCATTCCTATTTCAACACAGAAACAAAAACCTGAAAATAGCATCCCACTACGGTTCCGTAATTAATAAACCCTGAAAATCGAGATTACGGCCATGATTCAAATTCAACAAATACAAAACACACCCAAAAACCCATCATCTTAATCAAAAGATCTAACAATAACGAAACAGAAATAGTACATCAGCAAACAAGGAATGAGATCTGATGAACAAATAGGCAAAGAAGAAGAAGAAAAAAAATTAAAAAGAATATCAAGACACCAGTGAATTCACGAAGCCAACAAATACAAAATTAGAAAGAAAAAGAAGAAGAGGACAAGCAGAACTTTACCTTTGAATGTCTGATTGGAAATGCTAGATTAAAGAAAACGAAGAAGTAATCGGAAATAAGCGAAGGAATGGAGTCAAATTGCTCGCCGCTGCTTCTAACGCTAGCCTTCCACTCTGCCGCCACGAGCTCTGAGGAGTTCGTGAATGAGAAAATGGACGCTTTACGCAGCAGGGGCCGTTTCGAGAATTCCTCCTCCTTTTTCGTTTTTTCTTTTTAAAAATAAAAACTTCAAGGACCTTTTCATTCGTTATTTCAGTTTTATCTTCCAATGATTATGGTACTAAAAAGATGAAATTACATAAATGCCCCGGCAAGAATTAATATCCAAAAAAAATTATTATCCAAATATATTGGATCTTTTTTAATAGCATATTTATTTTAAGTTTCCTAAAAATAGTATTAATTTTAAAAGAGGTCGATTATTGGGCTGGGCTTAACTGGCGAACGTTTACAAACTTTTGGGCTACTTCAGAAACTTGAGAGCCCGTTAGTTGGACCTAACTGGCAACCTCAAGGCCCAATTATGTAAGATCGGAATTGAGGCCCAATCTATTTAAGCCTGCCTAATCTTCTAACACGTGTAGTACCTTTACACTCGTATTGTAACGTGTAAAATAAGCAAGTCCATTGCTCGAAATCTCCCTGCCTATTTTATATGATTATTCATGTATGAAGATTTCGAGTTTTTTAAATTTATTGATGATTGAATGTAGTATGGAACGTGAGCTCTCCTGTGTTTGTTCTAATGGTGTCTTAACACAAATCATTGTAGTTTCGAGTACCATATCATATTTTATTGTAGGAAGAATGGTATTGTAAAAGCATGAAACCTACGAAATAACTTAATAAAATCAAACGGCCTAGAACGAAAATTAGAAGAGACGATAATATACACAAACTACATCACATGTAAAAGGAAATACATATTTTAGATTGAGTTTGGTTGTAGTTGGAGAAACAAACTTGTGACTTCTCAAGCATCGAAGCGGAGATGGCTCTGCTGCAATAGAGGACGAAATGGAATCTGTAGGCAGCCGGTCGTTATTAGAAGATGAAAAAGATGTTGGTTGCTCTTAATTTATTAATAGAAGAGCGAGGTACAAATACTTGCTGCTCAATAGAGGGTTGTGACCCTTGATTTCCTTAGGACTCTGACTCCCTGCACGGGAGGCGCAGTAAAAAACCACTAATTAAGAAGATTCAGAAGTTACTGATCCAATAGGCGCCTACTAAAATTACGGTAATTGAAAGCCTATAATTTGACCAATTGAATTATGTTTGTGTTTATAAGTTATTACAATTTAAAATTTGACACTAAGAATCAACTAAATTTATAAAATGCAAGTTATTCGAACCGAACCAAATAAGATAAAATCATAACTAATCCCAATCAAAATAGTTTGAGTAAGTTAGAATGTGAAATTTGGGCAGAAAGATATTAGCATGTGGGCTAGATTTTTTTACCTCAGTTCTTACACTTTTTACACAGTCACAGCAGCCAAATATAGTGTGAAGTTGCCACTTTAGTATACAAAAATCGGACAGCGCACATATGATGCATGACAATTGCCAAATAGCTGCAAGAAAAGATACAAACAGAACACAATTAATGAAAGAGGACCTTATCCAATGCACAAAAGAGGGCAAAAAACAAAAGCAAGAACAAAAGAATCCTAATTTATTCCAAAGTCCCATTTTCATGAGTCCCAATGTCCAAGCTTATAACCTCTGTTGCGGTGGCAAGCATTGATTTCCTCATGGGTACAAAATCAAATCATACAGAATAACCAATCATTACTAGCCTAAAGCTTCATTCATCCCCTTTGGTTTGGCTGTGGTGTGGAGCTTCTTGGATTCACAATACTTTAAAAGAAAAAACATCATAGTGATGCTTTTTCCCTTGGACAAGCAGCAATCAAGTAGGGGATATGGGGGAGGGATACAACGGATGAAACAAATCAAAATTAAACAAAATAACGAGGACAAGACATTAATATCACTATTATTATGAATAATGGTCAAATTCATATGTCAAAAGGCGGTGGATGGCATTATAGTGCTTCATAGACATTTCGTCGAACAGTTTGTAGGCAGGAACAAAAAATGAGATTTTGAGAGCTAGGAAAGAGAGGAGGCCCCAGAAGAAAATGGGTATCTTACCAACGTTAAATAAAATAACGAGATCACTATTATTATGAATAGAGGTCAAATTCATGTCAAAAGGCGGTGAATGGCATTATAATGCTTCACAGACATTTCGTCGAACAGTTTGTAGGCAGAAACAAAAAATAAGATTATGTATAAGAAAATGGGTATCTTACCAACGATTCACAGAAGACGAAGTACACAGAAACTTTAATTTGATACGAAAATTTAAAAGGACAAAGATTGACGTGTTTCTGTTTCTGCAAAAACTCCATTGGGGTTGTCTAGGAGCAGGGGAACCTTTGTTTGGGTTTTGAAAATGTGCTCGTACTTTTCAGCTTGCTGAGCACGTAAGCCGTGGGGACGTGTCCGATGAATGCTTTGAATATGAGCCATACTGCCACCCCCATCGCCCCTTTTAAACGTCAATTTTCAAGCTTCCTCAACGACACCTCCATTTCTCTTTTTAACGTCATTTTCAGTCTCCCTCAAATGACGCATCTATTTCTCTTTTTGAGCTTCAAACTCTTATATACCTTTCAAAAATTAATTCTCACCGACTGTTGTAATGCATAAATTAATATGAATAACTAAAACTAATTTACTTTGAGAATTTTTTAAAATTACAGTCAAATATCATTATCTTTTTAACTAAAATGAAAAAAATAAATAATTCCTTGTATTACTACATTTTCTTGAAATTCATAATTTCGCTAGATTAATAAAAATACACTTCAACCTTTTACTCTATAAAAAAAAATATCATTAATTTTTAAAAAAAAATACTTTTACTTAATATTTTTTTAAATTTCAAAATTTTCATTAATACTCTTTTTTTTTTTTTAATACTTAAAAAATAATTTTAAACTTTTTAAATAAGATTCGGAAATATTGTTAGTATTAGTTTAAAAAAACACTCACAACCAATAACATAAAAAAAGTTACGAGATAAACTATAAGGTGTCGATAGAATATTTTAGTTCATATAGGTAGTAAGATTTTTTTTAAACTTTTTTCTTATAAAAGTAAAATGTGTTAATGCGACTTTTATCTTTCAAACATAGTACTAACCGTAAATGTATTTTTTAACTTTTAAAAAAAATTATAGGGTATTAAAGAATTTTTTTAACTTTTTTTTTTAATTTTAAAACTTTTAAAACATTTTTTATATTGAAGTAGAGAAAAAAAAGCATGCATATATTTATACAATATATTGAGACAACACGTTGTCGATATGAATGTACATCGAAAGAGGAAACAAAAGATAGAAATTGTCTAAATCAAAATTCAATAAGAAATCGTTTCTTCGTAACTTTATTATGATATAACTATAACATGTTTTTTAAAATATTCAAGCCACATATTATCGTTACTACTTTTTTGTGAAATTTCACCAGAATTAAAAAATACCGTATTCCCAAAATTGGCAACTACAAAATTAAATTTCTGGAATAAATAATCTATTTTAAACAGATTTCCAGTTACAAAATTGGAATAAATAATATATTTAATGTTTAAAAGGCAACAACAAATTAAAAAAAGTGGCTATTCAACCATTTTTAAAAACAAAAAACAAAAAAAAAACATACATATATTTATATAATATATTGAGAGACAGTTGATATGAATATATATCGAAAAAGGAAAATTAAGATAGATACTGTGCAAATAAAAATTCAATAAGAATAAGGACATGTTTTTTTTAAAAGACTTCAGTCACTTATTGTGGTTATTACTGACGTGGAATATCTAAAAAAATATACAATAAATTTAAAATAAAAAAACTTGCATGCATAGTGTAGAGGCATACACCAAAATCATGCACTTGTGATTTTGAAACAAAAGAGACAAAGAGTTGCCTATAAATAGAGGAGCCCTAATGGCTACAGTTTTCCATTCAAATTTCACCTCTTCTTCTCTTACTACTCTCCTATTACTTCTTGAAATCAATGGCTATTAATGAGGAAGCTGAACTCTCTGAAATTGCTATGTCGGAAACTCACGGCGAAAACTCGCCGTATTTTGTCGGCTGGAAAGCTTACGATGAAATCCCATATAATGAATCCACCAATCCTTCTGGGATTATCCAAATGGGTTTAGCAGAAAATCAAGTAATTAACAATGAACTAACAAAGAATGTTCGTGTTTTTTTTTTACGTGAATTTTAGGGTTTTGATATTTAATTTTGTGGAACAGGTGTCTTTTGACTTGCTGGAGGAATATTTAGAGCAAAATTCAGAAGCTGGATCGGATTCTTCTGGGTTCAGAGAAACCGCTTTGTTTCAAGATTATCATGGGCTGCTCTCTTTTAGAACCGCCATGGCTGGTTTTATGGAACGAATTAGAGATGGAGCTGTGAAATTTGATCCAAGTCGGGTTGTTTTGACTGCCGGTGCTACTGCGGCTAATGAGCTTCTCACTATCATTCTGGCTAACCCTGGTGATGCTTTGCTGCTTCCTACTCCTTACTATCCCGGGTAAGATTATCAAAACCATGTTCTTGTTATGAATCACGGACCTCTACCATAGTATGATATTATCCACTTTAAATATAAGCTCTCATGGCTATAGTAGTCAGGGAGGTGTATTACTTACTTATAAACCCATCATCATTTCCTAAATTAGTCAATGTGGGACTCCCTCTCAACGATCCTTCCCTAGAACAAAGTATACTATAGAGTCTTCCCTGATGCTGATGGAGTCCTCGAACGGCCTCCCTTAATCGAGGCTCGACTCCTTTAATTGGTATCCTAACAACTGATATCAGAGCCCTTTAATTGGTATCCTAACCACTGATATCAGAGTGTGTTAGGATATTCGCATCTAGATCGAGTGTATGCGTTGTTGTGTGATTCTAATAACTGATATTAGAGCGTCAAAAGTCTATTCGCATGCACTTATAAATTTTCCTTTTTTTTTTTTTTTTTTTTTTGTTCAGATTTGATAGAGATTTGAGATGGAGAACTAAAGTGAAGATTATACCAATCCATTGTGATAGTTCTAATGATTTTCAAATAACTCGTCAAGCTTTGGAAGCTGCGTATGATAGTGCAGTGGCTATGAAGATCAAAGTTAGAGGAGTTTTGATCACAAATCCATCAAACCCACTTGGCTTAACGATCCAACGGTCCACAATTGAGGAGGTTTTGGATTTTGTTGTAGACAAGAACATCCACCTTATTTCCGATGAAATCTATTCCGGTTCGGTTTTCTCCTCGGCCGAGTTCACCAGCGTTGCTGGGGTTTTGGAATCCCGTGGTAATAAGAATGCCGACCGGGTTCATATTGTGTATAGTCTCTCCAAAGATCTCGGCCTTCCGGGGTTTAGAGTTGGGACAATTTATTCTTACAATGACAAAGTTGTGACCACGGCTCGCCGGATGTCGAGTTTCACGTTGATTTCTTCACAAACGCAGCGGTTTTTGGCGGCCATGTTGTCGAACCAGAAGTTTATTGAAAAGTATATTGAAATGAACCGGGATCGGCTCAGGAAGCGTTATCAGATGATAATTGAAGGGCTGCGAAAGTCTGGGATTGAGTGTTTGAAAGGGAATGCCGGTTTGTTTTGCTGGATGAATTTGAGCCCATTGTTGGCAAAGAATCCTACACGAGAAGGTGAAATTGAGCTTTGGAAGTGTATTTTAAAGGAAGCGAAGTTGAATATTTCGCCCGGTTCTTCCTGTCATTGCTCTGAACCGGGCTGGTTTAGAGTTTGTTTTGCAAACATGAGTGAAGAGACCCTACAAATTGCTCTCAAGAGATTGCATTGTTTCATGGAGAGGATGAGGAACTCTGGTCAAGACATAATATGAAGGATTTTTTTTTTTTTTTTTGTTAAGTTTAAACGAGTGTGGTTGTGTGAGATCTTACATTTGTTGGGAGAAGAACGAAAACATTCTTTACAAGGGTGTGGAAACCTCTCCCTAATAGACACGTTTTGAAAACCTTGAATGAAAGTTCAAAATGTCGGCTAGTGGTGAACTCTCATCAAGACATAATATGAAGGAATAATTTTTTTTGTTAAGTTTAAACGAGTGTGTTTGTGTGAGATCCCACATTTGTTACGAGGAAAACGAAACATTCTTTATAAGGGTATGGAAATCTCTTCCTAATAGACAGTTTAAAAAACCTGATAGGAAAGTAAGAAAAAAAAAACAATATCTGCCGATAGTGAACTCTCGTCAAGACATAATATGAAGAAATAATTTATTTTGTTAATTTTAAACGAGTGTGTGTGAGATCCCACATATGTTGGGAGGAGAACGAAACATTCTTTATAAAAGTGTGGAAATCTCCCCCTAACAAATACGTTTTAAATTTTTTGAAGGAAAGACCATAAAAGATAAAATCAACTAGCGGTGAACTTGGGCTAGTAGCTAATTTGAAAATTTAAGTAAGCACTCAAAACCTACTCAGATATAATTATTAACTTTGGCTTAGAACACCCTTTGTCAACTTTTGGCATATCATGAATGGCAATTGCTAAAAAGTCTACCAAAAAGTATAAACAGAATACAATGAAAAAAATGTTAAGAAAAAGAAAAGGCCACTTTTCTCTCTATCATTCGTTGTGCAGTCATGTTTTTGCATGCAGTCTTCAGAGGAACGAAAAGCAAAGAGGACAATCAATCAATCATGGGGTTGGTTGGATGAAGTTACGAGGCCTTTCTCTAATCCACAAAAAAAGGCAAAAACTAAAGAATCATAATTTCTACAAAACCACATTTTCATGAGTTCCAATGCACAGGCTCATAACCTCTGTTGCAAGCCAGGCTGGTTGGGTTGGCTGGAGAACAAAATGGGTACAAAACATATCACTCGGGATGCCATTGCTACTACCAAGAGCAGTCGCACAGAACAAAGTTTACTCAAATTTGATCTAAACATTCTCGATACTGAACAGAGCAGCTCTATAAAATATTCAACAATAATAATACATAAACGCAAGAACAGTTGCACTTTAGCTAAAATTCCATAACAAAACATGCAATGAGGAGAAACCCAATGCAGGTAAAGCCCAGAAAATAATGAATAAAGATGGCAAATGTATCAAGATACGTTAATAGGTACAAAATCAAAAGAACAGTCATAAATGAAGCACCAACATTTAAGGATTCTATAGACATGACTAAATTAAGGACATGACTTTAATACTATTTAAAAATCACGATTTTCCACAATAGTACGATATTGTCCACTTTAAGCATAAGCTCTCATAACTTTACTTTTTGTTTACTTAAAAGGCATCGTACCAAAGAAATGATAGGGATAAGACATTAATATCATCATCATTAATAGTGGTCAAATTCCTATGTGAAATGGCGGTGGTTGGCATTATAGTGCTTCACAGGCATTTCATCGAACAGTTTGTAGGCAGAAACGAAAGATGAGATTATAAATGCTAGAAAATAGAGGAGATAAAGTACAGAGATCTTACCAATGATTCGTTGAAGACGAAGTACAGAGAAAACATAATTTGATATGGAAATGAGAAAAGATGAAGATTGGCGTGTTCGTATGTTCCAGCTCGCTTAGCACGTAAGCCGTCGGGACGTGTCCGCTTTGTATGCTTTGACTGTCCTAATACAAATTAATATCTAAAGAATCAAAAGAATTAAAATACGAACCATTTATAAAATGGGCAAATTGCAAATTAAATAAATAATATTTTTATTTAGTTTTTATAATTAGTTTCAATAATTTGATTACTTCAGTTAGATTTAGATAATTAATTGTCATTCAATAAACCATAATCTTGAATCTGCGTTATATTAACACATAATTGGCATGTTAATTAATAGTTTACTTGACGGACACGTGTATCTAAACAAATAGTGGATATGGGTATTAATAAAGTAAAAGCATTTTTATTTTCTATGAAAATAATTATTAAAATATCTAATAAACTAGAAATAAAAGTTAACAATTAATCAAATATTAACGAATAAAAAAGGGAAATTTTGCAAGACCACCCATGAGTATAGTGGTTGTGATCACACACGATAAAATATGACCTTTTCTTTTTACATATATTTCGCGAATTTATTTGATTTACTATTATAAGTAATTATATTGTTATTTCTTGTTATGTATTTTGAATATTTGTTGGTCGTTAAGTTAAGGTCATATTTGGATAATTTACAGTGCTTCATCACAAAAAATATAAAATAATAATAATAATAATAATAATAATAATAATAATGGATCAAACTTTTTTATGATTGTTGACTGAAAAAAATATCCCAAATTCGATCAAGACCACTGGTATCAACATTTGGATATTGGATTGATTATTTAATCCGGGGGTAAGGGAATAGTATCGTTCCGGTTCATCGTTGTCTACAGCAATCTTGCGGTATGCCGATCGAGCTTACTCGGTATCAACGCCACTTTGATTTGTTGGATTGTTGATTGTTGATTGTTGATTGTTGATTGTTGAAGCCACTTCCATGGCTTCGGCTTCGCTTCTTACTCCTCCGCCGGTGCCGGTGGAGCTTTACGTCACCAATAGAGAAAAGTTGCTTAAGTCATTACGCCAACACCTTGCCGACTCCGCTCGTCCTCTCAAAGGCATTGTGTTGCTTCAGGTAATCTTCTCTGCAATTCTTAACACGATGCCCTAATTTTCAGTTTGTAACATTCCGTAGTTTTTTACTTGTTCCATTTCCTTGATTGTGACAATCTGCTAGGGAGGCGATGAGCGAACGCGCTACGATACGGACCATCTCGAACTCTTCAGGTACTTGATGAAGAAAGTCTTAAGTTTCTGATATTCGCTGTAAGCTCAGATCAGTTTTTTGATGTTGCAATGTATCTCAAATTATGTCCTAACCTCTGCTATTCTATCCGTCGCGGCGTTGTAAATAGTCTAGAGCCACACTTGTTTTAGGACTTAGATAATTTTCTCGTAGTTATCGAATTGTGTGCCGCGCCACTTACAGATGATTATAGACATTAAATTGTTAACACTTATATTACGTCGCCTACCTGAATGATATAACTTCTCGGTGTGTTACTCGAAGCTCAACATGCTTGCCAATTCCTTTTGCTTTTCAGTATAGTCAGCGTGAGACGTTTTATTCTTTTGGTTGGTTTAATTTGCAGGCAAGAGAGTTATTTTGCTTATCTGTTTGGAGTGATAGAGCCTGGATTCTATGGCGCTATTGTAAGCCAATTACTCCCTTGACCGTTTTAATGTTAATTGTTTAATATTGATACTAATCTTTATGTTGGAGTTCGTACATTTTTACTTGATACTTGCAGTGTGTTAAATGTAATTATTTGATTAAATTGTTTTATTTTGCAAAATTTGCACACAATAGTTGTTTCATTACTATGTAGTTGGGCGTGTAGCTGTTTTGACACATTTACTCAATGAAAATGAAATTATTCCTTATACGTCTATTTCAACTGCATCGAATATTTGCATTATTGTCTTGTAACACAAAATTTGTATAGGACATTGCCAGTGGAAAGTCAATTCTGTTCGCTCCAAAGCTGCCTTCTGATTATGCTGTATGGTCGGGAGAAATAAAGCCTTTGTCATATTTCAAGGTGGTGTGTGATAACCAGCACTTGGTGCATTACGCCTTGTCTTATTAGCTGATTGTACTGAATATGTTTTATAGGAAAAATATGAGGTCAGTATGGCATACTATACAGATGAAATTGCAGCTGTTTTGCACGAACAATACCAGGAGTTAGAGAAACCAATACTATTTCTCTTACGTGGGTTGAATACCGACAGCAACAATATTTCAGTACCTGCAAATTTTGAGGTTCATTTCCCACCTTTATGCTTTATCCTACATATTTTGTGAAATTGTAAAGTAAGCTATTTGTTTCATTGGAGTTTATCATCGAGGATTTACTGCATTTGATATATCTTGATGTTGGAATGCTCCACGGGTTTTCCAAGGTTCATTCATTATGCTTCTATTTTGTGTTATACTTTTGGAAAATAGATGCCTTGAACTCTGTTTTCTACTTTTTATTTACCATTTCTGGAGCTGTTACTAATACTGTGCGAATTTTTGCAAAAGAAAATCTTTCTTTTGGACTCCTGATCATTTATTTCAATTATAGAAATAGTTGAGAAATTGTTGTATTTTTCATCTTTAGCTTATAAGTTTCTGATTAAATATCACGGAGTATAAAGGTGCAAATAGTATTTAAGGGGCTCATCTAAAAGGTGTCTTTCAATTTTGAAATAATAGATTACAAGAAACAGCAGATACATCAAATCTGTTTCTCTCTCTTTGGACAGAAAATAGAAAAAATAATTGCATGACTCTGTTTTCATTTTATAAAATTAGAATTTGGAAGTTAGAAGCATTATCAATGGGCCCCTTACTGTTGTAACTAGCATCAGACTTCTAGCTTTGATCTTTGATCATGTTTAGACTTTCTTCATCTAATTCTTATCCGTTTCAGGGTATTGACACGTTTGAAATTGATTTGAATACCTTGCATCCTATTTTGACTGAATGTCGTGTTGTGAAATCGGAGCTGGAGCTTGCTCTTATTCAATTTGCCAACGATATTAGCTCAGAAGCTCATGTTCAGGTAACAGCTCATCTCTAATAGATAAAGGTAACCATTTCGATGATTAATTCTCATGACATGTGTATTTGCATTGAAGTGCTCAGCTTATGCTTTTATTTTTAATATTTATATTTATGAGAACAAGTGGAAGTTCTGAGAGGTTGGTTGATATCGTGAAAGATTAAGCATGCTTTTGTTTCAGGTTATGAAAAATATCAAGGCGGGCATGAAAGAATATCAATTGGAAAGCTTATTTCTTCACCACACTTACATGTATGGTGGATGTAGGCACTGCTCATACACTTGTATATGTGCCACTGGAGAAAATAGGCAAGTCTGCTAAACAACTACCTGTTTTTTCAAACTGGATGCCGTAGGATCATTTAAGCTTTTAGTTCTTTACTTGATGTTGGCTGCATGACTTTGTTAATGGACCTATTTATTTACTCTTTTGGGGGAGGGGAAGCCAGCGGCTGTTCTGGACTGTGGATGGATGAAGTCATTCGAATTGTTTATTTTTTAAAACTATATTTTTATGTTGGTGAGATTGATGCTAACGTACAGATGGTATTCTATGTTGCAGTGCCGTTCTTCACTATGGACATGCGGCAGCTCCAAATGACAGAGTATGTTGAATTAAAATAATTTTACCTTTGATGTTAATATTCTGTTGATGTCCAAGTAGAATATAGTAATCCTTAATTTCTCATTGAATCTTTTGTGAAGCATTCCAACATAAATTTTATTTATTCTAATGCAGACGTTGGAAGATGGTGATATGGCTTTGTTTGATATGGGAGCAGAATACCAGTTTTATGCATCTGACATTACTTGTTCATTCCCAGTGGGTGACATTTATTCTATGCTGTTTCATTTTAAGTGAAGTTAATATTATTCTTCACTGTACACTTTTAGGAATCAACGTCTAAGAAATTATATTAAATTATGTGATTTGAAAAACTAGAAATAATTTGAAATTCTTTGGTTTGAAATCTTGTGAAATCCAACCACTTTAGTTTGGGATTTTTCAAAAGTCGAAGGAAAATCTGAAACAGGTTTTCAGTTATTTTATTTTAATGGATAACATATAAATGAATTCATTAGGATTTAAAATCACATGGAAAAATTAGGCAACTACTTTTCGAAGTAAAGCATTTTATTGCGCCTCCAAGTAAAACTTTCTTTAATTTTTCATTTAGTTTATATCAATCTTTTTGAATTTCCATAACATATGTTCATCCTTGTCGCAGGTGAATGGTAAATTTACAAGTGATCAATCGCTGATATATAACGTAAGTTCCTCTTGAAATGCAGTCCACAACTTTTCTGCTATTCCCTTGGCACAAGGATAGATTACCTCTTTTTTTTTTTTTTTTTTCTTTTTTCTTTTTTTTTCCTATTTCTCTTAGACATGTGGTTGTCTATTTGTTTCCCTGTGTTGCAGGCTGTCCTCAAGGCTCACGATGCTGTTATATCGGTTATGAAACCGGGAATAAACTGGGTTGAAATGCACAAGTAGGCTTTTTATTGATATCCCTGCTCTGATTTTCTTTTGAGCATACAAAATAGTTTGAGGTGTAACCGTGGATGTTATATGCAATTCATTTACATCAGGTTGTGAAGAAAAGGTCTAAATGATTGTTTTCTTACTGAGAAATTGAGATACATAAATCTGCCGGTATAATCTACACATGGTAAAGGTTAAAATTCCCCTGTAATTAAACTTTTGTCGCCAGTTATCTTATAAATGCTACAAAAGCTGTCATTTGGAATAGTTATACTTTGTTTGCCCACTTTCCTCTTCTTTTATGCCATCTCTAGCCTGACTTTTTCATTCATTAGATTAGATACATACGTTAGTTGCTGGGTTGACCTAGTTGTCATTATGACGTGTGATGAAGGTAAAGTGACTTTGGGGAATGGGTTCCTATGGTGGCTACTTAAGATAGTAGAAGACTTAGAGAGTTTTTTTACCACTAAATCTTTTAATGTCCGGTGATTGTTTCATGAGATTAGTTCTGGTGCTCGTAAATAAACATGCATGGATATTTTTAAAAAAAATGTTGCATTTTAAATGCTGTTTTACTTTCCTGCGTATGTGTTTCTGTTAGCATGTCATCTAATTGACAGTGTTTCTAGCATGTAACTGTTATTGTCTCAATATTTTTATTTATGGCTTGTACATCTTGTCAATGTTGGTCAAATGCTTTCTTATTTACATTCTTTTCATATACCAGATTAGCCGAGAAGACTATTCTTGAGTCATTGACCGAGGGTTCTGTACTTGTTGGGTACATTCTCCTCCTGACCCCACCCCAAACCTATACATATATTTTTTATTCTTTTGCAGTCTGCTTTCTATTTGAATAAGGAGAAGTTGTTATTTTGTTGTAGAGATGTAAAGGACATGATAGCTGAGCATCTTGGGGCTGTATTCATGCCACATGGTTTGGGACATTTCCTTGGTATCGATACTCATGATCCTGGAGGTTACTTGCAGGTTCCAGTGGATGATTATTTGCTTTATGTTATTTATCTCTACTTCACATGTGTGCATGCGACAAAACAATTACAAACTTAGGAAAAATAAAATGACAAATGGGTTAAAAGGAGAACATATAGAATAGGAAAAACAAAAGTTCGATTGGCTTGCAAGCAAAAGATTCTTTTTCAATTCGTAACATTTGGCATGCTTTTACAGGGTTTGGAGAGGCCTGAAGTACCAGGGCTAAATGCTTTACGTACAGTCCGTGATCTTAAAGAAGGAATGGTTAGTTATAGCCATGGCTTTTGGTTCTTCCTTACCAGTCGCAAGTCGCCGTAACAAATTGTTTGCTAGATTACCTAGTGGTGTCAGTGTTTTATAGGGTGAGGTGCAATTATCCTCTGGAGCTAAGCAAGGCTCGCAAAAATATTATCTAATATTAATAGAAATGATTTAATGTAAGAAAACATGGTATTTGGAAATTGGAAGTATGGAAAATTAAAGAAATTAGGGCTTTATTTAAGAAACAGGTTAAAGAAAGAGGCATCCCAGCCTAAAATTAAAGAACTTGTGGCCCCTTTTTTCCCTTTGTCCTGTTCTTGGGTTTTTGCGAGAGGGAAAAAATGGACAGTGCAGAAAAGTGCAAGCTGCACGCAACAGCGAGTCGATCGTTTATGTGTGGTTTTCAAACTATTGTTTCATTTCTGGCTAAGGTTACAGTACGTGTTGTTTTCTAAGCTTTTCTGGTTATAGGAGTGGGAGAGGATATTATCAATATTTTTTCATTATATTACTTAATTCAATACTCATCTTGGTTCCTTGTCTTTATGTTTACTTTCCTCGTTTCCGTTCCTTGTCTTTATGTTTATTTTCAATCATGCAAGTTGGTGCTGGAATCAAGAATCCAGTGTGAATAGAACATTTGTGATTGAAGATTACATCATTACAATATCCATTCTCAAAGTGCTATGTTTGCTATAATGCATTTTAGGAATGAAAACAATACAAAGTTTAATTTTCTTGCTAATTTGCAGGTCATTACTGTGGAGCCCGGATGCTACTTCATTGATGCATTACTAAACCCTGCCCTGGAGAATGGCAAAACTTCCAAGTTTTTCAATGTCAAAGCACTGAACAGATTTAGAGGCTTTGGTGGTGTTCGAATTGAAAGTGATGTGGTACACTACACATTCCCTTCCAAACTTATGCTTATTACAACTTGACATATGACCACATGTTGTCTTCTTCTATTAACAAATTCCGGCAATCTTATGGTCATAGCCACCGGCTGAAAGTGTTCATATTGAGCCAGTTCCGGTAGTTTGAACTATAATGATCGTTGGCTCAATTTTCTTGTGTAAAATAAAAAAAAAACAACCACAATAATGGTTGAAGAGCCTAACATAGCTACTTTAGTAGATAAATGAGGACGTGTTAGGATTGGTTTTGGATATTAATTTTTTTATTTAGAAAAACCAATACAGAGCAATATATTTGGTTAATTTAAAATTTAATTTAACCGTAGAATCATATTTGACGTCTTCTGTTTGGCTTTTGCAGCTAGTCACTGCCAATGGCTGCAGGAACATGTCAAATTGTCCTCGAGAAACATCGGAAATAGAGGCAGTTATGGCCGGAGGACCATGGCCAATTATCAAAAAATCTGCCGCCGCCGAGTAGGGTAGTCGTGAGTCGTTATAGTAAATAAAAAGTGCTGCGCCGGGAATGGCATTCGAGTGGTGTTCTTGAGTTGCCTGCGCTGCGTCCAGTACTTGACTGGCATCAGGTGCTCCTGCATCCCCCATTTTACCCCTTCTGTTCTAAACTAAACTCTCTGACCTGAATTCAGTTCTTAAAGAAAAGGTTATTTATCTCCAATAATAATTATATCTAGAATAAATTCTGGCTATTTCCCAATGTGGAGGAATGGGTTAAAACTTTTCATCGGATTATTTTTGTCTAGTGTAGTGGAGTATATTTCAATTTTAATTATTAGTAAGTTGTATATAATGACTTGAATTAATTATTGGGTTCCAGTATAAATTTTTTATCACAGGTTTGGTAACTTTTTTAGTTTTTGAAGATTAAAAGTTAATTCTTGAGATTTATAATTACCTTTAAACTATCCCACCCATGGTAGTCTCTTATTTCTTAAATTATTTATTCCCCCCTAATTTCCTTTAGTAACCTTAAAACAAATTACTTCAGTAATTATTTATGCAAGTTTTAATTTAAGTTATAGCCAAATTCTAAAACTAAAAGAGAAACAAGTATTTATTCCCCCTTATTGAGTTATCAAGCAAACTATTTTTAATTAAAAAAAATTAAAACTTAAAATTTAACACTTACACCTTACCCAATTGAATTATGGTCAGGGTGCATCTATTTTAGACCAACCTATTAAAGAACCATAGGACAAAACCAATTTAAGGAACAAAATTTAATTTAAGCTTAATTAAATCATAATAAAGCTTATTTCATTTTTTAAAAATAATTAATGACACGAGTATTATTTTTGTTCAACCTGGAAGTGTTACTTTTTGCCCTGCATTTGTTGTATATATTTAAAATTAATTAATTAAAAAGAAATAAACTCATGAACGTGGAACACAACTAGTCCGCTGCTTTAAAAGCACTTCAAAAACTCGCTCGTAGCCGCTCAGTTTTGTGTTCTACGGCGAAACACCGCTCAACACTAAAACCCCACCCGAAAGCCCTAATCTATTCGTATCCTTTGCAACCAATCCATCATGGGTCGCCGGAAAAATGGTGATCACAGTTCAACCACCCTCAATGGCCTGCCTCAGCCCCAGGGCTCCAAGATTCGCTTCGAAGACGACGACGAAGCTCTGATTGAAGAAACCACTGAGAGCTCCAACATCGACGAGTCCATGTGTGAAGCCGACGACTCCAACAGAGTCATTGAAGACTCCGCGTGTGAGCCTGCCCAGTCCTTGGATGACAAAGATGATAAAACCAGCGCTGATTATTACTTCGATTCCTACTCTCACTTCGGTAATGGTTTTTCCTCTTGGTTTGCTGATTTCGAATATATCATTTCGTTTGATTCACCGTCGGTTCTAGGTTCTATAATTACTGCGTTTTGGGATATAGTTTTGGGACAAGCTTTTAAATCTGCACTTCCTTTTAGTAATTGATTTACTTGAATTGCGATTTAGGTTTAACATCTCAAGGTTCCTTTGTTACTCTCCTGGGTTAAAAAAATCTTTCTTGTCCTTGGACATATGTTGAACGCTCCTTGCTGTTTAGTACGGGAAAAGTCTGCGTGAATGTGTTTATTATTATGCTGTGTTTTCGTTCATCCATTTATTGTTTTTGGGAATGTCCGTGACTTCTGGTTCACAATTTGTTATTCATCTTCAAGTAAGATCCTGAAAGTGAAAGCTAATTACTTCTTTTGTAATTTGTTCGTTTTACTTGTGCAGGCATTCACGAAGTAAGTTTCCGACATGGATGCAAGCCGAAAGAGTTATTTTTCATATTGTATCTTACAGAAATTTAGCATGCCTGTTTTTCTTGTTGCAGGAAATGTTGAAGGATTCAGTTAGAACTAAGACGTATCAAAATGTAATTTATCAAAATAAGTTTTTATTCAAAGATAAAGTTGTCCTTGACGTGGGAGCAGGGACTGGCATTTTGTCCCTATTTTGTGCCAAAGCTGGAGCAGCACATGTTTATGCTGTAAGTTGTGGTGGTTCTTGTGATGTGGGAATGTGCCTTCTATTTTCCCCTTTCTTTGGTTTATTCTTTTAGTTTTTGCTTCTAAGGAAGTGTTCGTTTACAGGTTGAGTGCTCCCATATGGCTGACATGGCTAAAGAGATTGTCGAAGCCAATGGATTTTCTAATGGTATCTTTCTTAAATCTCTTGTTCCTCTTGTACCCAATTGTTGTAATTTCATAGATTTGTCTTCTCTCAGTTGTTTTCTTTTCTTGTATAGCAGTTTCTCATCACAAAACCCTATTTTTTTTGGCAGTTATAACCGTTCTGAAAGGGAAGATTGAAGAAATTGAGCTCCCTGTTGCTAGAGTAGACATAATTATTTCAGAATGGATGGGATACTTTTTGTTGTTCGAGAATATGTTAAATACAGTCCTATATGCTCGTGATAAGTGGCTTGTAAGTGTTCTGTGTATTTGCTGAGATTTTAGCATAAGTAATCTGTTTGAAGAGTGTTCTGTGTATTTGCTTCTGTATTCTTGCGATGATTTAATGTCACTCATTCATTCTCTAATCGAAGGGTGAATAACTTAATGGGGCAAGCCAAATGTGGGAATTTCAGCTGGTCCCTTATATTCACATATGTTATTTTGTTTCCGTCATGCAGGTTAATGATGGTCTTGTACTACCAGACAAAGCTTCTCTGTATCTAACAGCCATTGAGGATGCAGACTACAAAGAAGACAAGATTGAGTGTGAGTTCAGCTAGAAATGTTATTTGAATCGTTCAGCTATATATGCTGCAATCTTTTCTGACATTGTTTCCTTGTTCGTCTGCATGCTAAAATAGTTTGGAATAGTGTATATGGGTTTGACATGAGCTGCATCAAAAGGCAAGCCTTGGTGGAGCCTTTGGTTGACACTGTTGACCAGAATCAAATTGTTACAAACTGTCAGCTACTTAAGGTGATAACGAAACACTTTCACTGAAAACTGAGTTAATTGGCACTTGAATACATCATGCTTGCCATAGTTTCTTGGTCAAATAATGAAGTTCAATATTTATGTTGACATGAGTGTTTCTTGCTTGTTGTATCACATCTCAAAGTTTTGACTTTTAAAAGCTTCCATCAGTCATCTAATTTTTTGAATCTCCTCCAATGCTATTTCTATCTTTATCGCCTTGAAAATCTTCAACGACTGTAATCTCGTCCTAGTTTTGGATGTTTGGTGTTCTATTCTAATAGAATCTAGTCTCATGAGTTTGGATTATAGATTACATTTTTTGGATTCTATTTTCCATGGTCTAAAAAGAGAAGTATTTTACACTTGGGTTTTAGTGATCCTTCTCTTATACCTGTTGTTTTCATTATGGATGATATGTTTTGGTTGGTCTCACTCAGACAATGGATATATCCAAAATGGCGCCAGGCGATGCTTCCTTTACTGCTCCATTCAAGCTCATAGCAGAACGTGACGATTACATTCATGCTCTTGTTGCCTACTTTGATGTATCTTTTACCAAGTGCCATAAGTTGACTGGATTCTCTACTGGTAAATTTCTACTGGGATGAAACGAGTATTTTTAGGCTATTGTAATTCATGACTACTATTTTGTAACTTATCCTGCCAATTTTAGTTTTAGAATTGATAGAATCTTCTGCAATATTATGTCACAGGGCCGAGATCAAGAGCGACACATTGGAAGCAAACAGTTCTATACTTGGAAGAGGTTCTCACCATTTGTGAGGGAGAGGCTATCACTGGCAGCTTGAATGTTGCTCCAAACAAGAAGAATGCTCGCGATATTGATATTGTGCTGAAATATTCGTTCAATGGACGTCGATGCACGATCTCGAAGACTCAACATTACAAGATGCGTTGATTCAACAATAATGCAACACTGGCTTGTTTTCGATCACAATCTATGCATTCGTGTGTTGCTACATCTTAAGGAATTAATTAGGTTTGACAATTATACCTTATTGATATGCTTGTATTCATTTATCCATCTGGATGCTTTAAATACAATTTATAGTTCTTCTTCTGCCAAACAAGCAATTGGAGAATGTACCCTCAATTCCTGACGATTCTTGCAATTTATAATGCAAGTTCTAAAAAAAAAAAAAAAAAAAAAAAAAAAAAAAAAAAAAAAAAAAAAAAAAAAAATCCAAATCCAAGGCTTTAGTCTTCCTGAAGAGTACTACAAAATTTCAGAACATTGATTGATTCGAACAAGAACTCTTCTGTATTTGCTATCAGTTTCACTAGCTAACTTCCTAATGGGGCGATGCAAATACAACGAATTTTACTTTAATGTTACTGAGAGACTTCACAGTTCTTGTTTGGCGGCGGGCTTTGAACTTTTGAAGCCTCTGGACTTCGCTCTCCACCATTGCCTTACTTTATTAGAGACTCTGTAAGCGTGCTTTTTTATTGCTTCCCCTGCCTTCGTTACGCCCTTGGTGACCCTGTTTTTCCAATCACTCTTCTTGCTCTCTTTCTCCCTCAAAACTTTGCCCTACAAAAAGGTTTTCCAATGAGTTTATGCAAAACATTTATAATTCCTAGAACTTCTGGCCATATAAAAGATGTTTTAAGTACCAAATTTGAAGGGAATTTATCATCTTCCTCCTCGTCTTCATCGTCGTCTTCACCTCCGAAATTCTTCATATTCATTAGATCATCTCTTGAATACATTTTCATGCCGGGTGCTCCTGGCATTCCCTGGTTTAGGTGAAGAGCGTGGGTAAGGCTTAGAAATAGAGGAAGTTATTGGCCAACAAGCACTAAAACAACGAACTAATTACCTCCATAGATCTCATCATTTTTTCCATCTCAGCTTCCTTTGCTGATTTGGCCACGAAGGGCTCGCCTGGAGTCCTGTCCTGAATCACAGAACAATACAAGGATCAACTATAGAAGACTGAATCTCAATACTAAAAGGTCAAAAACTCAAAACCACATTTTAACCAAAACTAATAACATGATTATTAAATGAACCCAAATAAATTTTATCCACAAACATCATTAAAATTATTCACTATCTCGAACCTAACCAACGGATATATCGAACAAATTGGATTTCAAAATTTTAATCTCTAACGAATAACCAATGTATAACAGACCATTCGAATTTAACTAAAACATATAACTAGAGGACAAGTTAGTCCCAATAGGTACCAGAACCAAGCATTTTAATGACAATGACAATTAGCTCACACCAAAAAAAGGATGGATAATCTCATCAATCAGTAAAACCGGCATTTGATTAGTTGCTACCTTAGGAACTGGAGGCGGCTTAGTACTGCATGATTGAGTGAGGTCCTTGCACAGATAGTTAACTAACGATTCAATCTTTGGTTTGGAGCTATACAAGTATTCAGCAACATCAGTATCAGAATATCCCATGACCTGTGAAGGCAACAGAACAAATTTAAGCAATTGCTATATTTTCTTTCTGGTAAACCCACGATGGGGAATCTATTCTATCACAAATCCAAGCAATTCTAGCAAAACACACCACTTCAGATTCAGTAACTCCTCCTGGCTATTCTTTTTCTTCTAGTTCATCTTTTACTTGATTTATTTGTATTGGTATCTGTATATTGCATTTACCTAATCAGTGGACCTCATTAAGATTTGTAATCTACTAAAAACAAACTACTTAAGGAAGTAAAAAGACTATTCCTACTAGTTTATGTCAAGGTTTTTTCATAAAAACATCAATAACAAATGAATACAATGAGATTCTCATTTCTTATCTCCCCAGATTCTGAAGCTGTACTAAATTTTTATTCTTTCAGCTAGTAAGGGTTAATAATGCACACTACTCAAGGCCAAAACAATACCTCTTGACATGCACGCTCAATAGTCTTGCACTCTGAATTGCATTGCCCTTCGGTGTTCTGCTCCACTAGCTAAGAAGACAGTTCTTCAATGAGTTATGGCTTACAGGTGAAGTTTATAAAGTAATAAAAATAATATAACCCGGAAAGATTTATCATATTTTGAGTTCCTTGTCGGCAAAATACTAAAAGAAAAGGTGTTTCCGTTCATATTTTGAGTATCATGATTGTAAACGGAAAATTTAGTTTTGATTCATAGGACAGTTCCATTCATTTTCTAAGTTGAAAATACCAATCCCGAACAGTGATAACAAGTCACCAAAATTTTAAAGCTAAATTCATTAGTTGTATTGAAACAGCAAAATCTCATCTCAGTTCCACTTACCTCAAGCCTATCCCCTTGTTCAACAATGTCAATCTGCAAAATCCAATCAGCTTCTGCCTTCTTCAAATTACATACGTTCTCAGCTATTTCGATAATTTGATACTCGGAGATCTACATCAAGAACCCCAAAAGAAAGGAAAAACATTCAAATGCAGGAAAAAAAATGAATGGAGTTTATTATAATCTGAATCTCTAAATTAAATAATCCAAAACCGATCCATGAAACACCAGCCATAAAGAATTACCTTCTTGGGAGCGATCTCAGCTCGTTTCTTCTCAACTTGGTGATACAACTGCACAGCAAGCTTCTCGCAGACCTGGCATTTGATGTACGGAACGTCCTCCCTCCTTGCAGCTGCTGATGGCTTCTTCGAACACTCAAACGTCGGAACCCAAGCAATGGCTAGAAGCACCAAAACAACACTCAGTAATCGATTCATCTTCTTCACGAAGCTCTCTGTCTAAGATTCAGAGAATTTGAATTCTGGATTCAACAATGGTGGAAGAAGAGTTTTACGCTACAAGATTTTTCACCGAAATGGACGAAAATTGGAATCGGTTCTAATCAAAATCAAATCAATCAAACAAACGAAGAAGACAAAGGCGCTTCGGTCTTCAAGAGAACGAAACAAAAATAATAAATAAATAATATAGATGACGTGGCTTGATCTAATTGGTTCTTCGGGTACATTTACGTAGGTCCATCGATTTCATCCAATAGGGTGCAAGAAAACACGTCTTTTATTTTCTTTTTTAATTTTCTATTTCTTGTTAATCGAGTTTCGACTTTCGAGTATAAATTTGTATTTAAAACTGATTTACTGTTAAATTTTTTAATTAAAAAATTGTGTCTATTAATCATTCCTTGCCTAAAGTTCGAAAATAAAATATGTTAAATTTTATTTTTTCATGAAATATATTATTATTATTTAATCAATTTTGATAAAATTTAACTTCAAATTTAGGAATTAATCTTAAATCTAAAATGAATCCTATAGTCTAGGAACTAAAATAATTGGAACGGTTGATTTTAGTGATAACTTTAACGGCTTGATATCATCCCACGTCATCCACCATTTTCATCTGAAGTGTCGCCACCGCAAAAACCCTCCAAAAACCTTAAATTAATTATGATAATGCTATGTCACAATCACCTTCTTACCGGACGTTCGTAAGCGATTGTGTGACACTCACTTTTACTATCGAGTGAGTCAACCAACTCAAAATTGTGTCGTCTTCGACCTGACGACATATATCCAAGCCTCTTCTCCCGTGTCAAGAAGGTTTTATAAAACGAGATAGAGAAATTTTAGAAATATAGTTTGAAAGCAAGATTGAGAGAAATGTAGAAAGCCATATTATAGGCTGCGAGTGGAAAAAGAACACGACTTGGATAACATATAACTCCGAGTAGGAAGAATTGACGACTAGTCGCATCTCCAGTAGTACATTCTGAGGCGTTTCAGGTCTACGAGACGTAGATATAATTCAGCCGAAACGTCATATACTAAAAAAATACATTAAGAAAACTATACATCATGAAATCAGTTATTCGATGTTTATTTATTTATTTTTAAATTTTATTGGGCCGTTCAATTATGTATATATGTATATATTAAAGACATTGGAAACTACCGATTTCCGAAAATTGGTACATAATTTTCGGGAATAAAGAATTAATTTCTAGAATATTCCCATGACGATTGAACCATTTCCTCTAATAATAATCAGTTATGTAGTCGCGGACCACGGTGGTGGCAATATCCCTTTCACATGACATTCCTTCTCTCTATTTTTTTTTTCTTTTTTTCCAAACCTTTTATTTTTAAAATGTATTTTCGTAACCATGTTTAGTAAAATAAATAATATAGGCGAAAATGAAATGGAAAATATTTTATTTTAGGTTTCCGTATGTCTATACAATCAATCCTTACCCACGTCATAGTAGCAGCCCCCGAACAAGGGAGCAAGTAAGTTTTTTATTATTTTATTTTTATTTTTTACTCTAATAAATGGGTGAAGTGAAAGGGATGGAGCATTTAGTAATCGAGTTTTAAAATAGTGAAGTTGACGACGATGCATAACAGGTCAAAGTGGACAATATTTGCTAGTGGTGGGTTTGAGATGCTACAAATGGTATTAGAGTCAGTCACCAAACGGTACGCGACACTAGTTGAAGTAAGGCTAGACCTTCTCTATAGTAGACGCGTTATAAATTTGTGAAACTAATAGCGATACGTAACGGGCTAAAACAGACAATATCTACTATCAGTGTAAGATCATTTGATTGAATTTTTTTTTTTTAAATGATTTAATGTATGTGCGGTTGGTGAATGAATGTGAGGGAACCACTCGCAAATTGCCAAATGTAAGTGAAGTTGATATTAAAATATGATTAAAATGGGCATGATTAATAATTGAGTCGGATCAAAGGCAAGCAATATCATTTTTTTTTAATAAAAGAAGATTTTAAAGGACTTCTTTTGTACACGTACTCGAACCTATTTGTCAGGGGTATGGGCCACGTGGATCCCATAAAAAGAGTATCCAATGACAGGTGTATGCATCAGTATGACACCAATCAGCTTTTAGTCAAACTCAATGTAATAGGGCCCATTTAACTCATCATTTCTTTTATTTTTTTGTTAAATTATAATTTTATTGTTGAAATTCCAAAATTATTTAAGAAATATGCTTAATAGATGTTAAAATTTAGAACTTAGAAATAATTATTAATTCTCATTTTTAACTTTGTGTTTAAAACTTTTTTTTTGGAAGGTAAGTAAGTAATAATTAATTAATTAAAATATTATAAAAATATATATTTTATTTATTTACTCCATACAATTTTAACCTTAAACTTGAAATCAGACGATATTTCTTAATCTCGTCGAAATTTTAGTTTAGAAATCCGTTAAAAAATATGTTCTTAGGTAATCCTAGACGGAGGAATAAAAAATCAAGAATCAAGCTAATAAAAGATGACCCCATGTTAAATAGATTTAAAAGAAAAACTTGGGTCGTACTCGACCCTTAGCAAGTTTGTCTTTGACACTCGTGTTAATACCATTGTCTCTGTCATGCCCATGCATCAATTTGGCTTTAATGCACATTTTATATGGTGTGTTAGATGATGCACTATCCTCCTTCGTCGCATTACGACACTTGTCTATCTCAACTCTCGCTTGGCCAGTTGAGCGCCACTTCCATCTCGCCACGTTGTCTTATTTGCGCGTGAGAGTCACAACCTACTTTTTTTCGTAGTATGGTTGCGACATTCTCTTCCACTTTAACTAGTCATCGTCATGGATGACTTTTTCAAAGGCACAATCTCATTGTCGATTGTGACACCGTGCATGCTCTCGACTCATAGAATCTTCATCTCCTTCCTCGCCCTCGATAAGGAACCAATGTCGAGGCTAAAATTGGCCTCCTTAGGAATCACACCATGCATGCTCCCAACCTTTATTGAGTTTGATTTAAGTTAGCCTTCTTAAGAAACACGTCAATGATTTATCGTACTACAAATTAAATATTCAAAACGTTAGTAAACTCTCAAAACTATTAAACACAAACAACTTTTTTTTTCTTTTAATTTCGATATTTGATTAAACACGATTCTTATGATCACAAATCGTAGTCGAGTATGTGATAAAATTAATTTCAACTAAAATGTAAAAATCCAAATATTAATTAAAAAAAAAAGATAAATAAAAGGACCATACCTGAAAATAACGTCTACATATCCATAAAAATAAAATTTCGATTTTCAAATATATCCTAGCAAAAAATAATCTTAGCAAAGGAAATGCCATTTCGGCGGCATCGAAACGGCGCCGTTTAGGGAAGTTCATGAACTTGTCCTTTTCGGTTTTTAAAAGCTGAGCTGGCGGGACATTGACCACGGTTAACGGGTTAATATCAGTTGGTAGGGAGGGTCTCAGAGCGTCGGTGGAAATTAACCGCAGTTAATTTTCCAGTTAGACGAGAGATAATAAAAATAAAAAGGACAAAATTGAGAGAGAAAAAAAAAATTAAAATTAAAAAGATAAAAAAGGAGAGAAAATAAATAAATTATGAGAGAAAGAGATTGTTAAAACAGGCAGAGAGAAAAGAAAGAATCGCTTTGTATATAAGCCAACGAATCCAAAGCCTATAATTCTGG
Source organism: Cucurbita ficifolia (assembly GCA_033971965.1). Lineage (NCBI taxonomy): Eukaryota > Viridiplantae > Streptophyta > Magnoliopsida > Cucurbitales > Cucurbitaceae > Cucurbita > Cucurbita ficifolia. The sequence continues at coordinate 3,340,251 of CM066972.1, forward strand.
AAGAAGAGAGACGAGAGTAAAAGCGAGCGAGACAGAGACAGAGGAGGACCTCCGCGACCGACGGCGACCGGCTGTTTTGGTGGTAGCGCTATCGGACGGACACAGAGCTACGGCCATGGCAGATTCTAACGACTCTGTTTCCGTCGACATGGAGAAGATCTATCTCGGTGGAACGGTTTGTCTTAATTTCATTCGTTTCTTGCTTTTTTCCACCAGGGTTTTCCTTTAATGGCTTGGTTTATTGTGCAGTTCAATCGTTTTTTATTTCTCGGTTCTTTCCTTTTTGTCGATCGAGAGATTTCAGTGGGTTTTTTTTTTTTTTTCTCTTCATGATTTGATGGCTTAATATCCCGTTTTCTTTTGGCTGTGGGGCTGGGGGTTCTCATTATTGGTGAAGTGTCTTATGGCATTCTATAGCTTTGTTCGGATGTGAATAAAAAGGAGAAAATTATTTGGGGATTATTACTTTCCCACTCTTTTTTTCCCGTTCCGATCTGGGCTCGTTTGACCGAAGATCTTCCATTGTTTTGGAAGCTATTAATAATTAAGTCCAACCCTTCCTGCAATGAATGAACTAATTAATTAAGCTACGCAATGGGTTAGGTTTTGAGGCTACTTTCTTGATTCAGGGATCGGTGTTTTTTCCTACTTGTTTAAATGCTTGATGTGACAACGATGGGATTTGATCATTTCCTATTTCTAGCTTCTGGGGTCCTTTTTTGTTTCCTTCCAATTTTTTCCTTCTCTTTACCTCTTTTGACAAAGGGTTTTCACCTGGTCAAGCTTTTATGAAGGCCACGGCGGATTGAGACATCATATATCTCTTTAATTTGTGTTTTTTTTTCAAGGATTTTTAGTTTTTCAGTTGGGGTTTTGGGAATTGTTTGTTTGAACTTTCCAATTATCAATGAGTTTGAAGATGGTATTGTTCTTGTTAGATATTTTTCCATTTTCTTTCTTGTAGTATTGGTTGCTTATCTTAGTACTTAACTTATCCCTTGAGGATATGATCGTTAATCGCTGGAAGCCCATTACTGAATGAACCAATGCCTTACCCACTTTTTTGCTTCTTATTCTTCTTTTTGTAGTAAAACTTTATTTGTGTTGACAGATATGGTTGCTTGTTTATCTTGGCTGTTGTCATAATTTTTGAGCTAATGATAATTCGAATGCAGAAATATACATTCGTTTTTTCGCTCTACTTTTATAAAGTTGTACTAGATTGAAGGAACAAGTTAGCTTGGGCATCTTGAAAGGAAATGCACATGGGCTGTTCTTTTAGGATATAATTGGCTGGAAATGTTGGACTATTTGAACTTTTTTCTCTCCAAAAGGGCTTCCTTTTTACTCTCCCATAGCTCGCACAGGAATAATATGTGATTGGGAGAGACAACTGCAAGATGTTTCTTATTTATATTCTTTTTGATTTGAGTGTTTTGATTCCCCCCAATACTTCTCATATCATGTTGCTGATGAAATGCCACTCATGTCATTCACAGGAGCATCATATACGAACTGGCCAGGGTTCTGTGTCTGTAATAGTTTGCGGAGACCAAGACAAGCCGCCACTGATTACCTATCCTGATTTGGCTCTAAATCGTAAGTGCTTGGAGTTATCCGTTCTTCTTAGTCGTCATCTTAGATGCATTAATATGGATACTAGACACAAATACTGTGACGGGTTAGTTTGTAAGAATCTAGGGCACGAACATGGCAAAGACACGTTTATTGAAATATACATTTAACATTTTTGCACCAGAAGGAAATTCAAAGTCCATATGTTTATGTATTTGTATGCTTAAAAATACAAGTTTGATTTTGATGTATTTTGCACTCAAAATATATCATCATATGTCTATTTAGTATACTTAACAAATGTTCGACATGTCTCTAACAAATGTTAGTCCTAGATTGACTTTGTACAGCTAATGTGTAACTCATTTATTATGCTAACAAGTGTAGGACATGGACAAGTGAGCTAAACTAAAGTGTTCGTGTTTCTTAGGTTGTCTTCAAAATATGTGAAATAACTTTTAAATGGTTTCTTTTCACTGAGTTTTGCAGATATGTCGTGTTTTCAAGGATTATTCTTCTTCCCTGAAGCAGCTTCTTTGCTACTTCACAACTTTTGCATCTACCATATCAGTCCACCAGGACATGAGGTCTGTATTATTGTTGAGTAAATTTGTGTACGTGGATAACTGTATCTGCTTCTGAATACTATATTCACATAGCTTCCTTTTCGGAACTTTACCAAGAGTTCTTGCAGTTAGGAGCTGCTGAGATTTGTCAGGATAATCCTATGCCCTCTGCTGATGATTTAGCAGATCAAATCCTTGAGGTTCTCAACTATTTTGGGTAATTACAACGCATCCTCTCTTGACTCCTCTTTAGAATTTTGATATCAAAGCTTGTATAGTTGATTTTGAATTGGCTATTTCTATTACAGACTTGGTGCAGTGATGTGCATGGGGGTAACAGCAGGCGCTTACATTCTTACGCTTTTCGCTGTACGTTCATCTCATTGTGAAGCTCAATCAAAAGTTTTTTTTGGTCTGACCAATTTATTATTTTACAGTTGAAATATAGAGAACGTGTTCTTGGTTTAATTCTTATATCCCCCTTATGCAAGGCACCGTCTTGGTCCGAGTGGTTCTATAATAAGGTAACCTTTTCAAGCCTTGTTATTCTTCATAGATAGAATTACATTCAAGCTTTGATGCATGTTAAATATCTTGTATCCGTTGTACTTGCAGGTAATGTCTAACTTGTTATACTTCTATGGCATGTGCGGTTTGTTGAAAGAGTGCTTGCTTCAGCGGTACTTCAGCAAGGTTATATGATTTCCATTCTTAAGAGTTAATTCACTTTTCTGTGTTCACCTTTGATATCCTTGTGGGTGACTAGATTCATGAGACTGTTGTAACCTGCAACAGGAGGTCCGTGGTAGTGCCGAAGTTGCAGAGTCCGATATAGTTCAAGCTTGTAGAAAAGTATGTGCTAGTTTGTCTGTCGTGTATCCTTTTCCGTTTCTCGAACTTTTCTTGTTGTTGGTTCAAATTTTGGGTTGGTTTGATAAAGATGGTATATCTGTTCTGTCAGTTGTTAGATGAGAGACAGAGCAACAATGTTTTGAGGTTCCTCCAAGCAATTAATGGGTAAATTCTTTTACCATCTCTACCATTCGTTCCGCTCATCCACGTATATGTCAATCTGCAACGCAACCTTTTTTTCCCTTTTGCAGAAGACCAGACATTACTGAGGGGTTGAAAAGGCTCCGGTGTCGCACTCTCATTTTCGTCGGGGATAGCTCGCCTTTCCATTCTGAAGCACTCAACATGATATCAAAATTGGACAGAAGATATAGCGCCTTGGTTGAGGTATGACATGGTAGTAATGTAACGCTCTGCAGCCATAATTGCCTAGGCTTCGTTAAATAACTAACCCGAGGGGGTGATTCACGCAGGTCCAAGCTTGTGGATCGATGGTAACTGAAGAGCAGCCACACGCAATGTTGATACCAATGGAGTACTTCTTCATGGGATACGGGTTGTATAGACCATGTCAATTCAGCGACAGTCCACGGAGTCCGCTCAGTCCATCTTGCATCTCCCCAGAGCTCCTTTCTCCAGAAAGCATGGGATTAAAGCTAAAACCAATAAAGACCCGCATTTCTTAATCGTCGAGGAGGGAGGGACAGACAGAACTGGAAAAGAAGAGAAGAAGGGGCTGAGCTAAGGCTAATGCTTTGCTGCGATTCGAAAGCCTGTCTGTCCGTCCGTCTGTACGTCTGTAAGTTTTTTCGTTTCCAGAATTTTGATTTGTTGAAAGGGCGTTTGTAGATAGGAAGAGATGTGAGTGAAAAAAGTGCTTACAATGATGATGGGTAAATAACTATAGGGAGGAGGACATATTCATTCTTTTGTAGTCATCAGACATAAAAGAGATCATATTCTTGAACTCTTTGGATTCGTATATTCTTCAATCTGACCAAAATATTTATTTATTATGACTTTCAATGAATTGAGCTGCTGCATGCTCTACTCTTCTTCTTCTTATGAGTATCGAACCATTAATTTTTTCAACAGTAATTTGTGTCTTATTTACTTAGCTATGCTCAGATTGGTTCATTTGGTTCATCTTTAGTTGTGCATGTCTGTCTGTTTTATATTGGAATACAGATTGAATGAGATGGACCCCGAAAATGATTGAAATGGCTAGCTGGGATTCACTGAACGAGGAGTTTTTGCTTAATTTTTGCCAGCCTTCAACGTGATTTCCGCTTTCTCTTTTAAAAATAGTTGTGAAAGCATTCATGTTCGGTGCTTGTTGGCTATTATTATTATTATTATTCCCTTTATTTATGCGGCTGTCCATAAAGTCATGAGCATCATACATACAGGTTCTTATTGGTCACTATTGATTGCTCCCAACGCCATTTTGGTTTGGTTTATTGATAAACTTGTGTTGTTATTAAAGTAAATATGACTACAAAGAACCAAGAGCTTAAGAGCTTGAGTTCAACCGGTCACTTTCACTTTTGTTGTTGACAAGTTGACCATTTGCGAAGGTTCTCTATACAAGTCATTCGTACTTTTTAAATCATTAAGTCGTATTTAAAGTAGGTTGGGTTTGATTGTTGACGGAATCTAAGAAGTGAAGGTCTAACTATAGATTGAGAGATGGTTGGAGAGATCTTAACAAATATCACCACCATCACTAGAAGGATTAAATGTCGTATTGATCATTGACTCAATATCAAGTACTAGAGTGACGGCTCGGTTTTGATCTCATTGGTGTGATTGGCTGCATGGCTTCTAATGTCATTCTAAATTTAAATGAGCGACCATAGTTGTGACAAACAAAATGAACTTTTGATCTGCAGCTTCTACAAACCGCATCATAACCTATGACCACTCTGCAACTTCTGTTATCTGCCCCATTAACAACATCATTAGTGAACCTATGACCACTCTGCAACTTCTGTTATCTGCCCCATTAACAACATCATTAGTGTCTACAACTAATCTAGGTTGAGACCAGCTAAAGCTGAGAATGCGAGAAAAGAAGTTGTTCCTCTCCTCAACATATTCAGCTGGAATTGACTTCCTTGCTTTAATTCTAATACCAATCTACTTCTGTCTAAAAGTTAGAAGCTTCCTACGACGTCTTGCACCATTACCACTTGTATTCCATGCGGCTGAGCATCCCCTTGTTCATCTCCCAAAACAACAAAAGAAATGAGAAACACAATATCTGTCCTCGAGAGGGGATGTTGGGATCTATTCTTTAATAATATTCGTAAATTTTATTTTTTTAAACTATCTCAACATAATTTAAACAATAAAAGTGTTTTATAAACTGAAAATATATTTAATTCATACAATAAAATATATATATATATATATATATATATAAATTCACAAGAAACAAAAGATGCAAAAGTATAATCTGAAGGAGAATATTAGTTTTTCTCAGACTCATAGAATCAATTTCTATTTTAAAAAAAAAAAAAAAGAATAAAAAATGGAGGGCTAACATTCCATTCCTCCCTAAAAAGATTCGAATAATTTCTTTTTCTTTCTTTTTCCCTTTTTTTTTGGCATTAAGGAATATAATTGTTGATATGGACTGTAAAAAAAAAAAAAAAAAAAAAAAAAAAACATAAGTGGGGGCAGTAAGGTAATTATGATAAATATCTTATTACATCAATTATATATATTAACAACTTTATTTAAACGTCCTTAGGAATGGCTTTAAAATCGAAAAAATTACAAAAACATTACTCTTCAAGGTATAACACCCAAATAAATGAGAAGTACATTAACGAACCGATACCAACAAGGTGCAATTTTTTTTTTGGGTGACTCAATCATAAGAACTTCATGGTTAAATGTGGTTTATGTCACGATCATGCTTGTACAAGATGTGTTGTCCATTGTTGCATGCTCATTGCATGCCAAACCCCTTGCATTATATCACTTTATCGCTTTCCTTTACTGCTTTCATGATGTATAGTTTTTTTATTGTATTTTCTAGAGTATTAACGTTTCGACAGAATCATGTCTATGCTTGATAGACCTAAAATGTCTTAGAATGCAGTATAGGCGAATGCGACTAATCGTCAATTCTTCCTACCCAAAGTTATATGTTATATAAGTTATTGTGTTGACTTTTTCGCTTATAGCCTATAATATTGCTTTCTTCATTTCTTTCAATCTTGCTTTCAAAATCTCTCTTTCCCTCATTTTCTAAAACATTTTCCTTAAAGCGGGGCCATAGACTTGTATATACGTCGTCAGACTAAAGGTAACCCGATTTCGAGTTGGCTGACTTATTCGATGATGAGAGTGAGTGTTGCACAATCACTTACAAACGTCTTGTAAGAGTGCGATTGTGACACTTTGCTTGGAGTCATGCTATGTTAGGCGATCTCTTGAAATTTTTTCTAAAATACATGTGAGTAAAGACAAAACATCTTGGAAAACTCGTGTTGGTATGTGAGGATAGTCTTGATTTTAGAAGCGAACATGACCATACCACAGGAGATGCAAGTAAATATTAGGACCATAAAGTACCGAATTCGAATTCCAAATTTTGATCAGTATTCTATACATATGAGTCGTTCTATTTTTTTCACACAATTTCTTCTCTATCTTCATAAACATGGATGAAATTTAATATCTTGAGACTGGAACATACTTTGACTATCAATTCAAGCTCATAATTAATGAAAAGTAATAACATAAACAGCAGTAAGACAATAAATAACATTAGCCAATAGGGACAACCTTGGATTTTATTGTGCAAATAATTATTCAACAGGGACCTGATTGCAAAGCTTCGAACCCCACTCCAGCTCGCAGAAAAGCCTTCAAAGCTTCTTTATTATTGTCCCATTTATGATGCTCTGTCCTCTGCTTCCTGTCGTTTTCCTTAACCTTCTCTTTTCCAAAGCAAATCATTTTTTCCCCATCTTTTTTATTTATAGATATCACGAACTCAAAAGGATTTTATTAATGCAGTCAATCCAGCTTTTGTTCTTCACAAAGACAACGTTTTTTTTATAATCCAAACAGAAATATATAATATCAACCGATTAAAGTTCAAATTTTCGTGTAAATTTGAGCTTAACTCAATTGATTTAGATATATAATTTAGATTTAAGAAGCTAAAGTTTTGATTTCCGTTAATTTAGTTGTTTAACATCCATAAAGCTTAGATTTTGTGAGAAGAAACTCGAAAATTAAACAACCCTTTGTCGAGTTTAAAGCGTACAAAATGAGATTAAAAAATAATACCAAAAACTTTGTGCACTGTTTTGGCTTTTGGATTTCTTAGAAAGAAAGCAACGTCAATTGACTCGTTTCATTGGGATCAAAAGCCGCTTGGAACTTAGCTGCTGGATTCATCGATGAGTTTTTATCACATAATCATTTAGTTAACCCAATCCCTTTATTTCTTAGCGTCGTTATTGTTTGGCCCTCACAAAGCGTGGCTTCAAGAACAAAAGAAATGGCCAAATGGGTAAAAAATTAGCTCAATTTTACTCGTTAAAGTATGTGGGCTGCGTGAATTTCACATGTAAAAAGAGGGCCCGCACTCACTCTACTTTCTTCTTTAAGCTCCTTTTTCCCATTTCGCAAGGCGAGCAAAAGCACATCGGTTTCTGAGCCATTTCCTTCGCTGATTTCTCTGCTCATTGCTGCAGTATTGTGAATACGGAGTGCCCTTTAATTTTTTTTGTTTTCCTGTGTTCAGTGTCGGTTTCTTTTTGGGGGTTTTCATTTCAGGGGTCTTCTTTAATGGAAATTTCTGACATGGGTATTGGATTTTGATCCTCAAGGTTGGGAACTGAACTGGGTTTGTGGATTTTGTGAGAGTTTTTGAAGGGTTTATGGAGAAGGGTCATCTTGATGTGGCTGGGAAAGTGGTGGTGGTCGCCATTAAAGCCACCTCCAAGGAAGTTTCTAAGGCTGCTCTGGTTTGGGCCTTGACTCATGTTGTTCAGCCTGGAGATCATATTAAGCTCCTTGTGGTTATTCCTTCTCATCACTCAAGTAAGATTCCTTTGCAAATTCTTAGTGTTTTTGTAGATTCTTTTGTCTGAGAAGGAAATTCTTAATGGATAAGTTTTCAGACACGTTTCGATTGCATTTATGATGTCCAGATGAGAATTCGTGAATTTCTGCTACATAAATGTTTGTCTCAGCACTTATTTTGAGTGACTTTATGTCTGTAGGGAGCTAGATAGTTCTTGATTCCTCATAATCAAACGTTCAATAACATATTATTACCTAAAACATGAGAATCTGTGGCTAAAATGGATGGAAGTTTGGCATTATTTGAGAACTTTTTCCTGAAATTTCCAGTAAAACTACTATCCCATTGATGATAATGTCAACTATTCATGTTCATTACTATGATGTCTGTTCTTTCTGTCTTTTAGTTGTTAATCTTTTCCCCTCTAAACTGTAATAGTTTTGATGGAAAATCTGACCGTTATAGGTAAATGGTTGCGGGGGTTTTCCCGATTTACGAGCGACTGCGCGATTGGTCATCTTAGAACACCATCAGAGACCCTTTCAGATCAGAAGGATGACATTGTGCATTCATGTTCTCAAATGGTTCATCAGCTTCATGGTGCTTATGAACCACTGAAGGTCTGTTCAATAACTTGTTTCCATAGCGTTTTATGTTTAGTCCTTGCTCTTTGTCGTCTACGAATCCTCAAAGTTGTGGATTCTTGTTGCAGATAAAAGTCAGGATCAAAGCTCTTTCGGGTTTGGCTCGGGGTATCGTGGCTACTGAAGCTAAGAAAGTTCAATCAAACTGGGTGATATTGGACAAGTAATAGATATCATGTAAATTTTGTCTCTATTTTAGGCATCCATTCATATGAACTGTGTGCATTTTAGGCATTTTAGGCATATCGTTGTGTAGTTTTAAAGCTTTTCGTTCACTTTTGTTTGGTTCACATTTGTTCATTCTTGATGTTTCATAATTATTGATAGGCATTTGAAAGATGAAAGGAAATACTGTTTGGAAGAGCTGCAGTGTAATGTTGTTCTAATGAAGAAATCTCAGCCTAAGGTTCTTCGTTTGAATTTGATGGAATCCCCTAAAATGAATACTACTAGAGAAGCTTGGATATCATCACATGAATTAGATGTTTCTCAGAAGTGTCTGAAAAGCTATTTCGATGAATCGGCTGCATTTAGAGGGCCTGATATGACTCCTTTCAGTACTCCTGATGTCGAGTCACCTCTTACGGTAACTGATGTTGGGACATCGTCGATATCGAGCTCGGATGTGGGCAGTTCATCTTTGTTCTCTGGGTTTTGTGGCAGCTTGAGAAATGAATCCAGAACAGCAGCTGAAGGTGGGAGAAATTTATCTGGATCCGAATGTGATTCTGAGAACGAAAAGCAAACTCCCTCTGTTTCGTATTTCCAGCGTTGTATGGTTGATATTGTAAGTTCGAGGCGTAAAATCCAGCAACACGCAATGGAAGAATCACAAAATACTCATCATAGACATCCAGCTTCAACACGTCAAGGTCTGGTCAAGAAAATGTCAACTCTTTCTCAAGATCCTAACACTGATGCGGTGAGTCGAAATACTAATGTTAGCTCAAGCAGAAACATAAGGAACACGGTTTCGTTATCTAGAAAAGCACCTCTAGGCCCTCCTCCACTGTGTTCAATGTGTCAACACAAGGCCCCTGCATTTGGGAATCCTCCTAGATGGTTCACTTATGGAGAGCTTGAAGTTGCTACGAGCGGATTTGCACAAACGAATTTCTTGGCTGAGGGTGGATATGGGTCTGTGCACCGAGGCATCTTACCCGATGGACAAGTCGTTGCTGTCAAGCAATATAAACTGGCTAGTACCCAGGGAGATCAAGAATTTTGTTCAGAAGTCGAGGTCTTAAGCTGTGCTCAACATCGGAACGTTGTGATGCTCATTGGATTTTGCGTGGAGGGTGGAAGAAGGTTGCTTGTTTATGAATATATTTGCAATGGATCTCTTGATTCCCATCTTTATGGTAATGTCTTGTCTCAAAAAACCTTGTTGTTTTGTTGTGACCTGTATCCATCTTTATTAACTGCCATGGTCAATCTTTGTAGGACGAAATCGGGATCCGTTGAAATGGTCTGCACGACAAAAGATTGCAGTCGGAGCTGCTCGAGGTTTGAGATACCTTCACGAAGAATGTCGGGTGGGCTGTATTGTGCACCGTGATATCCGCCCAAACAATATCCTCCTTACGCATGATTTCGAACCACTAGTGAGTCAAGCTCTCTCATCTTAACCCCAGCTGTGCGTGTGATTTGATATAAGAATCACAAGCCATGGTTATCCTACGGAAGGAAACCAAAGAAAATCCCATTTACTCTAAGATGCATTTACATTTTTGGATTAGCATAAGAATTTTTTTGTTTGTTTCAATCTGAACCGTGACGGCCCAAGTCCACCGCTAGCAAATATTGTTCTCTTCTTTTTTAGGCTTTCCTTCGAGGTTTTAAAACGCGTCTGCTAGGGAGAGGTTTCCACACCCTTATAAAGAATGTTTTGTTCCCCTCTCGAACCGATGTGAGATCTCACAATCCATCCCCTTCAAGGCCTAACGTCCTCGCTGGCACTCGTTCTCCTCTCAATCGATGTGGGATTTCACAATCCTCTCCCCTTCAGGGCCTAGCGTCCTCACTAACATTCGTTCCCCTCTCAATCGATGTGGGATCTCACAATCCTCCCCCCTTCGGGGCCCAGCGTCCTCGCTGACACTCGTTCCTCTCTCCAATCAATGTGGGATCTCACAATCCACCCCCTTCGGGCCCCAGCATCCTCGCTAGCACTCGTTTAGCTCTCCAATTGATGTGGGACCCCACAATCCACCCCCTTCGAGGCCCAGCGTCCTCGCTGACACACGACTTGGTGCCTGGCTCTGATACCATTTGTAATAGCCCAAGCTCCTCTTTTGGGCTTTCCCTCAAGGTTTTTTAAACGCGTCTACTAGGGAGAGGTTTCCACACCCTTATAAAGAATGTTTTGTTCCTCTCTCCAATCGATGTGGGATCTCACATGAACAACCCATATCCTTGACGTACGAGCGTCGTCTCTCTGTCAAATAAAAATGTTTATGAAGTGTGTTGTTTTCGGGTTTTTTTGTTAATAATTCAAGTGAATAACATGCAACTTTGTTTTCGAGTTATAGGTCGGAGATTTTGGGCTGGCAAGGTGGCAGCCTGATGGAGACCTAGCAGTGGAAACCAGAATCCTGGGGAGATTTGGGTAACCATTTCAATTCTCTCAATCCTTCCATTCTCATTACACAAACTATATCAATCAGAAAAATAAAATTGCAAAAACTTTGCTTGCTTAGCTACCTTGCTCCAGAGTACGCACAGAGTGGCCAAATCACGGAGAAAGCTGATACGTACTCATTCGGTGTAGTCTTGCTGGAACTCGTGACTGGACGTAAAGCGATTGATTTAAACCGTCCCAAGGGCCAGCAGTGCCTCACTGAATGGGTAAGTCTGTCTCATAAGCAGCAAAGTTAGGTGTGTTTCATTCTTAAAAGGCCATTCCTGTTTTCTCATTTGAATTCATGAGTTGTTTCATGTTCGAATCAGGCACGAAAGCTGTTGCGAAAAAACGCAATCTCTGAACTAGTCGATCCATGCTTGATGAACTGTTATTCGGACGAGGAAGTTCACCGCATGCTGCGATGCGCTTCCTTGTGCATCAAACACGACCCGTACGTAAGACCGCGTATGTCTCAGGTAAAATTCAAGCGATCGCCAACTTTCATCCCAAAAGCACAACCAAAACACACACACACACGATCATTCATCCAAGACATTCTCGAAGTGTTTATACCACCCTTTAATGGCATCTCGGCTTCATGGTTGTTGTAGGTGCTTCGAGTTTTGGAGGGCGACATCGTTTTATAATCCAGCAGCCATGTAAGGAAAATTTTGCAGAGTTGTTGAAGTATATGCTCTGAAATCAACGCTCATTTCGCTGAGGGGATGTTGGAGTGAGGTCTATAGCTTTAAGCAATGGATTTGGTTGTAATGTAAATATGGGGATCAAATTTTTGTACCATAAAAAGTGTCTAGATTTGGCTTGGATTAGTTGCAAATAAAGATACTTGTATGATATTCTAATTATAATTAGGCTGAATATATGTTAATTATTGTTATTATTATTATTAACTTTGTCTATTTTTTAGTTCATTTTAAATTTAGTCTCTATCTCTCTTATGATCCTTTTGGTATAAATTTAACGTAGGAGAGTTTTATGTCATGTGAGTGAGTTTATCATCAATCACGAGGGACTAAGTTGAAAAAAAAAAATTGAAATAGTAGAGATTAAATCGAGATCCCACGTCGGTTGGAGATTGGAGAGGGGAATGAAACATTTCTCATAAGGGTGTGAAAATTTCTCCCTACTGAGGCTGACGGCGATACGTTACGAGCTAAAGTGGACAATATTTGCTAGCGGTGGGCTTGAGGCATTACAAATAGTATCAAAGCTAGACACGGGACGATGTGTCAGCTAGGACGCTAAGTCCTCAAGGAGGTGGATTGTGAGATCTCAAATCGATTGGAGCTTAGACCATTACAAATGGTATCAGAGCCCGACACCGGATAATGTGTCAGTTAGGACATTGGGTTCTCAAGGATGATGGATTGTGGTTGAGAGGGAAACGTGTTTTTTTCTCCTTAAATCGCGAGGTTGACGACGATACGTAACCGTAGGTTTGAGCTGTTACATTGAAAGAGAAGGGATTAAATTTATTTAATTTTGTATTTAATAAATTTATTTTGGTAAAAAAAATTTATTGATAAGTTTAAGAATTTATTAAATATTTTAATTTTTTTTAACTTACGTGTAAAATAGATACCAACGAAATTTAATGGTTAAAGTTGTAATTCAACTTATTTTCTTTTTTAAACCAAAAAAGGAAAATAATTTGCGGGGAGAAAGATCTTGGCGCCGATTTTACGAAGACTGTGTCGGGTCGTAATCCAACGCTTTCTTTTCGGAGTCTCCGGCAACTGATTCTCGTCGAGGAAGAGTCAATACTCCCTCCGTCGCTCTCAATTTCCCGCTGATGCAGTCACTTCTCAGAGCTCGCCGCTCATTTTGCTCACTGAATCATCTTCGTCGCTCATCAACTTGTTCGTATCTCTTACGCTCTGTTACTGTAACTTCCCTTCTCCTTTCCCTCCCTCTCTTTGCTTTGTATTGAGCTTCTAGGTTTTCTTATTCTATGTTGCAGTCATTTTGGAAGACGCAAAATCGGAAACTGCCATTGAAAGAAGCTCTACGTTCATCCATCCAACCGCTGTCGTACATCCGAGTGCTGTAATTGGCGAGGTCATTCATTTTCTACTGTTGAACTGTCTTTTATCGTGTTGATATTAATCTGAATCTGTTTAATTGACGACCTGGTTACGTGTTCAAGTGTTCATGATTCTGTTAATTTTCAATATCTTGGCGCTTGTGTTTCTAATAGTGCTAAACTTTAGTCCTCCCTATGCATTCCATCGGATTTAAAAACTTTCGTTAAACCGTTCATGTGATTATTTTCCTTAATCCCGGTATGTGTTGCATTGGAATGCATAGGGAGGATTCACTCGAATGAATATCGATCGATATTCACTACTTTTGAGCTGAGAATCTGATGGCGTTTTTGTAATTACTTCATGTTTATCATGTTATCACTGGCAGAATAGTTTGTTTATCTTAATATTTTCAATATATATTTATATGTAGTACACATTATCATGTTAACGTTGTCAATAAATAATTAATTCAAAATTGCATAAACTATTCTTAAAAATATACCTCATGAAATATGTTTAAAATGTAAAATGCATAATATTGATAGTAAATTTTTTTTATGCATGATGTTATTTTTAAATTTATTCTGTTATGCAGTACTCATGGTACTCGTGGCATATATATATAATACAAATGGCAGATTTGTTGTCATAATACAAAAAACAAACACAACTTTAAATACAAAACATGTCATGAAACAATTTAGTAAAACCTTGATGATGATAGGTTTGGCAAAATTTCAATAGAATATAGTATATTTACGTTCCAAGAAATAACACATCTATATCAATAGGAATTTTAAGAACTTAGAAGTCAAGTAGTGAATTTGATGATGGGTTTGCATTCTTGCTACTGGTTTGTAAATAATTAATTCAATCGATCTTCCTTATGTAACAGGATGGGTGTATTGGTCCATTCTGTACTGTGGGAGCCTTTGCAAAGCTGGGAAATGGTTGTCAATTACATCCTGGAAGCCACATTTTTGGCTGTACAGAACTAGGGGATCGATGTGTCTTGATGACGTGAGTTAGAGTTTTACCAGACATCTTTTATAGTAGTATGAGGGTGAATTACACAACTTATCTTATTGTGTTTATTCTGCAAACATGGTCAGGCAGTGGCGCAATAGTTGGTGAGGACCTTCCTGGTCGTACGGTCATTGGGTGTAATAACAAAATAGGTCACCATGCAGTGGTTGGCATTAGATGCCAAGACATGAAATACAAGGTTGATATTTCAATCTTACATTTTTCAGGATTATCAGTTGGATAGATAGGTGTAAAATTTCATATTTGGTTTGAATTATATTCCGTCAGTGCACTGTTCTCTTTTTTATTTTGCCTAACTTGTGCACCATATTACTGTTTCTTATGAAAGTAGATTTGCTGAAATGAGATAGAATCAACATATGATAAACAATGCTGCTGACAAGCAAGTTAACTTCCTAGTAATTTTTAGTATATGGCTGTCTAATTAAAATTCTGATGTACTTGCCTCATAGAATGATTGGCAAAATCATTGTGGAAGCTGAATGCATATAATAATCAATTCTAGAATTTGGTAGACTTGACATTTACCCAATTCTAAGCTGAACTAAATAGAGTGCGGATGGTTCTCTGATAAATGTTCTTTATTTTCTGCATTTCTCAATCATTTGTTCTGTTATTTGTTTTCCATATTCCAGATTGTCATCTATTTTCTTCTAAGCAGTAGGTGGTTTAAATCAATGCTGATAAGCAATTTTAGATTTTCTCTTCTCATACATGTCATTATTACCCTGGATAAGATAATGTTCTTCATTTTTCTATAACTTTGAGATTTTTTTGGACTACTTGTTGATGAATGGGTGTTATTAGATTATTAATGACTTAATTTTAGTGTTATCAGTAACACATATGCATCCATTCCTGTGGATTACGATCACTATTACGGGCTTAACTTAGATATTGTTATGAGAAGCCACGGTGACTATTGTTCTAAAAGAGGATATAGTTGCTCTTAATATGAGATTATTTTTCATGATTTAGCCAGGGGATGAATGCTTCCTTGATATTGGAGATAACAATGACATAAGAGAACATTCATCAATCCACCGATCTTCGAGGTCAAGTGATGTGACGGTAAGATCAAATTGCTCTTAAGATACTTCAAATTTTCTCTGTTTGTTCTATCTATATTATGATCCGTAGCTTTTTTTTTTTTTTTTTTTTTTTTTTTAATCCTGGTATATGAAAATCAGGCTATTGGTGACAACAATCTCATAATGGGATCCTGTCATATTGCTCATGATTGCAAGATCGGGAACAACAATATTTTTGCAAATAATACTCTTCTAGCCGGCCATGTTGTGGTGGAGGTTGGATGTCTCATCTCTTTTAATTTTTATCTTGCACAAAGTAACATCTAGTGTGGTTAATGAAGTCTTAAGTGCTCTTGTTGTAGGACTACGTTCACACAGCAGGCGCCACTGCAGTTCATCAATTCTGCCATGTTGGTTCTTTCTCATTTGTTGCTGCGGGTTCGATGGTACTATCATTTTTCATTTTATTATCTTTGCCACTGTACAATAATTATTTTATTAGGAATGTGTGTCGGATACTTCAACATTGCTCAACTTTTTGTAACTTATGATCTTGTCAGAAGAGCTTTGTAGCAACGTGGTTAGCATGTTGATCTCCTAAATGGAAACTAATTTGTCCAATTGTTTACTTGAATGTTGAACATATTTGATTTGATTTTTTTTTTTTTTTTTTTTTTTTTGTTGTTGTTAAGAACAATCCATAAAAAATGCAGTTCTTTATTTACAAACTCGATTTCATTTAATAATACTACATGCATGAAGGTTTCCCAAGATGTACCTAAATATATGATGGTGGCGGGAGAAAGACCAGAACTTCGTGGTTTGAATCTAGAGGGACTTCGGCGCAATGGATTCACGGTGGAAGAGGTTGCACTTCATTTTTCATAATGATTTTATTCAAATTTACTAGCATCATTTAATGATTATATATGGAAAGACTTACCATATATTTTTGTCCAAGGATCCAGATCAATTGCTTGAGATCTGCTTACAGGAAGGTATTCATGCCTACTGATACAAAGTTTCAAGGGTTGGAAGAACGTCTCGAAGAAGTGGTATTGCACATCTCTCTCCCCTAAAGGCATAACCACAAACTAATGTGAACCATTCTTTCAGGAACAGAATGAAAAATTTGCTCACATACCTTCAGTGCATTCCATGATTCGGTCTATTCGTGCCTCGTTTCAACAAAATCGTAGGGGCATATGCAAATTCAGACTATGGAATGGCATTTAAGTAAGATTGTGCTCGCCTTTCTAAATCAAACCTCTTTTCCCTTTCCACGTACACTTGCAAATTATTCTACACATCGTTCCTGCATATTTAGGCAACAATTTGTACTATTTGATCAAATTATCAAGCATATGTTTCGAAGTTTAACTTTGCAAAAATCAATCAGGATGCTTTAGAGCTTACTTCTGAACCCAAAAAGAAGAAGAAAGAAACTTGCACTTGTGGTTGCGGATGTTAGTTCCCTCTTCTGGCGTTCCAGTCATTTGCACACTTTTTGCTCAATAGTTGCTGCACTTTTACTGTCGACTCCACGAGATACTGTTAATTAGTGGGTTATTCAAGAGCCTTATGACATTTGTGTGATCTTTACTTCTTTTACTATTCTGATAGAACTCATTACATTGAATCAAGTGTATAATGGTTTGCCCAATAACAATTTAAGGATTGCTCATGTTTCCCTTACCCTCTCTTTGGGCCTTTTAAGGATTGCTCATGCTCCCTTACCCTCTCTTTGGGCCTCTTTGGACATGTTTGAGAATAATTTTGGAATGACAGAAATCACTTTTGTGAGGTTTACTAAAATGATTTGAAACATGGCCGTGATCTCTACATTCATTTTTCCATGATCAAAACTTACTCAAGTTGTAGAGAAAATTGGACATTGAAAGTCAATTGTACAATTTTAGTCATGTTCCTTTTGGGCCAATTTTTTCTATTTCATTCCAATCAGCCCTCAAGAAGAAGAAATTTTTTAGCTATTCTACCAAACAGATTTGACTATTTTGCTTCTACATGATAAACCTAACTACTGCTCTATGCCCTTTAGAAGTTGCACATGAATCTCCTGATGGGAACGCAAATCTGCAGTGCTGTGGACAATTTCTTGGTAATAAACACAAAAGAATATGAATGTTCATCAAAACTGTCTCTTTCTCTTTTTGACCATACATTTTTATCTCTTGAATGTGCAGGTCAGCTCCCTGGAAAATGGAAAGGAAAGGAAAGGAATGGAACTCTTCGGCTTGACCAAGGTTGTAGGAAATCCAAAACAATCTCTCGAAGGTACCAACCTCTGACTTTGAAAAATAGTTCTAAAAATACACAAAGGGGAAAAGGGAAAACGAAAGTCCTCTCTAGACAGCATCTTCTTCAATTGCATCACAATTATATATAAAAAAATTCTATCCTTTCAACATAAATTAAAGAGAAATGATTAAAAAAAGAACACCCCCTTATGAAGCTCAGAAGACACACAAACTTTATATTATAATGTTATTTTATATATCCCATGATGTTGAAAGTAACAATTCTTTAACCTACCATCATTCAAACAATATGCTTTCCTGCCGGAATTATACTTGGATATAAGAATATAATAAACTTTATTTTATTTTATATAATAGAGAAGAAACTAATAATGCTACTGCCACTTTGTCATTGCTCCAAGAATAGTACAGAAATATGACAAGAAACATGCATAATGCTTGTACATTGTATATTGTCAGTTCTGAATTTGGATCATGATCAATGATGTAATGTTTTTTTTCTTCTTTTCGAAATAGTCTTTCAATTTTTCAATAAGTATTGATTTATATACAAAAAAAAAATATATATATATATATTTGGATCATGATCAATGATATTGATTTTTCAATTTTTCTTTTTAGTCTAGTTAGTTTATTATGATGACTTTAAAACAGTTCATCAGGATCTCTATTCTTTTGATTAGATAATTCCCCTGGTCCGTCCGACACCCCATGATCATATTCCTTGAACTAATGTTTGAAATTTTTTCATGATTAAATTTGAGGTATAATTTTGAACCATTATGCCTTTTTTTCATTTCTCAAATAATTTTTATTTTAATGTTAAAGATTAAACCTGTTTTTTCAATATTTTATTTTAGTACCACGGTTTTAGTGTTCATTTTGTTCCCTATATCCCTTATTTTCTTAGGTTTTGTTTCATGATTTTAGCATTTTGCTTGATTTTTATTCTTCTTCATTTGATATTTTTCATGATTTTACTTGAGGAAAAGTGATTTCAGGGATCTTTCGTAAATTAAATGGGATGAGAATTTTTGAACAGGTAGGAATAAAAACTGTTTTTTCTTTTATGATTTTTTTGTTTTTGTTTTTGTTTTTGTTTTTTTTTGTTTTAAATATAAAGATTATGGTAGACAGCATCAAAATAATTGAATAAAAACCCTAGACCTAACTTAAAAAACATTTCTTTAAACAAAAATTGAAGGTATCGTTCCAGATATAAAACACAAAAACGGGGTGAAGGGTAATCTACATCAAAGGTTTCCTTCATCTCTTTTATTGATGTTATGTCATGTTGCTATACAATCTAATGACAACGGAATTTTTTTTTTTTTTTTTGATATCATAACAATGAACAAAAAGAAAGAAAAAACATAGACATAGAGGAGATCAAAATTGAGCAAAAGTGTTATAAAGATGAAATGGAAGGTGATGAAGGGAATATAATTGAGGTACAAAAGAACGTAAGAAAATGGGTTTAGAAAAGCAAAAGGTTCTCCACCATAAACAAATAGAGATCCTCTCCTGTGTTGTGAATGTGACCTTTGTGGAAACAATGTCCATTCTTTGCCACTTTTTTCCCACATTCAAACTTCTCCCATTCAACATTTGTTTTCGTAACTCAATTTGTTAGAATATATTCAATCTTAAAATTTTATTTTAACTTTTATATCTTCAAATATATTTTATTTTAGTTTCTAAACTTTATACTAAAATTAAAATGAAGCAATTGAATTGATGATTGAATGATAGGTATGTTATATGATTCATAATATATTTTTGTCTTCTTTTATTGTTTATTTGGTAACAAAGATTCCTATTTATGATAAAGCCAAATGAATAGATAGTGTTCCATGAAAGCTCAACAAAACAGAATTAAATAATTAAAGGAAAATAGTGGGAACAAAAAAATAATTATAAAAAAAAAAAAAAAAAAAAACCTTCAAGATTCCATAATACCATGGATTATAAAACCCATTTACTTAAAAATCCCTTAATTTAGGTTTATAATATTTTCTAAAAAAAATTAACTAAAAAACAATATCAACAACAAATGGCCTTAAAAGGTAAAAAACAAAATTTCAAGAGGTTTAATTTGAGAATAATTATTAATTTCTATATGTGGAGTTTGAATATAATATATGAAAATAAAATTTAAAAGGTGAGATATTATTATTAACATTAGAATCATTTTGAGGGATAATAATAAGAGAAAATGATTAAGTAGGAATTATATAATATAATAAAACAGCCATTGACTTTTGAAAAACAAAACATAAAAAGAAAAAGAAAATTTTCTAATGAAACAATATAGAAATTTTCTTTTTCAGCTACACTTTTTTTTAAATTATTTTTTTATTAAAAAAAATCATAATTAAAAGAATGTCATCCAATCCTCTAAAATTTATTTCAATCCCTAATTTTAGTTTTTAAAAAATTAAATCAATTGCTATCATTTTGAATGATAAGAAAATTACATATTCTCGAGAAAATAAAAAAATAAATTATAAATTATAATTACACAATAATGGGTGTGGGTTCCATTAAATTTCTTAAGAAATTGCTGAATCACTAATCAAATTTAAGTTTCAAAGTTTGGGCATTTCTACGATATTTCTTCCTATCTTATCCTATAATTTAATGTATGAAAGAGGTACACAAACATGATGAATTAATATTAATACTAGAACAAATATATATTGTTTTTAAAGATTCCATAATAACAGTTTTTCGATGGGAATGAGAAATTCTTCCATTTCCTTCCACTCCAGTAATATTCTTAAAAAAAAAAAAAAGTCAAATACAGATTGAGACGACGAATCCTAGAACAAGGTGACCGAGCCTATCATATCAAAAGGGTTCTCAACAGCTTTGACCCAATGATCTGATAGCTTTCTTCGACCAAAGGAGTAGAAGCATTCGATGTCAGTCAGGATAGGACAGGTCTCTTCGATATGCGATATCTAAGACTCTTTCTTTCTCAAGTGGGTATGAAATATCCAATATACAATGAGATGCACTTTCTGAACAGACGATATTGCTTCATCTCTCAGTCCTTTCCACCCTTTAACCGTTTAGAGATTAAATTTAGATATTTGAACTATATAGACTAAAATTGAACTACTCTCGGAAAAAAAAAATGATAATTTAATATTTTTTTATAAGGTTAAACCCAATTTGGAAAAAAAGAAAAAAAGAAAAAAAAAAAAATAAAAGTTGTATATAAAGAGCATCCAATCAGGTTCTTATCTTTATATATCCATTTTGTGTAAACCCCACCTCACCCATCATCATATAAACCACACCAACATATCACTTGTTTTTGTGCTCTCTTTCATACTCTCAAATCTCTCTCTAGATTTAGTTTTTTTTTTTTTTTTTTTTTTTTTGTTGTTGGGATATCATCATTGTGTAAAATTTAGGAAGAGAGATTAGATTTGTGTGGGTAAAAAAATGGGAAGAAAGTGCTCACATTGTGGAAACATAGGCCACAATTCAAGAACTTGCACCAACTTCATACCTTCAACGCCCAATTTGGTTGGTAGCAATGGTCTCATCAGGCTCTTTGGTGTTCATCTTGATGCTTCTTCATCTTCTTCTGCTTTTCCCATTAAGAAGAGTTTCAGCACTGATTGCTTACCTTCTTCCTCTCCTTCTCCTTCGTCTTCCTCTTCCTTCTCCTCCTCGACTCGAGTTCATCTCGATCATAATTCTCTCGAAGAAACTCGATCTTCCAACGGTTATCTCTCCGACGGCCTTCTCACAAGAGAGCAAGAGAGGAAAAAAGGTTAAAATTTTCCTTTCCTTTCATGTTCAAGTTTTGATTTTTAATGAATTTTCATCCACCCTTTTAAGGGTTTGATCTAAATTCATCATAATTACCCTAAAAAAGTTGTTTTTGGATGAATTTTTGTAGGGGTTCCATGGACAGAAGAGGAGCATAGAATATTTCTAATTGGACTTGAAAAGCTTGGGAGAGGAGATTGGAGAGGGATTTCAAGAAACTATGTGACCTCAAGAACACCAACCCAAGTAGCAAGCCATGCTCAAAAATATTTTCTTAGACAGGCCACTGCCAACAAGAAGAACAGGCGCTCAAGCCTCTTTGACACGGTTGGTACCCTTTTCCCCTAAATGTTCTTATGGGTTTTGGCTTTGATTTGTAGTTTAGGTGTAATTTTGTGTTATTGAACAAAAAAACACATAGGTTGGGGCAGCAAATGATTCAACAACAAGTTCTTGCATGGAAGTGATGAAGAACAATGAAGAACAACAATTATTGGGAGCTTCTTCTTCTTCGGTTTGGCTTTATGATGATCTTGAGCTAACTTTGGGAGCTCCAAGGGCTCCAAATTTGGAATTGGAACAAGCCAAAAAGGCACCACCTGGTTCCCTACTTGTTGGCCCAATTAGTGTTACCTAATCATTATTATTATTATTATTATTAGTTAAAACTTCCCCAAATCATCATCAAATTCAATATATTTCCCCCCTCATCTTTTTGCTTTGGAAGAAATAAACAAGACATGTTATTGATGATGATTATAGTTTTAAATTTGATTGACTCTATTAATTAATTATGTTATCTTAAATGAATGCATTGGGTGCCCCACATTAGAGAGTGTTTGTTTAATATTGTTCTTACTTCTTCTCATGAACAAACAGATTTGTTTTCAAAAAAGAAGAAAAAAAGTTATGCAATAATGATTTTTGGGTTTTGATTTCTTGGAAAAATAGACATCTTGGCTGCTGAGAAGATGTGACCACTTGATAGTTGGAATGGTTTTCTAGGCTTCTCTTGTTTTCTTTGATTTCATGATCAAAATTGATGCTGAAAAGGGGTATTAGAATTGATTTGATCCGTATCTAGTGCACGCTTTCTAAAACATTTCTCTAGAACGTGATTCGAAGCTCGAGTATACGCTGATATTGTCCACAAAGTGCGAATTTTACATGGCTGATTTGTCCGCTGAGTTATAACAAGTGTTGCACAATTGTTGTCACCCTGCTGTAAGGGTGCGATTGTGATACAGACTAATCTTGTTGTTCACGTCAGTAACTTGAAAAAAGACATCAAATATATAAGGAGTACAAATTTCTACAACGTACTATACATATATAATCGACAAAAATACAAGAAAACATCTAATTGTTCGTTAGGTCAAAAGGGTTTAAATTGATGATCGATCATATTGATACTCGAGAAGTTATACTCAAGCTCTCATTGGTGCTCGAGAAGTTAAATCGTTGGATAACATGAGACGATCCATAACCCTTCAATATTATTTCAACAAAATATGTAAAGGGTTTGCTTCTTCAACTTTGGTCATTGCTATGACAAGAAGTTTGGAGTGTTGAGCCATTACTGCCTCTATCCTTAATTACCAATGAAATTTGGTCCACAAATTTTGAAGCACTATGCCTCCAATTAGTTTCTTTTTCAATAAATTTCATAATTTCTCTTTTAATACTGCAGAATCAAACAGCCACATTATTTCCCTCCGTCTCTCTTCAGATAATTACCCTAAGAAAATACCAACCAAATTTAAAAGATAAAAAGACAAAGAAGAGAGGGTCGGTGGATTACACAAAAGAATTGGTTATCATTCGAGTTATTTAGGACAAGATTAGGGATGTCTACACGACCCCATACACAAGGACGTCTCTTTCTCCTATTTCATTTCTCATTCTTACGAAATTTTCTATTTTATCCCATTATAATCAGAATTTCATTTATACAAGTCGGAAAATTTCACACCGATCTTACTAAAGAAGTGAGAAAGTGTTCCGCAATGAATTGTATCGCAGTTTCAAAATGGAAGTTTTTCGCATTTCTTAAGATAGCACAGAAGGTCTTTTAGGGTCGATTCGCTTCCTCAGAATCAACATCGAAGGGTCTCGTGTGCGGCCGTCATCTTATCAGGTTTGAGCTGCCTACAATTACAGAATCGCCCGTAGAAGCCCCCTAAACTCTCTCTCAATAAGGAAAAAAAAAAAGTTTTCTACCTCCAGAGCGCTCTCCCACGTAATTTCCCACCTCACTCGGGATGGGGTCAGACATCAAGATTGACGTAGGAAGTCGAACGATATTCGGGTTAATTTCGTTGTCCTATATATTGAATTGAATTAAATAACTTTCAAGGATGCTTTTTGTGTTGAATGAAAAATAAAAAAAATAGACCAGACGGGGAGAAAATCAAAGGCAAAAGGGTTAGAAAGAAAGATTTTTATCATTGTATCCGTTCGGGGTTTCTAAGATTGAATGATATAAGAATTTGAGGATGGAATTTGATGATGGAGACAAAATATAATTCCAAACGGAGTTTTGTTTTGTTATTTCATGTGGGAAAAAGATATGAAGGAAGGAATCTAAGGAGGAGGATATGAGTAAACTGAGTCCCTCCCCAGTGAGAATTGTTTCAACTTAGAACAGCCAGTGAATGGGAATCAACATGTAGATAAGGTTGTCTACAAAATGATACTCACTTTCTAAAGCATGAGATTACCATGTTCCTGTAAGTATATCAAGATGAGTTAATTCCTGTACAGTTAATACCAGAACGAAAGGACAAAGCTTGAGGACAGTAAAGAGAATGGGGTCATATCATTCAACTTAAATAATGGAAAGGTTCATTGGTCCTACTCATTTATAGTCCAAATCGCCTAAATATCATACACATATAATAAGAAAAGGTCCTCTAAAAGAGTTTCTTACGAGATTTGTCTTTTGAGATGTATAAAGTATTGTGAGATCCCACATCGGTTGGATAGGAGAACAAAACATTCATGTAAGGATGTGGAAACTTCTCCCTAGCAAACGCGTTTTTAAATCGTGAGGCTGACAGCAATACGTAACTAGCTAAAACAGACAATATCTGCTAATGGTGGTCTTTAGCTGTTATAAAAGGTATCAAAGCCCAACACTGGGCGGTGTGCCAACGAAGACTCTGGACCCCACAACGAGGACCCTAGACCCCAAGGGGATGGGATTATGAGATCCCACCTCGGTTGGAAAGGGAAATGAAACATTTCTTTTAAAGGCGTGGAAACCTCTCCCTAGAAAACGTGTTTTAAAACCACAAGGCTGACTGCGATACACTGACAAGAAAATCATTTCTATTAGCAGTTGCTTTGGCTGGACTGTTACAAGCGCTCTTTTAGCATACACCACTAACAGGAAAATCATTTCCTTAAAGAATCACAACCCTGATTTGTACCATGAACCACCATCATTATGCTGAAAGAAGAACAAAAATCATAGGGATTCTCAAGTAATTTGGATTCTTCAGGACTTTTTTTTGCTAACAGAAGATAAAAAAACAAAAACGCTTCTGCAACATTTATGATCACTTTTCAATCTACCCAAGATGTCCTCTTTACTACCTGCAGTAGGCATCACTGAGTTGTCAAAAGTATAGTTTGTTTGGATGGATGGTATTGGGACAACCAGCAAGCAGATAAATTTCAAACACAGATCACATATACTTTGTGTGGAGGATAAACCCTTTGATCTAAGCTAAGCACACAGAGCAAACAGCCATGGTTTTATCTTTTATCTTCTTTCCCTAGCTGTGCATTACACAAAACCTGTCATCTTCGTTGCGGTCGTCTAAATCGCTATCAGAACCTTGTAGAAACTCTCATTTCAATTTGTCTGACATGTTCTGCCATGATTTAATAATACAACAAAACTTAATCCTCATATTGAGAATCTATTCTAAAGAAAATGAGCTTCCAGAATGTGATGCTTTTGTAAAGGGAACCCTGAGTGCATACCCCTATCTAATAAAAAGCCTTTTGATCTCAAAAGGAAAGGATAAAGAGAAGATTTGAGGAAGATAAACTAATATAATCTTCCAGGAAAAAGAGGAATGGAAATAATGCATTTTGTTTGTCTTGTTGTGGCACTTGGAACTGGGAGAGGAGGGACCAGTGGACCCAAGTGTTTAGTAAACATAATTCACTTTTGATTGATGTTGATCTTTCAATGAAACAAAGGACGTGTAGCCTTATCAATCACATTGGTGTTTCTGGCTTTGAAAAGCAAACTACTTTTAAGGTGCATTGGATATGGCCTACTTATCTGATATTCATTTCATTATTACTGACCTCAAAATGCCGAACTTTGTTCTCCGCAGAAGTATTGCTGTCCAAGTCATCGAGGCAGCAGCTCCTACCCTCTCTAGGTCATTGGTATGAAATTCAAACAGCATGAATTTTGAAGAAACAAGTCAAATCCGTCCATCATCTGAGCCTCTCTGTGGACTGAAAATGGCCTGGATACACTAAAAAAAATTTGAACTACATTACTTTTCGGGTACATAAAAGTTGGGGGGGTGTGGACAACTGTGTGACTCAAACTTGTAAAAGAACATATAGAATGAAATGAACGGCGTTAACAAAGGGAAATTATTTTACAATGAATAGGCCACCTATAATAACATAACGGCCTAGATCAAAAATTGGAATTTTTTGTGAATGGGATTTTGAGAATCGTATTCACACTACTCTGGTTCTCCGTCCCAGTGGAACTATTTTGGTATGATCTTTGCCTGTGTCGGAATTTTGCATGGAAAGTTAGCATCTTCAGGTCCAGGACAGTAAAATACTGTGAGCCTAATAACACCTTTCACTCTCCTGCACCTGTTCTATTTCACAAGAACCCTTCGGTCAAAATGTGGTTACCACTGTCGTTTGCTTTCATGGCATGCATAATATCATGAAACGTGAGAGTCTTGAACCACCAAAGTGATGCGCTTGATACCATCTGTTCGAAAGCCATCTCCTTTAAATCCCGTCTGGTAGGAAAAACCATGCACGTTATCTTGGGAACAGTATCCAACAAGAACCGAGAGGTGAGTTACTAGAGGCTGATAGTTACCTCACTCAAACCATCAGGTGAAAACCACCGGAACAACACTCCAATACGTACCACAGCAGGAATAAGCTTGAAAAGCAATGGGGTAGTCACCTACACAATTGGTTTATTAGCACACACTCAATTACAATAATAAAATTAGATCATTTAAACTTCTTTGGTAAGGTTTCTCATTGGGATACGTCACAACAGACCAACACATTAATGACGTTTTTCATTTGATTGGCAACAGAACAGGTATCTTAATGGAAACTTCGATAAATTATTTAGTCTTAGGTTAGCAAATTATCTGTTGCAAAAGAGACCACAATGGCTTAACGAGAGCAGAATGGGGAGAGTTCAATCACATTGCAGGGTACGCATTAGAAATTAGGTGTTTGGGGACTTCAAGAAAGAAAAAACAAAAAATTCTAGTAAGTCTTGCCAGCACGAAGGTTGTGTGTTCATTTATCTTGATGGCCAATCTAAATAACAATAATAACAAAAATAAGAAGAGAATAAAGAAACTTACAAACATACATTAATTAACTCACCAGACTAAGTGCAGTTGTCCCCAGCAGCAGTACATACAATTTTCCCTGAAATATTTTTATAACTGTGAGAGAAAATTTTTATTTAAAAATGAAACAGGAAAACATTGTAAGAACTTCAAAATTTTAATGAACAAAAGTAAAAAATAATAATATGAAAGATTGAACAGAAAAGGGGTTCTCCTTAAAGCATGATCTGCATCATTCCCCCACGAAGAGCCAACACCCTCACCCCACCCCCAAAAAAAATGGTGTAGACTAATTCCAAGGCAAATCATCCTTTATACCATTTGCAACTTGTTTCATTTGCTCAAAAGGAGATAAGTGCCCATACTTGGCTGTTTGGGTAGGCAAACATGGAAAAGTTATCCATACTTGAAACCTAGCAGATTTGATAATTCTAGATGCAAGCGTACTACATTAACATAAGTCAACGCAAGTATTGGAAAACAAAGTAGAAATTTATGTTTCGAGTTTAGAGACAGTTCTTATCAACATCAACAAATTACAAACCTCAATCAGAGACAAGCTTACAATTCAAGCACCAACCTCGACAAGATGAAGATTAGATGCACGACTTAGAAGGACAAAAGAAAATTCCCCAATTTGTGCAAGTGACATCCCAACCTATAAGATGGAATTATCTAAGGCCTCTTTCAACAACCTTTATAGTAATAATCATAATCATAATCATAATAATAATAAAAATAAATAAATCATTGTGAAGAAACAGATTTGTTAGAACACATCTATCTAACCAGAAGTGAAGTCTTGTTGTTGTATCCAAATCCCTTGACAACAGCAGCAACCACTAAAGTTTTTATAACGATGACCAATATTACAGCTGCAAGTAAAATATCAATGTGGTTCCATAGGAAATGAACATGAATAAGCATCCCAATGCTAGCAAGGAAAAGTGCAGCAAAGAAGTTGCGGATGGGCTCAACCTGGTAATCGAGCCAATGAAGAGAAGGTGTTAACAATTTTCATGACAGCTAAAACAGATTCAGAGAAAATAGATCACAATGTTAAATAAATAGAGTAGTGCTTGTTATAGACCCTAGCAATATTATGTTTATATCAACAGATTCAGAGAAAATAGATCACAATGTTAAATAAAGCTGATGAGAAATTTAATTGTCAACATCTTGTTCATCCGGGACCCAAAATTATGTCGGAGAAATTCATTACATCGAGAACGTGAGATTATCAATAAGATTGATGTCCAACCCCCAAAAAAATATATTTCAAGCTAGATCATAAGTTCTATGTTGCGGGATTTTATTACATCTCGATCGAGAGATTTATCAATAAGCTTGATGCCCAACCACCAAAAAGATACATTTCAAGCTGGATCATAAGTTTTATGCGGCAGGATTTCATTACATCTGAAATGGGTAATTTATCAATAAGCTTGATGCTCAACCCCCAAAAAATACATATTTCAAGCCAGATCATAAGTTTCATGATGCAGGATGTCATTACATCAGGAACATGGGAATTATCAATATGCGTGACCATCATTGCTGCCCTCCCCTCCCCACAAATCTATATATATATATATATAAAACTAAATTATTTGGAAACGTACAGTATCATTCAAGTACCCAGATACTCTATACAAATTCTCATTTCCAGACAGAAAAAATACATATATCTATAATCATCGACACAGTATTTCTAGACCTTTTTCCATGTCAACACATGTTTGTAGCATGATTTCAGACCTGAAAGCTTACTATAGTTTTCAAATGTTTCAAAAAATTCCACCTGTTCTCCACAGCATAAAAACTGAGAGGGAAAAACCTTCAGGCTTTAAAACAGAGTGCATTCTAAATCCATATTACCTGTTCGAGTGTGTGCTGAGCAAGATCAGTAGTTGATATCATCACACCCGCAGCAAAGGAACCCAATTCAAGGCTTAAACCAAGTTTATCACTGCACTGTACAGGTGGTAATATAAATGAATCAGTACTGCACTTACATGCACCCAAAAAAAGTACTGGTAGATGCTAGGTGTTGTAGATAGACCATGCCCAACAACTTTATTCTTGACTCTAACGTCTTATTGGCTTTAATAGGGGGAGAAAAAAGGATAAGACAACTGGATAAGAACCATTTTTCAAGTCCTACTTTTCATAATAGAATATGTAATCCTGAGAGAGGAAAATTCCACATCTAGAAAACTGAAGTTCTTGACCATGTATGATACCAATGTCCACCCAATTGATACTGGAAGTAAAAACATGTATGGTTTCTAGAATTAAGCATTAGGAAGTGGATGTGGAACTAACCCAAGCTACAAGTAAGCAGAATGCAACAGCTGCCAATTGATAGAGCTCATTAGTCTGCATGGAATAGATTTTTATAAGAATATGAAGCAATAGTTGTAGCAAACAGAGAAAAGGTTGCTCTTACCTGAGATGACAGGCTAATCATAAGCTTAAGGAACCACGGCACACATGTGCGAGATAATATTGTCAAAAAAATAAAAAACGTAATCAAGACCACCAACCTGGAAAAGAAAGAAATTAGCTGGGAAGTATTAGTTCTAGTTAAATGAAAAGAGTAGTCAAAATAATCTCAGTTGTCTGATCGAACAACTAGAAAATTAAATGAAAAGAGTAGCCAGAATTAGTAATCCATACACCAACTAGCTATGTTTTCAGATCTAAGTGCCATAATGCTGGAAAATAAATTTTTAGTGATGCTGGATACTTGACTTATTTAACAAAAAAAAAAACTAAAAAAGAATCCTCGTGCACATATACAGACAGCAGCTATTCTTACGATTTAGTCATGGACAGAACTCCTTGAAGAACACCAGAAGTACCACCAAGAATAGGAAGCAGGGCAAACAGCAATCCTACAGTTGAATCCTGGTGGTGCATATTGAACCAAAAAAGATCTCATCAATATTTTGCTTGTAAGCTAGTGGTTATCCATTAAAAACATTCTGTCTCTCTCACACACACACCCCTAGGACAAAACTTCTAATACAACCCAATATTTAGGATACCACATAACCAAGCCATCACTAATTAGTAATATGATAAAAGTGTTGGAAGAAGACTAAGTTGTATACCTGAAGAATAAGAGTACCAATGGTCACCTGACCATGAAGGGCATTGATGCTATTTCGTTCCATTAAAAACTTCAAGACCTACATCAGATAGTAGTGTGGAAGTGCCCAAATTAAATACAGATAAACCATAAAAAGCTTATTAATGACTGAGGAAAGAAGCAATCAATTCTATTTCTTAAAAAAAATACTTATCCAATGCAAAGTTCCTTCAAAATAATTATTTAAAACAAGACCAAAAACTTGATGAAAATAAAAATAAATAAAAACTCTGAAGCCCATTGTCACTGGCCTACAAAAGCAGTTTTCTTAAAGTTGGAATAAATGCCGTTGAGAAACATCACATTCATATTTATATTTATCCAAAACTTCAAAACAAATCTTCTTATCTTAGAGGATATAAAATAGTGTACAAAGGAAGGTTGTTGTGAGGTTGTTATGAGATTGAGTAATAATTGATGAACATATTCCATTGGGAATAACATTCTTTACAAATCAGAAAAATGGTAAAACATTAACCAAGTTATAGATTAGCATAAGAAAAAAAACAAAGGTGTGGAATTCATAACTCTCTCAATGTTTTTTAAATTTTCTTCATTCTTTGAACTGTCTCCCAATGCTCCTTTAGCCATACCGTAGGTAAAATAACTTCATTCAACTAAAAAATGTAGGGATAAATCACAAGGAATTACCACTGCAGTCGAAGACATAGACAAGAATGCCCCAACAAAGACCCCCTCTGATGATTTACCACCACACAGCTGCAAAAGCAAGCAATTTCACATGAGAAGAAACCATTGAGGGTAACAATAAAAAAAAATGCACTTATACGGATACAGCAAGAAGAAAGAGGAGACAAAAATATCCCAGAAATAACATCAACTACAAAACTTTCACACCAAGCAATAAACCCTAGCATTTTCAAAATCCACCAAAGTTCCAGTAAAGCCCAATAAAAAATAAAAAAAACAGTAGGCAAGCTAAACCAAAGACCATAAAAAAGGCCACAAAAAGGCAATTTAGCCCCCTAGTTGTGCATACTGACCAGATGTACAACTACATAGCAGAAAGGCTCAAGTGTAACTGCACTGAGCTTACTTAAGCCATCAAGATATGTTTTTAACTTGGGCCTAGGAAAACCACACAACTGAAAGTTTTAGTATGGATCAATCGGACCTTGACAAATACTTGATACCACGAAATGAATCCACTGAGGAAATATGAATTAGCAAGAATAATAAAATTTGAAACCACGAAGCATGATAAAAGATTATCCCATTCTGAAAAGCATTGGACGAAAGAATCGCAATCAGAATTTTGTGCTTGAAAATGTGACCATACTCGTCATCCAGCAGAGAAATACAATGGAAAAAAGGGTGATCAGCATACTGCTGGAATAAATTCCCATCAGAATGTAAGACATACTGAAGCTGTAATTCCAGACAAGCACATAAAAAGGAAAATTTGGAGCAATCCTCCTAGAACAGCCACTGCTCGAACAACACGAAGCTGGAAAAAGAATAGAGAGATTATTGCCATGGTCTAAATATTTTGTAAGCCAGCTAATCATTGAAAAAAAAATCCAAAATAAAAATGAAGCTGACTTTTGTAGTGGAGAACTCCAAGCCCAATGCAAAAAGAAGGAAGATCACACCAAACTGAGCAACTGTCTCGACCTGAATGTATAGTTAAAAGACAGTTTAATTCTTGTGAAGCAATAGAATATGTTAAGGTAATATTCATTACTCCATAACTTACAAAAAAACCACACAGAGAAAATAGACAATTACTTTGCTTTGACAAGTATACATAATCTTAGATTGTGGAAATGTGTAGATGAAGGAGGTAGTTCCCACTTAGATGAGAGTTCGTTTCTAGACTCATCAAGTCATGGGGGTTGGGTATTGGTAATCTTAGATTCTGTAATGAGGCCTTGCTAGCTAAGTACAGCCACTTTGTGGCTGTGGTGTTTCCACCTTTCCTTTTTGTGGCTTTGTGTGATTGCTAGTATTTATGGCCCCCAACCTTTTGATTAGGTCTCTGCTAGGGGTTTTAAGGCATACCTTGGAGCCCTTGGAACGCAATTTGTTTGGGGTATTAGTTCTTCTAGAGCAATGTGAAATGTTTTGTTTGAGATGGGTTGTTGGGTGGGTGATTCTTCTTTTGCTTCCCTTTTCCCCTATCTTTACCATTTGCGTCCTTGGAGGGGTGTTGGGTGGGTTCTATATTTTCTTCTGAGGAGGGCTTGCTTTGATCCATTTGGGCTTTATCCGTTGGATATGGAAGACAATGAACATTGATTCTTTACTCGCCTTGTTGGACTCAAACAGCTTGCAACCGGGGGGTAAGGATCTTCTTATATGTTCCCCATGGCCTTCGAACAAGTGTTCTTTTTTATATCTTACATCGTCTGAGCAGCTCTAGTTTCTCTCAATTCTCCTTCATTCACCTCCCATGGAATGTTGAAATGTCCAAGAAGGTGTGTTTCTTTGCTTGGCAGGTTTTGGGTGTGAGAGTCAACACCATGGATCCTATCATTATACATCCCTTCTTGTGGCAATTTCCTTTCTTTGTTATTCTTTGGGAGATGTGCTTGGAGAGAAACAAGAGAGTTTTTGAGGGGCTCGAGAGATATTTGGAAGAGGTGTAGTTCCCTTGTTAGGTTAAACACCTCTCATCAATGACCAAGGCTTTTTGTAATTACTCTCTAAGTTTAGTCCATTTAGATTGGACCCGTTTTTGTATAGTTCTTTGGGTTTAAAGTCGTTCAACTTGCTAGACTGATTTTTTGTATGCCCTTTTGTATTCTTTCATTTGTTCACAATGAAAGCTCATTTTCTCATTAAATAAAAAAAAATATAAGGTACACATGGTCATCTGTAACATTCACTAACAGCAGTATACTCGTATGCTTATCATATGAATCATTATAATCCATTTACAAATTTTATCTAGTACCCAAAAACCAACAAGCATGTCCATTGGCTCTATCATAAAAAAGAATGTAACAACAGAAAAGGATCGGGGAGAGATTCATAAATTTGTTAATTAAATGAGATAGACAAATGAAACATACTTGCACCATTTCACTGACAAAGCTTAAACCTCCGGGTCCAATGAGAGATCCAGCCAACAGGTATCCAGTAAAGACCTGCAGAATTTACAATGCCATCGCACGTTTACAAAGAAAATAGTTTTAGGTCTGCCAAAACAATTTTGAAGCTTGTGCCCTGACGCTTGCCCTCTCAAGGTAAAGCAAAAAAATTTAGAAATGAAATCATATGTTTAAAGGTTAGCCAGTTAGAAATGAAGTCGAAAAACTGGAATCTGTTTTGTATTAAAAAAGTCAGACTCAAATAGATCAGTAACTAGTTTTAGAAAACAATGGGAAATAGTTTTAAAATTATTTTCTAAAAAAACTACTGAAAACACACCCAAATAAGCACAACAACTCTAATAAGATGCATATTCATTTCTTATGGTAACTGTTCTTACAAGGGGTGAGAATCATGATGAAAAATCCATACCCTTAAAGGATAAATAAAGTATACTTCTCATCATGCGACTTTTCAACAAAGTTATTTATCACGTTGGGCATTGGTCCTAGGAGCTCTCCAAGAAGCACTTATGTATCTATGCCATGGTCAAAAAGAATGCTACGGTACTAGACTATGATACATCCTTTAGAGAGAGAGAGAGAAAGAGGGAAAGAAGAAGAAGGATGATAATCATACCGGTTGTCCTGCACAAGCAAAAGCAATGCCACCACAAGTTGCAGAAACAATAACAACGACTAGATCCGAAATCAATCTGCATATAAAACAACTTGATGAGATTGGATCTGTAACCCTTCATCATATTGATGCATACGAAATGACGATGAATCAAGAAGAAAGACGAGACCCAAGGACTAAGTTGACTGTGCATGAAAGCCAACCTTAAATCCAATTGGAGCACTGGATACTTCGACTTGGGATTGGATATAATAAAGACATTGTCCTGATTAAATAATCCATTTTAATAAAAAAGAATCAACTTCATGAATAGTATTATTATATTTATTGTGGAACTTATAATGAAAAGTTGAAATGTATCAAGTATACACATTAGGCATACCTTCCGATCAATTAATGTGGGCATGTCTTCTGCTCGATTCTCATTATCTAAATTGAAGACATCATGGAACTGAAATGATCTAAGGTCCAAAAAAACAAATAAAAAGTACTATTACAGTGTAATTTTGTAGATCAGAACACATCTTCTAATAATGGGTTAGCATTCATGATAAACACTTTAATTCAAACCTATGAAAAACAAGCTTTGTATACATGAACTGGAAGAAGAAGAACATACTTCTCCTCTTTCGATTCATTCTTCTTTGACTTAACTCTGGCAACAGTCTCCAAAACTGCCTGACAAATGGAAACACGTTCATTTCAGCTAAAAAGACCAGTACAGGATAACATTGGGAGTACATTACTAAACATCTTTGTAATTCCTACTGCATGATAATTTGTTCCTAAAAATACTCATAGTAATCATTGGTTAAAATGAGAGGGACGCAAGAGGATGATAATACCCCATCAGAGAACTTAAATCTGATGGCTTGAATTCAGAGGAATCTTATCGTGTTCAAATGGAAATTTGAATTAACTAAAAGAACAGATGTTGAACAGAAAGAGCAGGTTGGTTTGCCTTCTGGATTCTATTATTTAGATTTTCTTCTATTAAAAGTTAGTAGAAAGAAAAAACCGGCAGTGACCAGGAAAAACGTCAACCTAACCTGCTTATCAGCTACGCTGTTGTTGAAGCTGCCAGCATCCGCGACTGCAAGGGAAAGGGAAAAACATGGATACTCTCGATAAATTTGATGAAGCCATAGTTAATTTCTCAAGAATAGGCCAAAAAGAATACGGGAATGTAATGGAATTTATTAAATTATTCATATAATTTTCCAAAGCTCTTTCCAGTTCAATTCCTGCTAACTAACTTTCCACATTTCTGGAGACCAGGGGGGCATCAAAGTAGCATGCAGAACATGAGTTCCAACAAACTCCCAATACCAGACCAAATCACTAACGTAAAACAGCTCTCGAGGTAAGAACACCTGACGAGTAACTGAAACAGGTGGAAACAAACATAAAAAGTAAACGTAAAAGAATACGCGACAGAGAACCAGAAACCGAAAAAATCAAAGGAAAGAAGAAAAACTGGCATCAATGTTCAAGAATCAAAGAATTGAAAGAACACAAACGCATTCCGAAAATTACGGAATCCCAGCCCAACAAGGGAGCTTAAAAACCCTAAAAACAACAGAGAATGCAAGGAAAAGAGAAGTGGAAGGCAGATCAACAAACCTTGATCACTCTGCCCATTCTCAGTGAATTCCCTCTCGAGAGCCTGATCGATTATGTCAGCAAAACTATGGTCGTCATTGGCGGATCTCGAGGAGTTAGAATCGGAAGTAGCATTGATCTCGCCGAACACCAAGTCGGATTTAGTGACGGTTAAGATGGAGATGGAAAGGGAAGGGAAAGTAGCGAAGCAAAGAAGAAGGTGAATGAATAGCAAGAGGACAAGAATTGCAGAGGACGGTAACCTCATTGCAGAAACGAGTAAGAAAGGGTACAGCAGCCGGCGCGGTGACGGTGGCGGTGGCGGTGGCCTCCGTCTCCGAGTGGGCTTAAGAGGATGAAGAAAGGCGGGGGGGGACGAAAAGGTGGTTTAAGTCCCTCGTTGTTTATTTATAAATTTTATTTGTTCAGTGAAGTGATCGGCCAACGGAGCAAGTGATGAAATAGGAAAGTACGAAAGTACCCCTGGAAGTTGGAATGAATTACATCGGTGACGGTGGAGAAGAAAAATGCGATCTGTACGCGCGTTACGCAATAGGCAATAGACGTGTGAATCTGAGTTCGGTCCCTCCCTTTTATAGATTTAATTTCAAATTTACATATATATTAAAAAATGTTCCTATATTTTAATTCATATTTATTGCCATAAATGTTAAATACCCAAATATATATTAGTTTGTAATTATTGAAGTATGATAAAATCAATTTGTATTAGTCGGCAACAAATTAGTCTATAATGTTAAAAATCACGTTTTTAAATATAAATTCTCGTGAATTCACTTTTTTTTTATATAAAAAATTTTTAAAACGAGTTCTTTTAACTTAATAAAGAAGCTATGAGGACTAGCAAAAAGTAGGCTCTGTTTCTACGTTTTGCCAATTTTAATTATTAGCTTAATAAAGAAGCTTCTTTTTCTTTTTCCAATTTCACGTGGATTTTCTTGTAAACTCATATGTCATATTATAAGTGCATACCTTACAAAGTTTTGTTGGCCCTCTTCTCATCAATATACATTTATGTTATTGAGGCCTATTAGCGGATCGATGCATGTCGGGCAACAATACAAGATCCCATAGAAGAAGGAACGATGAATGATGATCTATGATCGATCAGCCAGTTGGTAAGGAAAATTAGTTTTGTACCCATTGCTTGAAACAATTCACAAGTTTGGTGTCTAATCGATTGCCTTTCAAATTGACTCGTGGAGTCGCTCGTGTCTTCTTGATGCCAGTCTCTTTGTGCAGGTGTTAAATAAAGAATCTCGTGTTGCAATTCGACTTAAATTGTCATTTATCACATAAATTAGATCAATTAAACTAAAATAATATACAATATCTTGTCTAGTTTGTTATTTACCATTTTTTTTATTGATATTACTATCTAAATTTAAAGGCCAAATTCGTAATTCAATAAACTAGTAATTGAATTTTTTTTTTTTTTTTTTGTTAGCTTAGACATAATTTAAGTATTATATCCGATAAATTAGATAAGTTAATGTATGAATCTTCACATTTACTAATTATTAAACACAAAAAAAGAAACTAATTTTTAATTATTTCTTAATTTTGTCAGCTAATTAAGTTTCAAAGACAAACATGTTAAAGTTAAATAAAAAATTTAATTAAAAAGAAAGATTCTCACGCTTTTTTAAAAAATGTTTTCGATAGGCTAAAATTTAACGCGAACGAATTTCGAAGCCCACGATGAACCAATAAAAACTCAACACGTGTTGAAATCATATTCGAGCCAACAAAAGCTCTACACGTGGACGGCCACGACGGTTCGAGCTTATTGGGAAAACTCATTTGACCGAACCGGAAAGGACTATCAAATTTCACGAGGCGATTTGTTCGAAACAATTCCGGTTTCGGCTAAACCGCGGGTTCACCTTTTTTGGGGTCTGTAGCCGACGGCAATGGCACGTGATATCGCCATGCACTATGGGCGGTTTGTGATGAGTTCTTTTAATGCAATTAAATTACAAATTTTTATCTATAATTTTAAGAAAATCATAGTCTTTATACATATAATATTTTTCAAAAAATTATCAAATCATATAAAATTCTAACCTAGTAAATTTCAACTTTTTCTAGACACTAAATTTTTTATTTTACCTTTTCGTAAAAAAAAAATGCAATAACAATTAAGCTCAATCGATTGACTGTCCAATATAGTCGATCAGGCAGCGTAACTATCCTATCCTCTTTAAAATTGACTACAACTGATCAATTCAAATTGGCACGTTGGCAGTCAACATGAGCTTAAGATTGAAATCGACATTGACCAACCGATGATCGCTCCTATGATATATTAGGCAAGATATTTTATATTATAAATATCAATGGTCGATTTGAACATAACTGTATCTACTATCATCCGAAGGGTTGTTAATTGATTTTCTTTCTCCACAACTATTGTATTATACTAAAAACAATTTTTGAATATCAACGATAGATTATGTCAATTTTACAAAAAAAATGTACCGAGGATATTATACTATAATATATATATTCATATTATGTAACAGTTCAGACTCATCGTTAGTAGATATTATTCGTTTTAGCACGTTACATATCGCTGTCAGTCTCACAACGATACATAACGGGCTAAAGCGGACAATCTACTAGCGGTGAGCTTGGGCTATTATAAATGATATCAAAGCCATCGAACGATATGACAACGAGGACGTTGAGCCCCAAGGGGTGGATCATAGAGAGGAACAAAGCATTTCTTATAAGGGTGTGGAAACTTCTCCCTAGTAGACGTATTTTAAAATCGTGAGGTTGATAGTTATACGTAACGGGCCAAAG
The DNA here is from genome assembly GCA_033971965.1 of Cucurbita ficifolia. NCBI lineage: Eukaryota > Viridiplantae > Streptophyta > Magnoliopsida > Cucurbitales > Cucurbitaceae > Cucurbita > Cucurbita ficifolia. Next base: position 3,378,621 of record CM066972.1, read on the forward strand.
CGGACAATATTTAGTTGCTATTGGCGTGCTTGTTACCTATTATTTTTGAAAATGTGCATAAATTACACCTAAACTATTTATGAAAAATTGCATAAATTATACTTATATTGTTATCAAATTTATTTCATATGGAATAAATGTTATTAAGATTTTAATTATGGACCCATTAAAAACTTATTGAATTGCATAAAATTAAAAAATATATATATATATGGAAAAGTGTGGAGTTGTATTTAAAAAAATAAAATAGATTCTGTTCTTATAAAAACTCACCCATTTTGGTTGAGCCATTTCAATCCTCCCAAACCTTCTCGGCCCTATCTCTAAAGTGATCATGGCAGTAAGCAACCGCATAACAGCGATTCTGAACTTCGTAATCTTCCTAAGTTCCATCCCCGTCATAGCCGCCGGAATCTGGCTTGCCTCTAAGCCCGATAACGAGTGTGTCCAGCTTCTCCGGTGGCCGGTTGTGGTTCTCGGTGGCCTCCTCCTCCTCGTCTCTCTCGTCGGCTTCGTCGGCGCCTACTACAACCGCCCTGGTTTCTTGGCTGTCTACCTCTTCTGCATGGCCGTCCTCATCCTGCTCCTTCTCATTCTTCTTGTCATCGCCTTCACCGTCACCCGCCCCGACGGCAGCCATCCCGTCGTCGGTAGCCGGTTCCAGGAGTATCGGCTCGAGGGTTACTCGTCATGGCTCCAAAACCACGTCACTAGCTCCGGAAGTTGGCAGAACGTGCGTACGTGTTTGGCTGTTTCCGATGTCTGTCCGAAGCTGGATCGGGAGTTTTCCTCGGCCCACCAGTTTTTCGCCGCGGATATTTCACCACTTCAGGCAAGTTTTTTTTCTTATTATTATTATTCACTTCAATTTTGTATTTGATTTTCAATTATTAAAATGAATTACCCTTATTTTTAACCATTATTCTTTAGAATATATTAGAATATATTTTAATGAAAAGTACTACTAAATTAATAAAAAAGAAATATTAACTTTTGAACATTAAAAAAATAAAAATAAAAATAAATAAATAACACTATTATGCTTCATTTTTGGATAAAAAAGTTACTCTTAGTTTCAAAATTAACTTTAAACTTTTCAAAAAAAAAATAAAAATAAAAATAAAAATATATATAATTTATTTTAAAATAAATTAAGTGACGGAAATAAATCCAATTAATACTATTGAGTTGGATTTAAATAAACATCCATTTTTGAGTATCCTAAAATTATACTGGATTGAATAAAATTAATAACTTTTAAAAATATTTTTTTTAACTATTTGAACGATAATTTTTTAAAATATAAATTGATTTTAATGAAATATTTAAAAATAAAAAATAAGTGTTTTACTATTTTATTTTTATTTAAAAAAATAAAAAAAATAACTATTACAACTCTTAACCAACCCAATTTAAAAAATTTACAATTTAATAAAAATGTTAGAACTAAAGATTGAGCCTAAAAAATAATTCGACCCAACCCGACCCTATTAATAAAAAGACAAAATAGAAAGTTTATAAATATTTTTATTAATTTAATCAAATAATAATAATAATAATAAAAACTTTAGGTATGTTATTTTTTCAAAATTGTAATTTATTGAGAGAGATAAATCCGTGAAGAAATGCTTTCACGGAATCTGTGAAGTGGACATGGAAATGGAAACTCCGAGACACAGAAAGAAAAAGGAGTTTGGGATGAAGATGAAGATGAAGATGAAGAAGGTTCGATCGAATCTCGGAAGTGGAATTAGAAGCAGAAACGGAACAATGCTTTTCAAGGAATCTCACCCCATTTAGACACCAAAACCAAAACATATTCCAACCACAAAAGCAGAACAATCCAATCCCCTAAAGATTTCATCGAATAAATCCAACAAAACCTAATCCTAATCCGATTTCATCTCATCCATCTTCCTTTTAAATTTCAACAGTCAGGCTGCTGCAAACCGCCGGCGGCGTGCGGATACACTTACGAGACCCCGACGACATGGCTAAACCCGGACAACCCGACGTCCGACCCGGATTGCTTGATGTGGAGCAATGAGAGGACCCGACTCTGTTACGATTGCAGCGGCTGCAAGGCGGGGCTGCTCGGAAACCTCCGCCAGGAGTGGCGGAAGGCAAACGCCGTTCTCATCATCGCGGTGGTGATTCTGATTTTCGTCTATCTGGTCGCCTGTGCCGCTTATAAGAATGCGCAAATCCAGAATATCTCTGTTCGGTATAAACATGGGTGGATTTGAGTTTACCCCACATCCAAACGCTCCCCATTTTCCCTTCACTTGAATGCTCATGTATGTTGTTCTCCTTGTAATCTCTTAATTAAGGATATAATATTTTAATGGGTTGACTATATTTAATTTAGTTATCATAAGAATATTAATTAAGAAAATGTACCATTTCTTTAATTTAATAAAATGGAACTTTATGAATCATATAATTGTAGGAAATTCGAACACAAACACGCCTTTAGATGCTTTAGATGCTTTAGATGCTTGGATCCGAGATTTCGCATTCATGAAATATGTTATGATTCTCTTCTATTTCTATCGAGTAACTACACGAGCTACAACTAAAGCACTTATGCACGATAATTTAAAATAAATAATTTTGTATTGCCTAAAATAAAAAATTCATTATTACTTTGTGAAGTGAAACGCTTTTAATGCTTAATGATTACGTGTTTTTTTGTTTTTTTGTCCATATAAAATAATGTTTCAATCAATAATTATGGTTGATTTGTACTTTTTATCTAAAATATGAATATTTAGAAAAAGAAAAAGAAAAAGATTAAAAAAGAATTGTAAGAATGGATCTCATTTACGCAATAACGAAGGATCCATTACTGGGTAGCTAAATATAGCTAACTTACAATGCTCACAAGCTATCTCCAATTAAGAATAAAAATAATCATTTTTTTAAATTAAAACAAAGAGTTTTATGTATTTTTAATAAATTTTAATTTTAATTTAATTTTTATAAATAGTTCTAAAGAGATTTAAACTTTGGATCTGAAATGAGCATCATTAGTTATCATAGAAATTTCAACACTTAATGTTGTTAGATGAACACGACTCTCCACAATGGTATGATATTATCCACTTTGAACATAAGTTCTCATGGCTTTGCTTTGAGCTTCCCCAAAAAACCTCACTCCAATAGAGATAGTATTCTATGATCCAACGCCTCCCCTTAATCGAGGTTCGACTCTTTTTCTTTTGGAGTCTTGGTCATTTTTTACTATGTCTTCGAGGCTCACAATACTTTGTTCGACATTTGAGGATTCTATTGACATGGCTAAGCTTAGAGCATAACTCTGATACCATGTTAGATGAACACGACTCTCCACAATGGCATGATAGTGGCTTTGCTTTGGGTTTCCTCAAAAAACCTCACTCCAATGGAGATAGTATTCTATGATCCAACAAATATGGCGTTTAAATCTTTAATCTTAAAAATGGTAAATTTCCAAATCATATGAAATTTACATTACATTACTAAATGATTTCATTGAAAATAATTGTTATAAAGATTGACAAAAACAAATTAAATATTTTAAAAGGTTCAAATTATTTAATTCCAATTCTTCGAAATAAATAAATAAATAACACCTTCAATAGTTCATTCTATGAATTTTCTTCCATAAGACTCTAATAATAATAATTTAAAATCCAAAATAAAAATCTATTTATATTCCTCTCTGGTATTCGCTCTCATCAGTTCCGCCCCTTTCTCCGACGAACTCTAATTCCTCCTCTCCGTCACCGCCGCCGCCATTTTCGCCGGCAATGGACGGACCTAGATTCGTAATCGAAGCATCAGAAGCCGAATCCATGGCGAAAAAATCAGGCATCGCAATCCCTCAGCTTCTTCCATGTCTGGTCGAATCGGCGCAGGGTTTAGCCCGGCCGCCGATCTCTAAATTCCACGTCGGCGCCGTCGGACTCGGATCCTCCGGCAGAGTGTTCTTTGGAGTCAATCTTGAATTCCCCGGCCTTCCTCTTCATCACTCTGTTCACGCCGAACAATTCCTCGTCATGAATCTCGCTCTCAACGCTGAATCTCGCCTCAATTTCCTCGCCGTCTCTGCCGCGCCGTGTGGCCATTGCCGCCAATTTTTTCAAGAAGTTCGCGCCGCTGCCGAGATCAAAATCTTCGTCTCCTCAATCGAATCCTGTTCCAAATCGAACGATTACGTTCCTCTCCCCGAACTTCTCCCCCATCGATTTGGCCCCGATGACCTTCTTGATAAGAGCATTCCGTTGATCCTCGAACCTCGATTTAACGGCCTTTCCCTGCCGGACGAATCCGCCGGAAATCATGGCGATTGGGAGAAACTCAAACGCGCCGCCCTAAACGCTGCGAATGTGTCCCACGCGCCGTACAGTAAATGTCCTTCGGGAGTTGCGGTGATGGACGCCAATGGACGAATTTACAAAGGACCGTACATGGAATCGGCGGCGTATAATCCGAGTATAGGGCCGGCGCAGGCGGCGGTGATAGCGTACGTCTCCGGCGGCGGTGAAGGGTATGAGAAGATCATCGCCGCCGTGTTGGTGGAGAAGGAGGGCGTGGAGGTGAAGCAAGAACACACTGCAAGGCTGTTACTGCAGGTAATCTCGCCGGTGTGTGAATTCAGAGTGGTACATTGTATCGCCGCCGTGTGATTGGGCGGAAGAAATTATGGGAGGTTCCTCCATTAGAGAAGAAACTGAAGTGTTTGGTGCATGTTAATAAAGACGATTTCGAAATTTCAATGGTTCTGTAATGTTTAAAAGCTTCCGCAGAGAAATTAATGGATCATCATTTTCTTTTTCTTCTTCAATTTGGATCACAATTTCCGAGATGATTTAGGCCGATTCTCCATAAAATTAAATTAAATTAAATTAAATTAAATTAAAAATTCCTTCGACGACATCATTTTAATCAACGCTTAATTAAGAATTTCAGACAAAGGGATTATGATAATCTGAATCTTATATCAATTCTTTATGACCCATATCATCATATTAAAGTTTCTTAAAAGAAAAGACACTCTTAAAAGAAAGAACTGGAAACTTCATCCCTACCAACATCGGGTTCTTAACGGAAAATTATTTCTCGATTTTATTTTTTAAAATTATGATTAAATATATTTGGGTCACATGAAAATTTAGACAAAAATCCCCTTATCTTTTTAAAGAATTAAATGTGAGTTAGGTTAGATTTGTATAGATAATTTAAAAAACAACCAAGAAAATGACCAAAACAAATGAATATAAGTTTGGAAAGCTCGAGTTTTAAAAAGTTGTGTAAAATGAATGGGTTTGAGATACTATCATTCACCTATTAAACGCTAAATTAACAAACCCATTAGACATTCGAGACTAAATTTTATAAATGTGTGAAAACCTCTCCTTAGTAGCTTGAAAGAAAAAACCCAAAAAGGCTATCAATAGGCCTGAGTTCGTTGGATTCTTACACGAGGGTACGTTCCAAAATGTTAAAAAAATACAGAGATTTTAATTAAAGCAAGCAAAGCTAATGGACAATGAAACCCAGGGAGTCAATTATGAACAATAACAACAAAATTTACAAGGAAAAACATCAAACTCAAACTCTTTTCCCTTTTAGAACATCAAGAGCCATAAAACAAAGCGCTTTTATTTTCTATGATAGGGAGAAAGAAGCGGAGGCAGCGTGCTTGAGAGGCATCTTGATGACACCTCTTCCACCTGCACATTCTGATAAACCTTCTTCATCCAAAGAGAAAACATCCTCACTCCCTTTCAATGCTCCATGCACAAACACCACCACCACCCCAATGGACACAGAAATCATAATGTTTTTAGTTGCATGCGTAAAGAAAAGCAATGCAACGGTGATTAAAGTTAAAACCACCATCACCAATCGATCGTCGACCGCCCTGCCCCGAACCACAAAGGGTTCGTCGTGTAAGAAATATAAGTACAGCCAAGCCAACAATGAGATGATGAAGACCATAAATGAAATGGGTTGCCATAGCAAACTTAGAAAGAGGATGAATAATATGATGAGAATGTAATTGGTCCAGAAGAACTCTGCATTGTTCTTAATTCTGTTGATTAGCTGCTTAGAGGATGCGGGAATGGTCAGGTCTTGAAGCTGGATCATCTCCATCCATGGCCTTTGCGTGCCGAGGCACGATGCAATGCGCTCTCTTGCACGAGAAGTGGAATGCAGGTTCGATAAAGGGACTGGCTCCGTCGGGATTGTTCCATACGTTGCCATATTCCCTCTTATTTGGCCGTTGCTAGAGAGATGGAAAGATGGAAAGATGGGAAGAGGAGGTGAGAGAGAAAGAGGGAGAAGGCTGAAGGCGCCATTAAACCATAGCCATATATGGGGGAGAGAGAGAGGTTAAAAAGAACCATTTTTGGCAGAGCCTAAATACTTTGTTCTAAAAACAGAGAATATTACGTGCCACTAATGTTTGAACTGTAAAATCATCAGCCAAAACAGATATGGAAGCTACAGACTGGTATTTTTTCCCCCATGGAAACTACTTTTTATGTAAGCCAGACGTTCATATCAAAGAACATAACTAAATTGAGAATACGAATGAAATTTGTGTTCTTCTCATCAACCAGAATTTAGCAATACTTTTGTCGAGTGAAATATGAGGAATGAAACCAAACCCAAATCTAGAAACTCATAATCTAAACGGGCTATCTAACCCTTATGGGTCATAGATTTCTTCTTTAAAAATAACAAAACCTGCAGATCTAGGACACAGACTAACTAGGATCTGTTTCTTTACGAGTCTAACAATCTCTTACAGATAGTGTTAGATCCCACATCGGTTGGGAGGAGAACGAAACATTCTTTGTAAAGGTGTGAAAACCTCTCCTTAGCAAACGCGTTTTAGAAACCTTGAAGGGAAGCTCGAAAGGGAAAGTCCAAAGAGGACAATATGTGCTAGCAGTGGGTTCGGGGATAACCATCGAATATTGTGCTACTCATGCTTTAAAAGCCTTGTGAAGGATGAACAATCACTTGCAGATAGTTTTAGATCCCACGTCGGTTGGGGAGGAGAAAGAAACATTCTTTATAAGGGTGTGGAAATCTCTCCCTAGCAGCCGCGTTTTAAAAACTTTGAGGGAAAACTCGAAAGGGAAAGTCCAAAGAAATAATATCTGCTAGCGGTGGGCTTCGGACTTCGGAGTAGCCCTAGCTCATGCTTTAAAAGCCTTGTTGAGATATGAAGGATGAAGGAGATGTTGAGTTTCAACAATGAAAGCCAGTAGGATGAATTAGATTACCATACCATGTTTCCAGTATGAACCAGGAGGAGAATGGCGGGTGCTTGAGCTTTCACTTCTAAAACTTTGGTTTCATTGAAGGTAGAGCTTCCCCAGGGTGATCTTCCCAATACTTCTCCTGCACATTTCACAAGGATTGAAGAAGGTACAAGGGCATCAAAATGGGAGTATGAAGAACAACAAGAAAGAACAATCCAAAAAACCCTACCATTAAACCACATTCCAAGTTCAATGTTCAAAACAAAATTTAGACCTAAACCTATACAGGATGCACGCAGAATGACTTCCAGATTCCCAAATGGCTTAATGATCAATAAACAATGGAATTATCAATAAAGTAGAGAACCGTTTCTCCTTCCCTTTCATCGATATTTCAATCGGCTTAATTCAAAGTTTCAGCGTCAATTGAATAGAATCAAAATGACACAAAATTGACACACATGCCAAGTTAAACGATAAATTGCATGAGAAGAAAAATGATTCGAAGCAGCAGTTACCAAAATTACCTTGTAGAGTTGCTCGGCGATGGCAGCGCCAATGACTCCGGAGTAAAAAGCAACAATATTATATATTGTATTGTAACGAAAGGCGTAAACGATTTGGGTGGCCTATACGGATCGATCATGTCCAAGAGAATCGTTCTTTCCCACTTGGTGTAGACATAATCAGCTTACTTCCTCCATAGATATAGATAGCTCGCCATTCCTCGCAATCGCTACTAGAATGAGAAGAAGAAGAAGAAATTGATTAATATTTCAAGGAAAACAAAATACGGAAATGGTGGTTTCTGACTAATTCGTATCGTAGCAGAGAGATGGGTAGTGGACAAACAAAACCATGGCGATTTGTTTTGAAGATTTGCAGTGAGGAAGAGGAAAATAGAGAAGCCCAAAATACGAATGAGAATTGGGTCAGCTTCAGCTTCGAATTTTCAGCTGTACAGTTCGTCTCCTCTTCAGCTTCATCTCCTTTGATTCCGTGCTTTAGTTGTGTTTCATCTCATATGTTCGTCAAAAAAAAAAAAAAAGGATTTCTAAAAGTTTATGAACCAAGGTATTTTAAATTTTTAGGGAACAAAATTGAACAAATTTAAAAATTTAGCTGTTGGTTGATAATAATTGATCTTTTAGTTTCGAAGCTTATTGTAGAGAAATTATAAGCAAATGAACCTATGAGATTATAAGCTTATTCGAACACAAAATTCCATTCAACCTTAATTGTAAATATAATACACATCATACTTACTTTCCTTAACAAAAGAAAGAAAAAAGAAAGTTGGGCACTCCTATAATGTGGGGGCAAAATTTAGGTAAAACATGAACAGTCAACCTCACAGCTCCAGTAGTAAAGAAATAAACGGGCGTTCATCTCAACTTTCAAGCAGCAACATCAGAAGGAAGAGTAGTTTGAATGTTTGAAGGCATGAGAATATTGAAACCATCTGAAGCAGTAGAAACAACCATCCCTGGAATCTGAGCATGCCAATGTAATTCCTTCAAGTCCTTTTGCCCCTGGTGAGTGAGCAGAAGATGTGAGATCATCATGTGTCGATTTGCGTAACAGACGACATGCTTATGTTAAAAAGAGTACAAAAAAATGTAAGATGCAAAGAGGTACCTGATGAACAAATAGAAGTTGTGGAGGCAAATCTTCAGGTGCATTTACTTGTTCTTTGGTTTTTGCTTTGAACTCAGCTTCTTCTTCCTCATCCTTCTCTAAAGAGAGGTCCCATATTCTGGTACAAAAATGGAAGTAGCAATTCGAGTTTAGTGACGTAGGAACATAATAATCTTTTCATTAACTTCTCGTTGAGACTTACGTCAATTGGTTGTCGGATGATGACACTGCCAGTGTGGAGGCTTCATGTGGACTCCATTCTATGGACGTGATGGGATGTTTATGGTATTCAAAATGCGCTACTACAGAATCACCTTCCTGCCAATATCAGAGGAAAGAAAATGACAACTGTTACAGCAACACATTCTACAGGTACGAAGGACAAGTCATAAACGGGCAGTATAGTGTCGAGACTTAATTGCCAGCGATAATATAGTGATTAGCAAGATATATTGCGTAAAGAGTTTGTTATAAATAGAAAGGTTGGGCTCTGTGGAGAGGCAAGTAAATATTGTATAATTCCTTAATCTTTTATATTTCAATATACCTTAACTATGTGGTTTCTATCGTGTTGTTTGTGGAGGGAACATCTGCTTGTAAGGTGTAAACTGCACATGTGTCTTATATTAAAGTTTTCTTTGAGTCTAACAGACTTACCTTGAGCAATCGGAGATCACGAATAGAAAACGTTCCATCATCACAGCCAGATGCCAACATGCAGCTAGCAAGCCTAATGGCAGAATATAACTGCATAAGCCATATTAAAAGAACAATGAAACAAAGACGGAGAAGTTACCGAACTTATAACTACCTGTTCCAAGAAATAACATTCACATCAGCGTTGTGTGCCTTAAAATAGGCTGCAGGAGACTTCCCTGAACGGACATCCCATATTGCAATATTCCCATCCACAGAAGAGGAGGCAAATACATGAGGTTCTGTAGGACTCCACTGCATAAACTCAAATTTAGCAGTTGCCAGAATTGTTTTGTTTGAAGGAAAATGTGATAGTTCAGAATTACAGTATACCTGCAGATCTTCAACGCTTGCCGAATGTCCAACAAATGGAGCGGCATCGACATTCCATGAAGAGCCAGACGAAGGCTCCCACAAATGAATAAAGTTTTTACAGTCCCCTAGCAAAGATGACAAAATGTATCAATAGAAAACAGCCACCAAAAGTCATCAAGTTTTCTGGTTTCCATGGCAAGAAGACAAATGCATACCAGACAGAAGCCTTCCAGGAACAAGTGGACTCCAGTCTATAGCATAACCTTCATCCTTGTGCTTGAACTTCATTAATGGAGCCTGATTAAAAACTGAAGATTCTCCCTGGCTAACTTCAGCTTCTAATTCGGCTAAAGTATTGAGATGCGAGCTGAAGTCCCAAATCTGCATACTCAAAAAAAATGTACAACAAAAAATTATAGGAACTTTTTGTTCAGTCCAAAAGCATAGGAAATTTTGCATGAAATAGAATTGACACTCTCCCTGCAAAAATAAATAAACTCAAAGGTACATGTAATCATTCTTGAAGCATTACAAGACACAAGGACAAGCTCCAGAATTAGAGAGTATAAATCAAGTCTAACCTGAACGTGGCCACTATCAGACCAAGATGCACATATGTGAGGATTTTGCTGCATGGCACGTATACGATTTATGCATCCTTCATGAGCTACCTTACGCAGCTGTTGAAAAAAATGTGAATATAAACACATTAGAATCATGGTAAGATACATAAACAGGTAGCAAAGAAAAAAATGTTAATTTAACATAATACCTGCAAAATTGGTGCCTTAGATCCACCATCCTCCTCATCTTCACTGTCCTCATCACTGTCACTGCTATCACTGTCCATCTCAGCATCATCCGTCTCTGGTTTATTGGGCAATAGTTCACGTCTCTTTCCAGACACATTAGATATCTTAAATATTCCAATGGAATTCCATGAAGCTTTCTCAGCCTGCAAAAACAAAATACCACAATATCTTGAAATAATGCCTTAAATTGAAAACAACGACGAGCTGGTAAAAGCAATAAAAGCATTGAAAATCTTGTAGTAGAAAGCATAAGTCCCTTTTTTATAAATATTTAGCTTAACCAATTTATTCTCTGAAAAGATCACCAAATATACATCCCTTCCCAATTAAAACGAGTACGTCCTCAGAATACCATATTTCAAAATAAGAAAGACACCTCTTGTCCTATTCCGGAAAAGAATTAACAACTCAGACATGATAAAAGGTTCTTCCACTAATCAAACTCACCTGAGTCCCTGCGACAAGATAAACAGTGTGTGGAAACTCTGTCCTCACCAAGCCTAACGAGTCACGAACAATATCGAAGCTATAAACATAAAAACAATTCAAACTGTAAATTTAAATCCTTAAACAATGAGACCATTAAAGTCCTAGAAAATAAAAAAGAGCCAAAAATATAAATAGACTAACTGGGAGAGCTATTACTTTCCCTAATATTCAAGAGAAATAATGCTTAAACCATCCCTTAGAGACCAAGCTTTTCTACGATACTTTATGTTTCTCAAGCAGAAATATTAAATTTCGATACATTATACCAAATTCAATCATCGATAGCTCGGTCGTCAAAAGAGGCTGAAAATCTAAATTACCCCTTTGATTTTCCAAGGTTGGTTACAGAAATTCACCAAAATCAACGTTCCCGATTAATCTAGAGCTAAACTTAAATTTCAACCATCATGTTCGAACTCGAACATCAAAGACGACAGGTAAGGAAAGAATTAACAATACCTCAAACAGGGCCAACCAATGTGGAAGGCGTGGAGAGAGTTGTATGCAGAGGGATCACACTGAAGTTCCTCTCCTTCGTCCAACTTATCCACCCCCGGTTGCCAGACCTTTGCGGGCATTGACGGTACCGAGGAAGAAGACGCTCCAACCCCATTCTTCGAACCCTGCGAACGACAAACGATTTTCAGAGGTTAGAAAACTCCCAAAGCTCATAGGATAGAAGAATCGGAGTTGGAAGAAGGGAGGGGATAGGGTGTTGGAAGAAACTGAACCTTGCTTTTTCTCTTGACTTTCTTGAGGTTTTTGATGCTCCGAACCATTGTTAAGTTGTGGTGATGTCTCCGGAGAGAAAGCTGGGGTTGAAACTCAGTCTCGCAGCGTCCTCTACTCTTAGGGGTTTTGCTCTGGAATCCTTAAAAAGGGTGGCAATCGATTCGGCTCGATTTAGGGTTTAGGTCGAACATTTGGGCCGCCGAATCGATCAACCAAAATCGAACCGTTTAGGGTTTGTGAAGCATTTATCTTTTGAAGAAAAAACCGGGTTTTTTTCTCTCTTTCTTTCTTTCTTTTTCTTTTCTAAATCTCGTAAGATAATAGGGACTTCCATGAAAATTAATGGGAAAAAATATATTTTTAAACATTAAACATTTAAAAAAAAAAAAAACTACTTAGTGTTTTGACATATGGTGGCAATAAGAATTGTGGAAAAAAAACGACACAAAAGGAGAGAAAAAAGGTTGCAACTGCGAAGGCGAAAAGGGTGAGATTATTTGTGTAGAGGGAAGACAAGGTAGTAGGATTTTGTTAAGGATCATGAACTCGTGTCAAAACATGAAGTTCATTGCACGACCAGATAGATTATCCATTGTGTCACCTAATGTCGACGTAAAAGGATAGAAAAACAGGTTGCAACGGCGAAGAGGGTGGGACTATTGGTGTAGAGGGAAGACAAACTAGTAGGATTTTGTCGAGAACCATGAACTCGTGTTAGAACATGAAGTTCATGGCACGACATGGTAGATTGCGCTTCTACCCATCGTGTCACCTCATGTAAGTTGTGTATGTAGTAGACGATTTATCTTAAAATAGTAACCACTTAATACAATTTATTTAGTTACTCAGTACTCATGGAATCACTTTTAATTGGTTCGGTCAATTTCTCAACACGATTTTCAAATGAATATACAATCACAACATATATAACACAATATCCAACTAGTTTATCAACAATACCCCAATTAATGAATATGAAACACAACCATTGAATCAATCTCTAACTTGAACAGAGCAATCACATCAAATTCCACCCATTAAACAGCTAATCGTAGAAATTATCGTTACAAATCTGTAAAAATTCTACAAGAAGGTATCCGGGTTAATGAAGGTTTCACTACAAGAATCAGTCTCCTGAAATCGCATAAAAGAAAATTTTACAGTAGCTGACAATATGTACCTGAATGAACATTGAGGTGTTCAAGAATCAGCTTCTAACCTACCAAATCATTTTTTACTCAAGCCTGTTTTTTCTCTCCAACCATCAACAATCCAGTGGAATGGTTTTTGGTGCTGATCTGCCGAGATGTTCTCTGTAACTATGCCAGTGGTATCCACCATAAATGTTGAGGGTATTTCCATTATTTCACTATCACTGCATTTTTCTATTCCATCATTTTCCAGTTGACCCAAATCTTTTTCTGCTTCATCATTCTCCATTTGCCCCAAATCTTTCTTCCTAGCACTTGCAAACATGTAGGCTGCAAGGTAAGAAACACACATCAGTTGCAGCAGTAAATGTTGAAAACACATGTCTGAAGTTAAAAATCAACTAAATGCTGCATGTGGCAGCAGTAAATCTTCCTCCTACTGAATTTTTTTTAACAAGAAACAAAGCTTTTGATAGAAGAAATGAAAAAAGCTAGTGCTCAAAGAATACAAACTACAAATGGAGTTGGAAAAATAAAGTTATAAAGGATAAAAGCATTCCAATTTAGAAAATATCTTGTAAATAAAACCATCAAAAAAATTGGAGATAACACCAAAGAGAGGCTTTGAAATGAGCAGACTTGAAACGATCGAACCAATAACAATGTCTTGTGTTCAAAATCCTCTGAATTCTTTCGAAAATACTTTGTATAACTAATACTTTCACACTTGCATCATAAAGTGGCTATATATATGTCCTTGCCTCTATTGAATAAAATACGCGAGGTTATTTACTCTCTGTCTCAAAAATTCTAATTGGATATGGAATATTCTTCATAGAGTTCAGGAAGAGATTTCAAAAGATTTTCCATAGACAGAATGAATGCACCATACTGATCAATATCCAGAGCTTTACAACTTGTTACTGCGTTGAAAATGAAACTGGAAGCATAGCTTCTAAAGGAAGTGACAACAAAAAAACTCATTATGTCAAGGAAGGAATCAGAGCAAGGAGATTGAGATGTTTTAAAATCCCTGCAGTACCCTTGGATAAAGAATAATAATGGGAAGAAAAGAAGAGAAATATGACTGCTTCGAAGAGAAGCGATGAAGGACGGTGCCAGAATCCAGATTCAAGACTTGTAACTTTTTCCTGGCTCATCCGGAAATGAAAATTGAATAGCTGATCTTGGTTATCACCTCATCAATAAGCTAGTTCTCGACTAACTCGAGCCAATGGACAACATGAGAAAGGCATCATCTAAGATTGTACCTTGCTTAAAAGAGAAAATGGAGAGACTATATCTTCCTCTTTCTCTCCTCTTGAAGAAAGGTCCCTCCAACATTAATTTGAAAATTCAAAAGATCTTGTAAGACATGTGAATTGAACATATCACAGTCTAAAAGAAAAACGGCTTTCATGAATCATGAATTGCTTATGTATCTGATTTGAGACGTTCTATAAATAGAAATGAAAATATTTCTCGAAATCGAATGGAGGATCACATGACTTTGAACAAGCATTCCTACGCCCTTTGATTCGGGTCTCTTCGGTGGAATATCACAAATTTAATTTTCAAGCGGACCATACTCGAAAATCCTGATGCCTATCCCTCCCTCATAAACAGAGAATCACCGCATATCTTATGTGTGTAGCTAAGAGTCAAACTCTAACAAGTGAAGTTCAATAATATTAGTGGAGCATATAGAAGGTGTAGAACCTGGAAAAACTAAGAAATAACTTAGACCAATTTCTTACTGACTAACTTTTATGAATATGCTACAATACTATGGTGGCTATAGTATCACGCCATGGTAGATCATCGACACATTTTCTCAGCAATCTTCTCTTTTCAATTAAAACATAAAGATCAGGGAATAACAACTTCAATAGGACTGCTTGTACATATGCATTTCCCTCAATAAATATCATCTTTATTATGTCTCAGCGAAGGTAAGCTCAGATATTTCCATATAAAAGAAAGCCTCCACTTTACCTAATGTGGCTGGAACTGGGAGTGTCAATTAATACTATTGACAACAATCTTGCCGCAAAAGAAGCATTTAGACAGAACAAACAAGGATATTCCACCAAGAAATCACGGCAATAGCAATTAGCAACATATTTCATAACGACACAAAGAAATTCAACTCAGTCATTACATCAAACACCTTGCGTGCCAGAACTAAAACATTGAACATACAGTTTTTTTCCATCACAGACTCCATTTCACATCTCTCAGAATCATTTCAAGTTCGAAGATCTGGGCAGGTTAACAATCGACATTGGGATTAAAAAAAAAAGACGCCCCATCACGAATGCGAGTAAAACGAAAATGCAGAAGGCGGAGATTATAGAATAAACCTGAAAGGGCGAAATTGGAGATCAGTAGAACGCGCCAGACGACCTTAAATCGTCTGGGTAGCTGATCATTGGGAGGTAAAGACGGCGGTGAAGATAAAGATGGCAGTGGTGCTCGTGGGTCCGCCATTGGAAGTGGCGAAGTTGGGTAGCTTGGCGATGGCAGCGTTGACTCGGTCTTCGTGTGCGCGCCAAGCAACGCCCCCTTGTACTAAAACCCCAATTTTAAGACTATGCTGCCGCCATTTTATATTCTCTAAATTATACCAAAACGGTGAAAATTGGGGAATAAAATAAAATAATAAACACTATACTCAAAAGTTAGGGATCAAATTAAATTAAAAATGTATTTATTTTCCTAAAAAACATTATCTACCAAAATTTCTTAATCGAGTAGATGAATTTAAATTTCTAGCCCTCTTAATTGTTGCATTTAAATTAGCGTTAAAATGTTGATTTATCGTCAAATTAATATTTTATTAATAATTTATTTCAACTAACAAAAATTTTAATTATATTTTTAGGCAAACAAATATGAATTACTTGTAAACTAATTTTAAAAAAACACAATAAAAATATATTTATTTATTTATTTATGTTTATGCTTTTAATTTTCGTACCAACATACATAAGATGTGATATGATATATCATATCATATTATTTGAACTAAAATGTATATATCTCTTTTTTTTTTTTTTTTACCTAAAAAAAACAAATTATTTTGTAAATTCTTCGGCATCTTTTTGTCTGGGACAAGGGACCACTCACAATTATTTGTTATTAAAAAATAAATAAATAGAAAAAAGGACGTTACGGTATTTGACGTAGGCACTGATTTATTTTTCAGTGTATTTGAAGTACAAGGATGCCCTTCCCAACAACAAACAGCAATAATCTCACTTCCATCTGTTCGTATATTTAATGAGTGGTTAACAAAAAAACAAACCGTTACTCGTCTAATACGGTTTCCATACACTTATAAACAATGTTTCGTTCTCTCTCAAACCGATATGAGATCTCACACCGTTTAACAATTTCAATGGTATATACTAACAACGTGCGTATTCATTTATAGTGATTTAATAATGGGAACTATAAAATTAAGTTTTTTAGGTCGGCCAAATACCATCATTGCTCCTTCTCTAGGAATAGAAGTTCACGACCCGTAGCCCTTCTACCTCCACACGACATTGTTTCGTTAGGTTTTCATCCACGGTGGAAAATTCTCCACTGCTGCCTCTTGCAAGAGTATGGGTTGTGTCTTAGTCCCAGTGTGGTTGATCATCGTCTTTGAATCTTCCTTTTGCAATAATTTTTTTAAGGAACATGGTGAAAGAGGATAGAGTTTGGTGAAAAAACCAGTATTAGCCTTTAAATATAGTTTTTACTCTTGTAAACAGCTCGAGACAAGTAAGGTGACACGACCGAAAACATAATAAAGTCGTGTGTCAAATCTATCTCTAATTAAGTTTAAATTACACATTTAACCCTAAATTTTAAAATCCACATACTTAAAAAAAATGTATAGAATAAATCTAAAAAATAGTAAAATTGAAATAGAAATATAAAAATAACTAAAAAAATAAAGAGAGAGAGAGAGATGAGAGGACCATTAGGGGCAGAGGGCGGAATTTGGTGATATGGAGACGACTTTACATAACCGGAACAACAAAAGCTGTTTTTTCCAGCTCTGTGTATCATCGCCATCTTCAATTATTGTTTTCTTACCATTTTCCCTTTCTACCCCTCCCACTCTATTTTATTTACACTTTTACCACTCCCTCTTTTTATTTTTTTATTTATTATCAAAACCCATTAAAACATTCATCCATTCTTTTAACCTTAATCCAAGCAGTGTTACAGCGATCATTCAAATATTCTATACTATACAAGAATGATTTTAAAATATAATTTTATTGGCCTTCTAAATTTTAGAATATAGTTTGACACAATTATTATTTATTATTATATGTTATTGTATTACTGTGAAATTCTACCTTAGTTGGATAATAACGAATAATTCTTTATAAAAATGTAAAAAAAACAGATAATATCTGGTAGCGATGACTTGGACGGTTACCATTATAAACTAGTTTATCTAATAAATATATATATTAGATGAAATTAATTAATACAAATACAAGATTTCCTCAACGTTTTCATTCCAATTATTTGAAAACTTCCCATCCCAAAATGCACGAGCATTTAACTATAAGGGCATAAACTAGGGCAAAAAAAACATATTAAAAAATAAAAATCAACCATGAAGAAGGCCGTAAGATAGAGTCATGAGCAAAATGGCAGCTTCTCTTTCATCCTGCGGGAACACTCGTTGGTAAGTTGAAGAAATTTCGCTCAATCGCCTCCCCATTTTCACATCTTCAACACAAAGCTTCCTTCTTTCTCCGCCCCCAGCGGCGGAAGCGGCGGCGGCGACCACTTCTTTGTGTTTTCTCTTCATTGTCGCCGCTGGTTTTATTATCGCCTTGTTTGTTTTCAAAACTACCGCTGTCGGGTTTCCGCCGTTCGCCGCTTCCGCCATTGCTCGTCTTGCTTTTCTCTGTCGGATTCCGCAGGCGTTACATAGTGACTGCACCAATGGGTATTATATTATATAACTCCAAATTTTACCAACCCTAGAGATTTGTTGAATTTTGCAAACCAACAAATATATATATATATAATTGGACAACAAATATATATATATAATTGGATGAAGTCCTAGTAGGCTAATTTAGGAAATGATCATGGATTTATAATAAAAAAAATATTATCTCTATTGTTATGAGCCGTTCTTTAAAAGCATAAAGTAAGTGAGAGCTTATACTCAAAATAGATAATATCATATTATTATTGTAGAGAGTAGGGTTCATCTAACAAAATATATATATATATATAATGAATTTACCTTGGGACCTCTTGGGCCGCTTCTCCAAAGGGGAGTTTTTGTGGTGTTGCAATCGGAACAGGTTCTGATAATTGCGCCACCACCGTCGTTTAACGTGTTTCGTTTGTTGGTCTGGTCAGACGGGGATGGCGACGGTGACGGTGACGGTGACATCCGGTTGAGATCTTGGAAATTCCTGGCATCGATCGTCTTGGTGGGCGTCTCAGTTTGGTTATAATTTATGACCAATCTGATCTTGGAAGAAGAAGAAGAGGAAGAGGACGACCACTTGACCAAATCGTTATTGTTATGATCATTGCTCGAAGCTTCACTGTTCCAAATTGTAAAGCTTAGGCCAGTTTCCACTTCTTGATTGCTTTCATGAGCTTGATCATCCTTACAGCCGATAAACCCACCATCCTCCTACGAACAAAAAAAAAATATATATATATAAGGGTTTCTTCGAATTTGTAGGAAGAATTTAAGAAAATTAGCTTCTAGAGTTACGAAAGTGATAACAAACTCACTCTAAATTTTAACTGACAACAAAAATTGGAAGACAAATACCTGGTGGTTGAACCCTAAGGAGTGGTGATGATCAGGGTTGGAATGATGGAGATGGGGAAAGAGCGGGAAAGAAAGCGGAGAGGAGGAAGAAGAGTGGAGCGGGGCGGTAGAGAAGAAGAGATGATCGGAGGAGGAAGGGTAGCGAAGGAGATTGTCGTGATTGGAGGGAAACGAGTCTCGATAAGGCGGAGCCATGGCGGATAAGAGAAGAGCAAAGAAAGGACCCAAAGGAGGAGATGCAATGGTGAAGGGAGTTATAAAGGGAAGAAGGGAAGAGGGGCCTAGGGTTAATAAATGAGACATTCACGTGCCTTTCAAGACAAAGAAAAGAACAAAACTTAAGAAGACAAGGGCCAGAAATTTGAATGAGTGGCATTCTGTTACACAGACCCCAATTCAAAAACCAAACCCTGTCTTTTATACTCCAAAATATTTGAATTAACTTAACTTCTGTTCCATAACTATTTAATTTTTTTTTTAATTTTAATAAAAACCTCGATAAATTTATAATTAAATACGATCTAATTGTCGTGACGAAGGAGATTTTATATATATATATATATATATATATATGATAAGCATGGGAGAGGAATAGTTGAGAGTGTGACAGGAATGTTTTGACATTTTATTTGCAGTGGATGAAAGAACATTAGGGATTTAGGGAAATAGCATTTAATGCTCGCACAGAGAAGGGGCCAATTCAACGCCATTTTTTTAATTTAAAATATTTTTGCACTTAAATATTTATTTTTAAATTCATTTCGAAAGTTCAATGATATTTTTTTAAAACATTTTTTAGAGTTTTAAGAATATTATTAACAAATTTAAAAGTCTGAGAGTATTTTTCTTTTTTAGATAAATGGTAAAATTGAAAAATATTTTTATTAATTCTATTAAGAAATTGTGTACTATAATGTTATGGGAAAATATCTTTTTTGGTCGGAAAAAAAATTACAATTTTACCTATTTGATTTTTGAGTTAAAATTTTATTTGATATTTTAAGATTTTTCTTTTTGAGTTTTAAGTTTTTTATCACTTGTGTTAGTTTTCTATTAAATAATTTGAATAATTAAATTAAATTAGTTTTGAATAATTTTGTACCACTATTAAAATTAATTATAAAATTTCACATCATAATTTCTTAATTAATTGACTGAAAACTAACTAAACAAAATTTAAAAAATCTAAACTCAAAATAAATAAATAAACATTTTTTAATTTAAGGTCAATCTAAACTAAACTTGAAACTCGTGTGTAAATATATATATATATTTATTTATTTATATAGTTTTTTTTTTTTTTTTAATTTAGTTTTTTCAGTTTTTTTCCTCTTTTTAGTGCTTGATGTCAATTACTTGTTTAAATATATTGCCAAATCATCGATCTCGAAATCAGGTGTGGGACCCACAAAACTTTGGCTTTTTTCCGCTTACCTGCCACGTAAGCTAGTTATCATCTAGAGCGTTCCTCGAAAAACAATGTATTAATATTTTATTTTCTAAAACCATAGAGCCGAAATTAAAATTTATTAGTAAAGTTATTTCACATTTCACTTTAATGTGTTAAATTGAATTAAGGGTTTGATTTACTCAAATTAATTTAAACAATTATTCAAAATATTAAATTATAAAATTAGTTATATTTAACTAACATAAACTATTATCAATTAATTTATAAACATATATTAAAATTTTAGAGAGAAAAAAAATAAATAAATAAGACAAAAAGGTTGAGGCGGCGTTTTGTCTTGAAACGTGTGTGGAACATGGGAAGTCATACAAACCCTAATTTTACATTTTCCAAGCTGGAATTTTTAATATAAATATATAAATATATAAATATATAAATATATAAATATATAAATATATAAATATATAAATATATAAATATATAAATATATAAATATATAAATATATAAATATATAAATATATAAATATATAAATATATAAATATATAAATATATAAATATATAAATATTTTTGTTTGAAAAATAAAAAAAAGGGGGAAATTATTAATGATAAAGAATAGGGCTACGTTTGGGGTTTGTTAATCACTCGCATGGGGTGTGTGTATGGATGGATGGAAGGACATGAGAGGGACCCTCTCCTTCCAAACATTACATTATCTCACTTTCTTCCAAATATTTTATTTGTTTTTTTCTCTCTCTAAACTTGGCCCCATCTCTCTCTCTCCTCTTCCACCCCACTTGGACTGTCTCCCTACTTCAGATCACCGGAGCGGTACACGTAGAATCTAAGTTGTATGTCGAGATTTGTTAGATAGTTTACGATGAATAAATGTACGTATTCTTTCAAAACTGTGAATCTAAGGAGCTCGTATTGTCACTTAACGACGCCATATCTCTTGTCCCATCGACCATTTGTGCATCGTATTTTTGGTCTCTCGCTCGCTACCCCCATTTTGACTACCTCTCTCGTGTTCCTTGTGCCGCCATTTCAACTAAAATGAACTAAATTTGTAAAATGGTCGTATTTGATTTGCTCGTGCTCAATGTTTTGTTTATCGAGGAAATAAACAGGGGATGGAAATTTAAAAAAAAAAAAAACCTCTTGTGGTGTTTGCCACGTATTTAAATCAAACAAATTATTATTATTATAAAATAATGTTGATGATGGGCTTACAATCAAGCCCAATAGCTGCCTAGGCTTTGTCTTCTACTAGTTGGGCCATAAAATCTAAGCCCAATGGGCTTTAAATGCCAGAACGAATTTGTGGGCTAGTAATTATTGTCGTGGACGGTTATGGGCCCATGAAAAAGTTTCGTAATTCATTCCCTATATTTTATATAAATTAATATAATAAGATATTTAAAAACTGCAATTGAAAAAACAAAATAATTTCTTATTTTAATTTTATTTTATGCGTAATATAAAGGAATTTAACTTAAGCAAAAAAAAAAAACATTTCCACGTATTAATTTCTCTTTCTGATATGGAATTCATTTTTTTTTATTGTTTTAGGATAAAATCCAACCTTATAATATACTAGTTATATTTTAAATATTTGTACTAATTTATAAATTTATATTTTTCTTTGAGACTGATTTAAGTAGTATACTGATTGTGTTATAGAGTATTAATGAACGGAAAAAAAATCACGAATGCATAAAATACGAGTCGTTGAAAGGGACGAATGACATATCTCTATCATATTAATCAACTAATTGAATCCATGTAGATAAATATTTACTGTATGGATATCTTGATCGACCTTGATCACGTCGAGCAACAAACAAAAGACAATAAAAAGAACATGTTTATCTCAAACAATTAGTTATTGAAAGCGACACATAACATATCTCATACTACTGATCGACTAACCATATCCATATCGATAAATTCTCATTTAAAAAATATATATATATATATGTATAAAGTTTCAAACATCATCATTATCCATTACTCCTAGTCAAATTCAGCTTGAGCTTTCATCCACAAACTCATTTAATAGACTCGTAAAAAAATATTCATTGAAAATAAGTTATACGCCTGATCGAAACGTTGACCGCTAGATTAAATTGCATTAAATATACATAAAGGAAATAAGAACACGAAAACCGACCTTGTAATTCGTAAGATTAATAAATTCACATAATACCTGACACGTGCGTTCAACTTCACAGTTTGAAGTTGTACAAACCTATTCCATATGCCCTGATCGTCTGTTGATATATTCTCGAACGTGGTTGGCACGAGAACAACTGAATAGATAACCGAAAGCGTAAGGGTATTATTGTAATATCACATTAAGTAGGCGTAGGGATTTTCAACTCTTTTTTTTTTTTAGGTTGCATGAGTAGGAATGACGCTGAAATGTTTTTCTTCTTATCCATTACTACATATCAAATTTAGTTGTTTTGAAAGCCACATGACAGCTTCTCTATTAATCAATTGCACGTTGACATATGGCTCCACTCAGACAATGACACGTAGGCCCCCGTTAATTTAATTCTCTCCCCGTTTTATATTAAAAATATATATTTATCCATTTCCATAATTCAAAATTACTAAAAGAGCTTACTCATTAACAAGATTTATATGAATAAAGTAATTTTTGGAAAGGAAAAAAAAAACCCCTTTTTACTTTTTGATACTAAAATAATTGGTGGGTAATTATTTTAAAAAATATAATTAATCCACTCATCAATATAAAATTAAATAAAAAACTTTTGATATTTTTATTAAGCATATCTACTTTTATTATTATTTATTTATTTTATTTGAGTAAAAATTGAAGAGCCCAATATTAAAAATAAAATTTTAAAAGAGCTTTTAAGAGAGGGAGTTGGACCATACCCAAACCCATAACAACACCTCCATTTTTAGGGTTTTGGTAAAGTGCCAAACTTATTCTCCAAGGGATATTAAAATTATAACAGTTAGGTGAGAAAGTAGGCTGTTGATAAGCTTAATATATATATATATATATACACATTAATTATACGTACTTTGATGAGTGTTTTTAAAAATATTACATTTAAAATATCTCGGACGCTAATTTGGTTGAAAAAATGAATGGTCAGAAAATGTTTGTTATAACTTCAATTTTTCATACCTAGTATTGATCCACATTATTATATGATTTTTAAAGTTATTATATAGTTTTTTAAAGCAAAAATAAAGGGAGAAAACTATATGCTAATAATTGATGATATTTTAGACTAAGGGTGAGGGATAGTTAAGATGGTAACAAGTTGCGTGTGGTATCGAATATTAGAAGGCCCTTTGTGGTCCTTTCATGGTCTACTTTTTCATTATTATATGCTTTCTACAATAAATAAATAAATAAATAAATAAATAAATATTTATTTATTTGGGTTATAAGATAATTTCCAAAATTAATGGTTTGTTTGTTTTAATAATCAATGATGGTGACATATCATAATCATTATCCATTTTCACATAAAATATTTTATTATTAAAGTTTTTATTTTATTTATTTGTTGGTTAAGTAAAAAATGTGATTTGAGATATGGATACGAGTTGGGCTTGGGGGAATTGAGTTAAAGGTAATGGGCCCAACCCACATATAGTAGAAGGGTAAATTAATAGTAAAAATAAATATAATATTATTTATTATTTTATGGATACGGAAGTGGGGCCCACTTTCTTAGGTGGCTGCTGATGCACGCATTTCTCTCTATTCACACACAAAAATAATTATAAAATTATTAAAAACATATTTTAAAAGTGTTTTAAAGAGACAAATAAATAAATAAATTGATGGGTAGAAATTGGTATCAAAATTAGAGCATGACGTTAATTAACGTTTATTTTTAATTATTCTTTTACGTTTTAATGATTACTATAATGAAATGTCATCATCCGTCCATAATATATATTTTTTTGTGACATTTAAGAAATGTCATTTTGTAAATAAATATTTTAATTGATTTGGTTTATACGTTGACTGATATTATTTATATTATAGTGACGTTTTTATAGGTAAGTATCATTTAAAATTATTTATTTCTCAGACTCATGTTAAAAGGTAATTTTGAGTGTTTGTCAACACAATAATTATTAAAAAAAAAAGAAATTAAATGCTGGAAAAATTAAACCAGACTCATGTAATTATTATTTATTATATTAAAATTTATATGGAATGTTTTGACCTTAGGAACTATTTTTAAACAACAAAATTATATATATATTTATATATTCAATTATTGCAAATTTGTGATGTAATATTTAGATTTTATGAAATATAAACCTACGTTGGGCATGGCTATTGTGTTAGGACTAAAATTTTATTTATTTATTCTCCAAAATAAAATAAAAAAAGCATTAAATTAAATTTTAATTCTAATTGTGTATATTGCAATATTGCATTAGAAGGGGGCGGCAGCCTAGGCAACCAAATAAAGGTTATAAATAATAATAAAATAAATAAATAAATAATCCTTAACAACCGCCATTGTTGTACTTACCCACCAAATTCATCACATCAATTATTGTTCTTATTACAACACTTACCAATTTCCCACTAATACATATAATTATTCCTCTAATTATTTCAAAATTATTAATATTATTTTAATTTGATCTATATAAATTCATAATTTGAATTTGATTCATGCATTTAGGTGATTGTATAATTATTCATCGATAATTGTAGCGGTTAAGATAAATATTAGAGATAATTCATATAATAATAAAAAAATGATAATTAAATTAAAACATTAGAAGTTATGGAATTAAATATAAACATTTTGTCAAATAACATGTTGAAAAAAATTATATTGCTAAATTGATTTAATAGTTGTATAAATATGGAGTTTAGTTTACTAATTAATTAATTACCTAATTGTTTTTTTAAAGTAAAAAGGAGCATTAAATTTGTTCATACTAAACCCTCGTGGATTAGTTGGAAGTTAGCAAGACTAATTTGAAAATTAGACCCAATAAGCAATTGCCACGTGTATGTCAAGGTAAATTCTAATTGAACTTGATAACCTTCCAGTCAAAGCAGCCACGTCAGAAGGTCGTGCTGACGGTGCGGCAGCTTGGCTTATCTGCAATTTTTCGTGGTGGCCCCTACCTATTATCCTATTATCCCAAAACGCGTTGTGTGTTTTAAATTTTTAGTTTAGTTTCTATAAATTAAATTAAATTTTTATTTAAAATATAAAAATTTATTAAAATTTTTAAATATGTAACACCGAATGTATAAAAAGAAAAGAAAATTAATTTAATATATTAGATAAATAACTAATTATCATATCAAATTTCAATAATTTAATTTCGACTTGTAGTCCGCAACTGTTCGCTGTATGCATTCATGTGGAATGATCTTAATCAATAAATTTCAAATCAATAAAATTCTTATGATATGATTTATTTAATCCAAAGTTTTAATCTTAGAGAATTACTTCTGAAAAATGCCACTTTGCTTAAAGGTAGTTGAAAATGGCAGAGACGCAGAAGCATTTCCTCAAAAAAGACGGTGGAAATGGCCCCACCCTGTTCTTCCTTATGCTTCAAATGCTTATAAAGCAGTTGGGCGCTTGCACTAACCCCCTCAATATTCCATCACAATCCCTACATTTCCATTACTTTTCTGTTTCTCTCTGTTTTCTTCCCCAAAGAATCAGAGTAAAAAAAGAAGAACAAAAAGAAAATAAACCCACCCTTTTATATGTTCTTAAGAATCGGTGTTCAAAATGTTCAAAATGTCAAAGATTATGGTGTTGTTTCTGGGTTTGTTTTTGTGGGTTTGTACATCAGGAATGGCCTCTGTGACTTATGATCACAAAGCCTTAATCATCAATGGCCGGAGGAGAATCTTGATCTCTGGCTCTATTCATTACCCAAGAAGCACTCCCCAGGTTCGAATAGCTCCAATGTGAATCACGGGTTTGTTTATTTATCTCTCTCTAATCACTGTTCTTCTTTATAGATGTGGCCGGACCTTATACAGAAGGCCAAAGATGGAGGGTTGGATGTTATTGAAACATATGTGTTCTGGAATGGCCATGAGCCTTCTCCTGGACAGGTAGAACAGGGAGTAATTTTGTTTTTGCCATATGGGTTTTTCTGGGGTTGGATTATATTGATTCTTAGTGTTGTTGGTGTGAAATTTTCAGTATTATTTTGAGGATCGATACGATTTGGTGAGATTTGTGAAGCTTGTTCAACAAGCAGGCTTGTATGTTCATCTCCGGATTGGGCCATATGTTTGTGCAGAATGGAACTTTGGGTAAGATCTTGTTAATAATTTGTGCTCATGTGGCTCTGTTCTAACTATTTTAATGCTTCAGTGGATTTCCTGTTTGGTTAAAGTATGTTCCTGGGATTGCCTTTAGGACAGACAATGGACCCTTCAAGGTAGGGAAAATTCTCTGTTCTTTTAGTCTCTGTTGAAGCAAATGGTTCTATGAGTGATGGGTTTACTTGTCTTTAATAAAGGCTGCTATGCATAAATTCACTGAGAAGATTGTGAGTATGATGAAGGGGGAGAAGTTATATCAAAGCCAGGGAGGACCCATTATTCTGTCTCAGGTAGTTTCCTACAAACACATAAACAAGAGGGTTTTCTTGGATTAAAAGCTGGGTTTTGAAGCTTTTGTTTAGTTCTTTATTCGTTTTTAATGTTTTGGGTGATAGATTGAGAATGAGTATGGACCGGTGGAGTGGGAGATAGGTGCTCCTGGTAAATCATACACCAAATGGGCTGCTCAAATGGCAGTAGGTCTTGACACTGGAGTGCCGTGGGTGATGTGCAAGCAAGAGGATGCCCCTGACCCTGTGGTATACTATTCTGAACCTTTTCAGTCACGGGCTTCTTTTCTCTTACTAATATGCTCTCATGTTAAG
Organism: Cucurbita ficifolia; assembly: GCA_033971965.1. Lineage (NCBI taxonomy): Eukaryota > Viridiplantae > Streptophyta > Magnoliopsida > Cucurbitales > Cucurbitaceae > Cucurbita > Cucurbita ficifolia. The sequence continues at coordinate 3,405,869 of CM066972.1, forward strand.
GAATATGTACTAGAATGTTTGTGTGATTGACTGTGGATGGAATGGTAGAGAGCTGTGAGATTCTGCATCGGTTGGAGAGGGGAACGAAATATTTCTTATAAGGGTGCAGAAATCTCTCCCGAGTAGAGTGTTTTAAAACCGTGAGGTTGACGGTGATATGTAACGGATTAAAGCGGACAATATCTACTAGCGGTGGGTTTGGGCTGTTACAAATAGATTAGAGCCAGACATTGGGCGGTGTGCTAGTAAGGACGTTGGACCCCAAGGGGGTGGATTGTGAGATCCCACGTCGGTTGGAGAGGGGAACGAAATATTTCTTATAAGGGTGCTGAAACCTCTCCCTAGTAGACGCGTTTTAAACCGTGAGGTTGAGGGAGATACATAATGGTCCAAAGTGGACAATATCTGCTGCTAGCATGAGTTTGAGTGGTTACAAGAGTACAAAATTTTTATAGTCTTCCCTTATGAGTTCAGGAGTTATGTTCATTTAATGTCAAGCGTGAGCCTCTTTACTTGGTGGGATTTCAAGATTTAATGGATTTTGTTCCTTTTATACACTTAGCCATGCTTGCCTTCTTATATAAAGCTCTTCTTTTATATTCTTAACATTCCTATCTACTTGGTTCTGTTTCAGATTGACACCTGCAATGGATTTTACTGTGAAAATTTCTGGCCGAACAAGAAATATAAGCCCAAAATGTGGACAGAAGCCTGGACTGGTTGGTAAGCAACTTATCCATCGCCTGTTTTCACCAGATTGTAACAACATGTACGTTGGAGAGGGGAACAAACCATTTCTTATAAGGGTGTGAAAACCTCTCCTTAATAGATGCGTTTTAGAACCGTGAGGCTGACGGCGATACGTAACAGGCCAAAGCTGACAATATCTGACATGTTTTTCATTCGTGGAACATTCAAGGTACACTGAGTTTGGAGGCCCAGTTCCTTACAGGCCAGTTGAAGACTTAGCCTACTCTGTAGCAAGATTCATACAGAATGGTGGTTCTTTAGTTAATTATTATATGGTAATGAGCTATCAAGACTTCATAAATGGAATGATATCACATCCTTAACTCTTTCAAACTTTTCTCTCCTGCTAGTACCATGGAGGAACTAACTTCGGTCGAACGGCTGGCGGGCCTTTCATTGCCACTAGCTACGACTACGACGCTCCGATTGATGAGTATGGTAAGCATGTGAAACAGTAGCTTTCAGAAGCAGATTCTGAGATGTTTTGATTGATGATATTTGTTGGATATGGCAGGCCTATTAAGGGAACCGAAATGGGGACATCTAAGGGATCTGCATAAAGCCATCAAGTTGTGTGAGCCTGCTTTAGTGTCGGTAGATCCTACTGTGTCATCGTTAGGTAGCAACCAAGAGGTAGGATCATGATTTGGCTGATGAATGGTTCATTTTTGTTTAGAAGATGGTCTGATTTGACTCTTTTTATGATTATGTAAGGCTCATGTCTTCAAGACAAGATCAGGGTCATGTGCTGCTTTTCTAGCCAATTATGATGCATCCTCTTCTGCTAGAGTCAGCTTTGGAAATGATCAATATGACCTACCACCTTGGTCCGTCAGCATCCTTCCTGACTGCAAAACTGCCATTTTCAACACTGCTAAAGTAAGATAAAACACTTTTTTAATCCGAAAGTTTCGTTGGGTGGATATCTTTTTTGTGTTGAGGATTGTTGGGAGAGTCACACGTTAGCTAATTAAGGGAATAATCATGAGTTTATAAGTAAGGTATACATATTCGTTCGTACGAGGTCTTTTGTGGAAGCCATGAGAGCTTACGCTTAAACTGATACCATTGTGAAGGGTTGTGATTCCTAACATGGTATCAAATAATCCTCAAATGTCGAACAAAGAAGTTGGGACCCTCGAAAGTGTAGTCAAAAGTGTTGAACAAAGAGTTTTCTTTGTTCGAGGGCTCTAGAGAAGGAGTCAAGTCTCGATTAAAGGGAGGTTGTTCGAGGGCTCCATAGGCCTTAGGGGAGGCTCTATGGTGCACTTTATTTGAGGGAAGAATGGTTGGAAGAGGAGTCCCCGTCGGCTAATTAAGGGGTTGATCATTGGTTTATAAGTCCTTTTGGGAAAACCAAAAGCAAAGCCACGAGAGCTTATGATTAAAAGGATGAAATTTGATGAGACGATTCTTTACAGGTTGGGGCACCGAGCACACAGATTAAGATGACGCCGGTTAGTTCATTTTCATGGCATTCATACAATGAAGAAACTGCCTCTGCTTATGCTGATGATACAACCACCATGGCCGGGTTAGTGGAGCAAATAAGTGTCACCCGGGACACAACAGATTATCTGTGGTACATGACAGAGTAAGTAAAAACTTCATCGTTTACCGCAGTTTTGCTCTCTATGGAACACTGATTTACTCTTCTTCACCCCATGAATGTCCTTCCCAGTATAAGAATCGACCCAAATGAAGGCTTCCTGAAGAGCGGACAATGGCCTCTCCTCACCATCTTTTCAGCAGGCCATGCATTGCATGTCTTCATAAATGGCCAACTATCTGGTACATCAACATAGATACTCATTTTTTCCTTCAATATCTTCCAAACATCAACTAAATGATTCTAATATCATAATCTGTAGGAACTGTTTATGGGAGTTTGGATCATCCCAAATTAACATTCAGTAAATACGTCAATCTAAGGCCAGGAGTCAACAAGCTTTCCATGTTGAGCGTTGCCGTTGGTCTCTCGGTAAGTGTTTCAGGTTCCTGATTTCCACGTTTCGTTAATATCATCATTGATTTTAAATTCGACTTGCGTTTTTTGTTCGCTCGATGTTAGAATGTCGGCGTGCATTACGAGACTTGGAATGCTGGTATTTTAGGCCCTGTCACTTTGAAGGGACTAAACGAGGGGACAAGAGACATGTCTGGATATAGATGGTCGTACAAGGTACATTACACTAAACCAAGAGACAGGTCTGCAATAGTACTAATGTTGTTAAAAACATGATGATCTCAATTATACTGTTCTTGAGCAGGTTGGCTTGAAAGGAGAAGCCATGAATCTTCATTCTATTAGTGGAAGTAGCTCTGTTGAATGGGTGACAGGCTCATTGGTGGCTCAAAAGCAGCCCCTCACATGGTACAAGGTGAGACAACCTTAAATTTAACCTTAAATTTCTACAGCTGCTCTATGGACAGACTTTTATGATCTTATCATTACAGACAACTTTCAATGCCCCGGGAGGCAATGAACCGCTAGCTCTAGATATGAGTAGCATGGGTAAAGGTCAAGTGTGGGTTAACGGTCAGAGCATCGGGCGCCATTGGCCCGCGTATACCGCACGGGGTAGCTGTGGCAAATGCAGCTATGCGGGAATCTTTACTGAGAAGAAATGTCATTCTAACTGTGGAGAACCGTCACAGAGATGGTAAAAAGAGTTATTTATAAGTTTCGTTTACACATTGTTTCTGCGCGTTCTTAACGAAACTTTTGAAATCTCAGGTATCATGTTCCTCGTTCTTGGTTGAAATCGAGTGGGAACATATTGGTGGTTTTTGAAGAATGGGGTGGCAATCCTGAAGGGATCTCTTTGGTTAAGAGATCCACTTCTTGATGATACCAAGAATCTTTCAATTTCGGCGGTCTGCAGCTAAGCTCAACCCTGCCTCGTATTTCTCTCTAGTTTTACTACATACACTTAGATGTCTCAAAATATAGTTCATTCCGAGTTGCGTAAATTGATTGCCAAAATCAGGTCGATAGCTTTGTGCCTCGGACCATATATCTACACACCCACTTAGTGTTCAAATTTGCAGGAGAATAAGTGGAGAAGAATACCAAAACCAAACGCCATTTATAAGCCAAATGTAGATAGTGAAGAAGTTTGCTATGTACATAGAAAGAAAATCTATTCTTGGGTTGAAAATTTTTATCCCATATTCCGACCTCGAGTTATTTATTTGGGAACTCATGTAAATGATTCGATCATTGGTCGAGATTGTAATGTTTGAATACGATACAAATAATTAAGTAAAGTACATAATGATTATACTTTACTTTTTACATTAATGAATTCAAAGTAACCATATTGTGTTTCCTATGAATGGTTTCAAATAATGTAGTGAATGTACTAAAAAGTTGACTCCATTAACAATTTGAAATATTGTCCAACTTTCAATACCCACTATGAACCTTATGTGTGGAAACCTCTCTCTAATAGGTACACTTAAGAATCGTGAGACTGACGGTATTACGAACAACAATCTTTGCTAACAGTGACTTTAAATTGTTATAAATGGTATCGCAGTCAAATATCGAGTGGTGTGTCAGCTAGCGGTGATCATGAAATCTCACATTGGTTGGAGAGGAAAATAAAACATTTTTTATAAGGATGTGGAAACCTCTCCCGAAGTGCTCCGTTGGACCCTACCTCTGACAGAGCCGTTTCCAGGGTGGGCAGATTGCCAAAGTCTCCGAAACTCGCATTATTGTGCTATCAGACAGGCTTCTCCCGTCTCTTAGAATCGACTAACCCATATGCAATTGTCGTTTACATGGAACCTTTCGAAAAAAAATATTTAAATATATAGAGAAAATTTTAGGACCGATTAGATATGCGTTCAAGTTGACTCTAAACTAATAATTATATTAATATATTAATGGTACAAAAACTTATAATTTTATTAATTGAGCTCTTAAATGGTAATAAATAAATAAATTAATTTAAGCTATGAATTTGGAAAATTATCATAAATGGAGAATCGTTATTCGTAATTTTAAATTACTACAAAAAAAAAAAAAATTTGTTGCACTTAAAAGAAGAAGTTATTTTAAACTTTAAATTTAAAATAAAATTAAAGCAGGCAAGAAGTCAAAATTACAACTTCACGGTCAAAATTGGTCATTTCAATTCGGACCAACTTCAGAGTCCCAAGTTTCTTCTCTCTCGCTGCATTTGATGGTGAGTGAAATTGATTATGATTCAATTGCGCCGGCAACACTTTCCTTTTGATTTCTATGATTTCTGCCATTTCGCATTTTGTAATTCGTCGATCATGCTTCTGCAGGCTCCGAAACCTGTTACGAGTCCCGTTCCTGAAGCGTGCTACTCAACCATGGTGCTCTCAGTGATCGCTCCGATGGCCTCTTCGTTGCTGCTTCGTTTTTCATGTAAGTTCGATTGAAACCGTCTCCTGAACTGTAATGACTTCTGTTTGATGTTAACTATTCTGTGTGAAACGATGGGATTGCCCTATACAAGTAGATTAGAGTCTGTTTACTTTCACGGCATGATAGGATCTGGAATGCTTCCTTTAACTTAACCATCACATAGCTTTGTCAAACCCTTTTTCCAATCTGAATAATCTTTCACATTTTCAACCAAAGTACTGCTCGGGTTTTCTCCTCTTTGGCTTCAAATGTAAATGGTCCGGTTAATATCAACCATTAAAACATATCATAGCAAACCCATCCTAGCTTTCCTTATTGCTTATGGTAACATAACACGACATTTTATTTATACCATATACATAACATCACATATCAAGGCTTATCACACATATGATACCACCAAGCACATGTCATCATATTATAAACCAATTATTCAAACCAAACCGATAGTGGAGTCACTTACTTGTTTGGCCTAAACCGAAGCTACTACGACCCCTTGATGCTAGCTTAATGCTACTCTCTCAAATTCAATTCTACGTAAGGAGTCTCATAATCATAAATTAAAATTCTACTATGGAAATAACCGTTCAAGTTGGAGGAAAGGAAGCAATTGTTGTAACTTAGAAAACCAAGGGACCTCCCTTTTATAATGGAGTCCAACTCCCTACTTTCTCAACCTAAGCGACGTGACAAACGTCGTGTTCATATTATCCCAAAAGATTAAATCCTAACTATCATCTTCTCTTGGAGCCTATGTTTGGGGTCACTCTAACCATATTGAATATTATTTGCAGCTATGAAGCTACATCTTCTGGAAAACTCCGTAGTCTGGCCAAGGAACTTACTGGAGGTGCAGTCGCCTTTGTCTTCTTGGTATGGATCTTTCTGTACATTTCTCTTATCAGTTTTATGCTCATTTTTTCACCCACCAAACATCCTTGTTTTCCCTTAGACTTTTCTCAATGAAAATAGAATTTAAACCAATGTCAAATATGATAGAACAATATATCAAAATAAAATATAATTAATTTGATGTATTAACTAATTAGATAATGGGATATGTGTCATTTTGCAAAATTGTTTTCTCTCCAATTAAGTAATTTCATTACTCTACCAAACGAATATTTTTTTTTTCTTACATTACCTTTATTACTCTTTCTTACATTGCCTTTATTACTCCAAATTCACATTAGGAAATATTTTTATGTATTATTCAAAATTACCAAATTGTCTGATTTTTTAGTAATGATTTTTTTATTAGCTTCTAGTTTCTTCAGTTTAACTGGTCTATCTTTTGGATAAAAGATAAAATCCGATAAAATTTAAAATAAGAAAAATAAGTTAACAACACCAAAATTAAATCCATTATGATGTTGTTCAAAGTATTAAGGAGAATACAATTATAAAACAAAATACGAAAGACTCCAAAATAAAACAAATTGGACTGACGCTGGACCACTCATGACCTCACAGTTCTAGAACGCTCCTCCACCTTTCTTTTTTTCTCTCTTTTTCTTTTCTTTTTTCTTTTCTTTATCACTGGTCATTTACTTAGGGCTAATCCCTAATTAGGAATTGAGGGTAAAATGACAAATTTACCACGGTTGACTTTCATCAATTTTCCCAAAATTTCACTATTTTTTTTATATTTTTCTTGAATCCGATTTTTCTAAACATTTTTCTCTTATATTTCAGCTTGAAATTCGGTCTCTAAAACCCTGAATAAAATCTGTAAGTTCGACTTTAAAGGAAAAAATCAAGTTTTAAATTTTTGGTCGGGGTTGGGTGTTACAATTGCAAAGCACAACGTTCATAAAACTGCCAAAAGCTGAGAACTTATCGATGAAAAATTAACTTCTCTATTGACAATTATATTTGGTGTATTATTCATCTTTTACAAATAATTTTAAATTTTTAAAAAATTAGGGAATAGGTTGATTATAAAATGAAGAAAGTCATTAGTAAATAAGCGTCACTTTTGACCAATTGGAGATGTTTAGTGTAAGTCATCAGGTTTGGGGCTTTCTCTCTCTCTCCCCTCCTCCTTTTTTTTAATAAATTTCACACTTCATTGAAATTGTTTCTTTCTTTTTTCTTTTTAAAAAAAAAAAAAGAAAATACTAAATAAGCTTATGTTTTAAAATTAATTACAATATTATTTGAGTTACAAGCTTAAATACTCTATCTTACACAAAAGAGCCATAGAAAGAAAGTGAAGTAGAAGCAATGCTAGACTGAACGAAAAATTATCTTTCTATATATTTCAAAGCACAAACTGATCGTTTTTTGAAATATAAAATTATACCTTTTAGATTTTAAATGAAAATTTATTATCTGCATGAATCATACTAAAATTGTAAAGTCCAGGTACGTCCATATTAGACATTACTTAAACGTGCACATTGTTATAAAGACAACAACTCTTACCTTTATTCTTATCCAAAAAAACAATTGTTACCTGTATGTATCCATGTGAAGTGAAATAATGCTGATCATTAAACGAATTAAATTCATGGCATGAGTTCCAAAAAAAACCAAAAAGATTGGTTTGAAATATTAGGACAATAGCCAATTGCTGAGGCAGTTTTCTAAAAAAAGACAGCGACAGTTTTTTCCCATCCCTCCATTTCTCATGTTTTCAAATGCTTAAATAGCACCTCACCTTGCAGTGGAGCTCACCATTCCTCGGCCAAAACATTGATATCTCTTAGGAATGCCAAAGACTGTGCTGTTGTTTTTGTGTTTGTTTTTATGGGTTTGTTTTGCAACCGATTCTGTGACTTATGATCGCAAAGCCGTGATCATTAATGGCCAGAGAAGAATTTTGATTTCCGGCTCTATTCATTACCCAAGAAGCACACCCCAGGTTTGAATACCACCAACACGAATCATTGGTGCTTTCTAATTCTTTTTCTAAAACTACTTCTGGGTGTTTGTGATTGTTGCAGATGTGGCCGGACCTCATACAGAAGGCCAAAGATGGAGGGTTGGATGTTATAGATACATATGTGTTCTGGAATGGCCATGAACCTTCTCCTAACAAGGTAGAATGGGAAAGTTTTTGTTTTTTGGGTTTAGATTATATTGGTTTTTTGATATTTTGTTTTGCAAATTTACAGTATCATTTTGAGGATAGATACGATTTGGTGAAATTTATAAAGCTGGTTCACCAAGCAGGCTTATATGTTCATCTCCGAATTGGTCCATATGTCTGTGCAGAATGGAACCTTGGGTAACATAAAATGATATTACCAGAATCTTAATATAATTTGTCTTCATGTGGCTCTGACGCTTTTTTCTCTTCAACAATTCAGTGGATTTCCTGTTTGGCTCAAGTTTGTTCCTGGCATTTCCTTTAGGACAGACAATGAACCCTTCAAGGTTAGAAAATTCTGAAATGTCCATAAAATCATGGACATAAATAATTTTATGGTCCATTTTTCTTTAATATAGGAGGCTATGCAAAAATTTGTTACGAAGATCGTGGATATGATGAAGTTTGAGAAGCTGTATCACTCCCAGGGAGGACCTATTATTATGTCTCAGGTAAATTTCAAACATATGAAAAGGAATCGTTGCTTGCAATTTTAAAGATTGTTTATTTGTTTGTTTAATGTTTTATGTGACAGATTGAGAATGAATATGGTCCAACGGAATGGGAAATAGGTGCCCCGGGTAAATCTTACACCAAATGGGCTGCTCAAATGGCAGTAGGCCTTGGCACTGGAGTCCCATGGGTTATGTGCAAGCAAGAGGATGCCCCTGACCCTGTGGTAAGCCATTCTAATCCCTCTGTTATGGCTTACGGACCTACCTATATGCTCGAGTCATAAGTTCATTTCATACCGGGCTCGAGTCATAAGTTCATTTCATACCGGGCTTGAGTCATAAGTTCATTCCATACCGAGCTTGAGTCATAAGTTCATTCCATACCGGGCTTGAGTCATAAGTTCATTCCATACCGGGCTTGAGTCATAAGTTCATTCCATACCAGGCTTGAGTCATAAGTTCATTCCATACCGGGCTTGAGTCATAAGTTCATTCCATACCGGGCTTGAGTCATAAGTTCATTCCATACCGGGCTTGAGTCATAGGTTCATTCCATACCGGGCTTGAGTCATAAGTTCATTCCATACCGGGCTTGAGTCATAAGTTCATTCCATACCGGGCTTGAGTCATAAGTTCATTCCATACCGGGCTTGAGTCATAAGTTCATTCCATACCGGGCTTGAGTCATAAGTTCATTCCATACCGGGCTTGAGTCATAAGTTCATTCCATACCAGGCCAGACTGGAATAGGAATAGGCTTACGAACCTATCTGATTGAGTCATAAATTCATTTCATATCGGGCCAGACCGGTTCCGATTGTATATGCTCATAATTTTTCTTTTTCTATTTTTGGGGTTGCTAACTCAATGGTTAAGTGCGGGTAGCATCTTTTACACATTTCTATGAAGAAACAGATTCGTCCGTCCATACTATCGGTAGAGTTTGTAAGACCGCGACTGATCTTGAAAGGAATGAATGGAAAAAGCAGCGTATCAATGAAAAATTCTAGTAATGTTTTTACCTTACTAGATTAGGCCAAACCTTGTTTGAATTCTTGATGCGAAAAAGTTTGGAATAGGCTTATGGACCTATCTAATTGAGTCATAAGTTTATTCCATATCGGGCCAGACCAAAATAGGAATAGGCTTACGGACCTGTTTTTTTACTTATCTCTCGAACTTTGGGCTTCTATTGAATCGAGACATAGGTTTGATTGTCCAGACTTATTATATAAACTAGTAAATTTATGAATCTTGAGGATAATTCTTCTACCTGGTTCTGCTTCAGATTGACACCTGCAATGGGTTTTACTGCGAAAATTTCAAACCAAACCGGGTTTATAAGCCCAAAATATGGACAGAAGTCTGGAGCGGTTGGTACGTAACTTATCCTTTGTGGATTGGAAGATCAAGGTCTGCTGGAATGGAATGACATTCTTGTCATTTGTTTAATATTCAAGGTACTCTGAATTTGGTGGCCCAAGACCTTACAGGCCAGTCGAGGACTTGGCCTTTTCTGTTGCAAAATTCGTACAGAATGGCGGTTCTATGTTCAACTATTATATGGTAATAAGCTACCGAGAGTGTTCTGTACAGATTGGCCAATTAATGCAAATTATTTCATATCCTTTACTCTTTCAATGTTCTCTCATGTCAGTATCATGGAGGAACTAACTTTGCGCGAACATCTGGTGGGCCTTTCATCGCCACTTCCTATGACTTTGATGCTCCGATTGATGAATTTGGTATGCTTGAGAAATTCTGAAATAGGTTAACAGATGCTTTGATTATTCTGATAATCTTTCTTGAATGTGGCAGGCCTAGTTAGGGAACCAAAATGGAGTCATTTAAAAGAGTTGCACAAAGCTATCAAGATGTGTGAACCCGCTTTAATATCAGTAGATCCTGCCGTTACTTGGTTAGGGAAGAATCAAGAGGTAGCTGATGAAATTAATATCAGCCATAATTGCAATTTTCTTTGAAACAGTGTCTAATATGATTTTTGTTCCAAGGCTCGTGTCTTTAAGTCAAGTTCTGGGTCATGTGCTGCCTTCCTAGGAAATTATGACACATCATCTTCTGCAAGGGTCAGCTTTTGGAATACCCAATACGACCTACCACCATGGTCCATCAGCATCCTTCCTGACTGCAAATCTGTAGCTTTCAACACTGCAAAGGTAAGAAATATTCAAAGTCATTTCTATGTTGAAAGGATGAAATTTGATGCGATGGATATTTACAGGTTGGAGTTGGAAGTTCGCATATTCAGATGACGCCAGTTACTTCATTTGGGTGGCTATCATACAAAGAAGACATCGTTACTCCTTATGCTAATGACACAATAACCAAAGATGGGTTAGTGGAGCAAGTTCATTTGACCTGGGATACAACAGATTATCTGTGGTACATGACAGAGTAAGAACCAATACCCATTTTGTTGAACATTTTGTCGAGAACTGTTGAAAAACAAAATCAATTGTTTATATTTCTCAGTATAAAAATTGATCCAAGTGAAAGCTTCCTAAAGAGCGAAGAATGGCCTCTTCTCACCATCTTTTCAGCAGGCCATGCTTTGCATGTTTTCATAAATGGCCAGCTATTCGGTACATTTTGATGCACATCTTCATAATTTAATAATCTTCCAATCATTAGCTAAGTCATTATTTTCTGAATTTAGGAACTGAGTATGGGAGTTTGGAGAATCCCAAATTGACATTCAGTAAATACGTTGAACTAAAGGCAGGAGATAACAGGCTTGCCATACTCAGTGTTGCTATCGGTCTTCCGGTTAGTTTCTTCATTTCTAATATCCTTATTATTGATTCTGAACTAACTCAACGCTCAATGTCAGAATGTTGGCCTGCATTTCGACACTTGGAATGTTGGCGTTGTAGGCTCGGTGACGTTGAAGGGTCTGCGCGAGGGCACAAGAGACATGTCGGGATATAAATGGTCATACAAGGTACATTACCACATTGCCATTACCAAACCAGTGTAGTACTAATGTTAGAAGCTAGAGAATCTGATTACAAAGTTTTCTGAGAAGGTTGGGTTAAGAGGAGAACTCATGAATCTTCATTCTGTTCGTGGAAGTAATTCAGTTAGATGGGCAAAAGGGAAATGGTTGGTTGAAAAAGAACCCCTCACCTGGTACAAGGTAAGTTAAATTTGTTTTTGTATGGTGAAAAACTTGCTTTGTAACGTACCAAATTGGCAGACCACTTTTACTACCCCGGGAGGCAATGAACCACTAGCTTTAGATTTGAGCACCATGGGTAAAGGTCAAATATGGGTTAACGGTCGAAGCATCGGTCGTTATTTTTCGGGTTATATCGCGCACAGCGGTTGTAACAACTGCACTTATCCTGGAATCTATACTGAGAAGAAATGCCTTACAAACTGTGGAAAGACCTCTCAGAGATGGTATTAAAAGTTACTCATTGTGCACTGATTTATAAATTATAGTGTAGCTATTGGCAATGAATGATGAAGCTTTTAAAATCTCAGGTACCACGTTCCTCGCGAATGGTTGCTATCGAGCGGCAACTTATTGGTAGTTTTTGAAGAATTTGGTGGAAATCCTGGTGGGATTTCTTTGGTTAAGAGAACTACAGTGTGATGATACCCACCCATAAGCATAACCCTTTTGCTTGCTTGTGTACATAGGAATAAATTGTGTTCTTGGGTTCTAAACTTTGATCCCAAATTCAACCCGTTAGGTCCAGTAGTAGTGTTTGCATACAATAAAAGTGTAATAAATGGAATATTTTATGTATTTTTGTTAAATTAAAATATGTATTATGTAATGATTAAATGTTGTAAATTAACCTCTAATATGTTATGAATTATATAAAAGTATATCTTATCTTATTTTTCTTTTGAATTAAAATATGTATGATATAATGATTAAATGATAAATTTAGTGCTCATAGCTTTGAATTTGTTTTTGTGATTTATTCATACAAGTTTATTGAACTTAACCTGTTTTTTTATGGAGTTTTATAAATCATAAAAAAAATTTAAAATTATAAAATTAATTTTTTTTTAATTTTTTATTTTACCAAATTTATAATGTAACCTACAATATTGTAAATTATATAACATTTTACAGTAAAATTATCTTATTTTTGTTAAATTAAAATAGGTATATGATTAAAAGAAGTTTTTATGGAGTTTTATAAAATCATAGAAATAGAATTTTAATTTTAAAAATTATAAAATTAAAATTTAATTTTCGACCAAATTTGTAATTTAACCTACAATATATATTATAAATTATATAACATTTTAAAGTAAAATTTTGTAGTCAAAATTAGCCTTTTCATTTCAGCAAAATAACCCTAAAGTACTCCGTTCCCCAAATCTCTTCCTTCAGTCGTCAATTCCAGTTGACCAGAGAGAACTCCAGATCTCTTTGGAATCAGTTCTTCGCCCCCCACCGGATTTGATGGTGAGTGAAATTGGAGTCGATGGAATCCTGGTCGAATTGCTTTGGCAACAATTCCTTTTGATTTCGATGTTTTTGCCGTTTCGCGTTTTGTAATTCTATGAACCATCCTTTTGCAGGCTCCGAACCCTGTTACGAGTCCCGTCCCCGAAGCCTGGTACCCAACCCTTGCGGTCTTGATGATCGCTGTTGGCCTTATCATTACCGCCTCGTTTTTCATGTAAGTTCTATCGGATCTGTCTCTCTGTTGCTAAATGGAATCTGTTGATGTTAATTATTCAACGTGAAATGATTGGTTTTCCCCCTTTCTCGTTCTTTGCAAGTAGATCAGGGTTTGTTTAGTCTACTTCCAGGCATTTGTTACTTGCTTAACTCTCTTTGATTACAATGGAATTGTTAGAAAATAATTAGTTGTGAAGTTTACAAGTTTCTGATCTTTGGTTCGGAAGTGTGAGAATTTCTTGATCCAATCAAGTATCACTATCTTTTTGTACCATCCACCGAAATTGAGAAACACTGTGAAATTGAAGTCCGAATACGTTGATGTTCATCTATTTCCTTCAGAGATGTGTTTTTTAGGAGGCTTCAGGCTTTTCATCAAACTCACGGTGGGACTAATTTTCATTATCCAAGCCTTTGTTTATACCTTCCAGCAGAAGAAGGCCATTGGACCATCGATAGAAAAGTCCACCGTGCTCTCTTTCACAAGAATTCCTCCATTTAAGGACGTTCAACCTTTAAAAGTGAACAATGGAGGTTAATCCCCGACTCTAGGAAGGTAGACTCCCAAACTACGAGTCCTTTGCTTGACGTAGAGGAAGTTTTTTGTTGTTTTGGGGTTAAGAAATTGTGAAGTTTTCCCCCTTCCCCTAAATTTCCTTTTCTGCCACACTTCAGAATTTTATTTCAAAAGAAAAATGGGGATAAGTACTTCTTTCCTTCAACGAAAGCGATCCTCCAGGAAGAGAATTTAGAGATGGATAGAATTAGTATCTCGATAGTTATCTTTTCCCTTCTTTGGTGATTCATCCAAGGACGCTCTTAGCAACAAGTCTGCTTAGAACATCCACAACAAGCAACAAAAGAAAGAGGGATGAAGGATCCCCTGTCTAAGACATCTTGAGGCCAAAACTTTACCCCTAGGGCTATCATTAATGAGGAAAAAATAAATCACTTTTTTCATGCACATCCACATCCTCCATTTGTTCCCAATACCCTTCTTTTCCAAAACCTTATCCAAGTAATTTCAGTCAACATGATGTAGGCTTTCTCAAAATCAGTTTTATAAACCACTTCTATTTGCTTCTATAATCCTCAAAAGCTTCGTTAGCTATAAGGGTCTGATCAAGAATTTATCTCTCCGCTACAAAATTCCTTTGCGACTTTTCTCCTTCTCTGAATTAAGGCAGACAAACATTTCAGAGATAGAACTATTCAAGATGCCTTCTCAAATAGTTCCTTAGAAACTCCTTCCAAGTTCCCTTTTAAAAAAGATCCCAATGGTCTTGATAAAGAGCCATAGAAAAACCATCAAGAACAAGTGACTTTGCCCTATCACTCCCGAAGACTGATTGTTTAATCTCCCGTAAAGTGAAAGGTGCTACCAAATCATCCCTTTCCCTTTCAGAGACAGGGCTCCGATCAATTCCAATTACAAAAGGTTTAAGAAGCACTTTGTGATCGTAGAGATTAGAGAAGTAAAAGAGAGGACCTCTTCCAAAGCTTCCCATTATCTTTAACTCAGGGCCCAAGTGTGTTCCTACTTCTTCTGCCACTAAGCCCCCTCGTGGAAGAAGGAAGTGTTGCAATCTCCTTCCTTTGCCCATTTAATCTTGGATTTTTGCCTCCAAGTACAAGTTTCTTTTCTGATCAGCCCTACAAATTCCTCTCGACTTTAAAAAAATCAACCAAACAACTCTCTACTTCTGATGCTTTATGGAGTATGGTTTGAGCAATGAGTAAAGTCCCATTTCTCGGGTTTAGGCAGTTTAATGATTTTATGTTTCTGTTTATTGTCACCCTTGACTTGATGGTGACGGACTGTACCCCATCACAGATGTTGATTGTTGCTTTATGTAGTTGTAGCAGTATGCAAGCACAAATGCGTCTAATGGAGACTGATTATAATCTCTCTATTAAGATGATAAGCAATATGAGGAGAAAAATATTGAACTTGATTGATTGGGATTTGTAATTTATCAAATTGATTTTTGCTGTCAAGATCTATAATACAACCAAGTTTCATAATTTTCTGTTGTGGTAGGAGCCGGATGACATTTTAGTATCATTCCAATAGATCAAATGTTACTGTCATCTCGTCATGGAGTCTATTGTTTTCGGGTCGTTCTAACTATATCAGCTATGATTTGCAGCTATGAAGCTACAACTTCTAGGAAAAACCGTAGTCTGGCCACGGAACTTACAAGAGGAGCCGTTGCCTCAGTTTTCTTGGTATGAATCTCTCTGTAGATCTCTTTAATCGGTTATGCAGATTTTCTCCTTCGCACTGTCCGTGAGTGGAGATTATCCTTGTTTTCTGATCGAGTATTGCCAAATTTGATGATGGAACCTGATGTTATATATTTACAGCTCTACGTTGTTGTCTGTTGCAGGGTTTTGGATCCTTGTTCTTGCTGCTTGCTTCTGGTGTTTATGTCTAACCTATTAGAAGAACATGTTGAGAACTTTTTTAATTTAGCGGACTCAGTTTTACATGAATGATGCTGGGCTAGGACTACTTCCGTAAAAATAGTGGTCTATTTTTCCAATGAGGAATGAATATTTTCGATTTTTGTATTTTTTAGAATGGAGCATTATACTCATGCAATGCAATTATGATTGAAGGGATTTTGATTTTGCTGACTCAAAAATGGCAGTTTTATGAAGAAATCAGCTTTCTCCAGAATCAGAATCATTGAAAATGGCAATTGGAAGGAACAAGGTTGGGTTGATATTGCTTGCTTGATTCCACCCCATATGTAGGGACTTGGGAGCGTTCCCAATCCTTGCTAACAAGAATTGTCCCGTAGGTTTGATTTGAGCCCTGTTCTTTAACTTAGCTCCTTTTTGTGTTCACACACACACACACACATACTAAAAAAAGCCAATTTCGGAAAATAAAAAAATAATTGAAAATTTGTTATTATGAAATATGAAACATATTATATAGAAATGATGAGAAAAGGACGTTTATGAAGTGAGGTTTTAGTTTTATGGTTTTGGTCTTTTAAAAATAAGTTTTATCTATCATAGAGTATTTGTTTTGGTACCTACTTTCTAAAGTAGCGGTAGTAATTAATATAGTAGGTTTTAATAACGTTGTTGAATTTTCAGAAAATGTTTCCTTTAGCCTAGAACTTTCAATTTATTTAAACATAATCCATTATTAGTAGTAGATTTCAAATGTGCCCCTTTGAAAATAATAACAAAATTGAATTTTCAAATTATCTTTAGCAAAATTATATAAAAGCTTAATTTTCTTTGCGTCAAATTGAAAGTTTAATATATCGAAAAATGCGGTCATTGGGAATCTTTAGAAACTTCATTTTATGAAATTTCGGAGAGATAAAAAAAGTGACATGCTTTATTATTTATCATCAAGTCGAGATGAATACTATATGGTAGCGACAGGAAATTCGTTGCCGTTGGTATTCAGGAAGAACAAATTGTTCCAACTCGATACCGTCAATAATTATTGACTATTGAATGAGAACAAATTCATCTTCGAAGTATTTTTCCCTTCCAATATTTTTCTATTGGAGCTTCCCTCGTTCCTTTTATCGAACATAATGATGCCAATCGTGCTTTAATGAGTTCTAATATGCAACGTCAAGCCGTTCCACTTTCTCGGTCCAAAAAGTGCATTGTAGCTCAAGATTCAGGGATTGCCGTTATAATAGCTATAATCTATTTATTATTTTAAAAGTCCAAGAATCTATTAAATACAAAATTAAACATTTTAAATTTCAT
The DNA here is from genome assembly GCA_033971965.1 of Cucurbita ficifolia. Classification (NCBI taxonomy): domain Eukaryota; kingdom Viridiplantae; phylum Streptophyta; class Magnoliopsida; order Cucurbitales; family Cucurbitaceae; genus Cucurbita; species Cucurbita ficifolia. Next base: position 3,422,989 of record CM066972.1, read on the forward strand.
TAAACACTATTTAAAAAAAATATATATTAAACGCCCTTTAAAAATTAAAACCATCATTAAAAAATGGACTAATTTACAATTTAACCAATCTTTTTTTTTGGCCTCCGGATACGAATTTAAAGAGTTAACAGTAAGGCAAGAACTAATTGGTACCTTAAAATAATCTAGATTTTGACACGTGTCGAGAAATGGAGCGTAGATGATAAGGGATCATGATCATGATATATTTGTCTGAGATTAGTATAATTTCTGCATACAAGTTGGGAGACTTGGGTGGGGTCGCGTTTAGCCGCGAGAGCAAAAGGATTTAAAGCGAGAAAAATCGGACCCAAGCTCCAGTTAGCTATGGACTCTTCTCAGTCGCAGCAGCAGCAGCAGCAACAGCCTCAGCAACAGCAACCGCAGCTGCAGCAGCAGCCTGTTGTTAAGAAGAAGGAGACCAGAGGCCGCAAGCCAAAGCCCAAGGACGAGAAGAAGGACGAGCAGCAAGCTAAGAAGATGAAGGCTCAGCAACAACCCTCTGTCGACGAGCGATACACTCAGTGGAAGTCTCTCGTTCCTGTTCTTTACGACTGGTTCGCCAACCACAATCTTGTTTGGCCTTCTCTCTCTTGCCGGTACTCTACTCACTCTTGTTCTGTTTTCAAGAACCTAGTGTAATGTAGGTGCTTCTTTCTTTCTTCTTTCTAGGGTTTTCTGTTTGGTGTTAATTTGACTTGGGTTTCTCGTTATTTTTCTTACTTGTTCGAGAAAATCGCCTCCATTGGTTTACTGGATCTGTTGGTTGTGAGTTTTTAGGGTTTTACTATTTGTCCCGCGTCTGCTAATTTGAGCTTGTAAAAACGGGTGGATAAGCTGCTATTGTTATCATATTGCATTGTGTTTATTACTTCGCAGGGTAGGGTTTTTTTTCCCTTTCGCTACCTCTACGGCTAGTTTGGGGATGGGGGTGTGTTTATATGGCGTTTCTTTGATTTGAGTTTGACTCTTTTCTGGGTTTTAGGTGGGGTCCTCAGCTCGAGCAAGCGACGTATAAGAATCGACAGCGACTTTATCTATCTGAACAGGTAAACCACAGTCGAGGTCAAATCTAGTGATTTTTTTTTTTAATTGGCTTTATTGTTTTATATCTTACTGTAATTGTGCATGGGCCTGAACTTATTGGTTAATGATGAAAATTGGGACCGAAACATCATGTGAGGAGAGAAACTAGTTATTTATGAATTTTTGATAGGAGGCTAGAGGTAGAAATGTTCTACATTACGTTGAAGATCGTTCTGTAAGCGTTGTTTATAGTTTTCTTTTTTCATTCCTTGTCGCCAGACCGATGGTAGTGTTCCGAATACACTGGTCATTGCAAATTGTGAAGTTGTGAAGCCCAGGGTTGCAGCTGCGGAGCACATTTCTCAGGTGTTGATCAATTTCAAAATTTAAAGCTCTATGGACTTTTTTCATGCTACTTAATCAATTTATCATATGTTATTATTGTATTTCAGTTCAATGAAGAAGCACGCTCTCCATTTGTAAAGAAGTACAAGACTATCATACACCCTGGTGAGGTATGGATATGAAAATTCTCGAATAATGAAGTATGAAACATATTAAAGTATGAGCTATAATGAAATTCATATAAGCTGTTTGATCCCGTCAGGCAGTATTTCCATGTTTCCATGTGATTATTGTTGCATTATTTTTTCCTATTTGAGTTTTAAGGTTTTTCTCAGTCTCGAACATTTATATTGCCTTCTTTGAATAGTTGTAGCTGTTTGGTTGGATGTTGAAATTGACTGAAAATGACGAGTTGTATTAAAATTCTATTCTATTTCTAATGGTCTTCGTTGAACATTTTTCCAGGTTAACAGAATTAGGGAACTTCCCCAGAATGCTAGAATTGTTGCCACACACACTGATAGTCCAGATGTATGCGTTTTTAATTTTAGTTTCTCCATTATTCCAAGGAGTACATATATTCAACCACTATTGCTTTAAATCTCTTTGGTATTCACCATTCAGGTTCTCATTTGGGATGTTGAGGCACAGCCTAATCGTCATGCTGTCCTTGGTGCCACAAATTCTCGCCCAGATTTGGTAATTCTGCTAAAAACTCAACTGCCTGGACAGTTTGTTGCTATTATTCTAAAGATCGGGCGCATATCTCTTCTCCTTCTTGTTACTACAACCAATGAAGAATACGTGACATTGATGTTGAAACTATGGCTTGCATTAAGCAAAACTGATGTTACCATTTTACTTTTTGGGCTCTGCATCATTATGGCGACTTTCACAAATTGCTGATAAGATGGGAGACGTTATTTATACTACATTGTTTTAGATTCTCATTCAAGCTCTAAACATGAATATGGTGTCAAATGAGAGAGATTCAACTCTGTGCTTCGCTTTTTTTTGGGACTCTGAAACTCTTGAAGCCTCTTAGATTAAAATTTTGGGCCTGGTTGGATCCCGTTGTAGAAGTATAGTGAGATATTGACGTATCCAATGAGTTTAGTTAACTTTCTTACTGTTAAATGCTACAGTCATGGTTGATTTATAGGCTGCCTAATTTATTGTCTTGCGTGTGTAAAAGGTCCAAGAATTTCATAGTTTAAATCTGGGGGAGATTTTCCAAAATTATTATCTAGAGCTGAGGTGGCTTTCCAACCCTGTGACAAGTCGTCTATAAGTGTAGAACTTCTTAAGTCTCATGTTACTCTGCTTAACTATTGTTCAACCTGAAAACTTAAAAGATAAATTCTTCTGGTGTTTGTGACATGCACATTCTAAATTCTCTTATTGTGAAGCCTTCATCGTGCAATTTTGTGTTAACTTATTGTTCATTTGCAGATTCTTACTGGTCATCAAGAAAATGCTGAGTTTGCTCTAGCAATGTGCCCCACTGAACCTTATGTTCTCTCTGGAGGTTGAAAGCTTTCCAGTTTTTTTTTCCTCTTAAACTTGGTCATGCTAATTAGACCCAATGTCAAAAGTTTTTACTCATCTCTATCATTGTTTCAGATTTAGATGTCCCGATTTTTTGATTTTTGATTTTTTGATTTATTTTTCAGAGCCTATCAATTTATTTGCTTTATGGAATTATGACTATCTTATGGTTTTGGGGTGTTACGAATGGGGTTCCATTTCTCAGATGCATTTAATCTTATGGCAGGGAAGGACAAGTTAGTGGTTTTATGGAGTATCCAGGACCATATAACAACTGCCGCCTCAGACGCTGCTGCCTCAAAGTCACCAGGATCTGGTGGTTCTATCATAAAGAAGGCAGGAGAAGCAAATGATAAAACTGCTGAAGGGCCTTCTATTGGGCCACGAGGAGTTTACCATGGCCACGAGGATACTGTTGAAGATGTTACCTTCTGTCCGTCCAAGTAATATCTTAGCTCTGATTTACGAGCCATCCCCGTTTTTATTTTGAGAATTAGCCATATTTGGACGTATGGATGGGCATTTAAAACCCTTTTTTATTTAATGTATATTTAGATAATGAAACAGTACACTAGATGGTGATTTCTAGCTGGGGTGGTAGGATTTTGCATTGGGGATGAGGGTTGGTTTCTGAATAAAAGTAGTGCTCATAAATCTTGATAGAAATAAACCATTAAATTGTGAATAACTGTTGTGTTATGCTGTCTTAACAAAACTGAAAATTATAGGACGACATCAATAAAATTGTGCTGTGTAAACTATTTTAATTCACGCCTTCATGTTCATGTACAATGACTTTTTTCACTTGAGTGGATGTAAGTCTAATTTATAGTGGTCTCTTTTCCAAGTTTAACCAACAACCCCCTCCTTTTATTTGCCTTCTTAAGTGCACAGGAGTTTTGCAGTGTGGGAGATGATTCTTGCCTGATATTATGGGATGCTCGTACTGGCACTAGCCCAGCTGTCAAGGTCATAATTCTCTTGTTTAATTTTCTCTATAAAGGGTTATTCCTTCACGTATAATGTGGAAGTTGAAATGCGTGTTATAGAGCATACATTTGATAAAATTACAAACTTGTCATTCTCCTACTATAAGTAATTTTTTGTGTTTAATTATACTGGCTGATGTTAATAGGATAAAATTTTCATGGTGCTTCTTTGTAGTCGCAAATATTTGGTTGTTCATACCAGTATTGTGCGTGGGAAATCCATCCTGCAGGATGAAATGGATGTCCCATATTCTGATTTTATGTTTCATTGTCAGTATATTTTGGGATTTTTTCTTCATGCTAGTATATCTTTCATTCTGGTTGGCAGGTCGAAAAAGCACATAATGCTGATCTTCATTGTGTTGATTGGAATCCCCATGATGATAATCTTATCATAACAGGGTAAATTTTAATGTCTTATATTCTTTTTATACTAATGTTAATGGGAAAATGAGGTCTCATTTCTTTATACAAAAAATAAAATAAATATACAGAGATAGGGAGTGAGTAGAAATATCAAACAGTACTGTGGTCTTACTGCTTTTTGACCCGACTTAATTAGGCCGCCTTGTACCATTTGGTCTCATCATTTGATTGACATTGCATTTAGAATTTAGGAAAATGGAATTTGTGAGGTGATGTACACTGTTCACATATTAGTTATATGTTTACACAAATTTCTCTTCAGTTCAGCAGATAATTCTATTCGCTTGTTCGATCGTCGTAATCTCACTTCTAATGGAGTAGGCTCACCCATCTATAAATTTGAGGGCCACAAAGCTGCTGTTCTTTGTGTTCAGGTATTCTTTTTGTTTTAATCTGATTATGTCTTGTCTTATTACTTCCTAGTTTTATTTGAAATGCTTTTGTTATTAGTTGAGATCATGCATACTGGTTCATGTGTATTTACTCAGTGGTCCCCAGATAAATCATCTGTCTTTGGAAGTTCTGCAGAGGATGGGCTGTTAAATATTTGGGACTATGATAAGGTACACCGTTTTGAGATTAAAGCCATATTTTATTTTTTTATAGGGTTCATTTGATGCTGGAAGTCAGGGTAGTAATATGTTAAACTTGAAGATCTGATTCCATAAACTTCCACTACATCTGGCTGATACTTTTTAGCTAGCATATGTGATATGGCATGTTTATTAATTTGTCTTTTGATTTCTATTGGATATTTTGTAGTATAGATTCTCATGTTCTTTGTGGTCACAACATATATGCATTCCAGGTTGGTAAAAAGACAGAACGAGCTACAAGGACGCCTGCTGCTCCTCCAGGCTTATTTTTCCAGCATGCTGGGCACAGGTTTAAAATTGTTACTGCCTTTCTTGGTTTTTAGCATGAACTTTGACCCCCCCCCAAAAAAAATAATAATAATAAAAATTAAACTACCAGTTTTTTCCTTTATGGGAACTGCAACTTTTCTGCCGACCAATTCCCTGTTTCTGGGCTTCTTTTTTTCGTTTGCTTTTGGTTACTGCTTTTTGTCATGTACTAGTGGTTAAGCAGAAAATATTGTACTTCAATGTATACGTCCTTCTCATATGACCTTTTTGTCACATCCAGGGATAAAGTCGTTGACTTCCATTGGAATGCTTCTGATCCGTGGACTCTTGTCAGTGTATCTGATGATTGTGATACGACTGGTGGAGGAGGGACGTTGCAGGTCCACCAACTCTCTCTCTCTCTCTCTCTATCTCTCTCCCCTTCTCCCCAACACCACCACCCACCCACACACATAAACACAAAGAGAAAAGAAATAGAATTGTATGGTTTGTGAGGGTAGGATTCAAGAACGAAATTAGCATGAAAAAGGTTTGCACCCTTTTAAGCAAATACAAGGACCATGAACTTTTTTCGCTAGGTTGCCTACACTGGATAGGGTCGGTTTTATTGTTGGTTTGGGGTTGGTAGGAGGGGTGCTAATTGTCTCTTGAACTTTTTATGAGTTGCAGATATGGCGCATGAGTGATCTAATTTATCGGCCGGAAGATGAGGTGTTAGCTGAGCTTGAAAAGTTCAAATCTCACGTAATTGAATGTGCTGCAAAGCCTTGAGAGCTTCGTGAAGCTTTCTACCTGTGTTTTCTTCAGACAACACACTAGGTTGTAGATCTTGTCGTTGTCGTAGGATTTGAATTCTAGTTTATCTTTAGTGTTTTATTTATCTTTAGTGTTTTATTCTTTTCTTTTTTTGCCCTACTTGTGTGCAAGTATTTGGAATATCCGGCGCTCTCACTACCATTATAGTAGAATGAATATGGCCTACCGGGTCACCATCAATGAATTGAATCATCTTGTTTACTTAGAATACTTGGAGAATTCTTTAAATTGGCTGTTTAAACTCAGCTGGGATTCTTATTTCTACCTGAACCAACTTATTTAGCCAATCTTTACCCCCCTAATGTGTATGTTATTTTAATTTTGAAGTGTAGTGGATACTATATATGATATTACAGGTCAGAATATGTGAAAAAAAAAGGAAAAAACTGAACGACAATTCCAACAAGATGTTGCATATATCATTGCAAGCTTCTCAGGAAAGCCAGTTAGTCCAAATTGGTTTGTGTTCATGTTTAGGGAGTATGGGATAATCTAGGCATTCCATGTTCACTCATGCTACTTCTCGAGTATCTTCTCATTCTTTGCCAAAAGTTTCTTTTGCTTTTCTCGATTCTAAGAGGCTCGGAACTGAAGCATCTTCTGAGTGATCTTGATTCTTGCATTCCCATATCGTTGGAAGTATTTAACAAGTCTGAAACTGAGAGACGTGTATCGATACCATCAAGACCTGAAATTGAGTTAGGTACTAAATATTCACTATGAAAAGAGTCTAGCACGAGTTTTGAACTCGAAGCTTCATCATTCATATCCACAGATGAATTCTTTGAGCTTGAATTAGTTTGCGAGCTTGTTTCTCGAACCTCATCACATTGGTTGCATACTAGTTTCAGTGCTTGAACGACCTCACCCATGAAAGGTCGGTGTGACACCTCTGGTTGCACACACATTGAAGCAATGGCTGCAACTTTTGCAATGTTTTCAAAAGGAACATTGGAATCTAGTGATTTATCAATTATAACATCTAGACCTTCTTTGCTTGTGAGGAGTGGACGAGCCCAAGCAACGAGATTTTCTTCACCGGGTGGTTGAGACATATCAACTGGTTTCCTACCCGTTAATAGCTCAAGCAGAACAACTCCGTAACTATAAACGTCACTCTTCACAAGTAGATGGCCAGTCATCGCGTACTCTGGAGCCACATACCTGAGCACACAAGGAGAGACAATAAGTCAAGTCAGAAAGACATGGAATAGAAAAACGAAAGAAAACAAATCCATAGCAATCTCATTATTATTATACATATTTGGGGTACATAGTTGATGAGGATATGTCAAGAGTTGCTACTCCTTAAGTTGAAATCAAGAATAGACGTTTACTCTAAGACTTGAATGTAATCAAGTTTGCTATAATTCAGGTAAGCTTTCAACATCTATTCAAGATTTTCAGGATTCAAGTAACCTTGTGTAAGCGAAAGTGGCTGTAAAATGTCAAAATCTTAGCCTAGTTTAACTTAATTGCACTTGTAATAACATGTTCCAAACTCTATTTTGTAGCTTTTTATAGTGGGCTCAAGCTGAGACTTTGAGATCTCACATCGGTTGGAGAGGGGAACAAAACATTGTTTATAAGGGCGTGACAATCTCTCCCTAGAAGACATATTTTAAAAACCTTGAGGGGAAGCTCGAAGGGGAAAGTCCAAAGAGGACAATAACTGCTAGCGATGGGCTTGGGCTGTTACAAATGGTATCAGAGCCAGATACCGGCCGGTGTGCTAGCGAGGACGCTGGCGGGGAGTGGATTGTGAGATCTCACGTCGATTGGAGAGGGGAACGAGTACCAGCAAGGACGCTGGGTCCTCAAGGAGGGTGGCTTGTGAGATCCCACATTGATTGGGGAGGGGAACGAAAAATTCTTTATAAGGGTGTAGAGACCTCTCCTTAGCAGATGAGTTTTAAAAACCTTGAAGGGAAGCTCGAAAGGAAAATCTCAAAAAAGACAATATCTGTTAGCGGTAGGTTTGGGCTGTTACAGAGACAACATGCATACATCACTGCAAGCATGCTTAAGTGAAGACTGTGACAACTAAATTAACTACCACAACCTCAACTTGGCTCTTTACTATATTTGGCAGAGTGAAATCTAAAAGAACTAATAACGTTCAAGAGGAAGGAATGCAATACCCGAAAGTTCCCATGACATGAGTTGTTATGTGTCTGCTTTCCTCATCTGTTGCAGTTCGAGCCAACCCGAAGTCGGAAACTTTTGGTGTAAAATCATGTTCTAGTAAGATATTACTCGATTTGAAATCTCGATGTATGACTCTAGGACTCGAATCCTCATGTAGATAGGATAAACCCCGAGCAGCGCCCAGCGCTATCTTCATCCTGGCACCCCAATCAAGTAGGCCAGTTTCCTTATCTATACCTGACAGAAAAGTATAGAGAAAAATGAAACCATGTTGCTTAAACTACGAAGGAAACGTATGAAGATCACTTTCTTACCATGTAAATGAGATTCCACACTGCCATTTGGAATAAGTTCATAAACCAGGGAGCAGTTATGCTCCTCAGTACATATTCCAATCAACTTGACCAAATTTCTGTGGTGGAGGCGGCTAAGCATTTCAACTTCAGCCAAGAATTCTCGACCGCCCTGATGATCATCTCTCTTGAGAACTTTGATTGCTACTTCGATACCATCTTCGAGCGTGCCACTGTAAACACGTCCAAACCCACCCTCCCCTAGTATTCTTGAAGGATCAAAATTATTTGTGGTTCTCTCTATGTCAGAAGCACTGAATATCTTGGCTGATCCTGAATATGAGGCAATGCTATATCCAACGGATAAAGAGGCAGAACTAGGCATGGTTGCCATAACTGATCCACCGGCACCTGCAAGATCGTATAAACTTAAAAATGCTACAAGAGGATAGAACCACCGTTGGAGGCTGCATAATTTGGCAATCCATGTTACCTGATGGCTTATTGAGGGCGGATAACGAAACATGTGGATTTGGATTTGCATCATTGTGTGTAAAGAGCAAAATCCAAGCAGTAACAAGACATAAGCCCACTGCAACAGTAGTTGATAGGGTGATGATAGCAATCATGCCATCACTTATTCTATCTTTTGGCTGTCTGTTGTGCACATCGACACCGACGGGTTTTACTGTCCTCGCATCGTTAGTATTAGTCAAATGAGGCTCATTATCTAGCCCTGAAACTCCAGGAGGGGGCGATCGAGGCAAACCTGGATATCGAACGTATAACACTTCATAGTTCCCGAAATAGTAAGCTTTGATAGAAACTTTTTTATGCCAAAACCTTTGGTAAGTCAAAAAGGCTGTAGTATTGTCAAATTTTTCCCCAAGTGGGACTAAGTCAATAAGGGCAACAGTCTTGTCTGGTTGCTGATGAGCTGCATTGGCCTCAATAACACGAACTTGACTTCGCTTTACATATACTCCAGAAGCAATTTCAGCAGCCAGCTCTGAAACTAGAGGGAAGAAGGTATACAGGGGAACACTGAAACGAAGTCGAACTTGTATGGGCCGAACACAACCACAGGGGGATCCTGGGGGAGTATTTGTATACGGGTCGGTGCATAGGGTAGCCGAACAATCTAGAAAAGACAGTGGAACATGTTCTTGAATACTAACTTCATTTGTTTGTAATCTAGATGAGAAGAAACTTAAGTGGACATATACCTTCATTTGGCTGTTCAACATCATGAGAGTGTTCCATGTCATTGTGAGGGGAAGGAGCTTCATAAAAGACACTAGAAAATAAGCAACAGGGAGAGAGTTTGTTTGTTCAAGAACAATTTAACTGAAAGGTACTTTTCCAGGATACCTTCTTCCGGGGAATGATTCAGAGGTGGTAATGCATTATTAGGGGAAAGAGCTACTGCTGGAGAGATATAAGGCTCTGGAACATCAAATTTAACCAATCAAACAAGGAATTTCAAGTAGATAGGATCAACCAACCATGAAAATATTCCATGAATGAAGTTCAAAAACCTAGATCCAGACAGATCACATTGTTATTTCTCCATGATTCTGTATAGTTTTGACTAAAATCTTCGGTGTGTGAATGAACTAAGAATTGGATTAAACTTCAAACAAGAACAGCAATTCCACTAGATCAACTCAAGTTCATTCAAATCTCAACTACTCAGATTGTAAAATCCAAATGCGAATAAGGAAGAAATTTACCTGCAATTTCCCGAAGCTCGGAAGCATGAACAGTGACCAAAAGAATCAGTAGGTGAAGAATCGTTGGAATCAGAACCTCCATCCCATACGAACTCAAACGACGACAAATTTATTCAACATCGAAGAAACAGATTCAAAGGAATGAATTAGGGATTTAAAACATGAAGAAGCAAGAACAATGAGGAGGAGGTTGGAAGGAGACGACCCACAAACAGGGCGATGTATTGAAAAACCCAGAGCTCTGCGAAGCATCCGTTTTCAATGAACGAGGGCTCCACATTTTGCACAACTTAGAGGTACCCATTAACCTAAAGAACCGTTTCTCTGAAAGAAACTGACGCAAAATCTCTATATTGGTTTCCAAATATTTACACCCAACTGAAGAATGAATGAGACCCTGTTCTTATTTGGTTCTTTTTTCCAATTTTTTCAACTGGGAATCAAATTTTGTTTCCGGGTTTTTCATAATCGAGATTGGTGCTCTGATTTTCTGCTTGGTTCTCAGAGCTTTTCTGTTCTTCCGCCATTTTTACGGATACAATGTTATTTTATTCTACTTTTTGTTTAAAAATTGTAGAAATTGGACTCTCAAGTTTATGCATCTTCATAACTTCAACGACCGACTTAATATCTAAATTGATGGGCTCAAAATTCTTCACTCAAATCGTTGCGGAAAGAACAGTTTTTTTTTTTTTTTTTTTTTTTTTTTTTTTTTTTTGAATGCGGAAAAGAAAACGGTTTTCAATTAATGATCATTTATAGCAAGATTAAACTGGATAGAGTAGTTAATAGTTTTCCTTTGCTTAAAAAATGTTAGGAAAATATAAATTATTTCAAAATTTTAAAAATTTAATGAATTTTTTAAAATATACAAAAGAGTATTTTAATCTATAAACTTTAATTTGTTTATATGACAAGCAATCTAGCAGCATTTGTCTCAATCTGGTTGTATCAAGGCAAAAATATCGTCTTCACCGGTGCCTACACCCCACTCTCTATTTCAGACGTTGGTAGATTTCTTTTTTTATCATTTCGTTCTGTCAATGTTGTTCCATCTCAATGATGTTGCGTAAGTTCTTGAAATTAGGCTCGATTGGACAACTTTGTAATGATCGCCAAAGCTATTCCATCTTTACTGTATAAATTCACGTAAAGTAGTTGATAGTGATACAAACACATAAATCGCCCAAATGAACTGCCTTTTGAAGTTCAATATAATCGAGCTCAAATAAATATAACTCAACACTAATTGACATTATCTCATTTTCTTATATTAAAGGTTTGAATTCTCGTCCCATGCAACAAAGAATAGGAGTGTTGTTTGTTGTAAAATAAGATTATATATATATTTTTTAAAAAAATTCATACAAAGAGTTGAAAAAAAGGGTTAAAAAGGTGATAATTCAAACATTAGCAATAATGAATAAATTAAAGAGTCATTAATTCTCTCCCCACCAATACCAAACTTTGGCAATCATTAAACATATTATCATTTGACCATTCAATTTATACCTTAATTATTCAACCATTCCCTCCTTCCATTACTCGAAACCCAAAATAAAAATAAAAAATAAAAAATAAAAAGTGAATATTGGGTGACTTATAATTGTTTAAATGGCCCAAACCATATCAAACAGCCCAAAAGGCCTGTTGGCCCAATTTACTTCAAATGGACCTGGGCTAACAATGGCCCAGCCCATATCAACAGCCCAAAAGGCCTGTGGCCCAATTTTCTTCAAATGGATCTGGGCTAATCGGATGGCCCAAACCATATCAAACAGCCCAAAAGGCCTGTGGCCCAAATTTCTTCAAATGGATCTGGGCTAATCGGATGGCCCAAACCATATCAAACAGCCCAAAAAGCCTGTTGGCCCAATTGACTTGAAATGGACCTGGGCTAACGAATGGCCCAGCCCATTTCAATTCTGAAGCATCACTGTCCTTCGAACAAAAAGGAGAATTTTAACGTGGTTTCCGACTTCGTTATGTAGTTCTTAATTTGTTTAATTTTTACACATGATTATATTTCTCATTAATTTTCATTTTAAAAAATTTTAAAATATTATTAGTACTTTAGGTTGATTATATTATATAAATAGTCACTGGAAATTTAGTCATTAATAAATAAATAAATAAGTTGTATCCGATTTATAGAAATAAATAAAATTGAGTTGAAAGTAAATATTTAAATAAATAAATAAGAGAATATCGTAGGTGAAGATTTTTGTTTGTTTTTTTAGCATTAAAAAGGTAATTTTGAGACATTGTCAAAGATTATGTGTAGGATTTTGTTGTCCGATCATAGGTAGATATTATTATACTGACAAAATCTTAATAATTAATGTTTGATTTGATTTTTTATTATATGCTCATAAATCTACTTAGTCTCACCATCCATATGCATCTTCAATGTTTTTCCTTTTTTGTTTTTTTGTTTTTTTTTTATAAAATAAAATAACATTAAATATTGAAGAAATATATGAGTCTACGCATCCAAATAGTCAATCAAAAGGTACCATATCATAAATATTTGAAGAAAATGGAGCTTAAATTATTTATTCATTTATAGAAAATAATAATGTTTATAGAGAAATGTTTGTAATTTGGATAATATTGCAAATTGAAAAATGAAATTTATAGTAAAGTCAAATATTAGTCAGTATCATAGTATATAAAGGTGATATGATATCATGAAAAAGTGGATGTTTGTGAAGAGACTCTATGTCACTTCGGTCCCACATTTTCATAAATCTTCCGAGCTTAAATATAATATTTTTATATGAAACTTTCTCGTTTAGAGTTTAAAACTAAAACTCAACGAATTTAGAACAAACAATATCATATTATTATGGAGACGTTTGTTTGCAAGCTTAAAAAGTAAAAGTTAGGTTAAATTTGATGAGATAGCGACGACCAAATGAATACCAAAGTCATGCATGTGGAAAACGGGCAAATAATGATATTTTCTTTTTATGAGATCCCACATCGGTTAGAGAGAGGAATGAAGCATTGCTCATAAGGTTGTGAAGTAGACGTGTTTTACAAATTGTAAGACTCATGAAGATAAGTCAAAGCTGATAATATCTGCTAGCGGTGGACTTGAGCTGTTACATTTTCAAATATACAAACAAATAAGACAATATATTAGATTCGATTTTGGTGACCCCATTTGATACTCTATATTACGTAAATCAACGAACATACGCAGATCTTGTTTGTCATATCTTTAGATTCTTAATTTCTTCTAGAAGAAGAGGAAGAATAAGAAGAAAGATATCTTGGGTAAGTCTTCCATAAAATCTTGTATGTTTGCCATTATTTTGTTAGAACATGGACATTGGCCTCAATCTTGTGCCTACCCTAATAAAGTAGCTAGCTTTTAGAACTAAGACAAAGACAACGACAAAGACAAGACTTGGGATTGCTTTGTAATCTAATCCCATCTTTTTTGGATTTGGACCAAATGGGTATTTCACTTTCATTCTAGATTCCCTACCAAGATTTTCTAACCCAATAATCTCCAATTTTTTCAAAGATATGATGATCTTTTTTGCTACACAAGCAACCATATGACTTTGACTTCAATTGCTTATTCCGAACCAGTTAGTCTTCGAAGCAATCGAGTCAATGCTATAAAGCTACTTCCAATCCGCTCATATCGGTCAAAAGTAAGGTTAGGTATAACTTTTATAACCCATAGTTTAGTTAGTCATTTCGTTCTTAAATATGAAATACGTCATACTTTATAAAAAATAATAATCGAATCTCTAGTGTCACGACTTCTTTATACCAATACTAATATCCAGTAGGACTTGAATATAAGCTAACGTGTATAAATTTCTTTAGAAGGATCGAAAAAGGAGAAAATAAAAACGCTCGAAATAATTATAGACGTGGAAGTGGAAAGGAAGAGGGTTTGGGTAATATAGATATAATGGACACATCCAAAAGATATCACATCATATTCAAAGATTTTTTTTTTGCTTTTTTTCCCATCTCTTCATGAACCAATATTTTGCTGTCCAAATTCGGTTGATCTCATAACTTTGTCTAAAAAAATATATGCTATGAATATTCTTCAACTATATATGTATATATTAATGTAAGTGGGTCAACTTATTATATAAAAACGTTTTTCATGCACTTTTTATTTATTTATTTATTTATTATTTATTGGGTGAAACATGTGACATAATTTAAGGATATGAACTACCCCTATTGATTTAGGATAGGTTTGAGACAGCCTAGTTTTTAAACTGGTTTTTTGTTTCGTTATTTTTAATAAAAATGGTGTGCAAAATGTGTGTTTATATATATATTATAGAGTATTTTGACTTGTTTTATTTGGAAAAAAATAAATTGTTATATTCATTCCTTCATGTGGAAATTAATATGATTTTTTTTTAATGAACTTGGTATACTATGTCCTTCCATCATAAATAGTTTTGAAAAAATAATAATAAAACAACCCTACATTTATCAAATAATAAATATGTATTTTTCATAGACAGACAGACATCGAAATAATATGATAAATTTGTTCAAATACATTTTTAAAGTACCATTTGGGTTAAATACAAATCGAGATCAAGGGAACAAGACACGTAACTAAATACAAATCAAAACACTAAAAAGACTGACGCTCCTTAAGAACTTTCATCCGCTAGTCGATATTGTCCACTCTGACTTAAGTATCATCATCAACCTCACAGTTTTAAAACGCGTCTATTATGGAGAGGTTTCCATACCCTTATAAAGGAATGTTTCGTTTCTCTCTTCAATCGATATGAAATCTCAGTTTAATTGAGTGCTCTACATTCCATCACGTGTAAAGAGTCTGGGGCATATTTGCACAACTTAGAAACATAAAACATGTCCTACACGACAGTTAAGTTGAGGAATACTTGTAGTATGTAGGCTACACGAATGTTCAAATCTCTCATTTAGAGGAGAAGTTAGGTAACACCAAATGCATATATATAAATATACGACATTAAATTTATCCTAAACGAAGAAGTAAACATAAGATAAGAGAGATTAATTAATTAAACATAAATTAATGAGAGAGTTAGGCCTTATTTGTTTAGAACTAAAAAGGCAATATTTCAGGGGAAAAAGCTAGAAATTGGGTTGGTCGGCCACGCATGTTCGAAATTATATATAAATATAATTTTATTAAAATAATATATTGAGTTTTAACACCCTTTTCCCTAATCATTTTGTTCTTCCATAATAATTAATAATAATTAACGAAACAAAATGCCTCCATTCTAGTTGACAACATCCTTTTTTATAATTTTATAATTCTTAATTTCGTGGACATAATCACATTTTTAAAAATAATAATAGTATTTTTAATAAATAAACTTTTTAGTATTATACGAATTATGATCTAAGGGGACAGGCCCCCCACGTGCCTTCTTAACTTACTATTATTATATCCCACATTTATACTTTAAATGCAATAATTATGGCTGCCACCTCATATTTTAATTCTAAAAAATATTATGGGTTAAGTATATTATTATTATTTAATAATCTTTTTGATGTATGAAGCTAACAAAATTTATACGAGGAATACCCTAAAAAAAGACAGACAGACAGACAGGATAGTATAATAATAATAATAATAATAATAATAATAAATAAATAAATAAATAAGAGTTCAAGGGTTGAAAATGTTCTGTCCTGGAGACAGAATCATTTTGGGATCAAACTCTTTCTTCTTCTCTTGAATCCTTTTCCATTTTGATCCATAATGATTCTCCCAATCTTCTTGTGTTTTGTAATGAGGAAGATACTGCTTGATCTTCATATCAACACTGTTGCAGAACCTTAATATCTCTTTGTTTTCCTCGTCCATGGCTTTCCAATCATCGAACCCGCTTGAATTCAAAAACCCTACCGCGTAAAACACGTCTTCGTCTGGTATAACTGCCGACATTTTATCATTCCACCTGTTTGTTTTTCGTCAAACTTTAATTAGTCGATCGTGTTGATAAAAATGAAGAGATTTGAAGAGATTTAGTAATTACTTGCTCCTATTCATCGGGTAGACGAGTATAGGTCCTGTTATAATTTTACGTTTGAGAACGATATCCTTGAAAACACCCGAATCAAATTCGGCAATACGGGATTTGGGTACGAAGAGATTTAGCCATGGATGAGGAACATCCCATAACCCATGAGACCGAAGACTCAATTCTCCGCCTCGAACCCTATTTAGGAAATCAACGTATGATACATCCTTCTCGAACTTGTACCCAGGTAAAAAGTTTAGCCCGTCAAACAATTCATCGAGTTCCTACATAAATGAGAAGAAACCAGCGTTTAGATCAAACCCTAAACGATGAAAATAGTATGGATGCGAGGATGATTACGATGAGTACCTTATCGATACTATCGGGAGAGGGATGATCGTAATATTTGGCGACTTCCAAACAGTAAATAATGGAATGTTGATTAATCAATGAGACGATTGTGGAGTGATGAGAAGGTGGAAAAAAGGAGGATCTCCAATTGTTTGGGGGACCATCATGCATTAGAAGCAAACCCTCTAAATAGTCCAATGCTCCCTTTTGTTCTCTTCCATTGATTGAGATTAATAGTTCTTGGTCCTTTGCAAATTCGCTAAAATTACTGTACAACATTCTAACCCATTTAACCTAAAAAAAATTACGACAGACAGTACGATTGTTAGAGACATACAAATTTTTGAATTCACATCTAATGATTATTAAAAGACAGGCTCGTACCTTGTTTGGAGCTTGAAATAAGGGAATCCTAGCTCGAACAATGATTCCAAATTGGCCTAAACCACCAAGGGCTGAATGGAAGAGCTCGCAATTCTTTTGTGGTGAACAGTTTACAAAATCTCCTTTACCTACAAAACACACATGCAAATAATATCAAATTATGTCCTCTTTTTTTTGTCCCTTTTGATCCTTCATACACAACAATACCTGTAATGATGTCGAGTCCAATAACATTGCTAATTTGCGGGCCGTATCGAAACGTCTGGCCACTAATGCCAGCATTCGATAACGTCCCGCCGACGGTGAGGTAAAGATAATCGGTCCACGACACCGGTGCAAGTCCATGTTCGAGAGTGGCGTTGAGGACATCAATCCAAAGCTGCTCGCCACCGACATCGGCGAAGTATCCCGTGGAGGGGTTGCCGGAGATAGCAATTCGGGTGTTGTTGTTATTATTATTATTCATGGAAGTCATCTCGACAACTACACCGTTTGCGGCCATTGCCTGGCCGTGGACGGAGTGGCCACAGCCCTTGGCGGCGATGTTGAACGGAACGGGAATGGAATTGGCGAGTTTGATTAAGCAAACGATGTCGTTTATAGAGGAAGGGAAGAGGACTCCAGCCGGTGGGTTGGAGAACATGTGGCCGAAGTCGGTGGCGGCGGCGTTGAGAGCGGCGGGGTCGTAGCTGAGATTGGTGGCGACGGTGAGTTCGTGGTGGTCGGGGAAAAGGGTTGCCGGGAGAAAGTCGATCCAGGGTTTGGATTTGTCAATGGAGGATTTGAAAAGCATGGCTACGATATAAGCCATTTTTAGACTGAGATGTAATTGAGTTGGCGAGGGAAAGAAGAAGCCAACGCATGTACTTATAGGTAAAGTTTTATCCACTGTGGGGTCCATTTTTAGCCAATCATAACCGTTGGATTATGATCTACGGTCCACATCAGTCAAGTTTGGTCAATCTGCATTACACCCAATCCCCCAAGACCTCACAAACATTCTTTAAATTTCCCACATTTTAATTTTTTGAGAATAATAAGGTTAACTTAATCATTTGTAACAACGCATCTAGATATTTATAAAATTTGACTAAACGGTAAAAATAAATTTGAAATTGGATTAGACAAACGGAGATCGGATGGAACAAAATGGATCAGACTCGATGCGTTCACGTACAGGCCCACACGCAGGACCACACAGGCATATCGTACCGTGTTTGCATCTTGGTCCACGATTCATTTTTTGTTTTTTTTACTAAAATTATAGAACTTCTTACAACGAATTCAACAAGGTGAGAATCATGGAAAGTTAACCATCGTTCATTGATTTTAAATTACGAACCTTAGGGTTATAATGGTAATAAAGAAAAAGAATAGAATAAAATAATTATAAAGAAAAGAAGCTTATGAGATGTGTATAATGTGAAAAAGGGGGGAGACATGGAGAATATTATTGTGAATTGTTGGATCTTTTGGGGGCTAAAATGGGACTAAACAAATTTTTTTAATTGGATCTAATTAATTAACATTGCTCCAGCGGAGCGCGAGGGGGGGAGCCCGGAAGACGAGGAAGGCACGGAGCCGCGGCCGACGGAGCGGAGAGAAATACCTGAGGGAGGAGCCGAGGCGCAGAAGCCGCGGGAGACGGAGAAGTCGAAGGCGGGGTGCGGGAGCATATCCACTGGCGAGTGCAGGAGGTGGGCGCAAGCACGCGGGAAGAGAGGCAGGCAGGAGGGGCAACCAACAGAGCGGAGAGCGGAGCAGCGAGACAGAAAGCGCGCCGGCAGAGGAGGAGCCGGAGGCGCAAGAGAGGAAGCGGAGGCGCGCACAGAGAGAGCGAGAGTGTGAGAAGAGAGGAACGACCGCGACTCCGTCGGCTAAAGACCGAAGAGGCAGCGAGAGAACGCACGGGAGGCAGGCATGAAGGACCAGCGGAGAAGAAGGCCAGCGGAGAGAAGAAAGCGGCCGATGAGCCCGCAGGGCCGAGGCAGCGACGAGCCAGGGACAGGGCCCCGGGGCCGAGCGGCGGGAGGTAAGGGGCCGTAGCCGAGAAGGCCGGCGGGCGGAGAGGACGAGGGGAGCCCGCCGAGCCAGGAGCGGAGGCGCGAGAGCACGGGGAGGGCGCAGACCGAAAGGGAGTGGGTGGAAAAAAAAGGGGGGGGGGGGGGGGGGGGGTGGGGAGGGGGCGCGGAGCACCCGCGGGGAGGCGACGGCCGAGAGAAGGACGGGCCAGGAGTGGTAAACCCCCAGGCGGCGGGAAGGGGGACCCGCAGACGGGGCGGAGAGGCTGGGAGCACTCGGAATGCGAAGAGGTAAACTGGAGAGGAGGCGACGCGCGAGCGCAGGCGGAGAGAGACAGAGCAGTCGCCGGGAAGCGAGCCACGACGCGGACAGCAGACGAGGGAGGCGAAGAGCTGCCGGCGGCGCGAGCACGAACGACGGGGGCACGGCTGCCCGGGGGACCGGTGGAAGGCGTAGGCCAGGGAAGCAAGGCGCACCGGGCGGAGAAAGAGGCAGAGAAAACAGCCGGCCGAAGACAGGGAGCGGGCCGCACGCGAGGCACGAACGACGAGGGAGTGCGCGGAAGGAGAGAGGAGGGGCAGCGGCGGGCAGGTCACGAGCCCGAAGCAGCTGGCAGAAAGAGGCAGGGCGACATGCGCACACGAAGCGCGTCCTCACCCGACAGAACGGACGGCACGACCGGAGGGGCGTGACCCGAGGCGCACATCGGCGGTAGAGGCCGGCCGAAAGCGGGCAGAAGGAGCAGATCAGCGAGAGACAGCGCGAGAAGGAGGCCGCGCTCGAGGCCCAGAGGGGAAAAGGGTGGAAGAGGACGGGAGAGGACGGCCTAGGAGTGCTCGAGCGGCGGAAAGGGGGCGCCGGCGCAGAGGCGCCGGCGGAGAGAAGCAGGGAGCACCCAGGCGGGCCGCAGGAACGTGCGGAACGAGGACCGGGGGGATAAGAGAAGGCAAGCCCGTACAGTCGTCAGGCCGGAGGCAGCGGCGCGGTGGACAGGACGAACGCCCGGAGCCGGGGTAGAAAGGACGCGAGAGGAGAGCGGGGGCGACCGCGACGCAGGGGAAAGGCGCACGAGCGCGGGAACGTCAGAAGCCACCGGGGACCACCCGGTCAGGCGGGGTTTGGAAGCGCCGGACGAGGCGAACCGTCGCAGGGCCACGAAAAAAACGGCGAGATGAGAGGGGCCGGCGGGTCGACAAGAAGGAGGACCGGCGGGGCACTAGAGGCCCCAGCCGGGGAGCAAAGAAGCCGGGGGAGCGCATGAGAGTAGCAGCCCAGCCGGCGGGCCGGGCGGCAACCGGGAGCGAAGGGCACAGACGCACCGCGAGACGACGACGAAGGGGGGAGGCAGAAGAGGGCGGGCAGGGCCAGCGCGGGGCGGCGCAGCCGAGCCCGGAACGGAGAGAGGGACCCGGCGACCCGAGAGAAGAGAGCGCAAGCGAGCAGCTGGGGAGAAGCTCGCGTCGCAAGGAGCGGCAGAGTCAGGATCGGAAGCGGTGTGTCCGCGCCGGTTGCGCGCATCAAGCAGAGCGCGCCGACGAAGGCGCGGCGACCGAGTCAAGAGTAACCTCGCCGTCCGAGGCCCGCTCGAACGCCATCCGCGCGTGGTAGGTGGAGAGCGCTCGTCCCCCGGCGCGGGAAAGGGGAGAGGGGACGGGGAGCGCCGCGACGCCCCGCCGGAGGAGACCTAAAGCGCAGGAGACCACGACGAGGCCAGGGGGACGGACAGACGCGGGCGACAGGACACACGCGGATGGGAGACCGCGCGAAGGCAGCGAGATAAGGCGAGGACGGGCCCGGCAGCTGCCCCCAGACAACAACCAGCCGAGCGAGCAGGGGCGGCGGATCAGGAAGTCGACAGTGAGACGGCAAAGCGCGTGCGAATACAGGACGGCTGGGCCGCGCGGAGGACAGGGAGACGGGGGCGAAGGGGCGGAGGCAGGGAGCACAGCGGGAGAGCCGAATGGGCGTGCCGAGGGGCGTGAGCACAGCGGGAAGGAGCGAGAGCGAGGCCGGGAGAGCCGGAGGCGACCGGCGCGCGCAAGAGCGAAGCGTCGCAAGAGGGAGCAGCAGCAGGAGCGCCGCGGGAGGCGCCCGAGGGACGCCCCCGCAGGCCGGCCCACAGAGTAGCGCAACAGCGGCTGGGCGACGCGGCACCGGGAACGGGGCCGAGGTACGTAGCTACCGGCCCAACGCGCGGGGCGCGGGCCGGGAGCGGAAGGGAAGACGAGCGGCCCGCGTGAATGTGGCCAGGGCAGCGCAGCAGTACACAATACACTCCAGCCGGAGCGGGGGAACGCGAACGAGCCGCGGCCGGCACGCGCCGACAGTCGGCGCGCGGGACAGGGGGGATGGAGAGCGCTCGCGCGAGCGGTCGGCCTCCCAGCACCGTGACGGGCGCGACGGCAGGACCCCGACGAGCTGGGAGAGAGAAGGAGAGCCACGGCGGCCAGGACTGCGAAGGGAGTAGGCCGCGCGCGCAGGGCCCGTGCGCCATCCGACCGGGGGGCAGGCACAGAGGGAGAGGAGGGAAGAGAAGAGAGAGAGAGAGAGGAAGAGAAGAGAGAGAGAGGAGAGAGAGAGAAGAGAGGAGAGAGAGAGGAGAGAGAGAGGAGAGAGAAGAGAGAGAGAGAGGGGAGAAGAGAGAGGGGAGAAGGGGAGGAGGGAGAGAAGGGGGAGAGAGAGGAGAGAGAAAGAAAGGGAGGGAGGGGGAGAGGGAGGAGAGGAGGAGAGGGGAGAGAGGGAGAGAGAGAGGAGAGAGAGAGAGAAGAGAGAGAGAGAGGAGAGAAGGAAGAAGGGAGAAGGAGAGGGAAGGAGAGAGGAGAGAGAGAGAGAGAGAGAGAGAGAGAGAGGAGAGAGAGAGAGAGAGAGAGGAGAGAAGGGGAGAGAGGGAGGAGGAGAGGAGGAGGGGAGGAGAAGAGAGAGAGGGGGGAGAGAGGAGAGAGAGAGGGAGAGAAGAGAGGAGGAGAGGAGAGAGAGGAGAGAGGGGGAGGAGAAGGAGAGGAGAGAGGAGAGAGGAGAGAGAGAGGAGGAAGAGAGGAGAGGAAGGAGAGAGAAGGAGAGAGAAGAGAGAGAGAGAGAGAGAGAGAGAGAAGAGAGAGGGAGAGAGAGAGAGAGAGAGAGGAGAGAGAGAGGAGAGGAGAGAGAGGGAGAGAGAAGAGAGGGAGAGGGAGGGGGAGAGAGAGGGAGAGAGAGAGGAGGGAGGAGGAGAGAGGAGAGAGGAGAAGGAGAGAGAGAGAAAGGGGGGAGAGAAGAAGAGAGAGGGGGAGGAGGAGGGAGAGAGAAGAGGGGAGAGGGAGAGGGAAGAGAAGAGGAGGAGAGGAGAGGGAGAGGAGAGAGAGAGAGGAGAGAGAGGGAGGAGAGAGGGAAGGGGGAGAAGAAGGAGGGAGGGAGAGGAGAGGAGAGAGAGGAGAGAGAGAGAGGAGAGAGAGAGAGAGAGGAGAGAGAGAAGGAGAGGGAGAGAGAGAGAGAGGAGAGAGGAGAGAGGGAGAGAGAGAGGAGAGGAGAGAGAGGAGGAGAGAGAGGAGAGAGAGAGAGAGGAGAGAGAGAGAGAAGAGAGAGAGAGAGGAGGAGGGGAGGGAGGGAGGGGGAGAGAGAGAGAGAGAGAGAGGAGGAGAGAGAGAGAGAGAGGAGAGGAGAGAGGAGAGAGGAGGAGGAGAGAGAAGAGAGGAGAGAGAGAGAGGGAGGGGGGAGGAGAAAGAGAGAGAAGAGAGGAGAGGGAGAGAGAGGAGAAGAGGGAAGGAGGAGAGAGAGGAGAAGGAGAGAGAGAGAGAGAAGAGGAGGAGAGAAGAGAGAGAGAGAGGGAGGAGAGGAGAGAGGAGAGGAGGAGAAAAGAGGGAGGGGGAGAGAGGGAGGAGGAAAGAAGAGAGAGAGGAGAAGAGGAGGAAGGAGAGAGAGAAAGGAGAGAGAAGGGAGAGAGAGAGGGAGAGAGGAGAGGAGAGAGAGAGAGAGAGAGAGAGGGAGGAGAGGAGGAGAGAGGAAGGGGAGAGAGGGAGAGAAGGGGAGGAGAGGAGGAGAGGGAGAGAGAGAGGGAGAGGAGAGGGGAAGAGAGAGGAGAGAGAGAGAAGGGAGAGAGAGAGAGGAAGAGAGAGAAGGAGAGGGAGGAGAGAAGGGGAGAGAGGAGGAGGAGGAGAGGAGGAGAGGAGAAAGAGGAGAAGAGAGAGGAGGAGAGAGAGGAGAGAGAGGAGGGAGAGGGGGAGAGAGGGGAGGGGAGGGGAGAGAGGAGAGGAGAGGGAGAGAAGGAGAAGAGAGAGAGAGAAGAGAGAAGAGAGAGAGGAGAAGGAAGAGAGAGAGAGAGAGGAGAGGGAAAGAGAGAGAGAGAGAGAGGAGGAGAGGAGAGGGGGAGGAGGGAGGAGGGAGAGAAGAGAGAGGAAAGAGGAGAGGAGAGAGGGAGAGGAGAGGAGAGAGAGAGGGGAGAGGGAGGAGAGAGAGAGAGGAGAGAGAGAGAAAAGAAGGAAGAGGAGAGGAGGAGGGGGAGAGAGGGGGAGAGGGGAGAGAGGGGAGAAGAGAAGAGAGAGAAGAAGAGAGAAGAGAGGGGGGAGAGAGAGGGAAGGAAGGAGATTTTTTTAAAACCATTTTATCAAAAAAAAAAAAAAAAAACTTTAGGTTATATAAATCTATTTGCTATTATGTTATATATAGATGCTAAATCTGTGACACCTGAGTAAATGAATGGTACATGAATAAACTAAGATCACATCCGAATGAGAGTCGTCCTGAGAGCCATCATGAAGATAGGATAACTAAGAAAGACTTAAGGAAATGAAAGTTATTATCAATACCAACAAGGTGCACCTTCTTTTTTGGTGGCTAAGTCATAAGAGCTCTACGATTAAGCATGCTTTGCTTGAAACAATTCTATGTTGGGTGACCTATTGAAATTTTTACTGAGATGCATGTGAGTGAGGACAAAACATGTTGTAAGAACACGTGTTGGTTTGTGGGGATAGTCTTTACTCTTAAGAAGTGAGGAGTAAGTAACATGACTATGTAGTATAGTTACATCTCTCTCTCTCTCTCTCTCTCTCTCTCTCTCTCTCTCTCTCTCTCTCTCTCTCTGTGAGAAAAACAAGTAAAAGTAAAGGTACAATTTTAGCACATGCACGAATAGTGATAGTTTGGTTGTGTGCCTAACTAAGTGAAAGACAATTGTACGCAAGGAAAGCCATCCCCCCCTCTCCCTTTCCCTCCCCATAGCGAGAGAGAGAAAGAGATAAAGGGGGGCAAAGTAAAGCTATACAATGGTTGAGAGAGATAAGCCATGGAGGGGGGGACTAAATATGTAAAAGATACTCAAATCTTTATGGGGATCCAACCCAAACCCATCAAAAAGGATATCACGTGCTCCTACAATTATATTATATAGTCCTTCTTATTTATACGTCTTTTATCCAACCAAAAACATCTCATATACGCCTCGTAATGATTGAAGATTTGAGGTCGTAGTAAGACACATAAAATTCAAAGACGTGTAGGTTTAAGTTTAAGAACATTCAAACGTCTCAAAAAAACAAAGAAATTGATGTCGAAAGTCATGAATTTGGTATCACGCTAACAATCTTTTGTGTTTTTGTTCTATTGGTTAGCTGTTTACCATTACGTACTCTGGAAAAACTTTTGAGGGCAGTCCATGGATGGCCTCAACTGTTCACATACATAACTTTTCCTTCTTTCTTATGATTTCCCATTGCAGTGGTTTGGTACATATACCCAAAAAGTCTTAAGAATATATTATATTATAATAATATACACCACGTGTCGCACGTAATGATTTTCCATTTAAATTTTTAAAATTTTTAATTGAAAGTGTATATCTAGTTGAACTATCCCACGAGTCGTACGTAATGTTTTGTATGGTAGCTCGTAGGGCTCAATGGAGAAGCATATTATATTTTATGGTGTGATAAAAAAAAGAAATATTAAAATTTGGAAGTTTTATGGTCGTGTCAGTTGGACATTTTTGGAATCACTCTGTGTGAACAATGGGACAAAGAAGGCGCCGTTGAATTTCACGCTTTGTTGAGCTGTTCCATTCCAACTGCTTTTCGCACACTTATCCATCCACTTTCTTACTATTCACTCCCATAATAACCCAATCCCTAAATTATACATACATATATGTGTACATGTATATGTATATGTATGTATGCATAGATAGCATATACATACATATATGTGTACATGTATATGTATATGTATGTATGCATAGATAGCATTTGTCCGAAATGTTGAACCAAATAGTGGATGATCCAACGCTATAGGAAGATAGTTTGTATTGCATTGAACGGGCAAACTGCGGGAAAAAGGACACATGAAATACTTTTGATTAGGGGCTCCTATTTTTTCTTTGTAAAGTGGGCTCCCTCATCTTTTCGGGATTGTTTCCTCGCACCTGGGTCTTCAATGGTGCGTATATAGCATAGGTGTTTCACTTGCTGGTTCGAGTGTAGTTGCTCCGAGTGTAACTGTTTTGAGTGTAACAGAGGGTTTAGAGGGTTGGTTCCTCCTAAACGGTTTGGGATTGGAGGGTTAGTGCCTCCTTGGATTATGATATTTTTTTAGACTCAACTTCATTGTTAGGAGGGTTTCAAATTTTTTCCGCCCAAACAACTCTTATTAAATAATAAACTCAACTCATTCATAAATTTGTTAGGTTAAGTTGGTTAGGGTTTTGCGGGTATTGACCGTTTTGAAACATAATATATTGGATACCTTGGCGTCATTTTTTACGATCTTTTTTTCTTCGTATTTTTCAATATAATATACATTTATTTCATCATATTAAACTAAGTTATCTTGAGAAATTTGTATACCTCATACCATAGGGTTTACGGTTATAATGTTGGTTTTGTTTTCATATTGTTTCGTACCATGCTCTACTTGATAAAGGCATATAAGAGACATACAACTTATTATTGGTTAAATATACAATAAAATGAAGCAAAACTAACGTTGTAAACGACAAAGATTTGGTGTTCTTCGACAAAGAATTCATAGCCGCACTTGGGAGTGGTAACCGCTTCAACATTCTTATGAAGTGGATTCACCAAAACTTGTCAATTTAGAACGGTCGTTTACTTCCCATTTCTACTAACAATTTCATTACGAGTCTCGTTCGTCTCGTTTGAGTTGAAGTAAGACCGAAACCTAAACCGAAAACGAAGGAGAAGAAGAAGAAAACAAAGTGTGTGCAAGTAATGATGGAGCAAAAGAGGCCACGTGAAGCAAGTTGGGTTACTTTTGTGGGTTATGTCTGTACGATGGGGTGCTTCAAAATGGGAGAATTGAGAAGACTAACCATTATCCACATAGTTCCAAACCAAATGGACCCCTATCCCCTCCTCCCCTTCTATTTTAGCACACCAAATCTCCATCACAATCATACCACCCTTCATCCCTCCTTCTCTTTCCTATTCTATATTCAAAAGATGTCCACACACACACGTCGTAAGATTGCTCGATAGGAGGATAAGGTCTTACTTTGATTGGTTGAGAAGATTTGAAACGTCGTGAGATCCCACATCGGTTGGAGAGAGAAACGAAACATTCCTTATAAGGGTGTGGAAACTTCTCCTCTAGTAGATGCGTTTTAAAATCGTGAGGCTGATGATGATACGTAATGGGACAAAATGGACAATATCTACTAGCAGTGAGTTTGGGCTATTATAAATGGTATTAGAGTCATAAACCGAGTGGTGTGCTAGCGAGGACGTTGCGCCCCTAAAGGGGGTGGATTGTGAAATCTCATATCGGTTGGAGAGGGAAAATGAAGCATTTCTTATAAGGGTGTGGAAACTTCTTCCTAGTAGATGTGTTTTAAAACCGTGAGGCTGACGGTGATACGTAACGGGCCAAAGCGAACAATATATGTTAGCAGTGGGCTTGGGCTGTTACAAATGGTATTAGAGCCAGACAACGAGCGGTGTGCCAGCAAGGACGCTAGGACTCTAAGAGGGGTGGATTATGAGATCTCATATCAGCTGGAGAGGCGAACGATGCATTTATTATAAGGGTGTGAAAACCTCTCCCCTAGTAGACGCATTTTAAAACCGTGAGGCTAATGGGGATACATAACGGATCAAAGCAGACAATGTCTACTAACGGTAGACTTAAGCTATCACAACTCTAGTCTCGAGAGATTAGTCAAAAAGATAAAAATTAATTTTTGATCTAGTCGAGATAAACAAGTAAGAAAGATTCAAGACATTTTGAGGAACAAAAACAAAGTAAACGAGAAAGATGGATGTGATTGGATTTGGAAGCAAGGGAGGGGCCTATAATACTTCCAATGGAAGGAAATTTTGATAGGACATATCAAAGGGCAAAAAGCTGATCTTTCTTTTTGAAAAAAAAAAAAAAAAAAATTGTTGTCCCATGCGAACAAAGTGCATATGATATGCTAGACGATAAAATTTTATTATTCACGATTGTTCTCTTTTGCTCGATGATTCAAAAAACTTGTAAAAGTTTCGTAATCATCAACTTTTTATTATTATTAGACTTGTTATCCATCTCTCTATTCTTGCCTATTAAGACGATTTTTATCTCGAATTATTGTAATCTTAAATATCAAATATATTTAAACCACAATTAAGACATGTTTCGTATACAAGGTTTCTACAATGTTGGATGATTTATGAACGTAGCTCCAACAGAAATTTGTGAATAATATCGTACTATTATATGAATATCGATAGAGTCGTATTTTCTAACTTCTTTACACAATTGTCTTTTTTCTTACTATAACTGATGCTTTAAACGTCAACATCGTAAAAAAAAAATGTAGGGGTCCCGTTTCATAAAAATATTGATGTCGACGAATATTTTTTTAAATATATAAAAAAAAAACTTAATAAAATATTATTTTGTCCGTATTGAACCTATGGACCTAGAGAAATATGATGGATTTAGATATCGTAATTGGTCGTGCTTTTGCTTGTTGCTCAAGATGGTCGGTAATTGCTGTTGGCTACCTATGTCTACCTACTTCTTACTCGGCCATCATGATATCATACATGGGCCAATAGTTTGGGCTTAGCCCGGCCCACTAACTTGAAGTTCCGTGGTCTTTAAAGCTGGCACCAATGGGACGGGATTATGAAAATTCTCCCAATTATAATAATTAATTAAAGTTGACTTAGATTATAAAAATATGAATATGTATTTTAATTAGTTATATATATCGTGAATTAACTTAGTTTTATATATCAATTGTTGAATAATAGAAAGTCAAACAAATTCAGCTTAAGAACATAATTTTCGTTATCTTTTTTCAACACGTGTGTTATAAAATAATTGAGAGGTATGATATGAATCTAAATTAATTATTTAAAATTCATTTAGAACAAAACCTTAAAATATGTTTCTGTTTTATGGTTCAAAATCATCGGATTAATTTTATATTATAAAATTGATCCATTTAATTAGGTTGATCTTATAAATTTATAAACTGTACATCATATCCAAATTATTAGTATGGAAATTAAACGTAAAATTTATGATGTTCTTGAAGTGTTGAAAATTTTCTGGCCTGGAGACAGCAACTGCTTAGGGTCGAACATGGCCTTCCTCCGCAAGAAACTTGGCCATTTTCGGCCGAAATGGTTAGCCCAATCCGATTGAGTTTCATAATGGGGAAGATATTGCTTCACTTTAATCCCAGCTTCAGCACAAAACTTCAAAATGTCTTTGTTATGTCCATCAAACGTTTCCCAATCCTTGAACCCACTCGAAAATAGAATTGCCGCTGTGTAGAACACGTCTTCGTCTGGTATCACGGCGGAGGTCCGCTCATCCCACCTGTAAAAGTTCCCAGGTACAGTTCATAATGTTAGTGTTGGGGATCGTTGGGAGAGAGTCTCACATTGGCTAATTTAGCGAATGATAGTGGGATTATAAGTATGAGGCCTTTTGGAGAAACCCAAGTAAAGCCATAAGAGTTTATGTTCAAAGTGGACAATATCATACCATTGTCGAGAGTCTTGTGAGTCTCGAAGGTGTAGTCAAAAGTGACTAAGTGTCGAACAAAGAGTGTACTTTGTTCGAAGACTCCAGAGAAGGAGTCGAATCTCAATTAAGGGGAGGATTTTAGTTGTTTAAGAATATGAGTAGGTGAGAACTTACTTATTTCTGAACATAGGGTAGATGAGGAAGACGCCGGAGGTGATATTACGCTTTTGAATAATGCCTCTAAAAACACCTGAATCAAAATCCGCAATTCTCGACTTCGGAATGAAAAGATTCAACCATGGATGGGGAACATCCCACAACCCTAAAGATCTTAGAGTTACTTCGTCGGTGTGAACTCGATCCAAAAACTGTTCATATGAAGCATCTCTAACGAACTTCAACCCTTCCTCAAACTTCAAATCTACCAGTAGCTCATCGAGTTCCTGAGAAAATCCTAAATTATTCAACAAAACTATCACGATAATAATATAACTTATAATTTGAGAGAGAGAATGAAACCTGGTCAACAGAAGAAGCAGAGTGTTGGTCGTAATATTTGACGACTTCAAGGACGTAAACGATGCCGTATTGGAATACAAGGGAGGCAATTTTGGGCTGGTCGGCGAGGGGAAAGAAGGAGGAATTATCAGGTGTGTGAAGTTGTAGCAAAAGCAAACCTTCAATGAAATTAAGGCCGTTGGATTTCTCATTTCCGTTGTTGGAGATCAAAAGCTCTTGATCACTTGTAAAGGCAGAGAAGTTGGTGTAAAGCATCCTCACCCATTTAACCTTAAAAAACACAAAAATAAACAAAAAATCATTATTAACCTTAATCCACAGATAAGGTTGACTCCCAAAAAAACCATTTAAAAAGTCAAAGAAACCGTTAAGTGTACGTAAGGTCGTTAAAAAAAAGGATTTTCCAACGTCATTCAATAATTTATTAATGGAAATTAAATTTGTAGTGCTTAGCCGGCGGAGGCCTGATTAACGCATTAAATGTGTTTTTATTATTGTAAGCTAATCAAAACAAATGGGTTTTTATTGTTTTGATTCATTGTTTATCTCTCCGCCGTGTTTGACTGAATAATCAGAGAGAGAAAGAGAGAGAGAGAGAGAGAGACCCTTGTGGGCGTCGGAGCTAGGGCAATTTTAGCTCTGGTAATCACACCGAACTGACCCAAACCGCCGAGCACGGCGTAGAAGAGCTCAGGGTTGGACGTAGGGGAACACGTCAAGGATTCACCTTTTCCTGTACTCCAAAAAATACAAATTTAATCAATAAGTATATATATATTTTTTTTTTTTCATAATAAAATTTTATTATTTGATAGCTAATTTTTAAAAATATATATTAAAATTAAATTATATAAAATAAAAAAAAATAGGTAACTCAAAATTTTAAATTGAGTTTAAAAAATATTTAAATTCGACTTAACTAAATCCACGTCCAACCACAAAAAAGAATAATATATATTTGAATTGTAAAAAAGAACGACACGTGGCAGTCATGCAAACAATAAAAACCCTATATTTCGGAGACTTTTAAGGGCTGAATTTTTTTATAACAATTTTTCTTTTTTGTTGTCATTAACGTTGTCCAAATGAAAAAATAATTTATGGGTATTGTAAGATTATTTGTTTGATTTTGAATCCATAATTAATTTTAAATTTTAAATTTTAAATTTTTTTAAAAAAATTACCAGTTACGACGTCAAGTTCATAAACATTGCTGATCTGAGGGCCGAACCGGAACGTCTGGCCGCTAATTCCGGCGTTCGACAGTGTCCCGCCGACGGTGATATGCAAATAATCCGTCCACGACACCGGGCTAAATCCCTTCCGCATCGTCTCATGCAACACATCGATCCATAGCTGTTCGCCACCCACGTCGGCGTACGGACCCAACGGCGACGTCGTTTTCACCACAATTCTGCCGCCCCCTTGCCGGGAACTAGCCAGTGACGTCATGTTCATGACCACTCCGTTCCCGGCCAAGGCCTGCCCGCGAACGGAATGGCCTTGACCCCGGGCAGCGATATCCAACCGCATGGGGCCTGCATACATGATCCGGATGAAGGCGGCGATGTCGTTTGCGGTCACCGGGAAGAAAACGCCGATGGGGTTTTGTTGGATTATCCGGCCGTAATCTGTGGACGCTAAGGTTATGGTTTGTGGGTCATCTCTGAGCTTCTCGGCGAGGGATTTCGGTAGAGATAAAGTCTCAGCCACTGCCCAAAACGGTGCGTTGTGGAGAGAGAGAAAAGAAGTGAAAATTATTAAAAGAAATAAATTGGGAGCTGCCATTTTTGTTTGCAGAGGAATAAGAGATGAAGATGCATATTTATAG
This sequence comes from Cucurbita ficifolia, assembly GCA_033971965.1. NCBI lineage: Eukaryota > Viridiplantae > Streptophyta > Magnoliopsida > Cucurbitales > Cucurbitaceae > Cucurbita > Cucurbita ficifolia. Next base: position 3,454,269 of record CM066972.1, read on the forward strand.
AGGAAAAAAAATTAAATAATAATAATAATAATAATAATAATAAAAGATTAAATCTTTTTGTTTTTAAAAAAATGAGTAATGTGTGTGGAGAATGAATGTATTGGCAACGTAGAATTGACTTTTAAATAATGGTTAAATATTATAAAGTTTTAAATGGAATTATTATTTTGTAAAATATATTACTTTCCTGGTGGAAATTAATACGTTAATATTTGGTTTTTTTAAAAAAAAATTGAGAAATGTGATTTCAAACGTGTTAGTGACTAAGCTAACCAATTAAGAAATTAATTCCAATTTTGAAACATGATTTCAAATGTCACAATAATATTGGTTTCAATGAATAAAAAATATTCTTTGTTGAGTCAATAAAGCAATAAACTAAATTAATTTATAAAGCGGAATCCCCGAGTCAATACATGATCCAAGTCCAACAGGTTCTATATGCACCGTGCTCCCTCACACCATCTTTGTCAACCGATATTTCTGGTTCCATCTACAAAAATAAAATGAGTATATAAAGCCCGAGATATCAATTGATGATTTGGGTGGCTGACTTGAGTCACGTATTGACCTAGAGTATATGATTTTTGTGGATATTTAAAATTTTTTATTTTATGATATATATATATATATATATATATATTATTTTCAATATATATATATATGGTTGAGTTAGATAATACATAACGTGTGGAAAATTATAAATAGTATTATTGTATTTTTGTTCAAAGATACGTTTAGATTTTGAGAGTGGTCTTTTTTTTTACTTTGTATTAATTTATTTAATTTATTCCAATAGTCAACCAATTAAATATGAATTTTCAGTTTACACTGAGTTTCAACCCTATAATTAAAATTGAGTGTTCCAATTGTATTGTGAGCTCTACAAAGTTGCATGCATAATGTTATCTTCGCCAATTTTTTTTAAATAAATATAAATAATAAATTGTAGTAAAGTCATAGCAATAAAATAATAATAATAATTATTATTGTCAATAAAATTAATAAAATTAATGGAGAAGTGCCTACCCCTGTTAATTTTATTTAAAAGTATTTACTTGAAATTTGATTATGGATTATTAATTAATTAATTAGAAGTTAATGAAATAATTATAGAGTTGGTTTTGATGTTGGAAATCACTTAGAAGTTAAGAGTCAACGAGGAGCACAATAAGATGTTTGAGTTTGAACTTAAATTTGTTGGAGACTTATAGGCTATTGCTCTCAAATTACACTACAACATTACATAGCTACCTTTTTTCTTTCTTTTATCTTACCTTTTTATTTTCTCTTTTTTTATTATTATTATTATTCTTACATTATTTTATGCTTTTGTATAAATTAGTCGATTAGTCCCTCAACTTTTAAGTTTTTATCTACAAGGTCCTTTTAACATTCAATTATGCGTCTAAGAAATTTTATAAAATAATTTATCCATTAAATATAATAGGATAAATCCATGAGTTAATAGCCTTTTTTTTAAATAAATAATTAAATAATTAAATACTAAATTAGGAATATATAATTATAATACGATTTGAAAATATAATGCTAAGTCCCCCAACCCCATCCCATTTTATTTTCTCCAATAAACAGTAAAATCGAAGATTTGGGTTAAGTAGGAGATTTTATGAGAATGACATGAAATCTTTGAAAAAGAAATGTCATATTGAGAAACCCAGATGGGATTTTCTTTTATTTTATTGAAATTATCTTAATAATTAACTTTTTTTTATCATAAAACTATTCTTCCTCCTAAAACAAGATTTTGATGATCAAATCGGATCATATTTTTCCAACCAAAAAAAGAAGAAAAAAGTCACCGTCCAATAAGATTATGTTAATGAAATCCCATTTCAAATGATGGTATCAAAATATTTAATGATGAATATACACCAGATTCCTGATCGATCATAGACTAAATTTGTAATTTAATGGAATATTAAGTTATTATTTTATGAAGATATTTGGACACATGACATGCCACAAGGAACAAATAAATTTTTGGAGGATCACAAGTTCAAATAAATTAAGGAAACAATAATTCAAAATACAACAAAAATCTGCCTATTGAGAATTGCTTAAAAGATAAGAGACCATTTAGGATATTAAACCTTAATTAAAACGGCCTAATGAGTATTGAGTAATGAAAGAGGGGGCTTGGCCTCATCCAGTTTCTTCAGGTTCAAATAATACACAAACTACGCTAATGTAAAACACTTTCGGTAGCCTATTAGAAAGCAAGCAAAGGGCAAAGGGAAGAGAAAGGGGCACTCACACCCACGGACACACACACACACACACACACACACACACAGAAATACCACAAAAGAACAGTATTATAATAAGACTTGTTGTACCAATGCAATGCCAACTCTGTAGCTTGCAATACCAACCACAAGCAGGCGCCGACCATCCATCAGCGCACAGCGCCCCATAATAACACACTCAACACGCACGCAAAAGGGACAGAAGAAGTCAGCTTTCTATATTCTATTCTATTCTATTGCCTAATCGACAACACGCACACACAGACAAGTTTTGATTGTGCTCTTTTGTAACAAGGCAGACAACATCCGCAGACCTGCACTATCCTATCAAATCAGGGCATTTCCAAAATGTGACCCTCACACCAGGATTGACTTTCTCAACATCCTACCTTAAAGGGACACTAATTGAGCTAAGGGTTTTTCTGAACTCTACCTTGGTTTTTGACCACGCAATGTGTCATAATCAGATGGGACTTCAAAAGTTTCTTCACCAGCATCATCTCCTTAGTGCTCCTCCATATGCTAAAAGGCTAAGCAAAGCAACCATTGAACATCAACATATTAGGTTCTTATGCACAAAATATATGCCACAATTAACGAATCAAGTTCGACCATAATTTGTTTTGTTGAATTTCTAGTGTTACACTCCCCTTTACCCATAAAGCAGAGTATAATGATACAAGCTGTCAAGTTTTACTGTTCCTGAAAACAACGCTTTGACAAGTTCCCAACTGCAAAAAAGACGATATCAGTTTGCACAGAGAAAAAGTGGGGTGGAAATATGGAGAGACACGTGTCTTGAGTTATTTCTGTGAAGTGTGAAAACGTATACAAGATTAAGATAGACCTCTATACAAAGCACCCATAAGTTAGAACAGACTTTGACCAAGATTTTTTTCTTCTTCTTCTTTTTAAATAAATAAAAAGGACAAAATCAATAAGCTTATCTCCTGAGGAAACGCTACAACGATAGAAGAAAGTGGGACAAAAAGTTCATGATTCAATACATAGCTTTTTGGAACTTTAACAAAAAAAAAAGAACTGTAATGGCCACTTGTCGAATCTTAGTAGGACTCGCACAAGTAGGGAAAAGGATGCACAAAAGTCCCAACTTTTGTTTGCCATGATTTCATTGTCAAGCAGCAGGAACCTTTTTCCCATCTTCGATGAAGAAAATTGCAGTTTCAGGAACCTGTTACAACAATGGATTAAGAGGCATGTATAATATTTAAAGAAGCTCACTATCCCGCTGGATTCCACCCTAAAAATTTCCAAATACATCTTATGTCCTCATAATTATGACTGGTAAAAAATGATGATGGAGGAGGACGGAAAAATGAAAGAGGAACAACAGATAGTACAGTTAGCAAGGAGATAAGGTAAGCAATTAAATACTAAAAGCAACGTTGACAAAACTTTTTCAAAAAGAAGTCTGATCTGGTATGAAACATATGAAAGCAAATATAAAGGGCACCAGTTTTTACATTAGAACAAAAGAAAAATAAGCAAACAGTTGCTTTTAATTTCACTGTTACTTATTGCTTGGTAAATGACTGCAAAATGCGTAAAATACTAGGTTCAAAAAGTGAAGTTCAAGTTGAAGGTGGTGTTCAAAAAGAAGACATCTACAGAGGAGCTATATGTATCACTAATGAAATGGCTAGTTAATCTATGACCTAGTTGCTATATTATAATTTCCTCTGAACGATTATTTCTTTGCAACTTCTAATCCAGTAATATGCAAAATGGTCTAAACCTCATCAGTGACAATCCATCATGACAATGCCAGGCCCCATATAGATGGAAAAGACCATTAAAAGTAAATAATAGTTGTAAGACTGGGGGGGAAATGGCAAATTAACCAAGTTGAAACCTACTTTATGGTTAAAAGACAAAAATTAAAGTACCATCTATTTAATCTACCACACTAGACCCAAGCATAAGTGTATGTACAATCAAATAATCCTTTGACTCGCCCTGTGTTGAGTTTTAGCACTACAAGAAGGTCTACACAGCACTACCCAATTAAAGAGGGAAAAAGGAGGAACCCAAATCCAACAATTACTTAGAACAAAATGGATAGGTCTTCCAGGCCACCAATATGGTATACTAATGCTATATTAGTATAGAGGGGCCCAAAATGAGTAGCCCATCAAGAAAAGAGTTTTGGTAAGATGGCCTTGAATGTGATTGTAGAAATGTGATGCGTAAGGCTAAAGGTCCAATAATACTCTAGTTTGTTTTATGGATTGGACATTCGGAATTAGCCAGAGAGAAGGAATGGGAGAAGAAAGTGAAGGAGAGAAGGACATGGGTAGTTGAAAGCCAGCATTCTTGGCACACAGAACAGGCATCCTGAATTTCCTGTATCATTTTTCTCAAAAGAATTAAATATAATGTCTTTGTGTGTCAGAACATAAAAAAAGAGGAATAATCTTGTTTAAGTCAATTTGATGGCAGGAGCGATGGAAGTGAAAGTTCAATTCTGACCTACAGAAGCTACCAGCTATTAACGTGAGTGTAAATGTCATTGACAAACTGGAGCAATTGTTGTGCTTGAGAAATTTTTCTCCAATTTAAAATTGAGGTAGAGTGTGGGGTGGGAAAACACCTACCCCTAACTTCTCGGCAGGGACCTAAGGAATTGTGCAACGATGTTGTGAATACCTGAATCCCAGTGCACTAAAGGAAAGATTGGAGTCCTTCCGTTCAAAAGGACAATTTTGAATGCTGGATATCCAAAGCCAATCAACTCTGCCTCAAACTGCATGGTTGAGGTTGAGAAGCTAAAGGAAGCCATAAGACTATGGGTCCGATGTGGTTTGAATGGGCAAACATATGATCACCACTACAAGATTAACTAGAACCCAAGGTATCATTGCTATCACAATTCAACTCTCCATAAGGGCCAATGTACAGGGAATTTGCAGACACCAGAAAGGAATCATGTGAGACTATCAACGACAATTTTGAGATTTTTATTTTCTAAAAGACAGAAGTTTTCATTAAGATTTAAGAAAATGAAACTGCTGGTAATGCATCTAAAACAATAACCCTAAAAAAGATTGTAGCACATAACTACAAACCAGATATCAGGGAGGTAAGAATAATTAACTCAACAGACTTGGCAGGATTATGAAAATACTCTAGTACGGTTGAAGATTAAGACCTAAAGCTCAAACAATTATTTTTCCAATGAAGTGAAAAAGGGTCAAACTAAATTTTTGAAGGACCAATCTACGAATATACAGTCCCAGTCCACTCAACCAATTCTTCAAGAAGAATCAGGAAGGAGCCTACCCATTACCCATTCACAAACTGATACCAACTTCAATGCTTAATTGATGCCAAGGTCCAGCAAAGTTTTAGAGAGAGAAAGAGAGACAGGGTGGGAGAATAGGACAGGCGTAACATTGCCACAGTGGAGGATGAGCCTAATGGGACTAACTTTGTCTCGCAAAATGAAAATGAGAGCCAAGATGTTCTTTGGTCAAAAGCTTAGTGAATTGGAGGGAGATTTTTATTTATCAGAAATTGGAGGGAATTGAGAAAAGAATTGAGGTAATATTGCAAAAGGATCATATCTACAAAGGAATTTCAACATGTAGAACCAGGAAACTGCAATCTAATATTGGAAGTGGTGGTTATTGGTTCGAATCACTAGACATGGGAAACACAAGCTATCTGAGACTTTGATGAACTCACTAACAATCATCACTGGCTACTCAATGATAGCGTAGCAACTTGATACTTCGGACCCTGCTCTGTATTGGAGAGAATTGGGGGAATAACTGACAAGCATCAATGTCTGATAGCAAACCCAAGATCTCCAAGTTTGTTTTATGGTTAGGGAGACGGGGGTATGATGTAGTGCTAACAATTCAGTTGTACCCAAGTGGCTAGTAGACGGGAATTTAGGGAATCAAATTGGTGGGAAAATAGGGCTTTGATTTTGTAGGATAAGACATGGCTTAATATTTGTTATTAATACTATTATATACAAACATTAGAGCTACATTAATACACATAGAGCCAATTCAACATTGAAGTCCTTAACTGGGTGTCTCTTGTACATGCAACAACAGTTTAATATCAACGAACAAAGCTAAATCTTCAATAAAGTTGTTTCTTTCGTTTGTTTTTTTTCTCTTTGTGTTAAATCACTAGATACTGGAGAAATATAATTAAATATAGACCTTTTTATATAGTAGTTTCAGAAAGAAAAAAAAAAAACAAAAAAAAATACCACCCTTCTTCTTAGCATTAGAAGTTGAAAATGTCACCATTTTTTAAAACTATCCAGAATCCACTATAATTTATGTGCAATTCATATCAGAAATAATCAAACCAAGTTAAAAAAACATAAGGTAAAGAGTAAAAGAACAACATTCAAGTACAGTTTTGGAATGAGTTCAGAGGCAATGGGGGGCACGTATATGCTTTTCTCCCTAATATTAATGATGAATTAGAATCTTACATCAGGCCAAGTTTCAGTAATGAAATCCACAATGTCATAGAATATGTCCCCTTGAACATCGATTTGATCTTTCTCAGTTGGCCCCTAAACCAAGCATTAAACAGATGATAAGATATCAAGAGGCATCTAACGTAGAAAGATACTTATATCATGGCACCAGAAGTTAATAACCTTAACCACAGAGGCCCCCGTAGCAAACTTTTTCCCAAGTTTCTTCGAAGCATCACTTAGTTTAACTCCTAAATCCAGTTAGAGAATGTTATTGGAAACTATTGTAACAATAAAGATATGGAAAATAGGGAGAGAAAACAAAGTATTGCTCACCAAAAAGGTCTAACCCTTTAACAGTTGTAATACACTTTCTCTTATTTCGTGTTACCTTCTCAATTACAACTTCTTGTTTCTCCTACATGCAAAAAACCAACAAATTAGATTCATCATGTTCACGTCTTGTTGTGGAGTGACAACAGAACTGAGTTTAAAAATTACTTTTTTCTTTATCTTGCCACCAGGAAGACGTTTCACTTCCTCTTTCTTAGGTGCTGTAGTTCTCCATCAAAAGAGAAAAGAGTAACTAGAGCTATAAATCGTACATTGAGACCAAACAAATATAAAATTATTATTAAACAATAATGGAAAAGAAAATGTTGGTTAAAATACAATACAGTCAGAAGATGTCAGACACAAGACAATCAAATCAAAAGTTACATTGAGAAGAGCCATACAAATGCAACCCAACTGAAAAGTGTAAAAATGTTTAAGGGGATTACTTTATTAATCCTGCTGATCTTTAAGTGTTCTATTTTCAACTATCCGCAAAGTTCCAATATCAGGAACACTAACTCTAGGCAGGTAATCATATTATTCTATCTTTCCACACATAACTAAATAATGGAAAAGGTTATTTATTTTTTAGAATTCAAGGACAGAGTTGTACAAACTATAGAACATACCATGTTCAAGTAAGGTCGAAATAATGGAAAAGATTATTCAATGTTCTAGGGTCTCAAAAGTGCTTCTTAAGTACAGCAAAAACCACGGTGGTGACCTTATTAGGATTTCATATCCTATGTGTTTCCATGTCAACTAAATGTAGTAGGATCAATAACTTTTTCGTGAGATTAGTTTAGAAGTGTGCACAAGCCCGGACACTCATTGATATCAAAAAAAAAAAAAACCGCCTAAAACCTAATACTGGAGAGTAAATCGAGGGCTATCCTACATTGCAATGCTAAAAATGGTTTCTCAGAGAACTAAGTAGAATTAGCCTGGTAAGAATTTCACGAAAAAAAAAAAAAAAGAAAAAAAAAAGCAAGCATTAACTTTGATTGCAGTCACTTCCAACATATTCAAGTGAACCTAGCATGTAAATACAACAAAACGAAAAACTATACACATATAGATACAAACACACGCATAAACACATATATATAAATATATTTGACAAGCTAACCTGAAGAAGCGGCTCCATCGCCAGCAGCAGATGAGATACAGGTCGACTGCAGTTGATTAGAAACTTCACCAACCTCCTTCCCATTGGCCTCTACAGACAGAGAAAGAAAGAAAATTTAGTCGATAAACTCGGATTTGAACGAACAATTAATACATTGAGAGAAACTAAATAAGAGACTATTAGGGTTTGGGAGTACAAATGACCTTTGAGGAGATCGGGATAGAGATCGGGGGCATTCTGGATCAACCAGGGCTTGCATTTTTCGAAATCGGGACCGAATTCGCAATACTCGGCCGGCAAACTGCAGATTGGGCAGTACAAAACGCGTATCGGTTGGGGTTTATCCGCCATTGGAGCACCTCAAGCACAGCCTCTCAGCCCCCTTTCGGTGCGGAAGACAGGGTTTTTCGGTCTCTTTCCTTTTGTTGCCTGAATGAGATTCGAGAGGCAATGAACAGTGAAGGAGTTGCGTTGGAATGTTATTTTCTTAAATATTCTAAATATTCTAAATTACATTAAAGTATTTTAATTAAATGTCGATGATCTATACATTATCTAATTATCATATGGCAAATCATAAATATCCATCATTTATTGAAATTAACTTAGGTCATAATAGGAAAATAAAAAATAAAAAATCAGGCTTCTGCAAGAAAATAAGGTCGGGTTGACGTTTTTTCTCTCAACGCTAAGAAATATATTAGGAGAAACTCCCTCTCGAGACATCAGAACTGAATGTCAATAGAGTTGAGCCTCTCTCGACGTCAATTAGAGGCCTCTTTCGACATCAAACGTACGAGTGTCGGGACAAGGGGAAAAAATCATCATATCGTAGCGACATGTGATATACATCGTCGTGATAGTGTATCTATCTCTCACTTTAGTTTAATGATGTTCGGAGATCATGCCTTAAAATTCATAATCTCTCCTCTTTTGCGAACTTCATAATTTTCTCTCTTTATTAAATACCGTGTATTGCTATGATCATAAATTTAAATACAAACCCACTATCTCGATCATGCTTGTCCATGGTGTGTTATTCACGGTGGCATGTCCATTACAAACTCATTTTACAAGCTTTCATGTTAGATAGACCTTTACTATTATTGTTGTGTCAACGGTCACCAAAATCATGTTTACACCTGTCGAGACTAAAATGGCCAAAAATGTACTATAGAGAATGTGACAAGCTGTCAATTATTCCTAGCCGAGTTATATGGTATCAAAGTCGTTGTTACCTACTCGCTTTTAGTTTATAACATTGTTTTCTCTAAATTGTTTTCCTCGCTCGCGTTTTCCAAATATGACTCGAGGGTCAAGCATACGCCAATATTGTCCACAAAGTCTGAATTTCACATAGTTGACTCGTTCGCTGGATTAATACAAGTATTGCACAATCATTATCTCTCTGCCATAAGAGTGTGATTGTGACACTTGTTAGATTTAGCTGTCATATTGCTTGAACAATTTTGGGAATTGTGTGATTTCTTACATGTGAGCCTCAAATATAATACAAAAGTGGTTTGTTCTTACTTCCTTTTGCATCCCAAATAAAAAAATCGATACATTTGTGAGCTAACCCGACATGGGGGTGGGAAAGTAAATTTGGTCACCTCGTCCCTCCTCGACCATTTTGGGGTTGCCCAAAATGCTCATGTTGTCTCTTTAAAAGTCATTATCTATACCAACAAAGTGTACTTTCGTTCTCGGTGACTCAACCGTAGGAGCTTTATAGTTAAACGTGTTTTATTTGAAACAATTCTCTATTTAGCTATTTCTTAAGAATTTTTCTAGAATGCACATGAATGAGGATAAAGCGTGAGGACTCGTGTCGGTTCGTGGGGATAGTTTTCGCTCTTTAAAAAAACGGGAGTAGGCAACGTTTTTTTAATAGAAGGATTAATAATAACTTTAAGGTATTAAAGATAAAATTAAAAATTAAAAATTATAATTATCTAACAAATATATGGTTTCTTTTTTATCTAATAAAAATAGATGCAAATTAATAATTTACTAGTAAATAATAATTTAAAGTTTTTATTTATTTATTTATAACATATAAAAAGAATATTGTAACATAGAATTGGAATATGAGCGTACCAAATAAGAACATATATATAAAAACAAAGATGAACGTCACAATATATAAATATCTGGTGACACTATAGTCTTTAAAAAGATATTAAATAAAATAATAATAATTTGCCATAGTAATTGGACCGACTAATTGTAAACAAATTGAGAAAAATCCAATAAACACATTTAATTTACAATTTTCATAAATTAATAAATACCAAGTTACTATAATAATTTTTCCAACAATTATATTTATTTATTTATCAACAAACAGCTTAATTTTGTTAAAAAATTGCAATAATAAACCTCTGACCTCTAATTAATTTTACTTTAAAATATATTTTTTAAATAAATATTATCAAAATTTAAAAGATTTAGAAAATGACGTTAAAACTAATCCATTTTGTTTAATATATAATATAGAGATTTTGAAAAAGGTTATAATCGTAAAATGCAAATTGATCAAATTTAATTTTTATAAATGCAACCCAATCCAGTCCAACCCCCACCGCCGGAAGGACCACAATTTGGCTAATTTTCGTCGACAACGACAGCTGATAATTCATTCGACACCCGATTTCTTTCCGCCATTAATGGCGGCTATGTTCCATTAATGGCGACTGTGTTCCATTCAGACAAAAAAACCTACGAAATCAGACCAACAAACATATAAAAGTTCACAAAAACAGAGTTTGTACAAAAACAAAAAAAACAGAGAAGGGGGACTTTTTTTTTTTTTTTTTTTTTTTTTTTTTTTTTGTTTAAATCAAGAACTGAAATGAAAAATCCGATCGGATGTGAAAGAAGATAAAGAGGGGGCTTAATGTATTTTGCCTTTAATCATGTCTCTGTAACGCAACAGAGATTCCAGCCTCTGCAATTTCAGCTGCTGCTTGAACTTGTTTATGAAATCGTCAGATCTCACATCCACCTCCTCCTCCTCGTCGGCAGCTTCCGGCGCTTTTGGTTCTCCAATCTCCGTCATCGTTGTCGCCGGACGACGCCGTTCGATTTCGCTCACTGATTCCTCTGTTTCGTCCTGCACCGCTGTATCCGCCCTAGTGAACGACGTCCATGACAGCTTCTCGCTCAGCGATTTCTGCAATTTCGCCCGGAAGCTCGTCGTCGGAGCGTGGGGTTCGGTGTCGGATTTGCACCGGCTGACGGAATGGTCGTGGTGGGTCTTTTCCGGGCTCTGTTCTGCTGCCGGCTGTGGCGTTTCCGGTTCGTGATTTGAATCGGATCTGTAGAGGGTGATGGATTTGAGGCGATCCAACACCGATGGAGCTCGGTCGAGTCGGGTTGGAGGGTCTGGATTGGGGTGGTGGTCGGAGGGGTAGGGGTAGAGGTTGAAGGACTTGACTCTGTCTAGGAAAGAAGGAGGGCGTAGGAGGGCGGGGCCGTCGTGGAGATGGCGGCGGCGGGCATGGGATTTGTCGGCGGTTAAGCGGGAAGTGATGACGATGGTGGCGATGACGACGTTGATGAGGATGAAGAGGGAGGTGGGGGTGACCCAAGTGGCTAAAGAAGTCCACATGTCGGAATTGCGGTGGTAACGGCAGCGGCGATGGAGGGTTTATGGTGGAGAATGGGGGAGGTTTTTATGATTGAGGATGAGAAATTTTGTAGTTATAGAGTACTTTTCTTATGTCCCTTTAATTAAATTCGTATGGAAAATAATTTGGGTTGGTTGGATTTAATGGACATGAATAAAACATGCTTATTTACTGTTTATATATATATATATATGTCAATGATTGTCACTTTAAAACATAATTATTTTATAATGAAATATTTATTGTGTGAGTAATTTTTTATAAAAAATAATTACATACATAACTTTAACTTACTTTTTTAGTTTTTTTAATCTATATTTTTCGATTTTCTAAAACATATTTTATATATAAAAAAAACCTTTTAAATGGTTATCTTAAAGTTAACACATTTTGAAAGATAAATATTTTTTTGCCCCAAAAAAAAAAATGTATTGAGTAATTAAAAATATCTTTAAAATAAATAAATTTAACTTTAATTTAGTAGAGGTCCATGGGCAGGCAAGAGACAACCTGCTTCCTCGAGTGGAACTCCCAGTTGTCGCCTTGACGTGGCAGAAGTTATGGGTTCGAGCCTGAGCCCAAACCTCCATTTCTCCCACCCGTTGTCCGCCTTGCTTGGCCCTTCCTCTAAGGGGTTAATCATACAGTTACCAACTTATGGAGAGTTAGCCGCACCCCTTGGAGTTTAAGTATCTTATTGCAGGAACAAACCATTTCATTATTAGAAATGATTATTTTATTAAACAAAGATGAAGAATTTCACTTTACTCAAAGAACCTTTTGTTCTCAAAGTGAAATTCAGATACACAGAAGTTGCAATCAAAAGAAGAAGGAATATCAAATATAATTTAATAACAAAACACTAGAACCAACTTTCAAGAGTGATTCCATGGAGGGCCCTTTTTGAAACTTTTCCTAAAATGCAATGTTTTCGTGTCTATAGCCAATTAAACTCAGTCCAGACATAGTCGTAAACATCTTTGACTAAAAGTTTAGAAGTTTGAATTTCATTCCAGATTTGATTGAACAAATCCATTGTATTATTGAGGAACGAACGGAAGGAGATTAGCTTTGGTCGATCGAACCACAGAATTAGAATTCAGTTGAACTTAACAGCAAAACAATAAACGTAATTATTCATGGACACAACTAATAAAAGATCCAGCAGGAACCTGTGTGCAGGCTGGAAGAACTTGCTCAAGCACCATCCTTGCAATGCGGCAGGGTTGTTTTAATGAGATTCAAAACAATTGAGGCTAACTCTGTTTGATGTGAGGTGTAGCAATGATTGGCGCCTTCTACGGCATGTAACTTATGGTTCGGTATGATTTTATCGAACTCAAATGCATCTTCAACAGGGATTACTTCATCAGCAGATCCATGGACTGTGAACACCCTATCAAATATCATCATAATCAGTTAATGTTTTCTGGGTTCCCAACAAATATGGGAAAGATAGTTTATACAAAGATATGTAGCCTGATCCATTAAGAATTTTCTCACAAACCAGACAGTTTGGAAAAAATTCCAACAGATCCCAAGATAGATTTGCCTCATCTCAACAACATATTCATACTTTCTAGAATTATTTTTAAGAACAGAGGAAGATTGAGCATTTATCTAGCAAAACCAAAAATAGGCCAGTGAGCCAACGAGTCGACTGCTTCTGCTTGGCTCATTAACAAATGACTGGTGCCTCAAGGCTTAAAAGACATTAATCAAGAAATCGTTGTGCTAACTTTACACAGAGACCCAATGTCCACAATTTGAGCCATCCAGAGAGTTAATCAATGACACAGTAATAGAAACGTCCGAAGGAAATATCTCAACAAACTTTTCGAAGTAAACAGGCAACTGATTATGCAGTAAGGCAAATATGAGGAAAGGAAGCGTAAAGAGAATTGATCGACTCGCCCTTACCTGCATTCTTTGTCGATTAGAAGACAAGCTTCATGCATATCAGTGTTTAGGCGATCCTTCAAGCTCTCCCACGTCACTTGATAGTCTACTTTTCCTGGAAAAAGAAACGATGTTAACCAAATAGTGATTTAAACATGCAAGGAGACGGTTTCATACGTATGGAAATGCCCCAATTAAAGTTTTTGAGACATAAGTTTTACTGCAGAAAATATGACTAAAGAATAACTCAACCCAGAAAATTTGAAAAATAATTGCAATATAGATACCTTTCTTATTCTTGACATCAATATATCCTTCCTTTTCAATTCTTTCCATAAATTCATCCCCCAAGCGTTCTTTTATACCTTTTTTCAGATCATAACGTCCAGAAACATTGATAACAAAATTGATATCTTGATACTTGGAAGCATATAGAAGCACCACGTCACCTCCTGCATTTAATATATTCATAATTAAAGCAATTATTTGAAAGAAATTGCAATAACTGGTAATTTATTAGCAGAAATATTGTGTGGGTTGATCTGGGTATTCAATACTCTGTTGAACATACTTGAACAAAACAGACATTCAAATTCAAATTTCACTCCATGCTTAAAACAGTCCAACTTCCTTTAAATATCAAGACTATTTTGGTGAAGTTCATGATATCCAGTGAAGGTCATATAGTCTATGAAAAAAAAGTTGAAATAATAGTAGTGTTTTTAAATGAATCGTTTTTTTCATGAGCACCTTTAGAAAATATATAATAATAATAATAATGCTAAATGAGAACCCTTAAGCATTTTAAATTGCTTTCTTAAGTAATTTGAAAACCTCAAGCATTTGTATTCAATAGCCAAACATCATGGAAAAATAAAAAGTTCAGGAGTGGTTTTATTTAATTAATAGCAGTCATTTCATTAGTCCAAAAGTTATGCCAAATTTTAAGAAAACAACGTAATTGTCCGAGAGATTTGTGAGCTTCTATACTAAATCAATAATCCTTAAATGCTAACAATGTGAACTTTACAACGCTTGAAAGTTCAAGCTGCATCAATGTCAAAATAAATAAGTCATGCAGATATTCTAGTGCATGAGAAATAGAGCAAGGCATCTCCTAATGCCCATGACATTGTCAATCAATACTAATCCACGGACTGGGTACTCTGTTTGCAACATGAGTATTCCCCTAAAGGAATGGGAATTTAAAAGTCAAATAAAACTTGGTCCCAGTACTCTGGCAACAACTTCATAGCCTTTTCCTCTATTATTTCCTAAGGGTCTGGATTCAAATTATTATAAGAACACTTTCTACCAGATAGATGCACAATGCAATATAAACCTATCATTCAATTCCTAGCCTATGAGATAAAAAAAAGTAATTACTAAATCACAATCTAGCTTGGAAGTTGAGATGGATCCCTTTCAACTTTAAATATAAATTTGGCCTCAGATATTATCTACAACTTATTTGGTGTTGAGCACAGAGAAGGAATTGGCAACCTTTACTATGCCCAAGGATTCCACTTATGACACGGCCTGCTGCACGCCAATATTGGATTATTGCATGCAAGTCATCAGCCTCTCCATGATAATAACCATATTGAAATGAACCTTCGCTTTCCCTGTAAGAAAATATTCACAAGAAAACCAGTTTGAGAAGAGGTTTGGTGTAAAAATTTACAATACTGCATTCACGGCCAATATATTGTTTGATGTAGCGAATATATACAATAAAACATAAAACTCCAACTAGGTTTATAAAAGGGTGATAGAGGTGGCAAGTTATTACCTAGATTGATGATACAAAAGTTTTTTTAAAAAAGTTCAGCTGCCAACACTTCAAGGTGCTTTTTAGTACCTTACCAAAAAAAATAAGTGGTGGTCTCTTCCCCCTTATAGCTATTCTACACTCCTACCCCATTTTATTTAGCCAGTAAAGTAACATTCAAAATGCGAAAACTATTGCAGGAAAAATTCAAGGATAACTGACCATATGTAAGTTTTTTAAGGAGAAACTAAGCATTCATCAAGAAAAATGAAAGAATATCCAAGAGCCTACAACAAGGCCAACAAAATGAGGTATGAGGCATTTAATCTAATAAAATTCCAGACAATAGGAAGGACGAACAGGAAAATATTACACCAAATAAACACCTGGCTTACCCATTTCCAGAAAAGTCAAAACGGAAGGCACTGATTCCTTCATTTTCTAATGTCTTAGCAATGTTTACACTTATATCATTTTCCTGAAAATAGAAACCAAAAGCGTTTAAATGTTTATCAAGGTGACGCCATATAAGCAAGTTGGATCACCCAGCCATAATAACCAAAGTCAATAATTTGATGGTTGTAAAATTAAATGTGGCATGCACGGGAAACACAAATTATTTCCATAAAAACAGTAGCTATGCATATACGAACTTCAAAGAATCCAAATTTTAACTGGAAGAGCAAAACCAAATTTGATAGCATGGTTTTGAAATTAACCGAACTAGGAAAAATGTATTACAAGTCCTTAAGCAAACCTTGTTCGAACGGAAACCATGGCACAAAATGACAATCTCCGCTGACCCCGTATCATGAAGTATGCCCACAAGTTTTTCACCTTTTTTGTTGGGTACTACGACTTTCTGGTGCTGAGCCACTGAGAAGTTCAACTCCCATGTTAGTATTACTATTATATAAGCATAATCAGAACTTACGACTTAACCACCTTGCAATGTAAATTGTGGTTTTATCCTTAGTTAGTCGCTAACATTTGTTTTATCAGAACAAGCCATCAGCAATAAGAATCAATAAATGCAGGACACGTTTTCCACTCTCTCAAACACCAAAATGCTACAATAAATCTTTAATCAAAGCAACTCAAGAATCATACTTCCAGGCCTATGTTCTATTGGTTATTTATGATCAACAAAACTTCAATTCGCCACTTTATTGCCGTCCCCTTCATGTCAGTAATGAAATGAAGACAAATTTCAAGCAGAAATGAATACAGTAAAGAAACGAATCAATAGGGTTAAAAATGTACTCGTGTCTTTGCTGCCACGTTGCGGGAAAGTAAGAATGTTCCCTTACCGGGAGTTTGTACATCAGAGTGGGCCATCTTTAGGGCTCTTGCGAAGCTCCGACAGCCAATAAATCGCGCCTGCGGGAAAGGAGATGTGATCAGAGGAGAAGGTGTAGAGATCCTAGAAATTGTCCATGGATGAAAATTACAGATCAGTGCTTCCATTTCTACTTTTTGGAATTCAAGAAATTTTGGATAGGATGAAAGTGGTGAACTTACTCGTCTTCTTGTGCTGCTACTGCCACACCAGTCAATTGGAGACAAGAAGAGTGAAAGGATTAGGACCTTTTATTTCCCAATTAAAATAGTAATGATAATAATTAGCCAAAATTATCAAAAATAAAGTTAAATATTTTTTAACTTTTAAAAAAATTTCTTTTGAATTTTTAATATTATTTAAAAAATACATTAATAATTTTAAAAAATGGAAGGTTAAGTTGGGTTGGATTATGAACTCTATTCGTATTACTCAGATCAACTAACCCGAAATTCAACCTAACCCGTGTACAACCAGTTATTTCACATATTAAATTAAAATTAAAAAAATCGACAAAAACAAAACTTCGATCTGTTTGCGTCATTTGGCAAGGGTGGACTTTGACAGTAAGAGTTGGCAAACATGGTTCTTTGAGTTGTATCCATGGAAGGCAACACCCAGCTTCAAGTTCTATTAACCACCAAACCAAACTTTGAGATTATTCGTCTAAGGTAAGAAGTTAAAACAACCACATCAGAAGAAACGCCCACTCCATTATTAACAAGAAACAAAACTAGGAAAGTGTAACGACCCAAGTCCACTGTTAACAGATATTGTCTTTTTTGGGCTTTCCGTTCTGGCTTCCACACTCTTACAAAGAATGTTTCGTTCTTTCTCCTCAACCAATGTAAGTAGGAAAAATGTTAAATGGATCGATTCTGCCTTCAAGGGAGCAGTGAAGAGGGTTGTCTCTGACCTGGCTCGATGACAACAAGTCATTTTTGTCTCCTTATTACTAGGTAGGCAGGCAAGTTTTGTTCATCATTGGACAATGTTAATGCAAAAAAACTTGTTGGAAACTTCACAATGATATGATACAAATCTATGTTTATTTATCGTAAATTTTATGTTCATGTTGATTAGTAGCGTATTTAAACGAGTGGGTTGGATTGTTTGTATACGTGCATAACCGTGACTTGGTGATATAGTGAATATGAGTTGAACATCGTAAATAAACTAAGAATTTAGGAAGTATTTGAAGAAAGATTTGTCGGAGTAAGAACTTTTGGCCATGTTCGATTAGAAACATCCAATCAACATTTAAAGAAAAATGCACCCTACCATCATCTTTCGGCTACACATCAACAATTAAGTACGAAAACAAGGTTGCCCAACAATTTTTCTTGAAAGAGAAATAAGTACTCTAAAACAAATGGTCGCAAAAGTCAGTCATTCACCACTATTTAAAAGGAATCAAGGGCCAAGGCCTTCTGGTTTTTCGGTACAAGGTAATTTAACACTATTTATTTGCTGAAAGCAAAATATTTTCTTATATGCATTCTAGGGGAGTAATCAGAACCGCAAAGAGATGACAGGATTGAAGAAGATAATTCAACTGAGAAAACAGTGCACATACGGGCATACGAAATGGTTAATAGTTTACAAAGATAGGTTTTCAAAGCTACCCCGGAAGCAAAAAATCATAATCCTCTCTCATTTTAATTCATACAACAACACGAGAATGTTTTCTCAAAGTAATGGAATGGCTAACCTTCAATAAGATAGCCAAATCCAACGGCCCTATACTTGGCACTGGGGATTGGCTATTGAAATCGAAGTAAATCAACAGATTTATTGAACTCTATTACCTGAACAACGGGGCGTTTCAGAGGCTTTTCTAAAAAAAAAATTATGAATCAGCGTTCCCATCTTTGCTGCTATTGGAATCATCAGTTGCCTTCTGTGGAGTCGTGAAGCGTCCGCTAAGAGGATCAACAGGACGAGTATCACGTGGTCCACCTTTACGTGCCATTGCAACCATTGGGGGTGGTGGAAGTACCCCTGCTCTAAAAAGAATTCGCTGCACAGGATCTGAAGGTTGAGCACCAACTGAAAGCCAATACCTGAAAGGGAGGAGAGAGTAAATGGTTACTCTAAAATCTAAGATGTTATCGTGCCTGATGAGTTTTAAATTGGAGACAAGCACAGTCAATGTAGTATATGATATATATATATATATGTTTTAATAAAAAGGGAATAAATAAATTTTAAAAAAAGCGAGTGGTCGCCGGCCGTACACTGTGACCAACGACAGGTGGTAGAGGTAGCAGAACAGTGGCATCCAAAGGAGGTTTTGGTCAGCTTCAACCCCGGATTTTTGCTTGAAATGAGGGATTTGGTGAGTTGGGTACCTTAAGAAGGGAATGGGAGGCCGATTGGAAGGGGAGGAAAAGGAAAAACGAAGGAAATCGGCTGCTGAAACTCGAAGCAAACTCACGCTCGCCGAATAATCTGGAAAATAGGTGGAGGAGGGTCCCCTTTTAATTGGATTTGAGGGTGAGAAGGGGTAGAAACGATTTAGAGAGAAACGCTGAATGCTAAAGACTTGTACATGATGGTTTACTCTTATGCATTGCATGATACCATCATATAATAAGAATGATATCCTAAGATAAAGATTTATCTTTCGAGTTTCATCCTCTGAGATCTTTACTAATAATTAAATAGAACTTGAAATTAGGAATGCAATGAAAGCAAACAAAAGATTCTACATTCCTAATTGTCTCCATCATCTCATTGTCTCCATCATCTCGATAGTCAATTCCTTGATCACTGAATTCAGGTATCTAGTTAACTGCTGCACTCCCTCTACTCTATCATTTCCTACTGGCTTAACCAATGGGCCCATCAGACAGTCGCACACTTGGCTACTTTTTGACAAGTTGGTGCCAGCACCATAGTTCAATTCCTTGCTCAACTAAGTTGCTTACTGACATAACTTAAGCTTATAACATGAAGTTCCAGACATTGACATGTAGAAAGAACCACCAATTTTCTTCATTCTTTCTTTGCCGCCACAAGAAAATAGAACCACTTCTCAAACACCTAATCAACTAAACTACTGGGGCACTCAAAAGCTTACTTTATTTAACTTAAGTTGTCGAGTAAAGATTAATTTAGTCAATTGACGCCTTTTTTTTACATTTTCACTCAGGTGTTGCTACAATTCTAATTAGACTCATACAGTGCAATGTGTGACTTGTTGCTGTAATGGGATGGAAAGTATCATAACATGAGCTTGAATTTAGGACCTTTATTTCTATTATCAAATAGGACATCTTATTTTTCTATAGCATGTTGATTCACCACTAGACCTAAAAGTTTCAACCACTTTGTATATTGTAATTAAAAGCTTAAATTGTTAGACTAGGCAAAATTTGACGTTTGAGTACTTCTCTATGTAACCACAGGTTAAATCATTCAAAGAAAGCATATTAGCCTCAGAAATGGATCCCTAAAAGTCGGTCGAAGAAGCAGTGACGAAATAATCCTATTCTGACAAAGGAAACTAGTATTTACAATTGCAATGCACTACTTAAATTCGGGAATCGTATATACTCAAGAATAAACAAGCTTTTAAGTCAAAAGCAATCACTTACTTCACTCTTTCAAAATTAAGACCCATTCGTTTACCGCCATCTTGACCTGCACAAAAGTACTCAAAATCAATGGAGAAAAAAAGTGAATGTTTTCCGAATCGAGAATCTAATCCAACATGAAAGCTAGCAGGGGAGTAATCAATCACATTTTCGAAATAAACAAACAAAAAAAAGGAAATAACAGAGGAATTAACCTGGCAGGGGATTATAGTAACCTAGAACCTCGAGATGCTTGCCGTCTCTGGGAGATCGGCTATCGGCAGCCATCACCCTGTAAAACGGCTTGTTCTTACAACCAAACCTCGACAATCGAATTCTCACCACCATTTTTGAGCTCGTAAAACCCTGCGACAAAAAAAAAACCCTGTAAATTCGCCAAACTGAAATGACACAGATTTATCCGAAGTCGCGCCTGCCGCCTCCCCTCCCGGGGGCTCCTGGTTCTCTATCATTTCACATTCGGATCAATTGAACCGAACCGGTTTAGGCCCAATAACCTATCATGTGGCCCATGATGATGCAAGCTTATTTCCATCTTGTAGGCCCAAGAAAATGAAACATTACAGCCATTGGGCCTTCAAAATAAGCCCATGACCTCTTATGCGTTGAAGGAATATATTCATTTTTAGATTTAAAGCTTTTTTTTTTTTTTTTGTCTACTAAACTTTAAGGTTTATTTTATTAAAGTCTACAAACTTTAAAAAAAATAAATAAAACAATTGAAAATAACTATTTAAATTTTTAAGTTTAAAAATAATAATTTTGGTTATTACCCATACTATTAAGGAGTTAATTTAATTTTAAAAAAATTAAAAAGTACTAAAATAGTTATTAAAAAAATACATGCCGCTTAACTAGGCTCATTCATTTAAATTAAACGCTGCACGTTGTTATAAAGCGTAAATCTCAATAATTTATCATAAGAAAAATATGATATTATATCTGAATCAAAGAAATTCATTAGCATAAACATGTTGATAAGACAAATCATGTTCGAAAAATAAAACCATTAAAAACCTTAAATTTGAAAATATTAATACATAGTATTCCCATAATATAAACGTTTTTTTTAGGGAATTAAAAACTTATTTATATATTAGAAAAATAAAATTAAAAAAAGAATGTAAAATAATTGGAAGTGTTAGAAATTTAAAAGGGCACAAAGATGTGGAAATTAGGGTCCGAATTGACCGACACTAAAAAAGGTAATGAAAAGACCACCGACTCCCCGTTGTTCCACATTTTTACATTAGCCATCTAACAACAACTGTTAGACTTTGACCGGAGAATTCAAAGCATGTGTAAGCAACCAACGACCAGAGTTTTTTTATATTTTTTAATTCATTTTTTAAAAGAAAGACGCAATTTAAAACTGCCAGACGACCAGATGTAATGGACCAAAGCAGATAATATCTATGAACGATAGGTAGGTTTAGACGGTTACACATGTTTTTAATCAAAATACTATTAAAACCTTAAATTCCTTATTCTTATTTGTTGATCTAAAAATAATAATATTTCTTTAAACCCAACAAAATTTTGCATACACTCACCTTCGTTCTCGCAACATACCTTCTTCGTTTCATAATACACAAAATAGATGAACAAGCAATAGTTAGTTATTCGATTGCTATATTCTTACGATAGCAACTGCATGGTTGAAACTCTAAAAGAATGTCAATGCGAAGGTTCATATCGAAAAATCTTCCAGAGACGATTTATAAATCTCGAGAATCAAGCGTAGGGCTTGAAGACCCTACCGCATTTTGTTTTCGGGGTCTGAAATTGTCTATTCTCCTCTATCACGAGGTCAGTAGCGAGTTGAGTAAAATTTCAAAATATTATTATAATTACAAAATAAAAAGCATATGAAAGTTGTCTTGTTTAACGTGTAAACGTCAACTATATTGAATATATATATATGACTTTTCAATTTTTTAAAGTATATGTGAGAAAAAAAAAATTATAATTAAAATACTTAAAATCCATTCTCATTCAAGACGCCAAAACTTCGTGCCTTCTCACCAATTGTTTCTTTATATTATCAGATCAATAAGATATTGTTTATGAATTTATTATATTATTTGATCTAGCGACTAATAATATTAATATCGATTGCTTTCTATGTGCCTAAAAGTTTTTTTTTCCAGGTTTAATTAAATTTTTTATTCAATTAAAATTAGATGTATACCCGAGTTGATTTGAATTAAATAAAAATGTAAATTGGTTAGACGGATAATCGGAATGGCTGAAATACTGTTCATAATCCAACCTTCTATTTTTTTTATTGAATTGGGTCATCAGGTTTGATTGTTTTTTTTTAAATTATTTAAAAATGATATTTATTTTAATTTTAATAACTAAAATTTCATTAAATTTAAATATTAAATATTTATAAGTTACGACACATCATTAACATTTATTATCAAAGTCAAACATTCTTAATTTTGGAACAATTGTAAAAGTAAGGCATAGTAAGATTAGGTTGGCTCGGTTGACTCCTTTGATAGTCCAACTTGAATCATCGAGTTATTTAAACTTGAAATATTAATTAATTCTATTAGTAAAAACCATATAATATAATTTATTAAATTGAGAGTATATAAAATTGCAGTTTAATGAGGGTTGACATTCTAACATATTCAACTTGATGAGTGAGAAAATGAGAAGCACATGAAGAAAGTGGAAGATTAAAATACAAAACTCAACTATACGCTAAAAATAGAATATCAAATACTTTATGATTTATTGCTTTATAGAATAAGATAAGTATTCAAGATTTAAAAACAATATCATATAACGTAATGTATTTAAATGACTATTTTGACAATAATAATATTTATTGAAAAATGACAAGAAATACTCATTTGGAATAATATGCAATCATTTAATTTTATACATTAACAATATTTACTACCTATTTAAATATTGTTACAATAATGTATAATTGGAAAACATTTAAATATCTAAAACGAATGAAAAATTGATTTTGGCGTCAGTTAGAGATGTTTATTTTATTTATGGGTGAGAATGTTTAGTTAATCCACCCCACCTAAATGGTGTGAAAATTATCTTATTTATAATCAAATCAATTATAAGGATATGGAAAGAGTAATAAATGCAAATAACAATAAATGGAAAGATACCTAGGATAGGGAGACAAATATCTGATATTTGTCTTATAATAAAATATCAAATATGATATATATGTTAAACTATAATTTAGTACTAAATATTCTTAACAATGAGGCCGTGCCAAAACATATTTTGATTTAGACGAGAGATGAGGAAGAGAATGGAAAATATATATATATTTTTTTGCTGTTAGATAAATCTGGCCGAAATGAAATTATATATATATATATATATATATATATTGTCTATATTAAAAAAAATTATAAAAAAAAAAAATACTGGTGAAGAACATATTTCAGACAATTTTATAAATTAGGACTCTCAGAAAAATAAATGTAAAATTTATTATCGATGGATATGTGTATATGTATAATCGGCTGTTGGATTAGTACTGCGATGTGAAATCGTACGACATGTCGTTTTCGGACAAACGCGATAATGGAAAGTCAAAAGTCAAGGTCAAAATACCGACAGATGTGTGGATGGAGAGAGAGAGAGAGAGAGAGAGAGGGCAAGGCACGCACGCGGTTCCCTTTTAATTTTCTTATAAATCTGTCTATTCTGATAAACGCCGTAAACAGCTACCCAACTTGACGGCTTTGGACCTACTACTCTACCGTTTACATCACTTTCTCCCTCTTCCTTTTTTTTTTTTTTTTTTTTTTTAAATTCAAAACACACGTGGAGCTAATATATATAAATTGTTCTGTCTTGTAATTCACAGGTTAAGTTTAATGCCCACCAACATTTATTAGAAGAATATAAAAAAGAGAAAAGGAGCACACACCACAACTAACCAATTAGTTAATACACTCAACCAATTATTTAGTACACTTGACACTAAATTAGTGTCTAATTAATCTTATTAATGAGATATATTTAAATTATGGAAGTCAAATGTATATAAATTAAGATTAGAACTCAACCATGTACTTGACACGTGAAATTATGAAAACATTAAAAACATTAACTTTTCGAATAAATGAAAAAGGTTTTTAAGCTTTCTTTGAATCAAAAAATAAAAGATCAAAGAACACAAAGATTCAAAGCTTAAAAAGGTTTGAACTTTGAATGAATCAAACAAAATCAAACTCGTGGTTTTGATTTTACCTTCCCTGTTTTTGACACGCCATTCTAATTTTCAAAGCTTCAGTTCTTGCTCTGTTTTTCGTCCACTATAAAAACAGAGCTCAAGAACCCAATTCGATTCATAATTTCATCTTGTTCCCTAATAACCTTCAAGAAAAAACCTACCCTGTTTCGATTTTCATCGATTAAACTTCTGGGTTTTGATTCATGGGGTTATCCCTGTCACTCTTCATGTCATCCTGGAAGGGAATTATAGATCAGGGGCTTGTAATCCTCTGCAAAGCTCAGAGTTTCTCTTATGGAGAAAGATCCTTGGCTTTGAAATCTAACAGCTTTAAAATTACAGATCAAGAACCCATCACAAACAGAGCAACGAGAAGCAAGCCCAACAGTCTGAAAGGGAATAAACCAGAGAGAGTGATTCTTGAAACGAATCTTTCCTTTAAATCGCTGGTTGAGGACGGAGGATTCAGTTTCTCTGTTTCCTCCGGGAAAAATGGCGGATTGCAGGGGGTAAAGGCGGCGACGACTCCCGCAGTTCCTCTGCCGGAGCCGGCGGTTATGTACTCTCCCAGACCGGTGAGCGAGCTGGATGCGGCAGCAGTGAAGCTGCAGAAGGTTTACAAAAGTTACAGAACAAGAAGAAACCTTGCGGATTGTGCGGTGGTTGTGGAAGAATTGTGGTGGAAGGCGATTGATTTTGCCAATTTGGAACGAAGCTCTGTTTCGTTTTATAACATTGAGAAGCCGGAAACCGCCGTCTCGCGGTGGGCTAGAGCCAGAACCAGAGCAGCCAAGGTAGGGAAGGGTTTGAGCAAGGACGAAAAGGCTCAAAAACTTGCTCTCCAGCACTGGCTTGAAGCTGTAAGCTCATAAATTCTAACCTCAAAGCTCTGCCATTCATTGCATTTTAGCTTAAAGATTCATAACTCAAGTGGGCTTGGTTTTCGTTACAGATTGATACCCGTCATCGCTATGGCCACAATCTACACTTATACTACGACGTATGGTTCGTGAGTGAAAGCAATCAGCCCTTCTTTTACTGGTAAGCTAAGTTTGAGTACTCAGAAAATTGAAGAAAACCCACTTCAAATTCCAAACCCATGTCTAAAATTACCTCAAATCTCCATAAACGCAGGCTGGACATCGGAGACGGCAAGGAAGTAAGCCTGGAGAAGTGCCCAAGATCGACTCTGCAAAAGCAATGCATCAAATATTTAGGCCCAGTCAGTGTTCTTTCTCCACCACCAGCACAGTTCCATTTGATTTAGCTCCTTCTAACAAAGCTTTCAATCTTAATTTGATTCTCAGAAAGAAAGAGAAGCCTATGAAGTAGTGGTGCAAAATGGGAGACTGGTTTACAAGCAGAGTGGATCCATAGTGGAAACTCAGGAAGCCTCTAAGTGGATATTTGTTTTGAGCACTACAAGATCTCTATACGTTGGCCAAAAGAAGAAAGGGTTATTTCAGCATTCTAGTTTCCTCTCCGGCGCCGCCACCACCGCCGCCGGCAGATTAGTGGCACACGACGGCGTCATTCAGGTACCCAAATCTGAATCCACCGATTCCTATCTTTAATTCTTCTTACTAAATTGAAAATGGGAATTTATAGTGTTTTGTTTTATAGGCGATTTGGCCGTACAGTGGTCATTATCATCCCACAGAAGCTAATTTCCAAGAATTCCTCAGTTTCCTTAAAGAAAACGACGTGAATCTCACCGACGTTAAGGTAAAACTCCGATTCATTGAACTAGTTTCATATCAATTTGAGAGAAAATAGTAATGCGCTTACATTGGTTTTCTTACCTTCCCCCAGATGTGTGCGATTGACGATGACAGTCAATACAAGGCCATCGATGAAGAACAGAAGCCGCAATCACGCGAGGGTTCCTTCAAATCTACGCCATTGGATGAAGCCAAATCATCACTTGCCGTCGATTCACTAGAGGAGAAGATGGTAGCCGCCGTGCCGCCGGTGGCGGAAAAGACGGAAGAAGCGACGGCGGTGGCGGTGGCGGTGGCGGCGAAATCACTCAATCTGTCGAAACGGTTGTCGTGTAAATGGTCGACAGGAGCTGGCCCTAGGATTGGGTGCGTCCGGGACTACCCAGCCGAGCTACAAACGAGAGCACTGGAACATGTGAACTTGTCGCCTCGAGTGGGCTCTGGGCCGTTGGTTAATTATGGGCCCATTCCATCTCCACGTCCAAGCCCAAACATTAGGCTCTCACCAAGGCTGACTTTTATGGGCCACCCAAGCCCAAGAACTCCAATCTCTGCAGCAAGTTAAGCCCAACAATAGGTGGAAGTGGTTAACCCAATTTTTTGATTCCTTGGTTTTTCATTTTTACTTAATTTTTTTTTAATTTATATTCTTCAATTTTTGTAAAGAGGGGCTAATTGCAACAATTCTTCTTTAATAAACAATAAAGTTTAAAGGAAATTGTGAAATTTTTATTTATTTAAATTCTCGTTTACAATGCACTTAATAATTGTTTAAATTTATTTTAGTTCCATTGATTAAAATATTAAAATATTATATTGTTAATAAAAAGTTAAAAGGTTTAAATACTTATTAAACTGAAGAAAAATGAAAAACCTTATATTATTGAACCAATATATGAATTTTGTAAATAAAAAATGAAAAGATAGTGAAAAAAATATTAGAGCTTAAATTATCAATTGAGTCAACAAAAAAAAAAAAAAAAATTGAATTAATAAATAAAACTTTAATGGTGACTTAATTGTGTCATAATTGATTCATTATACATCTAAAAATATAAGTAATATTGAAACAAATCATGGAAATTCATGAAACTTCCATTATAATTCTTTTAGTAATATAACTTAATTATGATATAATCCATCATTCATACTCATTATGTTCATAAAACAATGTAATATTAGGTTACGTAATTATCTCAATATACGACAAATCATGTCAAATATATAATAATTTTGCGATGTATATAAATATCACCAATTTAGAACAGTATTTTATGCAATTTTTCTAATTAAACAATTAAGATAATAAGAAATTGATAATTTAATTTATTTGCCCTTCAAACTGATAGAAAAAGTATGGCAGTTTCTGCCACTAAACAGTAAGATTATTCTTGTCATTCTGGGCAATAAAACACTAAGAACAAGAAAATATTGATGCAAGACATGATGCAAAGGAAGCAAATTTAATCACAGAACGAGACTTTAATTCTCAGTGATCTCGTAGATATATTCTCAAAATAAAGATAAGATTCGTAATTCGTACGAAAATAAAATGCTCACGAAAACAGCAAATCTAAATGTCCACTAACATATCAAATATCTTATTAAGTTTTCTACCTCTAATGTTGTTGGATCATGCTACTACTACTATGATGTTAGATTAGTCAAGGTGCCTGAAAGTTGGGCCGAACACAAAAGGAGTCTTTAAACACGAAGAAAATATTGATGCAACATGAAAAATAGTCTTTAGTTCTCAGCGATCTCAAGGATATATTCTCAAAATAAAGATAAGATTCTTAGTTCGAATGAAAATAAAATGCTCACGAAAACAGCAAATCTAAAAAAGAGGCAAATTAAAGAGCTCATAGAGAAATCTAAATGTTCTACATGTCCACCAACATATCAAATATCTTATAAGTTTTCTATCGCTAATGTTGTTGGACCATGCTATACGACGTTAGATTAGTCAAGGTGCCTGAAAGTTGGGCCGAACAAGTACTATCTTCAACGCATGTTTGATGGTAAGGAAGTGTCAAAATACCCAACCAACCCACTAACATCAAATGTTATTCAATGAGGTTGCCACAATTAGATGCAGATTCGAAAATCCGCATGCGTTCGTATAACCTCTAGATACAAATTTGAAGATTTTTTTTTTTTTTTAATAGTTTCTCTCATACATATAATTTCTCAACTAAAAGGGAGTGGTTGGAGCTAAAGACAGAAAGAGATCACAAACAAGTTTAAGATTCATGAGGAGCACAGCAAGGGATCCAAAGCTCAAATAAAAGGGCAGTGATATCATTACTCATTCTCTTCGGTAAGAGGTATGTGAGATCTCACATCGATTGGAGAGGGGAACGAAACATTCTTTATATGGAAAACTCTCCTTAATAGACGTGTGGAAAACTCTCCCTAATAGAGGTGTGGAAAACTCTCCCTAATAGAGGTGTGGAAAACTCTCCCTAATAGAGGCGTGGAAAACTCTCCCTAATAGAGGTGTGGAAAACTCTCCCTAATAGAGGCGTGGAAAACTCTCCCTAATAGAGGCGTGGAAAACTCTCCCTAATAGAGGCGTGGAAAACTCTCCCTAATAGAGGCGTGGAAAACTCTCCCTAATAGAGGCGTGGAAAACTCTCCCTAATAGAGGCGTGGAAAACTCTCCCTAATAGAGGCGTGGAAAACTCTCCCTAATAGAGGCGTTTTAAAAACCTTGAGGGAAAACACAGAAGGTAAAACCCAAAGAGGACAATATCGCTATTACTAGAGGCTAAACACATATATAACTAGTGCTAGTAAGTCTTAATGAAGACGAGGCACTGTTTCCCCTCTCATTTTTTACACACCCAAGGCATACATACAAGTGAAAAGGAAAGAGAATGACACAACAAAAACAAAAGAGAGGCATGTCTTTACAGCAAATTGCTTCATACAACAATTCTTATCAGACCATCGTGGAAGCATCAAGATGTCAATTCTTAAGCAGGAAAACCAGAAATCCTCAAATTGAAACATCAGAGAAGACAAGTCCTACTGGAAGCAGGCACAAGCAACAGTTCTTTCCAAGAATGGAGTCTATTCTAAGGCTCTTCTATAACTGAATTAAGTTTCAGCAAGTGCAACACAAACAATCCATATCTACTCATAAAGCCATGATCTCCAATTCATTAGAAAAAAGAAAGAAAAAAAAAAAATCTGTACTTCCAACAATAGTTACACATTCAAAGAGATTCATAATAACATCAAGAAACAGATTCTTGGATTTCAGAACTATAAGCTAATTAAACAACACAGAGTGGAAAAAAAAAGCTTGGTACCAATTTAAGCCGATCGTTACCATCCAAAGACCATTCGAGAGCATCTTTCCTTGAGCCACCTGAAGCTCTTTCTAAAAGACCCTTTGACTTTGCCTTCCACAGTATAAACCTTGTAGCTAGCAACCCTCCTCTTTCTCTGCATCTCCGGATCGTTGAAACTCCAGCTCTTCGACGAGAATCCATTCGTCGATTTCCCTTTCTTGAGCTTCAAATCATTCCCCATCTGAGTTGGATTCGCAGACGAAGCATACGAAGCACTGTAACAACGAAAATCTTGCATACCCATTCCGCCGGAACCGTTCGGTCCTCCTCTTGATTCGTTTCCATAGTAGTTCTCAATCTGCATTCTTCCATCCACATAGGAGTTGGATTTGAAATCCTCCATCGTCAAGATACAGGATCCGATAATTTGAGCTACGATACACTCGAGGAACTCTCTCACAAGGGACAGTCCACCGAAATTTACCTCATGTGCAACTTTTGCAACAGTGGAGCTCGAATCGAACGCCTTTTATGACTTTTCTCAAAGGAGGAAAAAGAAACGTAACCCTCGTCCGTGGCCAGTGGAGATTTGAGGTTGCGACGGCTGGTAGTGATTGTCTCGTAGCGATTAGAGAGAAATTGGAAGCGGATTCCCCCAATTAAAGGTCATCAGGGAGCCGAAAGTTCATAGTTGACCAGACTCCAAGTCCCCAAATTTTACGCAGTTTGTGTTTCAGTTTTTGTTTCTTTGATATATATATACATAACCATTTTTTTCTTTTAGGGTTTTGATCTGAAGATTCTGAACCCAATAAATATTCTGAGAACAAGTTCATTTATTACCCTACCAATTTATTTCCATTTATTTAAATTTCATGAATGAAAATTAAATTTTGTTCAAAATGTTCAAAATTTCATTTTTGGTAGTTTTTAATAGCACGATGGAGTGACAATTCAAGCGTTGGTTAAACTAAACGCATTATACCTATGAAATTCAAACCAACTACAAAGGAAATTTCCATGGCCACATCGTCTCACAAGCGATTACTCGAGTTAGTGGCTTTTAGGGTTTTTTCCTAGATCAAAGGAGATCAGCTCGCTTTCTTCTTTATCTAAAAGTCGGTCGAATCGGGTGAGCCCCTACCTCTGAACGTTTTACTTCTTGTTTTATACTCAACAAAGAGTCCATTTGTAAGTAATCACTATTCAAATCTTCTATGCTTATACTAGTTATCGTATCATCCAACTGATACCAACAGTTTATAAGAGTGATAATTCAAACGTTCGACTTTTTCATCGAGAATGTAATACTTGAATATGTCGGGCTGAAAATTGTGAAGTAGTGAACTTGTGATAAACTATAAAACACTTGGTCAAGTAATGCTCTCCACGTTAATTCTAACATCTCTTAGACTAAAAACCAGCAGAGGTTCTATAACGCTACAAATCAAGGAGTACAAAAACTAAGGACAAGAACTTCATATTGGAAGTAAGAGATTAATTACCAACATCCCACAAGAAGAAAGTTTCTGGATTGCAGCCCCTTGACAGGGAAATCATGAAGCAAATACAGGCACCTCCAAATTTCCAACACATCCTCAACTCCTGCGGTGAAGCAACGCATTGTATATATATTCATCTGTATTGACAGCAGAATGTACATAAATGGCTTCCAAACTGTGAGATAACGTCCACGAGACCACCATAGCCTCCGACTGCTGCGACCTGAATGGACAAATAAACCATCCAAGAGTGTGAGAAGCATAGAGAAATGAAGTACAAGATCATTTTATATGCATCATCAGCCACAAATTGATGAGTAGTTATAGTTGCTTGAATTCAATTTATCCCCACAGGAGTTCTATTTAAAGATTGGATGAAAGCCTAAGGAAGATATGCATACGATATGCTGATATGCGTACCGACATACGGTTATGGCGTGATTCGCTAAGATTTAAGGATGAAATATGAACAGATTGTGGCATGACTGAATTAGTTGCTCATCGGTATAAGATTATAAAATGCATAAAAACTAAAGTGAACAACAAGGTCGGTATAAAAGGGCCGTGACAATTTTAGGTCCCGTTTGATAATCATTTGGATTACTAGCCAAATTTCATAAACAAAAACAAGATTTTGAAAACATGTGTATAAAAGAATTCCATAGGTAGAACTAGCATTTATAATTGATTAAGTTGGCTTCAAGACCCAATAATTGATTAAGAGGAATTGGTAATTTCTAATCTTCCTATAATGGAAAGAAATGAAGAAGTTCCAAAGAGAAGACTGGCAGAAAACCAAAGGACAAAAGGAATTAAGTTGAACATACGCCAGATGGATGCACAGCGACAGAAAAAGCGGATTGAGGGGCACATTGTATTTCTGAGAGAATTGATCCATGTATGTCGAATCGAGTTAGTAATGGTTCTGCTCCAACGCCTAGTATCTGCACATGGAAAAGCAACAATTAACATAAAATGGTGCCAGAAAAATCTGATCTAACACGAGATATTAAGATGATAGAATTTGATATATTCACGCCTTAATTTCTAGAAACTCCTGGCTATGCTCCTGTCGTATTATGGTGTAATAATATGCACGCTTCTTAACTTGTATATCAACAATAATTATACCAAATGACTTCTCTGTTACATTAAATTATACAAGCACCTTGGAAATCTATATGTGTTTCTCGTGTCTAATCATCTAATGAAAGATGAAAACCTGAGGATTTGCAGGCTAGGGACGAACTGCCAATAATTAAAGAAACTATCAGTTCAAGAAGGAGAATCACTCACTTGATTATCACAAAAAACCATATCCTGCATTGAAGAACGGGTCAAAGTTCTTGAAATGAAATCTGAAGCCGGAAGGTTCCAAACTGAAAAACTCCGACCATCAGCACAGGCCTAAAATAAAATACAGCAGATGAATATCACTCCATTGTACCCATCAATACAGCAAGAGATATATTCTCAGAAAAAAGATAGTCAATCAACCTTACATCTATAAGTTTTTTCATCTATTTTGCATAGAACTGAAATTTAAATAAAATAAAAAAAGTTGGAACATTATTACAAGTGCCATGCTCAAAGTTGAACCAAGCAGTTTTTCAGGATGGGATCCCTAATTTGTGTATCAACGAAAACTTCATTTGTTTGGTTCCCAAATGGTTAAAGTCCTGTAGAATGGAAGTTCTGACCAGTTAGCTAGGTAACTAGTGTGTACACAATCATATCCAAAGTCCACATGTAAAGAGTTATTACAGTCTAAGAAAATGAGTCTGGGAGTGTTGGTGAATGGAGAATTTCTAAGGGCTGGCAGTTGAAGATTGATTTATAAAAGGCACGTAGCTTGTGAGTTGACATTTACTTCTTGAATGGAAAACCAACGGAAGGATAAGAAAATAGAGGCGAAGATAAGGTCAATTATCTTCCTTTTCCATTAGTTATTTGCAACTGGTGAGTTTAGAGGTTAGCTGGAGAAACAAAATAAATATAAGCCACTTGCATTTGCTGATGCTCTTTTATAGTGTTGCTAAAGAGGAAAAGCTTTTCAAGTTGTTGAAAATGAAGTATTTGCTCGAGAAGGTCTCTGGTTTGAAGATCGGCATGGAGGCGTTTACTCTAGCAAGAATCAACAGACAAATGAGATCAAAGCGCTAAGCAGATAGATGGTCTCGTTCAATGGGATATTGGCCTGTGTCATTAGGATGTTCCTTTTGAAGGAAATCTGAAAAGGTAGAATTATTGGAATCTAATGGTGGAACCAAACAACAAAGTTTTTTTTTAAAAAAAACGAGGAACACAACATTATAATACAAAGACATTATCAAAATATTTTCCTTCAAGAAGAAACAACGTTTTCATTAAGAATGATGAAGAATAGAAAACAGGCCAATCAATAAAATAAGACAACGGCGGTGCAAAAACCCATATTCAAATCTATAAGCAAACACCAATTATAGACAGTATAAAAAAAGAGGAAATATCTAGATCATCAAGTAAATACTTACCAACCAGCTTTCACTTGCATCAAGAGCAATGCATCTAACACAAGAGAAGTTCCCTTTCTGCTTCTTATCCTTCGCTGGGTCGATTAGTTGAATGCACTTTCCACTCTTGCAATCTTGTTTGATAGTATAAACATGTATAAAATACAATTTTTTAAAGACACGTATAAGATACAAATTTTTGCTCCTATAATTTCTATATTTATACCAATAAATGTCCCAACTTAAATTTAACAAGTTAGAAAGTAGAAACTACAAATTGATTGATGACAGACAATCAAAGAGAATTCAAACCTGTGTTCTCCTTGAGAAGTTTTAACCACTATGCTAAACTATGTTCTCGCTCAACAAATTTATGGACTATGGTTGTTCTAATAGCATTAACAATAAAAATGACACAATTGCCTGTAGAAAATGACTAATGTTGATTCACGACCTTCTGCTTAAGATCAATATATATATGTGTGTGTGTGTGTGTGTGTGTGTGTAAAGAAAGAAGTAGTAGTTTCCCTACCCCATATTCGTGCTGTACCATCTTCTGAACCAGTTATGATCTGGAATTCAAGGGGTGAAAATAATAAGGTGGAAATACATGAAAAGTACAGTTCAGAAAGCCAATGATTATCACATGTTTCAAAACATAAAACAAAAACAAAAGCTTAACCAAATGGAGCCATAATAATTAATAGTAAGTCTCAAGAATTTCATGCTTTCCATTGATGTATAGGAAAATGTCATACTTACCACTTGCATACCTAGCTATTATTCAAAGAGAAAACAGGCGGACACAGCAATAGACCCCCAATTCATTAAGGTGAAATCAAGTTCAAGATAAAAAAATCTATTATATAACCAAGCAAAAGAAGGAAAAACGTACTTGATTGACAGTGTTTCGGGCAACTATACAGTGCAAGTAGTCAGAGTGCCCCTTAAACACCATCTTAATTTTACCGCTCTCCTGAAAATTTTAAATCCAAGAAGCCAGAAACTAAGCAAGTGTTAGAAGGAACTTAATTCTTAGCTGTAACAAAGATCTGAGTGCAAAATTTACTGTTGACTGCACCATCCAGCTTAAAATACACATACCAAATCCCAACAATACGCACAAGAATCTCCAGCAGCAGAAAAAATGGATCCACTCTGTAAAATAAAATAAGATATCACCTCATCTGTTCCTTCTTCCTACACTTTTTTTTTATCTTAATGTAAAGTATAGAATAAGAGGGGGAAATAATAGTTTTATTAACCTGCGCATTGGTAGCAATTGCATTATTTTCAGGGATTGGAGAAAGAGCACCCCAAGGACCTCTAGAAGAAAGCAATAGATACATATAAAAAAATAAGAGTATTAGAGAGATAATCACATGCATAAAGGGGAAAAAATACATATCTATTCTCACCTCAACTTGATTTTATAAATCTGATATAGACAAATATAAAGTTGTCATAAAATCTATAGAAAAGAATAAAAGCATCCTTGCATTATATGTTGACCATTTTTAAAAGAATGGCTGCTGAATTAATAGTCAATAGATTATAGATTATTACATAATTTTTTAAGTTCTAATTGAGATGTCAAAAAGACAATGCTTGAAAGTTGTGTGTGTGTGTATATATAGAAATATAGATATATATACATATAGATATATAGATATATATATCATGAAACATAAATCCAAGGCAAACCAGTGGTTTTCCTTTTGTATAATATCAATAACAATATATTGAAGTTCAGATTTTAATATTACTTCGGCCTTTGAACTACCTTCTAATCTAGGTTGATGATGTGAATGGTGTCATTACAAAAAAAAAAAAAAAAAAAAAAAAAAATTGTATTGGTTACTCCAATTAGAGGTCGTGTGCTATGCAAGATCACAAAAGATCCATAAATTTACTGTTGACAATAGAATATCTATCTATCCATCTTAGTCGCAGGTTTATTGCTAGTTGTGGGCAAAATATTTGATTGTGTGAAGACACCTAGGTTGATCAAATTCCATTGAAGGTGAGTTTTTATGATCTTTTTTGTGGTTTCCAATAAAAAAGAAGGCTCGATTTTTTAGTGTTGGGACAATGATAATCAAGCTTGGAATTTTGGGTTTAGAAGAGGTCTTTTTGATAAAGAGCTTTATAGTTAGTGGCTCTTGTGAAGAAGTATAATTTGGTGTAGTTGGGGAATGGAGTAGATAAAATCCTTTGGTCCCTTGAGGGATCAGGTGGCTATTCTGGCAAGTCAGCGCTCCAAAATCCTTCTTCTTGACCCACTAAAGCAAATATTGTCCTGACTATCATGGTTCGGAAGCACCAAAGTCCTAAGAAGGTAGAAGTCATCATACAGTCCTCACCGTTAAGGGGCCTAAACATTGATGATAGATTGCAAAGAAAGTTTAGGAGACGGTATCTTTCACCTTCGGGTTGTAGGTTATGTTTAAACGAGGGGAAGTCTCTTCAATCACTTAATCCTCCATCGTGATTTTGCATATTGTTCATGGAACTACATAGCCGGTGAGTTGAGTATTTCTTTTTGCCTCCCTGAAATAGTGAACAATTGGCTCATCGAAGAGCTTTATGCTTGGAATTTGAAAGGAAAATCTAAGGTAATGGACAGTTGTGCCTCTAGAGCACTTTTATGGCACTTGTCGAAGGAAAGGAATGCTAGAGGTCTTGATGATAAGCCCTTACGCTTTGACTTCTTTTGTAACTACGTACAAAGCATGTCCTCTGGGTGGATTTCTTTACACACAAACTTCTGTTGTAACTACAGCCGCCTAACCTGATGGTTATTAGTAACTGACAGGCTCTTTTGATGCAGTCTTTGTTTAGGGGGAGGGGGGGTTTCTGCTGTGGAATATACCCCTTTGATGTTTCTTATGAAAAATAATAAATGCTTAAGTAGAATGTTATATATTTTTTTGACAACCTAATCATTTGGAAGATTCACCAAAGAATGCTAAAGAAAAATAAGAAACGAATACAAATTATTTAGATAACCTACTTGTATTGAGGATTCATCAGGTCCATTACAGGCTCAATATGACTACCTGGAATACAAAGAAAGGAATGAAGTTATTAAAACAATTGAAAAATAAAACGATACACGAAAAGCCAGCCCTTACTCACAGGGTCATGAAACCTACACTACTACTACTACTACTACTACAGATAATACGTCTATAGACTACTACCTTGCAAATATATAGGCACCTCTATATCTGTGCATTCTTTCCACCTCCATCCTCGAATGTGACCGTCATCCCCGCAGCTAAAAATGTTGTGCACAACTACTCAGATATTTCAAACATGTCCATCTTGCCGTTTAAGTTGATTTTACAGGTTGTAGGTATATCTTTACTCTTCAATGAATGCAAATGCAATAAATAATCAAAAGCATTTAGGCAGTTGTTGAAGCTCAAACAAGTACAAGTCAATTAATTCAGGAAAACTATGAGTGCAGCCTGTGGAAGATTAATATAAAAAAGATCTGATAACCATTCAGTCTCAACAGAATTAAGCTTCAATTGGGTCTAATTTTCTAAAAAGTAACATTAAATTGGTTCTGCACCCGACTATAATGTTACCTACATATACACATTCGTACATACATGCATAGATATTCAAATTAACTTTAGAATCAGCATTGAGATAATTACGATGAAACGACAAATGAAATTAACGATATAGTACTGAGGTTGGGAGAAACCTCAGTAATAAAGTATTGTCGGCAGCATCAAAAAATTTAACATCATATGTGGGTCCATCATGCCCTTGTAGAAAGCAATGAGGCTCTGCTGCCAGCAAACTAGAGTAAGGCACAACGTGAACCATTAGTACAAGTTTGCAGCCCCGAATTTTAAAATAAATTGAGACTAAGATAAAATGTACTTGCCTTTTAGTATTGCCATAACCAGAATGCTGAAATAGGCATGAAACAGTGGTGTAATCAGGTTAGGAATTCAAAGTATTAAACTATAAAGAAAAAGACGCACACCACACCTAGTCTAGGCTACTAATCAGGAAGACAGGAACTTTTCAGGGGCACAAACACTGAACACCATAAAGTAAACTTATTTTGCTTCTGTAATTGAATATTCTGTTTAAATCAATCAATTGTAAGAAGTGGCGAGTATTCTACAACTCATGATAAAACTCTGAAATGGTAGGACTAATGTGGTCATAAAACAAACCACTTCTTTGAAAACAGTAAGAATTTGAATCCTAGAATCCTAATTCCTAAAGAATTTGATTCATGGTTTATAACTTCATAAATATCTCCATCGTGCACAAGTACCGAGCATGAAAGCGATGAATCAGAAAAAAATAATGAAGCTTTCAAACTCAAATGCAACTTCCCAGCGAAGCTCTTTGGAGGAAGCTCATTATGGCCAAGTATGGCATCACTTTAGATGTCCATAGGTCGGGTTCTATCTTAACTCTTCCAAATAGGTCCACAGTGTGCTATTTATAATCTCAAAGATTTGATCTCCTTTAGAACCAAATGCTCAGTTAGCAATGTTATGCATACTAGTTCATGAGGAATTATTGGGCTGGTTCTGACCCTCTTTATTTGGTTTTCCCAAGACTTTTCTCCCTTTTGTAAAAGAAGAGAGTGCCCATCAAAGAAGCTTGGAACCCAATTTCTCTCAATTGGGATCTCAATTTTAGAAAACGATTATTGGAACATGGGACCAATGTTACCAGCCTTTTGTTGAATTTCTCTTTCATCAATGATCTTGAGAAATGGATGCAGCAGTCGATCCTTATGGGATTTCTCTCGTAAGTTTTGACTCAAAGACCTGCTTTTAATTGAGCTCCACTGGCTCTTCGCCTTTGATATAATATTTGGACGCCTAGATATCTTTAATACCTCAAATTCTTCTTAAGAGAGCTTAATCACAAGTCCTATTAGTTCAGTGAAATTGGCTTTCCGTCCAACAAAAAGGAAAATTCCGCTTCCAAATAGTCTAAACAAAGAAGCCCTAAGGCTCACCATTCCACGCCCTTCAAATACTGATTGAATAAGCAAAAAACAAACAACAAACAACAAAATGAATATCAATACCGAAAATAAAAAAGATTACCAGCTTAGAGATGCAGGAAGCGATAGAATAAGAGGCAATGGATCCATCACTGGAGGCGACCACGATGGACTCAGGGCAACCACTTAACGACGGCGCCCACGCAGTTCTGAACACAGTCCGAGTTTGTACCTCTCTCTCTTTGTATAGACTCTCTCTGTAGGCATCTTCGTCCCAATTCGTCGCGTCCCCCAACATTTTACGACGGCTACCTATGGCTCCTTTTCCAGCCTCTCAAATGTTAGCTTAAAACGACAATGGCGAAGCTATGAACTCTGTTGCAGTGGCGTTAGAGCTAAAAATTGCGCCAGACAATCAGAAGACGACCTTCGACGGCTCGCCGGAGGAACTTAGTGAAGCAATTGCCTGCCTGGTTCGTGAAGCCAATGAACGCATTGGCTGGAAAGCTGTCGTGTCGTTTTTTGATGAACGATGGACGGCAAGTAACAAACGACATATCGTTCGCTACAAAAAATTAAATAATTATTAGTTTAGTTATTCTTAAATTTGTATTAAATTACTTATCAAATACAAATTTAAGCTAAATTATGTAACAAATAATTTCTATTAACTATTTACAAATGTTTTTTCAAATCAATGTACGCGCGTTTTAAGAAACTATTTACGAAATTCGTAATCTATTATTTGAGATAGTATATAGATTCTTTTCAATTAAATCTATAAAATATTTTATTTTTTCAAACGATTTGAAGTTTGACAAATTATGAGACTTTTCTCTCGAGCAATATTCTTTAGATACTTCAAACACTCTCCCATTTTAAATTGGTGATTAGTTTGAAGGCTCCGCTACTAATAGTCCTTTTGGTACTACTAAAATTGAAAGTTTGGATAGTCGAGACTTACGACAACACACGATTTCTTTGACCGAACGCTGGCTCCCCGAGACAGTGTTCTAGTATCGTGCAAAGCTTGTTGGTAACTGCAACAGGGACTAATCATCAATTTTAAAAGTGGGGATATTTCAAAGACTCGTAAACACTCGTACTTAAAATATTTAGATTTCGAACCACATAAACACTCGTACTCAAAAAAACAATTAGGACGGAACAGTTCAAAGTTTTGTTTTTAGCCCTAAAAAAAAGCATTATTTGAAAGAAAATATTGAAAAAAAGGGAAGTGGGGGCCATAATTCATTAATTTTTTTTGTTAAAATATTATTAATTATGGTTATTTCCATTGAGGCCCAAACCAGAAACGTACAAAAGCCCTTCTCGCAGTTCACGAAAGCCCATCGGCATCTCCGATGCCGAATTTGGTAGAGAGAGCCAACCTTTGTATTAAAGCAGGAAAAAAAGAGTTGGACTTTGAATCGAGGAAGAACCCTAATATCCATTTCCGGGCACGACCAAATTCCAGCTCTGCCTTCCGGATCTGATGCTCTCTACCCACAAGGTTCTCGCACAACTCAGGTGCTTCATTTTTCTTCTTCTTCTTTTTCCTTCTCCTCCTTTTCTCATTCCGATTACTCGTTTTGTTTCCTAATCTGTCTTACTTAGACCCTTTCTTCTTTTCCTAATCTGTCTTATTTGGTTTCTGACTTTCATTTCGTTTCGTCTCGTCCACCATGCGACTGATGGTGACGACGAGATGGAAAAATAGCATTTGTGGATCTGCTGAATCTCCTTTTATCTAGTGTGCTGTTTTTCTGTTCTTAATTTGACTCCCCCTCCCCTATTCTGGCTTTGGAATTTGTGTTGTTCATGTCATCGGTGTTTTCAAAGGATTTTAAGGACTGTGGTTTGACAGGTAATTCAGATCAAGTGCGACGATTGTGATTGACTGTCACAGTTGAAATATTTTGTCGAGATGGACGATAACAATACTTCTTCAGGAGATCCCAAGGAAAACCCAGTTCAAGAAAATGAAGCAGGCCAAATTACCAAGGATGAGAGCTCATTGGGTAACATGGTTCGGAGGCTTCAAGATTCTATGTCTATTGGCAAAATACACAAATTCTGGGAAACTCAACCTGTTGGACAATTCAAGGACATTGGGGATTCTAGTTTGGTTGAAGGGCCAATTGAGCCACCAACCCCATTATCTGAGGTCAAACAAGAGCCTTATAATCTTCCTAGTGCCTATGAATGGACAACATGTGACATGGACTCTGAAGAGACCTGTCTCGAGGTGTACAATCTCTTGAAGAATAATTATGTTGAAGATGATGAAAACTTGTTCAGGTTCAACTATTCCAAGGAGTTTCTAGGATGGGCTTTGAGACCTCCAGGCTACTTCGCAAGCTGGCATATTGGTGTTCGTGCTAAAGCTTCCAAGAAGCTGGTTGCTTTCATCAGTGGTGTCCCTGCTAGAATCCGGGTGCGGGAAGATGTTGTGAAGATGGCAGAGATCAATTTCTTGTGTGTTCATAAGAAGCTTAGATCAAAAAGACTTGCACCAGTTATGATCAAAGAGGTTACAAGGAGGGTTCACCTGGAAAATATATGGCAAGCGGCTTATACAGCTGGAGTTGTTCTTCCAACCCCAATAACAACTTGCCAATACTGGCACAGATCTTTAAACCCAAAGAAGCTCATTGATGTTGGGTTTTCAAGGCTTGGGGCAAGGATGACAATGAGTCGAACCATTAAACTTTACAAGTTACCCGATTCACCGGTTACCCCAGGATTTCGAAAAATGGAACTTCGTGATGTCCCTGCTGTTACTAGGTTGCTTAGAAATTACATGAGCCAGTTTGCTGTTGCACCAGATTTTGATGAAACCGACGTAGAGCATTGGCTTCTTCCCAAGGAGAGTGTAGTAGACAGTTTCTTAGTTGAGAGTCAATACACTCGTGAAGTCACTGACTTCTGCAGCTTTTACACTCTTCCTTCATCCATTCTTGGAAACCAAACATACACAACTTTGAAGGCCGCTTATTCATATTACAATGTCTCCACCAAAACTCCATTGTTACAGTTGATGAATGATGCTCTTATTGTTGCAAAAAAGAAGGATTTTGATGTCTTTAACGCATTGGATGTCATGGAGAATGAGTCCTTCCTGAAGGAACTAAAATTCGGTCCGGGCGATGGGCAACTTCACTATTACCTGTATAATTATCGGATTCGCCACGCATTGAAACCAAGTGAACTCGGGCTTGTACTGCTATAGTTGGATTTATTACTGTTTTGGTTTGAACTGTGAACCACAAAAATTGGTCATTTTTTAATGGTGGCTAGGTTTGATGATGCATTCTTCCTCTGTTTTGTTCTTCTGTGTCAACAGCAAAGCACTAAGCAGCACTAAACGTCTGGAGAATTGAGAGAAAAAAACATTGCCGGATGATGTAAAGTGTTCTGCAGATTTTTCACTCTGCTGGTTTTCCAATTTCTGTAGAATTTTAATTTCCTTCTTTTTCTTTTTCTTTTTCTTTTTCCCATCCTTGCAGGGGTTTGCAGATGCAGCCTGTTTGTACCATGGACAATTGCAGCATTTTCCTATAACTTGTAAGTCCCAGCATGTGCTTATAAGCTTAATCAGATTCTCGTTCCATGTTCTTCATTGAATAAAGAAATTTCCCCTTAGAGTAGAAGAGAGGATCAGATCATTTAAGCTTCTTCGGTGGGGGAATGGATTGTTCAAGTGAATCATTTCTACTAACACGATTTTGTTCTAAGCAAGAGTTGTTTGAATAGATTGTTATTTAACTTGATGTTTCTTATTCATGTCGTTGGCTAAATCTTTATCCTTTAAGATGTCTTTGTTTTTGTTTTGTTTGAACTCAATTAATATAACTTTGTAAGCATTTGGTTCAAGATTTGGTTAGAAATGTTTAATCCCTTGTCTAAGATTTGCAAGACTGGCGAATGGAATAAGCAAACTGATGCATAATTGAAGTTATGAGTCGTGAACATCCCATTATAAATTTGAATTTCACAAAACTGAATTGGTCACTCAGGAAATCTACAAATTTGACTAAAAAGATCGTCCAAAATCCCACTTAAACTGAGTTCATTTAACAGCATGTGACAAGGCTAGCTAACCACACTTGAGCTTTGACATTCTTTCAAGAACATGAGGTTATCTAAAAGGTCCCAGTGGGCGAGCTCGGCCAATTAGCTTATCTAATAAATGAGCTTCCACTCTTTCGAGAGCATGAATTCATAAGGCAGTCTCGAGCTCACGTCGATCCAACATGGTAAGGTTAGGTCGCATCTTCCATAGCATCTCACTTACTTTATTTGCACCAGTTCAATTAGTTCATTTCAACGCTACTTGAAAGGAAACACTTATTTGAGAAATCCCAGAGTATACAAGCTCATCTGCCAAGCGTCATCGGGCATGTAGCTTTTAAGCCCTTCATAGTGTAAGAGTTCACCCAAGATTCATTCACAACAATCCTATGTGTTCATATCAATGGTATTTAAAAGCAAACACACATTTGAGAAATCCAACAGAGTAGATGAGCTCATCCACTGAGCCTCGTTGAGCAGGTAGCTTGTAGGCCCTTCAAAGAGTAAGAGTTCACCCAAGTTTTATTCGCACCAATGAGTTCATTTCAATGCTATTTAAAAGCAACGCTCGTTTGAGAAATGCAATACAGTGAGGACCTCATCCACCAACACTTGTTGAGCAGGCAACTTCTAGGCTCTTCAAAGAGTGGGAGTTCACCGAAGGAACCTGGCTAAGCCAAGGGAAAGCTCATAAAAGGAACTCAACTGAGTAATCCAGCTCCTTTCCATTAACAGTTTGTACTGGTGTGGTGTTTTCTTCAATCTTTGGTGGGTTAAATAGATTCTTTTATGAGCTCATCTCAACACTGACCGACGCACAAGCACAGACACTCAAATTCTGTAACGGTCCAAGCTCACCGCCAGAAAAAACAAGCAACCTTTTATAAATATCAGTAATCAGTATTGTCTTGTATGCAATCAGATCAAGCATCCAATTTTGTATTTCTGTAACTCCTTATCCTCCTTCTTCAGTGGAACTTAATGGTTGAAGGAAAATTTTCTCAACAAACAGAAGGCAACCTTTGTCTAAAGTGTCGAGGAAGGTGACAGAAGAGAGTGAGCACACAATTCTTTTCTTGCATGGCCGCTCATGCTCGATACTCTGCGTGCTTTCTTTCTCTCTCTCTCTCACCAGCTTTACCTGGGTGTCTTAATACTAATTTTAGTCTCTCTCTCTCTCTCTCTCAACCTCTTTTTTCCTTTGCCTCATGCTGCTATAAGAGCTCAAGCTCAAGCACACCACTAGCAGACATTGTCCACTTTAGTCCGTTACGTATCGTCATCAGCTTCATGGTTTTAAAACGCGTCTGTTAGGAAGAGGTTTCCACACCCTTGTAAGGAATATTTCATGTTCCCCTCTCCAACCGATGTGGATCTCACAATCCACCCCCTTTGAGGGCCAGCGTCCTCAC
Source organism: Cucurbita ficifolia (assembly GCA_033971965.1). Classification (NCBI taxonomy): domain Eukaryota; kingdom Viridiplantae; phylum Streptophyta; class Magnoliopsida; order Cucurbitales; family Cucurbitaceae; genus Cucurbita; species Cucurbita ficifolia. The sequence continues at coordinate 3,498,430 of CM066972.1, forward strand.
TAACAAACCGCCCGGTGTCTGGCTTTGATACCATTTGTAACAGCCCAAGCACACCCTAGCAGATATTGTCTGTTTTAGCCTGTTACATATCGCCGTTAGCTTCATGGTTTTAAAATGTGTCTGTTAAGGAGAGATTTCCACGCCCTTATAAGGAATATTTTGTTCCCCTCTCCAACCAATGTGGAATCTCACAGTTTCAGTAATACATTGTTTTCTTCCGTTTCTAAACTACCCTTTGAAAGTTAAAAACAATTACCCACAGCTTCTTCTGTATCCTTCAGACGAAGCCTCAAAGATTAAATCAGTAGAACTCCCAGACATCACTAATATTCTGGCTTAACAAAAGAAGAGAAAAATACAGAGAATCTTTTTAGAACTACATGCATAGCATACTGCTGCCTTATTTATACATGACATGCATACTTACAATCATATTCTTGTTTCCGTGCAATAAGATGATATCATGATGCTTGATCTCAAATCCTAGTATATTGCAACTGACCTTTTCAGTGATCTCAAGATCCTGAGGTGCTTCACAGACAATTGAAGCTCGTAGATGTTAACAAGAGTTTATTGGATAAGAACTAAATTAGCCATCCACTTGAGTAAATTCTAAAGCATTTGCATCTGGATCTCTTGTAAGATTGCTGGCCTTCCTGACTTGCTAAGCGTATAGGGAATACCTACATGATCCAGCAGGAAAATGTGAAACCATATTCTTAATATGGCATACAAAATAATTACCATTTGTCTTGTAACGTGAAAAGTAACAAACTATTGAGCTATGTTAAGGGAAGATTGTTACCAGCTTTATCAAGGATCACTTTCAACTTCGATACATCCCAAATTCCAATACAAGTATGACAGTCCCGACCTCCGTGTGCAGGTCGTCCAGACAAAGGATCAGGATTTGGAAGTTCCATCAAATGAATCATCTCAGCACCCACAACCAAGCACCTCTATAAGGAAGCTTGTCGTGTGGCCTCGCTTCGTTTATTTTAAGACCTATTTTCCAGTTGAAATTCATCATTTGAATGTATATTTCCAATGAGTATTCAACATTACTGATAACAAATAGTAATCCATGGAGAATTGACTTACCTAGAATATTTAAATAAAAGTGAAGTGACCTCTCAAGATTCTCACAAAGCACTCCAACATGGTGAACGCCAACAGCTCCATAATCTATAGTACATTAGAACTCAGTAAACATATCTCCAAACAAAAGAAACAGGAAACAATGTACACTAAAAGAGAGTAAAATGGTACACAATTATCATCTTATTCTTAGCCATAAAATCATTGATAATACTCATTTTCCTTCAAATTCATGAGCTCCTCCCCATCCAAACAAGGCGTTGTTGAATGTTGTAGATACCACCGCAGGAATGAATTGTGGTTCCCAGAAAGGGTTAACCCAAAAATGAGCAGAACTAGACAAGTAAAGCTTTGAAAGAGTATAAATTACTTAATAAGAAGCAGTCGAATTTGTCCAGCAAAAGTGATTAAGTACTTGAGCATATGTGACACACATGATCATGTAGACAATAGATAGGCAAATATTTAGACTATGAAAGCTACCATTATGAACATCAACTTCAATTGGCTCTTTGTCTTTCTCAAGCACGTCTGGTTCAATACCCCCCTTGGCTCTTGTTGTAAAGCAAATTCCATGACAACCACCAGTCCTTCCAATTTTCCCATAACATTTGAATGATGAGTTTGTAGATACAGAACTGAAATTGAGAAGACTCACCTGTTCTTCAGAAGACAAAAAAAAAACCAAGAAAAATATAATCTATTTTCTTGAATCCATTCCAAATTATAGAACTACCAACTCTGAAAATGAAGAGATTGTAATTGATTTCATTAATTTCCTCCCGATTGGTGCACGTTCTAGCTCTACAAAAATTTCCACTACTAAATTTGCACTCATTTTCATTACAGTCTACGAACACTCGACAATCTACAACTCAATTACTATGCTGTAAGTAGCATAAACACGCTCAAAACGATTAGAAAACAAGAGATAAACGATAAAAGGACGCTAGTTGAAGTTTTCGGCTTCGATACAACCGGAGAACTGGGGTAGAAAAGGAAACCTTTCGTTTCAGAAGACTCGCGGACGGTGGCGTTGATGGGCTGAGAAGGGACGCCATTTTGGAGCAGAAATTAGGCCGTCGCTGTATCTACTCGATGTACAAAGCCCTAAGAGGCCCAAATCGCCAGTTCCTAGCGCCTGGTTCACAAATCAATTAAGGCTAAATTATTAAAAATATATATTTAATTTGTTTAAAAAAGTTTTGAATAATAAAAAATATATAATATAATTCCTGAAATTATTGCTTTAACTTGATACTCGAGCTTTTGCAAAAAATAAACTAAAATAAAAAAAAAAATGATTGAACATTGAAGAAAGCAAAGGAATTTATTTATTTAATTAATTTAAAAAGGACGAACGATAGTGAAATTTGAGGACCAAATGAAAAACAAGTGGATGGATAAAGATAAATAAAAGGACAAAAAAACATTTTCCACGTGACAATTTTTTTTTTGTCAGTTTTTCAGTTTTATGATCACGTTTTAAATGGGGGCTTGCCTTGTTTTATTTCCATATTTTAACCGTTCCCTAATTTGAAAAAAAAAAAATACATTTCATCATTAAGCTATTAATGTGGGTCCAAAATTCCTTTTTTCTTTTGTCATTAAGTATTTTTGGCTGAAAAAAAAGCCATCTTTAATTATTTTTTAGTTCAATTTTATAATATTTTTATGAGATTGAATTCGTTTAAACACGTGTTTTATAAAGCTAAATACCAATATAATGCATATCATTAATTTTAATTATGGTCTAATCAAATATATAAACTTTAAATTAACAATCTAATATTTAAATTTTAATTCGTTATATTTATAATAATTTAGTCATTAAACTTGAATTAACGCTTTCTAATCTCCCACTTGAAATCAATAAATAACTATACTGGCTTTGTTGGTCAATGGTCTATTGGATGAAAGTCGCTAATTTAAGGAAGGATCGGGGGTTTATAATCAAGGAATAGTATCTCCTTTAGTCTGAGACCTTTTGAGAAGCTCAAAGCAAAATGACGAGAGTTTAAGTTTAAAGTGGACAATATCATACCATTGTGGAGAGTCGTGTTCTTCAAATGCATTTTTAAAATTACATGTTCAAATAAAATATTTAATTTAATTTTGATTGAAATGTATTTATGACGAAGTATGATTCCTATATGACCCCAACCTCTCGCTTCAGCTGTCATCAAATTTAAAGCTAAAGCATGCCCAATTGCTGCCAAAATTTGCGTGATTCCATCACGTTTATTCTTATTTAAATTATAAATTTTGTTTTTTTTTAATTCCATATATTAGATGGAAAATAATAATAATTATTATTATTATTCGTTTAATTAAACTCAAATTGACCTTTAGAAAACTTAAAATCAAAAGAAAGAAAGTCAAAATTCATTTATAAAATAAAGTAATTAGTCTTACCAACTGTCGACCATTTGATTAATTCCAGTCAAATTATTTAATTAAGACTTCGTTAAATATTAATCATCCAGTTGCAAAATTAATTAGATAATTACTTACCTTTTTTAAAATTAAATCTATAATTTATTTATTGTAAACAATGGATGAAAAAACAAACACGAGATTATAAATATTTCAATTTTTTTTTCCTTTTCTTGCAGTATTATAAATTGACTTTGGAGACAATTATAATTACTTAAAATAAATGATTAAAGGTAAAACAGTGATATTATTTTAAAATAAAGTATTGTTTGTATCCATTTAACCTTTTTAAGTTTATTTTTAGATTAGTTTTTACAAAAAGGTTGGTTAAGCTGCTGGCAAGTCAACTAACTGTCCGTACTATGTACTATTTTAATTAATTTTGACTTTTTTTAACTTAGGTTAAAAGTGACATTGATATGACAATGGTTATATTTTTAAATGCAATGTCCTGATATTAAATATATTTTTTAATGTATTTATTAACGGTTACTGTAAATTTTAGAAAAATTTCAATTAAACATTTATATCGAACCAATTAGAAGAAGAGATGGGTAACACACTAAATCCGACTTGAATCTCTAAGGAAAATGCAACAATTTTTAGCATGAAGCTTTTGTGGTGATAAGCTACATCACGAGTCTCTTGCCCATTTGAGAAGTTTAAATAGTATGATAATGATGAGGTATTAACGATATCTTAAATCTATTACGGTAGCAACGTGATTAGTACTCTTATAAATAAGCGAGATCGCTCACACGAAAAATTACAAACTCCCGACTCAACTGTTTTAGCCCGATTGACGATTAATACAAAATGAGAATTTTCAGTTGTTTGTTGTTCAATCTTGGTATGTGGTATTGTCCTAACTGGACATACCTACCATCTTAATTGATAGATAGAACCGTATGAGAAAAGAAAACCTGTTACGTTTAGTTTTCTTACCGGTTAAAAAAGTGATCGTAAAGTTTCCCGCTTTCCAGTGTTATTTTGACCTAGAGCTCTTCACAGTCTCCCTTGAGGATAAGACTTATTTGTTTGGTGCTGATGGTAACAACCTGAGCCCGAGTAAGAACTCTAGACGGGATTCCACCTGCTCTATGCTACTCGGGTCAGAGCGTAAGCTAGTGATACTTTCAGCTAACGGACTCTCGCCATCTAGAGTGCAACACTCAACCGAAAAATAACAAAATATTTTAATTTCATAATTGAAAATTCCACGTGTTTTTATAGAAACCCATAGAAGCAATATAAAAATAATCGAATATACGCAAAAAATAAGGAAGAAGGTTCGTGGATCCCAAGCCGTTTCCAGCCCAACGCGGCTGGGTGGTCCGCGTGAACGTGTTTCCTGTGCGACCAAAAGTAAAGAAAGCCGGAACCTTCGGCTCCATCTTCCTCAACCCAGCCAAAACCACCCAGCCACTTCACCGCGTGATGCCTCAAGCCAATAAATATTTCTTTTTATTTATTAAAAAAAGAAACAAAGAAAATAATAATAATAATAAAAGAAATGGGTCCCACTCCCCAGTCGCCGTCAAACTATCCTTTACGCGTCCCCACTCCCCCACACGTTTCCCAATTTCATTTCCTTCTCCGATCATATAAATATCATCCATTTCCCCAAATCTCATACTCACTTCCTCTTTCTTCCGTTCATACCCAATTCCAAAAATTTAATCTTTCATGGAAATTAGTTCGTTCCCATTTCTTAATCAGGACGATTTGTTGCCCATCTTCAACCTCTTCTCTGAAATGGACGACAATTTCAGTGTGAATCAGAGCCCCAAAAAGCGGCGCCGACAAGACGACGACGACCAGACTCAATTCAACAAGACGTCTTTCGACGACGGCGACTTATTAAAGCTCCCCTTCTGGTTCGACGATGACAAACAACAACAGTGGATTATGGAACAAAAGCCCGAATTCCAGGTTTCCGATGAGAATTTGACCCAATTCGTAGCTAAAAAACCCCGCCGTGCAGCGGCGGAAAATACCCATTCGTCTCCGGCGAAAGGCGGTGCTGGAACACAGCACCGGCGACTATGGGTCAAGGACAGATCCAAGGACTGGTGGGACCAATGCAACCACCCGGATTTCCCCGATGAGGAATTCCGGCGTGCTTTTAGAATGAGTAAAGCGACATTCGATATGATCTGTAAGGAATTGGACTCGACGGTGATGAAAAAAGACACAATGCTTCGTGTCGCGATTCCGGTCCGGCAGCGGGTTGCGGTATGTATATGGCGGTTGGCCACCGGCGAGCCGCTCCGGCTAGTGTCGAAACGGTTTGGGCTTGGAATCTCGACCTGTCATAAATTGGTTCTTGAGGTCTGTTCTGCAATTCGGAAAGTTCTAATGCCGAAATTCCTGCAATGGCCGGAGGATTCAAAATTAGCGAAGATCAAGCAAGAATTCGAGTCGATTTCAGGGATTCCCAAAGTGGGTGGCTCAATTTACACGACCCATATCCCAATAATCGCACCCAAAAACAACGTCGCCGCTTATTTCAACAAACGCCACACGGAACGCAACCAAAAAACATCATATTCCATCACCGTGCAAGGCGTTGTCGATCCCGCCGGCGTGTTCACCGACGTATGTATCGGGTGGCCGGGATCCATGCCGGACGATCAAGTTCTTGAAAAATCCGCCCTTTTCGAAAGGGCAAACATGGGTCTTTTGAAGGATGTATGCATCGTCGGAAATTCAGGGTACCCATTAATGGATTGGCTTTTGGTGCCGTATTCAGCGCAGAATTTGACATGGACGCAACACGCTTTCAACGAGAAGGTATCGGAGATTCAGGGAGCGGCGAAGGCGGCGTTTGGGCGGCTGAAGGGGCGGTGGACTTGCCTGCAGAAGAGGACAGAGGTGAAGCTGCAGGAGCTGCCGGTGGTGCTCGGAGCTTGCTGTGTTCTTCATAATATTTGTGAGATGAGGAAAGAAAGGTTCGATCCAGAGCTGAAATTTGAGTTTTTTGATGATGAAATGGTGCCGGAGAACAATGGGGTTAGATCTGCGAGCGCCATTCAAGCTAGGGATCATATTGCTCATAATCTTCTGCACCATGGGCTCGCTGGGACTGGGTTTCTTTAGGGAGTTCTAGTTTATCCTCGTACACTGAAGCTCTGTTTTTTATAAGCTTTTGCATTGTTTTTGGCTATAGATTGGCATAGTCATGGTTAAAATAAGTGACTTTGAATGTATACTTGTAATTTTTGTGGGGATTTTCCCATTAGAAAAGAAGAAGAAGAAGAAAATTCTATAGCTTTTTGGGTGATTATATGGTTAGTGGTAGTGTTAGATCTTGGGAGGGAAAGGGATGTAATCAAGCAATGTTATGGAGCCCGAGTGCTTTTTAGGCCTACTCCGTTTTCTTATCCATCGAGACAATGCACTGGACTCATCTCGTGGAGGGAAAAGCCAAATTTGAGTTGTAATCTTGTTGTTTGACGCCTCGATGCATTCCCTTCTCTCTCTAGTATCGTTCTACACATAAAGAAAGAGCGCAGAAACCATGACTTCTCGTCTTTTAACAGCTCTTTATCCATCGTGCAAGCGAAAACAATGAAAGTGCGATGGACGCCTCCATGAGAAAAGGGATTCCTTAGTTCATAGGATATATCCTTTAACTTGGAATATCCGAAAACTTTGGGCGACGAGTCTAGTCATCGTGTATGATTGTTTGTATAATTTCAAGTTGAAATAGAAATTCTTCTCCTTACCGGTAAAGTTATATGTTATTTAAGTCGTTATATTGCTTTTTGCTTATACTCATATAAGGCTACTTTCAAATCTTTTTTTCCATTATTACTTTCAAACTCACGTTTTTAAATCTTTCCTGTCCCATTTTCTGACTTTAGCATACGTTGTCCCGTCGACGCAAATTCAAATTAGTTTGACTCACTCGGTGTTAAGAGTGAGTGTTGCACAATCGTAAAGTCTACTGCCAGGAAAAATGCGAATGGTTTGTTGCAAATGATGACAATGCCAAGTGAGCTACATTAGACAAACATTCCCGTTAACTAACCATCGTATAGTCCGAGAACAATCTGAATAAATCTTGAAAACCCATTGTAACATTATGGAAAGGTACAAAATTGACATAAGTTTTGACTCACAAAATCAATATCTGTGGATGGGTTTGGAAATTAGTAGTATTATCATATAAGCTTATTAATTAATTTAACATATAAAAAATATATATTTAAAATGTAATGAACTAAATTGAAAATTTAAAAAGTTAATAAAGAAAAATAAATGAGAACATAGTAAAAGAATCAACATAAATTCTGGTGCCACTCTTTGTATCTTGTCCGTCTCGATTCTTGGCTAGAACGGCATTGAATGAAGAAAGCGAGCGGAAATGGGGGAATGCCACCTGCAAGACTGTGATGGTTAGAGCCATTCCATTGCAAAAACTGGGAAGGAACCAACGAATCCCCATTTCCCACTTGTCAGGTCGACAAATGGGGTTTCAAACGAACAAAAAACTCGTCCGCTTTGTTAATTTTGTGAGGCCCCCTTCTCCTCCTCCTCCTCCTCCTCTGCTTCCTTCTCACCCTCAACATTTTCACCAAATTTCACACAAACCGAGACAGAAATCTCTGGTTTTGGAGACCCATCAAGAGAAATCGAGAAAGAACAAAAAAAGGGTTATTATATGGAGAATCATCAGGAGGTTGAAAGCGATGAAGAAGATGAAGTGGAGGAGGAGGAGGAAGAAGTTGGAGTCGTGGGTTCGAGCTTGACTTTGGAGAAGGTCGCTGCGGCTAAACAGTATATTGAGAATCATTACAAGGCTCAGAAAAAGCATATTCAAGAACGCAAAGAGAGGTTTGATCGCTTCCTGATTTGATTTGATTTGATTTGATGGGTTCTGTTAACACATGCAATGATTTTGCAACACGCTGTGATACTGATTTTTATCATATTATTCACATTTGATCCTTTTGTGAGATGAGTTTGTTAGGAATCACGGATCTCCACAATGGTATTGTACATAAACTCATAACAATAGAGATGTATTCCTTACTTATAAACTCATGATCGTTCCTTAAATTAGCCAATATAGGACTCCCTCCCAATAATCCTGTGGTTTCCAGCTGGTTTTCTGAACTTGTTTATTATCTGTAGGCGTTCCTTGCTAGAAAGGAAGTTGGCATCTTCAGATGTCTCAGAAGAAGAACAAATTAATCTACTGAAGGATTTGGAGCACAAGGAGACTCAATATATTCGGCTCAAAAGGCATAAGATTTGTGTTGAGGATTTTGACCTTTTGACAATTATTGGGCGAGGTGCTTTTGGGGAGGTAGGAAATAGAAATGATTTTCATATGATCTCTTTATACAATCTCATAGATGGATGAACAGTGTTCTGTTCTTGACATTTCATATCGATATCTCTTGAAAACTATAATGACTTGTCTAATTGTTTTTAGCCAATTTGGGAGATGACATAGTTTAATGTATATTAAGTGTTGTTTTACAGGTTAGACTTTGTCGGGAGAAGAAAACAGGCAACATATATGCTATGAAGAAGCTGAAGAAATCAGAAATGCTCAGTAGAGGACAGGCAAGATCTGATGTGCATATGATAATTTCTACTTCTAGATGTTTTAGCTTCCATGAAATATCTTCTTTGAACTTTTGTCATTCTATGCATTTATGAATGATCTTTTCAAAATGAATGTCGTAAGAGAATTGGTTTGTGAGATCCCACGTTGGTTGGAGAGGGGAATGAAACATTCTTTATAAGGGTGTAGAAATCTCTCCCTAGTAGACACATTTTGAAAACCTTGAGGGAAAGCCCAAAGAGGACAATATGTGCTTGTGGTGGGCTTGGGTTGTTACAAATGGTATCAGAGGCAGACACTGGGCGGTGTGTCAGCAAGGACGCTGAGTCCCGAAGGGGAGTGGATTGTGAGATCCCACATCGATTGGAGAGGGGAATGAAACATTCTTTATGAAGGTGTGGAAACATTTCTCTAGCAGACGCGTTTTAAAAACCTTGAGGGAAAGTCCAAAGAGGACAATATCTGCTAGGGGTGGACTTGAGCTGTTACATGCTTAGATGAGAAGAAAGTGGTGGATTGTGAGATCCCACATCGATTGGAGAGGGGAACGAGTGCCAGCGAGGACGCTGAGCCCCGAAAGGGGGTGGATTGTGAGATCCCACGTCGGTTGGAGAGGGAAACAAAACATACTTTATAAGGGTGTGGAAACCTCTACTTAGCAGACGCGTTTTAAATACCTTGAGGAAAAGCCCAAAAAAGATAATATCTACTAGCGGTGGGCTTAGGCTGCTACATGCTCTCAGATGAGAAGAAAGTTTAACAAAACAACTTCCATCTGATCGCGAATTGTAATCTTTTAAGATGTCTAGTTGCATGCTTTATCAAGAGTAATGTTATCATATCCATTTAACTTTGCAACATTATAGCTTCTGCGCCATGAGAACGTTCAGTTTACCTTCTCACACTTTTCAGCTATCTATTACATAGGTTGAACATGTCAGAGCTGAAAGGAATTTGCTTGCAGAAGTTGCAAGTCACTACATTGTGAAACTCTATTATTCCTTCCAAGATGCTGAATACTTGTATCTAATCATGGAATATCTTCCTGGAGGTGACATGATGACTTTACTGATAAGGGAAGAAACTTTGACAGAAACCGTAGCCCGATTTTACGTCGCTCAAAGCGTTCTAGCTATCGAGTCGATTCATACGCATAACTACATTCACAGGTTTGTTGATTATGTCATGGAAATTCACCTACAAACTAGATTGCATCTGTACTAATGTGCTTCATGCATCTGTTCATCTAACTTTTCAGAGACATAAAACCGGACAACCTTCTTTTGGACCAAAGGGGTCATATGAAACTGTCTGATTTTGGTCTTTGCAAACCTCTTGACTGTTCAAATCTATCTTCTATAAATGAAAATGAAGTCCTTGACGACGATAACTTGCACGACACGGTCGATGTCGATGCGAGCGTTCCGGGGAAGAAAAGTGGGAGGCGTTGGAAGAGCCCCCTCGAACAACTTCAACATTGGCAGATTAACAGAAGGAAACTGGTAATGTGGAGCTCCATGCATACTCAGTGTTAACATAAACTAATTTTTCAACTAACAAACACCAGCAAGTTGTGTTCTTCTGGCTTTCGAGATCCCGAATGTCGGATTATACTTCATGTTCCATGTTCTTGTCTGTTAATGCTAGGCATTCTCCACGGTTGGCACTCCAGATTACATAGCTCCAGAAGTGTTGCTTAAAAAAGGATACGGCGTTGAATGTGACTGGTAAGTTCATTCCTATTTGAGCCTTTTCCATTGAAATTTCCCAACAGTAATCAACACAAATTGGCATTGGTTCATCATGATGAGAACAAATTCTTATACCTATCCTGGTTGCAGGTGGTCTCTTGGTGCAATAACGTATGAAATGCTTGTTGGTTATCCACCATTTTATTCTGATGATCCAGTAACAACATGCCGAAAGGTTAGATCCAAAATTACAATTCTTGAACTTGTTTATGGATAGGACATCTGATTTTCTTGTTGCTTTCTTCCTTGAATGACGTGACTATATGTCTAAACCAATCGAGCGATGCTTAGGTTGGTTGTTGATGATTCTCTTTAAAAATGAACGAGCAACATTTAACTAAACCAACGAAGAACGATCCCTAAAGTAGAAAGGGGCAGAAGCATCTGACACCGTTTTGAATGCAAAGGGGGTGACAGATGTGATACGCCAAGCATGACCCGGAGAGATACATGTTAACTATGGGTAGAAAGTAGGAACCATTATGCAATGAATTTCGGGGGTTACAAATCTCTTATACTACCATTGATCAACAGAGCAGAACAACAAAAAAAAAAGAAGTGAAGTTAGAAAGTCATATGATAGGTGGTAACTATCTTGTACGGTTTGGGGGTAATCGGCATACTCGTATACATTCTTTTTTTCAAAATCCAATGAAGTTTCAAATAGGAACCATATTTGAAAGACTGTATAGAACTAGAATCTTTCATCCTAGTTTCGGAATAAGTTGTCTGTGTCGAGAGTCCTATAAAAGCTTTCGAGTTCTTTCATCGCTATCAAGGGAACTTTATGTGCTAGTTTGTAGCCCTTTTGCTACATGGTCATCATTAAATGTTCTTTTCTTGTACTATCAGATTGTGCATTGGAAAAATCACTTAAAATTCCCTGATGAGATAAGGTTATCACCTGAAGCAAAGGACCTGATTAGTAGGCTGCTTTGTGATGCAGACCATAGGCTTGGGACCGGAGACGCCGACGAAATAAAGGTCAGTATTATAGTACTTTCCGACAAATAAGATAAACGTTCATGTTCTGTTCTTAATGTTTTATAAATTGACAAGCAAACCTACTAGACTCATCCTTGGTTCAAAGATACCGAGTGGGACAAACTCTATGATATAGATGCAGCCTTTAAGCCTGAGGTCAATGGGGAACTTGATACGCAGAACTTTATGCAATTTGATGAGGTGAGGTCTTCTGCATAACTTTTTGTATTTGCTTAAATCATGACCAACTTTTAGTTCAATGAATATTCCTCCAACGGTTCGACGTGGTGTTTAAACGAAGACCGTTGGAGTCAACAAGAGGTCGTTGATTCAAACTATGTGATGCTAGTGTTGAGGATTATTGAAAGGAGTAGTCCCACATCGGCTAATTAAGAGGAAAATCATGGGTTTTCCAAAACAAAGCCATGAGAGCTTATGCTCAAAGTGGAGAGTCGTGGTTCCTAACATCTAGGTTACAACTTAGGAAACCATGGACATATATGTTTGGTAATAAAAAAATTTCTGGTCATCTAGTTTTCTAGATCCTAAAAAGGGTGCTGCTGTGTCGTAGGTCGATCCACCGCCAACGAGAACGGGATCCGGACCAATAAGGAAGGTTCGTGATCAATCTATTACCTAACTAAACCTTTCTACATGAAGAGCAATTACTGTATTTTATGTTACATCTGATTGTTTCCACAAACTTTTTGTTAGATGTTATTGACTCCCAAAGATCTCAGTTTTGTTGGTTATACATACAAAAATTTTGATGCTGTCAAAGGGCTACGCCATTCATTTGGTAAGAGATTTCTTTCTTTCCCTATCTCGTTCTCCGGTTCCCACCCCGTCCCCTCGTATAGCACGTGTAACGGTTCTATGTGATGAAGGAACTTATGCTGCTGCCTTTTTTTAGCTATTTTTGCATCATAATCTCTCTCGGACATATTATGCACATCATTGTTTATCTTTCAACAGGCTAGAGCTTAAAATGTTTTGATGCTCATCATGAAACTTGCATACTTACTGGAGTGTGAAGTGTGAGATCCCACATTGGTTGGAGAGGGGAACGAAGCATTCATTGTTTATCTTTCAACAGGCTAGAGCTTAAAATGTTTTGATGCTCATCATGAAACTTGCATACTTACTGGAGTGTGAAGTGTGAGATCCCACATTGGTTGGAGAGGGGAACGAAGCATTCATTGTTTATCTTTCAACAGGCTAGAGCTTAAAATGTTTTGATGCTCATCATGAAACTTGCATACTTACTGGAGTGTGAAGTGTGAGATCCCACATTGGTTGGAGAGGGGAACGAAGCATTCATTGTTTATCTTTCAACAGGCTAGAGCTTAAAATGTTTTGATGCTCATCATGAAACTTGCATACTTACTGGAGTGTGAAGTGTGAGATCCCACAGACAATATCTACTAGTGGTGGGCTTGGGCTGTATCTGTATGCTTGTTCTTGTTTCAGACAGTTTGAGTTAAAGCAAATGTGGTAGAATCCATCTAACGTTCTCGTTTGTCCAATCCCTCACATTTCAGATTTGCACTCGAGCACCAGCCCGATTCGGACTTCGTCCGTTGACTCTACACAAAGTAAGAGATTCGTGTGAACTATAGTTATCGATATCGACGCATGCTTTGATGTCGTTTCATGATGAGTTTGTTACCAACGTGGATATCATGTACAGGTGACTCGGCATTGAACTACTCTACGACGTACTCGAGCGGTGACAGGGAAGCCATATTGGGATCATCTGGGGATGCTTTGTCACAGTAAAAATGTCAAAAGAGGGCTTGTGAGATTGTGAGTTTTGGTTTAGGGACTCAAGACCCCACCCTCCCTCGTTCCCTCCCTCCCTGCATAGGGGAAGGAGTTTGTGAGATTGTGAGCCTTCTGAGGCCTTGTGAGTGCCCAGGTTGGCTGATAAAAACTAGCCTTCTCTCGTGGCAGTTTCTGCCCACAATTTTTGCCTCCTCTGTATTCTTCACAAGTTGTTTGGGGAAAAAACATCACTTTTTACCTTTTATTTGTATACCATTCAATTTTATCATGTTTATAAGTTTATTCAATCAATTTATTATTGTCGGATAATGTCGAAAGAAAGACGGTATAGAAAGTCGGAGTGTATGACTTAAGTATAGCTTGAACGATAACACATTACTGTCGACATTACTGTCTTCCATTCTATTATATATATATATATATATAATCAAATAATAGAAAGAAGATAAAAAGTTGAAGGACCAAATTGAAACTTTTTTTAAAGTGAGGGATTAGAAGTAAAATAGATGAAAGTTAAAAGTTTGTTAAATTTTTTAAATTACTAAAGTTATAAGGATACAATATAACGAGGAGACAATTAGCAGATTACCTCAACTTTTAATTTGTATAAAAATGGATTCTTGAATTTAAGAGGGTTAATAGGTTGAGTCGAGTCAGGTTGAGACATTTTTTAAATTCAACTCAATTATTTTTTGTTGTAAATTTTTATGAGCATTATGAAACTGCGCAAAGGGTTATGCCTTATAACGTTACAAAGAACTACAGGACATTTATAGCTATCCTTGGGTTGGACGAATTATCCGAAGAGGATTGCTTAACTGTAGCACGAGCATGAAAAATTGAGCGTTTGTTATCACAACCTTTTTTTGTAGCAGAAGTATTTACGGGTTCCCCGGAGAAATACGTTGGCCTAGCAGAAACAATTAGAGAGTTTAAATTAATCCTTTCTGGAGAATTAGATGGTCTTTTCGAACAAGCTTTTTATTTGTTCTTTAAATAATGAACAAATTATGACATTCAGTCTTGTCTAATCTCGAGGTAGAATTGAACGTTTCATATTTATTAAAAAGAAAAAAAATCAAAATTTATATATAATTTCGTTAATTTTAAAAAATAAAAAATATGTAAATGTTTGATGGGACATTGTATTAAAAATTCAATAACTAATTTAATATTTTCGTAGAGTTTCAAATAGATATAAAGAATTCATCAAAGTATTTTTCTAAAATTGTAATTAATTTTGTAATTCCAATTAATTTTCGTCCGGTTCAAACCAAGCATGAAACCCGGTTCGACCCGGCCCAACTGCTATCACCCCATAAGACTCCGATTCCCAACACCAGTTTTAATTTATATACCCAAATAGTAAGATGGGCATATTCGTAATTTAGGCCTGACAATTTTCATTGCCGATCAAAGCAATGAGCTTCCTCCTCCATGGCTTCGCATGAACATCCTTCAATCTGGAGCTTCAACTCGTGCATAAAAAATTTTAAAAAAATTGTTGTTTATTTTTTTTTTGAAATTATTATTCGTTTCTACTACTGTCCCATTTCGTAGGAATTTTCCAAACCCTTGAATGTCCCGGATCGTTGTAGCTTCAATCGAGCGCGAATATCAACGATTTATTTCGGATTGGAAGTTGAGGTAGATTCATTTTGCTTCTCAGTTTGATTTAAAACTTCGATCGAATTCAATTATCTTGTTTTTTTTCTGTTATTTCTTAGTATGTCTGATTGTTTGAAGTTGGATTGAAGGTGTTCTCCGTATCTCGAGAATTTAGCTTCTAGGGTTCCTTCGTTATTTTTGGTTGGGTAGTTATTAAATTAGGTGTAATTAACATAAGGTCAACGAAGTAGAAGGGAAAGCTTCTTTAATTAATTTTGGAGCTTCGAGCTGGAAATACTTTTCTAGCAGAATCTTCATCCAGTTTATGAAAGGAAATGCCGTGAAATAGACATAAAAGTTGCAGATACGGAGCGGAATACTATATGATGAAACTTTGTTGTTTCCGGATTTTACACTTAAAATCCTGTATTTACTTCATTTTGTTGTACTTAGATTTTAGTCTATTTTTATTACAGTTTGTGAATTTTGATAGATCTTGGACTCTCCAAGTGATTAAAACGCTAATGAACTATATTGCGGTGGTATTGATCGAATAGGTTAGCTATGTTGAAATGCATTAGTTGATCCAACTTCGTGCTTTTAATTATTTTTTTTAAAAAAATTAATCTTCTCTGGTTTCGTTATCTAACGCTAGTTCGCTTTGAATATTATACTTTTTCCTTAGTGTGCATTATTGCTACCATAACCATAAATCCTGGTGTATTGAATCTGCAGCTATGTCTATTGTGCATTTTCACTTTTAGGATTCTTAAAGTGTTGTGTCTATGGTCAACTTGAGTATAGATGAACTAGTTAAAGCATTTTGACATCGGCAAAAAGGTTAGAAGTTTGAAACCCCAACTCCATGTCATAGAGTTGAACTCTAAGAATAGGGTCATGATATGAGGTTATTTGTATTCAGTGGAGGGGAGAGGTATATGCTCGCGGTCAATTACCTTAGCTTGAGCGGATTGAATTTCTGCAACTTTATCTTTAGAAATTTGAGTTTCTTACATATTTTTTCATCTTACAAATATTTAAGACTCTCATAGATGTAATACCTGGCTGGAACTTGTAAGCATGTTAACATGAAGAAAATAAAGATGGGATTTGATTCTAATGACCGCCAGTATGTGGGATAAAATTGTCCTCTGTTTAATATGGTTTGCAATTTGATCATGGTTCGGATCCTTTTTATGTTTGATTTTATTTAATAGATAGTTTCACTTTTGAGAAATGGATTCACACTTCAATGTGAGTATCCTCACGCCAAGGACCAATTTTATCAAGTTATGCCTGTAGAAGTGAGGAGAATGTAGTAAACTCCACGGATGCAAGGATATGAAGGTATCTACAGGTACCTTGGTTCATATAATGTGGGAATTCAAGATTGTCTTGGACCAGGAAACTAGTTCTGACAC
The DNA here is from genome assembly GCA_033971965.1 of Cucurbita ficifolia. Lineage (NCBI taxonomy): Eukaryota > Viridiplantae > Streptophyta > Magnoliopsida > Cucurbitales > Cucurbitaceae > Cucurbita > Cucurbita ficifolia. Next base: position 3,515,091 of record CM066972.1, read on the forward strand.
TAGGCACAAGTTATCTATTTAGTGGACTAATTACATAAACGCAGCCATTATCTTCACCGATCTCCTTTTGTATGTAAATATCTTTTCAATAAAATTTCTCTTTAAAAAAAGTATTACATACCAGTTAATCAGAAAATTGGTTTTTTATTTTATCAAGATAGTTTTATCTTACTATTTTATACTAGTTGAGTGATACGGAGTAAATAGAGGAGAAAGTCATTAGTTTCTGTCCCAAAGTTTGTGTTCCCTAGAGTAGGATACTAATCCAATAGGATTTCAGAGCTTTGCTTCTTTTCCTGTATTTATCTACTTGAATGTTTGTAATTTTTTTCTCTAAATATTCTGGATGTGAAGTTCTGTTCATGCCTTCTTACATTAATGAGTATCGATTCTTATAATTTTTTTTTTTTTACAATCTTGGATAGGTAAACCATCTTTCTGTTTCGAAGCATGGGTTAAAAGATCCTTGCTGTATGTTACTTTGCTTTCTTGGGCTATGGTATGGATGATGCATGGACTCTAACCGGATGGTGATGCCTAGCAAGTTTGAATTTACTTCAGGTAGCCCAGATAGACCATTACACTCTAGTGGGCAGCGTGGAGCCCACATGGCCGTTCCACTGGACAGATCAAGTAGCTTTCGCGAGAACGGGGAGAATCCAAATTTATCTACTCTTCCAAATATGTCAAGAAGTGCTTCTGCTGTATCACAAGGAGACGTTCTAAATTTCTTGCAATGTTTGCATTTTGGTCGAAAGTTGGTTGCTACTGATGAAAAGTCTAATCGCTCAGGGGACTTCAGCAGGCAGTTACATCTTGCTCTTAGTATGTCCCCAGACGATTCTCCATCTAGTTCTTCAAAAAGTAAATTGGCAGCATCCGTGATGCCAGAAGAAATCAAGCGGATGAAGGGTAGTCTACGTGAGTGCTCTATCAAAGCCAGGTAGTTCTTCCTAAACTTTGCATTTTGAAATCAAAATTTGTCAAAGTTCTTTGTCAGATCCTTTGATTTTTTTTTTTTTCCTTTGGAACAGGAAACGCTTAAAAATTTTCAACGAGGCCTTATCTGTATTTAACAAGTTTTTCCCGAGTGTACCATCAAAGAAGAGGTCACGTTTAGAAGTTTATAATAATGAGCGATCCAATTTCATTTTATCTGGTGAGCGGTCAGCTAGGGGGCAAGTAGGTAAGTTTGGAAATCAGAGTCATGCAGTCACTGGTGTTTTTGAACATGAGATGCAGAAATCTGAAGAACGAATAAAAAATGCTATGCCGAATAAACGCACAAGAACTTCATTGGTGGATGCAAGGGGGGTTTGTACCTTATTCCTCTTACATAATTATGTTCTTTAAGGCTTTTGATTCAATATTTTGACCCTTTTTCATTTTGTATATGTACGTTTTATATGGTTGACCCATTATATAGTTGTCAAATTGGCTTGCCTTTTTACATTTGCCAAATCTCATTGACACCCATATATTTCTTGGCTAAATCTTATGTCATACTTCAATGTCGTTTGTTTACTAGTAGATTTTTCACAATTTTATTTAGATGTTGTAGTTTCCTTGAATTTGTGCTGAGATTTATGTGAAGTTCAGCTCCTCTTCTGTTGCTTGACAGTTTTCATGGACTTTAAATTCTACAGATGGATGTTCGTGGTAATGCTCCTGTGAGACAATCTGGAGCTGAAGATAGGGAAAGAGATGCACTAAGGCTTGCAAATAGTGGTGCTGTTCAAGGTGAAGATAGGAGTTTATCAATTGGCGTTGATGGTTGGGAGAAGTTAAAAATGAAGAAAAAACGATCTGGAATAAAGGCAGATGTCTCTTCGAGCTGCCAATCGACCAAACCAGCAGATAGCTATGATGAAGTTAAGCAACAATTGCAGCAAAGACCTGTTTCTGATGCTCGATCGCGAATAAATAAAGATAACTTTGGGTTTAGGTATAACTTTCTGAGTCTTGTAAACATCCTCTTATGGCCACTATTTGACCATGTGGCTTAATGACATATATTTATGCATCAATTTGTCTACGGTAATGAATGAATTAGTTGTAGTCTACAATAACTTTAGTCATATACTCAGATAAATATCACGGATACTTCTGATAAAGATGATGCGAAGATGCATGCAAATGCTTGTCATTTATATTTTTCTTCATGCCATGGTTTGATGCTTGAAGCTTGCATAGTGGAGAATTGCCCCTCGGAGAGTGATGATTATATGTGCTTTATATAGGCCAGGGGCTGCTAATGGAGCTTCTGGTGTTGGAAAATCTGATGGTGTTGCCCAACAAATTGGCTTGGGTATTCGTTCTTCCATGTCCAGGACTGATTTGGATGCCAGTTCCCTTGTCAATGACAGAAGAGATAATTCTATTGGTTCAGACAAAGAAAGAGTCAACCTCCGGGGTGTTAATAAGTATATCCCTTCCATACTACAAATAAAATATTTCTTTTTTTAAATGATCAAAGCCACCTATTGCGTGGTCCTTTGGATCTTTTTGCTGCATTTTTACCACTTTCACATGCATTTTCCTTCCTTTTAATTCTTGGATCTTGGTTTAAATTCTATTCCAGGCATTATTACAAATTTGGGATTGAGAATGTCCTTCACCTCGGTTTTCTATTTTGATCATGCACTCATGAATTTTCTATCCATCAACTGTTTAGGTCAAACGTCCGTGACGACTTCATTTCAACCAGTCCTACAATAAATGCTAAAGTGAATCCATCTGTTCGTGCTCCACGGTCTGGTTCAGGCATTGCCCCAAAATTTTCCCCGGTTGTTCACAGAGCAGTTGCTTCTAATGATTGGGATATGTCAAATAGCGCAAATAAGCCTACTGCTGCTGTTGTTGTGAGCAATCGCAAACGCATGACATCAATGCGGTCCTCATCTCCTCCAGTTTCCCAATGGGCAAGCCAGAGGCAGAAGATCTCCCGTGTTGCAAGAAGGACCAATCTTGTTCCTATTGTTTCAAGCAATGATGATACTCCTCCTTTGGATAACGCATCTGATGTTGGGGGTAATGATAATGGCTTGGGATTTGGTAGACGCATGTCTGGCAGTTCTCCACAGCAAGTGAAAATAAAAGGTGAACCATTATCCTCGGCTGCCTTATCTGAAAGTGAGGAATCTGGGGCTGCTGAGATCAAATCAAGAGAGAAGATCCGAAAATCGGATGATTTAGATGATAAATCTGAACAAGGTGGTAAAAAGGTATCTTCTTTAGTTCTGCCAACTAGGAAGAATAAATTGGTTGATGAAGACATTGGAGATGGGATTCGAAGACAAGGGAGGAATGGGCGTGCTTTTACTTCCACTAGGTCTCCCGTGCCAATGACAGTTGAGAAGATCGACAATGTAGGAACTGCAAAACAGCTTAGAAGTGCCAGACTCGGATATGATAAAGTTGAAAGGTTAAACTTATTTTGCATGTATAAAGTTTCTAGCTTATCTAAGAAATGTCATTGTGGTATTTCATCTGGTTTCAAAATTCTCATTATTTTTCAAACTCCACTCAGCAAGGCAGGTCGTCCACCTACTAGGAAATTTACTGACCGCAAAGCATATAAACGTCAAAAGCATTCAGCAACCAATGTGGCGACAGATTTTCTTGGTAATTGAATTTCAGATTTGAACAGAAACTTCTTTGTGAGTGTGAGAATTCCTCCCTCATATCAGATTTTTCTAATCATGTTTGGTTGAATTTTCTTAGCTGGATCAGATTATGGGCATGAAGAGCTATTGGCGGCTGCTAATGCTGTAAAAAATCCTGGTTTGTTCTTATATTTCATGTATACATATTTCTCTACAGATTTCAAATATTATTTTGTTTTGTATGCTACATAAGTTAATCACACTGCAACAACAGGTCGCACTTTTTTCAACCCATTTTGGAGACAGATGGAGCAATTCTTTCGTTTTATATCTGAAGCAGATATTACTCACCTAAGAAAACAAGTATGGCCTACTTTTGCTTTCTACAATTACTTTTCTTCTTTTATTCTGCCCCTTTTAATTAAACCCAGTCGGTAGAAAAAGATGGGGTTTTTCCCTTCTTGAAATGCTATGAATATATTATATTAAGTAATTTAAAGATAGAGGTAGGAAGACGCTCACAGTTTGGTTTTGTTTCAGATAATCAAGCTGAAACTAATTAGGTAACTGTAACAGCCCATGCCCACCGCCAGCAAATATTGTCCTCTTTGGGCTTTCCCTTTCGGGCTTCCCTTCAAGGTTTTTAAAACGCGTCGGCTAGGGAGAGGTTTCCACACCCTTATAAAAAATGCTTTGTTTCCCCTCTTCAACCGACGTGGGATCTCACAATCCACCCCCTTTGGGGCCCAGCGTCTTTGCTTGCACTCGTTCCTCTCTCCAATCGATGTGGGATCTCACAATCCACCCCCCTTCGAGGCTCAGCGTCCTCGCTGGCACACTGCCCGGTGTCTGACTCTGATACTATATGCAACGCCCAAGACCACTGCTAGCAGATATTGTCCTCCTTGGGCTTTCCCTTTCGGGCTTCCCTTCAAGGTTTTTAAAACGCGTCTATTAGGGAGAGATTTCCACATCCTTATAAATAATGTTTCGTTCCCCTCTCCAAACGATGTGGGATCTCACAGTAACTTTCATTTAATCTAGGCTCCGATTGATTTTCTTGCCTTTTCATCCTTGGTTTCTATGGACAAATCATTTCTTTGACCATTGTCTTCTGAATTGGTTAGGTTTAAAAATTGCTGCAGTTTTATGTCAAAGCTTATCCTAATTTTTTGAAGTTGCTGCTTAGTTTCTCTTTCAGGGAGATCTCGAAGGTACTGCATCGGGGCCAAAAGTTGTTTCAGACAAGGACAGTTACAATCTCAGTCGTGATAATTTTGAGCGCATTGACAATGATGCAAGAGGAGAAGTTCCTTTAGAACATATAATTCATGAGTTAAAAGATCATACTGTAATTCCTTTATACCAGAGACTCTTAGCCTCATTAATTCCAGAGGAGGTTGCCGACAACGAAAGTGAAGACACCAAGTTCGATAGTTACGGAATGCCCGAGTTAGATGAAGATTTTAAACCAAACAAATTGAGTCACCAAATTTCACCTAGTTCTCAGTTTTCTGGGCATTCTGCTAATGATGATTATAACATGAGAAGGGGACCAGGATCAGATCAATACATGCCTGAAACAGATAGACAGGGCATCCCAAACTCTGTGATGATATTGAACTTATCTAATTCCCTGAACGGCTCGATCTCTAATCAAGCTTTTATGCCTGGAACAGCCTGTTCAGAGTTTCAGTATGATGGCATGCAGTTGAATGAGAAACTTCTGTTGGAGATTCAAAGTATTGGAATTTTTCCAGATTCAGTGGTATGTTTACTATCGATAAATTCTTATGGCCACTCATCATCTTGTCGAATAGCTGAAGTGGTTTTATATGTGAATGAACAATAAACATTTAACTGCTTGCTGAAATTTTTAAGTCTAGGTGTTAAGATTGGACTTGCGAGTTCTCTTTTTAAATATTAATGTCACATTGTACAAACAGCTCTGTGTTCCCATTTTTAGCTTGTATATTTTGCATTATAAAAAGACCATAGGTCCCTGCACTACTTCCCTTAAGTCTTAAAGTGAAAATATGTTTTTCTAATTTAATAAATGTTATGGAACTGCTAAATGTTTAAGAAGTATCTATGCTAGACATAAATGGTTGTGACTCATTCTTTCTATTCTGTTCCACGTATTTCGTCAGAAGTCTTGGATCTGTTGCACATACTTCGTCCCAGTTTCATTCTTTCTGTTTTATCCTTTGTAATTATTAAAAAAAAAAAAATTGAAACAATGGCCTGTGCTTTTTCAGCCTGAAATGTTACAGATAGAGGAGGAAGAGGTCATCAATAACATCCATCTGTTGGAAGAGAAGAAGAATGAGCTGGTATTCCTTAATTCAATGAGTTAAAACTACCAAGTTGCATCGATTCTTGCTATGCTTATATCCATATATTCGTCATGGCTTTTATAGTACCGTGCATTTGTGGTAAAAATTCACCCGGTACAATCTGGTTTTATTCATTGATGCAAATAGGTTTCAAGAAAGAACTCTTTGCTTCACAAACTGCTACAGTCTGTCTTGGCCTCAAAGCAGCTTCAAGAAAAGTATAGTTTCCTCTTTGGACTTTTTAATGCATAGCAGCACTTTAACTTCCATTAAATCTTTTGCATATTCAAGGTGTTTAAAGCATTTTTTTTAATCCCTACAGAGAGTTCGAAAGGCTTGCCATGGATAAACTTGTTGCAATGGCTTACGAGAAGTATATGGTAATCTTCCCTTTCAGCTTTATATGTTAAGCTTCCACAACTTTATGGTCTTTCCTATTTGTTTCATTTTTTATTCCATTGTCCTTAATTTAGCACATGAACTTCTAGTGACTGCTGCCAGCGATAAATGATATCTTGATCCTTTTAAAGGATAATGGTTTGAGATAACTGATGAAGACGTAATGGGAAAATGGATAAAGCAAGATTTTATTTCCTCATACTGTGGTTCTGTTTCCTTTTCCCCCTAGAATAAGAACTATTAACTGGTAGAATAAAATAATAAACATTGTTTTCCTTCAAGTTCTTCGTATGGAAACATAAGTTACAAAATTATGGGTCAACAGGCTTGCAAAGTTTCTAATGCCTCTAGTGGAAAGAGTTCCAGTAACAAAATGGCGAAGCAAGCTGCCTTGGCATTTGTTAAAAGAACATTGAACCGATGTCATAAATTTGAGGATACAGGAAAGAGCTTATTCAGTGAGCCTTCATTTCGAGAGATATATTCTTCCTGGTCTGTCAATCCCAATGGTGAAAGACAGACAGATCCTGTGGAGGGTGAATCGTATGCCTCCATTCAATCTCTGGATGGCAGAGTCTCAGGTGTGTATTAAGATTCCTTGTAGAAACTTATGAAATTCTGTTAATAACCGTGTGATATCTTCAACATGAACCTCAAAATTGTCATATACGCAGAATTCTGTCATTCTGATTTTTTCATTTGAATTTCTTTTCTCGTCATTTTCATGTATATTGTGTATGAAATAGGTGTAGCAAAAGTCGCCTATAAAATTTGTCCCTTCTGTAGCTTTTGCAGGTTCACAGCATAGCCCTTCACACTTCAGTCAGAATGCGGAAAACCACGATGTTACATCTGGCAATGTGTTTCCACCTGCTAATCACCAAGCTGAGCGAACTAGTGGAAGAGAAGAAATATGGTCAAACAGGGTAAAAAAGAGAGAACTGTTGCTTGATGATGTCGGTAATGCAGGTGCCCCATCAGTCATTGGGAGTTCTATTTCAAGCAGTGCAAAAGGAAAGCGGAGTGAAAGGGATAGAGATGGTAAAGGGCATAACAGAGAGGTGTCATCTAGAAATGGAACTAAAATTGGTAGGCCAGCACTATCCAATGCTAAAGGGGAAAGGAAAACTAAGACAAAGCCGAAGCAGAAAACTGCCCAATTATCAATTTCTGTTAATGGCCTTCTGGGGAAGATGTCAGAGCAACCAAAACCATCGTTGTCTCCCGTATTAAAATCAAGTACTTTGACTGGTGGTTCAAAAGAAAAGGATCAATTTGGCTTTGATGGACTCGATGACCCTGAGTCCTTAGATTTATCTAATCTTCAATTACCAGGAATGGATGTATTAGGTGTTCCTGATGATCATGATGGCCAGGGTCAGGATCTGGGTTCATGGTTAAATATTGATGATGATGGTTTACAAGACCAAGATGACTTCATGGGCCTTGAGATTCCAATGGATGACCTCTCAGAATTAAATATGATGGTTTGAAGTTGCCTTCCTTGTATAGTCTTCAAATCTTGTTTATTAATACCTTACAAACTAAAGGGTGACAGGTAGTTGCATAGTTATTGGCTACCGATCCAAATTAGGTTATTAGATTCTTTTGAGGCTCCTCTTCAAGTTAATATTTCAAGTAAATCTTTCGGATGTTTCGAGTTTTGATCCTGTATTTAGTTGGTGACTTCGACTGTAAAGATAGTCCTGTTCAACCTACAAGTTAGTATAGTCATAGTGATATGCAGGGTACACAGTATCCTTCATGTAGCTTTTTGATCAGAGTATGATACCTCTTGTACATAAACTTTATATTTGAAATAAATCTGCATCTTATTCTGCAAGGATCTGGAAATTGTTTGTAAATTTTATTTCCTATTTTCTTATGGTACATAATTCTTTTAGCATAGATAATCTCTCAAACTGCTGCAGTGGATGTTATAATAGATACTGCTATACAGAGAGGAAATTGCCATCAACATCTGCTTGGGAACATAAGGTAAGGTTTTAAAGTTGCAACTTTTAAATTGATTACCCCTGCTGATGTTATTGCTTGTGCTTGGAGAGCAAATTGCAAACTGAACACTAGAGTCCCTGCTTTTCCCAATTTATGCTGTGAAAGATTTGCTTGTGGAATCCATAATGTTGTATTTATTATCCATGTGAAGGATATACTTCCAAGACGACCATGAAGAAGACACTCAGTTCGAGGTACATTTCGTGTTTTCTGAAGAAACTGTTAATGTCCGAGAAGAAACCGAGTCCTAGTTGCAACCGTATAGAGGATACCGATTCAATAGCCTTCTGTTGATTGTATTGCTGCAGGTCTTCTAACCATTCACATATGACACTGGTTTCCACTTTCCATACCTTGATGTTACCAAAGGTAATGCATTTGCTGTCACTACAAAAGCTTGAGGTAAACAAGTTTCAGTTTCTCATTTTCTTCCAGCCCCTTTATGATGGAAACTTGAATACTGATTGGATACATCTTAGTCTTACTTATAAAATTGAAAGGCAGGATAAGGGGGAAAAAAGATGTAAAGGTGTGAGATCCCACGTTGGTTGGAGAGGGGAACGAAGCATTCCTTATAAGGGTGTGGAAACCTCTCCCTAACAGACGCGTTTTAGAAACCTTGAGGGGAAGCTCGAAAGGAGAATCCCAAAAAATGACAGTATCTGTTAGTGGTGGGCTTGGGCTGTTACAAAAGGGTATACTGATAGCCTTTTTTTTATACGCTTACTTCTCTTGCTGCAGATCTCCAATTCATCCACTTGAAAAATAGTTTAGAATTTTCCTGAGGTAGTACCAAACCGGAATACATTTGCCTGATCGCTACAATAGCTCGAGGCAAATAAAATTGCAAAAGTAGGATGTCGGTTTATCATTTTCATCCAATTGTCAATGCTGATCATTGTTATTTTAGGAGGAAATATAGAAACACTGAAAGTTCAACTACCTGCAGGAACATAGATCTGAAAAAACTAGTTAGCCAATTCTAATCCTGGAGGATGTTCCGAGTCGACAGGGATGATTTTACACATGACACTCGTTCAAATCCACGGATGAGCAACGGTCAGTTCCTCGTATATGTAGTCACCTAAGGGTATACTTTCTTAGGCTTTCCTTGGCTCTGTACTTCTTTCTATCAATGAATCCCAACTCACTTTTGCCAGTTTTACCATATGGCCAGTTGTATACTGAATAATTGTAGAGAATCTGCAATTGTTATGATTCCTGCTCGTTCGAGAATGTTATATTCGAGTCTTGTCGAGGACATGAAGGATACCCAAGTAGTTTGAATTTGTGAACCCCATACTAGAACTTTGAACATTTCTCATCATAAATGCATTATTTTTTCCTTGAACGTTCACTTCAATTCGAAATGAATGATTTTTTTTAGTTCAAGATGTGAGGATATTTGAACTCCAAATTTATGCACAGTGCTTCTGCTGTCCTAACATGTATCTAATATCATTGATGCTCCAAATTTTACATGGTGAGTAGTAGAATGGGATTACAAGATCTTACAAGAAAAGGCCACGATGTGAAATCTCTTTGCACAACATAACCTCCCGGTATTCTTCTGAATCATCCTCAAGAAGGATCAGAACCATCTAAAATGTGACCAATAAAGGAACAACAATCATCCAGTTCTGATTGAAACACCTCTTTCAATCAGACAAACTGAAGTAAAACAAGCAGCATTCAGGAGAATGTGAGATGGCGGCGTAATCCTTGTCCATCCCCTGCAAGCCTTAAAAGCAGCCAACAATTGAGATTATCGTGTACGAGGCAGAGAATGAAAACAATAAAAATGATGCATCATTAGCATGAACAGCTAATGGTTAAGCTAGAGACAGAAACAGAGATAGAGAAGCTTATGTGGGCCATCTTGGGACATTATCATGTTTCTAACTTTCATCAAATTTGAACCCTTTTCACCTATTATATGAGTTTTAAACAGCTTTCATGCAGGTTTGAAGCCTCGTCTAGCGAGTTCATACATTTCTCATATGCTGCTGTACAAATATTACTTCAGCCACTTGTCCTGGAGAAATCTGGCGTCCTTGATTTAATCATATCGCATATACACACAAATCATACACATTGTTATGCTGGGGAATCAAATTTGGATATTAAAGATGCCCAACATTGTGAACTGGCAGAACTGACAGCAAAAGAATCTCTCACTAGCATTGGGGGATAGATACTTGGTTTTAAGAAATAAATCATAGAAGGGCCAAAAGAGAAAACATAGCTAAATACATGTTTGGCATGCAAACATGAAATCCGAGAAATTTCCAATTAATTACACCAAATGATAGATTCCATCGCAAAGAAAAGATCGCCTTACACTCAACCAGATACAGAAAGATATCAACAGTAAGTCTTAAATGGAATGTAGTTCCATATCATACCAGATCAAATTTAGAACGTTGCAAGTGGAGTCCCTGCGTCATTGAAGTAAGATGACAGGTCAATATCTGTATCTTCATACATGTTGACGAAAGGGTGTTCCTGAAAATCACACAAAAGGAGAAGAATATTTTCAGATTTATCTTTTCTATTATGCTGACATCTTTCTTATCAACATGTGGAAGGAAGAAATATATACCAAAAGTTCACGTGCTGACAGTCTATCCTTCGGCTCCGTTTGCAAACTGATATTTCATAAAGGTTATCAGTGTCTGAGTTAGCAATCTCATAACGGTTTTTTTTATAATTATTTTTGGTAAGAGCAATCTCATAATGTAATAGAATTGAAATAAGCTAGAGTACAAAAAAAATGCCTACTTAGAGATACAAATTCCTACTCATATTTCATATAATAACTGGCATATTCTTTAGAAAAGGGTTGTTTGGTGGTAGGCTGTCAAGACCCCAGGAAAAACAGATCCTTACCATGCAGAGATGAAGGAACAGAAGTTGGGAGTAAACTGGTCGGCTGGAGCAGAAGGAGGTTCGCCCTCAGCAATGGCTACCATAAGATCATAAAAGTTAACCCATTCTCCATCTTGCTCGGGTGGAGAATAAGGGAATTTGCCGGTTGCACATTCAAGTAATATCAGCCCCAAGCTCCAAATGTCACTTTTTTTGCCATATCTATCTCCAACAATTCTCTCTGGCTATAAATAACAATGCATAGGCACACCAGTAAGCTATTATACACATAGGTTATATAGATGGAAAAATGTACAGCTCTTACCAGAAAAAATGAAAGGAAGACAAACAGCAAAAGCATTGTATTTATGTGAATATATTGAGAATTGATACTCACAGACATATAGTTATATGTGCCAACGAAAGTATTAGCCTCTCCAGTTGTGCTTGCCATAATCGCACTGACACCGAAGTCGGTAATCTTGACTTCCCCTCTATGATTTACTAATAAATTAGAAGGCTTCAAGTCCCTATGGATGATGTGTCTTTCATGGTGAAGGTACATCAGCCCCTTCAGCACCTGAAGAAAAGGAAAGGGGTTAAAAGGAAGTCTACAATTATCTCCTTTAGTGGAAAAGTAAATGAAGTAAAAGAACAAATTCCCAATATACAAGCTGGACTTTTTGCACCTACCTGCTTACAAATGGCAGCAAGATATGGTTCTTCAATTTTTTTAACCTTTTTCAGAAAATCAGCTAAAGATCCACCATCCATGTACTCTAAAATGATATATATTGACCCATTATCATAGAAAGATTGGTAACAGACAACAATATAGGGACACTGTGCTGATTGATTGATTTTCAGTTCTTTAGCAATCTGCCTGCGGTAAGACTCCTCAATTTTCATCTCAATTACCTGAAAGATGATAGGAACTGATATGATTTATGATATGATATGAAAACATATTGATAATTTATTGGTTTTGGGCTAATTAATGCTGAAAATTATTACGTTGTTGATTCTAAAATATCTAATGGGAAGAGTACAGACAGGAATGTGAAACAGCTTGTCTTAACGCTCATTGACTGACTAGTTCACCAAAACAACTCCATAAATGTTTAGATGGTAGAGTAGATTTGATACTGGGTTTTTGGTTCAAACTGTGAAGGAAAATTATATATTCTTTTATTAAACAGCTTTTTGTTCATAAGAAGTTATGTCCAGAAATGCCATCTATTAAAGTCCTTAAGCTTCTATACAGAAATCACCGAATGCTATAGTTGCCAAGAAATTATAAGACCTTACTGAAAATTGTGTCGAAGTACTTGGAATGAAATAACTCCTTAGATTCTGTTGAAATGTATATGCACTTGATCTTTCTTAAAACAACTCAGAGATAAAAACATGATTTGAAAGCAATGTTGAAATAGCTAAGGAATATGTTAGATTCAGAAAAATGCAAAATCAGATGAAGGGGAGTTAGTCCTTCAAAAATCATAGACTTTCAATATAATGATAATTAAGATGCTCGAAGGGAAGCCTTGCAGAAAATTTTCATGATCACAAAGACTCAAACAGAAACCATGCTATTCTAGCAACTTTTTGAAGCACCAACACTATATAGTCTATAAGGCACACAAGTCAGAAGCACATAAATTTTGGGAAGAAGATAATGTTTAAGCCGTGCAGTGCAATACCTTCAATGCAAAAAACTGAGCAGTCCATTTGTGCTGAACTAATTGCACAGTTCCACCATTTCCTTTTCCAATGACTTTAATTGTGTCTATGTCCGTTAAACTCAACTGATCATCTGTAGGCTTAATCGGAGGTGGCTGAACACACAGGTAGACGGACAAAAAAAACAAGTTAGTATCCCATTACGCACAACATAGTTAGTAATACAACATAATCAACCACTTTTTCCATTTTCTCCCTATGTGTCTAAAAACAAACAAGTTTAGCTTAGGAATCTGATGTGATACTGTGAGATCCCACATCGGCTGGGAAGGAGAACGAAGCATTCTTTATAAGGGTGTAGAAACTTCTCCCTAGCAAACGCGTTTTAAAAACCTCGAGGGAAAGTCCAAAGAGGACAATATCTGCTAGCGGTGAGCTTGGACCGTTAAAAATGGTATTAGAGCCAGACACTGGGCGATGTGCCAGCGAGGAGGCTGAGTCCCGAAGGGGAGTGGACATGAGGCGGTGTGCCAGCAAGGACATTGGGCCCCGAAGGGGGTGGATTGTGAGATCCCACAACGGTTGGGGAGGAGAATGAAACATTCTTTATAAGGGTGTGGAAACCTCTCCCTAGCGGACGTGTTTTAAAAACTTTGAGTGAAAGTGAGGACAATATCCACTAGCGGTGGGCTTGGGTTGTTACAGATATACACTTCATTCATTCGTTAGTTGACCAGAAGATAGTAACAACTCTAACTCTCTAAGCCAAATTAGATATCCATTCCCTGGTTACTGAAATGAGTACAGCACATTTGATCGAGTATAAGGATTCATAATTCCATAATCAATACCTTTATGCTACAGAAACAGAATCAAACACGTCCTATGTAACAAGAAATCGCATAATCGAAAAGCTAAAACGCTAAAAGCCTAAAATCCCCAAGCAAAACATCAAAACTACAGCACATTATCATCCACTGAAGATACTACGCTCTAAAACTGAGATATCTTACTGCTTCAACTTCGCTCTGAGAAACAATCCGAACTCCATCTCTGTTTACAAGCAGATCACCATCCTTAAACGTCCCGCTCTGCGTTCTATACGAGAATAAGAAATCCAAATTCCAGATTCATCAGAACATTCCATTACTCACACACACACACAAACAGAGAGAGAAAGAGAGAGAAAAATTACAGGAACTTGGCTATGGATTGGTCTTCTTGAGGGAGACTGAGTTTGAGGTTGAGATTGTTGCTTAAGCCTCCCTTCCTCATTGATGGTGGATATCTTCCACTTCCAGCCTTCAACCCCTGCAGAATCGATACTCAAATCAAAGCTTCTTGTGATGATTCGATGACTGGGAGAGAGATTCAATTCAGAGAATCGTCAAAGACATCTTTATATATATATGATGATGAATTTATGGCTCAATTGTCCAGCTGTAATTGAAATGGATAGATATACCAACATTAATAACAATTAGAGAAAATTATTTTTTTAGTCCATAAATTAAAATAAAAAAAACATTTCTAATTTAACATAATTCAATTTAATTTAGAATATATTAAATTATTTTAATTTGATCAGGATCATCGTAGTACAACTCTCGTTTTACCTGCTATTTCTAGCTTCAGAACGTCTGTCTATCGAATCGTAAAAAATACAAAATAGTACAACAAATCAACAACGGTAACAAAAACAGACTTATAAGATGAGTGATCCGAATATAACTAATAAATTTGTAAAAATATAATTAAGTTCAATATATTATTATCCCAAATTTAAAACCTATTTAACTTATTTGGTCATTTTTTAATGTTTTTGAAATTTTGACCAAACTCTACAAAAACTGAAATTAATTAATTAATTATTTAAGGGACTTATCTTTATTATTATCAAATTTATCTAAAATCTAGAGATAAATATTAGAATAAAAAAGTTATTAACACAAATTTTAATAAGAACTTGACATTGCCATCTTTGTAATTTATAAATAAAAAAGTTATAATATTGATTTTTCGTAAAAATTATGACGCCATAATTATAAATAAAAATGACGTGTAATTTTAATATAGTGAAGAAGAAAAAAAGCAGCACGTCGAAATATCAAAGTCGACATTGAAACCGAGTGGGTGTCGTAGACGGCAATGTCGACAGTGGTCGACTGAGTCCTAATGGGCCAAAAGCCCAGCCCATGTACGAGCCCAAATATCTTTTTTTTTTTTTTTTTAATGTGACAGGCAGCTTATTTTTAAAAAATAGTTTAAATGAAAAATAACTAAAAAAAATTGTAATATTTGAGTTTCCGGCTATCAAAATTATTGAATTAGTTGATAGGTCAAATTACGAATTTACCCTTTTCATCCATTCATATAATTGATTTGAATCACATTCAATGAATAGAATTTCACCTAGTAACTTTAATCTTGGGTAAAATAGGTAAAAAAAAAGGTAAAACCCAAATGATTTATACATAAAAAAAAGGGTAAATAAAAAAAAAGGATCAAAAAAAGGAAAAATAAATAGAAATGTACGTGGAAATTAGAAAAAGGGCACAGGCTGTCCAGTGGGACACTCCGTTAGATTGAGACTTGGTGGGCCCCATACTATTCTTCTTCTTGTCAGTGGTTCAACTTTTTCCACGCTGTCACCTCTCTCTTTAGGAACCAAAAACCCCATGTCACGCGCCATAAGTTCACGTGCTATCACGTACGGTTCAGATTTCCTGTATAGAGCGTGATGTTCAGTCGCTGATGATTTTGATAAGATACGGATTGCGTTGGCCGCTACGCTTCAAAATATATCTTTTGCGCAATAAAACGGTTCGTTTTGGCTTTATTTTTCTTTTTTGATTATCTGATAACAAAAACCCCAATTTTGTTTCACTAATATTGGACGATTTTGCTTTGGCTTTTTCTAAAAATATTTCTCATGCCTTTTATACACAATCTGTAAATTATTAGTTTTTTCACTTTTAAATCTTAATTTTTTTTATTAATCAAATTTTATGATTTTTTTTTGTAATATTATATAACTGTCACAATTGCATTCATGACACAACAGTGTACTGCATTTGTTTTAACCCAACAAATAAGTCAGTGAGAAATTCGAATTTTGCAGACAACGTCGGCATATGTTTGAGCCTCAAACTAAATTTGCAAATAATATTTTTAAAAACATGAGCGAAGAAATACATTTGAAAACAATTAGAAAGAAATGAAAAAAACGACTATAAGCAAAGAAAAAAAAGAAAACATCGGAGACTTAAATAATATATAACTCAATAGAAGAAATACGTTAACAACAGAAGCTAAAAGAAAAAAAGTGCCCTTGAAGAAAGTAAAATTACATTTATATCCTCTACCATTTCAATACCCAAATGAAATCATAGTTACCCCTCTATTTATTTAGACAAAGAATGGGCAATCTATGGAAAGCTTATTTTGGGTGGCAATCATGGAGTTTTTAAAAAATATAATAATGGTTTTTTTTTTTTTAATAAAGAAATAAATTGTGGGGATGTAAAGTTGCTTTTTTTTTACTTGAAAACTAATATGAGAGGGAAAAGCATTAAATTAAGTGTTAACTAATTGTGTTCACTTTTATTAATTAAGAAAAGTTGGCTTTGCAGTTGGGGGAAATGCTCCTTACATCTTTTCCACTCATCTTCCCTTGCACTTCAAATTAAATTCAATATAAATTTTACACCTTTTAGAAACTAATTGTATAAATCTTTATAAATAAAAAATGTTTTTTAAGTTAAATTAATATAAATATCTTTAAAACTTTCCATTTTATCTAAAAAACCGTTTATGTAAAATATAAAGTTTAAAGATATTTTTATTAATTTAGCTTTTTTTTAAAAAAATCTAATCATATTATTCCAGCTCTAAAATGCAATTGAAACATCCTAGTCATTATCATTAAGATATTGTTGATATTCACTGCAAGCCGACGCAAGTCACGTAAAAATTTATGTTAACTAATCCATACAAATTATAATGATTTTTTAAGCTAAAATTAGTACTTGCCACATCACCCTATAGTCGATGAAGCCCGGGTTAAAGTATGTTGAGGTCATTCCCGACTCAAAATGAGCTCATCCAAACTATTACTTTGAATGCAGTAATATAGTGAGAAATTCGTTGTCCAACTAGAACAGACCTTCGTGCATTGTCGAAACACTGGGACATATAGTTTTCACATTAACCAATCACAGCTCGGCTCAAAAGGGAAGATTTCATTTATAGGTAATTATCCAAATCAGTCAAAAAAATGTTAATTCAGACGCCAGATCAGCCAGATCAACATCATACATATTTTGTGCATCGTGACACGCTAAAATATAATAAATTACGCGAACTCTTAACACACTCTCTCTCTTTTTTTTTTTTTTTTTAATTAAAAGAAAATAATTTAAAAGGAAATGGACACCTAAAGTGGGGTTGAGGGTGTTTGGTGCCGTGGCAAAAGAGGGTGATTTGGGATTCCATTTCAAAGCCCCCTCAATCATTTCTCCCACGCTCCTCCCTCACCCCTTCTTTCCTTTTGTTTGGATACTGGTATAGTATAGCCCTATTCCTAGTCTGTACTTTATACGTGGCCTTTTATCTCCAAATTCCTTCATTTTCTTTCCCACGTTTCCCTCTCCCTCTCTTTCAAATCTCTAAATCCAATTTATTTTACCTAATAAGAAAAAGCTCAACCCAAGATAAATTTCAACATAACCAAGATAACTCCTCGATTAAGCCGAGGTCACCTCTTTTGTCGACATCATTAAGAGAAAAGAGAGTCGATCTCTTAAGGGGTTCCCATGAAAACATCATCTACATAAGTTCTGTTTTTAAGTTAGCTCAAATAATTGACTTCCTTGTGGGTCAGCGTCTTCACTGACATACTACTTGGTGTCTGGTTATTATATCATTTGTAACAACTCAAACCCACCGTTACTAAATATTGTCACATTTGAGCTTTTCCTTCATGGCTTCCCCTCGAGATTTTAAAACTCATATATTAGGGAGATGTTTCCATACCCTTATAAGAAATGCTTTGTTCCCCTCTTTGATTGGTGTGGGATCTCACAATCCACCATTTTTGGAGCTCAGCGTTCTCGCTACCACACTGTTTGGTGTCTGATTCTGATACCATTTGTAACAGCTCAAGTCCACTACTAACATATATTGTCCATTTTGGCCCCATTACGTATCGTTGCAAGCCTCACGGTTTTAAAACACGTTTACATGAGAGACTTCCACACCCTTGTAAAAAATGTTTCAGTCAAACTTGATTGACGAAGGTCATATTAAAAAATAATTTTATTTCTAGTTTTATTTTTTTGATTTTTCAACATACATGAAATTTGTGTCACACTCAAAACCACATGCATAATATACATTATTATATAAAAAAGATAAAGAGAAAAAGAAAAAAAAAAGAAAGAACAACCACCTTATGGCAACGTTAATTATTCTATATTATGGATAAAATGAAATTAAAATCTTTACGTAAAACGACTTGTGAACTCCCAAATTAATTAATTTTATAAATATATTAATTTATAAATCATAAGATGAATTGTTGCCCGAAAAAATGGGATTTACAAATTACATTGCATTTCTCTAGACTCCTACCTAATCGAAGTTTTGTCCTAATCAATTATTTAATTATTTAATATTTTTATATAATGTTTTAAAAAAATCTATTTTGAACAAATTGAAAAAAAAAAAGAAGAGGGAGTAGAGTGGAAGTTCCATTTTTCTGTCAACATATCATTTGCTATTTCGCTTTACCCTCCTCATCTAAATCACAGCTCAACGACGCTGTTTCATGGAGCCAAACAGCGACCCACCACCATACTGGTCGCCGCCGACGATGCACCGCCGTAGATCCTCGTCTCCGCCGTTTATTTCTTTGCCGGTTTTGATTATTCTCTTGCCGACGCTCGCTTTGATTGTATTGTTCTTTGCAATCCGTCCTCTTCTTTCGCTCACTCCTCAGCTTTTTAGACCAAATTCGGTGAAGAAGAGCTGGGATTCTTTCAATGTTTTCCTTCTTTTGATTGCGATTATCTGCGGGATTTTCGCTAGACGAAACGACGACGTACCGACCGCCGCTGACGTCGGCGATAGTCGTCGTTCTGATCGCAGGACGGTTGATGCTGCCGGAGTTAAGGTGAACGGGGACTTGGAGTTTCCGCAGCAGTGGTTTGGATTTGCAGAGAGGAGATTTCCCAATCAGTCGGGGAGAACGCCGGGGACGGCGACGAGGTTGAGGAGGAATAGCTCTTATCCAGATCTGAGGCAGGAATCGCCGTGGGAAACTGGTAACGATGGTAATCAGTTTCGATTCTATGATGATTTTGAAATTAACAAGTTTCGATCACGATCCTTCGCGTATCGAACGCGAGGAAGTGAAATAGAAGAATCGCCGGCGGAGATTAAGGTTATTCCGGTTGATTCGTTTGTGGCTAATTCGTCGCCGGCGCCTCAAAGGTTGAAGTCTTCCAATCCGCCGCCTCCACCGCCTCCGCCGCTGCCGGTTACTCAGAGGAAATCGAGACGGACATATCAGACCATCCAGAGAAAGGAGGAAGTCCAAGAGGCCAGTACGAATGACGCTGAATTCGCGAAGTCGTATACGCCGCCGTCTCCGCCTCCGCTGCCTCCGCGAACAGTTATCCCTCCGTCGCCGGTCCGAGTTCGACTGGAGGAGAGATTTGGAAGGAGTGAACGGAAGAAAACCAATGTTAAGAAAGAGATAGCAATGGCGTTGGCTTCACTGTATAGGAAGAGAAAGAAGAAGCAGAAAGCTAAAAATATCTACGACGGCGACCGCCGCTCTCCAACTGAACAACGACCGCCCCCGCCGCCCCCGCCTCCACCACCGCCTCCTTCCGTCTTCCGCGGCCTATTCAAAAAATCAAACAAGAACAAGAGAATTCACTCCGAATCTCCACCGCCGCCCCCTCCGCCGCCACCACCCGTCCCATTGTCTTCCCGTTCAACAAAGAAGAAGATTCAGATCCCTCCTCCACCATCACCATCATTCCGGCAGCGAAATTCCACCGCCAGTCGTCGACCACCTCTCCCGGCGAGGACGTACAATTTCAACATCGAAAACGAAGGCATAAACAGCGGTGGCCAGAGTCCCTCAGTAACCATACCGCCACCGCCACCCCCGCCGCCGTCCAAAACTACGACGGATGTAAAATCCAGGTTTCGAGGCGAAACAGCCGGGTCACGGAGCTCCGAAACCTCTCGTTGCGGATCTCCAGAACCGGAAAACGTCGAACCGTCATCCGTTAAGGAGACAACGGAGCCGGCCAGCGAGGTAAACGGCGGCGGCGGAGTGGGGTCAGTGTTCTGTCCCAGCCCGGACGTTAACATCAAAGCTACAAATTTCATTGCGAGGCTGAGAGGCGAGTGGAGGCTGGAGAAGATGAATTCGGTGAGGGAGAAAGAAAGATTGGGCCAAGGCCCAAATTACGAAATAATGGCGGACCCAGGCCCAAGCGTTTGAGATCGGAAAACGACGCCGCTTAAAGAAGAATATCCAAAGCTCTGATTGTGGTTTTTTTTGTTCATCTCTCAGAGGCTTTATTTTTCATTTCAGGCTTGCTTTAAACTGTATTTATATTTGGGTGGGTGTTTTGTTAAAAATTATTATGAGGGCACTGTGGGAATTTCATACTACTAATTGGGTTTATATTTTTTTAACAAAAAAGAAAAAAAATATATACATATACTTATAGGTTCTTATTGTGTTTTTCCAAGCCTCCATTTTTACTGTTTTGTGATTCAAATTGAGAGTGAAAGATATAATGTTTCTTATAAATATAATTACGATTATGTTTTTTAATTTCCTATTTACAAGCTTAGAAATTTAAATTAAATCAAACATAGCTTCGTTTATAAAATATTAATTATGATTTTAAATCTCGATAATTTGATCTCACATAAGTATAAATGTTATCGGGAGAAAACCTATAAATAAATAAATAAACTATTTATTTATTTAAAAATGTTGGACTATAAGAATTATACTAAAAAAACATTTTTTTTTTAATGTGAGAGTAGAAATAATTGTGAAAATGTCGGAATTGAATCCCTACAACGACGCCGTTTTGTTTTACTGTCGTTTCCCTCTTCTTCGTATCTGTTGAAAATGCCACAGATAATCGCTCCTCCTTCCTCCTCACCGGCTCCCTCGATGAGACCGTCAAGCTCTGGAAATCTGACGAGCTTGACTTGGACCGCACCAACACCGGCCACTGCCTTGGCGTCGTCTCTGATGCTGCTCATCCTTCCGGTTACGTTGCTGCCTCCGCTTCTCTCGATAGCTTTGTTCGCGTATTTGAGGTTGATTCCAATTCCACTATCGCCACTCTCGAGGCGCCGCCGTCTGAGGTCTGGCAAATGCGGGTTAATCCCGAGGTAAT
Source organism: Cucurbita ficifolia (assembly GCA_033971965.1). Taxonomy (NCBI): domain Eukaryota; kingdom Viridiplantae; phylum Streptophyta; class Magnoliopsida; order Cucurbitales; family Cucurbitaceae; genus Cucurbita; species Cucurbita ficifolia. The sequence goes on from CM066972.1 coordinate 3,536,433, forward strand.
TCTTCTTTGGCTTATTGATGTTTTGATTTTTGTGCTGTTTAGGAATTTTTTGCTGCTCTTTGATTTGAGGATTTAACTAAGAATTTGAGATTGTTTTGCCTTTCACGTAAGGGCTAATCGACATGGTAGTCTTTTCTTTTGCTCTGGTTCTTTCTTGGTACAAGATGCCTGATTCAGTAGATTATTGAATCTCAGTTTGTTCATTAACTTGATTCTTGAATGGAGGAAACATCTGTCGATGACTGTGTTTTGATGAAGTATAGGCTGTCTATTGTTAATTTCACTTGGATCAATGGTTCATTTTTACTGAGACCGTAGTCTATGGAATTTTATGAGTTCAATTTCATATTTTGGTACGCTGAATAATGGACTGTATTGAGTTATGAATCATATGCTGTAGCAATTTTCAATTCTTTTAATATACAAATTAGCCCTTTAAATACATAAATTGAAATGACATTTGGACTGTATTGAGTTATGAATCATATGCTGTATCAATATATAGATCTGAATATTGTTCGTTGTCATTTATGGAAGTTTAGACTATTTTAACTTTATGGCTGACCTGTTGTTTCTTCTAACAGAACTACTTTGTCCTGTTTGTTCTTTAATTCAACAACCTAAATCAATGAGATCGGTGTTTCAGTTTTATTCAATCTGACCAGGAAAGAAAACCCACAAAAAATCATTTAATCTGTCCCATGTCATGTCCAAACTTAGCAGTAACTTTTGCGTCAGGGTACCATGTCAGCAGTTGCTGGTGGATGTAGGACATCAATTAAGCTTTGGGACACAAACACATGGAAACTGGCTGCAACTCTATCAATTCCTCGTCCAGAAGGATCTAAGCCTACTGATAAAACTGCTTGCAAAAATTTGTACTTTCAGTAAGCATGGAGCGTTGATGGAAGAAGACTTGCTTGCGGTTTAATGGATGGAACCATTTCAGTCTTCGACCTAGCTCGCTCAATGTTAATACACCACTTGGAAGGCCACTTCATGCCAGTGAGATCCCTTGTGCATTCCCCGTTGAGCCACGGCTACTCTTTTCAGCGTCTGACGATGCTCACATAGTATGTAACAGCCCAAGTTCACCACTACCAAATATTATTCTTTTTGAGCTTTTCTTTTCGAGCTTTCTCTCGAGATTTTTAAAACACGTATGCTAGGGAGAGGTTTTCACACTCTTATAAAGAGTGCTTCGTTCTCCTCTCCAACTGATATGGGATCTCACGTGCCATGTCCGGCCATTTAAGTTGGGTGTTGAGCGTTGATGCAAGCCCTGATGGTGCTGTTGCAACAGGTTCAAGCGACAGAACTGTTAGGCTTTGGGATCTTAAAACGAGGGCAGCTGTTCACACAATGATCAAGCATAGCGATCAGGTCTGCTGGGGTGTTGCATTTCGACCGCATGATGGGGCTGGTGTGCAGGCTGGGCGACATGCTAGTGTATCCGATGACAAGAGCATCTCCCTGTACGATTACATTGGAAGCAGACAGATGCAGGGAGGCAAGGACAATGAGTAGTTTTCTAGAAAGCAATCGGTGCCACCGCTTCATCCATAGCTGTTGCCCAGACCAATATTCGTTCTACTTCTATGTTAAGTTGCTTGTCTTTTTAGCCATGAATCAGCGACATTATTCTGTTGCGAGCTTGTTATCAGCGTTCATTTGCTACCTAGATTTGGAATCATGGGCAATGGACCCCAAATTTTATTACAGGTGAAAGAAGCGCAGCAAAACTTTGAAGCCAGACTGAATAATAGAAAGGGCTATACGACAGGTTAATACACTATAGACTTTGGAACCTTATTTAGTAAATAGTCTTTTCACAATAATCAGCCTCCACTTTGGACAGGGGGGGGGGGGGGGGGTAGGAAATTGGCAAAATTAATCCTTTTTGTTAATTTAAAGTTAATTTTTTTTGTCAGTAAAATAATAATAGTACTTTACACTTAATAAAAGCCACAATGGTTGTGCACTTAATAATAATAGTACTTAAGGGGACTTTCTTGGGAGATCATGTAATCGGGATCCACGATGGTTGTGCACGAGATAACTTTGATGTAGAGTTAAAAGGATGCGAACATAGCAATCCTATAAGACGAAAACTTTTCATTTTGAGACCCGCAACACAATCCACTGTGAAACACTTTCTCACTTTTTTTACTTCTTGTGGATAATATTAAAAAATTCAAAGTCAAGGTGTAGACCGCTCACATTAGTTCAATCTATGAAAATAATCATCATAGAGAAGACTAGCAAAATGACAAATCAAGAAAAATTTAGAAGTGATTCAGATTAGTTTTATGAGTATATATATATATATATTTTTTGTTAGTTCAACGACACGTGGATATGGACGAATTCAAGCCAATTCATATTAGTTAAATTAAATTAAGTTTATTTTAAGTTACGAGTAGAAATTATTAACAAAATAAGTGGTTAAATATAAAAAAACAAATTTATTACAAAAATAATTGAATTTTAGCGTCAGGTAAACGGCCAATGGTGGCGGCCGTAAAAACCCAAGAAGCCGCGATGGCAATTGGCGTAAATAAAAGGAAAAACAGGAGCAAAAACCATAGCCTCCTTGATTAGCTCTCTAATGTCGGGTTTAGAGCATAATAATGACTAATTGAGACACACAGTATATGGAGGCCACGAATGTTGAACTAACCAGCCCTCTCTTCTATAACAACGCCACCATCCCACAAACCCAAGAAACAAGATACTCCCCAAGATCAAATTGAACCAATTTTTTTTTTTTTAAACTTTTAGAGAGAGAAATCTTACAGCACAGCGTAGAGAGAGAAACCCCCTTCACACCCAAAGAAATTGCTTCAACCTTTTAGCCTTAGTTTATAAACAAAACAATCTCACCTCAGAACCAGAAGCTTTGGAAAAAAAAAGGGTAACCCACATAGAAAAGAAGGAAGAACAACAAAAAAACTTCGCGGCAGCTTTGTTTTCTTCCTTTCTCCCTGTTTATCGCCTCTTTTAAGTTCCCAATTCAACCTTCTGTATTTGTTTTGTCAATATTTGTTCTTCCATTTCTTACCCTTTAGCTGCTTCAATCCGATCTAGCTCTCCGAGTCCGGTTCCGTTTGTCTCGGATGAGTTTGCGGCGGAGGAAGTTCTTTTGAGGGGATTTTATTGATACCCTTTTGCGAACTCCAGCTCTGGTGGCTTTGTTTTTGGCTATATCAGCTGGTGAAGCTTTGTGGGTACTTGTGCGTTTTGTCCGATCTGGGTCGTCGAGTATTTGGTTCCTTTTGACTCCTTTCTGTCTTGGATGAGTTAACACGGAAGATCGCCGTTCATAATCGCCATGGTAACGTCAATGGAATGATTGATATTTGTTTTGTTTGCATTGTAATTTGCTGGATTTACTCGGCTCTATGACCGTTTTGACTTGAATTGTTTGTATGTTGGGTGGATAGCATGCTGCTTTCGGTTTTTTTGAGAATAAAGTTGAATTTGGACTTTGAACTTGTACTATTGGGTAGCGTTTTCAATGGAATGTGATTCTGACGCCATTTTTTTGAGCTCAAACTATGTTCTTAATCCGTTATGGTCTCATTTCTACTCCTCCAGATTAGGGATTAACATCAGGAACATTTCCAACTATGAGTTTAAATTGAATACGCTACATTGTAATATGGAATACCTCCGGATAATAAGAAAGAGAACAGCCAATTCGACCGATTTTTCGGTTCGGTGCAAATAAACGAAGTGATTATTTCGACCAGTATTGTGAATTGGGTTGTAAATCAAATGGTAGTTGGTGTTTTGTTCACTTGTGACAATCATTTACTTTGTGCCATTTTTCAAGCCTTTTCATCCAAATGGTGTAATATTCGACTGACGTACCAAGTGATTGCTTTAGAGTTGGGTTCGGGTAAGCGTTGATTCATATGAACTGTAGGATTCTTGAGCGATGTTGATATAATACTCTTTTAGTGGTCTCAAATGGTCTTGGAACTCAATCTTTATGGTTCATAACTTAATAGTTTTGTTAAGTTGGAATGTGCTAAAATTTTATAATTATCATTTGTCATCGAACTATGATTGCTATTAGAGTTCTTCTTCGTGTTGTTGCCATAAATTCGTTCTTATGATCATCGTCTCTACGACCTGTTCCATCTTTAACTATATGATTACTTGGGTATTACTTGTTATTTCTTATGCATTGCGAGCGCTCGTGTGTGTATTGTCATTTTCCCATCAGTGGAGAAGCATGTGTGATACAGATACTCTATGCGAATGTTCGTAAGAAGAATTGAAAAGTGAAATAATCAAGAGAGATTCACCCAAGTGCAATTTATAAAAATAAAGTATCTTTTTTTTTTTTTTGTTGTTGTGAAATTCATGCTCTAGATACCTCTGTTGATTTATATTAGGATGAAGTAAAAATTATGTTTATTATAGTCTTTTGGATTGCATATGTTTATTGATCTGAATGTTACTACTCTTCGAACACTAATATGCCTTTAACTTCTTTTCTGTAAACAGAGTGGACCAGTTAACATCATTGTTGGTTCTCATGTCTGGATTGAAGATCCAAAACTAGCATGGATTGATGGTGAAGTTCTTCGTATCAATGGAGAGGAAATTCATGTCCGGACTACAAATGGGAAGACGGTGAGTCATGCACTCAGCTCATGAATTAGTATTCATGTCAGCATGTCTTTTAGTTTCAATGCTAAATTTAAGGAATAACGAATACTTGTTAGCACAATAGATGCGTAATACACATTAGCTGCACAAAGTATACTAAATAGGCACGTAATGATATAGGACAAAAATAATATAGCCTGAGAACGAAATACATCAAACTCATTTTTCAATCATATAAATCCATAAACATATTGACTTTTTAATAAACGTGTCAGGTCATGTTCGTATCCTAGATTTTTAAAAAAGGACATGCTGTCATGTCCATGTTGTGTCATATTCATTTCTCGTATTTGTATATGTGTTTCTTAGGTCAATAGTATGACAATTCGTGCATGTGCATTTGATTTTGTTCAATAATTTTTCTTGAAATGACGATCGAAGCTGGGCCCATTAGACTGATACTTGACTATTAATTGCAGGTTGTTGCAAATATATCAAAAATATTCCCCAAGGATACTGAAGCACCTGCTGCAGGTGTTGATGACATGACGAAGTTGTCATACTTGCATGAACCTGGAGTTCTGAGCAACTTGGCTACCAGATATGAACTCAATGAAATCTATGTAGGAAATTATTATCTCTTCTTTTTGTGAATACAGTAAGAATATTTCCAGATAACAGAGATTTGTATAAATTTCATATCATACCTTTAACATCCGTGCAGACATACACTGGAAATATACTTATTGCCATAAATCCATTCCAAAGATTACCCCATCTGTATGATACTCACATGATGGAACAATACAAAGGAGCTGGATTTGGAGAACTAAGCCCTCATGTCTTTGCAGTTGCTGAAGTGGCATACAGGTAAGCTTCCTTTTCTCTTTTTGGATTTTCTTTAGGAACGAGGGATAGATGCGGTGTAACGGCCCAAGTCCACTGCTAGCAGATATTATCCTCTTTGGGGTTTTTCTTTCGGGCTTCCCCTCAAGGTTTTTAAAACGCGTATTTCAGAGCCAGACTTCGAGCGGTGTGCCAGTGAGGACACTAGACCCCCAAGGGGGTGGATTGTGAGATCTCACATCGGTTGGAGAGGGGAACGAAACATTCCTTATAAGGATATGGAAACCTCTCCCTAATAGACGCGTTTTAAAACCTTGAGGGGAAGCCTAGAAAAGAAAGCCAAAAGAGGACAATATCTGCTAGCGGTGGCCTTGGGCTACATGCGGGATAATAGATGGGGACTACTCATTAGTTTCGAAATTTTTAAGTAGCTTAAGTAACAATTCAATAAATTTTTTTATCCTTTAGTTGTCATGTAGCCTATGATTTCTTGGTTTAGTTGTGATCTTAAATTAATTTGTTGGGCTCCTACTAATGCTTCCATGCATGCATTCTCACACAGTCATTAATTTGATGGAAAAAAAAAAGAAAAAAAAAAGAATGAAGTTTGACAAAAACTTCTCTTCGTTGCTACTTGTTAATATTTGTAGAATCTAAATTCTTGTTATGGGTTAGCAAGGTTTTACGAAGGCGTGTATTTCGTTTCTTCCATTAGAATTTGGGTGGCAAGATAACTTTGATTTAGGTGGAAAATGTAGTTAACCGTGTGTTTTCTCCACCGTTTTGGCTTAGCTAGCTTCTTCGTCCATTGTAGGGCAATGATTAATGAGGGAAAAAGCAATTCAATTCTAGTTAGTGGAGAAAGTGGTGCTGGTAAGACTGAGACCACGAAGATGCTCATGCGGTATCTTGCATACCTTGGAGGTCGATCTGGAGTGGAAGGACGAACAGTTGAACAACAAGTCCTGGAAGTAAGATAAGGATCTTTTTACTATGCATAATAGAGAACTACTGGCACTCTCATAATTGAAGCCTGTGATGTTTATTTCTTTCTATATCCTACCAGTCCAATCCAGTTCTTGAAGCATTTGGCAATGCAAAAACTGTTAGGAACAATAATTCAAGGTGAGTTTTTCTATGCCGAGGAATATGTTTCGATTGTTTAATATTGAATTGAAATCATTCAATTTTCTACTCTCACATTTCTTTGTAGCAAGCTCCATGAAATTTGAACTTGATGTACTTCTCACATGTCTATGAATTATGTAATTAATCTGTGAGAATATCAACTTTATAATCATTTCTATGATTGATGGTTATCCCCTCGATGCTCGATATTTCTTCATTATCACCGAATGTTCTTGTGCAAGGGACAGAACATTCTTAAATGCTGCCAACTTATTCAAAAAGTTTATGCAATAGTTAGTAATTTTGGTGTGAAATGCAGTCGCTTTGGTAAGTTTGTTGAGATCCAATTTGACAAGAGTGGGAGAATATCTGGGGCAGCTGTCAGAACTTATTTGCTCGAAAGGTCTCGAGTATGTCAGATCTCAGATCCTGAAAGAAACTATCATTGCTTTTACCTTCTCTGTGCAGCTCCTCCTGAGGTACAATGTTCAACTTTAAAATCGTAAACGATTCACACGTGACGATAACTTTACCTCTGATTCTAATCTATGCATCAACAAAAACCAGGAAAGGGAGAAGTATAAATTAGGAGACCCTAAATCGTTCCACTACTTAAATCAATCTAAATGCTTCGAGTTGGATGGAATCAACGATGCCCATGAATATCTTGCGACCAGAAGGGCTATGGATGTAGTTGGAATCAGCGAGGAGGAGCAGGTTAGCTTTCAGTAATTTTTGGTGTACTTGTGCTTCTTATCACATCCAAATTTTGATAATAAATAATCCATTTCAGGAGGCAATTTTTAGGGTTGTAGCTGCAATTTTGCATCTTGGAAATGTTGAATTTGCAAAGGGAGAAGAGATTGATTCTTCAGTCATTAAGGACGAAAAATCCAGATTCCATCTCAATACCACTGCCGAATTGCTTAAGTTCGTTCCCTGAAAATTTCCACAAAAGATGTTTTAGTCATTATTAATACTTCAAAAGCTATCATTTTCTAAATGTTTAATTTAGGTGTGATGCAAAGAGTTTGGAAGATGCACTGATTCAACGTGTTATGGTAACGCCAGAAGAAGTTATAACTCGAACTCTTGATCCTGTTGCTGCACTGAGTAGTAGGGATGCCTTGGCTAAAACGATTTATTCACGGCTCTTCGACTGGTAATCTAATCTCTTTAGTCCTGAGGTTGGGTTCAAACCTCTAGACCTTCCTTCATCATTCATTTTCTTTCTGAAACTCTTTGTTTCTTCTTCTCTATCAGTGATTTATCAACCTAGAAGGATAATTCAGGAGTCAGCATGTGAATGTATTTATCATTCTTGATTCTTCTCCTTTCTTTTTTAAACCTTTCCTGTAGGCTCGTGGAGAAGATTAACAATTCAATTGGACAAGACCCAAATTCTAAATCATTGATTGGAGTTCTGGATATATATGGATTTGAGAGTTTTAAATTCAACAGGTAATGGTCACTTGTGCATTCTCGAGTTAGATTTTTTATGTTTTCTTGCAAGTGATCGATTCTTTTTCTAATAGCTTTGAACAGTTCTGCATCAATTTTACAAACGAAAAACTGCAGCAACATTTCAATCAGGTTGGTTGACTTGGATGTGTAAGATTCACCATAGAACACTACTTACGTACCCGATTGAAGTTTTTGGTTAATTGTGTATATGCAGCACGTTTTCAAAATGGAGCAGGAGGAATATACCAAAGAGGAAATCAATTGGAGTTATATTGAGTTTGTTGATAACCAGGATGTCTTGGATCTAATTGAAAAGGTGTGCAACTCTTCTTGCCATCCCTATCTACACTGTTATATATCTTATAAGAGTTAAGTAATTAAAATACAGCTCTTCATTCACAGAAACCTGGAGGAATTATCGCTCTTCTGGACGAGGCCTGGTATGGCAGCTAATTTTAATCCGTATTAACTGTTTCATCTACTCCATGGTGTTTACTAATTTTATGATATAATGTCCAAATGAATCTTGATTTTTTCTTCCATTCTCATGTTTCATTGTTTTTGCTTCACACAGCATGTTTCCTAAATCTACACACGAAACGTTTGCTCAGAAGTTATACCAGACGTTCAAGAACAACAAGCGCTTCATTAAGCCTAAGCTATCTCGTACTAGCTTCACAATATCTCATTATGCTGGAGAGGTCAATATATCAAGCTTGTTTCTTATTTTTCTTGCTCCAGGCTTAAATTCATCCCCTCTCAAAATTTCCAAAAATTCTTCAGGTGGCTTATTTGGCAGATCTATTCTTGGACAAAAACAAAGACTATGTGGTAGCAGAGCATCAGGCCTTATTGACAGCCTCAAAATGCTCCTTTGCTAGATCTCTATTTCCTCCTCAACCAGAGGAATCATCAAAATCCTCAAAATTTTCTTCCATCGGTTCACGTTTTAAGGTACGATTGCTCTTTTCTTTTCTTCTTTCATCCTTTTTTAAAGTTGGTGTCTAACCTAAATTTTACAAAATAGTGATGCTTTCACATTCTTAATTGTGCAGTTGCAACTTCAATCTTTAATGGAGACCTTGAATTCGACAGAACCTCACTATATCAGATGTGTCAAGCCAAATAATGTGCTCAAGCCTGCTATTTTTGAGAACTCGAATGTTATCCAGCAATTACGTTGTGGCGTGAGTATACTATACGGTGTCCTTTTGCTCTGTTGTACTCCTTTACTTTATCTGGTTTTATCCTTTAAAAGATTTAACCATAGGTTAACCTACTCTTTTTGTTAATCTTATGTGGTTATTTTATACAATTTAGGGTGTTCTTGAAGCAATAAGAATCAGCTGTGCTGGATATCCTACGAGAAGAACATTTTATGAGTTCCTCCTACGTTTCGGGGTTCTTGCACCTGAAGTTCTGGATGGGAAGTGAGTCAATTAACTGCTCTATGTGACATGGTTCTCTCTTAACAAAATTAAAGAAAAAAGAGGGGAAATAAGTTTCCTGTATTCTTTATGCACTGACAGTCTCGTATAACTACCGTCTGTGCAGCTATGACGACAAGGTAGCATGCCAGATGATCCTGGATAAAATGGGACTGAAAGGTTATCAGGTGATTTCATTATTTCTTTAACTATTGCTTTGGTTGGATTTGAATCACATGGCTCGAACGCCCCCATACCTTTTATGAGATTAACGTCTTGAAATTCAGTGGGGTTGGTAGATTGAAAAAGTTGGCTCCAAAGATATTTCAATAACTAAGAAATTCTCGTTTCTTTTGCTTAGTCGAATCATCGCTTCACTAAGCAATCCCTTTTGCTGATAATTTCAGCTGTGTGAAAAAAAGTTGTAGGGTGACTGCTAGAGCAGGGTTTTTTTTGTGTATCTACTAAACTTTGCTAATTTCAAGCCTTTAATTTATGTGGAGTATTGAAAACCTCATCCTTCTATTGTGTATATATCCTTTCGAATTTTGAGTCAGGTATCTAAGGTTCTATGTGCTTTCATGGTGTCGGGTATCCAAGTAACTCAATTCTATTACAAATGATAATAATACTTTTTTTTTTAGTATTAACGAAAATACTTGTTTGGGACTCGAGAATCTCATATGAAAGCTTCTGAGTGCTTTTTAGTATCTGGAGGTTTTGGGCATCTCCTAGGAGGTTTATGAAACCTGTCGTTTTTGGGCGGAGACTAATTTATCTGTTATCTCGGTTGGTCAGATTGGTAAGACAAAAATCTTCCTGAGGGCCGGCCAGATGGCTTCTCTGGATGCAAAGAGAACAGAGATGCTTAGCAACGCTGCCAGAACTATTCAAATGCAAATTCGAACATTTATTGCACGCAAGGAGTTCGTTGCATTACGTAAAGCTGCTATACAAGTGCAATCATTTACTCGAGGTACTTTCTTCAAATCTCTTAGGAAGTATGTGTATTATGGTTGGGGCTGAAGATATTTATGTAGGTGGATTTAATTGGTTTTATGTGAAAAATGAGAGTCCCAATCACTTGTTAGTTAATTGCTCCTCTGTGAGAAGTTCTTGGGAGAAACTCTGGCTGATTTTTTACCTCAAGTTCATGATGCCTTCCTTGACCGACAAGTTCCTTTAGATTAACCTCACTTTCTCCATGAAGAACTGTTATTCTTTAGTGGTCAAGTATTTGGACAGCTTTTGTGAAATTATGATGGCCAAAAATAGAACTTGTGAGATCCCACATCGGTTGGAGAGGGGAACAAAACATTTTTTATAAAGGTGTGGAAACCTCTCCTTAGCATACACGTTTTAAAACCGTGAGGCTGCGATGATACGTAATGGACCAAAATGGACAATATCTACTAGCGGTGGGCTTGGGCTGCTACAAATGGTATCAGAGCCAAACACTGGGCAGTGTGCCAGCGAGGACGCTAGGCCTTGAAGAGGGGTGGATTGTGAGATCTCACATTGATTGGAGAGAGGAACGAGTGCCAACGAGGACGTTGGACCCCGAAGAGGGGTGGATTGTGAGATCCCACATCGATTGGAGAGGGGAACGAAACATTTTTTATAAAGGTGTGAAAACCTCTCCCTAGCAGACACGTTTTAAAACTTTGAGGGGAAGCCCGGAAGGAAAAGCCGAAAGAGGAGAATATCTGCTGGCGGTGGGCTTGGAGTGTTACAGAATTGATTTGATGCCCCTTGACGGGATGTTAGAATAAGAATTTATGAAATAATCGTGCTTTATATTTTTTCCTTTTGGTAGTCATGACTTGCTGGAAAGAAATGGTCTAAATCTCTTAACCCTTTCAAGAGTAGGGTATCTAGTCATCCTTCTTTGTAATCTCTCCCCTTATTAATTAAGAAACAATTTCATACATAAGAAAGTAAAAAGTCCTCCAAACTGAAAAAGTTGTGTTTTTTCCCCTCATGTAATAAGATCATTTATTTATGATCAAAGTTTTAATGTATGTTTGTTTCAAACTATAATCAGGTGTATTGGCTCGAAAACTCTTCGAGCAGTTGAGACAGGAAGCAGCAGCTTTAAGAATCCAGAAGTGTTTCAAGCGACATGTTGCCAGGAAATCGTACTTAGATTTGCTCTCATCTGCAACCACATTGCAAACAGGGTTAAGGGCGATGAAGGCTCGTGATGAATTCAGATTTAGGAAGCGTACTAAGGCAGCAATTATCATTCAGGTGCTGTTTCTCGTTTGTTTAGGACGTTTATGTTTTACTAAGTTAATTTGAAGTTCCTAGATAATTGGTCTGGGGATTCTAACTTTTCTTGGGTGACTTGCAGGCACGTTGGCGTTGTCACATGGCATATTCTTACTATACGAGACTCCAAAAGGCTGCATTATACACACAATGTGGTTGGAGACGACGAGTTGCACGAAAGGAGCTAAGACAATTGAAAATGGTTCAAACTTTTCACTTTTTTGGACTAATATTTATATTGTATTTAAGATAACTGTTGAATGAAGAAAGCTGTGAGGAATAAATTAAGGTGCTCATATATATATGTATATGCGTGAAGGCTGCAAGGGAAACTGGTGCACTCAAAGAAGCAAAAGACAAATTAGAAAAACGTGTAGAAGAACTTACATGGCGCTTGCAACTCGAGAAGCGGCTGAGGGTAATTTCTTGATTATTTTTTCGTGTGTTGTAACACATGGATCTGGTTCGTGCTCATTCAGCAGCAATTCATATGCTTGTTTTCCCCTTTGAATCTTAGACTGATCTGGAAGAGGAGAAAGCCCAAGAAATCGCCAAATTACAAGACGCTTTGCACGGTATGCAATTACAAGTTGAAGAAGCCAACGCTCAAGTTATCAAAGAGCGAGAGGCGGCTAAGAAAGCTATTGAAGAAGCGCCTCCAGTTGTCAAGGAAACTCCTGTTTTTGTTGAGGATACTGAAAAAATCAATTCCTTAATGGTTGAAGTGGAGAGTTTGAAGGTAGGTTACAACTATTTAGCCGATTGGTACTTTTTGGTAGGGAATATTTCATCACTATATGCATAGATAAACCTAAATCGCCGCACCTAATTGATCAAAAAGTTTGCGATGAGTGGCACGGGCTCTTTTTTTATTTCTAGTGTTGTTATGGTTCATGAGTTTAGTTGAATTAATGGTAACGATGTGAGGCTGATTGCTATTGCACTACCATAAGAGCAATAAGTTAGTCACAGTGTGCTCGATCTTGCAACCTTGGACAATCCGAGGAAATATAATGGGGGATAAGAGGGTATCGGGTCTGGGGTTGGTCATTGATTCTTTTTCAATGGTAAAGTTTCTTAAATTTTTTTCTCGAATCTCGAGGATACTCTAACCCGGAGATTTACAGGCTTTGCTGCTGTCAGAGAAAAAGACATCCGAAGAAGCTAGAAAAGCTTGTACAGATGCTGAAGCTAAAAATGTGGAGCTGGCTAAAAAACTTCAAGATGCAGACCAAAAGGTGGATCAACTTCAGGAGTCGGTGCAGAGGTTCGTAAGAGATTAAATCTTTGCCTCTATTTTTATTTATATCCAATTGGAGTTTCGACACGGTATTGTGCTACTTTAATAAGCCTGGCTCGACCGATTTCTTTTTCTGGTGGTGTCAACTCCGGTCACGTGATTCCTTCTCTCGACTGTACTAAATTTCTTATATATGCTTTAAAGTCAATAACATGAAACTATCTTCTCTACATCAGGCTTGAAGAGAAGCTTTCAAATTCAGAATCGGAGAACCAGGTACTTCGTCAGCAAGCCTTGACCATGTCGCCAACAGGAAAAGCTTTATCTGCGAGATCGAAGTCGGTGATCATTCAGGTAGAACGTGATGATATTCATATGATACATTGGTCTTTTCAGATAAAATATGAATTCTGAGAAACCCCACCAATTTTTTGTTGAAATTTCAGAGGACACCAGAGAATGGAAACATTCCACATGGAGAAGCCAAAGTATCATCTGTAAGATAAATTAATTTTTATGATAACAAAAGAACAATTTCGTATATCTTAAATTATACACTCTGCGTATCAGGATACAACTCTTGCATTATCGACGATACGTGAACCTGAATCAGAGGAAAAACCACAGAAATCGCTTAATGAAAAGCAGCAGGTAAGAAGAAGAAAACTGGGAGCAAACGTGTTCTTCTTGGTGTTCGAGAGTAATTAATTTGTTTCTTATGACGGGTTATCGCGTTCAGGAGAACCAAGACCTGCTAGTGAAGTGCATAACACAGGATTTGGGATTTTCTGGAGGCAAACCAGTTGCTGCTTGTGTTATATACAAATGTCTTCTTCACTGGAGGTCGTTTGAAGTCGAAAGAACCAGCATATTCGATCGAATCATTCAAACAATAGCTTCATCCATAGAGGTGAGCATTAGCACTGTAACGCTTGTCTGGTAATCGAGATAAATGAAAGTCATCTACGTATCGTTGACACGTGTAGTTTTCACTCTGCTGAAGGTCCAGGATAACAATGATGTATTAACTTATTGGTTATCGAATACGTCGACGTTATTGTTGCTTCTTCAACACACTCTCAAAGCAAGTGGAGCTGCTAGCTTGACCCCTCAAAGAAGGAGAACTGCTTCTTCTTCTCTTTTTGGAAGGATGTCCCAAGTACAATAACTATCTATATTCTTTCATGCCTTTATACTTTTTGTTATTCCGTCTTAATCACCTCTCTTTTCCGCTCTGCACGTTATAGGGATTAAGGGCTTCTCCACAAAGTGCTGGACTATCATTTCTAAGTAGCCGGGGGCTCGGTAGGTTGGATGATTTTCGGCAGGTCGAGGCGAAGTATCCAGCACTGTTGTTTAAGCAACAGCTTACAGCATTCTTGGAGAAAATATATGGAATGATAAGAGACAACCTCAAGAAAGAGATCTCACCTTTACTTGGATTATGTATTCAGGTAGCTCTCAAATCTTATCATTCCTCCAAGATAGAACGATAAAGAAACTGCTGTTAGAACATTATGTCGATGAGCCGGAGCTTCATTTATTCATTTCAATGCAGGCTCCTAGGACGTCACGAGCAAGCTTAGTGAAAGGACGCTCCCAAGCTAACGCTATGGCTCAGCAGGCCTTAATTGCTCATTGGCAAAGCATTGTTAAAAGTTTAAACAATTATTTGAAGATCATGAAAGCAAACTATGTGAGTTCTTGAGTTCTAAGTTTTAACAACATATATTAACATCTATCGTCTTTATCGTTCGTATAGCCGCAATCTTATGGCCGATTTTGTCAGGTTCCTCCGTTCTTAGTCCGCAAAGTCTTCACTCAGATATTCTCGTTTATTAACGTTCAACTATTCAACAGGTAACGTATTCATACTCGACATTTTGCAATTGCATCAAGTATTTATAGGCCAAATGTCAATTTTTTTTCGCTTCCAGAAGATTAAGACATCAATTTAATTCGTTCTGCAGCCTTCTTTTGCGGCGTGAGTGTTGTTCGTTCAGCAATGGAGAGTATGTGAAAGCTGGCTTGTCTGAATTAGAACAATGGTGTTCTGGGGCAACTGAGGAAGTCAGTAATCTCAAAGTGATGCTTAGTTTATTCTCTTAAGATCGTTTATTTGTCCTTCCTAACGACCTCGTCCTGTACAGTATGCAGGCTCGGCTTGGGACGAACTAAAACATATTAGGCAGGCCGTTGGATTCCTTGTAAGATTTGTCGATAACCCCGATTCTTCTATTATCTACGACATCGTGTACCTTATTTATACGGAAACTTGTCCTTCTCAGGTCATACATCAAAAACCGAAAAAGACGTTGAACGAGATAACAAAAGACCTATGTCCTGTTAGTGTTCTGCTTCTTTGTCTCTTGTTTTGCAAATGGTTTCAGCCTTTAATCCATATTTTTCATCATGCTGCTTCTCAGGTGCTTAGCATACAACAGTTATATAGGATCAGTACTATGTACTGGGATGACAAATACGGCACGCATAGTGTATCCTCGGAAGTACGTTGACTTCGTCGAATTGGTTCTCTCTTAACTTTTGAATTACTGTTTCGTTTGATTCTCGGGATTCCTTCGTCGACTTGGTTCTCTCTTAGCTTTTGAATTACTGTTTCGTTTGATTCTCGGGATACCTTCGTCGAATTCGTTCTCTTAGCTTTTGAATTACTGTTTCATTTGATTCTCTGGATTCTCGGATCGCTGTACCTCCAATTATCTTTATTCTGATACCACTTTTCGAAGAACAGGTTATTTCGAGTATGCGAAAACTGATGACCGAAGACTCGAACAATGCTATTAGCTCATTCCTATTAGATGACGACTCTAGGTATAATCTTCATTCATACTGCTATAGCCTGCCAGTGAATTATGTATGGTTTGAGTTCCATTATTTTGATCTGCTTCTTCCGGATTCAGTATCCCATTTTCAGTGGATGATATCTCCAAATCAATGAAACAAGTAGATGTAACAGACATCGATCCTCCACCGCTGATACGAGAAAACTCCGGGTTCGGGTTTTTGCTTCAACGTGCAGAGTAGTAATTCCTATGTGATCACGACGATCATGGTGAAAAACTTACATCAAGTGTCTCTGTGCATATACTCATTGTTTGTCACCATTTCATGTGTATAGTTTATATCGAATTCCATCGACCCAGCGACCGAGTTGGGA
The DNA here is from genome assembly GCA_033971965.1 of Cucurbita ficifolia. Lineage (NCBI taxonomy): Eukaryota > Viridiplantae > Streptophyta > Magnoliopsida > Cucurbitales > Cucurbitaceae > Cucurbita > Cucurbita ficifolia. The sequence goes on from CM066972.1 coordinate 3,552,607, forward strand.
TGGTCGTCTGGGTTGAATTTATTTTGCCTCTCGTGTTATATCGACACAGAGAGGGGGCTTTGTCTAGAACCCATGTTCACCAAGTGTGATCATGGGTTCAGAAAACCATCACCTTTGCAGTGGTATTTCTTATATTCATTTTTTTTTTCTCTTCCAAGGGTCTTATAGTTTTAGAGGGCCTCTTTTTTGGGTTAGCTTATGGAAGCAAAATTTGTATTTAGTGTGATGTAATTTTTAATTTTTTTTTAAAAATTATTTTTATGTTTTTGGTACAGTATTTTGTGTTCTTGTTGCTCATATTTAGTACTTTTAGGCACCAAGAATAAAGAAGCTAGCAACTATTATCATATTATTCACATCTATTACTATATATATTTTTTTTTTAAAGCCTTAGTATTGAGATGTTTTGGTATTTAATTGAATGAAAATTTATTTCCATTTTAACGAGGGGCAGGAAAGTCCATAGAGGACAATATCTACTAGCGGTCGGCTTAGATGGAAAACATATATTCCTTATAAGCATGTGAAAACCGTCTAAATAGACTATTTGTAAAGGTGAGTTGATGGCATATACAGGTTGGATGGGGTTGGATCGGTAACTTGAGCAACTCGAATCAAGTTCACAACCCAACCGGATCCAAAATTTCGGGTTTGTTGAATTGTGTTGGCAACCCGAGCAACTCAAATCAAGTTTACAATTTATTATCCCAACATTATCATTAACATCACCTACAAACGTTAAATATTCTTAATTTTCATAATAATCTTTAAAATAGGACGGAGTAGGGTTGTATTATAACTCTCTTTTCAAGTTGGTCGGATTGACTAGACCAAAAAAATATCAGCCTACGAACCAACTCGAATTTATCGATTTCTAAAAACTTAACTCAATCTCAATCGAAAAAATTATAACCCAAACCCAACATTTATGGGTCGGGTAGTTCGGGTTGAAGTTAACTTCTATTGAATTTTGTGAAATAATAATAATAATTTCATGCATAATACATAAAAACAAAAAATTGGCTTCATTTTTTTTTATCTATTTGCCTTTGAAATTATCATACAACTAAAATTAGTTGCAGTCTTTGATAGAACATATCAAAGGGCACTCTCAAACTCTGCCATACAACCCTAAAAACCCAAAAAAAGAGGCCTACAAGTGAATATTTGATTACTACAGCAGCACATTCCACTAGCTCTGATGAAGTCTACTGCAGCCCAACTTCTCAGAGAAGAGACGACAGAGAGCTTGTAGTTCCTGGATATGCCACAATCAATTTGGAGAAGAACACACCAAATCAATATAATTCTAAACCCCATTTCCCAGCAACTCATCTACTGCCAAAAGCTGAAACCAGTAATAACAATCCATAAACAATCACAGACAAAAGGGTTAAAGCTTGCGTCGGTTCCTGCTTCCAGAAACACGCAACGATGCGATACCAAAACGGAAATGTAAATGGGTAATCCATGGTTCAGAAATATGGATGAATGGCTAAAGAACAATTCAATGCTTATACTCAAGTGTCTGGTTGTCTTCATTCCACAAAATATGGTAAATTGTGTTAAGTGTTTCTAAGATTCAGAAATTGAATGATCTATCATGCTCTGTTTACTAAGAACTTGAGGGAAAGAAGTTTCATCATCAGGTATGTTGAAAAACTCATGGAAGAAACTCTATTTTTTTCTTAAATATGAAATTTTCGAACCTTTGTCGTCTCCTGACGATTCACTTTCTCTATTATCCAGTACATTCTTATCAAGGAACTGCTGGATTGTTCTCCAGTAATGATCTCCACCAGCTAACCAAGTGTTCATATGCATGCCGGAGGGAAAGTCGACAAAGAGACAACGGTTGTTATGAGCAGCTGCTTTGGCATACAGCATCTGCATGTGGGTTGGGGGAACCATCTCATCTTGTAACCCAGATAAGAAAAGAATTGGCTGCTTAATCTGCAATGATATGATTTCAAAGAGAGCTAATTATAACTAAAGCAAGCAAATAATGTCAATAAGATTAAGAACGTACGTTTTTTTGTCAAAAAAACAAGTTTTGGATCACTGTTGTTAAAGCCTGACCTTGCCAACTACGTCAATGGTGCTCCATGGAGAACGCACAAGAAAATTGAGAACCTTGGGACCTCTTGATCCAGGGCCTCCAATAAACCACTTTAGAAAGGGTAGCAAAACTCCAGCCATATCCAAAATTGATGTAAAAGTATTTTCTAAAATCAGTGCGGCAACCTGCAATTCAGAATCTGGTAAACAAACAACAAAATGCAGAATAAAAGGCACAAAAAAGTCAAAGAAGATCAATTCAACATATCCTAATGTAGGTTATAACATTAAAAAATCCCTTGCAACACTGGACACTGAACATTTTGATTGTAAAAAATCGACCGTACCTTGTCAGGGTTATTTTTGGTAAGAACAGCTCCAACTGCACCGCCAAGTGACCTTCCGAACACTATTATTCTAGACGTGTCAATATCAGTCCTTTGAGAAAGATGATCCAATGCAGCCTACTCAAGTAAAGCAAAATCATAACGTTTTTAAGTACTCGTGTTGAAATGACAGAATAGAAAAAAGAATTAAAACCGAAGCACACCTGAGCATCTCGAGTAATTCCGTGCTGAGAAGGATAACCATCACTTGCTCCATAACTGCTTGAGGTCATATGGCATCAGTGACCATTTAATTAAAGTAGCAGCAATATACATCAATGAACATATTGCTGCTGAAATGTATTACAAGAAACAAGGAAACACTTGCCACATTTATGTAAAATAACATACCCTCTATATGAAAGCATGAAAACATTGCACTGTAACCTTTGTATCATGATGCGAACCATTTCAAGACGATGGGCAATGTCTAGAGCAGGAAGTCAAGGTAAAAAAATAGTTATTGAACCCAAGAAATCATCGACATATTAATAATTTTCGCAGACAATTATTTTATTTAACCAACATTATGAACCAAATTCTAATCTAGGAAGTACGAATATTCAAACGAGCTAGAAAATCTAGTTAAAAAGAATTTTCTCATGTCTAATGTCCACAGAGATGGTCATAACAATCAGGATACTTCCAGCATTTTCTTGGAAAAAAAGGATGGTAGGACCTGCAAAACAGTAGCACCACAATGTAAGTCTTGAAAAGTTACCTCACATTCAGGTACATATGTAAGCCCAATGAGGGAAAAGAAAAGTAAGAAGCAGAGCACGGTAAATTATGCTGTCGGAGACTCGGAGGGGGAAAGAACAAACAAATTTACAATTAATAAAAATAACCAGGAAAAAAATATATCTGAAACAAAAATATACCCATAGTTAAAAAAAATCAATCAATGACAAGCATGATGCATGAGATATGGTAAAATTGCTGATTCCAGGGGCGGCGGGGTATCGGGAAAATTGAAGCTATCTTATCATATTTCGAACTTTGTCTTTCTTTACATTTGTGGCATTCAAGGCGATAACGAAATGTTCCTACGGAGGAATCGGGAACCACCCCATTTTTAAATGGCCCCTAAGAGGGTTGAGGCTTATTGTGACTTGAGAAATGGAGATTTTCCTTTGTAGGTTCTAACTTCTTGTCAAATTTCCATCTGCCATTGTATCGGACTGATGCATATTTAAGCTCTAAGTGGTTGCAGGTTTTTCGAATCAAAGGTTCGGTAGAGTTCGAAAATAACAGTTCTACAAGTTAACAGTAGTCGTGTATCGATCTACTGAAAAATTTCACTTCGGTCATGCTCAATCCAACTCCTAAGCATTTCAACCTTCAACAATCAGACTAAATTTCACCACTGCCCATTTAAATCCAGCATGTGATACCCAGAAACATGAATGCTAAGTTCCATGTTCATTATCTGGCTTTCATTATTGAAAACATTTGAAAGAACTTTTACATTCCCACAGACAAATCGTGCACCAGCTATCCAACAGTCTCTCATGCACCCTCTCAATCATCCTCAATTCCCCCAACCAAAATGGATCCGCCATAATTTAGAGTTAAACTTAATTACCACGTATTTGAGCAACTAATCATCCGAACTTATTTTTCCAAGAAATGATCAACCCGCCATCTCATCAAATTTAAGCACCATGCTCTTCCCTCCACTTCAGAACACAAAATGAATTCATCTCCATCACTAATGAAATAATTCAACCACAAAAACGCAAATAAGATCCACCTCGCCGAGTTCCACAAATCAGCTCAGAGTCGCAAAAAAAGGGGAAACAGAACACAACAAAATCACCAAAACCCTACTGGAAAAAGCCATTAAAAAAATCCCATCACAAAAATCAACGCACCGAAAGAGAAAAGAAAAGAGAAGGATCAAAACCTCGGCAATCGGGGAAGAGCTTGATGAACCACGAGTGAAGGCGGACTCCATCGGAAGATCGAAGCCAGACATCCTCATAAACAAGGCGAAGCCGAGATGGGTTAATCGCGTAAGATTTGGTAAGCCCGGGAAGAACCGGCACATAAACCAATCTCTCCTGGAAGGCAACCAGTAACGCCATTCCGGCGACCATCAAACCTCCGACACCATAGAGTAACGCACTCACATAAGAAACCATAACTCGATCTCCCCTTGCCGTTGGTTTTGCAGGTTTTTCCCTGGATTTGAAAATTCAAGTTCAGAGTCAGTTGATGAAGGGGAAATTCACAAGATTTAAGGGAGGAGAGAAGATGTAGGGCCTGAAAAGGGAATTCGGGTTTGAAGTTGGGAGTTAAATTAAACCGGGTTGGTGCTTGATTTGGCGTTGGGGTTACACAGTGCGAGCCTGTTCCTCGCACAGTGACATCGGCAGGCAGAGGTATGGCTATGGCGCTTAGCTGCGTGTGCTTTGGACCACACTCCCCCAAAAAAATGGAGTCTGATTGCGTGGTCGAGGCTCCTTCTGAACTTTTTTTTTTTTTTTCCTATTGTTTTTTCAATTTTATGTTTAATTCTCAACTTATAAGATTAATATTCAAGTGTTGGTAAAACTTTAAAGTTAAAAATACAATGGGGTCGTAAATAAATATCCATAAATTTTAAAAAAATTAAATAATATCCTTAAATTAAAAAAAATAAAAAAAATTTTATAGAAAATATTTTATTTTAAGAATACTTTTTTAACTTTAGAAAATATTTAAAATACACCTTTTTAAACTTTTTTTTAAACTTCCAAAAATAAGTATCAAGAATGTTAATATTAACTTTAAAATTTCATGAGTATTTTTTTAATATAGTACTAACGAGTATTTTATTATTATTATTGTTATTATTATTTATTATTATTTTTTGGACTAGATGTACAAAGTAAAGTGTCACAAATAATAAAAATCAAATAATTGATAGTCTTTGATTCACAAAAGTCAGAATTTTCACCTTTTGATCTGTCTCAGACAACCAATAATAAAATTAAATAAATTAATGAAAATTCATACCTTTTTAAAATAACATTAAAATTAAAAAATTAAAAAATCGTGTGGAGAAAGTAGTTGGTGACCAGGCTGCTAAACAACCTTTATATCAAAGAGTTAGCTGGTCAATCCTAAAAGCAACCTACACCAAAGACCAAGTTGAGAAATTACAAAATTAGCCATGGAACAACATTGGACCTAAACTCAACGAGCTTTGAAGCCCATTAGATTTTCACGGCCCGTTTAGGCCCACGCAAACGGAGGATCCAAAAACTAAGAAAATTGAGTGGGGCCCACAATTTCTACTCCCCCCATTTGCTGACGTGTAGATTTGAGATATTTTCATATTGGAAGAAGAATTCTCTATTTTATATTCCAGTTTGCGTTAGAAATACCGCGTAAAGGAAGTCTCTTGAGGAAACCAGAGACGAAGGATTCTTGAAGCCACCATAGAACCAAAACGATTGATCAGCTTTGGCTATGATCTAGCGAGAATTTGATACATTCATTTTCGCCGTCTCAATTCACAGTTTCTTCGTACAATCCGATCGTCCGCTATGAGTTTGTTCTTTGGCAAGCGCAAAACTCCGGCAGGTATGGTCTTCGATCAGGATTTTCTTCTTCTCTTCCGATGAATTTTTCCGTTCTCTTTGCTTGCAATTTTTTAATTTCTACTTCTTTCTGGCGGAATTGTTTCAATTTGTTGCAATCAGTAGTTGAGGTGGTTAGTTTTGATTATTGTTGTTTGTCTTTGAAGAGATGCTTTGATGCTTTGTTAATGTTTGGTTATCGAGATTTGAGCTTCAATTTTCCTTGTATACTGGGGGGGAGGGTTGATTTGGATCGATGAGTTCAAAGGTGTTTACGACTTCTCTTTGTGATCAGTGAGTAAACTGCATCATTTATTTTGTGTGGTTTATTTTTCTCTGTCTTCAACTCCATCAGGCTTCGATTGATTCCAAGGCATTAAAATTAATCAACCATTTTAGCTTACGGTTTGTGAACTCTTAGAATTTGCAATAAATGTACACCCTAGTTTAATGGTACAAAGATTCATTTTGGTGTTAATTTAACACAAGGATCAAGGAATGGTTAATATACCATACATTTGCTGTAGCAGTCAATCTTATAGCATCTGATATTGTGTACTTTATTGTCGTCAATCCAGAACTCCTCCGGGAAAATAAGAGGATGCTGGACAAATCGATCAGAGAAATTGAAAGGGAGAGACAAGGCCTTCAAACACAAGAGAAGAAACTGATTGCAGAGATAAAGAAAAGTGCCAAGCAAGGGCAAATGGTGCATTTTCTTTAATTTCTTCTTCTATTCTTTTACAAAACACCATTCTCATTGAAATTCTTTACTTGTAATCACTGGGATTCTCAAGAACCTGGGGCAGTTGGTCCATGTATCATATGTGGAAGTTTCAAGATTAAAATAAAAAAGGGGGGAAAACATTATAATACTCTACAATTGTTGTTTTTAGGATTAAAAATGTCACTTAGATACGGTGTGTTACTGTTGCAGGGAGCTGTAAAAGTGATGGCAAAAGATCTTGTTAGAACCAGGCACCAGATTGAAAAATTCTACAAGCTTAAATCACAACTTCAGGGCGTATCTCTTAGGATTCAGGTAGAATTTGTTTCCCCATTTGTGCAAGATCATTCTGTTCGTACGTACTGTACTAGAAACATCTTAAATTTTGTACAGCATTTTATATATTACGAGTGGCAACTTGTATGATATCTTAATATTTTTGTTGAACCCAATGTTTTAGACTTTAAAATCAACTCAAGCGATGGGAGAAGCGATGAAAGGTGTGACGAAGGCAATGGGACAAATGAATAGGCAGATGAACTTGCCATCCCTGCAGAAGATTATGCAAGAATTTATGAAACAAAATGAAAAAATGGAACTGATGACTGAAGTGATGGAAGATGCAATGGATGACGCTTTGGAAGGGGATGAGGAGGAGGAAGAGACAGAAGAATTGGTCAGCCAGGTTCTTGATGAAATAGGAATAAACATGAATCAAGAGGTAGTTTTCTCTTCAATAAGCCTCATTTTCTTTTTCTGGTGCAATGTATCAACCTCAATCCAAATGAATGACTAATCTAACCATTTTCCTGTTTGAACTATTTCCCCCCCTCAGCTCGTGAATGCCCCGTCGACAGCTGTCGCTACCCCGGCAGCGAAGACAAAGATTGCACAAGCAGAAGCAACAGGGAACGACGACGGTGGGATAGATAGCGATCTTCAAGCCAGACTAGACAACTTAAGGAGAATGTAAATTCTAGACCTTCATTTCTTGTGTTATATTCAAATCGTCCATCCTACAGCAAGGAGAGACCATTTATGCCACTGTCATATAACACTCGTTAAATTTATGACATGATTTCCTGACCTTGTTTTGTCTATATGATAGAAGTGGGAATTTAAGCTTTTTTACAATGGATCAGTGTTCATTACTAACATCCATGGACCCATTACCATGCATTGGTTTTCTTTTACAGGTTCACAACATGGAAAACACTTGGCTAATTTATTTACGTAAGTCTCTCATATTCGGTTTTAGATTGGTCTCTATATTTTCAAAGGTTTCAATTTATCTCTATTTATTTAGATTCTATCGTTTAGAATGTCTCTAGCATAGCCAGTAACGTCGGTAGAGATGTTCTAGATAGGTTTAACCAAGTTATAGGACTAAATTGAAACTTAGTTACTGAATCGATTTGAAACTAGAAGAGAGACCAAAGTGTTTGGTATGGTTGTTTTTAGTTGGCCAGGGATCATCTTGATGCCCAAAATGAACTGTAAAGTGATAATATTATATGCATAATAGAGAGAGAATAGCCTTCTAATAATCATAGGGCCTATAAAAGAAACACCACAACTAAAATGCCTACAACTTTTACAATTCTTCATTATCCTCCTCATCCCTTGGGCCACACAACATCATCGAAGACGAGAGAATCAGAATTTTCCAAATCCAACCACCCATTTCAAAATTATAAACTAACAACCAATGTCTTAAACCAAGCTACCGGATTCCAACAGCCCATGCCCTGAATTCTCCTGTTACTCCGCCGTAGCCTCCGCCGTGTGGCGTTGGCACAGCCCCGGTGTTATCACCGGTGCACGGCAGAGGGGGCAATCGGAGTGAGAGTAAAGCCACATGTCTATACAAGGGGCGTGAAACATATGTGTGCATCTTGGCAGTTTCTTCACCTCTTCCCCATCCTCAAACGCCGATAAACAAACTGCACATTCATTCCCAATCCCTTCTTCCTCGATCGTCGCCGTCGACCCCTTCTTGAATTTGAAGCTTGACAACAAATTCCTATTGGAACTCTGGAAGCTATGGCTTGAATTCACCATCTCTGCATAACTTCCAGCCAGTGCCGGTGAAGCTCGGCCGTGGCCGTTTTCCGAGCACCACTTGATAATGATGAGATTGTAAAGAACCAACACAATCACCGCCGTTCCGATGACCACTAGGCCATAATACAACATGGGTAGGCTGGATTTTGCAGGATGAGACGTTGACTGAGCAATATAGGTTGAAGCAGAATCACCCATTTATGGATTCAAAAGTGGGTCTGAAGTTCGAGGAAGCAGAAGAAGAAAAGGATTTCACAGAAATCTATTTTATGGGTGTTATTGGGAAGGAGGAGGAGAATAATAATCATGAGGGATTGAATTAATATACATACATACATATATATATATATAAGTGTGTGTATATATGTATAAGTGTGTGTATATATGTGTATATATTGGTGGGTTTAATTCATGGAACCAGATAAACTGTAAACTCCAGAGCATGAAGACAAAACAGAGTACAATCAGAGGACCGAGAAACAAAATTGTTGATAAGGAGGAACACATGTTTTTCTCTCCAATAATTGAAAAAATTAATAAATTGAATTGCTGAATGCAAAGCTTTTGTTCTCAAAACGACAAGTGGTAGAGATTGAGAAAGGCTTGGGATTTAGAGGAATGATGTCGTTTTAATGGTGGAAAAGGAAAACAGAGGCGACGAGGAAATGAGAAATTCGGAATCTCTTGGGTTCGAAAGTTACACTCACGAAGAGATTGTGGCGTACAAAGTGGCTACTTGGTTCAATGGGCTAATATACATTTTAAAAAATTTAAATTTTGTATTGATATCATTTATCTTAATAATTTTTTTTAAATATTATAATTAATATATACATGAAAACATCTATTTACCCTCGTAAAATTAGCACTAACACCATTTATTTTTATAAAAAAAATCATATAGACTAAAACTATTTATCGGTACTTCATAGATTATTTACAAACGTTTTAACGTTACTTTATAAAGTTTATGAGTATTTTTTGAAACATGTTACTCATGGTAAAAGATACTTTTGAAATTTTTAACAAAATTTAAAGGGTTTTAAGGAATAAATAAAACTTTTGAAAATTTACGGATATTTTTAAAATTTTTAAATATTTTTGAGAGGTAAAAAGAGTATGTTTAAACTATTTTGAAATGATATTTTTAAAACAAAATATTAACGGTTTCTATTAAATAGTAACAATAAAGTTATTTTTTAACTTTTTAAAAATATTTTTTAAGATTAAAAGTAGTATCGAAACTTTTGAAATTTTAAAGCTATTTTCTAGATAAAGTGCAAATTTCAAGGATATTTTTATTAATTTAACTTATATTTTATGAAAATAAGATAAATTTAGAATATAATGTAATTTTTTCTGGTAGTAAATTCAAACATAATTTAATGGATAAAACATCGTTGCTATACAAAATTCGATTCATAGATAATTATAAATTAATTACTTTGCGGTTGAACATAAGTAAATTAAGAATAACCAAATGAAATTGGATAACAATAACCAAACAATATTCACAAATTTGCTTACAAAACTAATAAATTACTCAACCATTTAACACTTCCCCTAACCATTTACCTTCCATTTTTCCTCCTTATAAATTACAAACAAAATTCCTCCCCTTCTCATTCTCACATTCATTCTCTCTTCGCAAATCTCCAGAAAGTTACCGCTACTCAATTTTACACGGTAAACAAAAAATTACTGTCCTTTTTTTCGCTTTTTTGTCTCCATTATTTCTCTTCCAATTTTTAATTATTTTGTTTACTTTTTGGATAATTGGGTAAAATAAAATTTGGTTCGTCTGTTCTTGGACCGGATAGCTGCCCGGCTGCCCCACGTGCCCGTATTTCATTATTTAAATATTTAATTAAACCCGCGAAATGGGAATGGAAAATCTTCCATCTTCCATGTTCGTCTCTGTGAAGTAGTAGCGGTGCCCTCTGTTTCACCAATTTTTTTTTTCTCATTTGTTTTCCACTGCATTTCTGCTTATTCTTAGTTCTTTTTATGCTCGTTTCTCGTTTGATCAAGTTTCGGATCTGAAAGTAATGAAAAATGGTCACTCTTGTTGATTTGCTTTGGGGTTTCTCTGATATTTTCAAGGCTCGCTTGACAACCGCTGCAAAGTTCGATTCAAAGAGCTTCTTGTTGCCAGGTTTGAGATCTCCTTCTCGATTTCTTTGTGGCGTTCTGCGAACCGCATCTGTTTGGTTTGAATTTTGTGTTGCTTCTGTTGCATATGAGGTTTTGATTTTGTTGGAAAATTGTTATGGCCTGAAATTGAACCTAGAATGTTAACGTTTGGTTTTCTTCTTTTTAAATAGAGTTTTGTGGTGGCATTGACTGTTATGTTAGTAAAAGATTAATTGAGAGGTGTGAAAGCAGAAAATGGCGGATAAGGAAGAAGCGAAACAAGTTGTTCTACAGATTTTGGATTGTGAAGGAGCAGTTGGTGCGAGTAAAGATCTCAGTAAAATCTCTGTTGCTAATTTTCCTGATTTTGATCTAAAAGAAACTCGGAGTTTTAGGTGCACAATTCCGAACTCTGTGGTTGGGAGCTCTCATTCACACGAGATTGCTAGAACGAATCCCTTTAAACCTCCCAAAATTCCGGCCGAATCGGCAGTTCGGCGACCATCGTTTGCTCGTTCTTCGTTTTCAAAGCCGAAATCAAGGCTAGTAGAGCCACCTTGTCCTCATGGTGTGAGTTTGGCAGAAGAAACGATTGCAGAAAAATCAACATCTGGTTCACCATTCTGTAGCTCTACGAAGATGGACTCCCCAGCTAGAATAACTGCTGTGACTAGTCCTAGAGAAGCTTTGAAGTCGACCCCAACAACTCCTAGAACACCATTGTTTGGATCTACTGGAAATGAGGAGGAAGATGATGAAGAAGTTTACAGAACTGCAGAACTGAAAGTGAAAGAAAGATCAGGGAAGAAGTTGACAAGAACCATTTTAATTGAATGGTTTTCATTTTTGTGCTTGACGGGGTGTTTAATTGCTACCTTAACAGTAGACAAGTTGGCGACGAAAGAGATCTGGGAATTAAGGTTGTGGAAATGGTGTGTTCTGGTATTAGTTATTTTCAGTGGTCGATTATTTTCGCGGTGGTTTATCAATTGTCTAGTTTTCTTGATTGAAAGAAACTTTCTACTTAAAAGAAAGGTTCTATATTTTGTCTACGGGCTGAGGAAGAGTGTTATAGTTTTTATTTGGCTGAGTTTGGTTCTTCTAGCATGGGGTCTATTATTTGATCGAAGCAGCAAGAGATCTAAGAAAGGCCATGAGATTCTGAATTATGTTACTCGAGCTCTTGGTGGTTCTCTCATTGGAGCAGCAATATGGCTGGTGAAAACTTTGCTGGTGAAGATCCTAGCTGCTTCTTTTCAATGCACTAGATTCTTCGATCGGATTCAAGAATCAATCTTCCATCAGTATATACTGCGCACTCTATCAGGACCACCACTGATGGAGATGGCTAAGGGGGTTGGGAGAGCAGCAGGCACAGGGCAGTTGAGTTTCAGGCATTTGAAGAAAGAAAGGAACGGTGGGAAGGAAAGGAAGGAAGAGGTGATTGATGTAGATAAACTCAAAAAGATGAAGCAAGAAAAAATCTCTGCTTGGACCATGAGAGGCCTAGTCCATGTTATAAGAAGTTCAGGGCTATCCACCATATCTAATACAATAGAGAATTTTAAAGAGGAAGAGATTGAACAAAAAGATAAGGAGATTCACAGTGAATGGGAAGCAAGAGCTGCAGCTTACCAAATTTTCAGGAATGTCGCAAAACCCGGTAGCAAGTGAGAACTTTACCGTCTGAAAGATCTTGTATTTCCAACTTCATGATAGTGAGAGAATTTTGTTATATCTAATGCTTTCTATATGTGCCTATGGTAGGTACATTGATGAAGACGACCTCTTTCGTTTTATGAGTAAGGAGGAAGTTGATAATATGCTGCCATTGTTTGAAGGAGCAGTTGAAACTGGGAAGATCAAGCGAAAAACCCTGAAGAATTGGCTGGTAAATCTTTACCATATTTCTTTTTCTTCACAATAACTTAGGCCTGGTCCTTAGAAATGTATTTTGGATGTTGCAGGTCAATGTTTACGTCGAACGCAAGTCGCTAGCCCACTCGTTGAATGACACCAAGACTGCAATAGAGGAGCTAAACAAGCTTGCTTCTGCAACTGTAGTGATTGTTATTATCGTTGAATGGCTACTTATGATGGGTTTGTTGACGACACAAGTACTCGTCTTCTTTTCATCACAGCTTCTTCTGGTGGTCTTCATGTTCGGTAACACTGCCAGAACGGTATTTGAAGCCATCATATTCGTATTTGTGATGCATCCATTTGATGTCGGGGATCGTTGTGTTGTAGATGGTGTGCAGGTAACTTTCTTAACTCTAAACTCAGAATGTTTTGGATTCTATTGTATAGCACACACTCACCTGGTTTGATGATTTTATAACTTTCAGTTGATTGTTGAAGAAATGAACATTTTAACCACAATTTTCTTGAGATGTGACAATGAGAAGATCTTCTATCCAAACTCTGTTCTTGCCACAAAACCCATCAGTAACTTCTACAGAAGCCCGGAAATGGGCGATTCCATCGAATTTTCTGTCGACTTTTCCACATCGATTGAAAGCATTGGAGCTCTAAAAGCAAGAATAAAATCGTAAGTTCAATTCAGTTTCATTCCATCTGCTAAAACAATTGGCATTGGGTTTGCAATCTATTTAGTTCCTTATCATTTCAAAGTAGTATTCATCTGCTTGACATAGCACGGTTTCTTTTACTTATGTATTGCTCAGATACATAGAAAGCAAACCTCAGTTCTGGCGCCCGAATCACGGTATCCTCGTGAAGGAGATCGAGAATGTCAACAAGATGAAAATGGGATTATACGTTAATCACACCATAAACTTTCAGAACTACGGCGACAAGAGCAGTCGCAGGTCGGAACTAGTCTTGGAGCTGAAGAAAGCTTTCGAGGATCTCGGCATCAAGTATCATCTCCTAGCTCAAGAAGTTCAGCTCAACTATGTGAGTTCAGCAGCTCCTATGGTTCCACATTCCCAGAGATGAAGGTGATTCTTTCACTTAACTCATTTTCTAACCAAAACTCTCAAATACAATGGCTAATACCATGTCCTGTTGCCTGAGCCTTGTGTCAAGTCTTTGCTCATTGGCTTCAATGGAAACAAGAGGGCTAAGAAGAAGATGTAGTTTGTGATTTGAGCTGCATCAGTAAGGAAAAGGAATTGTAAAATGCTCATAAATTGTTAACAAATTTTAAATTTTATTTATGATATCAAGAGGAATTGACAATTGAAATGAAGTGCAAAAATTTATTAATAGTTTTTTTTTTTTTTCCTGAACCTAATACATTTGAATTTTTGTTTGATCCCTAATCATTTTGTTAAAAATAAAAAAAAATTGAGATTCAAATTTTGAAAGTATTACAATCATATTCAATAATTTTTAATTTGATCAGATCAACCTCGGACTAGGTTAAGAGTTGCATTTGGTAATTGTTCTAATCAAGCGTTTGTATTTTTTTCTTTAATCTATCAATGCCAAGTTTGCTCCTCCCTATAAACGTGTGTCTAATTAAGTTTGAATTCTAACTCAAATTGGTTTCTTTCAAATTTCTCGTTCATCCAAACGTGAAATGATTCCAAAATTCTTCTCGATCGTGCATTCAAACATAGAGTTAATATCTCGATAGTATCTGATTAAACACAGTTAATAGTTCATATTTAATTTTAAAGTTGAAAGAATTTGGTAAATTAATGACGTATCAGATTAGGTTGAAAGTTTTTAAATCTATTAGCTTTTTTAAAAATTGAGAGACATATTAAATATAAATAGTTAAACTTAGTAATTTAATTGAAAGAAAAACTAATATTAAAATGAATAATACCTGTAATGTTAGGCTTCTGAATTGGGCCAAGGCCGATAAAGCAAGCCCATAAGCTGGAGGCCCAAACAAAGGCCCAAACAAGTAGAAGACCCTACCAGAAATTTCAAAGGTGATGGTGATTGGACCAATAGGATAAGGTTATCCACCAATAAAGCATAGAGAAGTTGCCACGTCGGACAGAGATGAAGATTTTCAATCCCACCTAAAATCTCCACCGCTTCTATTTCCCTAAAACCAAAATCCCCAAATCCCCAAATTCCCGTTCCCATAAAATTCACAGAAAAAAAATAAAAAATTCGTTTCGTAGCAGCAGAAGCTTCTTTCCATTCATCAATGGCTTCCACTCCCGCCGTTTCAATGGCTCTCCCCTTGCCCTACGCCAGCCAGAAGCGACTCTCCAACGACGCCTTCTTCAATCCATTGCCTTCTAGGTCTCGCAAGGCCATCCCCGCCGCTCCAAGGCTCGTTGTCGTCCACTCGTCTTTGAAGGAGAAAGCCGTCACCGGACTTACGGCCGCCGCGCTGTCTGCAGCGATGGTGATTCCGGAGGTTGCAGAGGCGGCCGGTCCTGGAGTGTCGCCATCGCTCAAGAACTTCTTGCTGAGCATTGCGGCCGGTGGAGTTGTGGTGGTCGCCATACTTGGAGCTATCATCGGCGTCTCGAACTTCGATCCGGTGAAGCGTGGCTGAGTGGATTCGTGGAGGAAAGTAAAATCCTCTTGTGGTAATCTTCTTCTTGTGTATCGCTTTTTTGTTGCACGCTGCTGTCTGTGGTAATTGATGGAATTTAGCTGTGAGTTTCAGTTCTGATTTTCCTCCATTTCTGTGATCTCGCTCCTGCTTTACTCTCCATTCATTCATCATTTATGGAGCTTCGATCATAATTTTTCCAAGAACAATTTTATTTAATGTTTCTAAAAAATATCGAATTATATTACCTTTTTCCATCCATAAGAATTAATTTAATAAAACATAATTGTTTTATTTACTATAATAGAATCTTTAATTATCGATTTAAATTTGATTTAAAATCAATTAATTTTAACTTCTAATATGAAAAAGGGTAAAATATCCTTGGACTATGTTCTTCTTTTAAATTTTAAAGTATTATGATGTGGTTTTTTTTAATAATTAATTTTAAGAGTATAAAAAGTAGTGAAATTAATTAATTAAATTAAATTAAATAATAGTAATTTAGAATTAGTGAAAATTATGTAAAATCTTCAAACGTAAGGACCAAAAGGAAACTGAACTCTGAATCAACCTGTAACATTTTAAAATTTAAACATCAAATAAAAACTATATTCAAAATGTATTTTTATATCCGAAGATTAAAAGAAATGATGATTTATTGAAAACAAGGATCAATAATAATTAAAAAAAGTTCTAAAAATATTTTATGATTGCGGTAAAATTAATCTCAATAAATAAATAATGAATTATTTACAAATATATACATACTTTAATATTTGTGAAATATATTACTAACGATACATATATATTCGCATTTTGTAAAAAAAAAAATTAAAGATGTTTTTAAAGTTATTTAAAAAAAAGTTTAAAAGTATTTTTTGAAATAAAGTATTAACGGTTTTCATCTAAAGCTAACGCTTAAAGTATTTTTTAACTTTTTAAAATTTTTTAAGAAAGAAGAATATTATTGAAATTGTTAAGAGTTCAGTTATATTGTTTTTAGATAAAATATAAAATTCAAGGATATTTTTTTAATTAATTTAGCTATTAAAATTAAATACATCATTTTATTACTCGAAATAATATTTATAATTTAATTTAATTTTTTTTTTAAATATAAAATATTCTCTTTCAAAACCTAGAAAAGTATGTTTTTTAATACATTACCTAACAAAAAAAGAAAGAATCATAGGGAAAATAATAGCTAACTTTTGAAGCTTAAGAATTAATATATTAAATGCATGGTGAAGCTTTTTTATTTATTTTTTTATTTATTGGATGTTGGAAAAATAGGGGAAGAAAGAGAAAAATAAATAATTAAACAAAGGGCGGTAAAAAATGGGCTAAAAAAACTCCAATATAATTACAGGTAGTAATTTATTTATTTAAATTAATTAATTATATTGTGCCAAGAAAAGGAGGGGTTTAAGTTTACCCTTTTTTTTTTGTCATTTTCAAATTTCGTAAATTATGGATTAATTAATTAATTATGTTATGTACTAAATGCAATGATATTTTTTTACCTTGTACTTATCTAAAATAATTTTAACCATCATTCAACCAGCAGTAAATACCAGTAAAATAAAGTAAGTTAACGAACAACTAATAACAGTATGAAGAATCATGGAAAAATCTAAAATCTTGAGAGCTCAGATCGAGACACTTTTAGAGTGTTTAGAATCTCTAAACTATAGCAAACAAACTAATTGTACCACACCGAGCATCTTAATGCCTTAAAAGTATCACTATAAATTTGATTCTTCTATCAGGTTAAAACACGTGTGCATCTCAAATCGTGAATATACGTTTGAAGCATCTCAACGCTCGCCTTCCTAAGTTTTATCTCCTACGTTTCAAAGGGAAACATCGAAAAATTGTCCCTAGCATCTCAAGGGTGCAACTATTTTCTATAAATACATCATACATTCAAGGCAACTTAGGAAATTTCAACCTAATCGATTTCTACGTACAATTGAGAGCGAGAGGAGGTTCGTGGAGATCAACACACCACACAAGTTTTTCTCTTCTTCTTCCCTTCTATTTTGTAGTTTTCATTATGACGTTAAATAATTTAGATAGGCTCTTTTAAGGATTGATATAGCCAGTAAACCTTATGTTTTAATTATTTGAACACCTCCATTAATTTCCATTAATTCCGTTCAATATTAAGATAAGTTTTTCACCTTTCATATATATAAAGTGAGCGAGATGTGACAAAGATTTAGGTAGCAGTAGAAATCTCTCCTCACTCTCTCTCATATTCTCCATTTAACCAGGGATTCTCCAGTCTGTTCAGGCAAGTTCCCATGGAACCCCGACCTCATGAGTTAAACAAACATCTCTAATGAAAACTTGACACGTACACTTATAGTATAACAAAAGTTACATCGTAGGTCAAACAATTGGCTGGTGAAACCCGTTAATGTAAGTTTAACCAAACTATATTAAACGGGGAAAGATGCGAAATTTTAATAAACAAATAAAGGAAAAGTTTGTGTGGAAGAGGAGGGATGGCGTGCAATTAGAAGGACGCCGGACCTAACTCCCAATTCAACAATATCTATGGTCTCTATCACCATTATTATTATCATATTAAACCAAAGTCTTTTTCTTTCTTTATTATTATAATTATTATTATAATTATTATTTTGTGTATCCATTTGAAAGGGCACGTGGGTGGATTATTGTTGTAATTATTATCATATTCCAACAACCATTGTATAACCCAAATAATTATGCATCCAACACTCCATCATTTCCTTCGAACCCTACAAATTTTCAATCTTTTCCCCAACCACTTCCCTTTGTAATTCTGTTTCTTGCACCCTCTTTTACCATTGTCCCTTAAAGAAGAACATCCATGGCAATAAACTCTGATCATGCCTTCCATTTCAGACATTTTCCATTAAGAATACGACCCAAAATCAAAAAACAGGATTGAATCGAGTTATGACTTGTTTCAAGTTGATAATATGAATAGAGTTGCTTGTTGAGCTTCGCTATGGTTTAGATCTCACTAATTGAATCGTTCTTGTTTCCTTTTAACATAGATCTGAGCTTATTTTATAGTTTAAAGCTTGAAAAAGCAACCAACTTCTTCGGCTTTTGGCATAAACTAAAGTTCATCTAATATCATAGTCAAAAAGTATAGTTAGATCTCACGAGTATGAGAATTAGAATTGTATGAAACGGGTCCACTAGAAAAAGAAAGAAAAAGGTTGAAGCACAAAGATAAGAAGGAAAAGGAGAGGGGGTTGAGGAATCAAATCATGATCAAACAAGACTTATGGAACATAACTTGAATTGTTTTTCCACCTTTTGTTGTTCAAGAATATACCTTTTCTAAGGTAAAAGAAAAAGAAGGGTGGAAAATTTTTGAGGTCATTCCCAATCCCCAGAACAGAGCCTTGTTTTGGAACTTTGTCTTCTACTTCAGAATGGCTGTTTTAACTCTCAGTGCTTTATTTTGAACTCTCCAAAAGAATTCTATAATTTGCAAAGCAGATCCCACCAAGAAATGGTAACTGTTCACAACAATAGAATGCAAGACTTCCATAATATCTATAATTCCAAAACAAAACCCAAAAAAAAAGGGTCAAAAAGCTAATCATCCTTTATCTCAGATTCTGTTTGGTTGGTTTGTGATGAAGATCCAAACCGAAACCAGCTCAAACCTGTTCAGAGTTATCCTTTAAGCACACCGCTAGTAGATATTATCATTTTTGGGTTTTTCCTTTCTGGTTTTCCCTCAAGGTTTTTAAAACTCATCTTCTAGGGAGAGGTTTCCACATCCTTATAAGGAAGAATGGTTCGTTCTCATCCCTAACCGATGCTCAATTATGGATAGTAAACTTTTTGAGCAGAAACCACCAACAGAAGAGATTTGAGTTCATAAGACCCGAAACAGTAGCCTATAAGCTATAATGAGGGGCAGAAAGCTAGAACCCAGATGAGATTTTGGCCAAAAAAATATTGAAGAAAGAACTTTTGTACTATTCGGGGCAGAAATCTGTTCTTATTTATTGTTTCTTGTGTATGGTAATCATTTCTAGTCGTAATACGATAGTCATTTCACATATATGATCGATCAAGAGGTCAGAGTTTTGAATCTCTAAAAAGAAGTAAAACAAAGAAACAAATGCTATCTAACCAAGCCAAGCACGTACACAGGGCATCAAAGTTGAAACCAAAACAAGAAATCAGATGAGAACTTTATGCTAATTTCGCCAAGCAGATCCACAGTTGAGAACAGCAATTAAATACAGAATCCGGACGATTATTTTTCTCTAAGCAATGCAAGGATGATTAAGAACTAAGTAAAACTAGAGAGTTAAATCATACAAGAAAGTTACAGGGAATCTATTGAAATACTAGCCTTTTTTGACAGAGATGAGCAATGTTTTCCTTGTGTCCCACCACGCCAAAGAATGGAGAAGGAAGAATTTTCTGGCCTAGATAGCCCTGTTCCTCTTCTGGCCTGCTTTACCATCTGACTTCAAAGCTCCACTGGAATCACCTTCTGAAGAAACTTCCATGGATCTGGTGAAGGAACATGAAAGATCAGCATATAAGTCAACAACCCTCCTGATATTGTTGTTTAATTCTCGGATCAGACCCACATTTCTGTTAAGATTATCAGGGATCTTTGATTCATGGTTTTGGTTTATCTCGCTGATCAACAGCTTGTTTTGATCCAATATGTTTTGAACTTGAACGAAGTTCTTATGAAATGTCTGTAAAATCTTGCTGTCGATCTGTGCAGTACTCCCAAGCCCTGAAAATGTGTCGCCCTCCATAGTTTTACAGCTGAGAATTCTATCAAATCAGAACCTTCTCAGCATCAGAACATGGAAGAAGAACAACAAGAAGATCATGAGTTTGTAATTCATGAATTTCTGTTTAATTTGAAATTTAAGCACATGAGACAAGAACAGTAGAAAGGAATGATGAGCAGCACAATCCAGAATTGAAACAGAGGAATCAGATAAACAAAGATGGAGGGTTTATAATAATTATGTGATATTTTAATTGATTTATGATGAGATAGAGAAAAAAGCAGAAAACATTTCTATAAAAGGGAACCTTTTTTAATGTGCTCAGAGAAAACCCACTAAGGCTCAGAGTTCTAAACAGGTATTCCAAGGACCCAAAAAAACCAGTCAATGATGCAGAAATATGAGCCCATCAGAGCATCTGAATAGCTAGACACCATTATTGATCCTCTCAAACACATACTCAACCTATGAACTCATGAACACATTCAAAGAGAAACTAAATCCAAATTTCCTCAAACACATCTTGAGATTGGGAAGGATTACGAACTCTCCAAACTCCCAAACGCGGCAAATTCATCAACAAACACAAATTCAAATCACAACCCAGAACCCAATTCGTAACAAAAATCACAACGCAGAAGCCAGAATCGTCAAATTAAAACACTAATTCCAAAAGAATCACAAAATCAGAGAATCAAAAACAGCAACACCAGCAGATAATATCAAAAACACATCGGAGAGAAAAAAAAAGGAACTCCGAAGAGACAAGAGATTGATTATGATTAGTGATTCCTTTTATAATCGTACAAAGGGATTGAGAAAGATTGGTAAAGAATGAGTACCTTGAAAATCTGGAACATTATATCGGTAGAGAAGAAGACACACACGGATTGAAAATGAAGAAATGGTTCCCAAGGACGAGGAGCACAGTATAAAGAAGAGAGAAAAGAAAAAGGGCAAAAGGAAAGCACACAAAGAACACAGAAATCCAAAGAGAAGAAAAAAGGTTCGCGGCTTCAATGGAATCTCCGAAACGAGCCCCTACCGCCCCGCTCTCTGAATCCTTGAGAATTACAACGGAGAGAGGTTCTTCTAGAGAGAGAAACTGAGATAGGGGAAGTGAGAGAAGTGGAAAAAGAGGGAATATATAGGATTTGACAGTCACGCTTCAACCCCTCTGTCAAAAAAATATAATAATAATAATAATAATAATAATAATATAATTCTGTTTCTATCCATCTATAGAGAAATTATTCCCCAAATAATGCCAATTTTATATAATTTTAAAATTTAACAATTTACCAATTTGAGTCTAACTAATTAATTTAATATGTATTCTTTTTATTAAAGAAATTACTTATTATTTGATTAAAGATTCTACTCGAAAAGATAAGATATTTGAATTTTTTGAATAAAAACAAAATTTTTAATCAATTATCAAATTTGGAAATAATTTTTCTTCTATGTATTTAGTGGTTAATTAGGATATACTTAAAATTTTAAATTTGTATTTAATTCATAATTTTTCTTTATTGAAATTATTTTTAAAGCTGTCGTCACTAATTTCGATTAGTTAAAATAAAAAATAAAAATCTATCCACCTGTTTTTTTTTAATTCATTATTTTTGCAATTTGATTCGGGGAAGGGGCTACAATCCGGTGTGTTCTGCCTCAGATGCAAATCTAGGGTTGATCAGGGATTGTTGGGGGATCTGTCCACGTGGAAATTAATGTGGACGATGGTATAAAATTAAAATCTCTGATGGACCAGATCATGGGGCCCACTGGAAAAAGAGTTTCAAAAGCACTTTAAAATGATTTTATTCGAATTTGTAATATGATTTTCCTAAATTGATAAAACGTTTTGTCTCTAAATATTTTTAAATTTGAATTTTAAAAATAATTAAAAAGTCATTAATATTTTATTCTAAAAAGATTCTTAAATTTTAAAAGTTTCCTTAATATCTTAAAAAAAAAATTAAATATTAAAATTTTAAAAATTCAAAAAAAAAAAAAATTTCATTATGAAAATATTTTAACATTATTTAAAGTTCAAATAAATTTATGCCGTTAATATATAGAAAAAAATTGTGGATAATATTGTTGAATTAAAAAAAAAAGTTTAAAGAATATTAATCATAGTAATTTTTAAAAAGTTTTGAAAGTGGAAAGCTATATTTGAAATCTAAATTTAAAGGGTATTTTTTAAACAAAATATTAAACCGTTTACTTCCAAAATTAATATTAAAAGTTTTTTTCAGAGGTGTTATTGAAATTTTTGAAAATTTAGAGAAGCAAAATACAAATTTAAAGATATTTGTATTAATTTAATCTTTAATTAAAGTAATTTAGACGATATATTACTATATTTAAAATATAACTTTTATGATGAGACTCGATTTTCCTTTCGAGAATTATTTTATAGAATAAATATTTGATTGTTATATGGATTATTTTCAAAACGTGATAAATATAAACAAATTCTTTTATGCAAATATATCTAACATAAAATTGTCAATAAAGAAAATATTATTAATCATTTATTTAATTATATATATTGAAATTAACTTTCTATAACTAAAACATAATTGTTATAAAGTTAAAATATTTCGGATAATATTATTCTAAAAAGCTATTAACTTTCCGATAAACTAAATTAAATAGATTATTTAATTAATTAATTTTACAAATATTATGCCTTAAATTTATTGTTTTTTTATTTTGGTGATTATTTTTTTTAATATAAAGTACATAATTCATCTTTAAAATTTTATAATTGCTCGGGTTTAATAAAGTCAGATTAATGAATTAATTATCGCCGATTGTGTCTATTTAATTTACAAACAATGAAAAGTATCTAATAAATCATTCAACTAGCGATTTTGTGTCTAATAAATTCATGAATTTTTAATTTTATTTTTAATAGAATCTTGACATATTCTACGTTTTTTAAAATCATGGACCAGATAGATATAACACAAAAAAAAATTTACAATTCTATAAAACTATTGCATCTAATTATTTTTATAATTACATATTAATTTTTAACAAAGTAACACTATGTATAAGAAATTCGACATATCAAATCACTTAAAAAATAAAATTTATAATTTACCATATATTAAATTAACTTTTTTTTACAAAAAAAAAAAAATCAAATGAATAAAACAAGGAGATAAGAGTCTAATGTTTTATTAAAAAATAATTAATTCATCTGTTTGACCAAATAATCGACTTCCGGTTTAAATCCATTACAAAATAAAAATAATTATGTGGATTAGACTTAGATTATAACGGCACTAATCATGCTTATCATCTACTTAATTAGTAATTTTCTGCAAATTTATTGGGTGTTGATGATTCGATTATAGATTCCTCGGCAACCAGAAAACGCCATTTTTCTCCTAATAAAAGTATTAATATAGACTATAAAATATTAGTTGGATTATATTATTAATCCAACTATGTTATATTTAGTCCTTATTATAACAAATTAATCATATATTTAACAAATTAATAATTTCTCAACGTAATAAATAAATAATATCTCAACTTTACCGAAGCAATTTATGAGTCTAATAACCCTTAACTTAACTTTCATGGTGACAAAAAATATCTAATCGAATGAAATGAACGGTCAAATACCTAACATTAACTTTAGTATAAAACTAAAACGGAATCTAATCAATTAGAGGGTCAGAAACCTATGACTGTATTAAACAATCATCCACGACAGCTTTAGATTTGTACCCAAGGCCACAAACGATTACCCAGATCCACCGCTAGCAGATACTGTCCTCTTTGGACTTTCCCTTTCGGGCTTCCCCTCAAAGCTTTAAAACGCGTCTGCTAAGGGAAGGTTTTCACACCGTTATAAAGAGTGATTTGTTCTCCTCCCCAACCAATGTGGGACATCACATTAGATATAGTACCAATGACATCCACAACGAACATTGAACAACTTACACTTGAGAAACCACGACCAATAGACCCATGATAACAATGAACAATAGAGACTTACCATTACCGTTATAAAAGAAGAGGAAATATATAGTTGGATCCTAATTTGATAAATAGTATTTTGAACTTTTGAATTTTTGAATTTTGATTCATTTTGAGTCTTCAACTTTAAAATGTTCATTATGAATCTTCAAAATGTGAATGATTTGTTCTTTTTATTTACATTTTTTTAATCTAAATCTTCCATCACAAGTTTAGCATCTTAAATAGAATCCTGATTCTTAAATGTTATCATAATTTTGTATAAAATGATTTTTATTGGGTATAGAATTTATAATGAAATTTTGCAACCATAAGAAGAAAAAAAAAGACTTATTATTTTTTAGAATTTAATAATGAAACTTTTAAAAATAAATTTGAACATTATTTTCTTTGATAAAAAAATAAAATGAACAATGAAAAATAAAATAAAAACTTCATCCACCAATAACTTACGACTCATTATTTTGCATGTGAAATTGGAATGAAAATAATAATGATAATTAAATAGAGAATAAATTCTAGCTGCTAAATAAAGAGGAAAAATAAATAACAAAGAAAGAGAATAAAGTCTTAAAAATAAGAATAAAAACATCATTCGTTTCAAAGATCAACTATCTTTTATTTTATTTTATTTTATATTTTATGCAAGACAAATATTAAAATAGGAAAAGGACGACCGAAGAAAATCAACAAAAAGAATGAGAATCAGAATATTAATAGGGGAAATTTAATTGCATCACCCAAAGCATTTATTATTTACAATATATATATATATATATATATATAAGCTATTGATGTAAATTATTTATTTTTTCTTAATGCATGAGGATAGAATTCTCTAATGCATCGGATTCCAAGATGTTTTGAAAAACTAAACCATCTCAAAAGATAAATAAAAACGAACCCCTTTTGTTGTTATTCCCTCTCGCATCTTTGATGAAGAAATCACTCCCGTCAATTTCGATCATAAATCCTCGATGGTTTTCAACATGGAGTCCACATCTGGTGTTAAAATGGCACGCTTGCTGAGCTCCCCAACAATGCAGCAACGCTTCCCTTCCACATTGATAGCTGCAAGCTCTTGTGCAAAGCCACAATCCATTCCAGAAGAAACCTGCCCGTAATTGAAATCTGATGTGAGAAGGAACACAAAAACCCAATAGATTTAAAAGTTCCAGAAAGCTGATGCGGAGATTCCATGCTTTTTAATACAAAATATTGTTGAAGGGTCACTTGGAGTTGGAGATAGGTACATGTATGAATAGATACATGTGTTGAAGGGTCACTTGTAGATACATGTATAAGAACATGTATGAATAGATACATGTAGGTTCATTAGTTGTTCATAATTAATTAGGTGCATTACTTTTGGATAATGAATGGTATTGGAGAATGTCCCAAATTACCTATATATATATATGTTGGCATTGGTGGAAGAGGTAGAAAATCAATTAAGCATTCCTCCATAGTAATACAAAGTTCTCTTCTAATTGCTTGAAGTTGAGCACGCTTTACTCTCGTTGAGCTTTGATACTTCCTCCTCATTGAATCCCAAATCTCCTTGGACGTGTTCTTCTGAAGCATCGTTTCCAAGATAGTCCGATCAATGGACTGGAATAAGTAGTTCTTGACCTTCAGGTCCTTCAACTTCGATGCTACCAACCGTTGCTGTTGAACAACTTAGAGTACCTCACCTTCATTTGGCTCTTCATAACCCGTCTCTACCATATCAAAGAACTCCTTTGATCTGAGGAAATTTTCCATCAACATCGTCCAATGATCATAGTGACCATCGAATTTCGGGATAGCGGGTTGAACGAAGTTATCAACTTATCTCTCTGCTGCCATTTTTGCTGCTGCAAGATCACTCTGATACCAGTTGTTGATGACAACAGAGAAATTTGGTAGAATTTTTGGGAGAAGAGAACTTTGTATTACTATGGAGGAATGCTTAATTGATTTTCTACTTCTTCCACCAATGCCAACACACACACATATATATAGGTAATTTGGGACATTCCCCAATACCATTCATTATCCAGAAGTCGTGCACCTAATTAATTAGAACTAATGAACCTACATGTATCTATTCATACATGTCCTTATATATGTATCTATACATGTATCTACAAATGACCCTTCAACACATGTATTTATTCATACATGTACTTATACATACATGTATCTCCAACTGGCCCTTCAACAAATATTTCATCTCAAGAGACCAATCCACTTGATAATTAAGTAGATAACGATGAACTTGTTATGTTCATGTTTATGATTAGAAAAAAAAAAACAATACTCACATCATATATGATATCGCCAAGCTTTAACTTGACAGCGCCACTCCTATACACAAGCAATTTACCCATGGAGCCAGAAGGAAACTCATTCAGTGAGCAAGTTTTCTGTCGAGGTTGTGAACCTTTATTTTGTTCCAAGCTGTTGGCTGCTTCCATGCCTTCGGCAGTAGAAGATTGCTTTGTCACAGGCACCATAGGTGGTAGTTGTAGAAAAAAGATGTTTGTTTCTGGATTATCCTCCTGCCAATCAACCATTAAGCGAAAAATTGGAAACAAGAGGCTTACGCTATGCTGTCATCCATCTAATCCATTGACTAACCAGTAAACCAAGATCCATTGCAGGAGTTGTTGTATTTTCATCATAGGTTCTGGCTTCTGAAGCCTCTCCAAATTCATACTCGTTAAGAGAATCTATAAAGTAATACATAAAACTTAGAGCAAAGTGCATTTCAGACTAATCCAGTTGTCCACTGCAGTATTTTAATTTTAGTTTTTGTAAATAAGAACTTATAAAGATACCTGGATTTCCTGAATATGGTCTCCGTAAAGGAAGAGTTACAGGATAATAACTGTAATAATCCTGCAGTAAAATGAAAATTGAATTACTAAATCGACATACTAATGTTGAAGGCAGATGCAAGAACAGGAACTGCAAAGGAAAGTAATTGAGGATTTGTATGTTTTACTGACCCACGGTTCTACATACTCCTTGCCTGTACTAGAGGGAAGAGTTCCATCTGCATGATCATCTTGCAGTTTAGTGCATCGAAAACATCTCACATGTAGCAAATCAAGCAATTACATCTTGAATAGCGTAGATTTTAGTAGTTTAGTAGCGAACCTTCATTTTTTAGTTTATTTCCAGCTTTTGAAAAACCATATGATCTTAAGGAACTTGATGTGCCTCCAGTACCAAATGCAACTTGTGTAGGTGCCGCTGCACATTCAAATAACAGACATGCAAGAAATGGAGACATGTTAGAAGAACTTCAAACATCGTTCAAGTAGATTTCAATTGTTGCAAATGGTTGTAATGTCAAGAAAAGTAAAGTATATTATGTTTCTCTACTCCCTCAAATTTTCATGATTTGAAAACTTCCCTCAAAGTCTTCTTAAAACATTCATGTGTTCCTAAGATATTTAGATCTTTAGATGAAATTTTAATCACGTATATAAATAGATGTATACATTGTTACACATAAGCTTATATATGTGTGTGTGTGTGTGTACACACACATATATGTATTCATCGTTATAACAAACAAAGTTCTACAAGGCTATGGGCGGCCTCGAGGTTTTTCCTCTTGAAGAGGTGAGGCAAAAACCTTGAGATGGTACGAGGGACGATCCTCAATTTTAATTAAAAATATAATACAAATCCTAAATTTCAGCAATCAAGTATTGTTGGATATAATAGTGATATAAAAATATGTAAAAGAAATCACCCCTATCAACCAAGTAAGGATATCTTTCAAATTGCTATATTATCAGTTATGGGATTGACTTCGGAACCAAAACAAAAATTAATTATAAGCATGACTAATTTATGGAACTGGCCTTTTTTTCCAACTTTTTGCTTTGCCCTCTGGGTAGTTTCCTGCAATGAGGCATCGAGAAATTAAAGAGATAAAAGGAGAGCAAGAATGTAATACATTCGATAATCTATATGCTCAAGAATGTGAGGAACAGAAAATAAATGAAAGCAAACATACATTGAAGCGTTTTAGTAGATCCCTGGCTTGAGCAGCATCAGCGGCCTCTGATACTTCTCTACAAAGAACAAACATACATTTTGATTGCAGCAGAAATTCGGAATAATTGGAAGTGCTACTAAATTTGAAAGTGACGTGCTTACGCTTTGACTTCTGTCTTTGGTACACGACGAGGAGGTGCTTTTGGAGCAAATTTCATCTGCAGCAGGCCATTCCATCAGATCAAAATAACATTTTATAACTTCTAAAACAACTAGATAGATGGGAAAGCCGGAACAGACCTTCCTTTGAGCAGCTGCGTTGTTTTTGGTCGGATCTTGCTCCATGGCTATTAATTTTCAAACGTTCGTCAATTCTGAAAAGACAAAATAATGATCAGTTACTATTAAATGTTAAATGCAAAAGTCTTCTTACCATGTCCTGATCTTAAAATGGCCCAGTCAACCTATTCAAATTGCACTGTGAATGCAACTAAGATAACGCTACAGTTAGGATAACATCGTTCATGAGGAAATATAAAGGTTCTTGATTCGTTTCCCGTATGCCACTTGAAATTGAATCCATGAACTTCACTACTTCAGCCATGCACCTTTAAGTGGACGAAATTTACCTTCATGGAACATTCGCTTCCATCACGGAAAAATATTAAATACTTCACACGATAATTTTTTGAATTAAAAGTCGGGACGTTTAAACCAAAAACCGTCATCTAATTGCAATCACATTAATCGATTTGGTTCAAACAACGAACACACTCGTAATCCAGGATGCTATAAGATTTCCAAAAAGAAAAAAGAAAAAAGAAAAAAGAAAAAATCGATAAGAGTTACACATTATACCATTCTAACTACAAAAGAAGACACTCCATTAGAGAGAAAACTGCCAAGTTATTTTAGCCTTACTCTCACGGACGGATCAAATGTAGCAACACCGATTGGTAAATATGGAGATCATCAAATCACAAACTAGATGCCACATTGATGGAAAATTCAACATGCATACAGGATTGAGCAACACAGTCGTTATAAATGGAACAAACGCATTACCGAAAAACAGAGCAATATCGAGCGAGATATTGGATCAGTCGTCGAACTTTGACGATCTAATGCACGGCCAGTAGAAAATAAAAGGCAACAACAATTATTTACAGCGTGATGTGCCGGCGATATACAGTCAAAGAAAGAAGGAAGAGAGAAGAAGAAAAATGGCGGCAGAAGCTTTCACCTGTTCTGAGAGTGAATGAGACGCGCCGGAAGTTCGCAACCGCAATTTTACGTGACGGAGGTTGCCGCCCACGGGAATAACTACTTATATACTTTATTATAAAAAAACCTAGAAAAAAATAAATATTATCTAAATTATACAAACTATCCTCTCAAGTATATCCTATAACTAATGAACATTAAAAGGTTTTTAAAATATTTATCATTTTTTAAAATATTCCTAAACTACTTTATTCACTTTTTATAGATACCTTCAAAAAATATTTTCTTATTTTTTATTCTCTCTAAATTTTCTTCGTCCTACAATAGAAAATAAAATTTAAAATAAGGCGTAAAAAAGATACATAGACGAAAAAAAAAAGATTTTTTTTTGTTTATTTTTTCTCCATTTATTTATATATTAATGATAACCATGAAATTACCAAAAAAAAAAATATATATATAATAATAATAATAAATTTATAGTTAATAAATGAAATCGGGTCTTTAAATGTAAATTTGTAAAAATTTAATATTTCGTTCTTTTGGATGTCTAACTTCTTCAACAGTCTGTTGATGTTTTAAGATCTTTAAATAAAAAAAAATAAAATAAAAGTAAAAACGCCTAATTTAATTTTAAAATAAAGCTAGAAAAAAAGTAGGGATAAAAATCAATAAAAATAATTTGTTAACAAATAAATAAATAAATAAATATTTATTAATTTAATTTAATTTTTTTTGTGGAAGGCCAATTCCGAAAGGAAATTGGTAAAAGAGGCGGTTAAGATTCTAATTGAACCACTGAAAAAGTTATTAATTGTGCCCTATGATCAAAATTTGGTGAATGAGGCGAAATTATTTGGTGAATGAGGCGAAATTATTTGGTGAATGAGGCGAAATTTTGCTTCTTTTGTGCTTCAATTTCTAATTCCTCCGTACTCCCGGGGAAAGTAGAGAACAGAGTTGGAAAATAGAAACAGAGACTCCGAGGTTTTCCGGCGAACAATTCTGGGGTTTTCTCCCACTCCTCCGCTTCTCCTGCTTTGGCGTTTCGCAGGAAAACCATGGCTTGTGTCTACATACCGGTGCAGAACTCGGAGGAGGAGGTCAGGGTAGCTCTCGATCAACTCCCCAGGGATGCTTCTGACATTCTCGACATACTCAAGGCCGAGCAAGCTCCGTTAGATCTCTGGCTAATTATTGCGGTTTGTTCTACTCTCTAATGTTAAAATGCTATGCGCCTTTCTGCTCGATTTCCGTTCCTGTCGTTCGCTTATATTGCTGTCGTATGAATTCGTTTTGGTCTCGGTCTCATTTTAGGATACCTAATTTCGAAATTTTTGAGTAATTGGAATATGTGTGGATGAATTTGGTGCATTATTATGCTCGTCTTTCTAATAATTACTGTCCGATGAGGCGGCGACCGAAATTTCTATGTGTGTGTGTGTGTTCTTTCTATTTTTGCGGATATTTTTGTGTTATGAGCTCTTGGTGGTACAGATATGTATGAGCATTGCCTATTCGAATGTAGCTTTCACTTGCCAAAAGGTTATTCTCGATCATATATAGTCTTCTTGGTCAATATATTGGAGGGTTTATTAACTTCACCTCACCAGGTTTTCTTTGATCTCTTGAATCTGCAGCTTAAGCAACATTATACACTGTACTCTTTCAGTTTGTTTGTTCCACCAACTACCAATGTGTTGGCTTCAATTCCATAGTTCCTAAGTTTATGATTCTCTTTTCCTGTGGAATATTTGAATTTCTGAGCATATCTTGCATTTCATAGGATGTATTTAGTTTTTGTTTAAAACTAATGGCATTCTCCTCCTCTGTTTTGTCATGCCTCAAGGATGAGGCTATAATGAGAAAATTGTTACTTTGAGATCAATTATAACTCGACTATCAAACCGAGAAGTTTATTCTTTATAAATATATATTATTTTCTGAGTATATGTTTCTTTCTTTTATCATGTATTACACCCACGTCTGAGTTTCCATTTACCATTCCTTTCACACATTCCAGAGGGAATACTTCAAGCAAGGGAAACTGGAACAGTTCCGCCAAATTCTGGAGGAAGGGTCTAGTCCAGGTATTATTATTAGCTTCTTTTCAAATGTTGGACTTTTTAGATTATTTTATTTATTATTATTTTTAATTTGCTCTCTGAGTAAATTGAATACCTTAATCAGTTGATACTACTTGAACTACTTGAATAGAATAAATAAGCTCACATTAACACACACCCACACATATAATCTTCCAATCTTAACTCAACTTTTGTAAATTTGTAATTGTTGCAGAAATTGATGAGTACTATGCTGACGTTAGATATGAAAGAATTGCAATCTTAAATGCCTTGGGTGCTTACTACAGCCATCTTGGAAAAATTGAGACAAAACAACGAGAAAAAGAAGAACATTTCATTTTGGCTACACAATATTACAATAAAGCATCAAGAATTGATATGCATGAACCTTCAACTTGGGTTGGAAAAGGTAAACTTTCAATCTAAATATTTTGTGTTAAGTTTAATTTTATAATTTAAAACAATTGGTAATTTTTTTCTATCTGTTTTAAACTGCTTTTGAACTTCCTTTGCTTATGTTTTTTTTTATTATTCTTTGAACATGCTTGGAATTCAAATGCCTGAAATTTCACAGGTCAGCTTTTATTGACCAAAGGGGAAGTAGAACAGGCATTTGCTGCATTCAAAATTGTTTTAGATGGAGATCGTGACAATGTTCCTGCTCTTCTAGGTCAGGTACGAGCAAAATCTTTCACTTGACTCATCAATTAACTGATCTTTGGTAACTTGAGATCATGAGAAAGAAGATGCCGTCTAGATGACAACCTTTTTGACCCTTGATTATAAATGAATTCTTTTACTGCTCCTTGATTTTTGAGTGTTTTTTCAGCGGCACTATTATATAGAGTCCCTTGCAGATGGAATGCATCTGGATGTCTATTTTATCTGATTGTTGGAAGTGGTTGAATGTTAATTGCCTAAGATTGTACTGTACTATATCTTATACACCTTTTCAAAGTGCACATTGAATAAGTCTATTCTATCTGTTGTGCCTGATGAGGTTATGTGCTTCACCCTGGTCTCATCAATCTGATGTAGAATTATTATTGTTACAGCATATTTAACAATGTATAGAAACTTAGTTGAGGTCTGAACCAATTCTTTAAACAAGACTGAGGGTGGATGTATTGGTTGATGTATTCTTCTCCCCTTAACATCTTCGGTGTATCTGCAGGCATGTGTTGAATTCAACCGTGGACATTTTTCTGAATCACTAGAGCTATACAAGGTCAGTTACCTTTTCCTGTCTAACAAGTGACCTTTGAATCTTCTTTGTTATCATTTATGCTTGGTGGGTGCCAACTTGCTCTCTTCCTTGATTACTTAATTTCATTAAAAGATATAAATATCTCGAGCCAATTTGGTGATGTCTTTGCACTTGTAACTTGAATTTGCAAACAGAGGGCCTTGCAAGTGTATCCTGATTGCCCTGCTGCTGTGAGACTTGGCATAGGCCTGTGCCGCTATCAATTGAAACAATATGGAAAGGCTAAGCAAGCATTTGAGAGAGTTTTACAGGCTAGTGATATTCGTTTCCAATCATCCATTAAATTTATGCAAACTTACCTGCTTGAAGTTGATGTTGCCTTAAAATTTCTTAATTCTACACTTGCAGTTGGATCCAGAAAACGTGGAGGCTCTTGTTGCTCTGGCAATCATTGATCTGAACACAAATGACGGTAGGTTTCATCATGACGTTCTTTCCTTCTCATGGAAATTATTTTTTCTAGGTTATATTTGAGTGATTCAATTGTGGTGTCTGTCCACCATGGCAGCTGGTCGAATCAGAAATGGGATGGAAAAGATGCAGAGGGCATTTGAAGTATACCCTTTTTGTGCAATGGCTTTGAATTACTTGGCAAATCACTTTTTCTTTACTGGTCAACACTTTTTGGTGGAGCAATTGACTGAAACTGCGCTTGCCATTACCAACCATGGACCTACAAAATCTCATTCCTTCTACAATCTTGCTCGGTCTTACCATAGCAAGGTATGATAGCTTTCTTGATCTCATGACGTTAAGAAATGGAGAAGAAGATTATTATACTGATGGTAGAATGTCTGTAGGGAGACTATGAGAAAGCTGGCTTGTACTACATGGCATCTGCAAAGGAAGCTAACAAACCTCGCGAGTTTGTATTTCCTTATTATGGCAAGTTTGTTTCCCTATTTTTCCTTCTGCCTTTATCAACAGTTTCTTCTGGGTATGTTTGGATAGTTCTAGTTCAGCAAATGACAAATCATTTTTCCCCCAAACTTTTCCCCCTCTCCTCTCTCCCTTGCAAGCTCTTAGGTACTTTAACATGCTGCTGCTTTTGAAGCTCTAATATATTAGCTATCTTAACTAATGTTTAAACAAGGGTGCTTTGGCAATAAATTCTCTATTCTTTGAAGTAATAAAAAATACGTTCCATAAACCCTTATTTCTCTAGAAATTCTCTTTCAAAAGCTCTAATTCTTAAATTTTCAACTATCTTATTAGTCATAACACTTTATTTTTTCATGTATAAAAAATTATTTATATTTTTCTATTTTGGGTGCTTTGTGCCCCAGTCCCAAGGGCTTACACTTTTGTAATAATGACCTGGAAGTGTAGTCTTTAGATGACCAACTTCTTACTTTCTTGGAGTGTTTCCTCTTTTTCCCTTGTATTTACTGCATACATACTTATAATATAGTTCAAAGGCATTTCAATGGCATACAATTGGTTTGATAAAAGGGCAATTTATTTAAGTGAAAACAGCCTTTTCCTATTTTGTTTGATGCTGTTACCATGGCGTTTTGAGGTTGAATTCTAAATTTCAGGTATTTTGTCTCATTGGTATAGGGTTGGGTCAAGTGCAACTGAAGATGGGAGATCTTAGAAGTGCATTGTCAAATTTTGAGAAGGTTTTGGACGTATGTCCGGACAATTGTGATACATTGAAAGTGAGTGAGTTGAAATTAAAAGATATTAGATTTGTGTTTCATTGTTTGCATGTCCTTGCTTTTTTTTATTTTATTTCTAGCATTTTTCATTGTTTTGTCTTATTAATTAACTGGTTTGATGTAGGTACTTGGTCATATTTATGTTCAGCTTGGACAGGCTGACAAGGCCCAGGAGACTTTAAGGAAAGCTACAAAAATTGATCCACGTGATGCACAGGTAGACCTTAAGTTGGTGGAATTGGGAGACTTTATAATGTCTTTATGTTGCAAGTTGGCATCTCCAACTCTTAATGTCGGACTTGTTTATTTGATCACGGCCTTAATTGTGCCTTGGTACTAAGGCCTAATTTTATCAATATTACTTTACATAGCTGTGAAACTTAAGACGGTAAATGTTCCCTCAACACTTTTTTTAGTGCCTTGGCATTGACAGATTATTTCTTTCATAAGCTTGTGTTGAGTTTTCTTGGTTAGTCATGGTATTTGACTTATGGCCATTGGAGTACTTGTCTTCTTTGAAGTATTAGCAAGTAACAAGTATTATAATCTATCAGCCAAAAAATGATGTCGATAGAAGATTTGGCTCCAACTGACATTAAGCCTGGTGCATGTTCAATTAGATTTGTGTATTCTTGATATCAGCAAGCATTCATTTGTGCCAACGCTCAGTATTCCATTTTCCTTTAAGATCGCCATCTTGAACATTTTACAATTTGCATTACTTTTTATAGGAGGTCTAGGACAAGCATCCAATTTCTCTGCTTCCTGGTGAAGCAAG
Source organism: Cucurbita ficifolia (assembly GCA_033971965.1). NCBI lineage: Eukaryota > Viridiplantae > Streptophyta > Magnoliopsida > Cucurbitales > Cucurbitaceae > Cucurbita > Cucurbita ficifolia. The sequence continues at coordinate 3,587,823 of CM066972.1, forward strand.
TACAATTAAGACATTCATACGCAACCTTCCCCATATTTATGGGCTTGCCTCTGTTCAGTTTTCACTACATGTAATGTAATGCAGAATTAAATTGCATTGCAGGCCTTTTTAGATCTTGGAGAATTGTTGATTTCAACTGATGAAGGAGCTGCTTTGGACGCCTTTAAAACTGTAGGGATTTTTTTTGTTTACTTTGCAATTAGATTCTCTATATGATTGGCAATTACTTTCTAGCTAGTTATCTCTTATTGGCATAGTCTATAATTTGTTTTGACGTTGAGTGTTATAACAGGCTGGCAATCTCTTAAGAAAGGGCGGTCAAGAAGTACATATTGAAGTGCTCAACAATCTTGGGGTTCTTCACTTTGAAAGAGAAGAGTTTGAGGTTTGTATGGTTTAATGTTGAGTTTACAATTGATTACATTGAAGTTAATTCTGCGTCAAGTTGTCAAATGTTGTCCTCTTTCTTTTAATTTTCTCATTTCCTATTTTTGTCAGCTTGCTGAAAGAATTTTCAAGGAGGCTTTAGGTGATGGGATTTGGCTAGATTTTATTGATGGTAAAGAGAGATGCCCTGCTATTGACGCAAGTGCATCCATTCTTCAATACAAGGACATGGAATTATTTTATCGACTGGAGAGGGAAGGTCGTTCAATCGTACTACCATGGAAGAAAGTCACAACTCTATTTAATCTGGCTCGATTGTTAGAGCAGTTGCATAACATTGAAGTTGCAAGTGTACTCTATCGCTTGATTTTGTTTAAAGTATGTGTTAGTACTTTATTAGTTGCTCTTTGGAGTTCCTTATTGCACTTTGCTTTTAACACCTCTTTCCTTGTGACAGTATCCAGACTATGTAGATGCTTACCTGAGGCTTGCGTCCATTGCAAAAGCTAGAAACTATGTTCAACTAAGCATTGAATTGGTTTGTTAGCTCTTCCACCCATCTTTTTCTATTTATATCTTGAAATCAATGTTGTATTGTCAATAATGTGTTTCTTTTGTAGGTTAATGATGCTCTGAAAGTGAATGAGAAGTGCTCAAATGCCTTGTCTATGCTAGGCGAGCTTGAGTTAAAAAATGATGACTGGGTTAGGGCAAAAGAAACTTTCCGGGCTGCAGGTGAAGCCACCGATGGAAAAGATTCTTATGCAACTCTTTCTTTGGTGGGTTACTTTTCACTGTGCACATTCATTTTAGTGCTTGTGAAGTATTACTATCCTTATTCTAAGGAATGTATTGTTTCTGTATACGTCCAATGAGTGATATTTCTGTAAATCATATTTGCATAACACCTCGTATTTGTTAATTATATTCTCAAATTTCTTTTCTCCACTATTATCTGTATCTACCATTCAAACATCGTTTTTATTTTCTTTAATTTTTCTTTTAACCTTGGCCAGGGAAACTGGAACTACTTTGCTGCACTTCGAAATGAGAAAAGAAATCCCAAGTTGGAGGCTACCCATTTGGAAAAATCTAAAGAACTATATACAAGGGTATGTTTTCAGTTTTCTTTCTTTTCTTTTATCCTCCCTATCTCGCTCTTCATTTTGTGAATTAGGTTCTATTAAAAAGAGCATGTGCAATATTATATTAAAAAGTTCTTAAAAATGTTATTGTTGTATGAGTTTTTTTATGCCTTAATTTGAATGGATAAAGAAGTTAAACTACTTCATAAATTAATGTTGATTATTCAGTAGGCATCTCGTATTCAGTGGCCTATGTTCAATCTTCTGGGTTTTCTTCATTGTAAATTATGGAAATTGCCTTTAATCTTGCAGTTCAATGGTTGGTATTTGTTTTTAATTGAGCAGGTTCTGGTACAACATCCTGCTAATTTGTATGCCGCTAATGGAGCTGGGGTCATCCTGGCTGAAAAAGGTCAATTTGATGTTTCGAAAGATATTTTTACACAAGTGAGCACTTGTATTCTTACTTCATACTACAACCTTTTAAAACCTGTATCTTGTAAAATTATGGTTATTTGCACCCTTTGCTAACTTTCAGTTGTTGTAGGTTCAAGAAGCTGCAAGTGGGAACATTTTTGTCCAGATGCCAGATGTGTGGATCAATTTGGCACATGTCTATTTTGCTCAAGGAAACTTTTCATTAGCTGTGAAAATGGTATATACTTATATCTTGATCGCAGAAAAATTATAGGTGTCCTCATCTTACTAACAAAAAGTTATTTTCGTTATTGCATCCATGAATTAATGCCAATTGTTATCTTGCAGTATCAAAATTGCTTGCGGAAGTTTTATTACAATACAGATTATCAAATTCTTCTCTATCTAGCTCGTACATTTTATGAAGCTGAACAGTGGCAAGACTGCAAAAAGACCCTACTGAGAGCTATCCACTTGGCACCCTCAAATTATACTTTAAGATTTGATGCTGGTGTAGCAATGCAGAAGTTTTCAGCTTCAACACTACAAAAGACAAAAAGGACAGCAGATGAGGTTGTTTCTCGATACTTTTGGCCTAAATATTTATTGCTGTTAAATATCTGTGGAGACATTTCTTCATTTCTTCATTCCCTCAAGTTTTGGCATAATTAGTTTAAATTACTATCAGTTTGATGAAAAAACAGATGTTTCAAGATGTCATAATGGAGTTGGCTCATTCTTCTTTTTAGTATTGATCCTTCTTTTTTCATTTTTTTTTGGACGTGGACAGGACAGTCCAGAAACATTTTCTTTTATAAGACATGAGAAAATATTTCATCAATGCCTATAGGGCTAGAGCGGGGAATAAGACATTCCTAGCTTTAATATTCTGAGACTGGACTTGAACTGAATTTACTCTGAAGCTTTGTGAATCTGAATAATCAATTCTTATCATGCACTTTGTGGGGCACTAAATTTATTACCTGTTAGTTTCTTCAAACTTGATGATGAAAACAATCCGTCCATAGTTATCCAAAAGAAAGGAATCAACACTCAGAAAGATGATCAAACGTTCTGGTCTTATCAGCAGTCAGATATTAGGATTTGTTATACTTCAACCAAACATTATGATTTGTTTACTTCAATGTAAAGATGGCGATACCTGTTAGGGAACAGGATTTTAACCCTGGTTTTCTGCGTAATCATCCTTGGTCAATTTTTGAGTTGGTATATCATTTATTTAGCTCCTAGCGTCTCAGGTTATGAATTTATCTATAATAACTTTTAGATCACAAATTAAATCACTCCATTATGCAGCTCCAATCTTTGACCCCACAACTCCTCTTTTGCTTGGCTATTGCAATAATTGTTTTTTGCCCCAATGAAATCTATTAGGTACGTTCAACAGTAGTGGAGCTGGAAAATGCTGTTCGTGTTTTTAGTCAGTTATCTGCTGCCTCCAACCTCCACTTTCATGGGTTTGATGAGAAGAAGATTGATACTCATGTTGGTTACTGCAAGCACTTGCTGGACGCTGCTGGAGTTCACCTCAAAGCAGCAGAACATGAAGAGCAGCAGATCCGTCAAAGACAAGAACTAGCACGACAAGTTGCATTTGCCGAGGATGCCCGTCGAAAAGCAGACGAACAAAGGAAATTTCAAGTATGAGTTGTTTTTTATCATTATTATATTTAACCTTTTTTCAAAATAAAAAAAAGAGAATTAGTTAAGTGAGTGATGAATTTTTTTTTCTGATATTATTTGCTAAAACAGCTGGAGAGGAGAAAACTGGAAGATGAGGAAAAGCGGATGATGCAACAAGAGCAGCATTTTAAACGTGTGAAGGTAATTATTTTGAATTATATTGTTTCTGTGAGTATTTGAATTATAATGTCGCAGAACTTTAGAATTGTGGAACACGTGAAGAGAAACTAAAAAGGAATGCATTTCGAGCACCTGCATTCTATTGGTAATGAAGGGTATTGAAGGAATTGTGTTCAGACACTCGTCATTTATTTACTTATCATGTCAGAGTAGGATTTTATGGTTTCATACAAAGTTAAGTGGTTTAAAGGGGAAGGTGAAACATTTTATCTTTTCTAGTGTGTAATATTTTAGAGAAATCCCCTTTATTCATTGTATAATTCACATTAGAGCAGGGTTTTAAGGTTGAGTTTGCGTATGCACTTCAGTGGTGCTGAGTAATGCACACTTTCTGTTAATAGAAGTTGATGTCATGTTCTGTTGCATGCTATTTGGATGACTATCTTTTACTTGATACCTCGAGTAGCTCATTTAATTTTCCTCCAGGAGCAATGGAAGAGCACCGCACCTGCTAAACGAAGAGAAAGGTCAGAGATTGACGATGATGAAGCTGGTAATAGTGAGAAGAGGAGAAGGAAAGGTGGAAAGAGGAGAAAGAAAGACAGGAAGGGGAAATCGCATTATGAGACAGAGGAGGCTGATAATGATATGATGGATGATCAAGAACTAGACAATGAGGATAATAACATAAGTTACAGGGAGTCCCACAGCCAAATGAATGATCAGGACGATGATGTAGAAGGGAATGGTCAGGATGCTCTTGCTGAAGCTGGGCTTGAAGATTCTGATGCTGAGGATGAAGCGGTAATATCTTTTTACTACCTCGATATTATCTTTGAGACAAGATTGGCATCTCTGATCTGAACTCAAGTAGATTCTCTTGATACTGCCTCTTGCTATAAATTATTGCATCTAATTTTGAGTACGACGTGTTCATTTTAATGAAGTATTTGAATCTCTACGAGTCTCTTCATGATCATGATTTAGAGTCAATTTACTCCGTTCACCTGTCCTTTCTAAATCTATTGGTCCGCTATTTTTAAGGTTGAATTGCTAATCAGTGTAACTGTCATTCTCCATTCTTCCGAAGTGGTTTTTCTTTTTGTATATTATACACCTTTTTGCGTATTTTATTGGATTAGTTTGGGTCATTTAGTTAATTTTTGGTTTTTGAAGTTGCAGGGTGTACCTTCATCCAATGCAGGCCGACGAAGGGCCACATGGTCGGAATCGGAAGACGATGAGCCTATGCACACCCAGCGAAAGTCCAGACTTGAAAGAGAAAACTCCGCTGGACTAGAGGGTAGTGATGGAGAAATCAGATGAGATGGCAGTAATCCAAACAATATGCCTTTATTAACTCTCGAACTTGATTCGGCAAAAGATATTCAAATCGGGTTCTACCAACTTCCCTTAGTTAAGGTGAAATGCAGCAGCTTGACGGATTATTACCACACCTACATTGGCTGCTTCTGTTGCCCAGTGTCCCGAGGCATCAATGTCTTACCTAAATCTTTAATGATATTACGGCCAGAAGAAGAGTAAATTTTAGAATGTTTTTCTCTTTATCATCTGATAGGCTCTCAACATAGTAAAATTTGTTTTGTATTCATATGGTTAGAGGTTCTATTAGAACTGCAATTTAGAGAGTCGGACCGATAAATTGCTTCATGGATCAATACATTATTAGAATAATGAAACTGTATTTCACTTTTATCATGTAAAATTTACCGGTGATTAATTAGTAGAAGAAAAGATGGATTTTCATTTTGTGCAACAGGATATTAAAGATTTTCGAAGGTTGTCTCCCAACTTGATCTTTATTTATTGCTAATAAATGCAACTGAAGCCAATCTTTAGCCCTAATGTTGGAATCTTCAGGGACGCGTTGTTTTATGTGCCGACAACACCCATTCTGCTGCAACTCTGGATTTTCATTATATCGATGACAGGTCAGTGGAAGAATTGATGAGCATTGTTTACTTTTTCTTGCAATGCTTTACAAAATATATTTTGTTTAAATATGGAAACGTTCCTATTTGTATGTCAACCATTGATGATGGGCAGTAAAACTATTGATGTTGAAAGTTACAACTGTTATCATTTTGGCATCTTTATTTTTCCTCTTTCTAACCAGCAGATTGTCTATTTTTTTCCCACTATATGGAAAATAGTAATTGCTGGAAAAGGTAGAACAAATGAAGTTGAAGGTTGAGGAAGAAGTTGGGGGAAGTTGAACTTGATATCATCTTCCCTTCAATTGATTTAATCAGGTAGACTATTCCCATTTTGTTCCCAGGATTTTTTTTAGTATACAAAAGGTTGAAATAGCATAATTTAAATGTGCATATTGATCCATTCCGTCCAAATCAATGGAAATAGATTTGATTTCCATGCCTATGCAGCCTTGTCCAAGGGATCAAAACCCTTCAACGTAAGAAATGATGTAGAAAAGTCTACACTAGAATAAAAAACGATGGAACATTCGTTTAATAAACAACCCATGGCCCAGTTGAACCCCACCCTACATAAGAAAAAAGATGGGATGAAGCTCAGCCGAAAGTACATCCTAGGGAACAAAATAAAATTCAATAAGGAACAACTGGGGTCACCCTGGAGATCAGGCACAGGAACAAACCGACTTTGGAGAAAAGAAAAAAGATTAAAGAGGGGGAAAAAAAAAGGAGTTCGGGGCCAGGTTTCATTATGGGTTGTTGAATCCGAAAATGGGGAAGTCGTTGGAAGTGGTGGGAATGGAAGTTGAGGGCCGAATGGTGGAAACTGAGCCAGTATTTGATGATTTATCTTCGAAATCAAGCCGTGATCCTCTCTCTTTTGGAGGCCATTCATCGAAGAATCGATGAACTGTCTTCTGTGATTCATCTCTCTTTTGTTGCTTCAAAGGGTCTGTGAGGCTCGGATGAAGCTGATAGCAGGACTGATCATTCCGCAAAGAAGAGCAGTTGTTCTGTTTTGGGTATAGAGAAGAACAACTCATCGTTAGTGGTGTCAGTTGCAGAGAATCGGCTCTTGCAGCAGTTTCAGATGGTTCTTGCGAGAAGAAGGCATACTCATCCACTTTCTCTTTTAGCCCATAAGTGTCCCTACTTCTTCTTGTTAATAATAGAAGATGGACGAAAGTCAGAATCTCAATATCAAATATTAATCTCCAACTCCGAAGAGAGTAGAATAGTCTACAAACCTGTAATCCGGGTTTCTGTCCGAGTAAGAACCAGATTCCAGAAGCAATAGGGTATTAGTGTCTTGGGGTGATATGCCATTCCCATGAGAAGTTGAAGATAATTGATGAGCGGGGAAGGGCCGATATGAGAGTAAGGATGAATTGTTGGTTAGGGAAGAAAACGCTGGATTTGAAAGGCGGTTAATATCATTTGTTGCTGTCGTTTTCAAAACATCCACAGGCTTTCTTGAACGATTTTTGCCTCTATGCATGTGCCTCTCACAGTATTTCGAATCTGGATACGCCTCTTTTGAGCATCTCCACTTTTTCCCATCAGTTCTTCTGCACCTCCCTGGTTCTGGGTCTATCTTCCTTCCTAAACTCATTTGCAAATAGTTCCACCCTACTGCATGAAACAGAAACATTTCTGAGAGAGATAGAGAGAGAGAATGGGAGAGGGAGATAGAGAGATATTTATTTACCATGTTGAGGATGGTGGGGGAAAAGCTTAGAAGTGAAAGGAGAGTCCAAGGTACTTCTTTTAATACTGAAGAGGAGATCAGGAGGTATAGGAATGCCGGAAACCATGTATTTGAAGATGAGAGCTTGATGTTCAAGCTCCTGCCATTGAGCTGAGGTGAAGGGAAACATACTTCTGGTGCACATACTTGAAATAGATAAAAGTAAGTCTATTTATCAGTTGAGAGAAACAACAAAGAACTTCAAATCGCAAGCAAGACAGAGCTCCAGGGAGATGATGAAACCAGGTCAGGGAGTGGGAGGCTCCTCTGTTTAGATTATTACTAGAGCCCTCTGAGTATCGTGTATGCCCTGAACTGTATATTTATTTCAGAGACCATTTGGGTTGCAGAGTCTTCAGCAATTGATAAACTAATGGTTCTGATTATGGTGTTGCATGCCCACCTCTCTCTCTCTCTTCTTGCCTGTTCAAGTGTTCATATTATGACTGCATCTCTCTGTAACTTCTGGTTGAGGAGGGAAACTGGCTTTTTTTTTTTTTGCAGCTCTTGTCTCTGACATCTCTACAGAAACCCACAAACGAAAGCAAGGGGAAATAAATAACAGTGTAAATACAGATTTAAGAGAATTTATTATAAAATGTGACACAAAAGAGTTGGTGTCAGAAGCCAATGCCTGAGAAGAAGAAATTTTTTTGTTTGTTTGTACGGTACGAGCTTTTACTGTCTGCTTCCAACTCTTTTACTTTTCCTCAGGATTTTGCAGACTTCCTCCCGGCAACCCCCACTTACCCATTTGGCCTTTTTGCAATTTCGGAAAATTGTAAAAAAAAAAAGAGCGATTCAGCAGCTCAGGAAGAAGGGTCTTTTATGTTCTGATAAAAACAGAAAATACACCCTTCTCTTTTTATCCTTTTCCTTCTGAGTTTCAGGCTGATGCTGAAATTGCTTTGTTTTATTTCCCAACTGCTTGCTTTCCTGTGCTCTGTGCTTCCACTTTACAGTTTACTACAGAAGTATTTTACCTTTTGGCTTGCTCTGCTCTTCTAATCTCTTTAACTCTACTGCTCAGTTCTTTATACATCTCTCTTTAGTTTTCTATTAGCTGATTAGGGATTGATTCTCTTCCTTATTTTATCACTTCTTACATTGCCAAACACTTTAGCACAGTAGTTTTGGATCGTTAAAGGAATAGAGTAGAAACATGTATGTATGTGACCTGTGCTTTGGTTGGTGCTGTTTAGAAGATTTTTAGAAGTAAATGCATAGCTGGGGAAGGTGGGAAGCTGGGGAGGCGAGTTTTTTAAGCGGTGAGTCGAGCAGCATTTTAGTAGTAGGAGCTCGAACTTACGTTTTGGTCTAATATCATGTTAAATTACCCGGAAACTTAATCGAAACTTTTAGATTAGGATGCATCAGAATCATAAATTAGTGGGATATAGAAGCATGATGAGAAGGTGCAAGGTTGGGTTGAGAAATGGGAAGCAAGTAGTGGATTTAGATAGATTTGGGCTTGGTTTGGAAGAAATTTAAATGTGTTTGGATGGTTGTGTTCCAAGTTTGGCATTTGTTGAGAGATGGTGCTCCAGCTCAGTTGTTATTTGAATCTGAATGAATGGCTGATTCAACCACATGCATAGCTTTTCCAGGTACAAACAAAGGGACCCCACTCGAAAAGCTTTGACAGGCTTACTTTTCCTGTTAAAAACAACTCCCCTTTTTCTATTTTACTTTTTCACCTTTCTTTGTTGGATTACTTGGATTATTATTCTTATTCTTCTTATGGTTATTATTATTATTATTAGGTTAAATGAACAGTTAGGAATTCAAATGCAATCGGTGTTGATTTTTACCCTAAGTTTTTCAATTTCGTCTGTTTTTTCTTTATGAACCAATGGTTATTTGCAGCCACCGTCCACTACTTGCCGATGGCTGTCAACTACTGTAATTTTTTTTTTTTTCATTTTCTATCCTTATTCCTCGCACGTGTATTAAAAAAATCGATAAATTTATCGAGTATAAGTGAAAGATAGTTATCTCCATTTCATTTCATATATGATGGTTTCATTGTATTTTTTGTGATATAAAAAATTACTTTGTGTGATATAAGTTTTTTTTTTTTAATTTAATTTTATTTTGAATATTTTATGTTGTAGTACAAGGTATTGACATTTGCTTAAAGAAAAAGACATTGATGTGATGACGATATTAATTAACATAATGTTGGGTGGTAATAAATATTCTAATAACTATTAACGACATGGACCTTGATGATCAATAAAATGACGACATTTAACATTTTTTTCATAGGTTGTGAGTAATTTTGAAACTTTTGAAAGTTTAGGAATATTATTAAAATGGAAGTTTGACGTTTTTCATCCAAAACTTAATGTGAAAGTATTTCGACGAGAGACGTTTTTTAAACTTTTGAAGTTTAAGGTATTATTGAAATAAAGCTAATAATTTTGGGGTATTATTGAAACAAGACTCTTAAGTATATCAACTTGATTTGCTAGATTTCGTTTATGAAAAAAGATATTAGTTTGTATCAAATAAACTTCTGAACTTTTTATATATAATTTTAAATAGACGATTTAACTATTATTAATTTTTAAATTAAAGGTCTAAATTAATTGATTTATAAAAATTTAAAAGTTTGTTTGATATAATTATAAATTTGCATAAGTAGAAATTATGTTTTTCAAGATAATAACTGAGAATGTAAATTGATAGGCAAAAAAAAAAAAAAAAAAAAAAAAAGTATAAATTGATTTTGGTAACCTTAATTCATTTTCAAACCTTTGACTTGGATCCACCGATCTACACAATCAAGCTTCATCCGACGGCCAATACTCGTACACACAGCTCCAAACCTAGACTCGGATGCACCAGATTACTATCTCCTTCGCCGACCAGTCAAAAATATTTGGACTGCAACTCCTTGATCAAATTCTCCACTCCCACTTAAAACGAGGAAACGCCTTTGTATATTAAGACAGAAGCTCCATAAAAACTCCCCACATCTCGTAGCCGCCAGCAAATTCTGATCCCAACTCATTGAAAATGGCTGAAACTCCGGCGAGAAATGGAAGCGCTACACTCTTCTCTCCGTTCAGGATGGGGAAGTTCGATCTCTCTCACAGGTTCGTTCTCTTTTATCTCTTTCTTCCGTCGATCCTCTGTTTTCAGTGCTCGATTTCGGAGACGGAGTTTGATTTGGAATCGATTGATTGATTGTTGTTTTTATGTGTGTTTGGGGGATCTGGTGACCGATTTTCAGAGTGGTTCTAGCGCCGATGACCAGATGCAGAGCTTTGAATGGGATTCCGGGAGCGGCGCTGGCCAAATATTACACTCAGAGGTCTACGGACGGCGGGTTTCTAATCAGCGAAGGGACTTCAATCTCCGCCACCGCGGCTGGGTAAGTTTCGAAATTTTGATCACTTTGAGGGGCTATTTGGTAATTTTTGGAGTAATTATTATGGGAGCGCGGCGAGCAATGGTGGGGCAAATTGGTGGGTCCTACGTTTTCATGGCTATTGGTATTTAATTTTCTAAAAATGTAATTTTAGTATTTTACAAAAAAAACATATAAAATTTATCAACAAATTTAAATTATTGCCTTATTAACAAATTTGGAAGGTATAACAACATGCTTCGTTTTCTTCGCACTATAATTTTATTTTATTTATAAATATTTTCATTTTCTAAAAAAAAAAATATATTGAACAAACAATAAATCGAAGGAAGTATGATACTCTCGCAGCATTAGAATTTTTCTAAAAATCTCGTTACTTAATCCTTCAGAAAAAAAAGTATAACCCGCAACGAACTTAAAAGAAATGAAAATTTGAAAATTGTAAAGTATTTTTAATTTTTTTAAAAAATTTAAGTTGATTTTGAGATTTTTTTAGTTTAAAAATATTATTGAAACATCCAAAATTTCATGCAATATTCCTGGATTAAATGAATATTTGTTGTTTTGAATGTGTGCCACGTGTCACATGCAATAAAGGAATTTTGTTGTGGGAAACCATTTTGAATATTTTTTCTCGTCAAATATAATCTGAAAAAATAAGTAATTAATTAAGCTTATTAATCAGTGAGACAAAATTAATTTAAATGTCACGATCTTGTCGTCTTTTATTTTCCACTAAAAAAAATTGAAATGACAGTAATTCCTTTTTTGATTCGGAAAAGATTCCTTTCTCACAAAACGAAACAATCGTCACTCATATGATTTGATAGCAATTTTTTTCTCACAAAAAAGAAAAAAAAAAAGAAAAATAATTTTGGTAAATTAATTTGAATTAAAACGGTGTGAATATTTTGTGGAGTGCATTTATTGATGTGTATAGTAATATCAGTCTTCTGCATTTATTAATGTATTGATGTCTACATTGTATACCAATTTCATTTATTTTATTTTTTTAATACAATATTTTTAAAAAATTAATATTTAATGGTTTGAAATAGATAATTAAATAAATGAAAATTTTATGAGTCTCTACAACAATTCAAATTTATTATTAATTTAATTTGATATATTATAAAAAAGTAAAATTTAAGATTTATTCTTAAAACATTTTTTTTATTTTTATAAAATAAATTAAAATCAGTTGAAATTGAACTTGGCAGGTTTCCACATGTTCCTGGAATTTACACGGAAGAACAGGTGCAAGCATGGAAGGCAGTGGTGGATGCTGTTCATGCCGAAGGCAGCATCATTTTCTGTCAACTCTGGCACGTCGGCCGAGCTTCTCATCAAGGTATGATTATGGTTATAATTATGATTATGATTCATTAATTACCCTCTTTACTTCCTCACTAATTAATTTGATTCTAATCTTTACTTCCTCACTAATTTAATTAATTAATTGTAACCGTCCTTCAAGGTTTTAAAACGCGTCTGCTACGAAAAGGTTTCCACACCCTTATAAAGGTGTTTTGTTCTCCTCCCTAACCAATGTGGGATATCATAATCCACCCCCTTTAGGGCCCAGCGTCCTCGCTGCCACTTGTTTCTTTCTCCAATCGATGTGGGACCTTTACTAAATCTACCCCCTTCGGGGCCAGCATCCTTACTGGCACACTGCCCTCGTGTCTACCTCCCTTCGAGGAACAACCTCCTCGTTGGCATATTGTCCGGTGTCTGGCTCTGATACTATTTGGAACGGCCCAAGTCCACCGCTAGCAGATATTGTCCTTTTCGGGCTTCCTCTCAAGGCTTTAAAACACGTAAAGGTTTTCACACCCTTATCAAAGGTGTTTCGTTCTCCTCCCCAACCAATGTGGGATATCACAATTTGCAACGGCCCAAGCCCACCGTTAGCCGATATTGTTCTCCTTGGACTTTTCCTTTCAGACTTCTCATCAATTTTTAAAACGCGTCTACTAGTGAGAGGTTTCCAACCGACCTAGGATCTCACACTAATCCTCCATAATCAAATCTTATCTTATAGCTCGATCTTCTCTAATTTTGACGATTTTGAATGAACTTCTTACAGTTTATCAGCCAGATGGGATGCCACCAATTTCATCCACAAGCAAGCCCATCTCCAACAGGTGGAGAATTCTGCTTCCAGATGGCTCCTATGGCATCTACCCAAGCCCACGACCACTGCAAACTCACGAAATCGAGGACGTCGTCGAGCATTACCGACAGGCTGCCTTGAACGCCATCCGAGCAGGTTATTATTAGTGTAACAACTCTAAATTTCTACATATTCATAGTCGCTACAACGTCTCAACCGCATCCCATCAGAACTCCGCAGTTAAACGTGTTTGACCGAGATTTGTAGTAAGTTGGATGACCACTTGGAAAGTTCTCGTGTTACACCCGAGACGTTAATAGCGACTCTGAATACGTAGAAATTTAGGGTCATTACAATTAGCTTATCCTCTGCATGTTTATTTTTGTCGAGCATTACGAGGAACAATTTTGAGATAAATTTTGAACAGGGTTCGATGGGATTGAGATCCATTCAGCTCACGGTTACCTCCTGGACCAGTTCTTGAAGGATGGTATAAATGACAGAACCGACCAGTACGGAGGATGTCTCTCAAACAGGTCAAGATTCTTGTTGAAGGTAGTTCATGCCGTGGTTTCTGCTATAGGAGCATATAGAGTTGGTGTTAGAATTTCTCCGGCCATCGATCACCTCGACGCTATGGATTCCGATCCTCTCAAGCTTGGACTACACGTGATTGATCAACTTAACAAATTCCAACAGAAAATCAGTGGAAAGCTGAGTTATGTCCATATAACTCAGCCCCGGTACACGGCCTACGGCCAGACCGAGTCGGGCAGGCCTGGAAGTGAAGACGCGGAGGCTGAGTTCATGAGGAGTTTGAGAAGAGCTTATGAAGGAACGTTCATTTGCAGCGGCGGGTTCACTCGGAAATTGGGTATGCAAGCGATCGAGAACGGAGACGCAGACTTGGTGTCGTATGGTAGGCTGTTCATTGCGAACCCTGACTTGGCTATGAGATTTAAGCTGAATGCACCACTGAACAAGTATGTTAGGAAGACGTTCTATACACAAGATCCTGTTGTTGGCTACACAGACTATCCATTTCTGAATGATGCAAGTGCTGAAATTGGGCCACTTTCTCGCCTGTGAAGATATCTAGGAGATATTGTTCTCTTTGAGCCTTCTTAGGTAAGTTCTTATTTTAGCCCTCGTTTTTAATGATCAAAGCATCTTCATGATCAATAATGTAGAAAGTTATCGAGAACAAATGCTATTATTATTATTATTATTATTATGAACACCTCAGCCTTTTAAGTTATAAAATGGTTTCAAGTCATTTTTGTTCCCTTTCTCCTCACGGTTTTAAAACATATAAGTTTTAGGGAAAGTTGCTTGGAGATATCTAGGAGATATGGTTCTCTTTGAGCTTTTTCTTCCGGGCTTCTCTTCAAAAATTTAAACACGTCCACTAAATAGAGGTTTTCATAGGGTTCTCCAATCAATGTGGGATCTCACGATCCATCCCCTTGGGGGCCAGCGTCTTTGTTGGCACACCGCTCGGTGTCTTAACTCTAATACCATTTGTAACAGTCATGAATGAAGTTAAAAGTTTTAATTTTGAGGCTATACAAAGTCATGTATGCTGTGTTTGTAAGATGTAGTAAAAAGAGTATTTCTACTCTCCTTTAACCAAGTCTAAGTTTCTTTGCAATTCTACGTAGTTTAGATTGCATGTTTAGAATCATTCAAGCTTGACATGATCGATCTTGCTTGTGGAGTGATTCGAATCTCAAACAAGTGTTCTTTCCTTAAGATATTCGATCAACAAAATAATCTGAATCTTACTTCCCCGGTAGTGGTTTCTTATCATTTGGTATCAGGGTTTTCCCTTGAGTTGATTCCTTATCAACATGTTTCTCGATTCCACTCTTGAGAATCAACTCAGCTCTAATATCAACGGTGACAATCACACTTCTTTGAGACTCACAAAACGATTATGTGACACTTAATATCACCCTTGAGTAAGCCAACCAACTCAAATTTGGCTTGTCGGCCGCACAAATGAACTATCTCATAGTCTCTTCCCCATTTTTGGAAAATGATTTTAGAAAATGGAATTAGAGAAAGTTTTGGAAATAATTTTTAAGAAGTAAATGTTATACATTAGCAAAAAAATAAAGAAAATTTGACAATTAGTCGTGTCCTCCAATACTACATTATGATTTAAATTATTTTTTTACCGATATAGACTTCAAAAGGGGCAAGGAGTCACACACCGACACAATTATAAAAAAAACAAATAACTATGCTAATGAAAGACATACAGTGAAAGCAAAGTAAAAAGTTTGGAATGAACATGCAGCCATCGACAATAGGTCTTAAAAAAAACATGACCGTGACACTAACCACAACGTCTTGAAAATTTTAGTGAACTTACTCTATAAAGTGTTGCTAATAATTAGTGTTTACCGACAACATTTAGTCACGCCGCTAAAAAATGATCCCTAGATATGAAAAATGTACTTTACTTTTTGAGTTTTAGAAAAAATTATAAAGTACTTTCAAAATATATATTCTCGGTTCTTATAACTATTTTGTGGATCTTTACCAATATGCCCTTGTAAAATATATACTAAATTTCAAAGAAAAAACGAAGGTTATAAAATGCAATAACTAAAAACGAACATAACTTCGAGATGTTGTGATAAAGTCAATTAATAGTCGATACCCATTTACAAAACACCATCCTAAAGTCAATTATTCGCTTTGCACGAGTTAAAAACAAGGTATAACTTTCTCATCGTGATACAACGACTAATTTCAGTAAAGCTACTCGAATCTGGTAGAACTCTACTCGAACTCTTGATGCTTCGAATCATTTTGAAACTTAAACCGACACTTTTTTTTTTTCACGAACAAAACCCAACAAAAACGTAACGACAAGTTATCCAAATTTGAGATGATCGAATAGAAGCGGGTAAAAAGAGAGTAACCCAAAAGATAGGGAAGCTTGGTCGTCCACACAAATGTGTGCATGGGTTCAAATTGAAAGAAGAGGCAAGAAGATATACAATTGGCTGTTTGCAAATCCAGAGCTAGCTGTTATATTATGTCTTCTTTTGCCCTTCCATTATTTTCTACCTCATTTCCTTACTCATGTGACTATGTAATGGACCCACTTTGGCCTTTTCTCTCTTTTTCAATATCTTTTTGCCTTTTATTTATTTATTTTTTAATTATGTCTGGTTAGCTGTTCTTCGAGTAGATATTTACACTCACTTTTCTTGAAAGCCTATAAACGAGAATGAGATCATGAAATCGTTCGTGTAGCTAAATATACGTATGATTTTAGGGTTTAGATTAAATCAGGCTTATAATGAGGTTATCACGAGTTTCAGGGTTTCGTTGAGTCATTTGTTTTTGTCTTTCTGAACATAAAAACCCTAATTTTATCCTATGTTTCTTTGTTTTATTTTCTACTTAAACTTAGTTTATAACAATCTCTACATTTTCAAAATTAACACTTTTGGTCCCTGATATTTGAATTTAGTTTCTATTCCGTCTTTAAATTTTAAAAATTACATGTTTGACCTTCACTGTTTAGATTTAATTTTAATTGATTTATGTGTATATAAAATAAAAAAAATACATATCATCAAAGTCGAGATAGCATATATTAACTATCAAGTCATCATTTCATTAGGTCAATTAACGTTAATTTTAAAATTCAAAAACTAATTAGAAATCAAATTCAAACTTCGAGAACCAAATAAAAATAAATTTTAAATTTCAAAGATCAAAATATTAATTCTAAGAACTCGGGAACCAAATAGAAACTAAGCTAAAAATTTTGTATATTAAGAATTACGAATAACTCAAATGTGCCTCCAAAACTCGAGAATCAAATAGAAACACTCAAATTTAAGTAAGAAATATTCTCGAAGCGAAGTTTTTGAGTTAAAAAGAGATATTTTTTGTTCGAGATATTTTATTTTATCCCTTTCTTTGGTTTGGTTTGGTTTTGACACCATACAAAAAGCAACTTTTTGTTGTCTTTTCAATGTAAAATCAGACCCGAATCACATGCTTCACAGCTCACAAATTTTTGTCCAAAGCTTAAACCACACCCTTTGAATTATGCCACAAAATGGTGCATGGGAATGGATCATGTCTCATTACCCCATTGCCTTTGTTATCCTCTACTTCTATATAAATGGCCTCTCATTCCCCTACTTTGTTATCCATGGCTAACAAGATGATGCTTCCTCTTTTCCTCGCCTTCTCCGTCCTCGCCTCCTTTTCCCACGCTCTCGTCCAAGACTTCTGTGTCGCCGACCTCAAATCCCCCGACACGCCCTCTGGCTTCCCTTGCAAGAAGGCGTCGCTTGTTACTGAAAATGACTTTGCTTACTCCGGCCTCGGTGTTGCTGGTAATGTCGAACTATTGTTTTCTCTAATATCACGTACTTCGAGTTTAAGTTGATGAGTTATGATATATTATTGTAATTATAGGTAACACGTCAAATATCATTAAGGCGGCTGTGACTCCAGCCTTCACTGCTCAATTTCCCGGCGTGAATGGCCTCGGAATCTCATTGGCTCGCCTTGACCTAGCGGTTGGCGGTGTGATACCGTTCCACACCCACCCTGCTGCCTCCGAAGTTCTGCTCGTCGTCGAAGGCACAATTTGCGCCGGGTTTGTTTCGTCCGCGAATACCGTTTACTTCAAGACATTGAACAGAGGTGACATTATGGTATTCCCTCAAGGGCTGCTACATTTCCAAATAAACTCCGGCAAGGGCGGTGCTCTTGGATTTGTTAGCTTTAGTAGTGCCAACCCAGGGCTGCAAATTCTCGACTTCGCCTTGTTCGGTAACGAATTGCCGACTGATATCGTCGCGAAGACGACGTTCTTGGACCCTGCTACGATCAAAAAGCTTAAGGGCGTTCTGGGTGGAAGTGGTTAGATGAACTCGATAGAGAAAGGTCTCCTATTGATTTTTCTTAGAGAGTCATTATTAGTTGTTGGTGTGTCTTTGGCTGTGTCTTGTAGTTTTTTCCTTGTCGTCCACTAAATCGTTGTATCATGCATGGTGTCTGTATCATGTGTTTGGTAGTTTTAAGGTTGTAATAATCATCCATTGATGTTTTTTTTAATCCTAATTTAGAATAAAGAAAAACAAGAACTTTATGGTTCAACTTTCATGTTTGTTTCGACCGTGTTTGAGACTACTTGCAAAAAACATACGTCATTAGGGTCGTTCTTACGTCCAATAAAATTTATTTTTTTTATAATAATTGTTTCTTTTTTCTAGATTTTTATCAAATAAGGTAGATTATACAAATTACTCCCAATTTAAATTTAATATATCTAATGTCCCACATTAGTTGAGGAGAAGCCCGAAAGGAAAAACTCAAAGAAAATAATATATATTAAACAATTATTTTATAATAAATTTGATACCAGTTCTATAGACCGGATATTTGATACCTGAAAGAAGATAAGGATGGAACTTCCTCCATTCAAAACCAACCCATATTTTTGATGAGGCTATAGGCCATCTTATCTCTCCCAACTTCAAACCCTTCAATAATATTACCCTCTCCCCTTTCAAGATGATCCCACAGAGAGAGATAGAGTCAAGACCTCATGGAGCTTGAATCGATCCCTTGGGCTTACCCGAATACTTAATTATTTGATAAAAACTCCGAATCCGAATCTAAATCCAAGTTCAGGTTCATCGCTTGAATTTGAAGTCCTTTTCACTAAAGACCTCATCTAAAGAATCTCAATCGTTGTAGTCATCATTATCTTAAAGTCTATCCTAAAAGAAACCTGTCGTGCTTTCAAACTCTATAATCCTCACTATCCACATTAGCGATTTTGAAGTTGTCTTTAGCCAAACTTTAGTCATTTAAATTATTGGTTTGTTCGTGAAAGACCGTAGGGAATAGTTATTGAATAAGGTAAACCAAAGTTACAAAGATGGAAGGGATATGGACGCTAATGGCTACATTGCAAAGGAGATGCTGTTGAACAAAATGGTGAAAGGACACATTGATTACAGAAGCCTATTGCTCCATAGAAGCCGAGGCTTCAGGCACTGCACATCTGGTCGATGATGGTCCTAAGAACTGCCGCTGAGAGCTAAAGACTGGCCTGGGCCCTTCTCTACTGCAATGAAGATCGCTACTGATTGAGCCAATGGTCTGCAGCAGTTGAATGGATCCCTTAGTGGCATAGCCTCTCCCAGCCTTTGCCTCCCTCGTTGAGAGATTTGTGGATATGGGTCTGCTGAGGGCAATTTCTTCACTGGAACTTGTCCCAGATGCTTGCAGGCAGAAGCTGTAGTCGGCTATGATTCTCCGAAAATGCTTAACTGCTCGGTCGTCTCGATGCCCTGTGCTTATCGTCTTTCTGACGTTGGTGTCGTAGCACTTGTGTCTTCTGCTCCTGCATTGCAATCTTTAATATCAACCAGTGCTCCCTCCTCAGAAGGGAATTGTATCTTTACGATTACCTACAGATTCATCCAATTCTAATAATTTCTGCAAGGAAGAAGCTTTAAAGTTTGGAAGTGGTGTTATTAACTGGAATTGGAGATGTTCGTGACGAGTTTCATCCAAGAACATCGACCGCCCGGGGACAAAGTTTGAAGGAACTCATTTTAACCAATTTGTGTATGATTTATTTTTGTTTTGGATGCAGGAAATTGACCAATAAATCCATACAAACAAAATCAGAAACGTGCTTTAGATATTCTAGCAGTTCATAATCATTTGTTCAGAGATTTTTCACTACGCATTCACACTTGGCAAATTAGAGGTACTAAAAATCTGCATTTTTGGCTGATTTCTAAAGAGAGTTTGGACTTTCATTGAACAATGTCAAGTGGGTATGTATTTAACTCCTTTTCCCCATTTCCCATCTCTCTTTTTCCTTGAATCAATAGATATAAAGACTATTATAGAACAGGAGCCTAGAAAAGTTCATGGGATATAGCTATATATTTTCTGCTATGTGCTTCATAAATGAATTTGGAAATGGGAAGTCCATAATTACATCATGGTTGTCTTCGCTTTTCTGGCCATTCTCGACAAAGTTAGGCTAGTAATTAATGATTTTAAGTTGAGTTCATGGAAGATGCTAGTTTTCCCTAATGATTGGGACAATTATGGTGTGAGATCCCACGTTGGTTGGAGAGGGGAACGAAACATTCTTTATAAGGGTGTGAAAACCTCTCCCTAGCAAAGGCGTTTCAAAAACCTTGAGGAAAGCCTAAAGAAGACAATATTTGCGAGCGGTGGGCTAAGGCTGTAACAAAAACCCAAAAAGGACAGTATATGCTAGCGGTGAGCTTGGACGGTTACATATGGGTTTGTGGAGGTTAGCCACTCCACAGCAATTTTGCTTGCCAGTTCTAAGAATTTGCTTAGTCTTGACCTATCTTGGTGTCGAAAACTGACTATTGAGGCTCTAAAGTGGTCTAACTCTTTGGATGTTTTCAGGTGTGTTTTTCAGTCTCCAACCTTTCACTTGTGCAAGTTTTTAAAAAATTAAGAAGAAATTGATTGGTTGCTTTTGTCCCCTTTTTGTACTCGTGTATGAACTGAACTATGAGTGCAAGGGGCTTTTTTTGGCAGAAACATTGTAAAGAATATGTACGCTACAAGAACGGTAGAATATTACTTTTACACCCCAAATTTCATTGCACTCACCACTTTTTGTGAGTTCCAATGTCAGTACAAGTACCTTATGACTGAATATCAACACCAATATGCGTTGTTAAGCTTCCGTGTGTTAATACATAGTAGGTAAGTTTGTTCTTCCAACAATTGTGAGCTTGCTATTTCGACCACCTGAAAATTGGAAGGTGTGTATAAACTCCACGAAGTGAAGCATAACGCAACAAATATGAATGAGCTTTATATGCGTAAGTAGATGATTACCTCAAAGCCTATCTTTTCGTACAATACTCGTGCAGGTGTGTTGTTTCTATGTACATGCACGTATACCTGTTCGATACCTGTCACCAAAAATATTATCAGAAACCATATTAGCAAACATTGCATTTTCATATAGTTTGATTGAATTTTCATCTCTCTTTGGATTGTACCACTGGATTTGGCTGTTTCAACTGCAAACTTCAACATATTGCTAGCAACACCCTGACGACGTGCTGCTTTCGATACACATAAGTTTGAAACATATGCATATTTATTTGGTATCTTTTTGTTGATGCTGCATACATGGCTCTTCTCTCTTTCCTGTATATAAGGATCATTCCTTCCCATGGTTAGCCAAAGGGAAGAAAGGGAGATGAGAGCAAGTAGATAATAATAACGACATAAATTCGAGTTCAACCCCTGGAAAAGTCTCGCCGTGCATCAAATGCCGCAAGCTCATATCAAGAGTGGCTACGACGCTTTTAATCACCGTGCGTTTTATATGCTTCTGTTCCTTGCTTACCTGAGAAAGTTCATAATAGAAAACAAAGCCAATTCCACCAGCTTAATGAATATGGTTGGCTTGGTAAAATTTCACAGCTACAACTTTTTATAGCCAAAAGTTTCTTACCGTGACAATGCATGTGCATGACTGTCCAAGCCCTCTACATCTTCTTTTAATGGCATTGAACTCCTGCAACATTCATTGGATATATATATAGAAAGTAAGGGTATGAACCAATTCATCTTCAACCACTCAAGAAGATCAAACAAATCTAACCAATCCTACCTGTTCTGCAAATTTCCTTTTGAAGCTATCAACATATCTGTGTTAAAGCAGAGCTACAAATCAGTTGCATCCAACTCTTTTCACTTTCTTGAATAAACCATATCTACAATTTCCTTCGTACTATTCACAACTTATGAGCTATGAAATTTGAACATTTTTGGTATTATCAATAGCAGCTTGGTTTTCTTTTTGCTACCCCTTTTGATATCAAGTCCAATTTCTGTATAAATTCTCAGATGCTTAAAAGGATATCATTGAATATTTAAACTACCCTTATCAGATTTTGGTTTGTTCTTGTGTTTTAGAAGAAGATAAGGTGTGCACAAGCGACAAAGTTTCTTTCAATAAAATAAAACAAAGTTCATTTACCGTTCATTTTTTCGATTCTCCCAATGACTTTCAGCCCGAAGCCATGCCGCTGTCTACCACAAAATCAAGCACACAGACACCACCACTTATTTATGGTCCAAATTTTCAGAACGATTTTAAGGTTCTGAGATAGAAGATTTCTTCATCAAGCACAAAATCAAATGATTCAAATCACTTACCCACAATTCTTCATCAAGCACGGCCTCTCTGGCTACGAATTGACCGAATTCCAATCTTTTTTTGTGAACTAAATCTTGATCACCTGGCGGCGGCCGATTGAACCGTAATTCGTTTGGCGTCGATGGTTTCGACTTCGGTAGCAACAGTGGCGTTGAAATCTGAATAGAAATCTCTTCCTTCATCGTTTGAGGCGATTTAGAATCCATCTTCCTGATTCAAATTCAAAAAAATTGAAACCGTCATCAAAACAACATCACATCCCATCACCGGCCCGTTCCCGCCGGAAATCAACTCACACGATTTTGTAATAATCATCGAGCAGAACAGATAAATAGGAACCTTATCCAATCAAATGAACGGCAGCGATGAAAACCAAATCATAAAGTTGAAAAAATCGGTACCAGAATCGAACGGAAGAAGAAGAATAGAATCGAACTTACATAGACCACAAGGCGACATTTCTATGAAATTTGAGGTCGTTCCGGTATCCATATCGGACGGATCCCAAAAACTCCGGCCTGTAAATCGAGATTGCCGACATTGAAACGGGAGCTTTCAGCTCACAAATTCAACCTCCAAACAGGACAGATAAAATACGGAGCCGGAACCGGAACGGGCAATAATAACAATCCCCCTTGTTCTTCAACCAAAAAATGTCGTCCGAACAACAAATTGAAGATATAGAAAAGCCTAAAACATCGATTTACAGAGAAGAGAAAACCAGAAAGAATACACGAAGATTCCCGTGTCGCCCTAACGCCGCGCCGGAACTTGGCGTTTGCAGCAGAAGAATCGGTCTTCTCCTCTTTTTCTGTTTTTTTTATTTCACCGATGTTTGTTTCTAATTTAATTTTTTCTTTACGTTTCCCTTGTACTTGTAAGTCAGGTTGTTCCACTCAGATCCCGCCACGTCTTAACAAGGACACCACGTGGCAGTATTTTGACGGCATTTGATCGGATAATCCGCGGCGTTTTCTACGTATTTTATCCAAAAATCTAAATAATTTAGTGGGCCCCAGTTTTCTGTCTTTAATAGTAATAATAATAAATTTTAAAAAATGTAAAACTGCCTCAACAGTTGGAGCTCTAGTCACCGCCCTAAAAACCTTACTGCAAATAAATTATAATTAGAGGTCAAATTTTGTCTACGGATAAGTCTAAAAATCATCCGACAAATATATGATAGTTTTAATGCCAACTTTATCCTTCCTATTTTTCTTTATTTGGTCTTTACATTTAAATATATTTTACTTATTTTTCTCATTCCATTCTAATTTCATGTAATTAATAGAAATATTTCAATTTCAAGCCCGTGTTAACTTCTTTTTACAAAAAGCTAACTTTTGTCGGGTATTTTGATTTGAAGAACCGAGCTACAAACTTAAAAATAGAGGTCTTCTTTCGTTTTTCAACGGTGAAGTACCGAAACAACTTCCACCAAATAGTCGTCCCTTCGTCTCATTTTACCGCCGACAGAACAGGTATGGAAAGGCTATAAATAATAACAAAAAACAAACATAACCACAAACTTTTTACGTTCTAATTTCAAAATTTTGAATAGAAAATGGATGCAGAAGTCATTTCCTCAATAAAAATGTATCATAGCGGGGATTATGAGTACTAAATTAAAATTAAACATAAATTAGAAATTAGAAGGATAATCAAATGTGAATTGACGAAAAGGCCCTTTTATTTAAAGAGAGAGAAAAAAAGGAAGCAAAAGGCTCAATTATTGTAAGATCGAATATAGAAGTACAATGAATCCATTTGCTTTGTGGATTATACCAGCAGCGATTATGGCAGTTTTAAATAGCAGCCCATAATAATTATTATTATAATAATAATTAAATTAAATTATTATGTGTAAGTCTAATCCACAAATTCCTATTACTTTTTATTGATTTTTTTAATTAAATTATAAAATTATTATTTTTGTATTTAGTTCAAGAAATTTAAAATATCAAATAGATCTCAGGAAGGACCAAAAAAATTATATTAATTTTTACAGTATTGTTTTTTTATTTTTTTTATGAATTACTTAACCTAAATAAATGTGATTTACATGAACAATTATTTAAGTTGCATGTTCAAATAAACTACAAAAACATGAGTATTTGCTGGCTTCTAGTTCCTCCAAAATCTAGAGCAATTTTGGATGAAAACTTTGTTCTTCCATTTTCATCTTTTAGAAGCTTTGAATTATACCGCTGCTATGCTTTTCATCTTCTCAAGTTCAAAAATGGGTGATCTGAGAGTTAACCGGTAGATCTCACATCGGTTGAAAAGGGAAATGAAATATTCTTTATAAGGGTGTAGAAATCGCTCCCTAACAGATTTGTTTTGAAACCGTGAAACTAATGATGATACACAATAGGCCAAAGCGGACAACACCTAATAGCGTTGGGTCATCACTGTGTGTCCTTCCAACCTTCATGAGTTCAAGTTAAACAACAATTCACCGGTACCTACAGCCCTGTCGAATTCAACCAAACATGTTAGCTAGCCTCCATTTCCAACCAGTGGCGTGCATCTGAAAATTACGTCAAATACAAACATGTACTTGTATTTTGAGACACATACGATAGAATTTGATATCATTACATGGAATCTCTCCAAAATTGACTCTTTGATCAATGATTTATCGGCCACTATCCGACACATAATCCAAAGAAAGAGACGCATCTATTCTCGAATCACCTACAAATTGAAAAAAACTCTTTACAGACTGAAGCAAGTCCCGAGAACATGGAATGAAAGAACAGATGCATACTTCATGCAAGAAGAATTTGTGAAATGTCTTATGAACCTTATGTGCAAAGGAGAACTCACGCGGAGATCCCAATGTTACATACAGTGGCTCTAGTTAAGTGGCTCTAGTTAAGGATGCCAACACTTTCTTCCTTTTCGGTAACACAATGGAGTGTAGGTGATCATATATAATATCCTTTAAGCTATGATATACGAGGGCCTCTGGCTTTGTTGCTAAAAGATACCATTTTGGTTGGCTGGGTTAGAAGCTTTGTACCTGAAGATTTAGAAATCTAGTTACACGAACATTGGATAAAAGACGTATGTCTTGTCGGATTGGCTCGTAGATAATTTCCAATGCTCGTTCGGATGTAATGCCTTCAGCACAAGCTTGGCTTCATGTTCATTACATGGAGCATTATAGAACTGAACCAAATAGTAAATGCAAATCCATTCAATGTAAAGAGTATATACATTGACACAAACTGAGCTAGTGAAAATCAGGAGTGTATTACCCTGTTTCATATACTACAATCTATTCTTTCAAGAATGGCACACGAACCACAAATGCTTGCAATAACATCGAGAAAACTTAACCATAGATAAATGTGAATACAACCTCCGAGAGATACAACAGCTAAACTGTAACGGCCCAAAACCACCGTTAGCAGATATTGTTCTCTTTGGACTTTCTCTTTCGAGCTTCCCCTCAAGGTTTTTAAAACGCGTATGCTAGGGAGAGATTTACATACCCTTATAAAGAATGTTTCGTTCTCCTCTTCAACCAAGGTGGGATCTCACAATCCACCCCCTTTGGGGCCCAGTGTCCTCGCTGGCACTTGTTCCCTTCTCCAATCGATGTGGAACTCCCAATCCACCCCCTTCGGGGACCAGCGTCCTTGCTGACACACCGCCTCGTGTCCACCCCCTTCGGGTCTCAACCTCCTCGTTGGTACATTACTTGGTATCTGGCTCTGATACCATTTGTAATAGTCCAAGCCCACCTCTTTGTACTTTTCCTTTCGGGCTTCCCCTTAAGGTTTTTAAAACGCGTCTGCTAGAGAGAGATTTCCACACCTTTATAAAGAATGTTTCGTTCTCTTCCCCAACCGATGTGGGATCTCACATAAACTCTATATTCTAACGCTCAAATCCGCACTCGACTCCAAAACAAACCGATAGTTGAATGCCGTGCACGGTGCACCTTTACTAGTTAGCAACGACATCACTTTCAAACATGTACAACCAACCAAGATGTTACACTCACACCAGATGCTAAAAAAACTACAAGATTTGCAGGCACGCAAGGAATAATTGAAGCCCTACAAATTTAACTTAGTATCAGCCAGCGCCAGTGAACTTTTCATTTTTCTTTAGCTTCACAGTTACAAAGGAAATATCAACTTCCTCAGTTCATTCTAGGTGTCTAAGCATCACCAATGTTCAGCAAAAATCTATTCAAACCACAGATTGATATGACTGATATGGATAATTGACATATTCTATAGACCTTATAAAGCTACAATGTCATCAAATAAATTACAGCAAAGCCTTAAATTACATGCAGTTCATAGAAGCAAGAAATACCTAATAAAAACTTGGCAACATTTATATCCACCAAAGCCATAATTAGCAGTTCATGCATATCTTGAAATCATCTGAACTGTGAAACATAGATCATAATTTGAAGGCGACTTACAATGCCGAGGGCATCAAATTGATGCTGCGAAGATCTTCCCAAGAAGTGGTTCCTCGCGACTTGATCCGGAATCCATAGCGAAGCAATTGGCACTGCAAATTAAACCTAAATCAACGAAACCTGAAACTCCAGTTCTCTCCACATCTAAATTTTAGCAAAATCCGGCCTCCAAAACCCCTTCAAATCCAGAGAAATTAAGGTCGTAGGCATAGATGAAGTGAGAGGCGCAAAAGCTCGACCAAAATGACGCGGGAATTTGGTGCTAATTTGGATTTGTTTGAAATTTAGATTATATAATACAAATTCTCAAGACTTTTTGTAATTTAAGAATTATGAACACAAAATTGAAATTTAAACTTTATATTTACTAAATTAATTAATTTTAAAAAAATTTAAGTTATTAGCGACCAATTAAAAAACCGAGAGACATAAAATTAAAAATGTTCACATTTATAAATTACAAAATTCAAAATTTAAGGATAAACTTATAATTATTTTAATTTTTAGTAAAACCAGAAATATGTAGTTTCAGGAGTTTATTTATATTTTATATTAATCATGACCTTTTTCATAAATTTGATAAAATTATGGTTTAACGTTTTTTTTTAATAAATCCGTGCGATTATAAATTTAAGATTTTCTATACAAAAAAATACTCTCTTAACAAACGTATTTTCTGAGGAGGTTTTTTCGTGTAAACGCTCTGAACTTGAAATTACTGGTTTCGCTTGGTGGGCCGAGAATACCCGACTTATCAATTTATCCGATAAATTATTGGGGGCTCATGTAGCCCATGTCAGATTAATTGTCTTCTGGGCCAGAGCAATAAATCTATTCAAAGTGGCTCATTTTGTTTGCGGGACGAATAACGAGTTGAATCAAATATCATGTAAATAAAGAGTTAATATTTTCTTTTTATACATATTTTTTTAATTTGTTACATAATATCGAGATAGACGGATATCACATTTATTTTTATTTTTTTTTTTGTTTTTATATGTGATTTTTAGTTATTTTTTTATATATTTACAAATAAGACAATCATAATTAGTTTTTTTTTTTAATAAAAAAAATGTCATTTAGTTTGATCTATTAAAAGAATATATCTTAAAATAAATTTCATAATATTATTTTGTTAATTCAAATAATTATAAATTTTATTATTATTTTGATATTATCTTTAATAATTTAAAAAAATCTAAAATCATATATTTTGTTTTCAAAATTTAAGATAAAATATCATTCGAAATATGTTTTTAATGAAATAAAAATAAAATATTTATTTTTTACTTCGAATCTGTCTCCATTATTCGACCAACTAAATTTATTTAATTAAATATAGTAGCGAAACTCTTAAATTTTGATTCAAATTACATTTATATTAACACTTA
Organism: Cucurbita ficifolia; assembly: GCA_033971965.1. Taxonomy (NCBI): domain Eukaryota; kingdom Viridiplantae; phylum Streptophyta; class Magnoliopsida; order Cucurbitales; family Cucurbitaceae; genus Cucurbita; species Cucurbita ficifolia. The sequence goes on from CM066972.1 coordinate 3,615,794, forward strand.
TCTTTAAAAAAATAATATATAAAAAAACAGAAAAAGAAAAAAACAAAATCAAATCAAATAATATTTTCTCAATATTTTATTTAGTAATATAAGTCTTAAGTATTTTTTTTTTCAAAAATAGAACCTATCAAAACAAAGGAGGGATTTTTATTTTATTTTATATTATTATTATTTTTATTATTTTTATGATATGCTCTATCACTTTCTATATTTGAAAATACAACTCAAACTGACCTACGTCGAGATCGAGGCAGAGACGGGACTAGGGGCGGTTTTGGAATAAACTTTCGAGCCCATATATGTTTTCCATTGATAGTATACTTCATTTTCGGCTGTCCTTTAAGAACGTCGTCTATAGTAGCGGCTGACCGAAACACTATACGAGCAAAGAGTGCTTGTTCCTTCTGTTCTACTTCTTGCATTTGAAACATTTCTATGCATTCGCCATAGTTCATGGTGAAAAATTCTCGAACCTCCCTCTCATTCACCGGATAGCCTTTGGAAAACGTTACAAAAATTGCTCTGTCATCTGGCGGTACCTTAATAAATAAGAAAACGTTAAATTAATAAAAATATTTCTAAACTTTTTTATTCATAAAAATATAAATAAAACACACCCAATCTCCACTATCAACGGCTATATCAAGAAAGGGACAAGAAGGCGGCTGAGACGGTAACGGGGTACCGGCGGCGGCCGCCGCCGTGAGTTGCCGTTGATTAATGGCTGTGATCATAATATCTTTCATAGCTCTAAAACAGACATCATTCTGAACTTTAGCCACCCCTTCAACAGCCGCCTTCCGGTTAGCATAGAGAATCTGAAGAGAAATTTCCTTGGTCATGAAATTTTGTGTGAGAGGAATATTATTGCTGTGGTCATCGGAGGACGGCGGTGGGTGGTCGGAGGCAATGCAGGCGAGAGCGGCGACGGCTTCCTTGGCAAGGTCGTTGATAAAATCGAGTGGCAACAGGAGCATTCGGTAAACGGTGTTGCGAAAACCGGCTCGTTCGAGCCATAGCCAAAACGCCATTATTTGCAGAGCTTCAATGGGGTCTCTGCCAATGTTGATGGTGAGTATGGTGTAGAGTTGTCTGTCGATTTTGTGGAATAAATTGAATTCCTCTTGAGAGATGAACGTGGAAGAAGGAGGAGAAAAAATTGAAGTTGAGGTTAAAGGATATGCCATTTATTTCTATTCCAATTTCAAGTTCACGTTTTTATTTACATTCTTATAGAAACATAAACAAATAAAAATAAAATAAAATTTTAAATATTCAGATTACATTTATATTATCTAATTCTGGACGTCGTAAATTCATTGAAAATAGCGAGCATGAATCTAAAGGATGATCCAACAAACTGCACGACACGAGTAGGAATCGAATCGAGCATGCCCTTTTGGAACCTAAAGGATGACCCAGAAACTTCATTTATACATATCGGGGCTTTTGGTAACCTAGTTCTTCGTCAGGGTAGCCTATAGTTGCAAGCTAGAACTGCCATAGCTTATGGCTAGAGTCATGGGAGGCTGAGAACAAATAACGAGCGCAAGAATACTAATTTCGAATCAGCTTTTTGTTCTTCTCGAATCAAGAATACTAACTCGTAATCTGAGTAACGAAAACCCTGTTTCAATATAACTTTTCTTCGTATATTTTGAAGCTACAACTATATGGAATTAGAGCGAGCAGATCCAAATATGGCATAGAAATGAAGTTACTAGGGTTAGGGTTTTGTTCTTATCAATTGGAATGCAAAAGGGTTTGATGATTTGAATGGCAAATTATGGTGTCATTTGATGTCATTTTAAGTAAGGTTAGGCTTTTATAGTAATGTTTAATAAATGTCCAAAAGAATTGGTTGAGATATAATTGAAGGGTTTTTGGGGGTTTCTCAAAGTTACCCAAATAAAATATAAAACCCAAGAGCCTATGACTACACCATGTGATATGGGTGTGTTCATTAAGGTAAGGATGAGCCAAAAAGAACAAAGGACTGAGCCCTACAAATGGTCATAAGTTGAAGGCTATACTAAGAGGGCTCATAAAAGTCTTCGTTCTCGTAATTTTCCTCGTTTTTAAAATGATTCTACTAGGGAGAGGATCTCACAATTTGGGAGAAGTCTCTTTGGGTTTCCTCTCGTTTTTAAACGCTCCTGCTCTGTATAGGTCTCTAAGCTTTTATAAGGAATATTTATCTCACGAACCACCCATAACACTTCAGTTAGGTAGAGGTTTCGATCCTTTTGTAATGAATATTTTGTTCTCTTCTCCGACCAATGTGGGATCTCACAATCCACTCCAGGGGTCTAACGTCCTCTCTGACACACCTCGGTGTAGAGCTCTAATACCATTTGTAACCGTTCAAGCTCACCGCCAATATTAAAATCTAAATTGAAAACTCTAAATTTTAATTTTATGTGTTAAACAAAACTCTCTCTCTCTATTATTATTATTTTTTTTTTAAGTTTAATAATTAAATTTATAATTTTTAAAATTGAGAGATATTAGGAGGGAGGAAGTGTTTTTTAACCGCTGTAAATTACATTTTACTGTAGCCTCCAGATTCGCTAATGAGTTTAGGGCTCGGATATATAATGGGGCGTAAAGGCCGAAAACTATGGGCTTGGGCTCACATCATACCAATGGGTTCTTTAAGCCCACAGCGATTGACTGTCTTCCTCAGGTGTGTTGCCCGAGCTCAGTTCTGTGCTTTTGAGTTGCACAAAGCCGCCACTGAACGGCGAACAGCGAATATCACGTCCAGAAATGGCCGCCGGAAATAGAATCGAAGCTTATGAGGATTTCGTTGAAGTCCATGGTTTGCTCCTCGCCGCCTCCGGACTTCCTCAATCTTTACACCGTCAACTGTTTCAGAAACTGACTTCGGAGACCTTTGACGGTGGCGCTCACTTTCAAGTCGAACCGTTCGAGGATGGACGCTGTAGACGGCTCGTCCTCTCCTCAGACTTCATGGCCAAGGAATCGCACGTGTTCCTCGTCGACCATGCCTGGACTTTCCGTCTCTCCGACGCTTACAATCAGGTGATATTCTTGTACTTGATTTGTTACTTCATTTCGAAGGTTACTGAAGTGAGTTACTCTTGTTAACTTGGGGAATGGTTGCGTGCGGACAGTTGCTGGAAGTGCCAGGATTGGCCGAGAGAATGGCGTCCTTGATGTGTGTAGATGTTGACATGAATTTGGATGAGGACGCGAAAGAGGAAGAAGTAGATCAACAGAGTGTTTGGGAACTATTGGAGAGTGAAATACATGGCGCGAAAGAAAAAGGAAATGACTCTGTGAGATGGTTGGAGCTTGAGGATCTTCAAATTGATGATGATACACTCTTGTCCCTCGATTTGCCAACTAAGTTTCCGGTATTTCTGTCAGTTGAGAAAAAAATTTGACGTAAAATGTTATCATCGAAAACTGATATAAACTCAATGTTGCGTTGATTATAATTGCATTGCTTATAATTTTCCTGTTAATATTAAAAGGTAGAGTATGTAATCAAAATTTTGATGTTAGCATTTTCAGGAGAATGTATTTTGATATAGCATTCTGAATATTTCAACAAATTTTCAGTAATATTAGAAATAGAAATCTCTCTTAATATAACTTTCTAGTTTCTGATTTCGTAGCTAAGGACATTTTCATATACTAGTTTTAAAAGTGCATTTTGTTTCTTCTGATTTAGGATTTACTGGCACTTAGCTTGACTGGAAACAAGCTTAGTAATGTGGATGTGGTTGCTCAGGAGGTTGCTAAATTTAAACATCTTAGAGCACTTTGGTTGAACAATAATCCTGCTGCAGAAAACTGGTATGTATGGTAGTCCAGTGGTGTCTTCATGCTTAAATTAATGAGTGCATTTCAGAAGTGTTCTGAAAGCTTCCTTTACAGTGATGAGAACCTGCAGCAGAAAGTTCTTGATGGATCTCCAAATTTGGAAATCTACAACTCACGATTTACTCATAACTTTTCTGAGTGGGCATTGGGCTTTTGTGGAGATATATATGAAAAGGATAATCCTGGAAGCATCTACCCAGCTGATCACTCATTGCAGGACGTTACTAGTCTAGACCTTTCACATAGATGTATTCACAATTTAAACAACAAGGTACGAATTCTGCAACTATTTTGGTTAGCGTGTTATTATCTTGAAGGAAATGGAAACTCCTAAGCACTGGCTTTGTTTTTCGTAAAAGGGATAGTATGGCATTGGCATTCGAATGTGTGTTATTATCTTGAAAGTTGGACGGATGGTTATGGCATTTGAATGTACAAGTTATGACCATTTGATGATCCTCTTAGTTATCCTTCTCAGGCCTTTTCACCTGTTGAGTTGCCATCTCTCTCGTACTTGAATCTTCGGGGAAATCCCTTGGAACAGAATTCAGTTGGTGACTTGTTGGAAATCCTGAAGGAATTTCCTTGCTTAAGTTCTCTGGAGGTATTTGTCAAAATTAGTCTATCTGCTACGGTATCCTGCTCTAAGAGTTTGTTTGTAAATAGCTATTAGTATCTGTATCGTTCTTATTTGGTTCTGCAGGTGGATATTCCTGGTCCTCTTGGAGAGAAGGCTGTAGACATTATTGAATCTCTCCCTAATCTGCATACTTTGAATAGCATTGACGTAGAAAAAATATTGAATTCTGGAAAGCATGTCATTGATTCAATGCTTCTGCCACGCCTCCCTGAGTGGACTCCTGAAGAGCCTCTCCCTGATCGAGTTATAAATGCAATGTGGCAATATTTGATGACATACAGACTAGCAGATGAGGAAAAGATTGATGAAACCTCTGTTTGGTATGTTGTTTATCAACTCGATTCAAGTTACTTTTCCACCTTTTCCAGCACGGGCATATTTTGATCTTTTTATCTGGAGCTCTTTGCAGGTACGTGATGGATGAGCTAGGTTCAGCTTTGCGGCATAGTGATGAACCAAATTTCAGAGTGGCTCCTTTCCTCTTCATGCCAGATGGAAAGCTAGCGTCAGCCATAAGGTTACTTTACTCCCTATTCTTTCCCTTCATTTTCTAAGCATGCTCAATGTATTATTGCGCCTTTGTGAAAATTTGATAATTTAATTTTTGTTTCCAGCTTCACTATATTATGGCCTATCCTCGATGTTCAGAAAGGTGACGAATGCACTCGTGATTATCTCTTTGGCATTGGGGAGGACAAACAACGGTCTGCTAGACTTACAGCTTGGTTTCATACTCCACAAAACTATTTTGTGCACGTACTTCCCTACTGATAAATCCCTCATCTTATTCATTTCCATATTAAAGCTGCGAGGGGACATTGCTAAGTTTGAATCTAATGTAGAGAAATTATTTCAGGAGTATGAGAAATACATCAGGAATCTGCAGTCAAAAGCGTTGGCTTCGCCCGTACCTCAACCCACATCAAACACTGAAGGACGGCATCAGATCAAAGGAGGCACTTTGCGTGTTTACACTGACAATCCTCAAGTTGAAGAATATTTAAACCGCCCTGAATTTATAATTAGTACGTACTGGAACTATTTTTATTATGTCAGAATACACTGGTTGTAACAGCTCAAGTCCACTGTTAGTAGATATTGTCATTTTTGGGTTTTGGGCTTCCCCTCAAGGTTTTTAAAACACGTCTACTAGGAGGAGGTTTCCACACCCTTATAAAGAATGCTTCGTTCTTCTCCCCAACCGATGTGGGATCTCACATTAGTATTTTGCTCTAATGTAGATTGAGCCAAAGTACTTCCGAAAAATCAATCACGTCAGGCATATGTGATTATTTAGATTTTTTTTCCCTTTCCATGATAAATTATAAGTCAGAAATCAAATTCAGTTTTGTTCTAAGAATTGTACTTCATTTAATACTTTGATCTTATGTTGATCTTTCTCTTAGATAGTTTTAAAAAAATTTGTGCAATTTATTTCATTCCAGCTAGCGATCCAAAAGAGGCAGATATTATATGGACAAGTATGCAGATTGATGAGGAAACAATGAAAGCTACTGGGATAACAGATCAGCAATATGTAAACCAATTTCCCTTTGAAGCTTGTCTTGTCATGAAACATCATTTGGCAGAGACTGTGGAGAAGGTAAACTATGGAAACTAACTCATATCTATATATATATATATACTTGGTTTTAAAACTTCACTTATTTCTTCCTTCTCTAGTGTTGGCAATACTTCTTATTTCTTTCTGCCCAAATGATGCTAAATCAAAGAATCTCACTTTTCCAACAGGCACATGGATGTCCCAATTGGTTGCAGCCTACATACAATCTCGAGACACATTTATCCCAACTTATTGGTGATTATCTTGTGCGTAAAAGAGATGGTTTAAATAATTTATGGATACTGAAACCTTGGAATATGGCACGGACGATAGATACTACAGTCACCGACAACCTATCCGCTATTATCCGTCTCATGGAAACTGGTCCTAAGATATGTCAAAAGTATATCGAGCATCCTGCTCTGTTTAATGGGAAGAAGTTTGATCTGCGTTATATTGTACTTGTACGCAGTATGAAGCCTTTGGAAATCTTCCTCGCAGATTCTTTTTGGGTAATTTGAATTCTTGTGGTTGTAAATTTCTTGAATGCCTCTGTTCATCTTTTTTGTTTTGTATAACTATGTTGAAGTCCATACTCAATTCCTTCCCCTTCTCCAGGTTCGATTGGCAAATAATCCATATTCCTTAGAGAAGCAGAGTCTTTTCGAGTACGAGACTCACTTTACGGTTATGGTATGTTCTAATCTCCATCGTTCGTGAATAATAGTAGTTTTATGTAGCAGTCGGTCTAGCTTACTCTAATTTTGGGTGCCCCAGAGAAATCAATTATGATGCTGTGTTATTTTTAGGCCACTTTTATAGACTCGAATGCTTTACTTGCAGAACTACCGCGGAAAATTAAATCATAAAAACATAGCCGACTTTGTCAAGGAATTTGAGCAAGAGCACAATGGTAAGCAAGCTTTGAATTTATCGACATCGACATTCTATCCTTTCACGTTCTATTAATGGTTCTCTTTCAATTAAGCTAAAGCTTTTTGTCCTGATGAGAATATTACAGTCAAGTGGTTGGATATCCATTCAAGAGTGAGAAGCATGATCCGGTCAGTTTTCGAGTCGGCTGCAGTGGTTCACCCTGAGATGCATAGTCCATTCTCTAGAGCCATGTATGGTCTGGATGTGATGCTTGATTCCTCTTTTCAACCAAAGCTATTGGAGGTTTGAACTAACTAACACCATCTGCTTTCATTATTTGAGATGCTTTTCATCATCTTTCAAATGACCATTTATGGCTTTTCGTGCTTTCGATTTGGTTACCAGTCTATTTCCTTCGATGTTTTCGAGCCAAATGTCTATGCTATTTTACCAATCGTGCAATTTTCATCCCCTTTGTTTAGGTGACCTACTGCCCTGATTGCACCAGAGCTTGCAAGTACGACGTCGAAAATGTTTTTGGAGATGGAATTATAAAAGGTCAAGAATTTTACAATGACGTATTTGGTTGCCTCTTCTTAAACGAAACTACGCATGCCACTCCATTGTAACTGAACCACAGCTCAATTTTGTAACAGTAAATACCGGAGGATTCTTTTTTTTTTCTTTTTTTCTTTTTTTTGGTTGAGGTTTGTATTATTAATTTTTTATGTCATGTTTTGTGTTGAAATTGGTATGCCAGATAGCTTCCATCATGTTTCAAAAATGAGTGTTTTCTTATATCATATAATGCCCCAATTGATTGATTGCTTGTATGACTAGAATCAGGACGCAAATATTACATCACCTCACTTATAAAATCAGCACATATTCTATTTCATCACCTCACTTGTGGAAAAGCAACACATTTTAATATTTTATCTTCTTTTTATTTTGGGTACTTGACAAATTGGTAAATTTGTTGGAAAGGAATAGTAATTGATTATCCAATAACATTGTAATAGATCATTCCTGATTTATGTAGTTTTACAATAAATTTCTAGTCGTGTTGTGGGGATCAAAGAAATTAAAATAAATCTAAAGGATCTTGAAAGAAAGAAAAAATGAGCCTTCATTCCTTTACAGCTGCTGCCTGCATTTGGTCAAATGCTGGAGGCCATAATGCAGGGGGAAAATCGGTCTAATCTGTCTGCTGCTCAATCAATATTCAATAGAATAAAATTTACCCTATGGAGAGGCCGGTTAGGCATCAACTCCCCTGCTGCTCTGATACTTTTTTAGTGTTGAAATCCTCCTTTGCAGTTCATTATTTGATAAACGTTCACCTTCGAGCGCTCTCTCGAGCTTTGGCGCAACGATAAAAGGTCATTACTTTAGCGAATTGAAGATAATATTTGTTCCATCAAATGAAGGTAGTAGAATAAGCAGTGATACCTTAGCAGCTCGTGTACTCCATTCTCCTAGAATAGCTCTCAGTCTTTCATTTTCTTCTACATACTATTCATGGATAGCAAGATGTTAAATTCACAGATAGAAGGTTTTGCCCATATGCAATGTGTGAGAGGACGTCGGGTTGGATGATGTTCAAATTAGTACCTGCTTGTTGGTGATGAGTAATTTCTGAATCTCGGTATCCCTCTCAGCTATCACAGATCGAGCAAGCCTAAGTTCTGATGTTACCTGATTCATCTGCAACATATAGTTCATATTGTTACGGAAAATTCTGATTGCGTGCGTAGTCAAAGTAATTTATGTGAGTTCCCACATTGGCTGGAGAGGGGAGCGAAGCATTCTTTACAAGGGTGTGAAAATCTCTCCCTAGTAAACGCGTTTTAAAAACCTTGAAGGGAAGCCCGAAAGGGAAAATCCAAATAAGACAATATCTGCTAGTGGTAGGCTTGGACCGTTACAAATGGTATTAGAGCCAAACACCAAGCCATGTGTCAGCAAGAATGCTGAGCCCCACAGGGGGGTGGACACCAGGCGACGTGTCAGCGAGGACATTGGGTCTCGAAGGGGGGTAGATTGTGAGATCCCACATCGATTGGAAGAGGGAAACAAGTGCTAGTGAGGACACTGGGCCTCGAAGTGAGATGGATTGTGAGATCCCACATCGATTGGAGAGGGAAACAAAACATTCTTTACAAGGGTGTAGAAACCTCTCTCTAGCAGACACGTTTCAAAAATCTTGAGGGAAAGTCCGAAAGGGAAAGCCTAAAAATGACAATATTAGTGGTGAACTTGTGTCATTAAACAACAATTTAAGCTGACAATATACTTCAAGGTCATGGAAGCACACCCACAGCAAACCAGCATAAGTTGGCCGAGTGATAAAAAACAGGACAGTAAAACCGAATATCTTTAAAAAAAAATATGAATTCAAATTACAGTGGTGGCCTACCTGTGATATTAAATAATACAAGTAGGATCCGACATCCCAAGAAAGTAGTCGAATGCACATAATTTGGACGTTATTAAAAATAAAATAAAAGCATAACCATAGTACTGTATGCAAGACATACCTCAGCTGAAAGTGTCCTCAATTCCTGATCACGAGCAGCTAGCATATGGGCAAGGTCAACCTGAAAAAGGAGCCACCGGTAACTACAGCCATTTTCATTCATATTACATTCCTTCACATATTCCTTCATCATTGACTATCATGTGAGAAAATTTTCATTTTCATATACTCTGATGAAGTAGATAACAAAACCAGGAGACTTCAAGATCAAACGACAATATTATCTAAAAACACATCCAACACTAACACTTCAAGATCAAACGATATTTATGTTGAATTTACTTTCTTTGTATTTATTATGAAATATTAAAAATATCAATATAGACATATTCTAAAAAGAAACATCTCTCCAACATGTTTGTGTCCTACTTCATTTAAGAAATTATCGTGTCGTCATGCTTGTGCTTGTGCTTGTGCTTCTTAGGCTCACACACATGAATGATATCTTACAAACCGGTACAAACTTTAGTTATACAAGTATTATACAGATAAAATCTAAAAAACATCAAATATCAGATTAACAATGATCACCTGGGGGGTGCTTCCATCGCTAGACCGTTCATATTTACTTAAGCACTCTTGCAACCGAAGAATCTGAGAGGTTCAGGAGCAAAGGTTACAGGCTACACATCTAATGGGTACTAAATATCTACTTTACCAATTGAATGAGCTCCTTCCAATAGGAACAGGGAGAAGAGCATGACGAAAGGAAGCGGCTGTGTGCCAAACCATCTTGAGGTAAGTATGTGTATAAGGTTACTATATACCTCCTCATTTAGAAAATGAAGGTTCTCTCGCTGATATTGCAACAGAGCCATTTGCTGATCAGAAAGTCGTCCAACATCATGATACCTGTTCCACCAAAGTCATCTGATGTTACCACTATTTTCATAGGAGAGATCATACTTCTTGTAATTAAACTTGGACATTAGAATATTGAAATTCAAGCAATTTTGAGCACTATACAATGTTTAGTCACTCAAACAGTAAACCTATACAGAAAACTTTTTTTCCTTGTAGCAGCAATCCTCCTCCTTTGCTTGCCATCAAATGGCTCAAATATCTAAGAAAATATGTCGTTTTTCATTCTTGAACCAAGCTTCATCCTAAGCTTTCTCATTGCAAGTCTAAATCTTGCCACTCTTTTAAAGACACTACTTCGCATTATAAAGACAAATTTAATACAAAGAATCAGGAAAAATTATGCATACTAGTTCAATATTTACAGAATTTAGAAAATGCAATCAAAGGGAATTTCTACTTCAATAACTACAACACAAATATATTGTTCATTATCCTTGAATCTTAGCCTTTTTTCATTTTTCATTCTTAGTTTCATCAAAGAACACTAAGATTTATTACTCTTGTCTGGAGAAAGAAATCATACGTTTATGTTATAAAAGACAATTTTATCAAAACAGACCAAGGAGAAGGTTTTTTATTTTTTTATTTTTTTCGGGAAATAGAGTAAGGAAAGATGTAGTAGAAAAATGTAACTTTCCAAAAAAACTCATAATCAATTAGAATCAAACAAGTATAGCGAAAATGTATTTGAGCAATTATTTTTAACACAGTGTCTACCTAGACTCTAGATACAGACTAAAGAGCAGCGTATTGTAATCAGTTTAATATAACCTTAGATCTTCCAAAGAAGTTGATTGCTGAAGTGGGGAATACAATGACTTCAAAACATCAGGGTGAGAATTTAATGAATTGTACTTTTGTACATAACCTGCATTGCACGCATGACAATATTAATCACATCAAATTTGTAAAAATTTCCATTTCATTATACCTTTTTCACGTTCAAGTTTGAAATTTACCAAACATTGATTTAATTCATATCACAGTTAGTTTTTTCTAAAAGCTGCAATTGATTGTTTTAAAACTTACAGCAATCCGAAACTAAGCCTACATACAATAACATGTTACTCTACAAATTACAAAATCACAGTTTCTATAATGAAAGGAACTTTCTGGCCTAAGAAAATGAGTAAAAAGTAACAAATAATTCAATAATAGAATCCATTATTTAAAAGAACAAATCAATTTCAGTCAATAAACGAACACACTATTGGTACCAATCAACTCCTGAAGAGATCCAATGAGTACATAAAACTTACTGATATATATGATCATAAACGATCCAGCACATACTGCTTCAATTAACATAATCATCCTGCAGATATAAAAGGGGCATCCAGCACAACAATTTGTCAGTAGTGTACAGCTAGCTAAAGATGGGGACATGGATTAAGTATGTAAACTAAGGAGAAGCTTCTAATTATACGATCAATATGCAACAAAATGAGAAATAATATGCAGGTTGGGTATCTAGAGTTCCTAATGCACCCGACAAAAAATGGAAAATTAAGGTAGGACATTTGCAATTACAGTCAGAATATGATAATAATGGAACATCCATGGTTGTAATAAAACCCAGAAAATATAAATAGAACATCTTTGGGTGATCAGATACATGGTCTTAATAAGAAGATATCGCCATGGGAAGGTGACGATGAACAGAATGAGGGAAGAATGAGACAAAGTAAAAACAGTTAACTGGAAAAACTACTAGACAACATTCACATGTATAACCTCACTACCTCAGAATTAGGGGAATCGAAAGTGCACTGATTTGAGGTTCCCAAACCATGACGAGTAAAAGGGCAGCAGTTCCTGATATCGAACAATTATTTAAAATCGTTATCCACCATCATCGAAAAATGTAAAACAGGTAAAAAGGCTTCATTGCCATGTGGCATTTAGCAACACCACAAAAATGTGAAGATTTTTAAAGACCGAGTCAGCACAGCTATCTAACATACCATATGCAGTAACTGCGAAAGGTAGACGAACAATATGCTTTAACTTCTGGCTAAAGCTATAATAACCCTACAAATGAGAAAGAAAGAAAAAATCCATTCAATTGCATTGTAAACCACAGAACATGAAATGAAACACCAGATTGACCAAAAGACAGGCTTCCTTCAAGAAAACATATTGCAACAGAAATAACTAATCTAGCAGATTGCGAACGTTCAACCAACAGCAAACGGAGTCATCACTAAGGAAAACATTTTCTCTTCATCACCAATATCAATCAATAGTACTTTTAGTTCATATTGCAACTTCAATCTTTGAAACCTTCAACCTCTTCAAATTTGCAAAGGAAAGAGGAAGCAAAACAAAATTCTTCATTGATAAATGTAAGTACCTGCAAACGAATTTTATGAACTTGGTATACTAGATACTGCTGAAAGATACCTGAAATAGTAAACCGCAGTTTAATTTCTAAACAAGCACAAAGTTTCATAATCATATCTCTTCAGTTGAATTATTCAGCAAAAAAAATTATATGTCAAGATGTTGTGTTAAAATGGTCGGTTCAACAGCTCGAATTCCTAAGAATGAACTAAATAGAAACTTTTAGCCTTGCAATGACGAAAAGTAAACTGACTACATGAATGACAGAAAATAAAATTGTCCACTACCTTGCATATCACTTTGTCAGAAAATAGTTAGTTTTAGTTTATCCGAGTAAGTATATAGATCTGGACTTTATTAGAATACCTGTGAGCATCAACAGAACAACATCACAACTGCAGAGCAACGGTTCAACCAAGTGCTTTATAGGATGAAAAATCCATGGCGCTCCAATAGCCAAAGCAGCATAGCCAACCTAAATTGGGGGAGAAACGCAATCATTTCAACCTTTTCAAACAAAGTAATACAGTAAGCCAGCCAATTCAAGAACTATCAAACTTTTCCTAACTAGAATTACAAATGGATTTTGGTTCATTTAGATGGAGATTATACTTGCCAAAACAAGACAATAAATTATGCTCCCAATTGTTCTTGCAGGCTTCCGATGACCAAATAACGGGGCCTCATGCAGTATATCAAGAAACCTGTGTCCAATGAAGGAACTATCAACACCGAAGGAAGATAGACAGTAAAAAAACATTCAGGCGAGTCGATTCAACATTCAACAGTCGGATTCGTACTGAAATCAAGAAGAAGACTACAGAGGAATAACTAAAATTGAAATTTCCAAAAACATAGAAATAGCGAAGGCTGAATTCAAACAATCGGACGCTTGAAATAAACGGAATAAATGCAATCAAACGCTTGAAATTTATGGAAAATTTTACATCGCGTTGTCTTGAGATGATGTTGCGCGCGAAGAGGCGTGCCTCTCCGCTGCCATGTTTGGAATGTAGATGCTTAAACGGAGATGGAAGAAGAATTGGACACGGAATTGCGCAGCGGAAGCTTTTCGTTACCGCCAATTTTGCTTCTCCGATTTCGATGATCGGTGATTTTTCCGGAGAGGAGAGAGAGATTGATTCTTCTGCAACAAATTTCAGCATAGGAATCTTTTGGTCGTAACGGAATGAGTACGAGATGAGTTAATATTCTTACCGCCAACTCATGGGTTGAAATGTCAAGATCGATTAATATTCTTCACAACATTATTAATAATTTTTACATAAAAATTACTTACGTTCTAAAAGCATTTATCCTCAATCTCAAAAGATCAGAGTATATATATATATATATATATATACACACATATATATATATACACACATCTATATATATACACACGCACATTTATAATGTTCTCACAAACCATATAAAGTTACAATTAGCATGCCCCAACACAAAATGTAAAGAAGAACGTATTCAAAAAAGATATTCAAATTTTGATCTTTCGTTGGAGATAATCTTACAATCAACGTGACACTTTAGTTGCTCGTTTTTTATGTCTATCATTCTTAAAAAATTGTGTCAACCACAAAAATTTTGAACTCGAAATATATAAATAATTGTACAATAAAAGAAAGAAAATTCGAAAGAATTGTCAAATCCAAAAGCGATTTAGAAACATCTTTTTTTAGGGCGACGAGTTGAATATCTATATAATACTTATCGATTATTAATAAATTGATGTATATCATTAAAATCGGCATTCCCTAACACTTACTTTCTTTCTTTTTTTTTCTTCATTAAAGTTTCTCTCTAAATTTTTTATCATTAGTTCTCTCGGTATGACTTTTATCTAACGCCTTCTAAAATCTCAAATATAATATTCTTTTCAGTAATTTGATGATTCTTCAAAATAAACATTAAATCTATAAAAAAAAGAATTGAAAGAAAATAAGTTTATTTGTAATGAAAGGTTCTAAGTTCTAAACAGTGCCACATAATAGAGAAATTAATACCCTGAAGAGAGCTACCACTGGCAGTACCTTATGAAGACAAATCCAAGAACCACTGAATATGCAAATTTACAAGAGCTTCTCAATCTTATAACCAATACATTATAATATCACAGTCTGTATTAAATAATAACTCCATGACTTGGGAACTTTAATTTGCAGACTCAGCCACCATAGCCATACCTTAATATCGCGGTAAGAAGCTTTGCCGTTCTCGAACTCTAAGCGACAATGGGGTATGAAGCACAAGTTGCAACACCTGAAAAGCCCAAATATTTTTATCAATACAGGAAGCCATGAAGAACACTTGGCCACTATTTGTTTGGTTTCCTGTTACCATCTCATTGTTATAATAACCAGAAATTATTTAATATAATTGGTAATGTGATTGTGTTTAGATAACCAAATCAGAATCAGCAGAAAGAAGATGGTCGCAATGAAGTTGATAAGATTACCGTCGTCGTTGAATTAATAGAGACTGTCAAATGTACCTTAAATTTATATCCAATGGTTATTAAAGGATAAATTGATTTGAGTTTAAATCTAAGACTATATTAGAGAGTAGATACATTGTGGCAGCCTCGTTAAATAATTTTTCCTATCGAACAAATTTTGAACTCTAGTAGCGTATGAAGAAAACTTACCACACATGTTCTTGCCCATCTCCATCTTGAAGTAGCCATTGTCACCCCACTTTTGTCCCCATGAGTTCTTTATAAGCCAGTATGGGACACCATCTTCAACCCCATAACCAACTGCAAGCACGGCGTGGTTTACATCCTGCAAGTTGAAACCAGAAACTGTCAGACGTGATCTTATCACGTTACCATGCCACTGCTGGCTGACTGAAGATGATGACATTCATGTCAACTTTTTACAGGGCCAACAAAATAGTTAATGCTAACCTGAGGAGAACTGCCGCATGAGTTACTGGTGTAAACTCCTTTGGAATATAAGCGAAAACCATTCACCACTTGAAATGCTACGCTTACTGGTCGAACAAAAGCAACTGCATGCTTCAGTTCATCTTCAGCGCCCTACATATATAGCCACCAACAATTAGAAAACGATTGTAACACGGTTTTTTGAGTTAGAAGTTAATTAAGCTTGTGCCAACTCTGCCCAGAGGAACTTTGTAACAGTCAAGCCCCACCGCTAGCAGATATTTCTCTTTGCGCTCCCCCTCTTGAGTTTCTCCTCAAGGTTTTGAAAACACTTATGCTAAGGAGAGGTTTACACACCCTTATAAAGTGTTTCGTTCTCCTCCCCAACCGATATGAGATCTCACAATCCACCCCCTTCAGGGCCCAGCGTCCTCACTAGCACTCATTCCCTTCTCCAATCGATGTGGGCCCCCAATCCACCCCTTTTGGAGTCCAGCGTCTTTGTTAGCACACCACCTCATGTCCACCACCCCCTTCGGGGCTCAGCCTCCTCGCTAGCACATCGTCTGATGTCTGGCTCTGATATCATCTGTAACAGCTCACGCCCACCCCTAGCAGATATTGTCCTCTTTGGGTTTTCCCTCTTGGGCTTCCCCTCAAGGTTTGTAAACGCGTCTGCTAGAGAGAGGTTTTCACACATTCTCCTCCCAACCCAATGTGGGATGTCACAAACTTAGTTAGAAGGAAAAATAAAGGGAATTGGTCCTCGCACTTACAAGAGTGATGTTCACAGAATCGATGACTTTGACTCCAACATTCTCAGACATGTATTTGCACTCGCCGTTCTTTGCAGTGTAAGGATATGAGGCTTCAGTGGCAAGGCCACCATTGTACTTGATGTATTCAAAAGCTTGGGAAGGCAGTCCACCATTACAGCCAAAGTTGTTAAAAGCTCCTGCACAGTCCACCAGCTGCTGCTCGGACAGGGAGATTCCCTCTCCATGTACTTGCTTATAGGCCGCTTCAAGAGCTCCAGTTGTACTGCAACGGCAAAACAAAAGAAATTTTTTGAACCTTATCGCTATATTTCTGTCATCGACCAAGTGGAAAGGATAAAGCTAACCTGAATGTCCAGCAAGAACCACAGTGACCTTGATCTTTAACAGGGCTGACAATGCTATCATTTCTCCAATCTTTCTGCATAGCGGACGTGGAGAGGATGTAAACAAAGTCTCAGCATAAAAAAATTGTTTGAATACGTGTACTTCTAAACTAAGATAGACCCGATTCTCAATATGCGGTTGGTGGCAAACCGTAACTTTCTTAAATAAGTATCATAGTTTCATCTGATCAATTGTATGCATTGAAATTAGAGTGTTCCATAGTAGCTCATGCTTGGACAAAAAGATTGGCCTTAGAAGAGAAATAGAGCAATTGGTCACTTCTCTTTGAGATACCCTTTCATCTAGTAAAGCCCTTTTTTTTTTTTTTTTAGTTCAACAAATGTGTAGTATGGGATGAAAAGGGGTAGAACATCAAGAAGGAAGTTTGTCTTGGATTCAAAGAGACATAAATGTAAAAAAATTAAAAATTCAAATTTTGATTCCATTGCAAAGAATGGGAAAATTGAATGTATAATAAACTGGTATGTAAACTTTTGCCCCTCCTCTTTTCTGCCCTCGGGTGAACAGAACATAGATCAGTTATGACGAAATAAAACATAACTATAGAAATCAGTCAGACTAAACCAAAATCATTTGGGTCAGAATTCTTGTAATGTTCACTCTTCAGTTTGTTCAAACAAAATATCAGTAATTCAGGATTCAAGTTGTCGAGAGTGGAGGTAAAGATATACCGATTCAGGAAGAACGACATCAGTCAGTTTGTGGTTGCCTTTCGCGGTAGCAGAGCAGTTTTGAGCAGCTCCTAGCCTGTGTTTCTTGAACTCTTCCCACGTCCAATCCGCAAAGTCTGCAGCAATAAAAAATACAAGCACCATCATCGACTCAGCATCATCTTTTTCCTCTTTCTAAACTAATTACGTTAAGCGAGATAATTTTCAGTAGAATCACTCGAACAGATAGCCATCCGAATCGCAAGTCAAAATAATTATCTTATTTCCACAACGAACAAATCGATAAATTCTCATAAACCTACATCTCAAGCGAACTATTCAAAATCAGACATCAATCCTATGACTTACGATTGAGACCAAGTTTGTAAGAAAGGCCTTGTCTATTAGTCGATTTGATCAGTTCCAAACTCTCCAAGAAAATTCCGAAACGAAGCTTCAATTCCTCCGCCGTCTCATACCTCTTCCCATACCTGAAACAATCCACAACAATCTCACCTGAGTACAAAAACAAGCCAAACTACAAGGAATGGATCATGGAGACACGATCGAATGAACCTGTGAGCGAATCGAGCGAATCGGAGAGCGTGACGAGTGTGACCAACGACTCGAACGACCTCCGACTCCAACTCCCGGAGACGGTCAGAAACCATTCGAATGGGATTGGAATCATCGAAGACGGATCCGGCAACAGCGCAGGAAAGAACCAGAAGAACAGAGGAGACGAAGAGCAAACGGGGAGCCATTTCCGTTGGCAGATCCTCACTCTCAGTCCTCTTCCCTCCACAGAGTTAGGAACGAAGACGAAACCCAATGGGCTATTTAGCAGTGGAAAATGGGAAATCTGATGAGAGCAATTTTCAGGCTTTCCTTATTAAAATACCCTTCCATAAATAAATGAACAATTATTTTTCTATTTTTTCCACATAAATTAAAACCCCAAGAAATTAAGAAAATAGGCATAATTTTCAAAAACTTTTTTATTCATTATATTTTAAATATTTAATTTAGTTGTCGTATTTTCAATGCATTTTAAATATTTTTTAGAAGAATAAATTAGTCTTGTACTATCCTTTTCTTTAAAAAAAAAATCTAAAAATATATTCTCATTATTATGTGTATTTTTAAATAAAATTATTATTACTATTTTTTAAAACTAGTTAGAAATATAGAAGCTAAGTTTAAATATTTAAAGTTACATAAATTAAATAAAATTACTACTAAAATACATGGGTATTTCAGCGAATAACAAATTAAAAAACACCAATAATTAAGAATGGGCAAATAGTCAAATTGGTAAATAAGGCCCAATAATATCTAGCCACGTGTTGGAACGTTGGTTGCGTGGCAGCGGGTCTTTTTCAAGCTGGCGTATATGATGACGTGGACGAATTATCTTTAAGTATACTACGAAGATATTTAAAGATATTCGTGATATCTCCCGTAGATTTTGGTGATTTGGATTTTAAATAAATGCAGCTGTCAGATTTTTGTCCTCTTTTTTATCTTTTCTTTTGTCAAAATATCTTGATTGCATGTGGGGAAAGGCATGGGAGCTTTAAATTATTGTTTTAGGAAAAAGAAAATCAATTATTAAATCTTTACCATAATTCCCGATCACAATACTTTCATACTTGCAACATGACTGTTCGTAACGACCTGTGTTCGAACCTTCGACCCCACTAACGTCAACACAAAAAACTGCTTGACATAGCCTTGGATATTATTAAATTGGACAATGTTGGCATTTGGTTCTCTACCGGTTAGATCTGTCACCATCTTTAGACGGGTTTGAAACCATATGAGTTATTGCTTTTTAGGAGTTGTCAAAACCTTCGACGCACTACTCCATCTCATCATCTTGGTTCTCAGCAACATAGCTAGCACACTTCTATGTCGATTTTGAAACTTCACTGAGTTGTGTTTGGGTCAGTTGTTGACCCAAACAACCTTAACGCTTACCAATAACTATTAAGGTATTGTAACGCTCTTTTAGGGCATATGATGCAAAGTAAAGCTTATCAGGGAATTTTTAGGACATCTCATCTCAATACAATGATAATAGATAATTGTTGAGTCCAACCAATACTTCATGATGTCATTCCAAGTATCGAGATTTCGTTAGCTTTCACTACTCTTACAAACATATTTATCGAGAATTGACCCATGAGTCATCGTATACATTCATCAATTCATCCATCTAAGTACTACGAAGGCACGAATCATCCTATGTTCATGTCAAGTCATTTCTGCATATCATGCTGGAAAACGTTCTTATATATTAACCTAAAATTCAAGGGACGAGGTGCAATATTGTCACATCCATGTTAGGAAATATATCAAAATTTATAAACTTATTAAATATATTTAAATTTTAGAGTCTATTAGATATTCTAATAAAATATCAAAAAATTTATTAAATATTTTTTAAAAAATTTGAAGTTTGAAGAATAAATAAATTGAAAAGGTTTTAACTCCCCGAAAAAAAAACAAATGTACAGTTGGCGCGACAGAGCAGGGGACATGGGAACAATGGGACCCACGTAAAAAAAATCATGGACTATATTTATTCAAAAATGCGGTGTGGGCTGTGGGGTCGGTTACGTGGCCATGACGTGTAGCTATATAATTGGGTTCTCCTTGTTTAATTCCAACAAATTTCCCAATAATTATTTTTAAAGTAAATAATATTTCAAAATAAAATTGTAGGTAGGTCAAAGTACATAAGAGTTAAAAAAAAATAGAATTTACCATTAATGTATAAAGATAAAATATGATCTCGTAGATTTAAAATTTTACGACAAAATATTACTTATAAGTAATATGCTCTCGTAGGTCAAATTGTGGGGTCGGTTACTGTATATACCAACAAAGTGTTTATGTGGTTGCTCAATTATAAGAACTCTAAGTTAAATATAATTTATTTGAGACAATTCTATAAATCTATATTTAGTGACTTCTGGAAAATTTTCTTTTAAAAATATTAACAAAATTTAATTAATATATCAAAATTTCAAACCTGTCTTAGTACCACAAACCTTATATTAGCAAATTTTAATGTTTTTTTTATGTTGGGATTTAATTGAGGGTAAAATTGATAATTTTAGAAAGTTTTAAATGTATTTATGATTTAAAATGTGTTTAAAATAATAAGCTATTTTAAAACTAATCCGTAGACATGTTTTAAAAAAAAACAATTTCAAAATCTATTGAGTAGATATTTGATTTCAAAATTTATAAAACATAATAAATGGAATAAAAAATAGAAAAATAAAATCTATAGATTTGAAATTTAGGCCATTTGTCGCCTATGGGCCAAGGCCTAATCATCCCATTCAATATTGGTCTATCCACTAACCACCTTTCAAAAACCCAATTATTTTCAAAACCACGCCCTATATTTATTTTAAAATATATATATATACGTATTTTTTATGTGTTCCAAAATTCGACCTATTATAGAAACCTAAATTAGGAGCATTCATATGACTCGATAACCCGACCAACCTAGACTACTTAACCAGATTAGATTTTTTTCGATTTGGGTTGGGATGAATTTTTTAAAAACTAAAGTTTGGGTCGGTTCGTGTGTTGACATTTCTTTAGTTAGGTTAGCTTGACTAATTTCAAAATAGAGTTACAACTCAACTCAACCCTATCCTACTATATTTTTAAGATTATTATGAAAGTGAAGGATATTAGACGTTTATAACCGATATTAATAATTCATTATGACTTGTGAATGCTTGATATTTGAGTTTTATGAGATTTTAATATTAATGTAACATGTATTGCAGATAAGTATGATTTTTTTAAAAATAATTATAAGAAAATGAACAAACCGAACAACTCAACTCAACAGAATTTGAAAATAGAGTGTTGAGTTGGGTTGGGTTAGATTGTGAACTCTATTTCGGTTGCTCATTTACCAACTTAGCCAATTCAAAATTCAAGATATATTGTTTGGCGCTTTTAGAGTAAGTTGTAGAACATAAAGTTCAAATAGAAATGATTATGCTAATATACGTGGACAGCTTGAAATAATAATTGTTACTTGGAAAAAAAGGCCCATAGATGATTATTTACACATAATTGATAGTTTTTTTTCAAATTTAATTTATTTCTATTATATTTATAAACTATATAAAAATATTTTTACTATTTTTTTCTTTTACATTTACCGGTAAAAGAATATCAACCACAATGTAGTGGGTGACATTTACCAAACCTTTGTGTAATTTTTCACATGGGCGGGCATACATGAACACGTGGCAATTCCATTAAAATTAACAGAAGTTACCTCTAGTTCAATTTACTGTGACTCCTTCAAGTAAATAATTCCCATTACAATGATTAAATGGAAAGACCATGACTTTTACCTTTACCCACGGTATCTTAAAAATCTAAGCTAATTTTTAAAAATTACACAGAACATGGTTTTATTTTTATAATTTAACAAACAATTTAAATATTTTTTTAAAAATCAAAATTATAATTAAAAATGTGTGTACAAATTATTAACCATAAAATAAATATTCAAACCTACAAAAAATATGGGACATTTTAATTAGTTGAGTTACACCAACTAATTCATATAATTAGGAATATAAAAACATTATTAATAACATGGAACATTCTAGATGAGGTTGGAAATAGTTGGAAATTTACCAATTATTTTGGATAAGCTTGCTTCCCAAGTAAATTAATAAAAAGTTATTAAGTAATTATGATGAAAACATGATGATGTCATAAATACCGTACACATTATTCAAATTCTAGAATATTTAAATATATATATATTAATTATGGGTCAAAACTAACGTGTTTAATTTTCAAATATTTGAAACTCTTGGGTCGTTTGGTGAAAATCCAAATTAGAGGGTGAAGTGGTTGCGATATTTTTCTTCGATTTTCTTCCCTTCAATATGTTGACCTCTCCCCATCAATTCTATATTTATTTTCTATTAATTATTAATATTTATTTCATTTTATTAAAAAGTTATAATTTTACGAATTAAAAGTTCATCTCTACCGTTATAGACTATTTACAAATATTTTAATGGATTAATTTAAAAAATTTGATCAAACCATAGATAATTTTTATTTGAAAAATATAATTTTAATGTCTACTGTCTAATTTTTCTTTATGTTACCAAATGTAAAATTTATGGATAAAATTGTCATTTTAAAAATACAGAGATCTAAATACTACCAAACTCATACCTAGATTATAGATTTAATTAATTGAAAGACAAAAGCGTGTACATGTGTGAAAATCAACCTCTAATTTTTATTTAATTTTTTGAATTTGAAAAAAAAAATTAAGATTTTGTTGAACATTTTTTACATTAAGATATTTAGTCCTCTTGCTTAACCTGTTTTTAAATTTTAAGGTTATAAATCATTTCGATCATTATATTTATAACATTATATCTAATAAGTCTATGTTATTAAATTTAAATTCATCAATTTAACGTTTATTGAAACATACTAATTATAACATTTAAAATTTTAAATAATTAAAAGATATATCACCGACCACCCATAAATATAAATATAAATATAAATAAATAAATATATATATATATATATTCAAAAGAGACAAGATGGTTAGTTTTGCAATTGGACTTTTAAGGTTTGGCATTTGGTATTTAATAAATTAATTATTTTAATAAAACAATAGATGTCACCAAGATGGAAAAAGAAGTGAAAAGCAAATAAATAGCAATTTGCACCCATCAATAAAGAATAATACAACTATTTTCAATCATTACCAACTAACATGACCTAAACCCAATTATTTTAAGCTTATCATCGTCTCGTAATTCACTCGTATACTTATTTTCATTAAAAAATTATCTCGAACTAGTTAATAATAGCTAAAAAATGGATCTAAATGAATTTATATAAATTCTTAATTTTTAATTAATAATGATTTAAACAGAGAACAAAATCGAATTGAAAAAAATTACGATATATATTTTTAATTAATGTCGAATGTTAATTATGTTTTGGTTAAATAAAAGTATTTGATGAATAATGGAAGCTCTATTCGATAGGGTTAGATATGAGAATTGGGCTTGATTGAGAAGGTCGTGATGTTAATAACCATTGACTTTATTTACGGTTGGGCAATGGTACGACGCGTGGCCCCCACGCACCTACTACCTTTTTCTTGAAATGACGAAATTACCCTCAAATTGGACTTTTGTTACATGTGAATAGTAATCAGCCACAAGGCGACGGAGACGATTTTTTATTTGCGTAACTTTATTATTATTTTTATTTCACACTGAAATTTTCTCTCTGGGGCGTTGGGGCTCATTCGAAACTTCCTCTTCAAGTTGGGCCAAAAACAACAAAGTTAAAAAAACCAGGGACCGAAAAGAAAACTACTTTTTATATTTCTTTTTAAGGTTACTTTTTGTTCCGATATTTAAAAAAAAAAAAAAAAAAAAAAAATTCACTTTGTATTATAACTTATCTCAATTAATCATGTTATTAACACATGTTTAATAATTGTTTGGGGTTACAATCCTTTTTTGGTTGAAGAAAATAATATTAAGGCTAAATTATAAAAACATTGAACATATACTCGTATTTACTTAATATTACATTTAATACTTTATTTTTTATGAAAATTATTAATAGTTTGTTTAAAATATAGCTTTAAACTTTTAATAGTGTTTTAAAAATGTTAATAAGTATTTTTTAATCGTGGTACTAACAGTTTTGTCTATAATGCTAATGATACGAATTAAAAATATATATATATTTAAAATTTTAAGGATATTAATGAATTTTGTATTTTAATTATTTTGTTAAGAATGTGAAATAGAAATAGAATTAGAATCGAAAGTGTGTATTATCATTGATATTCATAACTTTTAAATATGATACAAGTTACCAATAAGAAAAATATAAACTAATTAAATATTAAGAATAAAATAAAATGTACTATAAATCAAATTATAAAGGAAAGGAAAGAATATTGAGATATATTCTATAACTAAATATATTATTAAATATTATATCTTAACATATTTTTATATATTTTGATATTTAGATTTGGTAATGGTTGATTTTTTCAATACTTATTTGACAAGTTTTGGTTAAGATAAGGTTAGCCATATCTATATTATTTAAACTATATAATATAAGAGTGATGTAAAGAGTGACATACATTCAAATTAAATTAATATTTCAAATAATCCCAACTTATTAGTAGAGAAATAATTCAATAAATTATGAGGGACCAAAAAAATATATATAATTAGACACCCAAACATTTTTCATTTTATTTTTATTTTATTTTATGGGTTCAATAAAATAAAATATCAATTATGTGTAATTGAAGACACGAAAAAACCGTAAACACGACCAATGGCCCGATGTTTTCGAATGATTCTCAACAACTGGAAACGTAGGACCCACTCCAGATCCAAAAGGTCAACTTTAGATGGAAGCAAGGCTCCTGATCTTCCTAAAAATCCGCCTTCAATAAAGTATGCATGTTGGACGGTCGTGATTGCGGTTACATTATCCAAAATTATAGAATCGAGTTGATGATATAATATTTTTTTAGGGGGGGTTGGAGGGAAGAGTTTCTAGAAGCGAAGGCAAAAATATTGCAATCTCACCAACTTTTGGTTCATTTTGTTGACGGAGTTATTTCTGACCAAATCGCCGAGGAAAAATGGCTGCATCTGGTTTCCCCTTTCGGGATTTAACCTAATTTTCTTATTAAAAAATTATTGCATTCGATATAAAAAACACGAGGAATTACCTTTTTTTTTTTCTTTTTCTTTTCTTATGCACACATTGTTGGTATAGGTAGTAACTTTCCTTAGTCATCTTATTATCAAGATTGCTCTCATTCGAGTATGGTCTCGGTGAATTTATGTATCACTCATTTACTCGGATGTTACACAGCGAGTCCATCTCTTCTAGCTGTAAAAAATTTAATAGTGATCGAACTTTTTTTAATGAGCATAATCGTTTATTCATAAATTTTTATTTTTAATGGAAAGAAAAATGAAGGCAAGAAACATCTTTTATTAAATAAAAAAAATAGTTCCAAATAGATAAATTAGAAATAAATAAATAAATAAATAAGAGAGGAAAGTTTTTTTCATTATCTCTTATATATTTTAAAATTGCACAAAATAAATAAAAATAAAAATATTAATTTAATATGGGAAAATGCAAAAAAAGTCAAAGGGGTAGCGACGTCAATTCGGCTTGAAACCAATTTTTATACACCAAACCGTATTATTTTCTTTTTAAAAAAAATTAAAAAAAAAATTATTCTATATTTTTTTAAAAATATTATTTTTTTAATGGAGTTGCCATCCAAGAAATTGCTCGCCGTTTTCACTTTCTTTTTGTGTTTAAATACTTCTCTTCCTCTCTCTTTGTTCTTGAAATTCCAAAATTCTTCAAATTCTCTCATCAAATCTCATCTTCTTATTACTTGAATGACGATGAAGAAAAAAGCTTCATGGAGGTGGTTGTTGCCGCCGATGTGCGGCGGCGAGTTACCGGCGCAGGCGACAAAGAAGGTGGCGGCAAAGCAAAGCTCTTTCAACAAGAGAATTTCGCAGGTGGATTTAAGCAATCCCAATTCTATCCTTTCCGAAGACCTTTCCATGTCCCTCGCCGGCTCTAACATCCATATGTTCACTTTGGGAGAGATTAAGGTCATGACTCAAAGTTTCTCCACCGGTAATTTCATCGGAGAAGGCGGGTTCGGTCCGGTTTATAAAGGGTTCATCGACGACAAGCTTCGCCTTGGCCTCAAGGCTCAGCCGGTCGCCGTCAAGCTTTTGGACTTGGATGGCACCCAAGGCCACCGCGAGTGGCTGGTAAGTCGTGGTTTTTAAGTTGATGAGTTATGGTAAATTTAATTTATGGGTCGGTGATTAACGTAAATACGTTGAACGTTTTAGACGGAGGTGATTTTTTTGGGACAATTACGGCATCCCCATTTGGTGAAATTGATTGGATATTGCTGTGAAGATGAACATAGAGTGTTGGTTTATGAGTATATGCCAAGAGGGAGCTTGGAGAATCAGCTGTTTAGAAGTAAGAAATTGTTGAGATTTTAAAAAAAATGGGTTTGTTTCTTAGCTAAATTGATTGATTAATGTTGTTATGATTTGTTTGGTAGGATTTTCAGTGTCGTTGCCATGGTCAACAAGAATGAAAATAGCTTTAGGAGCTGCGAAGGGATTGGCGTTTCTTCACGAAGCTGAAAAACCCGTCATTTATCGAGATTTCAAAGCTTCGAACATCTTGTTGGATTCGGATTACAATGCAAAGCTCTCGGATTTCGGGTTGGCTAAAGATGGCCCTGATGGAGACGATACCCATGTCTCCACCCGAGTCATGGGAACTGAAGGCTATGCTGCTCCTGAATATGTCATGACTGGTAAGCTCGGTTGAGTATATAGTAATCTATCAACTTAAAATTTAATTTAGTTCGGTGTTTAAAATCTCGATGACCCGAAAAACTTGATAAGCTAAACTCAATTCGTAGGTTTGTGTTGGTATATGAACTTATTTGGGTTGGGTTGAGTTCAAGTAAATGAAAGTTTTATGAATTGAGTTGTTCGTGGGTTCTTCTGAAATTAAGTAAAAACAAGAATTTGAAGAAATAACCGGAGTTGGGTCGAGTCGGATTCGTTATTTAATAAGAGTTGTTTGGATTGAAAAACTTTATAATTTGAACACGGGATTAATAAATTTTTTTCTTACAGGTCACTTGACGGCAATGAGCGACGTGTATAGTTTTGGAGTGGTTCTTTTAGAGATGTTGACAGGACGACGATCGTTAGAGAGAAAACGGCCGAATCGAGAGCAGAATTTGGTGGAATTTGCGAGACCAATGTTGAACGACAATCGAAGGCTGAGTCGAATAATGGATAGTAGACTAGAAGGACAATATTCGGAGATCGGAGCTAGAAAGGCAGCGGCATTGGCGTACCAATGCCTGAGCTACCGCCCGAAGCAGCGGCCAACGATGAGCGAAGTGGTGAAAATTCTAGAGCCATTGAAGGACTACCAAGACATGCCGATTGGAACGTTTGTTTTTGTAGTGCCGGAGACGGCGGCCACAACCAAGGGAAGTGAGACTCCAAAAGAAGAGAACGGCGGAGGAAAACATAACAGTCATCGTAGACGAGATCATCACCGTTACCCGAGATCGCCGGTGTCGGAAAGCGGCGGCCGGAGAGCGTAGGCCGTTGGGATTGGGGAATTTGTAAATCAAAGATGTAGATAGAGATTCATTGGGAATACTTTAGTTGCAAGTTGCAAAGAGAAATTGTGGGTAATTATTATTATTATTATTATTATTTTAATTTTTGACTCAGAAATATTTGATATTTTCTTGTTGAATAATTAAATGGAAAAAAAATTAAAATATTAAAAGTGAAAGTTGATAGAGAAATGACCAATTCAAATGGGACAACTCACCAACTCAACGGTAATTTCAACATTGTCGAATTATTATTTATTATTATTATTATTATTATTATTATTTATCCACCACCTTAGAATTACGAATAAGTAAACAAATTTAATTAAAACACGTTTTTGAATTTTGTGAAATGACGGTTTCAGCCTCCTCCAGTCAACTGTTTTAGAAAAGGGAAAGTGGGCTGTTTGGTCCAAGTAGGAGGATTATGCCTCAATTTTGGCCTTTTGATTTGTGTCTATAGTAGAGGTTCTCGTCCCGAACAAGATGAAAAATCCTTCTAAAAATGAGTGTAAAATGATTTCTTACTAATAGCTAAACAGGCACAGAGATGAGGATTATACTCCCTATCCCGTCTCAGCCTCCAATATATATATTTCCAAAAGTAATTGAGTTAGCCCATCTTTCGACCAAACAATGTTTGACATTTAAAAATGACGTGGAATCGGTAAGATAAAATATTATATTAATTGATTGTATAGACTTAGAAAATTGGATTAAGTTAAAATTAAGTTCTATAATTTTAAAGGTTATATTTTGTCTTAAATTTTAACTTTTTATGCCCGGCTCACGGGACTAGACAATCGAGGAGGACTTACTATTCGAAAGAGGATAAGTCGGTCAAATAAAAATAGAGCGCAATGGGTTCTTTCTCTGCTTATGGTCGTTCAATTATGCTATTTTACTCTCGAAGGACTCCGTCAAAATGTTCTTTCTCTCTCGTGTAAATTCGGCGGCTGATGACCCTGGATCAAAATAAACACCCTAGTGATAATTATATATATTTATTGGCCAACAATAAACTATGCAATATTCAAATATACCTCACCTACTATACACGTGCGGTTATGCACACGTCCATCTAGAAGAACAATTCAACTCATGTCCCTTGCAAACTTGATTATCCTAATTTCTTAAGCTTTTTTTTTATATCTTTTTTTTTTTGGTTGTCAATTAAAGAGATTAACTCAAATTATCAATACTCGATTAGAACAAAAGAAATTAGTAAAAAAAAATTCTTGATGACCATACAAATTTACTTGACAATTTAGAACAGCAGAAAGAAAAAAACGAAGAGCGTAGGGCAAAAGTTCATGAAACTCATTCTGAAAAAGCTAAATGTATCGTAATTTGTACCGAGAATCTAAAAACTAGTAATATTCATACTAATATTACAGATACTGATTAAGATTGGAAACGGGTCAAGTGGCCAGATGCCTTTTTTTTGTTTCGTAACTTTTTCCATTTAAAATTTAGCCCTTGTTTTTTAAATATTTACTCAAAAGAAAGGTTTGTAGAAAATTATTGACAAAGGTAAATTGTGAGGTTTTCAAATTTGTTTGCTTGTGGGAAAAAACATTTCATGACTAAAAAATGTGTGACCCATTCAAAGAATTGAAAAATTATCAATAATAACAATAATAATAATAATAATAAAGAGAGATAATATTCCATGAATTAGGGTTTATGTGATGAATTTGGGATTTTTTGGTGATGGGTCTCAATCAATGCTGACCTTACAATGATCTCTTAAATAAAGTTATAAAATAATATGAACAATCTCTTAGTCCATTTGACTTTGGTGCTTCTTCTCCCATCAAGATTCCATCTTTGATTCATAACAAATATGTTTTCAACTTTGGAAGTAATACCAAATATGTTAAATTCTTTTACTCAATTTTGTTTTGTCAAAGTCAACTTTTGTCGTTTTGATGACAAATTAGTGTGAACATTTTCTTGTTTTATACCAAGAACGTCTTCACCAAGTTTGATCATTTGGGTCGTTTGAAAAAAAAGGAAAAGAAAACGTCAATTTATTTCACGTACCTGTCTCATTACATGTTTTTCATAATGATAGTGATGTAGCTATTGATTCGTTGTGATCGTTATTTGGAGATTTATTAAAATATACAATAATGAATGGATAGATAGCACAACGTCACATCACAATCTATGTGCTATAGTTGATAATGACTTATTTGTTTGGTCATATGTAGCGAACGTTTGAGAAGACTCTTTGAGATACCTATCGTTATAATTTTTTTGAGATATCTATCGTGATCACCATTTCTAGTTTTCATATCTTATTTCATTCTAAACTCTTTGAAATATCTATCGTAATAATATTTTTTTTCACACTAGAACTCCAAATTTTATGAGTAAGATCTACCGTCTTTCGACATCATTAGAAATTCTTTGATCCTTATTGAATTCTATGAGAATAGTAAATGAACTTTGTTTCCTTTGAGTTTTATGACAAGTGAGGATGGTCGAGAGAATAGTTGAGAACGATGATGATAGACTATAACACGAGATCATTTTTATTCTTTTATTAGATTAATTTCACCTAACATATATGTTAAATGATTATCTATCTAACTCTATTATTTCATTCTCTCTCTTTCAAAAACACACAAAATTTCTTTATTTGTTGGAAGTTTGATTTTCAAACGCGGAATATGTTTCTTTTTATTAGGAAAATGAAAACCCTAATATATGATCATCAAATTATAACTTTAGACTAAATAAATTTTACAACAAAATTAATTAACAAAGTCTAGTTTACTATATTTAATCGTTTAATAGAATTACACACCTGTTGCAATTTAAAATTATAGGCTCGAAATTTGTAGGAAAGAAAAAACAACCATGAAAAGACTATCAATTATCATTGTGTTACGTTCATACAATAACCATAATGACGAGTTTTATTTATTTTTAGTTAAAACAGATAAAATTTGAATGAATGACTAATCAGTGGATTAAATAAAGTATATACCATCAATAAATAGCTCTGAAATTTGAATCCTAAAATAGACTGAAAGGGTAATTTGGAAATAAAAGCGTGTTCTTTTCTAAACTTGTGAAGCCGCCATCCACGACTAGTTTCACTCTATTTTTTTCACCAAACCACAACACTTGAAATAAATAAAACGGTTTGTTGTACTATTTGCATCCATCTCTTATATACATATACATATGTATATACATATACATACATACATATATACATATACATACATATATATATACATATACATACATATATATATACATATACATACATACATATATATATATATATACATATTTAAAAAAGTTAACCTTTTTTCCCTTTCAGTTAAACTTAAAAACAAATAAACCAAAGGTAATAAAACTAACTAATAGACCAAAAATTCTACCAAATGCAAGCTTAAAAGGAGTAAAATTGTTACACTTAAAAACTCAATAAACCAAGGGTAACCTAAACCAAACTGCAAGATCAAGAAGGTAATTTTCCTAATTATCAAAACTTAGAAATTAGCTAAAAATGATAATTTCTCGTACTTGCTGGGTTGGCCCATGAGAGACCATATGGGCTAAATATGTAGAATGGGAGCTAACAGCCCAATCTTTGCATTATTCTAGCCATTTAACAGAGTGCAAAAGGACTTAAGACATACCTTTCCCACTTTCTACTATTACTAAAATTGACTAATCTATAAGCTTACATGACATAATAGCTTAGAAAATGCAAAGTAAACTTAGATGAGAAAATGGGAGAACTAAAGAAAAGACAAGTGTTAGACAATTCCTTCAAATTTGGAGGAATTATATCATTCCTCCTTAAGGTGGGCCTAATTCCTGTTCTAAGCTTTTCCACCTCACAAGTATCATGTTAGGCCAGCTTTATATCAACTCAATCTTTAACATTCATTGACGTGAAGGATATAATTGAAAATGTTAAAACATGAGCTAACTTGAAACTTTTGAAACAATAAGGACCAAGTTGAAAAGACGCTCAAATATTGCACACAAACATATATTCAGCCTTCAAGTTATGATACTTTGTACTGCAAATTTGTCACGTATCGTCTGACCCTTAATAATATACCATTGAATAACTTTATGATAGTAGAAAATCAAAGGAAGAAAGAACTTTAATCAAGATATTTAGCAACATCTCTATGAAAATAACAAAGAGAATTGGCACTCTGATTCAACCCAAAACATGCACAAAGGGAACAGCAGTGAAGTTCACAGAAGGAAAGTAAACGTTTAGCCTCAATACTTGTAGTGAAGCAACTAAGATTATGTTAAACTACTTCCAAATTTAAAAGGGTACAAAGATACACATAACAAATCATAACAGGATATTGGGAATGGACATTAGAGGTTCAAATATTCAACCAACAAACATTTCAAGTAGAATTTGTCTGACCTCCGACATTGCAACCGTACAAAGGCCCTAATGTCCATACTTCTGGAACTCCCATTCGCTGTTATCTGAAAAGGATAACAAAAGTTCAATCAAGAATGAGCAGAATTTTCATACAGTTCTATGAATTAAAAACATTAAAGGATACTAGAAAGTATACCCAATGGACAAACTTGGCGAGTCTTCAACCAACGACTAATGCAGTGGAAGTGAAAAGCATGGTTGCATACCCCTGCAAATAATATTATTAATAAGTGCAAGGCCAAAGCACTGAGATAGAGAAAAGAGTTAATCCTTAAAGGAAAGAGAAATTATCAAAAGGGACTCAAAAAAATTTATGGTTTAACCATGCATCCAAAGGACTGCGGACACAAGAGATCAAATGACGAATCACCATGAAAATCCCCGATGGATATGAAACTTCTAGATTTCAAAATAGCTTACATGAAGAACATAAAACAAAGAAGCAAGGTCCATTCAACAAGAGAATTGTTAATGTTTGGCAGTGTGATCAAGAAAAATAAGTAGCTTAAGATGATTTTTCAGTCACTGAGATATCTCAAGGCTGCTTTGCACAACCACCAGAAGACAAAGTGATCAAATTTACCAGCATAAGAAAGGTAAGACAAGGAAACAAGATCAAAAGCTAGGGTTTCAGAAAAGAGGCGTAATAGCATACCCCAAGCGACAGTACATTCCTCACTAGTGGCACTCGCCTGATTCGCCTGACATTCAATGCCTAAACACCAAACCAATCGGGACACACAACAGTAAGAAACATCAAATCAACATCCAAAACCACATCTAGAATTAAAGAACACTTAGAACTCCAGAAACTCGTTCAACTTACAGAGATCCATTATGTGATTCCTACAAATAGCACAATTATCGACAACAATATCTGCACAAGTAAATTACAAATTATGTTACAATAACGTCAATAATCATTAAGAAACCGGAAAATTCGAAATTAAGGTTTGAAAGTACCCCAAGCCCAAAGAGCGACAGCATTCCACTTCTTGATCTCAAATCGCTTAGGTTTCTTGGAGGATGAAGGACCAGCACTACTCGAAGCCTCACCAGCGGGAAGCATAGGCACATCCGAATCCAGCGTAGCCATGGCTGAAACCTCGACCGCAGAGCGTCAGTACTCCGGTCAGCGGCGGAGAAAAAACCCGGGAAGTGAAAGAAGAATATCGAAGCTTTGTGTTGGAAAATTAAGAAGAATGAGAAAGAGGTCAAGAATCTAGATTAGACAATTTCCAAAAGTCTCTTATTTGTTTGGGCCTTCCTTTATTCGGCCCATTTACCGTCCATAAAAATGGTAATTGTCGAAAATATACAAATATTTACAATTAAATATTTTCAAACATATATTCTTTTATTTTATATTTTATATTTTCTTTCCTTAAATACCTTTATTTTATTTTTATTGATTTTTTAAAATTTAATTAATTCCCTTATGTGGTCAAGAATATCATACCATTGGAGAGGTGCGTGGTTCCTAACAATAAGTACATGAATCTAAGTGGTTAATGTACCAAAAATATTCATAAATAAAATTTTTATGACAATTCTCAACAATTTTAAGATGGAGGGCGGATTGTGAGATTCGACGTAAATTGGAGAGGGGAATGAAGCATTCATTACAACGGTGTGGAAATCTCTCCCTAACAGACATATTGTAAAGCCGTGAGGCTAACGACGTTACATTTTATTTGATTATCATGCTCTTTTTTTTAATGATAATTCAGTAATTTCTCTAAGAAAAACGTGATTCTAATTATCATGGATCATATAATGCTAGCGGTAATAATGATAAATAATTTAGAGCAAATGATATATGCCTAGGATTTGATATCTTTGGTATTCATGGACCGAGATGTAAGGTGATCTCGACAAATGTGAAATTAATACATATGCATGAGATATAACATATATCTTTGAGCTACTATCGCGGTTTCCTTGAGATAAAAAAAAAATACACTTCATAGAAATATAATTAATAAATGTAGCATATATCATAAAATATGATTAGCTTGTGATTCATAAAGTATGATTATTAGTGACAAGAATTAATACACAATTATTGCTACCCAATTAATCAAATCATAAATTATCTCTAATCTCTCGTATTTAATCCAAATTGCTCAATAATTTGAGGAAGAATGGAATATTTGATATGATATCACTTCTATGGTTGGTTTGAATGACATCATGATTTTAGCTTATGGTTTTAATAAATAGTCTAAAAGCTACAAGATTCACAAGTCCAGACGTTTTCCTAGAGATAGAGAGAGAGGTTTTGAAGATGGTAGCTCAATCGGCGCCACCATCTACGGCGGGATTGAGTGGTGGAGCCACCCCACTCTGAACAACCATAATGGCCACATTTCCGACCACGAAACTAATGATGGTTTTTCGAGCAAAATGATTAGAATTGGGCTAAGTAGTCGAGTAGGATGAAAGGAGTGTCGTGGATAAGAAAATTTGTAAGGGTCTATTTGGGACGATGGGTTGGGTTAGATTGAGTTGGGTTCCCCGTTTGACGTACTTATATATATATATATGAACTTAGGATTGTAAGATCCCACATTGGTTGGAGAGGGGAACAAAACATTCTTTATAAGAGTGTGAAAACCTCTCCCTAACAGATATGCTTTAAAATCGGGAAGTTGACAGTGATACGTAACGGACTAAAGCGAACAATATCTACCTGCGGTGTACTTAGGCTGTTACATTATTAGTTCAAATCTTTCTCCAATGAATGACAAAAACTAGAGTTCAAAACTCTATGTTAAACAATTCAACACTCCTTCATAACTCGAGCCAACGTAGCAATCCAAAAACATACTTCCAAAACCCAGGTTAAACAATTTAACAATCCGAACGAACACAGATTTATAGACAACGTAGCACTCCAAAAACATACTAACTAAACTCAGACTAAACAACTTAGCAATCCATTCGTACAATGCCCCGTGCGAGGTTTTCGTTAGAAAAAAAAGCAAGATATGTAGCCGTTACCTTATTTATGCAAATGGTGTGTGTGTATGTATGTGTTGTCCGTTCTGCCCAGCCCTCTTTATCACCCCTTTTAAAAAAAAGTGTAAAAAAGAGACCATTTTGTCTCTTTCTCCCATGCATCTCTTGCCCTTTTCCTCATTCAACTGTTGGGTCCTTCCTTTCTTTTTACTTTTCCAAAATGCCACACGGATTTGTTTCTTCTGTTGTAAGTTGTCACAAAGAATAAGTTCATACATGTTTTAGACATATATTGACATTTATTTAGTTAATCTCTCATTTATTTGATCCATAACTTTTTTGGTTCATCTTCCATTTTGATACATGAATCATCTTGATTTACGCTTCTATGTCTATATAAAAGATTATCTAAGATGGTTGAGATGCATAAAGTTTGATTGAGTTTAAGTGTCATTTTGTATTGGTTTAGTGACAATGGGGAGAAACTCTATTGAGAGACTACGAGATACTTTGTAAACACTTTGATTATTGAGATTGGTTGTTACTTATGGGTGTAAGGGAATTTCTTCTTCCCGAACCACGTAAATCTTTGTGTCTATTTAATTTCTATTTGTGGGTGTGTGAGTGTAATCGATCTTGCTTTCGTTTTCGTTACAACATCTTCTAAGTCTCACTGGCATTTCGTCGAACACTTTGGCTGCAAGTTCCATAGTCAGCACTTGCAGCCACTACCACTCCCACTCCCAAATGAACACATTCCTCTAAATCATTTCCAGCTGTGGGAGAACAAAAATAGAGAGAAGGAAGAGAAAAAGGAATGCATATAGTTTTAGAGAGATTATTGATTGTACTAACTCTGATGCAGAATTTCGTTGTTTTGTGAGTGGGTTTGTGTTTGTAGCCATTCGTTCATATGCAATGAAAGACAAAATTATAAATACAAAATCCCCACTCACGGGTTACTACTTCAGAACAAGCTAAACCCGTGAGGAAGAACAAATTTTGTAGCCTTCTTTTTCCATCTCTACTCAATTTCCATGCACTCCCCCCTAATCTTTATTTTGAATAACATGCTACATTATGGACTAGGCATGGTCTTCCAAAATCACATCTTTTTTTTCCTTTTCGCTCGTGACAACAACGGACCCAAAAATGTAGACATTTTGGAGGCGGAGAAGTTCTAAGAACTTTGTTGAACACAACTTTTTGTATGAAATGCTTACCTTTTTTATTAACACTAATTGAGAAGAGATTATAGGACACTTTGTCTAATTGAGACCATTTGGGATTTCTTGGGATGAAAAACGAGGTAGGTGAGGGGTATTGAGACTACTGGACAATTTAGTCCTCATTCGCTACACCATATTGAGATGATGGCAAAAACTCTCATGTTTTAGTCCTTTTGTAAACAAATTTGTTACTTGGTCTTCTATTTTACTCCTTCAACACTAGTTCTCATTCATTGCACCATGTTGAGCTGACACTGAAAACTCTCATGTTTTAGCTCTTTTGTAAACAAGTTTGTCACTTAGTTTTCTATTTTGATATGTTGCATCTCGATTTCTTCATTCAAGACTTTCTCTCTAATGAAATGGGACAAACTTGTTCTAATACCAAATAGTGATGATATTTTAACAGAGTCACGGGACAAACTGGAAATTAGTTAACTTGGTCTAATGGGTGGTATTTATGTAATACAAGGGAAATGATAGCCTTGTTTGCAACTTTACCTTGCCGTATAAACCAGACAAAGGTTCCTGCATTGTCCTTCTCTAACCGCTCTTTTTTTTTTTTTGAAAGTCAGCTTAGTTTTGGGCTGTGTTAAGCCATTACCCTCCTTGCTCTACTTATATGCTTTTCTACAAGTAAGATATTGCTTTCACTCTCCCTTACTTCACATGGGGTCCATGTCAATTGTTCTTGTTCTCGTTGTTCTTCTTGTTCTTCATCCTTGTGTCTTCGTCGATGCCAAGGCAACCTACATTGTTCGCATGAAACATCGTGCTCTGCCTTCTGAGTATCCCACCCATCATCACTGGTACTCTGCCCATCTCCAATCCCTATCCTCCTCCGCCACCTCTGATTCCATTCTCTACGCCTACACTTCCGCCTACAATGGCTTCGCTGCTTCTCTGACCCCAGAGGAAACCCAATTGCTTCGCCAATCGGATTCCATTCTGGGTGTCTATGAAGACTCTGTTTATAACCTTCACACCACTCGAACTCCGGGATTCCTTGGCCTCAACTCCGATTTCGGCTTCTGGGAAGGTCACAACACTCAGGATCTCCACCAGGCTTCTCATGATGTTATTATTGGGGTTATCGACACCGGGATTTGGCCGGAGTCTAAGAGCTTTGATGACACTGGAATGCCGGAGATTCCATCGCGGTGGCGTGGAGAATGCGAATCAGGGCCCGATTTCCACCCTTCACTCTGTAACAAGAAACTAATCGGAGCTCGCAGCTTCTCGAAAGGTTATCAAATGGCTTCTAATGATGGGTACTTCGGAAATCCAAGAGAAAACCAGTCGCCTCGAGACCAGGATGGGCACGGCACGCACACAGCAAGCACGGCTGCTGGGTCACATGTGGCTAACGCGAGCTTGCTTGGGTATGCAAGAGGCATTGCCAGGGGAATGGCTCCTCAAGCGAGAGTTGCAGCTTACAAAACCTGTTGGTCCACTGGTTGCTTTGGATCTGACATTCTTGCCGGTATGGATCGGGCAATAGCCGACGGTGTCGATGTACTCTCACTCTCTTTGGGCGGCGGCTCTGCGCCTTATTACCAGGATACCATTGCAATAGGAGCATTTGCAGCCATGGAGAATGGGGTTTTTGTTTCGTGCTCAGCTGGGAACAGTGGGCCAAACTTGGCTTCTCTGGCTAATGTGGCACCTTGGATTATGACGGTCGGAGCTGGAACTCTGGACCGGGATTTTCCAGCTTATGTCCAACTCGGAAATGGCAAGCGGTTCTCTGGAGTGTCGCTCTACAGTGGCCAAGGAATGAACAAGCCGGTGGGTTTGGTGTACAACGAGGGAAGCAATACCTCCAGCAACATGTGTTTGCCCGGTTCTCTTGACCCGGAATTGGTCAGGGGGAAAGTGGTGGTCTGCGACAGAGGAATCAACGCCAGAGCAGAGAAGGGAGGAGTGGTGCGAGATGCCGGTGGATTTGGGATGATTCTGGCAAACACAGCTGCTAATGGAGAGAAATTGGTGGCTGACAGCCACTTGCTGCCGGCCGTGGCGGTGGGGAGAATAACCGGCGACATGATCCGGCATTATGTGCGGTCAGTTTCGAAGCCGACGGCGCTGCTAAGCTTTGGTGGGACAGTTATGAACGTTCGCCCATCTCCAGTGGTGGCGGCTTTCAGTTCCCGAGGACCCAACTTGGTAACGCCCCAAATCCTAAAGCCGGACGTTATTGGGCCTGGCGTTAACATCTTGGCTGCCTGGTCTGAGTCCATTGGACCTACTGGATTGGACAGCGACAAGAGAAAAACTCAGTTCAATATTATGTCAGGTATGTCCTAAATGGCTCTGAACTTTATGTCCATTTCGCTCTTTAGCTGATAAATCTCCTGCTCTATTTAGGAACATCCATGTCTTGCCCACATATAAGCGGGCTGGCGGCATTGATGAAGGCAGCTCATCCGGAATGGAGTCCAAGTGCTATCAAATCTGCGTTGATGACCACTGCATACACGCAGGACAACACCAACTCATCTCTCCGGGATGCTGCAGGAGGGGCGTTTTCCAATCCATGGGGTCATGGAGCTGGCCATGTTGATCCTCACAAAGCCCTCTCCCCAGGTCTTCTATACGATATCTCGATCGACGACTACATTGCCTTCCTGTGCTCCTTGGACTATGGGATCGATCATGTTCGGGCAATTGTGAAGCAATCGAATGTAACGTGCTCCCGAAAGTTTGCAGACCCAGGACAACTTAACTACCCTACATTTTCAGTTGTGTTTGCGGGAAAGAGGGTGGTTCAATACACTCGTGAAGTCACGAATGTTGGGGCTGCAGGGTCGGTTTATGAAGTGGCTACTACTGCACCGTCGGTGGTGAAGGTGATGGTGAAACCGTCAAACCTTGTTTTCACTAAAGTTGGGGAGAAGAAAATGTACACTGTCACGTTTGTGGCTAGCGGGGATGCCGCTCAAACCACGAGATATGGGTTTGGATCAATTGTGTGGAGCAATGATCTACACGAAGTTAGAAGCCCAGTGGCATTCACCTGGACAAGGTTGTGATCGACGTTTTTGTATAGGGCGTTTTCCATTTGATACTGGTTTTTCCATTCCCCCAGCAAGAAGTTGATGAGATCAACAAGAGAACGATCATCATCATCACCAAGCATAGGAAAATTCAGTGTCTGATTTGCCAATGAAAAGCATAGGCAGTAGAAGAGTCTGAAAAGTTGGGTCAGTTTACGAAGTTGGGAAGTCCCGGGGAGAGGGTTGAACCTAA
This sequence comes from Cucurbita ficifolia, assembly GCA_033971965.1. Classification (NCBI taxonomy): domain Eukaryota; kingdom Viridiplantae; phylum Streptophyta; class Magnoliopsida; order Cucurbitales; family Cucurbitaceae; genus Cucurbita; species Cucurbita ficifolia. The sequence continues at coordinate 3,655,364 of CM066972.1, forward strand.
TGTAGTGCCATAACACATACTTCGTTTACTTTCACTTTACTATTTCCTAGTTATCTTAAATAACTCCCAAATTTCTCTCCTCGATTATTTCTGTTTTTGTGTAACAGACTGAGGCTACCACTAGCAGATATTATCTGCTTTGGCTCGATACGCATCGCCGTCAATCTCATGATTTTAAAACGCGTCTACTAGGGAGAGGTTTTCACAATCTTATAAAGAATGTTTCGTTCCCCTCTCCAACCGATGTGGGATCTAACAATTCAGCCCCCTTGGGAGCCAGCATCCTCGTTGGCACACCGCCAGATGTTTGGCTCTAATACTATTTGTAACAGTCCAAGCCCACCGTTAACAGATATTTTGTCTCCTAGCGATAAGTAACGGACCAAAGTGAATAATATTTACTAGCGATGGATTTTGGGCTGTTACATTCGGTCTCCCTAACTGTAAAACTAGACAAGCAGTGATGAACAGAGACCTTGCCCAATTCATATGTCAAATTCAAAAACAGTCCAATGCTGCCTATCCGTATTCAACTCACAAGAAAAGTAGCATAAGAACAATCATGTACCGATCGGTGGGGGAGTACTAAATATTAGATAAAGATCATGAGCATGGTATCTCAACCGTTGATACAAGAAGCATATGGGGCCAGGCTAATCGATTCAGATTATACAAAAGCCTCCAGTAGTACGATTAGTTCAGGGTCTTAACAAACAGGAGGATGTTTTCACAAAAGAGTAACAAGTGATAAGACTACTCTATAACCATATAGACAAACTGTGGCCAATCAGTTCTAATGATACCCATCAATAATCCAGCAGTAGGACCTTGATTAAACAACTCAAAATATTGTCTTAAATAATTTAAAAGCCATACCAATCGTATTCCCACTAATAAATATGGACAAAATTAATAAAAAGTAGAATATATTCATAATAATGTACATTGATTATATCATGTAGAAGATCAAATCCAACAACATAAAGAGCAGGGGTCACAACAGGATTTTGAACAGAAGCGACAAGAAGGTACCTGTGAACATTTTGGAAAAGAGCACTTACAGCTGCATTTGCATTCGCAACAGCGGCAGCCATCGGAGCATGAGATCGAAGGTAATGACAAAATGCAACACCGTCTACGGCACAAGATGTTTCTACAGCAAAATGAAGAGGGACAGGAGAAGAAACTACACTTCGGCTTATTACAGCAGCTTGAACATGATGGGAAATTGCATGGTTTGCAAACACAGCAGCGAGGCATCTCTAGGGAGACAGAGCATCCAGTGCAAGAGCAGCAGCACAGACATGACAAATTAAAGCAAGGAAATCCGCTGCATACAATCGTAACAAATGTTATACAAAAAAACGTTATCAGTGATGAGCTAAAATCAGATTTCGTATGTTGAAAGTTCTAACCATAACCACTTCCAGAAGCGGCATCGCTTATGTTTTGTCCTACATCTGCTTGAAAAAAAAAAGGGCATTGTTCATAACTAATGCAACCTTAAAATTATGCAGATTAGTTTAATTAAAAAGGAACTCTTACGTAGGCGTCAATGGATCTGAGTTGACCGTAACAAAGTCGCTAATCCTGCAAAAGACTGGATGGATCAATCTCCCGATTGGATGGGTTCAATTAACGGAAGAAAGACATCAGAACTTCAATAAATTAAAAGATGATGAAATTTATCAAGAAGAAACATACTCTTTGCAGCATATAGAGACGGGTTGAAGACTTTCAACAGATTTTAGTTCGTCCTGTTTCAAGAAAACTAGAAAAATGTAACGACGCATTGAGCTAATAATAAAGCAATCATGGCTAATTTGAAATCGGGAATTGGGCCTCATGACATGTGTGAACATTGTATTTAATTTCAATTTTTCGTGTAACATGTGGCATTTGTCTAGCTTAACGATCCCATAACAGGAGGAGAAAATTAATGCTGAAGAAATATGCTTTTATCTGGTAAACAGAAAGGAGGAGACAACGAGTCCATTAATTTTCAAATTCCATGGATTTTAGTAAACAGGGATAGAGATTGAATTCTTGTGTTTTTCATACTCCTGGCTTTGGGGAAAAGGCAGCCCAAGAAATTTAGAAGCCAAAATTTTTATTTAGATTTCTCCTATCCCAGAGACTTCCCAGGTGGTGCTTCTCCATGAAGGTCTGGGAGAAATTTCAAGCCATGAAATGGAAGTTCTAAGCTTATCGAATCTGTTTTAGAACTGCAATGAGAAACTAGCTCCTAAAATCAAGCAAATAGATCTGCATGTAGAACTTCAAAATTCTGTGCCTAATTAGCAAAGCTAATGACAAAAAAGAGAAATGCTTGCAATTGAACTATAAGTTTCAGAATATGAAGGTAGTAACAATCAATTCAAATTCGAACAAACCTCAAGAATACCAATTTCTCTTTCAAGCATATGAATCTTGGCTATTTCCCGACGCTTCCCATACAAATCCGGGTACTCAGGTGGAGACTTTGGACAAGGTGGTGGCAGCGAAGGCACTGATGAAGAGTAACCAGACCGAGCAGCCATTGCTTGAGTCACTTCTCAGGGCACCCGACACTGATAGAAACCCAGTCGTAAATCACCAAAGGTCAGAGCACAGAGGAGAAAGAAAACAACACAGAATGTCTATAACAGCAGAAATATAAGTATGCAGGGAAGAAGCAGAGAGTGAAGAAAAGAGTAACTGCAAAAGCAAATGACGAACTAAAGCAACAGTTAATGTTGGGTATGAATGGTCTTACAAGGGTAGTGACAGAACAGTAATACGAAAGGCTGATAAAGATAATTACAGCCCACAAACGAAAGCCGCTCTGCAAGTAAACTGCAGCACATAAATGTATGAATCAAGTTGTGGGTTGCAGGGTTTTTAATGATGCAAGTGATAATGAGGCCAGAAAGAGAGTCATTATTGTCATGTCACAGGCTTTGAGTGAAAAAACGAGCCTTTTCTCGACTCGAGGCAGTACCATTCTTTTATGAGAGAGACTGAGAAAAGGGCTTCAAATATTTCTTTTCAAGAACTCAGCTTTCCATTAATAATGTAAAGACGGCTGTGAGAAAAGCCTGTGCCTAGCGTCGTCCCTAAGCCTGGTTATCAAAGTTGAAGCATCTGGGTTTTCTTCAAGTAAGATTTTGGAGTTAATTCATTCTTTAGCCTTAATGGAGTATGAAGAAATGGGCATAAGTAAGTTTCTGTCTCTGTTTAAGCTGTTTTGGGTGTTCAAAGCAAAGAAGAAAAATGGGAAGTAGGTAGAGAGCTCAGAACGCACGTGGAGGAGAGATGCCTAGGAAAGGGTGCCATAGATCATATGACGAATCAGCATCTCGAGCTAGACAAAGAGGAAACTACAGATTAATGTAATGTAAACACTGAATCATATACATTGAAAAATAAAAGCTCCAAGGCAAGCCAGTTGAACAAATGGGGAAAAGAAAACTACCTGACATTTCATCAAACAGTTGGTGTGCGTGTGAGCGTGACCACGGGCTTGAGACTTGAGGGGGTACCCGGGCCTCATATCAAATCAAATAGTGATGAAAAGCAGCCAATGTCTGGCCCATTATTAGGTCTTGGACAATCACATGAACAGAACAGGAGAGAGCGATATGGGCCTCTGAAAATCTGGGAACTGAAGGCGACGGAGGGGGTCTAGTCTACTCTTATATTTGGATCGTCGAACGGATTGAAGAAGACAAAAAGGAAGTGGGGCAGTGACGTATCCGATTGGACGAACAGTGCAGATACGAAGCTCGAGGTCAAATTCACTTCCCTTTACGCTATCGCTGAAGCTCCGAATTTTGAATGTCTGATGGACTCTGTAGCTCGCCGGTGATTTCTGCCAATGTTCGGCCACAGCCACCAGTTTCGAGAACAATCGACACTGCAGCAGCTCGGCGGAGCCTGGAAGAGCAGAGTAGGACCCATTATGGGTACTCGTGATTCTTATCGAACTTCTACATTCTCTGCCAAGGGGGTTTATGTGTTTGAAATTCGAAAATGGCGGTTTCGGGATGAAGATCGAAATCTATTGCTACTTCCGAATATGAACATGATTTCCCCATGGAAGTGCCGACTGATTTCTGGTTCTTGAAAACCATAATGCCAGAAGAATTTTGACACTTCAAATTATTTTTCTTTTTCCAACTAATTATTTTCAACCTTCCAATAAATTAATAAAATCCAAAATTTTACTTTTGATCTTAAAAAAAAACATATTCATATAACTTTCAAAATTTTAAAAATATTGTTAAACTTTAAAAATAAATAAAAAAAATACACTGTGAGATCTTATTTTGATTGGAGAGAGAAATGAAGCAAAATACATGAAAACAAGTGAGGTTGACAATACATAAGGGACAAAAGTGAGAATGGCGATATTTTAACCTAGAAATACAAATATTTCGACATTTTCTAATAAAACAAATGTGGAGTATGAACATCGGAACACCGACCACAAGAGTAGCACATGTCAATGTTATTTCTACTCCAAATAGTTCAAAAGGTTCCTTTTTTTAACACAAATATCGAAGAGAAACTTGAAAGAAGTCATCAAATTCCAAATGCTTTCAAGATAGTTTTCAATTAGAACAAAGTTGTTAGAAACGGAACTCTCTTTACAAACAAGTCGAAGCTTTCTCAAGTTAGGAAGATGCGTTAGAAGCACTTTCGATAGATTACTTTATTCCAACCATCTTTGAAAGTGATTTTAGAATGATCAAACTCACTTTTGTTTGGCCGTTTTTAGTTATTTTGACCACGACAAATGTCATTTCGACTGTTCTAAAATTACATCAAACGTTTTCTTTTAAGAACTAAGGATATGGGATCTTCTTTCTCCAATAAAGCTCCTCACCAAAGCTGATTTTGAACTTTAACTCACAGATTGTCAAAATTGATGGCTTTTTGAGGATTCTATCACAAACTTCTCAAAAACTATTGCTTGTTTCCACAAGATATGTACTACAAAGAATCTTTCTTTATGGCTTTTCTTGGGCAACAAGCACTTCAGCATCTAGCCAAAGTGCATACAGAATAATTCCCAAAGCCTTCTCTCTGTTTCTATTGGCTAAAACTAACAGTGCGTGAACCATTCGTTGTGTTCTATAACAAGCAACCTTGACTTCAAGCCATTGATACTCACCTTCTTCATACCTTCTTAGCAATAATCAATCATTTGCCTTAAAATCTGTCCAGAACTTCATAAAAGAGTGCAGAAATACCAACAAAGAAACATAGCTTAACTACAATTGGAAAGATGGTTCCATTGGTTAGCAAACTATATTGTTCATCTACTGAGGTTGTGTACGTTGTTAGGAAGAGACCACATGTCATTAACGGAGGAGGTTTCGTGGTGACAGATTGTGATCAGAAAGTTGTTTTCAGTGTTGATGGGTGTGGGATTCTGGGAAAAGCAGAGGAGCTGATTCTAAGAGATGAGAGGAGGGATGCTTTGCTTTTGATCCGTGGGAAGGTAATATCTGAGTGTTCTACATGTTTACTAAACAAGTCTTTTCTACTTTTCCTGCATGAAAATGGTTGATTTGGGACTATTGTACTGGTTTTTATGTTTCAGGGAGGGATTTTTGAGGCTCTAAGCTTTCATAAGATATGGAATGCTTACCGATACGACTTTCAAGGATCCAAAAAGCTGGTTTTCAGCTTGAGAAAGCCCAAGTCATGTCTTCCTGTGGACAAAGATAGTGGAATTAGAATCACAACAAAACCAAACCTTGGCAAGAAAGATTGGGATTTTGAGATAAGTGGATACTTCCCTGGCAAAGAATGCAGCATCATTGATTCTCAAGGCAATTTAGTAGCTCAGGTGCGATTGAATCTCTCTCTTAGGATTACCTACTTGCTATCTACCAAACGAGCCTTCCCTGCCCGCACCTCACCTGGCTTGATACTGTCTAATACCGACTATATATAGATATAGATATAGATTTCGAAAGAAACCGAGCTTTTATTGTGAAAAACGAAAAAACAAAGGCAAACAAATAACAAGCCCAACAGCAGAAGGGAATCTAATAACTAACTACAGAAATAGGCTCTAATCCAGCAAAATCAAACCAAGATCAAAATTACAAAACGAGCTAGCAACACCATCTAGATATAATCGAAGAGAGTAGTTATACTTAATCTTGGTCCTATTCCTTCCACGAAGCGGTATATTCTTACTTGTTTTAAATAACTGCAGATTGGAAAGAATAAAAAGGCTGGAGTACAGTTGAGCAAGGATCTCTACTATGTGTCAATAAAACCTGGAATTGATCAGGCTTTTGTTGTTGGAGTCATTGCCATTCTCGACAACATCTATGGCGAATCAACCAGCTGCTGAATTCATAAAAGGGAAGACAAATCAATTGAGGGGCGGATGGTAATTGCTTGTCCTCTTCCATTGAAGGAATGCAGCTCAAAGTTTCCGTTGTGATTAAATTGGAGATTTGTGGCAGCACTCCATTTCGCGCTAGTCTCCATGAACTGGGTCTGCATTTTTTGTTAACTGCAATGTATGTATTCTTGTAACTTTAGTAGTCGTCCGTGTAAATGTAATTAAACTTTTTAGCTTCTCTAGTGCCTTTAATCTTCCATATGCCTTGCATTAGAATGCTTGCTACCATATAAGAAGTCATTATAACTGTGTGAAAAGATAAAGGCAACTGTAGCAGAATATTCAATAACAGAAACAATAGAATTAAAGAATCAGGCGCATGCATATCAGCATTTTAGCATTGTTGTCCATCAAAGAGAAAACACATATGGTCTACGTTACATGTAACGAGCAGATGAAAATCAGAGAACAAATTGCAGATTCACACTTCAGTGTTCCCTCTAAAGATAAGTTTCTGAATGCTTCCTTCTATACGTATCAAGAACACTTGATCTTCAAAATCACAATAACTACAAGAAGGATCGAGGGAAGAAAACGTAGAAACAAGCTTTTCCATTCAATATGTAAACAATGGATTACTTGGACATACATGGAATATAAAGCAAAATGAGCCTGTAAGGTGGATACTTGTAAATAAAAATATAAATAAGTACCCAATTAATTTCTTCAACGTTCCCATCTGTCCGATCATAAATGCATCCGCAGGGGGAGTATCTCAAAGAAAATTCTGGTAAGTGTTTGCAGAGAATATGAGCCCTTCATAAACTGAATCAAAACAGATTTTACGAGACTAAAAACTAAAATGGTTTGATTGAGCAGCACTATTGATCCTAAATGAGAGTGTCCTACCATAATCTCCTAGCTCAAAAATCATATTCAACACAACCATCAGAAAAGAAAAGAGAGTTTAAAATGAATAACATATACATGTGATAATGATCTTTTAGTTTCATTTCACTAAACAATGCTATGATATACAAATCATGATATTAACAGCCAGATGATGCAATAAAAAGTCAAGGCATCATAATCTCCTACAACATCATCGATTGTCATAATAACTATTTCAAGTCTCGAGGACGTACATGACCTTTGGGTGCCGTTCAATCAAAATGTATGTTACACTGGCCTGCTTTTAGTTGAGACTCCTATGATTAGTTCAAACAAATATTTATTGCCAGCATTAGTGCTCCACTATAGATGTGCTCACCCTGAGGATGAGAAACGAGAAATAGATAACAATCAAGCCAACTCCTAGATTTTTGTTTGGGCGCATACCATTCCTAGGTAACACAACAAGTGACCAAATAAGTCCTGACATTAAAAAACTCAATGTATAAAACAAACTACTATCTCTAGGAAGCATGTAAGGTGCAGGTCGATGGGACATGGCTCCAAGAAGCATGGAGATACCCAGCCCCGCAAGAGTATTGAACATAGGACCAGCATAGCACCCAGACATAGCAATCTGTACACTATCTCCACCATTCATTGCCAGTGCTACATTAGACATCAAATCACCCATTGAGTTCCCCCAGGCCAACACTGTTAATCCGAGAATTGATGGGTTGACTCCAAAAATTAAACCTAATGTCATCAACAAAGCTACTAGCTCATTTGCAACAATGTAAAACCAGACAATGCTCATAAAAAATCCCCCAAAGACCCATGGAAACAAAGCCTGGTGAGGTGGCTGATCAGGGCTTGTATACAAATATGCAAGGACGCCAAGCACACCACCAAGGGAAACCCCCAAAAAGTACGCAAATTTTCCACTCAGAGGTCCAAGATCATCTTGGGTGTTCCATAAACATGCCAGAAGAACAGGTGCTAGCGTAGCACTGGTAACAGCATAAACTTTTGACCATCGTTCCTCTTCCACAATGGGAATGGTCAAACGTCTTGGAAGCGTCAATGGAAGTTCAAGAAGTGAAAACAATTTGGAGAAAGAGAAAAAAGAGGAGTCATTCGCTGTATCCTCATCATTCCAACCCCACAAAGTTTTTGGACTATCTACACTGCCCTTCATTGTCTGATTTGAATAGATTGCAACATTTGAAGACCACATCCATTGTGGCAGTTTATTTTGGAGATGTGGTACATCACCATCAGAATCAAACTCAAGAAGAGTCGTATAGACCGATTCATCTTCTTCACTTCCAACAGAGAAAATGCTTCCAGTTACAGGAAGTAAAGGTGTCACAGAGTTCAGGGACACTTTTACCGAGTCCTTTTCCAAAATCTCATGTGCGGCAACTACAAATGCATAGACCAAATAAATTGAAACAAACGCGATTGCACTGATGACATTGACCCTACCAAATGCCAAAATTGTAGCAAGTGAGGCGATGACAAACATGAAGAAACAAATGTCTCTGATAAAACATTTCCTATCAATCCTGACGTCCCTCTCGGCAACACAAAGAGAAACAGCACCAACAACAATACATGTTACGAAGATAGCTCCACCCAAGACACTGTTAAGACCAACTTCACCAGCATCCTTTCCCATAAAAGCAGCAATGCTGGCAAAGACATCAGGAGCACCATTACCAAGAGGAAGCAGCGAAACTCCAGCCACAGTCGCTGGCAAATTCAAGAGATTCGAGAGGTTCTCCAAGGAACAACAAAAATAGTCAGCTGCAGTATTACCCAACAGATAGAACAGCGCAGCAAGCCAAAATATCAAAGCCACATAACCCAGAAGACTGAAACCTTCACAGTCACAGTAGAAGAACGTGATGTAATTGAAAAAACCACCTGAATTGCAATCGGGATGCGCAATCAAGTACTCACATCGGCTCGGATAATCTCTATGTTCGGTTAATCCAAGACATGATAGGGGGAGACTTGCAGACTTATTATTATTATTAGGAGATCCATCAACATCAATGGTATTGTTCAAAGAAGAACCAGAGACTTCAGCGATTCTCCTATGAATCACCCCAACCTGCTTGTCACCTAAGCTCCATTTAGGTTGAGGAATTGAACGCGAATTTCTCAAGAACTTCCCCTGATCAAGGAACAAACAAAGCAACACAATGGAGCAAATTCCATGGAAAATTCCTCGAGATCGAAAGCTTCTTGCTCTAGAAATCGCATGCGGTCTAGTCATAATCCTCCGCTCGTGATCAATTAATCAACAAAGCCAGTACTTGCTTCCGATTGGTCGTCAATAACAGAAAACTGGAACACGAAATAACAATAAACACAGGGAAACAGAAATGGGCATCCAAACTTCAAAAGATTCAAAACCCTAGTGACGACTGGGTGATGACGAAATCCAAACGATACTTTCAGCAAAGCAATCGAAAAACAAGATGGAATCCAAGCATAGGGACACACAGGGATGAAGTTTGAGCTAGCAGAGTAAATGAGAAAGGGGCAAAAGGAAAAAGAGGAGAAAACCTCGTGAATGACCAGAAAATTGTTGGATTAGAATGGAGAGAAATTCAGAAAGTGGAGTTAGTTACCAGTGATTCAGTTCGAGGGCGAAGACGACATGCACGCTGGAGCAGAAGATTGGCGGCGAGGTGGAGACGACACGCGTGGCGGAGGACGACGCCCCAACCTGAACTTGTCCGACCCGATGAAACGATGCTTCGACGAAAATTACTTATACCCTTCGCTTATCATTCCAAGATGCTTCCTTTTTTCTTTTTTTCTTTTTTTCTTTTTTTCTTTTTTTTTCTTTTTTGAATAATATAATTTCAATTTCTTTTTTAGAGAGATTAGTTAATATGATATCATTTTGCATGTTTTTTTTTTTTTTTTTGTGAATTAGAAATTTAGGTCATCAATTTTGAATTTTGTGTGGGTCTCTAACTCAAAGTTTTTTTAATTAATTATTTTATTAAAATTAAAATTAAGTTTGAGGTCTAAGATTAAGTTTTCAATTTCGTGTTTAGTAAATAATTATGTTTTTTTTATGTATGTGTAACGGTCCAATCATACCATACCAGTATTTTTTTTTAAAATTCTTTTAATTTTTAAAATTTTCACCAAAAATTCAAACATTTTTAATTGGAGGGAAGGGAAGCACATAATAAAAAAATGAATCGAGCATCTATAAAAGGAATAAATTTTTTGTGTTATATAGTAAGCTGCCATTTTCATATGTTAAGAATAAAACCGACAAATTGAACAAGTCATCATTTGGGATCTGAATAAGATTACCAAGGATTTTCGTATAGAAACAGTGTTCTAGCTTTTGTCTTACACGTCTTCTTAATTTTTTTTTTTCCATGAGAACCGTCACGACTATGAAGAATGGAGGGGTAAGCTCTCTATGAGATGGGCTTACTAACCGAAGGGCTGAAGGCGGCTTCGCTATCAAGACTACTATAACGAAGATAAAGTTACGAAGATTTGGTCTTTTTCATCTTAGAATATGAATAAATTTGAGACAAAACATAGAACAGATAGTTCATAGAGACTATGGTAACAGCACAGAGCTCAGACGACCGCCATTGCAAAGATTCTTCAATCCTCCCAATATTTCCATTAAATTTTCAATCTACACTTCGATTTATTTCACTTTCAACTTTCAAGCAAACACAAATGCTCTGTTCTATCACAATTTCCCATTTACATTACCTTAATGATGAACTTTACGAACAAGAACGCTGGAAAATGGTCAGTTTTCCCTCAAATTTTCAAACCCATTTCCTTAAATGGCTTGAAAATCGTCGGAGAACTCTAACTTAACCCACCCACTAAAGCAAGTTAGTCGCTTGAAAATACTCTGTTTTTTGATTTAGCTAGACAAGGAAGGGAAGCAACTACCGGATCGTTGGAGTCTAGCTGAATCGCCGATCACAACGATCGGTTCCAGTTTGATTGCGCTACTGGAATTTGACCGGAGCACTCTCGGAGAATCCAAGCTCCGTCGTAGCAGCCGCCCCATGGCGGAGATGGGGTGCTCTGTTTCATCCAGAGGGTTGGTCGATCTGAACTCCCGACAGAAACTCGCGTGTTGGGCTAACGCTTCTTCGGTGGAAATAAGCGTTCCCGATCTCACAACTTCGTCTTTCACCGCCTCGATGCAGAGCCCACAGATCCACCGGCCATGGAAGCGGTCGCGAACTCGCGAGATGTAAGCAGGGGTGCAATCCTCTGTAAATCCACAGGAATAGCATTTCACACATTCGACCTCCGCCGCCGCCGCCGCCTGAGAGTTGGAGTTTGGTAACGCCATCGCCAGTAACATGACAACGAAGTGTTATCTGCTTCCTGTGTTCTGTTTTGGAAAAGGGAGAGAAAAGCAGAATACAACCAAAAAGATTTATCATTTATTAACAATTGAGGCGTTGCCGCTTTCCCATTCGTAGTAAATGCATTGCTATACCAAGGGTTTAAGCAATAGATTTATTGCCATTAAAGCAGTCAAAATAATGGGTAATTATATTTTTCGAGACTAAAAAACTCGGAGTTTTTAAGGTATTTGAAAAAACAATATAAAACAAAGAAACCCCATCTGTAAAAACAGGGGTTTTCCTCTTGTTCTTCTTCTCAACTGAATTCAGATCAGATAAGACTCTGTTTCTAAGCTCGTGAGTCCCAACAACGAAGATTGTTACATTATTATCATCAAAAACTGTTTGGTTCTGTGTTTCAAAACGGATTACAAAAATGATCTGAATTGAGCCAGAGATCGAAGTGGGGGGTGGGCTGATAATGAAGAAGAAGCCTTTTTTTTCATTTGGGTATTAGAAAACGACATGGGATTTCAAAGAAACAGAGAGCCATATTGCCATGTGCAAAGCCATGCTATCATCTTGTGATGCGACACGCAACGAAAACAGAGCCATAGCGTCCGATTGGGAGCTGCTGTCGTCTGTGTCTGTCGACTTCCTCGACGGTCGGGGGCCACATGTCGTATCTTCCCATGTTTTTTTTAAAAGGGAATCTTCTTTGGTGTTGGAATCGATGGAAGGTTAGAAAATGGATGTGCATGGCGGTCTGGTTTTTTCTTTTCAAGTGTTTGAGACAGACAGCCATATACATCTCTAAAAGGTTCCTGCTCTGCACCACAAACAGTTTTGTTCTGTTTTGGCCCTTTGTTTGGTTTTTATGATTAAGACTAAAGATATTTTCATTTTTTCATTGTAGGCTAAGCATAACTGATCTTTTTTCTCCCGTCCCTTCGTTGAAAATTACACAGCAAAAGAAAAGGAAGAGGAAAGAAAACATGGGAAGTGTTGAATGACATGATATTGGAAGAGGAACTATGGCTTAAGTACAAGTATCAGTGATGATTCTCTTGTACCTCTGTAGATGGTCATAGTGTAATCGGGTCGATTCGGATGAGTTTTTACACGTATCGAGACTGATCATCGGAATGAATTTGACTGACAAATATAGGTCAAGTCAACCACTAATCCTATCTACTAAAACGAGTTACCATTCTTCTACAGCGTTGATTGCCGATGACAAATCAAATGTAACAGTCCAAGGTCACCACTAGCAGATATTGTCCTCTTTGGTCAATATCTACTAGCAGATATTATCCTAGTAGACACGTTTTAAAATTGTGAGGCTGACGACGATATATAACGAGCTAAAGTGGACAATATCTACTAGTGGTGGGCTTGGGCAGTTACAAATGGTATCAACGCCAGACACCAGGAGATGTGCCAACGAGAACGCTGACCCCAAGGGAGATGGATTGTTAGATTCCACATTAGTTGGAGAGGGGAACGAAACATTCCTTATAAGGGTGTGGAAACACCTCCCTAGTAGACGCGTTTTAAAAATGTGAGGTTGACGGTGATACGTAACGAGCCAGAGCAGACAATATACACTAGCGGTGGCCTTGGGATGTTACAAATGGTATTAGAGTCAGGTACCAGTCGATGTGCCAGTGAGGACGCTAGCCCCCAAAGAAGGTGGATTGTTAGATCCCACATCAGTTGAAGAGGAGAACAAAACATTCCTTATAAGGGTGTGGAAACCTCTCCTAGCAGACACGTTTTAAAACCGTGAGACTGACGGCGATACGTAACAGGTCAAAGCAGACAATATCGGTTAGACTATTAGAGCTATAATGAGTGAAGGGTTCAAGCCTCTCCAATTTTGTTATGGATTCATCACTATTTTCTTCAGTAATTTACCAGTTAGAACAAGATTCATCAGTTTCCCAATTTTAAACGCATGTACGAATAACAGAGAAGAAGTAGAACTCAAGTGAGAATTGCAGTTGCCATGTTCACTCCAAAAGTTCTCTTCAATTATGTAAAAAAAACAAGAAAACTGGAAACCAAGCCAGAGTATCAGCAAGTGATAGCAATCAATATATATATATGTTATTAAGAACTTCAGAAAGACAGCCATTAATAGCCAGACATTTGATAATATGGTGTTCTTGTATCTATTGATTCTGATGAACAAGAACATTTGTTTCATCAATAACTTAACCTAAACAGTTCACCTCAAATTTGAAGAATCACAGCACATTTTTATTCGTGTACCTGCTGCAATCTTTTGAACAAACTCCTTTATGTTGAAATCTTCAGAACCCACCTTCGTGATGACTCCCTGCAACAATAAAACATGTCAACCAAAGTTGGATGATTTCAAGTTTTTCTAAACAGGAAAGTGGTAGAGAGGATGACTTTTTCTGTAATGATTCCCGAGATCAGACGAGCAGGAGTAACATCAAAAGCGGGGTTCCAGACAGCGATGCCAGATGCAGCGACTTGCTCGCCGAGCCCTCCACGGGTATTCAACAGCTCTTTAGGAGACCTTTCCTCGATAACGATTTCTTCTCCGGATGAAAGGGATAAGTCTATGGAAGTCAATGGTGCAGCCACAAAGAATGGAATGTTGTGGTGCATTGCACACAATGCAAGGCTATAGGTTCCAATCTTATTAGCAGTGTCACCTGCAATTCATTGAATAGAACTTTCAAACACTCTTCCGATGCCGTGACACATACATAAACGAAGGAACGCCAAAATACCGTTTGCAGCTACGCGATCGGCCCCAACTACAACAGCATTCACCCTTCCAGATTTCATCAAGGCGGCGGCAGCAGAATCAGCTATCAGGGTAGAAGGTATCTTTTCATGGACCAACTCATAGGCCGTGAGTCGAGATCCCTACAATAGTAAGCAAAAGTTAAGGCATAAATAGCATGCTTAGAGAGGCATATCCACAATAGTCCACAAATCCAAATAGAGATGGTCGAGCGTAACAGCCCAAGTCTACCGCTAGCAAATATTGTCCGCTTTGGCCCGTTACGTATCGCTGTCAGCCTCACGATTTTAAAATGCATCTCACCCTTATATATAAGGAATGCTTCGTTCTCCAACCGATGTGGGATCTCACAATCCACCCCCCTTGGGAGCCCAGTGTTGGCACATCGCTCGGTGCCTGGCTCTGATACCATTTGTAACAGCCCAAGCCCACGGCTAGCAAATATTGTCTGCTTTGGCCTGTTACGTATCGCCGTCAACCTCACAGTTCTAAAATGCGTCTGCTAGGGAGAGGTTTCCACACCCTTATAAGGAATGCTTCGTTCCCCTCTCCAATCGATGTGGGATCTCACATCGAGAGACGGTCAAAGTTACCCAAATTAGGAAAATTACCATAATAAGTTCAAAAAGAAAACATCTAGTTAATACAAACACCACCAAACTAGACACTCACTTGATTGAAGGGTCGTGTTTCGGTACAGTATGCCATTTCTAACACATCAGCAGAGTGAAGAGCACGGATTACACCCAGGGCAGTACCATATCCGGCCGTTGCTAGACTGAAAAGTGAAAAACATCAGCAATAGCTAGTCCGGAGGAATTTTTTAGCAAGGGTGCATTAAGCGTTAAAAGGAGAACGATAAAAAGAGTGTGAAGGAGCTAAAATTTATGCCTGCCCGTGTTGCAATGTGTTAGAACGGAAAGCTTTGCCAATGATTTTTGTTGATCACGGATATACGTTGCTCCATACGACCCAATGGCTTTATTTGAAGCAACGTCGTCCTCCAGCATCGCTTCAGCAGCCTCAATATATGCCTATTCAACCAGTTTTCAATATATTCAAAAGGGCTTACAAATAAGGCATCCTTCAAATTTCAGCATAACCAAGCTTAGAACTAACAATTAACAACTCAAACTGAACAGCCAAATGAATCCCCAAATTCATACTTGGAAGACACTCTTGGCATCAGGAGAAATAGCGACGGCCCGAGATACAATTTCTTTAAGTTTTATAGCAGCATCCCCGAGGTTAACCGCAGTTGGCCGACTACAAATTCGGAAAAAACACGTAAGCTACTGTCCAAAAGCCAATAGGAATGGCCAAAAACAATTTGAAATTGCCTTTCATGTAAAAAATCCGTGCAAAAAATACTGATAATGAATCGAGAAAACCTGGAGACTAAGTACTCCAATTTCTCCGCAATGAACACGGCTGCATATTTGGGACTCCCATTAATAGCGTCCAAGTTGTACACTTCTGCTGCCAAAGCAAGGGCTGCTGCAATAGCTATGGCAGGCGCCCCGCGTACTACCATATCCCTTATGGCATGCCTGACATACAGATTTTTTAGAATATCACCAAATATGCTGATAACAACTAAAGCTGAAAAATGCTTGGAATTCAACAAGTTAGATTTTTATGCTGTGACGAGTAATATCATGATAGACGTTGAAGACATTGGTTTTATAGACAGAAAGGATGTACTTTCTGGAAGAGTACTGAGGAATTATCATGAATCCTTTAATGTAACAGCCCAAGCCTACCGCTAACAGATATTGTTTTCTTTGAACTTTCCCTTTCGGGCTTTCTCTCAAGGTTTGTAAAATGTGTCTGCTAGGGAGAGATTTCCACACCCTTATAAAGAATGTTTCGTTCCTCTCTCTAACCGATGTGGGATCTCACAATTCACCCCCTCCCCCTTCAGGGCCCGTTGTCCTAGTTGGCACTCGTTTCCCTCTTCGATCGATGTGGGATCTCATAACCCACCCCCCTTCGGCGCCCAGTGTCTTCGATGACACTCGCTCCTCTCTCCAATCGATGTGGGATCTCACAATCCACCCCCTTCGGGGCCCAGCATCCTCGCTGGCACACCACCCGATGTTTGGCTCTGATACCATTTATAACAACCCAAGCTCACCGCTAGCAGATATTATCCTGTTTGGGCTTCCCCTCAAGGTTTTTAAAACACATATATTAGGGAGAGGTTTCCACACCCTTATAAAAAATGTTTCATTCCCCTCTCCAACCGATGTGGAATCTCATAATCCACCCCCTTTCAGAACCTAGCGTCCTCAATAGCACTCGTTTCCTTCTCCAATCAATGTAGAATCTCACAATCCACCCCCTTTCAGAACCTAGCGTCCTCAATAGCACTCGTTTCCTTCTCCAATCAATGTAGAATCTCACAATCCACCCATCTCACAACTAAAGTCATCAACAAAATTTACTAGATACGCTTGTTTCAACAATCAGATGTCTCACATCATAGAAACAAACGAGGAGTTCAACCTTTTCTTAACAATAGGGCGCGCTCAAACGAGCTTACGTGCCATCGGCTTATAGGAATCTACAAGACCATCATTCGATCCTACAGTTATATAGTTACTAGGAGTTCAACCCATGATCCCAAAAACACACAGCTAATGGAAGTTCAGGTTTAGCAGTTCATATTCATGGCATTGAACAAATCTTCAAAGTTCAAAAAGAACATGATCTTAAAACAAAAAGGGTTCAAAAGAGCATAAGGGTTAGGAAGAAACACTATGAACAAGAATAGATTAGACAAAGATTGCAAGAAATTACCATCCATCTGTTGAATCCTTGATGTCCAGGTAAAGAGTTTCTAAAGGAAGCTTCCTCTGTTCCAAACCAACCACTGTTAATTAAAGAGTCCTAATTCCATGCTTGAAGGAAAGTGCTGAACAAAAAGCCAAGAACAAAACAAAAACACTACCTGGTCGAGCAGCCGCAAGGATCCACGTTTGTAACAAATGGATTGGAGAGAATTTTCCGCTTCAATTTCACCGCCATTGTTCGGATCGCAAGCCATTATGGTTACCGGTGAAATCTGCAAAATCGAAGAAGAAAAACCCAAATAACAAAAGGATTCAAAGGCATGGAAAGTAAAGGGGGAAGGAACTGACCCGAATATGATACGACAGAAAAGAGGCGGCGAATGAATGGTTTCAATACTTTCCAGTGAAAGTGGAGACCATTTTCTTATTGGATTAGTGGAAAGATTGGGAAAGAATCACGGGGTCGAATTTGTCTAGAAGGGATGAATTGAAAATGTGACTGCGGTCGAGTTGAATGGGCTGACCCTTTGAACAAGAAAAGGCAAAATTGGATTAAATCTTTGATCATTGGAATTTTGGGGAAGTAATGTATATGTTAGAAAATAATGAATATATATAGAGTTTTATTTGTTCTTTTTTAAAAAAAATATTAATTTTTCGAGTATCGTTCCTCCAATATTTTCGCAACAGACCACACTATTGAGCTGAGTTGTTATAACATATAACAGCTCAAGCCCACCGCCACCAGATATTGTCCGTTTTGGGTCGTTACGTATCGACGTCAGCCTCGCGACTTAAAAATGTGTCGGCTAGGGAGAGGTTTCACAACGATCGAAGAGGGGAACAAAACATTTTTATAAGCGTGTAGAAATCTCTCCCTACCAAACGTGTTTTAAAACATTAAGGGGAAGCATGTAAGGAACAGCCTAAAAAGACAATATCTTCTAGCAGTGGGTTATTAAATGTTGGATCGTTAATTAAGCGGCAATTTTCATGCACGGCTGCACGAGCCCTAACAATATGTATTTAAAAAATAAATAAACAAACAATAAGTTTGACAGAAAAAAAAACATTTTTGACATTCCAATTGTGCCTATTTTATTACAATATGTCTTTGAATAATTTAAGGATAATTTATTTATTTATTGTGTCCCACAAAAAAAAAAAAACGACAAATAATTATTCTCTCTCATCCTTTTTTATGTGTGTTTTTTATTTTCTAAGATAAAAACCAATTATTCTCTTAAAATCCATATCAATCAACTTAGAATGAGATGCTCAAATTACTCATAATTTGGGAAAATTAATCCAAATGTTGCACTTTAAACCATTCGTAGCTAAAGGAAAGCCAACAAGTCAAGGTTTAGTCGACTTTTTTGAAAGCAAGCCTCACACATGCCGATTATTTGGAAGTCAACATAGGGTGAGCTAAATCACGAGCTTATGCTAGAAGAGACTTGGATTGGCACTAGGGCGAGCTGCATGGCTGGTAGGCTTGACGTTGAGCATGAATCGCATGTGTTAAAGGGTTGAATAGGCATAGAGTTCATGGGCGAGTGGGGCGCTGGACCGTTGGCTTGGATGAACTAATAACATGTGAGGTTAGAGCATTGACGTTTGGACCGCCCATGGATGTGCTTCGGCTAAGGCTCGACGTTAGGTGGTCTGCGTCTATAAATGAGTGGGAGGATTGTAAATGGTATAAATAGATAACTTAGGAAACTTCACAAATTTAATTAGCATAATAATTATAAGTTTAAATACGTGTAAAATATATATATATTTTTTAATAGAATCTAAGAGATGATATAAATTAATATACTTAGGAAGGTAAATTATTAGCCTATGATTTTTCTTTTTTTAAAAAAGAATATTATTAAATTTATGCTATCTTTAATATTTTTTATGAAGACAGAATAAAAGGCCACATTGAGTCAATCGTCGAGTATAAATACAACTTTGATAAACAAAGAGAGAACTTTCCAGCTTTGTCTCGATCTCATGACAGTGATACAATTTTGTGTTACTGTCATGAAATCTTCCTGAGATGAAAAAAACTCGATTCCTTTACCTTTAATCCCAATTCACAGAGCTAGAAATTTCAATTAACCACACAGGAAAACGAGTCGAATCGATTCCCTTTTTCAATTCCTTCTTGTTTCTGTCTTCTAATGGCGGAAGATTTTGCCAAAGCCGTCGACGATGGCCTCCGGCTATCCAAAAGACTGTACTTCGGTAAAGACCGCGCCGTTGCGCCTCCGCGGTCGCTCCCCACGATGGATAGGATGGGCCGTTCATTGCTTCCTACGGCTCCCATGGTTTATGCTGTAATCGATAATCCTGCCATCGTCGATAATCCCGATGTTCCGAGCTATCAGCCTCACGTCCATGGCCGCTGCGACCCACCGGCGCTGATTCCGCTTCAGATGAACGGAATTGAGCTCGAGGTTGATTGCTATTTGGATACAGCGATTATTCGGATCATTGGATCTTGGAGGGTTCACTGCGTTATGGGTAGTCGGAGCTGTGATTGCCGGATTGCGATTCCGATGGGGGAACAGGTATTTCTCTGGGTTTTTGTCTCTGGAATTGATTATGAACTCGAACTGGGTCTCGGTAGAATTTGTTGAGGATTGTTGGGTGGGATTGGGACTCCCTCCCACGTTGACTAATTTATATATAAAGAATACATCTATGTTGGTATGAGGCCTTTTGAGGAAGCCCAAAGCAAAGTCATGAGAGCTTATGCTCAAAGTGGACAATATCATATCATTGTGGAGAGTTATGATTCCTAATAGGGGCTTGCTCGATTAGAATATAATTTGTTTGATTTGTTTGATTGTTCTTGTTTTTTCGTAGAAGATAAGGTTGTTTCATAGCTTGTCTGGTACTGAATTCTCAGGGAATTATATCATTTGGCTAACAGGGTTCAGTTCTAGGTTGTGAGGTCGATGCTCCTAGAAAATCATATCGTACTTCACTTATTACACTCGAAGACATACCTAAAAATGTCGCAGAAAAACCAGAACGAGTAGAGGGAGGTATCTTGACTTCTAATATCTATACCCTTACAATACCACAGGTGATTAATGGAACCTCTGAGTACTCATCTTGTTTGTAAGTTCTTCTGATTCTTATTGTTTGAACTCATGGAGGTCTGTTTTCTTGTTCTTTTTCAAGATTGATGGGGGCACCAATTTGTCTATTACCATGAGGTGGTCTCAGAAACTATCATACAGAGAAGGTAATCTCACATTAGATGTTCCATTTACTTTTCCTGAGTATGTTATCCCTGCGGGAAAGAAGATGTCGAAGAAGGAGAAGATAGCGTTAAATGTGAATGTCGGTTCGGCAGCTGAGGTTTTGTGTAGGACGACGAGTCATCCTTTAAAGGTCTGTGTTTTCTTGTTGAGTATTTGATGTTTTTGGTTGTTGTTCTAGTTTGTGATGATGTTTTGATAATGGGTGGAATCAGGAATCGATGGGAAAACCTGGGAAACTGAGCTTTATATACGAATCGGAGGTTCTTGCATGGTCGAAAGAAGATTTTAGCTTCATGTATAGTGTATGTTTCAGAGAGATTTGATCATACTTGAGAAGAATCTGCATTCAAATCTTTTGAAACTTGTTCTTCTTTCGTGTTTTAGGTTTGTTCGAGTCATATATCTGGTGGGATTCTCCTACAATCTCCTCCTATGGATGATGTTGATCAAAGAGATATGTTCTGTATGTACTTATATCCAGGAAAGGAACATGGGAAGGTACAATGGGGTTTCTTCTTAGTCTGTTATCATTCCCGAGAACGTATCGAATAGCTTCTCATCTTAACGAGTTCAACAGGTGTTCAAGAAGAAGATAGTATTTGTTGTTGATATAAGTGGGAGTATGCAAGGCAAGGCACTTGATGATGTGAAAAATGTGCTATCCACAGCCTTAAGTAAGCTTCATCCAGGAGATATGTTTAACATTATTGCTTTCAATGACGAAGTTCGTCGATTCTCAGAGTCGATGGCGATGGCCACCGAGGATGCTGTGGAAAGGGCGTCTCAGTGGATAAATATGAACTTTATAGCAGGGGGTGGCACTGATATCCTACTTCCATTAACAATGGTCTCCAATCTTACTTCTTTTTCATCTCGATATTCTTCTTTATGTTAATAAGACGCTCGTTTGCTTATGATCCAGGCCACTGAGATGCTTAACGATGGGGGTAGTGATGGTTCGGTTCCTATCATCTTTCTTGTTACTGATGGGGCTGTTGAAAATGAGAGACATATTTGTGATGTGATGAGAAAAAATCAAACTGGAAAGCAATCCGTTCATCCACGTATATATACTTTCGGTATAGGTATGTTTCTAGAATTGGAAGGATTGGCTAGGTGCCCGAAAATTTCTTCGAGCTTTGACCGTTCTATAACTCGTGGGTATCTACGTTTTGTCCGAATATTTCAAACATGTTTGTGTATCTACCAGGTACATTCTGCAACTACTATTTTCTAAGGATGCTTGCAATGATTGGTAGGGGACATTGTGATGCTGCCTATGATTTAGGTGAGTTCTGTGCTTTTGTGGGTACCTTCTAATGAATCCTCGATCTATGTTCGAAATCTATTTGTGTTATAATAACTGTTTGATACAAATTCAAAACACGGTTTTGAATTATCTCTTATATTGGCCGTGTAGAATCGTTGCTCACATTGTTCTGACCTCTAATCTCAGTTTGCTTTCCCACTTTGTTCAACTCAGACTCGATACTTTTATAACTATTTTGTTTTTCAGATTCGGTTGAACCCCGAATGCGCAGGTTGTACAAAAGAGCTATATCTGCTGTTCTTGTAAATATAGCTATCGACGCATTCGATGATCTAGACGAAGTCAAGGTATTCACGTTCATCGTCTCATATTTAGGCCATGAATTTTCCTGCAGCATGAAGTCAACACTTGTTCGTTTTCTAATTTGAAGCTTTTGTTTTAGGTTTATCCTTCCTTTATTCCAGACCTTTCTTCTGAAAGTCTACTGACTGTATCTGGCAGATACTGTGGAAATTTTCCTGAGACTGTTAAGGCAAAAGGCCTATTAGCCAATTTGGATAATATTGTCTTAGACTTGAAGGTACATCAGGCAAAGGATATACCTCTTGACAAGGTAGAGAATCTTCATATATGGTCAAACCTATCTGAGTTTCTCATTATCTTGGGTCGTAGAAATTGTCGGGTCGTTATGTTACATTCTTGATGTTCGTATTTCTAGAAACATAAGATTTGGTATCAGTTCCTTATAAAATGGATACTAAATGTAACAGACAAACTTATATTAACTTTTAAAAACTAACTAACTCTTTCTTACAATTTCTTCTTTTTCAGCTATTTATCAAGGATCAGATTGAACTACTCACAGCTGAAGCCTGGTTTTCAGAAAATAAACAACTGGTGGAAATGGTTTGTGATTTTTACCTTGTTCCCGTATCGACCGACTTCTGCTTGTTTCCATTTTCTTAGCCCTGCAAGTTATTTTGAGTTAGAAATTCGCAATGATAGAAATGATGATATCCGTTCCTTCATTCGTACCTTCTATAGGTCAAAAAGATGAGCACAAAATCGGGTGTAATGAGCGAATATACTCAAATGTTCATATTTCAGAGTACAAACAAAGTCGGTGAAACAATTAAAGTGCAACAGGTGAGCGTAGCTTTCCACCTCCATGACCTCAAATTTAAGCTGGCTGCAGGTACTTGGTTGTTAGTTACTCAGTTACCTATTATAATAACTTACTTGCACAGTTGAAGAAGAATGCTTATGAGAAAATGGAAGCACCCAGAAGTGACAAAATGATGCTGTTACCATTCTCTGGGGTTGGCTTTGGAAACTTGGAAGCAACTTCTGAAAACACTCCTCATGGAGCTGGAGAACGAAAGCCTGAGGCTGCGGAAATATTGGTCAAAGCAGCTTCTAATTGTTGTGGCAATTTGTGTAGTTACTGCTGTTGCCCCTGCTGCATCCAAGCCTGCCTCAAAATTAACAATCAATGCGCGATTGTGTTGACACAACTCTGCACTGCTTTCGCCTGCTTCGGATGTTTCGACTGTTGTTTAGAGATGTGCTGTGACACTCGGAGTGTCTCATAGGTACACCTGATACAAAATTTATACAAGGTATAGCTGCATCAACGGCGTGTGTTTTACACGGTTCGTTTCAACGAATTATGTGTTGCGTGTTGTGTATTATGAACCCAAAGTTCAAGGATAGGATTAGAACAGTCATTATACCTGATTACTGTAAACAAAATATGTACGCCAGTTGTATACAATAAGTGCTTTCCTTTGATTCTCTCGTCGGAAAGTGACACAATGGTTTAAGCGAACCATGCATGAACAAGGAGAGAACAAAAATCTGATCAGAAGTATTCATAATTGTGTTATATTGTCGCTTCTGAGGTTTAAACTCTTTTCAATTTCTGATTAGCTAATAATGCCCATGACGACGTTATGGCCCCATGTTGAAGTTTTTGCTGCCTGCAAATGGCACAAGCTGAGTAAGGTACAGAAGCATTCTAGTTTTTGATTTAACAAGTATCCGTCTATAGTTTCGTATCTATGATGGTATTGCCAAATTATTCATAAATAGCCAAAAGAACGGGACATTTAAATATGTTCCAGTTTATGTGTCATATATATTTGTAACGGTCCAGGCTCACAGCTAGCAGATATTGTCATCGGACTTCCCCTCAAGATTTTTTAAATGCGTCTGGTAGGGAGAGGCTTCTACCACCTCATAAAGAATGTTTTTGTTTCTCTCTCCAACTGATGTGGGATCTCACAATCTATCCCCTCGGAGCCCAGCATCTCACTGACACTTGTTCCCTTCTCCAATCGATGTGGGACCTCCCGTCCCACCCCCTTTGGGACCCAGCATCCTTGTTGGCATACCACCTCGTGCCGACCCCCATTTGGGCGGTGTCTGGCTCTGATATCATTTGTAACGGCTCAAGCCCACCGCTAGTAGATATTGTCCTCTTTGGGCTTTCTCTTTTGGACTTCACGACTGTTAGGGAGAGGTTTCCACACTCTTATAAAAAATGCTTCGTTCTCCTCCCCAAACGATATGAGATCTCACAATATTTCTTCGAGATTTAGGTCTAACAAAAAACCAAACGAAATGTAATCGTAAATGGACATGAATAGTCTTGAAATCTCTTTTAAAAACATTCCTCAGTTGCTATTTGAAAGGAGGAGTATCATCAAAGTGTAGGGTCCTCATTCAACAAGCATTATTTTTGTACAACTCTCACCTGCTCCTTCTGTAAAGCCTTATTCGATGGTCCCATATGAGCTTGCTTAAAGGTCCACCGTCTATATGATGCATGCCATGGACAGCTTCACGTGCCCAGATGGTGTCCTGCATACTTCTTTGCATGGTGACTAATCAATTTATCAGAGAGGTGGAGAGAAACAATTTATTAGAGAGATAAGAAGAAGAAAAGGCTGCTGATTTTGGAAGATTCTGATAAAATTGCGCAACAGGGAAGGAAATAGAAGGGGATGGTTCAAGTTGGAGTGTCTTAAAAAAGAATTATATTTGGTGTTAGAATCGATGTTAGTGAGATTTAGAAGGCGCCACTATTGGTTGGGTGAGTAAGAGACATTCCCACGAGAATGTGGGCTATATAATATAATATATATAACGTAAGTGAAATGCCCTCAAAGCTACCTCTTTCCATTGGCCACTGGATATGTTATTTTATATTTTTCGGTAAAAGAGATGTTCTTTCCTCATATCTTCCTCGTGCATGATAGCTCAGCCTCTCATGTCCTTTTCTTCATTGTCCATCTTCCTCATGCACTCTCATCAGCAGCAGCCTCCCGGATTTTCTGCATGAATTTGATAATCATAAGATACACATCAAGTAATAATGGATACAAAATTGATGGAAAAGACGAGAGATTGAATACTTATACGAGGGAAAAAGACATTGTAATAAGGAGGCAAATATGTGACAAATCCAAGAGAGAGAGAGAAAGAGAGTCAGCGTTTTGGAACTTGAAACAGTGGCAGCTAGTAGTTTGGTTGCGGAATTTCTCACATTTCTCTTCACTATATAAAGTGTTTTGCACTCATCTTGCCTTGGTGTATGCAATCCTTGTGCCTGTTGTGGGATCCATAGCCCAAATTTAAAGGGATCGTTTTCTCTCGTGTGTGTATATCTTCATCGACCTGGCTCTATGTAGCCTTATCAACAAGAATTCGAACTCGAACTCGAACTAGAGCTCACAAAGAGGAAGAAGAAGAGGGTGCATCCGGTAGCGAACTTGAGTTTCGACAGATGGGGGTAAGTTAATGCAAGAAAGTATTGTCTAGATTTTGTCCTACAAGCTTGGTGTTCTACTCTTCCTGATTAACTATGACTTGTTTTTGCACAGATATTGAATTGGATGAAAGGGAAGAAGCCTAATGGCAAAAAGGGCAAAATAACAACTTCAAATTCAATCAAGGGTGAGCAAGAACTGTCATCTTCTCCTTTCGTTTTCCTTTCAATCAAGGGTGCAATAACTTAAAATTCTATCTCAAACAGATGAAACGGTTCATAAAACTCACTCAGAAGAATTCACGAGCTGGCCTCGTGTGTTGCTGGCGATCGGAACCTTTGGAGATGATAATCTGAACCAAGCACACACAAAAAGGTTTCAAGAGAATCCATCATCTCCCCTGCAACAACATCTTCAAGATCTTACACCAGAAGAATTAAGAAAACTTCACAAAGAGTTCAATCTGTTATTGGATGAACACCTTAAGCAAATGGACCCATCCTTGGCATTTGAAGTCAGCAAGTATTGTTCATCAAACATATTTCCTACCAGACAATTAAGCTTTGAATCAGACATAACAAAAAATGAACCATATTCTGACGAGTTAATTGACGAGAGCGAGAGTTTCAAGCATGTCATACTCAGTAAAGGCAAAGATATGGGTATGGAAGCTAATGACACTACACTTATTGGCAAAAGAACTTTATCTCTCCTTCTCAAGAAAATTTTCGTCTGTGGAGGCGGTATCGCACCAGCTGCAGTTGCTCCTCCTCTGAGAACCCGAACTTTGGAGTTGAAAATAGAGAAGGTAAATCAAGAACATAGATCAATCAATGCTCAATTCTCTGATAGCTGTTCTGGTTGGATCGGCGTTGATAACTTTTTGTATTCGAATATTGATAACTGTTTCTGCAAGTAACAGGTGTTGAGGACAATACTCCATAAGAAGATATACCCCCAAAGCTCCAATGTCCAAACATCATCCATGAAGAAGTACCTGAGGAAGAAAAACAAGCAAAAAGATAAAAGTGAAGACGAAAAAGATGACAAGACTGGCGATGGAATTAAATGGGTCCAGACTGATTCCGAATGTCGGTATTAACAGTATAATCAGTATCCTATGGATCAACTTTCTAGTTCCATCAACCATGCATGCCTTTTCCATCACAAACACAATATGCTAATATGATTTTGCCATAATACTAATACACACAGAATTCTGTAACTGTATTTTAGAGGCTAACCTGATTGTGTGTTTCCATTTTCTCGTGCAGATATCGTTTTAGAAATCTGAGAAGCTACCTGCCATGTGAAGAAAAGATCACAGGACATCATTTTCTTGCTTGCTTGCTTGCTTGATTGCTTGTTTGAACATTTACCTATTGTATTTACCTAACAGTTTGGAAGAATTGAAACTGAGCTTGAATCTATCTTTTTGGAAACTACTACAGTAATATCCTTTGGAAATGCAATTATGCAATTGAATACCTGAAGATGTTCATGACAGTTGCAGTGTCTGTCATATAAAATCACACAGGAAACCTAAAGGACTCCACCCAGATGAATAATTCTTTTCTAACCTTTCGAAGAGGATCAGAATTTGTTCCTAAAAGTGAAAGATGTTGAAATCCCAATTTTCTTACTACTAAGCTTAGTCATAAGTAAGACAGCCAATGCTTTCCCCAAAAATCTTGTGTAACAAGCCCACCGCTAGCAGATATTGTCCGTTTTGGCCCGTTACGTATCACCATCAGCCTCACGATTTTAAAACGCGTCTACTAGGGAGAGGTTTACACACCCTTATAAGGAATGTTTCGTTCCTCTCTCCTATCAATGTGGGATCTCACAATCCACCTCCCTTGGAGGCCAACGTCCTTACTAGCACACCGCCTGGTCCTGGCTCTGATACCATTTGTAACAGCCCCAAGCTACCACTAGCAGATATTGTCCTCTTTGGGCTTTCCCTTCCGAGCTTCCACTCAAGGTTTTTAAAATGCATATCTACGGAGAGGTTTCCACACCCTTATAAGGAATGCTTCGTTCCCCTCTCTAACCGACGTGGGATCTCACATCTTGGCACTGTCATTCGAGAATATTCTAAATGGCAGAAACTAATATTCTAAATGGCAGAAACTAAATTAGGGGCATGTCTAAGTTGAAACATCAAATCGTGACAAGAGAAGCCTGCAAGAACTTAAGAAATGACTAATATTCTTTACATTTTAACCCACAAAAAAGAGAGAGGTAAGGTCTCTCTCTCTCTTAACTTTTTGCATGGCCAACATTCTTTACACCTGAACCCACAAAGAGAGGTAAGATCTCTCTCTATGTTTTTGCAGTTACCAATACTCTTGAACCCACAAAAAGAGAAAGGTCAGGTCTTTTTCTAAGTTTTTCCTTTTGCAATGGGTACGTTTCTGTTCCTGTATAGCGGGGACCATCTACAGAACCTGAAATACATTGGGATGACAAGATTCGTCCCAAAAAAGAGCCTTTTTTTTGTTTTCATTAGCTTAAGTTAGCCAAAAAAGAGTTCCACTAGAACACAATCAACTGCATTAAATCCTCAAACTACAGCACAATATTAAAAATGGTAAAAGTTCAAAATCACAGCATACAATCCAGATCTCCTCATCATTAGAATCTAAGCAATAGTTTCCAGAAAAAAGGCAGTATATTCCTCAGTCGAATCAGGCATCTAGCGTGAGCAAAGAGACGAAAGGCGCACTATCGGGAAAACGAGAAACAAGGTCAGAACGTTTTGCCAATTCGAAGTCCTCAAACTGGAAAGCAGGAGCACAGCTGCAGCCCACAAGCGAGTAGTGATTCTCAGAGTCCCTTGGAGCAGCTTTAGTCACAATCCCATCTGCAGAAATATTGAAATCCTTGGATGGAAAAGAACCAAACCAGACATTAGGAGGCACTGTATACTGAAGTAATTGATTGCTTCCAATGAAATCAGACCCAAGACAAGTCAATTTGATTCGACCGTCCTCTTCATTCAACTCCAGTATCTGTATTCAACGTAATAACTACAATTTAAGGACAGTATCATCATAGAGGCGAGATAAGGACAGAGAAGGCTACCTATACGGGGATAAAGCAAAGCTTGATAGCATTGAATGAGTAGAACAATAAATGAGATGGATAGCAGAAAATCAGCATTCCAACCACAATTTGCTTTCCATTAAGCATACGAATTAGTGCAACTGTCCTAGAACCATGACCTTCTCTTAATTATCATGGATGTAGAGGAAGAAGCAAGTTATGTTTATATGCAGCATCACTTGCTTGAGTGTTTGGCAACAAAAACAAATCACCATTGAGAAAATTTATTGATTGAAAATCAATTTTGACGACTCACATTGACGTTGATTCTCAATATAATGCTTGACCGAAATCATTTTCGAATCACTTATATAATTTGCCATTACAGAGCTTCACAAACCCTAAATATACTTCTAAAATGTGATCGAACACAAAAGAAAGCATGTCAAATTCATCGCAGTCGAGTATCTTAATTTCTCAAGAAGTGCGGAGAAGAAGAAAGAAAGCCATATCTAACAAAAACCTGTCTGAACCATAGAATCTTCTGTTTATGTAAACGGAAAAGCGAACATTATTGGTAGAACAGCGAAATATTCAATCGGAAACATAGAGAAAACAGTACTTCATGATGTGCCATAAATCATAAACCTACCGTAAGAGGTTCTCCCGAGTAAAAATGCCAAGTTTCTGCACATGGAATCCGATGAAGAGCAGAAATGCATCCAGACGGTACCAAAAAGTATATGCACGTGCTGACCTCTCGATCAACCTTGTCTGCATCAGAATAAAGTCAAAATCGACTAAAAAGGAAAATCCAATAGACGAAAACTTGGCCAGCGAAGGACAGTGATAAGTATACAAGATAATGCTTGATTCTCAGAATCCGATTTCAGGAAAACAAGACAAGCGATCCTGTTCTAGATTCATAAAAATCCAGGGAAATGGAGTGAAGACTGTGAAATCAGGACTCGGTCTTCGATTCCGTGCAATCAAACGAATCAAAAAGAAGATACAACAGAGAAATCAATGGAGGCATGATCGAGAAATACAACTTACACTCCGGTGGGAGATGAGATTTGGAGAGATGAACGGACTTGTCTCTGAAAGTCTCAGAGTAAAAACCGCCTTCTGGATGAGGTTTCAAATTCAATTTTGCCACAATTTCTGATGCAGTACCCATTTTGATTCTTCTCTCAACTCTTTCAACCAAAAGCAATACAGCTAAAGATTACAACACAGAAGATCACAAGATTCACAGCCTATATTTCATCGAATTTATTACTAATATATGAATTAAATATATGCTCTGATTCTTGTTCGATTTTCCTGTACAAAAGAAACCTTGTTTTTAGTCAACATTATGAGGCTGAGCACTAACTATAGAAAATTTAAAATAATAATTATATTATAATATTAGTCCATTTAAACATAGTTCAACTAATCATTGCATAAAGATGATCAGTAACATGTGACACTAGCGATTATCTCCTTCACACAATCTCGAAGGAAGTTTCTTTTGTTAAAGAATTCTTTTGACGGTTAAAGCTGAAGAATGAAACTATTGTGGTCGATGGCTTGAGCGAGAAGATGATGATGATTGATTAAGAGAGGTGCAGGATGATTTCGTGCGGTGAATGTGGAGAATCATTGTAACAGTCCACGTTTATTGCTAGCAGATATTGTCCGCTTTAACCCGTTACGTATCATCGACAGCCTCACGATTTTAAAATGTGTCTGGCTAGCAATGAGTCTGAGCTATTACAAATGGTATCAGAGCCAGACACAGGGTGGTGTGCCTACGAGAACGCTGGCCCCCAAGGGAGTGGATTGTGAGACCCACATCGGACCATTCCTTATAAGGGTGTGAAAACTTCTTCCTAGCGTTTTTAAACCATAAGGCTGACGGCAACACATAACGGACCAAAGTGGACAATATCTACTAGTGGTGGGCATGAGTTGTTACAATCATTGTGCAGCTTCCTTTGTCGTTTTCTTACTCGAGTTTTCTCACATTCTTCATCTCTTTTGTTATCACCGATGGGCAACCCTTCTCAGACGACAACTTTCGAACCAGTAGCTCCAGTCTTCTCAAACAAATAGTCAATAATAATAACAATTAAATGTATACCATGACGTCTTCTCTCGCTTGCGTGCCACTCGTTATCACATTCCATAATCATGTTAGTATAACATAACAAAATGACATAAATTAAATCCTTAAATATATGTAACATAATCAATGAAGACTATAGATATCCAAATATTTTGAAATAGTCACAATTACAAACTTGTGTCGGGTGTTGGATGTAACCAATCTCTGAATCTGAGCTCAAATTCCACCGGAGCTGAATGCCTGTAAGAACAACAACTTCCATTAGCCATAGCTTAAACCCAAGATTCATGAGAAGTACTGTCGTTACCGAAAAGATGTTGCAGTGGCCGGGATCTGCCACGTGGGCGGCGAGATTCTCCAGCGGACCTTGCCCTGTATAAATAGCCTGAAACCACAGTCCAACAAACGCCAACATCGCCAGCCGCCCGTTCTTGATCTCCTTAGTCCGCAGCACCATGACCGGCTCTGGCGATCCCCTGCCCCACATCATCGGGTCGAACCAGAACCCGCCGGGGTAGCCCACGTCCGGTGTTGGCTTTTTCTTGTGAGGTAGTTTGAGGTCCACGTCGACGCTGCCTGGGTTAACCATATCCGCCCACCGCCGCCCCTCTACCCACCCCATCAGACCCAATTGAGCCACCAGCAATGTCGTCGGGTCTGCAAAATATTCTCGCGTTCCGGCGTCGTACCAGGAGAAATTTTGAATCAGTCCTAAGGTCTCGAACCATTCGGGGAGGAGGATTCCGGACACTGCTAGCATTGCCCATCTCGCGTGCATTAGCTCCGCTTGTGCGAACCATTTTAGGAGCTCTGGATCGGATCCTGACCACCGCAGAGTATGAAATTTTCGAACAGCAACAAAGAAATTTAAAATGAATCAAAGAACGAGAGAAAGGCGTACCCAATCCAAGCGGGTCGAACCCGAAATCGCCGGGAAGGCTGAAAAGCGAGAAACGGGTTAAACATTCATCAAGATAGAACGAATTAGGAGTGAGGAAGTTAGGATTAACCTGCCGTCGAGCCACTCAGGGGGGGTGCTGCCGGGGAACCAGAGGGGTCGATCTGGAGGGAGCGGTTCACAGACGCTAGATACGCCGGATTTTGCAGCGTTCAGATGAGAAGAACCTCGCCGGAGATTGTATTTTGGGAATTTTCCGGGGGAATTAAGTGGTCTTTGCCTGAGGGATGATTGTCTGCTGAGAAACAGAAATTTGAGAATGAAAAATTGGAGAAATTAATGAAAGAAATGGGATTTTGGGTTTACCTGATTGGGAGTGTTGAGAGCGCGGTGGAAGAAATGGAGAGTGCCATGGGCGGAGAGTTTCAGTGATATAAAACAAGATTGGTGAACAGCTTTAATATGGAGATGATGGATGGCCATTGAAGTGTCTGTGGATATCCAAAATTTAACCTTTCTGAGGATAATATGTATGCAAATGTAGAAAATTGCACATTTTCCACTTCCAATTTGCCTTAAAATAAAATTGTTTTTAAGTTAGAAATGGATTAATTGAGTTACTCAGACAATGTTTAATAATGATGATATTAGGCTGTGCCAATCGAGACCCTGGCTCCCAAGTAAGTAAACTATGAGATCCCACATTTATTAGAGAAGGGAACAATACTGACACAAGGGATGGATCGTGAGATTCCACATCAGTTGTTGGAGAGAGGAACGAAACCCGACAACATCAAACTTGAAATTCATACAAAATTTCAGTTATTTTTTTTGGCCATGACCCGAAACCTAGAGTTCATCGTACAAAGAGCTTTAGATTTGTTCGAGCTTTCACACTAGACCAAAGTTCGATTTAGATTGGAATATTTTTTGTCCATACAAATTTTCAATAATTATTTTAATCTGAATCACTATGTTACACAATTAATTATATAAAAATAGTTAATTACAAATTGATTGGCTTCAAATCAAAACTAATTATAATGATTTATAATTTAAATTTAGTTTTATATTATTAATTTATTAAAAATTTAATTTTAAAAATAATAAATGAGGGATCGAACAAAAATCATAAACTAGTCAAATTAATATTATTTTAATTTTATTGGTTTTTTTTAATAAATTAATTAGTGTTTTTAAAAATATTTTTAGAATTATAAAAAATTGGTGTTGGTGAATCTCAACCGTTTATATTATAAATTTTTATTTGATTTTTTTACAATATAAAATAATTTATATTATATAATATATGAATATTAAATAATTAAATATTAGCATATTTATATTATTTTAAATATATATTATGTTGTATTAATTTTTTCAATATTGAAAATATATCTTTAACATTTTTTTTATAAAATTAAAAAAGATTTGATTTAAATATTTTGAATTTTTTTTGGAAATCTGGTTTTGTCAATAAATATATTGTATTTTTAATAACAATTTAATTTAAAAAAACAAACCATAATATCTATAAAAATTTAATTTCGAAAAATAATATATTAACAATCTCAATCAACTTATTTTTATATTTTGAAAATTTCATTAAAAATATAAAATAGGTTTGTTTTTGTAGAGAAACAGGAATCATCTATAAAACAAATAAATAATAAATAAAATTTCAATAAATTAATTTAAAATCCTCATCAAAATATCATTCTAATCAGCCAAATCAACTAAATATTATTATTTTAAAAAACAAAATATTCAAAACTAAAATATAAATAAAGATTCTGTATTTTCTCTTTTAATTTTTTTTTTGAAATCTTATTTTTTAAATTTCAAATTTGGATTAGAATTTAATATTATATATTTAAAAAAGCTTATACAAAAATTATAAAATTATTTATTCATATTTTTTATAATTTTTTTTTATTAATTCAATAAATTTTAGATAGATACTATTGGTAACATAAATTTGCTTAAAAAATAAAATCTTTATCAATAAAATTTAAAATTGTTTTAAAATATTAGTTTTTATAAGAAATCCCAACTTCTGGATTAAACTCGAAAATCTTCAACTACACTCAATCTTGCAGTTGAGTTTTACTGATCTTCAAAATATTTCTACATATTTTGATCACTAACAACTTCCCCAATTCCTTAATTACTGTTTCCAGCTTCTGAATTTCAAATTCCGTTGCTAGATCACTCCTCTTCGTGATTCTGCAACTCAAACCAACCCAGTTTATTAATTATGCTCATTAGTCACTAATTTCGGTGCATAATCAATTCGGCATCGTGTTAATGAGGCTGGAGACCTCAATTCACGGTGGACGGTTCAACAACAAGAAGACTGAGTTCAAGCGATGCATTCCGGGTTTCATCTCCACGTACAGGACGATGTTTACAGTGTTCTGGATCATGGCGGTGGCTTCGATGTTGCTCTGGCAGCGCACTATTGATGATGAGTTCTTTTTCCACCGGAGTGTCCCGTTCAGGCCGTTGCCGAGGACGCGGCCTGTTGTGTTTAATTTGACGGATTTTGGAGGAGTGGGCGATGGGGTCACTTTGAATACCGTGGCCTTCGCGAATGCCATTTATGCCATTTCGAAGTGGCGGACCAGAGGCGGCGGACAGCTTAATGTTCCTCCTGGCCGTTGGCTTACGGCTCCCTTTAATCTCACTAGTCATATGACTTTGTTTCTTGATCAAGATGCTGTTATATTGGGGATTCAGGTCTGTTGCTCTCTTTTCACTTGAATTTGGTTAAGTTTTTTGTTTGAATTTGGTTAGAACTGTGCTGCTGGGAATAACTTGATGGAATTGTTGCCTTCTTCTGTTTAAACTTGTTAGGATCGCCATAATGTATTAGCAATTACTATTGTTATTGATACTCATTTTGAATTAAGCTGAATAGTGAAAATGCTCAGTAGATATGCATAATTTAGGCTATGAATTTGTACTATATTGGTTGTAAGATCTTGAGTGTTCTCAAAATCAAGAACCTAGAAGCAGCTATCAAGAGCTAGATCTTTGGACATTCCACAATTATGAATGATGAAAGTTTTATCATGTTACGAGAGCTATAGGCGATTGTTCGATTATCTGTGTAGTCACTTGTTCGATTATCTGCTGCCCACGAAAACGTAACTATTTGTGCACTTCCATCCCCATCTTCGCCTATTTTTCCATAGATGGTAGTAGTAATGTTAAATTGTTGACCGCTCTGCTCGAGTACCGTAAAGGTTTGCGCATGTCGTTTTGAATATGTAATCTTTTATGGTTGTGTTTATATTTCAACATTTTGTCTAGTATGCTACCTGTAAGAGCTCAAACTCATTGCTAGTAGATATTGTCTTCTTTGACTCATTGTATATCGTTGTCAGCCTCATGGTTTTAAAATGCCTCCACTAGGGAGAGGTTTTCATACCCTTATAAGGAATGTTTTGATAGTACCCATCATCCAGTAGTTTCTAGTTAAACTAATGGATTGTTTCGGTCTTCTCGTTTAACCATGGTAGCGTTTATTATTTCTTCGTTAGTTTCCACAACGAGCTTCTAGAAACGGGATGAATGTTGGCTAATCTTATTCATGTCACAGGATGAAAAATATTGGCCACTGATGCCTCCTTTGCCTTCCTATGGGTATGGAAGGGAGCACGTTGGACCTCGTTACGGGAGTTTGATCCATGGTCAAAATCTCATAGATGTCGTGATAACAGGTCAGGTTGATCGAGATTTCTTTGTTTAGTTACTTTTTTGTTAATCCTTGCTTGGGAATCTCAGCATAAACTTGTTGAAGCTTCAACCATTTGTGACTTCTGATTGTGTGTATGTCATGACTTTCAGGGAATAATGGTACCATAAATGGACAGGGTCAAACATGGTGGAAGAAATTTCGCCAAAAGCTTCTGAACCACACAAGGGGTCCCCTTGTTCAGATCATGTGGTCAAGTGATATTTTGATCAGCAATATAACTTTGCGCGACTCTCCATTTTGGACACTTCATCCATACGACTGTAAGAACGTTACTATCCGGAACGTTACGATCTTGGCTCCGGTACAAGATGCACCAAATACAGATGGAATAGATCCTGGTAAGCTTTAGTGCTTTGTTTATATCGTTTCCCAATCAGATGCTTGGTTTAATGTAATGATGCGACTGCTGTATAGTTAACATAGAGTAGGTTAAGTCGTTCCTTGTGCTGATGTCGATAAATTGCATTAGTTTTTGTATTAGATGAATGTTGAATACCTCGAATTAGGGAAGCAAAGACCATTTAGCTTTCCCCATAGTATATGTGAGATCCCACATCGGTTGGAGAGGGGAACGAGTGCTAGTGAGGATACTGGGCTTCGAAGGGGTGGATTGTGAGATCCCGCATCGGTTTGAGAGAGGAACGAAACATTATTTATAAGGGTGAGGCTGACAGCGATACGTAACGGGCCAAAGCGGAAATTATCTGCTAGCCGTGGGCTTGGGCTGTTACAGTATAACTTTATATGCAAAAGATGGGTCTGTAATTCAGTTTTCTAGATTAGGTCGCACCTGCCTAATGACTGCATTATTATTGAGTTTAAGGGGTAGGATTATTGACACCTTCGGGTCGAGTTTAATTCAATCTGATTTGGAACATAACCTAAGTTAGTTGGAACATAACTTAACTAAGAACGGGTTTGGAATGACTTTTGAAGTGTTTAAAAACCTTTTTTAAGCACTTAGAAAGTCCTTTTAAATCGATCTTGATTGTTTGAACTTTATAACTGGTCATTTGATAACGGCTTGCTCCGTTCTGTATATTTCCACGAACAGATTCATGTGAAGATATGTTGATTGAGGATTGTTACATTAGTGTGGGAGACGATGGCATTGCAATCAAGAGTGGTTGGGATCAGTATGGTATTGCTTATGGGCAACCCTCGAGAAATATACGAATCCGAAACGTTGTTATTCAATCTATGGTTAGGTAAATATCTCGCATCAATTCGTGATCAAAATACATATCAACTAGATTCACGTCGTATGAAAAGATAGCTAACTCATCATTTTGGTTGAAACTCTTCAGTGCTGGGATATCGATCGGTAGTGAGATGTCGGGTGGCGTATCAAGCATCACCATAGAGAATGTCGTGGTGTGGAACTCCAGGCGAGGTATTCGGATCAAGACTGCTCCAGGGAGAGGAGGATATGTGCGAGACATTACTTATCGAAATCTGACCCTCGACCTTGTACGTGTTGGGATTGTCGTAAAGACAGACTACAACGAACACCCTGACGAAGGATATGACCCAAAGGCAGTTCCAGTGCTGAAGGACATAAGCTTCACGAGCATCCATGGGCAGGGAGTTCGAGTGCCCGTTCGAATGCACGGTAGCGAAGACATTCCAGTAAGAAATGTGACATTCAGGGATATGTCTGTGGGAATAACATACAAAAAGAAACAAATATTCCAATGTGCATTTGTTGAAGGACGAGTTATAGGAACCATCTTCCCTGCTCCTTGTGTCAACCTCGACCGTTACGACGAGCATGAACGACTAATTAAACGCTCGGCTTCTCAAAATGCAACCGATATCGACTACGACATTTGAGTAGCAGCTAGCTGATTTGATCAAACCACTAAAAACTGTTTTTTTTTCTTTTTCTTTCTTCTTCTTCTTTTTCCACCAGTTAAAGACTCATATGTCTATTTTATGTCTGAAATTTGCATTTTTTGTTAGCTAGAGATGTACAGAGGAACCCTTCTTTTTTTTTTTATTAGAACAGATAGCTTTGATTTCTGAGTTATTTTTTGTTCTGTTTCTCTCTCTAATGTGTACGTTCCATTTCATTTGAATGGCCATGGCTGTTCTTCATTCAACTTGCAGGTAGCAGAGTTTGGTGGTGGTGGGGCTGTGAAAAAGATGGATGTTGGCAAAGTGGGATGGATTGATTGGCAATTTGTACTAAAAGTGAGCTCAAATCATAGGCTTTCTTGATTCAGATCATAACTTATATGAGAAAATATTAATGATAATACAAAGTGCCATATGGAACATGTGGAAATTGAGTAAATGGATGTGCAATTGTAACCGCTCGAGCCCACTAGCCCACCGTTAGTAGATATTGTCTTTTTTGGACTTTCACTTCTGAGCTTCCCCTCAAGGTTTTAAAACGCGTCTACTAGGGATAAGTTTTCACACCCTTATAAGAAATGTTTCGTGTTTTCCTCTCCAACTGATGTGGGATCTCGCAATCCACCTCCCTTAGGAGTCTAGTGTCCTCGATGGCTTCCCCTCTTCAACCGATGTAGGATCTCGCAATTCACCTCCCTTAGGGGTCCAGCGTCCTCGTTGGCACACCGCTGGTGTCTGACTCTGATACCATTTGTTATAACTCAACCCCACCGTTAGCGGATATTGTCCTCTTTGGGCTTTATCTTCCGAGCTTCCCCTCGAGGCTTTAAACCCGTCCACTAGAGAAAAGTTTTCGCACCCTTATTAAGAAATATTTTTTTCCTCTCTCCAACCGACAAGGAATCTCACAATCCAACCCCCTTAGAGGTCCAACATCCTCGTTGGCACACTGCCCATGTCTAGATCTGATATGTAACCGCTCAAGTCCACAACTAACAGATATTGTCCTCACTTTTGAGCTTTCCCTCAAAAGTTTTAAAACACGTCCACTAGGTAGAAGTTTCCACACCCTTACAAAAAATGTTTTGTTCCCAATATCACTTCATTCTCTTCCCCAACGTAATAAAGTATATCTTTATTAATGTTGCATTTTATTTTAAAATTTTTATGTTAAAAGTTATTTCTATGCGCATCATCCAAGACTAGTACCAATTCAAGTAAAGGAATATTTTCAGGCAGTCAAGGAAGGAAAGGTGGAATATCTCGCCCTTTAGAAAAAAAAAGTTGAAGATATCATCCCGTTGTTCCAAAAGACTTGCCCGTTCTTTGAACACTCGAACATGACCGCTACACCTGTTCGAAAAGGAGATCACATACGACTTTTTAGATAAATATTAAATGTAGTTGCTTTAAATCCTAGATTATTCAAAATCATATTTATTGCTTCATTTTCAATCATATTGGCTCAATGTGCACGTATTGCGTAAGCCAATAGATATACCGTTAAGCCCGGTATGGTTGGAAGGATTTTGATTCAAATGTTAATTATTTATTTGAATTTTTTAAGACTTAAAAAATATCCTAAATAGTTTTCAATATTTCTATTTAATCCTTCAATTATTTAAAAATATCAAACTTTAGTCCTCACCATTAGTACAAACGAGTTTGCAACTATTGAGTTAATAATGGCCATACAATCTTAGTCTATTAATAAAGCATGATTTTATTAATTATTATTATTTATTACTGTCTATTATACTATTCCTAATGGATAATGGTAAAATAATAATAATAAAAAATATATTTTAAAAAGCTTAAAATAAGACAAAAATAAAAAAAAAAAGGATGGAAATGAATTTTAAAATTTAATTTAAACCACGAGGAGTTTCAATCCAGAAGCATCTTCATTAAACTGAAATGGCCAATTTAACCTTCAATCGGGCCCACCAAGGAATGGCAAACTCGTAAATAAATATTCTTTGAAGGTCAAACTATTTCAAATAGAACACAAAGAACACGTGTTGGAAATGCTGCATCAAACGCTTTATTCCTTTTTTTTTTTTTTTTTTTTTTTTTTGTTCTTTTCATTTGCTGGAAACCGCCAAGTAAAAACTCCACATATTCCTCGTGTCTTTATTTCTTTTGTTTTTGGAATTAAATTATTGAAAATTTAATTTAATTTAACTTTTTATTTTATGTCCGAGTCCGACCATTAATGAATCCCACCTCCGGCAGCTATTTTATAAAAACTCTCAATCTTCCTCTTCAAGATCGGAACCTTTTCAATTCTCTGGTTTTTTTCTGTTCTTATTGTTCAAACCCATGTCGAGTTCTTCCGGATTCTCTCGGGTTTCTTCTCAGAGATCGGCATCGAACTCGCCGGAGAAGCGAGGTTTTGTTCCCGTCGGTGGTATGTTGGTTTCCGGCGGGGATCTGAACACGGGTTTATCGGCCTATCGCCTGCGGAAAAACGGTGAGGATTTGTGTGGGTTTTGTGGGTTGGGATTGGAATTTGTTTTGATTTGGGAGAAACTGAAATTTGTAGGGTCGGCGCCGGAATTCTTCTATCAGCCGGAAAAAATGGTGAATCGGAAGTCTTTGGATTTGTTCCCTCAGCAGGCTGGATTTGGTGTCTCAAACGACGTCGATTCGAGGTGTGTAATGAACTGAGTTCTCCACCGTCTTGTTCTTTTTGAGAAATTTCTTGTTTGATTGAATGAAATTTTTGTTTTAGTGTCTATAAATCGGCCATGGCGACGCCGCAAACGTCCCAAATGACGATTTTTTACGCTGGCCAAGTTTTTGTGTTCAATAATGTTCCGGTGGACAGAGTCGGTGAAGTTATGTTTCTGGCCGGCCGAGAGAGCTCCAAGAACGCTGCTGGCCAGCGGATATTGGTCGAATCTCCGGCTGATTCATTGAGCTCCACTTCCCCTGCTTCCTCTCGTAACCAAACATCGCCGCCGCCGCCGCCGCCGCCCGTCACCGGTGGTAATTAACTCATAACCAACAAACCCCTTTTCTAGATTTCCTCAACTTCTCCTCGCCGGAAGTTGAAACTTCATTCAAATCTGATGATTTCTCTTCCATTTCCGCAGCTCTTCCGATGGCGCGTAAAGCTTCGATTCAGCGTTTCTTGGAGAAGAGAAAAGACAGGTGGGTTTTAATTCAATTCCCTCAGTTCTCCTCCATGGAAATGGGTTTAATTTGCTCTGTTTTTAACAGGCTGACTGCGAGAGCGCCGTATCAGGGCATCCCGACGGCAAGCAAGAACGCCGTCGCCGGCGCCGGCGACAACTCGTGGCTGGGTTTGGCTGTGCAGCCATAACTTTAATGGTGCTTTTTTTATATATTATCAAGTATTGTGAA
Source organism: Cucurbita ficifolia (assembly GCA_033971965.1). Classification (NCBI taxonomy): domain Eukaryota; kingdom Viridiplantae; phylum Streptophyta; class Magnoliopsida; order Cucurbitales; family Cucurbitaceae; genus Cucurbita; species Cucurbita ficifolia. The sequence continues at coordinate 3,695,893 of CM066972.1, forward strand.
ATCTAGTTGAGCTGTTTTGTATTAGGGTTCTTGTTTTGGGTTACAGAAAGTCTCGCCATTTTTGCGTAGGCCTCTGTTTTGTGCTCTGTTCTTCCGGTGAAAGAAGCTTGGTTTTGCAGAGGCCATGGCTGCTTCTCTCTTAACCATGACAACTCCTTGGTCCATAGCTTTTAAAACTATTATTAATATTTCCCATTTTGTAATTTTTTTTTCTTTTTATATTTTCTATTTTGATGGACAATAAATCAAAAGGATAATGCTATCATGGATGTCTATCAAATATTATCAATTTTTTTTTTTTACTTTCTCTCAAAGTTTTTAAATCAAAGTTTTTAAATCGCGCATATTACAGAGAGAGATTTCCACACCCTTACAGAGAATGTTTCGATTCCCTCTCCAACCGATGTAAGATCCCATAATTCACCCTCTTTCGGGACCCAGCATCCTCGTTAGCACTCGTTCCTCTCTTCAATCGATGTAGAATCTCATAACCAACCCCCTTCAAGACTAGCGTTTTTGTTGGCACTCGTTCTTTTCTCTAATCGACGTGAGATCTCACAATGATTAAGAAAGTTATTTTTATGGATGAAAGGTTTCTACTCTATACATTGTTAATCATGTATGTTTTTTTTTGAAGAATCTTAGTATCATTTATTCTTTGAGTGCTCGTTTTATCGAGCAGTGTGGAGTATTTGTGTTGTCTTGGGCAAACTCTATAGGTCGAATTTCTTCCTAGACTACTGTGTTGGTCTAGGCTTTGCTAGACGAGTAGGAACATACGTCGTTGGTATCATGTTTGGAGGTTTGTCTAGTGTGTTTTCATTTATCATATTCGGATATGTCATTTATGTTGTTTAGATGGATGTGGTACTTGAAGCTTCCCTTGGCTAGATGACAGTTTTCACTCCTCGTTGATTCACTAAATTTATTGGGATTTATGTTTTGATTTGTTCTAGGTTTTGTTTGTTTGTTGTTTAGCTTGATTTGACCTTTAGGTTTTGTTTGTTTGTTGTTTAGCTTGATTTGACCTTGGGTCATGAGGTCCCCTCCCGATAGTTTAACGGGATGCAAACTAGGTATTTTCTGACCAGAATTGAAACTTCTCCAATAATTTTGATCTAATTGAGATATCTTTTGACTTTTGAGGTCATTTGAACATAAAATGTCAAATTTTAGGTTGGTTTAAAAAAACGCTATTTGAATTTTGATTATAAAATATTGTATTTGAATTCCCCATCTTTATTTAAAATATATAAGTTTTAAAAAAAAGGAAAAAATTATAAAGTCCTACATGACAGCCCAAGAACCTTGAACCTTTCTAATTATCGGCCCACATCTAAGGATCATTTGTTGGGCCTAAGTTTCAAATGGGCTCAGCCATGCCATTGGAGGAGGGAGAGAGAGGAACAAGGGAGGGAGTTTGAGAGATTTATGTGCTCATGGTGAAGTGATTTATGTGCTCAGGGTGACGCGTATTTTTCCCTGTGATTTATGTGCTCAGGATGTGCTTAGAGTGACGCTCAGGATGTGCTTAGAGTGACACGTATTTTTTCAAGAAGACCGACCGATTGATCTAGCCATGCGTTCCTAATACGAATTCGTGCCTACAGCCCTGCTAATCGACAGTTAGAATCATATCCTGCACCTAGTTCAAAGAGGGTTCTCCCTTACATCAACTTGTAGTAGGAAAAATAGTAAAAAGGATGCGCTTCTCTTTCCCACTATTTGTTCCTGTGATTTATGCTCTTAGGGTGACTATTTGTTTTTTCCTGTGATTTATGTGCTCGGGTGAATTTTTTCCCGTGATTTATGTGCTCGGGTGAATTTTTTCCCGTGATTTATGTGCTCGGGTGAATGTTTTCTAGGGAGGTATGAAAGCTTGTGTATGCGTGTTGGAAATCAAATTTGTTAGAAATAAGATTTTTTATTATTAATTAGTAGCATTATTTAGAGAACACATGAAAATTAAATTATATAATGACAACATAATAAAAATAAAAATAAAAAGAGAGAGAGAGAAAATTAGTAAATCATTTTATTAATAAAAAGAAATAATAGAGAAGTTTGGTAAGAAATGCGTGGTGTTTGTTTGTCCACTATTATAAAGAACATTGGCGGTGGTGGTTTAGACGATGTTGCCATATTCGTCGAAGCCGAGCTCTCTGAGAACCTCCTGGCACTCCGGCAGCTTCTCCTTCTTCATGAAGGACAAGGGATTGGCAAGGCGGACGGGGTTAGTGATTCCACTGTTGCTGGTGATACTCACTCTGGATTTGTGTGCGTATCCTTCCTTCGTGATCTCATCGCAATCCGGATCCTTGCTCTTCACCAGCGACACCTCGCACACCTCTTCCTCGTGATCTTTGTCCGTCTCGATCTTGTAACTCCCCGATTTATCCGTCTCCGTCTCTTTGCTGAATGTCACATTTCCTCCTTCGATGTCTCTGCATTCCAATTTCACAGTCGCCCCTGCAATTTCATTTTCAATTTCAGAATCCCCAAATCCCTAGGGTTAGGGCTGTTTTTTTGTTTTTAATTTGAAAAATTAGTTGCCTGCAATTTCAATTTCAGAATCCCTAAATCCTTAGGGTTAGGGCTTTTTTTTTTTAATTTGAAAAATTAGTTTCCTGCAATTTCTATTTCTATTTCTATTTCAGAATTCCCAAATCCTTAGGGTTAGGGCTTTTCTTTAGTTACCTTCGACGAATTTGCTGACTCGGGTGAAGAATTGGATCCGGCATGTGTCGCAATACACTTTGCCTTCCACGAAGAAGCGTTCCTTCTCGCAGGTTGCGATGTTGATGAGCGACATGAGGCAGAGGGCTGAAACAAGCATTATTGCAGATTTCGCCATTGTTCTTGTTGTTCTTATTCTGCCGCTGGCTCGCTGTTATTTGTGTATTTTGTGCAGAGCTGAGGAGATGATCGAGAATCGGGAACTGATTTTATAGCCTCCATTTTTGGTTTGATTGTTATTTTTGGGAGGCTGAGGAATTTTTGGTTTTGTTCATCCCCTCATACCTCTCAACAAAATTTCATCTTTTATTTTTAGATCATTTTCTCAAAATTAGTGTCTGATTTTAAAATTTATTGACTTGAACCCATTATCGTTTCAAATGTGTTATTATTTGGTTTAGGATTTCGAGATATTGAAACTCTGAATTAAAACTCACTACCAAGCTATATATATATATATATACTATGGCATATATGTTAATCTTTTTCGTTGGTATTGAGGATTGTTGGGAGGAAGAGTCTCACATCGGTTAATTAAGAGGTTGATCATAGATTTATAAGCAAAGAAGGAACTGAGCCTCGATTAAAGGGAGGTTGTTTGATGGCTCCATAAATCTCTCGGGAAGCTCTATGATGTACTTTGTTCGAGAGGAGGATTGTTGGGAGAGGAATCTCACATCGGTTAATTGAGGGGTTGATCATGAGTTTATAAGCAAAAAATACATCTCCATTGATATAAAACCTTTTAGAGAAATCAAAAGCAAAGTCGTGAAAAGATATTTGGGATTTGTCTTATTAGAAAATTCTTATTTAGACCCGAAAGGAAGAGATATTTGAAGGAAACATAAACAGAGAATAATTGTAAGATGCATAATTAAATAAAATGAGAGTCATGGACGCGAAAGAAGGTGGATTGGAAGCCATTGAAAATAAGAGAGAATTAGCCGATGCTTATTATTCGGATATAGTAATTGCTTCTTCTTCAAGAAAAGAAGTTCACGTTACGTAGGTCTTCTACCTCCATACGACATTACTCCGTCACACTTTTGCCTATTGTAGAAAATTCTCTATTGCTGTCTTTCGTAGGAGTCTGAGTCGTGTCTCAATTCCAATGTGGTTGATCATCCTCTCGAACCATTGTATACGAGTTGGGTTGAAGAAATCTTTTAGACCCGCTCGAAATTTCAAGTTGGTTGAGTTGGTGACGTGATCAACTTGAGTAGAGAGCACAACTATTTCAACCCAACCATCTATTTTTGAGTTCCGTTGTCAGAGCTTTTTTAATTATATAAAAAAAAAAATTATTTACATATTTGCATTAATAACTAAAATCTCATAAAACTTATCGAACATTCCCAAGTTACAACAAAACATTAACATCGGTTACAAAAAGTAAGTAGGGTTAGGTTGATTGGATTATCCAAATTTTTTTATTTAAAAAAATTCAACCTAAATGGAGACTCATTCGAGAGACCGGAATACATTCTCCATCCTCGATTTTTATATTTTATTTATATTTTTTTAATAAAAAAATATAAGTAGAAAATAATTTTAGAATTCAATCCATTAAATTAAACTAAAATTTTAGAGTAGCACGAGACATACAAACCAACCCTCTATCTATCTCTATGGTTCATGTGTAAGTTCGAGATTTTTGTATTGAATCTTTAGTTTTCAATCTTATCAGTAATCGTGTTAGCTCTGTTCAAAAAAATAATGTCTAAATTCGGTTTACGATTGATAAACCTATTCACTTGCTATCCATATCTGGCAATCTATATAAATTATATTAATTTACTATATGGTTGTAATTTTAGTGTAATTTTTTTAATATTTTACATAGTAATTAATAAATACTCAATGTATGATCACGAAGAACCATTATTTCCATAAAAAATAAGAAAATAATAAATTATCTTTGAATTTTTAATATGTTATGTATACAAATTACTAAATTATGTTTACATTATTATTTTTATTTATTTTAATAATTGCAAAGAGATATGTTCTAACCATTACAATTTTAGTAAATTTAAAATCCATATTTATACCAATGAAAAGGAAAAAAATAAAATACCTACCTAATATATATTATCCATTAAAAAAACAAATTATTAAAAAAATAATTATATTGTTTATCAAACAAATAAATTTGATATACTTAATTTTTTTTTTTTATAAATTAATTCTTATTATTGGAAAGAGTTAAGATTTAAAAACGAGATAAACTCAACTCCGTTAAGATTTTAAATTTTTTTAAACAGAAACACTGTTTTATTCCCTACTCTCTCCTATAAATACATCCACACAACAATTCATTTCTCACAACAAAATTCAGAGAACAATTGAAGAACACCATGGATTGTTCATCAGCTTTCTTATGCTTCATTCTTGTCTTGAATGTCGTCCTCTTCGCCTCTGCCATCCAAGTTTCCCACACGAACAGAGCCATCACCATTGATGGCCAACCCAGGATCTTACTTGCTGGTTCTATCCACTACCCACGAAGCACTCCCCAGGTACAGTTGATATCAAATTGAAATGGGTTTCTTGATCAGTTGATATCAAATTGAAATGGGTTTGGTTTTGATGCTCTGTTTATTGCAGATGTGGCCTGATTTGATCAGAAAATCAAAAGAGGGTGGATTGAACGCCATTGAAACGTACGTTTTCTGGAATGCCCATGAGCCGATTCGTCGTCAATATGATTTCAATGCCAATCTTGATCTTATAAGGTTCCTTAAAACCATTCAAGATCAAGGCCTTTACGCTGTTCTTCGCATTGGCCCATACGTCTGCGCCGAGTGGAACTATGGGTATGTTGCTCTGTTTTTTTGTTCTTCTGTAACTTGCTCTGTTTTTTGTAGACTGAATTCTAATCTTTGGAGTTTACAGAGGTTTTCCGGTATGGCTGCATAATCTTCCTGGAATTGAACTCAGAACGTTAAATTCCGTGTTCATGGTAACAATTTCATCGTCTTTTTCCTCTGTTTTTTCAAACTTTTCGTAATCTGTTTTTTAAAGTTTTTTATTGTGAACAGAATGAGATGCAAAACTTCACGACGTTGATTGTGGACATGGTGAAGAAGGAGAATCTTTTCGCCTCACAAGGAGGTCCAGTGATTCTAGCTCAGATTGAAAATGAATACGGTAACGTAATGACCCCTTACGGCGAAGCTGGAAAAGCTTATGTGAACTGGTGTTCATCCATGGCGGACTCGTTGAAAGTCGGGGTTCCATGGATCATGTGTCAACAAGCCGACGCACCCGAGCCAATGATCAACACCTGCAATGGCTGGTACTGCGATCAGTTCACTCCCAACAATCCAAACAGCCCCAAAATGTGGACTGAAAATTGGACTGGTTGGTTCAAGAGCTGGGGCGGAAAAGACCCACACAGAACCTCCGAAGATTTGGCCTACTCCGTCGCTAGATTCTACCAACTCGGCGGCACTTTCCAAAACTACTACATGGTCTGTGCTCAATTCCTTAATTAATCGGTTTTTGTATCTGGGTTTGGGTTTTTATAGCTCCGGTGTCCGGTTTATTTCAGTATCACGGCGGAACGAACTTCGACCGGATGGCCGGCGGTCCGTACATCACCACCTCTTACGATTACGATGCACCGTTGGATGAGTATGGTAATCTGAATCAACCCAAATACGGCCATTTGAAGCAGCTTCACGATGCTTTGATGTCCATTGAGAAGCCTCTGGTTTCCGGCGATGTGAACACCACCGATTTGGGCAACTCTGTTTCTGTAAGAACCAGAAAACGAATCTCCTCTGTTTCTTGATCCAAATGATTATGATTAAACATTGTTATTTTTCTCGATTTAGATCACCGAATACACTACAAAAGAAGGGTCGGCTTGTTTCTTCAGCAACGTGAACGTAACAACCGACGCGACGGTGAGTTACAACGGAAAAGACTTCAAAGTTCCTGCGTGGTCCGTCAGCATTCTTCCCGACTGCCAAACAGAGGTTTACAACACAGCAAAAGTGAACACACAAACATCCGTGATGGTGAAGAAGGAAAACAAGGCGGAGGAGGAACCGGCGGCGTTGCAGTGGGTATGGCGGCCGGAGAATCTCGACGCCACCGCGAGATTAGGCAAAGGACAAGTCAGTGCTAATATGCTTCTGGATCAGAAAGCTGCCGCTAACGACGCCAGTGATTATCTCTGGTACATGACAAGGTAAAATCCTCGAGATCGAACACGAATTTCATCGATTTAAAGTTTACCCATTTCCCCATTTTGATGTTCTTCCCCAAATTACAGCGTTCACTTGAAGGAAACCGACCGTATTTGGAGCAACGACATGACTCTGCGAATCAACGGCAGCGGCCATGTCCTCCACGCCTTCGTCAACGGCGAACATATCGGTTCCCAATGGGCTTCGTATGGAACGTTCAACTACTTTATGGAGAGACAAGTGAAATTAAAGCCAGGAAAGAACATAATCTCTCTTCTTAGCGCCACCGTCGGCTACCAGGTTCGTAACTCCGAGCTCTGTTTCTGATTTTTCTCATGAACAAATCTCACAAATTTTGCTCTGTTTTCCAGAACTACGGGCCCTTCTTCGACCTGATTCAATCAGGAATCCCCGGCCCAGTTGAATTAATCGGCCGCAACGGCGATGAAACACTCATAAAAGATCTCTCATCTCACAAATGGACATACGAAGTCGGATTACACGGCTTTGAAAATCGTCTCTTCAGTTCAGATTCCCGATTCGCCGCCAAATGGCAATCGGAGAATCTCCCAGTAAACAGAATGATGACATGGTACAAAACAACCTTCAAAGCTCCATTAGGAACCGACCCAGTGAGTCTCGACTTACAAGGCCTCGGCAAGGGGGTTGCTTGGGTCAACGGCCACAACCTCGGCCGCTACTGGCCGAGCTTCATAGCCGAAGAAGGTTGCAGCTTGGACCCATGTGATTACCGTGGCGCGTACGACAACAATAAATGCGTCAGCAACTGCGGCCACCCAACACAGCGGTGGTACCATGTCCCAAGATCCTTCATCAACGACGGCGACAACACTCTGGTTCTGTTCGAGGAATTTGGAGGGAACCCATCGTTGGTGAACTTCAAAACAGTCACCATGGAGAAAGCTTGTGCCCATGCTTACGACAACCACCGTTTGGAGCTGTCGTGTCAGGGGCGACAGATTTCAGGGATTGCCTTCGCGGGCTACGGCAATCCATTGGGGACTTGTGGGTCTTTCACGACGGGAGAGTGCAAGAGCCAGAACGATGCATTGAAGATTGTTGAGAATTTGTGCGTTGGGAAAGAATCTTGCGTTATTGATGTCTCTGAAGCAACCTTTGGAGCTACCGACTGCGCCGCTGATCTTGTCAAGAGGCTCGCCGTCGAAGCTCTCTGTTAGGAGCTTAGTTTAGGATTTTGTTAGGGAGATTTTTTATAAACGAGAAAAAACGTATCATCTAAATGGAGATGGGGACTAGATTATATTCCTCGTCCTCAATCTAATTTATATCTCAATAAAGAAATAGGTCAGACGTCTACTTTTGATCGAAAAATCAATCTAATAGTTTAATGAAAGAATGGGTGGGAATAACAAAGGAATGGGTCGAGGGGAATAAGGGAAAAATAAATTGATAAAAATGAGGAGAGCCCAGATTCTAAATAAATGAAAACGTGACTGAATTGATCCCGGTCACTCTTTGGGACGGAATGGAAGATGGGAGGAGATTCTTGAACAAGAAAAAGATTCAATGACTTCAAAAGAATTGAACGAGGAGCCATATGAGGTGAAAAATCTCACATGTACAGTTCTGTCGAGGGACAGTAAGGGTGACTTATCTGTCACCTTTTCCACCACTATCACCCCCAAAAAAACCAAACTCTGCCTTAAGTAAAGTTGTCGAATACACTTATCCTCGGGATTTGAAAAGGTTAAGGATTTACCCGGTACAAGGGCGTTCTAGTGGATTGTAGATTCTTATCTAAAACTTGTATCATTTGATGATGCCATGTGAATCGCTAGAAACATGTGAAGTGTATGGTTAACCCAATAACGAAAGTTTCGTAAGGGAACTGGAGCAGAACTATTATATGTCCAAGGTCCAATAAAGGTCCAATATTGAAATAATTTCAGAGGTAACTATTATATAATTTGTCCGTGCCAACAAACAATTTGAAATGCACATTTTTAGAACAGGTCTGAGTCAAATAGTAATGATTTGAAGCACTTCTTTTTACACTATTTCGGAAACCCTTCAAGTTGCACGTTGCTTCCTACCAAGTTTTACCATAATCTCTAATTTCGTGGGATTGGTATATAATTGATTCATTTATGGAATCGTGTATAGTCATTGGTTACTTTTATGACATTTATAGTAATCTAGACTCGTATGGATATGTCATTTATAGTAATCTAGACTCGATATGTAAAATTTAGTAAACAGAATTCCATACTCGTTCTATGGTAAGCCATATTCGATAAAAGCCGTATGTACGCCTCTCTCTCTCTATAAGACTTTCACATATTTTCTTTTGACTTACAATATGAGGTCAAAAAGCCAAAATAAATGATTTTAGCAGAAAACTTATTCTTGAACCCCTCTCGAAGAAAAAATTGCAAAATAAGGATAGAAAGCAACACGTGAGGCAAGACGTGTAAAAAATTCAACAAAAGACAGAAAGCAATACATGGAGTAACTCTCAATATAACAATAAAGACAAGACGTGTAACTCTCGATATAGCAGTAAAGCTCGATATAGCTCAATATAGCAGTAAAAAGCTCGATATAGTAGTAAAGGCAAGACGTGCAAGTCATCAAGATCCCATTGAAAAGTGATCAAGTTAATTAGAATCTACATAGTTGGTTATTACACTTGTCATTAGTTGGTTATTGAGGGCATCCCGAAAACGTTCGGCTTTTAAATTAAGTTCCTACTAAATATGTCTCAAACCAGTGGATAGTGACAAACGGAGTCGCGATGACATACTTAAAAATGAAGAGACTCATGTAATGGTGGCAGAGGCAATTTGCACATCCATTGATCAAGAAACTCATATAATGGTAGCCGAGGCTTTTTACATCCTTTGAACTTGCTAAGCTTGTCTCGTCTATATTTATTTATTTATTTATATGTGGAATATTGAAATTTGAGTTTATGTTCAATATTATATTATATTTTTGTTTTGAAAATGTTATTAAATTTATTAAGATGTTTAAAATTTTTAATAGAATTTATTGGACAAATTTGTCAGAATTAAATTACAAAGACCAATTTTTGTTTTTTTTCAATAAATTTTTGTTTTTCAATAAAATTAGTAAGAGTGGATGAAAAGTCTATCATAACCTATTCAAATTCGCTGACCTAAATGATCATATGATGTGTCTCAAATTTTAAATGTCCGTTCTCTAGTAACTAAAGTTCAAAAGTTCACTGTTCATCTCAATGAAAGTTTCGTTAATTTTGTCTAACTATCCAAGACAAAAAAAATTCCTAATATTGAGAGAGGAGATAATAGGACGACGTATATTTTCACAAAGTTAAATGGGGACGGAAATGGTAACTAGGAGGAATACATCTCATCCTCGTCTCCGTTCTTATATTTAATAAATATTTTTTAATAAAAAAATATAAAAAAGAATAATTTTAGAAAATTAGTCCACTCAATTAAACTAAAATTTTGGTTTTTAATTTTTTTAATATTTATTTTGGATTTGAATAGTAGTCTATGAATTATATTAGTTTTTTTGGTCTAACTTCAATAATTACTAACAACGCTTATTCCTAAAAAAAAAAATTGTCAAATAAATTTGGATTATACTTTTTTAATTAATTCTTATTATTAGAAAGAGTTAAGATTTAACTTTTTTACGATTTTATATTTACTATTTCCCCATGGATTTGAATAGTACCATACGTCTGCGCCGAGTGGAATTATGGGTATATTGCTCTGTTTTTTTTGTTCTTCTGTAACTTGCTCTGTTTTTTCGTATACTGAATTCTAACCTTTGGAATTTACAGAGGTTTCCCAGTTTGGCTGCATAATCTTCCTGGAATTGAACTCAGAACGTTAAATTCCGTGTTCATGGTAACATTTTCATCGTCATGTTCCTCTGTTTTTTGAAACTTTTCGTATTTTTAATGTTTTTTTTATGAACAGAATGAGATGCAAAATTTCACCACGTTGATTGTGGACATGATGAAGAAGGAGAATCTTTTCGCCTCACAAGGAGGTCCAGTGATTCTAGCTCAGATTGAAAATGAATACGGTAACGTAATGACCCCTTACGGCGAAGCTGGAAAAGCTTATGTGAACTGGTGTTCATCCATGGCGGACTCGTTGAAAGTCGGGGTTCCATGGATCATGTGTCAACAAGCCGACGCACCCGAGCCAATGATCAACACCTGCAATGGCTGGTACTGCGATCAGTTCACTCCCAACAATCCAAACAGCCCCAAAATGTGGACTGAAAATTGGACTGGTTGGTTCAAGAGCTGGGGTGGAAAAGACCCACATAGAACCTCCGAAGATTTGGCCTACTCCGTCGCTAGATTCTACCAACTCGGCGGCACTTTCCAAAACTACTACATGGTCTGTGCTCAATTCCTTAATTCATCGGTTCTTGTGTCTGGGTTTGGGTTTTTATAGCTCCGGTGTCCGGTTTATTTCAGTATCACGGCGGAACGAACTTCGACCGGATGGCCGGCGGTCCGTACATCACCACCTCTTACGATTACGATGCACCGTTGGATGAGTATGGTAATCTGAATCAACCCAAATACGGCCATTTGAAGCAGCTTCACGATGCTTTGATGTCCATTGAGAAGCCTCTGGTTTCCGGCGATGTGAACACCACCGATTTGGGCAACTCTGTTTCTGTAAGAACCAAAAATGAATCTCCTCTGTTTCTTTAGCCAAATGATTAAACATTGTTATTTTTCTCGATTTAGATCACCGAATACACTACAAAAGAAGGGTCGGCTTGTTTCTTCAGCAACGTCAACGTAACAACCGACGCGACGGTGAGCTACAACGGAAAAGACTTCAAAGTTCCGGCGTGGTCCGTCAGCATTCTTCCCGACTGTCAAACTGAGGTTTACAACACAGCAAAAGTGAACACACAAACATCCATGATGGTGAAGAAGGAAAACAAGGCGGAGGAGGAACCGGCGGCGTTGCAGTGGGTATGGCGGCCGGAGAATCTCGACGCCACCGCGAGATTAGGCAAAGGACAAGTCAGTGCTAATATGCTTCTGGATCAGAAAGCTGCCGCTAACGACGCCAGTGATTATCTCTGGTACATGACAAGGTAAAATCCTCGAGATCGAACACGAATTTCATCGATTTAAAGTTTACCCATTTCCCCATTTTGATGTTCTTCCCCAAATTACAGCGTTCACTTGAAGGAAACCGACCGTATTTGGAGCAACGACATGACTTTGCGAATCAACGGCAGCGGCCATGTCCTCCACGCCTTCGTCAACGGCGAACATATCGGTTCCCAATGGGCTTCGTATGGAACGTTCAACTACTTTATGGAGAGACAAGTGAAATTAAAGCCAGGAAAGAACATAATCTCTCTTCTTAGCGCCACCGTCGGCTACCAGGTTCGTAACTCCGAGCTCTGTTTCTGATTTTTCTCATGAACAAATCTCACAAATTTTGCTCTGTTTTCCAGAACTACGGGCCCTTCTTCGACCTGATTCAATCAGGAATCCCCGGCCCAGTTGAATTAATCGGCCGCAACGGCGATGAAACACTCATAAAAGATCTCTCATCTCACAAATGGACATACGAAGTCGGATTACACGGCTTTGAAAATCGTCTCTTCAGTTCAGATTCCCGATTCGCCGCCAAATGGCAATCGGAGAATCTCCCAGTAAACAGAATGATGACATGGTACAAAACAACCTTCAAAGCTCCATTAGGAACCGACCCAGTGAGTCTCGACTTACAAGGCCTCGGCAAGGGGGTTGCTTTGGGTTAACGGCCACAACCTCGGCCGCTACTGGCCGAGCTTCATAGCCGAAGAAGGTTGCAGCTTGGACCCATGTGATTACCGTGGCGCGTACGACAACAATAAATGCGTCAGCAACTGCGGCCACCCAACACAGCGGTGGTACCATGTCCCAAGATCCTTCATCAACGACGGCGACAACACTCTGGTTCTGTTCGAGGAATTTGGAGGGAACCCATCGTTGGTGAACTTCAAAACAGTCACCATGGAGAAAGCTTGTGCCCATGCTTACGACAACCACCGTTTGGAGCTGTCGTGTCAGGGGCGACAGATTTCAGGGATTGCCTTCGCGGGCTACGGCAATCCATTGGGGACTTGTGGGTCTTTCACGACGGGAGAGTGCAAGAGCCAGAACGATGCATTGAAGATTGTTGAGAATTTGTGCGTTGGGAAAGAATCTTGCGTTATTGATGTCTCTGAAGCTACCTTTGGAGCTACCGACTGCGCCGCTGATCTTGTCAAGAGGCTCGCCGTCGAAGCTCTCTGTTAGGAGTTTAGTTTAGGATTTTGTTAGGGAGACTCTTTATATGATGTTAGGGAGACTCTTTATAAACGAGAAGAAACGTATGTTTCGATCATCTAAATGGAGATGGGGACTAGATTATATTCCTTATCTAGTCTACTTTTAATCGAAAAATCAATCTGATTTATACATGATAGCTCAGTCTACTTTTGATCGAAAAATCAATCTGATTTATACATAATAACCCAATGAAAAAATGGGTATGATCGAAAAATCAATATGATAGCTCATTGAAAAAATGGGTCAGATTCTATAGGATCAAACCGATGAGAATAGTAAGGGAAAAATAAATTAATAAAAATGAGGTGAGCCCAGATTCCAAATGAAAAAAAACGTGACTGAATTGGATTTTCAGTCCTCTGTTCTACCAACTGAGCGATACCGGCCATTTGGTCCTGGCCACCCTTCGGGACGGAATAGAAGAGGGGAGGAGATTCTCGAACGAGGAAAAAGATCCAATGACTTCAAAAGAATTGGACGAGGAGCTGTATGAGGTGTATGGTTCTGTCAAGTGGTAGTGAGGGTGACTTATCTGTCAACTTTTCCACCACCATCGCCCCCCAAAAAAACCAAACTCTGTCTTAAGTAAAGTTGTCGAGTATGCTTATCCTCGGGATTTGAAAGGTTTAAGAATTTACCGTGAGATATCACATTGTTTGAGGAATCTTAGATGTTGTCAGAGTAAAGGATCGTCAACAAGGGCGTTCTAGTGGATTGTAGATTCTTGTCCAAGAGTTGTATCATTTGATGATGTCATGTGAATTGCTAGAAATATGTGAAGTGTATGGCTAACCCAAGAACGAAAGTTTGGTAAGGGAGTTGGAGCAGAACTATTATATGTCCAAGGTCCAATATTGAAATAATATAAGACGTTTTCCTTGACTTTGTCCGTGCCAACAAACAATTTGAAATGCACTTTTTAAGAAATGATTTGAAGCACTTCTCTTCACACTATTTCGGAAACCCTTCAAGTTGCACGTTGCTAAGTTTTACCATAATCTCTTTTCAATCTAGGGAAATAGATATTCAATAAGTGAGTAAACAGAATTCCATACTCGATCTCATAGATAATTATGTGGAAAGTCATATTCGAGCAGCTTTTCTTTCGCTGGATGTTGGTCCAGCCTACTACGAGCGGCTTTTCTTTCGCGGGATGTTGGTCCAGCCTACTACGAGAATCCCGTATCCACCAACCCAACCTAAAAAAAAACATAAAAAAGCATTGAAACTATGAAGCTGACCTTATTATTCAAAGGGTAAAGGGTTTTTTCAGCTGGTGTGCAGGAGCGCACTTATGTTTTCCCTTTACTAGACTAGAGGTGGGGTCCCGTGGTTCCTATACCACCACGTTTCCTGGTCCTCTTCTTTTAGTGCTTCGACCCGAAGCAATAGCTTCTAGCTAGTTTAGTGCCCTTGAAAAAATTGCATTGGCTTATCAAATTATCTATGGAGCCATGAAAAAAATAATTTAAGAGAAAAAGTCGTGAGTTGGTTATTACACTTGTCATGAGTTGGTTATTAGGGGCATCCCGAAAACGGTCGAAATATGACTTTTATGGTATATAGTAGCAAAGGCAAGACGTGTATGCAGATCAAGTCATCAAGTTCCCATTGAAATAGATCCACATAAGAAAAGCAATTGTCATTGGTTGGTTATTAAGACATTCCAAAAACGTTCGGATCGAAATATGAGCTTCAAATTAAGTTTCTACTAAATATGTCTTTCAAATTAAGTTTCGAATTAGTGGATAGTGACAAAGGGAGTGACGATGATGACAATGAAGAGACTCATGTAATGGTGGCCAATTTGCACATCCTTTGACCAAGAAACTCATATAAAGGTGGCCGAGGCAATTTTCACATCTTTTATCTTTGTTAAAGTACGGCTGGTCTCTGTTGTGTTGAGGTAACAAATTTATGTTAGCTATTTTTCTTGTTATTAGTGGAGTAAGTTGAGTCGTGTCCTTCTTCTTCTTTTCAACGCTTTTTTATAAAAGGCATTGGACCCTATGAATAAAAGAGAATCATTTTTGGTACATTTGACCAGTCTCTGAAATTTATAGCTATCATTTGATATCAGAGCCAAAGCAAAACATAGTGATCCAAGAGAGAAAATGAGCAGCAACAAAACACTCACCAAGATTCCACAGTTTGATGGTCACTATGACCATTGGAGTGAACTGATGGAAAATCTCTTGCGTGCCAAGGGTTTGTGGAGTCTAGTGGAAGAGGGTTACACCAAACCGGCAGAGGGAATCGAAGTGACGGCAGCGCAGAAAAGGAATCTTGAGGAGTTCATCAAGATGAAGGACCATCAAGTGAAGCACTACCTGTTCCAAGCAATTGATCGGGTTGTGTTTGAACATATCTTGAATCGCAAAACATCCAAGAACGTTTGGGATTCGATGAAGAAAAAGTTTGGAGGCAACGAAAGGGTGAAGCGGTCTCTTCTCCAAACTTTAAGAAGAGATTTTGAGGTTCTTGAAATGAAGAACAAAGAAAACATCGATGATTATTTTGGAAGAGTAATGGATGTCTCCAAAAAGATGAGAAGCAACGGAGAAGGCATGTCAGATTCGAAGATTGTCGAGAAAATACTTCGAACTTTGACTGACAAATTCACATATGTGGTTGTGGTCATCGAGGAGTCAAAAGACACAAGAAAGATGACGATTGACGAACTGCAAAGCTCTCTGTCTGTACATAAAAAGAAATTCAAAAAGATCAGTCTTGAAGAAGGTGATCAAGCCCTCAATGTCAGAGGCAGAGGCAGAGGATCATACAGAGGTCGAGGCAGGGGCAGAGGACGCTCGGAGAAGATGCATTTGTGTGGTTAGGTTCTTTAGTTCCATTAGTATCGGATCTTGTCAATGCAAGATTCACATTCGAAACTCTAACAGCACCAACTGGACACCGGCTTCATTTCCCTGCATATGATAAATTTCTAAAGGAAATTGACAAATGCATGAAGCATCTGCAGAAACAAGCAACGCCAAAGGGTGTAGAATCACGTGACGCTGAGTTCATATTGCACATGAAGGGAAGAGTGAACTCTTAGGCTACACCGATAGTAATTATGCGGGAGATGTGGATGACATTAGGAGCACTTCAGGCTATGTTTTCTTAATGAGTGGAGGAGCTCTGACATGGTTCTCAAGGAAGCAACCAATCATCACGTTGTCAACTACTGAAGCAGCAGCTACATGTGCCTGTCAAGCCATTTGGATGAAAATGATATTGAAAGAAATCGGGCATGAACAAGATGAAGAGATGATTTTGTTTTGTGACAACACGTCCACTATCAAGTTATCAAAAAATGCAGTCATGCACGGAAACTCAAAGCACATAAGGGTTTGATACCATTTTCTTAGAGAATTGACAAAGGAAGGTGTAATTAAATTGGTCTATTTATTGCCGCACTGGAGCAGCTGGCCGACATAATGACAAAGCCTTTGAAGATGACATCATTTCAAAGGATTGGAATGAGTGTTGTGAACTAAACTCTGGATCGAGTTCAGTTCAAGGGAGGAAGTGTTGAGGTAACAAATTTCTGTTAGCTATTTTTCTTGTTATTAGTGTAGTCAGTTGAGTCGGGTCCTTTTTCGTCTTTTCTACGTTTATGTATTTCATTGGACCCCATAAATAAAAGATGATCATTTTGGTACATTTACAAGTCTCTGAAATTTACGACTATCAGCCTCTCTCATATTTATTTTTTTTATGTGTGAAATATTGAAATTTGAGTTTATGTTAAATATTATATTATATTTTTGTTTTGAGAATGCTATTAAATTTATTAAGATGTTTAAAAATTTTAATAGAATTTTTGTTTTTTTTTATAATTTAATTTTTATTTTTTTCGATAAAATTAGTATATTTAACTTCTAGATGTAGCGGGTCTGGTCAACATAAAAATTGGAGATAAAAATTGAGAAACAGATGATCAAAGTCTATTGTGACCGACTTAAATTGGCCGACCTAAATGACCATGTATTATAATGTGTCTCAAATTTTAGAGGTTCGTTCTCTAGTAACTAAAGTTCAAAAGTTCACTATTATTTTGGATTTAAATATTAGTTTAGGAATTATATTAGTTTTTTTGGTTAGCTATATTTTATATATTTTACATAAAAATTAATAAATACTCAATATATAATCACTAACAACCACTATTTCTATAAAAAAATAATAATAATAAGAAAACAATAAATTAATATTTAAACTTATCCATATAAATTACTTAATCATTATTAAATCCATTTTGTAAACGGATATGTTCTAATAATTAGAATTTTAGTAAATTTAAAAGGGTTAAATTATAATCCAACTCAAATCCATATTTTTATCCAATCAAAAAGAAAAAAATTAAATACACTACCTAATATATTATCCATCAAATAAATTTGGATTATATATATATATATAATTTTTATAAATTAATTCTTATTATTAGAAAAGTTGAGATTTAAAAACGGGATAAACTCAACTCTGTTACGATTTTAAAAAATTTTCAACAGAAACACTGTTTTATTCCCGACTATAAATACATCCACATAACAATTCATTTCTCACAACAAAATTACAAGAACAATGGGTTCTTCATCATCTTTGTTCTACTTCATTCTGATCTTGAATGTCGTCCTCTTCGCCTCTGCCATTCAAGTTTCCCACACGAACAGAGCCATCACCATTGATGGCCAACCCAGGATCTTACTTGCTGGTTCTATCCACTACCCACGAAGCACTCCCCAGGTACAGTTGATATCAAATTTAAATGGGTTTGTTGATCGGTTGATATCAAATTGAAATGGGTTTGGTTTTGATGCTCTGTTTATTGCAGATGTGGCCTGATTTGATCAGGAAATCAAAAGAGGGTGGATTGAACGCCATTGAAACGTACGTTTTCTGGAATGCCCATGAGCCGATTCGTCGTCAATATGATTTCACTGCCAATCTTGATCTTATAAGGTTCCTTAAAACCATTCAAGATCAAGGCCTTTACGCTGTTCTTCGCATTGGCCCATACGTCTGCGCCGAGTGGAATTATGGGTATATTGCTCTGTTTTTTGTTCTTCTGTAACTTGCTCTGTTTTTTCGTATACTGAATTCTAACCTTTGGAATTTACAGAGGTTTCCCAGTTTGGCTGCATAATCTTCCTGGAATTGAACTCAGAACGTTAAATTCCGTGTTCATGGTAACATTTTCATCGTCATGTTCCTCTGTTTTTTGAAACTTTTCGTATTTTTAATGTTTTTTTCATGAACAGAATGAGATGCAAAATTTCACCACGTTGATTGTGGACATGGTGAAGAAGGAGAATCTTTTCGCCTCACAAGGAGGTCCAGTGATTCTAGCTCAGATTGAAAATGAATACGGTAACGTAATGACCCCTTACGGCGAAGCTGGAAAAGCTTATGTGAACTGGTGTTCATCCATGGCGGACTCGTTGAAAGTCGGGGTTCCATGGATCATGTGTCAACAAGCCGACGCACCCGAGCCAATGATCAACACCTGCAATGGCTGGTACTGCGATCAGTTCACTCCCAACAATCCAAACAGCCCCAAAATGTGGACTGAAAATTGGACTGGTTGGTTCAAGAGCTGGGGCGGAAAAGACCCACACAGAACCTCCGAAGATTTGGCCTACTCCGTCGCTAGATTCTACCAACTCGGCGGCACTTTCCAAAACTACTACATGGTCTGTGCTCAATTCCTTAATTCATCGGTTTTTGTGTCTGGGTTTGGGTTTTTATAGCTCCGGTGTCCGGTTTATTTCAGTATCACGGCGGAACGAACTTCGACCGGATGGCCGGCGGTCCGTACATCACCACCTCTTACGATTACGATGCACCGTTGGATGAGTATGGTAATCTGAATCAACCCAAATACGGCCACTTGAAGCAGCTTCACGATGCTTTGATGTCCATTGAGAAGCCTCTGGTTTCCGGCGATGTGAACACCACCGATTTGGGCAACTCTGTTTCTGTAAGAACCAAAAATGAATCTCCTCTGTTTCTTTAGCCAAATGATTAAACATTGTTATTTTTCTCGATTTAGATCACCGAATACACTACAAAAGAAGGGTCGGCTTGTTTCTTCAGCAACGTCAACGTAACAACCGACGCGACGGTGAGCTACAACGGAAAAGACTTCAAAGTTCCGGCGTGGTCCGTCAGCATTCTTCCCGACTGTCAAACTGAGGTTTACAACACAGCAAAAGTGAACACACAAAAATCCGTGATGGTGAAGAAGGAAAACAAGGCGGAGGAGGAACCGGCGGCGTTGCAGTGGGTATGGCGGCCGGAGAATCTCGACGCCACCGCGAGATTAGGCAAAGGACAAGTCAGTGCTAATATGCTTCTGGATCAGAAAGCTGCTGCTAACGACGCCAGTGATTATCTCTGGTACATGACAAGGTAAAATCCTCTCGAGATCGAACACGAATTTCATCGATTTAAAGTTTACCCATTTCCCCATTTTGATGTTCTTCCCCAAATTACAGCGTTCACTTGAAGGAAACCGACCGTATTTGGAGCAACGACATGACTCTGCGAATCAACGGCAGCGGCCATGTCCTCCACGCCTTCGTCAACGGCGAACATATCGGTTCCCAATGGGCTTCGTATGGAACGTTCAACTACTTTATGGAGAGACAAGTGAAATTAAAGCCAGGAAAGAACATAATCTCTCTTCTTAGCGCCACCGTCGGCTACCAGGTTCGTAACTCCGAGCTCTGTTTCTGATTTTTCTCATGAACAAATCTCACAAATTTTGCTCTGTTTTCCAGAACTACGGGCCCTTCTTCGACCTGATTCAATCAGGAATCCCCGGCCCAGTTGAATTAATCGGCCGCAACGGCGATGAAACACTCATAAAAGATCTCTCATCTCACAAATGGACATACGAAGTCGGATTACACGGCTTTGAAAATCGTCTCTTCAGTTCAGACTCCCGATTCGCCGCCAAATGGCAATCGGAGAATCTCCCAGTAAACAGAATGATGACATGGTACAAAACAACCTTCAAAGCTCCATTAGGAACCGACCCAGTGAGTCTCGACTTACAAGGCCTCGGCAAGGGGGTTGCTTGGGTCAACGGCCACAACCTCGGCCGCTACTGGCCGAGCTTCATAGCCGAAGAAGGTTGCAGCTTGGACCCATGTGACTACCGTGGCGCATACGACAACAAAAAATGCGTCAGCAACTGCGGCCACCCAACACAGCGGTGGTACCATGTCCCAAGATCCTTCATCAACGACGGCGACAACACTCTGGTTCTGTTCGAGGAATTTGGAGGGAGCCCATCATTGGTGAACTTCAAAACAATTACCATGGAGAAAGCTTGTGCTCATGCTTACGACAACCACCGTTTGGAGCTGTCGTGTCAGGGGCGACAGATTTCAGGGATTGCCTTCGCGAGCTACGGCAATCCAATGGGGACTTGTGGGTCTTTCACGACGGGAGAGTGCAAGAGCCAGAACGATGCATTGAAGATTGTTGAGAATTTGTGCGTTGGTAAAGAATCTTGTGTTATTGATGTCTCTGAAGCTACCTTTGGAGATACCGACTGCGCCGCTGATCTTGTCAAGCGGCTCGCCGTCGAAACTCTCTGTTAGGAGCTTTGTTTGCTTTTTTTGTTTAGGTTTTGTTAAGGAGATTTAGTTTGGTTTTATGTTCTTGTTTTTTATCGTACAGAATCTTTGATCTTTTAATAAAATCAGCTTCCCAGATTAGATATTACGAACAAAATTGTCTGTTTCTCTGTTTCTCTGTTTAATTATTATACAAGAATCAGCCAAACTATTAGCCGTGTTCTATGTTTTCTATCTACTCTGCCATGGCGGTTTCCGCCTTCTTCTTCCTCTGTTTCTCTCTTCCTCTGCTTCGTTTACCTAAATCGCAAGAATCCCAGTCGAGAAAATTCCTCTGTTATACGGCGAATTTGGCAGACTCTCCGCCGGCGATCTCGCTTCCGACCGACACCGTTCCTTGATCTCATCCTTCATTATTTGACTCGACCTGCACTCCGGGCTACAGAACGCCGATTCCCCTCTGCAAAATTTGTCACAACCCATCAGAATTTTGATTCAACAATCAATCTATCAAGTTTTGAAAAATGGGTTTTGGGTTTTTTTTTTGTAATACCTGTACATGTATATGTCTTTTCCCTCTAGATTTTTCCCACACGAGTGACAAGATCGGAGGAAATCGGGGGTCCGACGCGGCGGGGGTTGATCGGCGGGTTTCAACGACGGAGGGGGTTTCCGGCAACACCCACCGGTGACGAGACCGCCGTTGTAGTAGACGCGTGTGGATGATTCAAGAGGTCCACGGGTTGTGACGTACGTGTAGTTCTCGTCTTCCACGTTGTCGAGTTCGTCGTCTTCTTCCGGTGAGAACGACCCACCGACTAATCCGATTGGGATCGGAACAGGGCGGCGGGGGGAGGTCAATTTTGGGCTGCAGACGGCGTGTTTGACTAAAATTTCAGATCCACGGACGCCGGATGTGGAAGTGTCGAGGGCGGCGACGATGCCGAGTCCGACGCCGGCAGTGTAATTTTTTAGATTGGGTCTGGGAGAAGGGGAGAGGTCGAAAGGGGAAGTGGGGCTGCTGGGAGCGCCGGCGTCGAGGAAGGAGGGGCGGCAGCGGGAGACTAGGAGCTCCGATAGTCTTCCGATGACCGGACGTTGCCCTTTGGCCAACATGATTGAGAGAGAGAAATGGAAAGCGGAAGCAGAGAGTGGAGAGACGAAGGGGAAATGGAGATTGTACTTATAAAACTGGAAGACATGAAATAAAGTTAAAAAGGAAAAAAAATAAAAATATTATAAAAAATAAATAAATAAGGAAATTAATAATTGCATCAAAGGTTGCTTTTTTGACACAAAATAAGGGAGTGGGTGAGCTGCCCCTGGTTTTTTTTTTTTTTTTAATTGATTTATTTATTTATTTATTATAATCATTAGTTTCTGCATATTTTGTTCTCCTCTCCAACCAAGATCGGACCGGCATCCTTGTTTTCACATCGTGATGTCTAACTCTCAAATACATATCTCTATCTACCTCACGATTTTAAAACGCGTCTATTAGGGAGGTTTCCACAACACGTCTATTAGGGAGGTTTTGTTCTCCTCTCTAACTAATGTGAGATCTCGCCTATGACATGGTTAAGCTACTCTTCGTTTTTAGGAGTAAAAACTATCCCCACAGACTAACAGGGGTCCTTCCAATATTCTTGTCCCACTAAAAAATATCCCCTACAACCAGCATGAATCTTTCCAGCATATTTTGTCTCACTCTCATTCATATTAGGAAAATTTACAGTAGGTCACCCAACATAAAATTATCCATCAAAGTAAATCGTGGATTCCTATGATCGAGTGATCGGAAAGTAAGATACATCTTGTTGGTATTTGTAGTAACTTTCAATTATTTTAATCTTTTCTTAGTTATCTTATTTTAAAGATCACTCTCATTAATATATTATTTCAGTTTATTCACGTATCTCTTGTTTACTCGGGTATCACATGTCCAATATGCACAACTTACAATTTTGTGCCTATGTATAGTGTAGACCGACTACAAACTGTTTCTTCCTTAAAATGGTCTATTAAACCACATTATTTAACAATCCATATCGAATCATATGAAGATAAGATAAATAAAGTTTGTGTGTTTATTTTAATGGAAATAATAGTCCCAAATCCAAATATTGTATTGGAAGATTGGGCACTTTGGGTTTGTTGTGATTTTTATTTTATTTTAAAAGCATATTTGATTTGGGAATATTTTATAGAATATTATGGTCTTGGAATTGTTAGTGAAATTACATGTGCATATTATAATAAGCCCTTTTCACAAGAGATCCCATTAATTAATAAAATTATTAAAAGTAAATAAAAATATTATTTATTTATCCGATAGTATTTTTATGCAACGCTAAATACAATTATTTGATTTTAAACCGAACGTTTAAATGAGTATAAGACAAACAATTCCAAAACTATATTATTAAAAAAAATAATTATAAAGAATAAGTAATTTGTTCATTTAATTATAAAAAAATAAGGAAAGTGAACCATACCTTGATCACAAAAAAATGATATTTGAAAAATAAAAAAATGGAAAAATCAAATTAATAAATAATAAAAAGTAGTTTTTCAAGGTGGCAATTATTTTCATGATGTCATTGTCCAATGATTATGACTTCCTTTTATTTTAAAGGGTGGACCCACAATGAGATTCGGTTTATTTTAACAGGATGTGCGACACGTGTCGAGAATCGGAGGTGTGAGTACAGGTGTTGTTGAATGGAGCGTCTGTAGTGGAACCGTCTCACATCGTCAAACCCGACGACAATAATTGAAGGCGATTACTCAGACCACTGTGAATGGGCTAAGCGACACATCGTCCAGAGCCCACTGCTATTAAAAGGGAGGCCCCATATTCTTCGGCATCGAAAACGACAGGTCGGAACTGGAGCCCTCTGGTTTCTAATTACCGCTGTGTCCTTATTCGATTGAAATTACGTTTCTATCCTTACTAATTTCCAAAATCCATTGTCCAACCCCCGCGTGACAGCTCGCTACTTTCGTTTTCTCTACTTTAATCTTTATGGACGATTTTGACCAGGTTCATTGATGTACTCATTTCCTACTTTATTTGAATAATTATTTTTTTAAAAATATTTTTAAAAGTAGTTTATTAATAAGAAAATAATATTTTTATATTAGGTAAATCAATTAATTCCTTCAAAATTTTATTATCACTCTCACATTTCTTAATTAATTAAAATTTAACGATAAATTGACTTTAATCATTTTTAGATTTTAAATTAAGATAGTTAGGATAAGAATTAGTAATATGTCTTAATCATTCCATTATGATGAAATTAATTTAATTAATAAAATTGGGTGAAAGAGAAATATATAAATAGCTTTATAATTTGGGTTATGAATTGGAATAATAATTATTTGGGAGGAATAATCATGATTATTCAAGATAATGACCATTAAAAATAATTAAAGGAAATTAAAATTTAAAAATAAAAAAAAGTTTACCAATATCTTGGGAGAGAAAAAGATCTCATTGACGTATGCACAATTAGTCAAACCTTTTGATTCATTTTATATATATATATTATTCTCTTAATTAAAAAAATCACAATAAAGTATACAAATTACAAATATACCGTTAGACTTTGAAATTTGTTACCATCAGACTCCGAAACCTAATCACAATGGTTGAGTTGGATGAGGTAAATTGGTCGGTTTATGAAAATCGAATCGGTAGCTCGGTTGCTAGTCTCTCTCTTCAATCTAAACCTTCTTCTCTAAAATGATCTCTCTCCACCAAACAAACTCGCACTCGAACGCCCAAATTTGTTGAGCATTGAAAGTTGTTGATGGTGAAGCATTAGAAAGTGTCGTCCATCACCAATAGTATCGTTGGTTCGTACTCACCTCGACAACATCACGTTTTATCGTGTTGTTGGCCACGACCATCACCAATCCATATTTATCATTCAAATCAACCAACATTTGTAGAGTCCCTGACTATAACCATCACTGGTCCATATTAATACCCTTCAACTTTTAAAAAGAATTAAAAATATTATTGCCATCAATCCTATGTTTAAAGAAATTTTAATGTAGTATTTTTTAAAATTAAAATATTAAATTTATGGATATTTTTATTAATTAATTCGAAAAGAAAAGAACCCATGGCTTGCCTTTAAAATTAGAGTAGAAAGGGTATAGCGTAACCCCATAAACTTGGGCCTATAGTACCGACCAATTGAGTTATGGGTCGGCCCATTAAGCCCTCGGCCGGCCCAAATTTTGACATTTAAGTATTATTCAACATCCTTTATTTGGGTCAATTAGTTTTAAACATTTTCTTTTAAATTATTATTACTATTATTTGAAAAGTGATTTTAAAGAATCAATATAAAATCACTTTATTTTAATTTAATATTCGAATCACTTTTATAACAAAGAATATTTGAGATTATAAAATTGTAACTAAAATCACAATTTTTTTAATCAAAACTTTATATATATATTATATATATATTATATAGACATGTTTTTAAAAAAATTGTAACCAAAATATATAAATTTTAATTAAAACTATTTTTCTAGAAAAGTTTTATGAAATGTAATTATTTTTTGAAGTAAATGCGATAGATGATGCACTCGAGGGGAATGCATCAACAAAACTGTCTTTCTTGATAGGTCTAAAAACAAAAGACTAGCTCATACTCCTACTACTCCATCGTCGTTGGTTCTTCGTCTTATTCATTGTATAGTGAAAAACATTGCCCTGTCTTTAGACGAGAAATCCTAATAATCTATTTATAGGTACGATGACTTTGCCCAAGTTTTATGAACAGAAAGATGACATGGTATAAGATCGCCTTCAAAATCTCCACTATGAAACGACACTATCCTCTTGGATTTACAAGGCCTTAATAGATCATCAACGGCGACATTGTCTTTTTATTACGTTCAAGAAATTTAAAGGAAACCATCGAAAGTTCATTTCCAAACAATCTCTGTACACACAACCCTTACGAGAGTTAGAGCTCTTTTGTTATAGTAACATGTAAAAGGGACAAAACGCACTAATCATGTCTGTAATTCAAGACCCTTAAGTTGGTACAGAACCTCAGTGGCACTTTTGGATCTACACCACTCAGTGGCAATAGAAAGGGTCGAACAGTCCTTAAACTTTTAATTTTACGTCCAGCCATATAAATTTACAAAATTTATTAAGACAAATCACATAATAATTCAAATCCTTTTTACTAAAAATAACTAATTTTTTTTTTACAAACAATAATTACCATTTACCACTACAATTGTTTACACATTTGGAACAATGTGGATAGAAGAATCGATGGCCGAGCTAAAAAATGTTGGGTCCATCAATCTTCCGACATTGAAGAAACAACTCGAAAGCTACTAAATTTTAAGAGGTCGGGGCCGCCAAAAACCCAAAGTTCTGAAACTAAAAACCCTCAGAACTCTGTTTTTTCTTCAGAAATTCCACAGAAACGAATCCTGATGAGTGGTCATGGCGTCAAAATTCTCATCTCCATAATCAAAACAAGGAGCTGTAGAAGAACTGAATATTTCATCAAAAAACGGGTTATACTCGGGCAGAAAAGACCCGAATTCCGACCCGTAATTCTCCGGCCCCAATCCCATGTTGGTGTGAAAATCCAAAAACGACGATATTTCATCACACTCTGTTACGGGGGTCGTTAATTCCGAAGCTATCGACGGCGACGGCGAATCGACGATGGGTTGGGAATATTCCGACGAGGGAGATGGGTCGGAGTTGGCGAACTGGGCGGCGACGGTTTGAATCTCTGCTCGGGAAAGCAGAGTGGCGCCGGGAATATTTGGTGGGTTGTCAGGGAAATTGAAGCGAGCGGAGCGGCCGCGGAGACAAAAAAGGGCGGCATCGAAGGCACGCGCCGCCTTGTCGGCGGAATCATAGGAGCCTAACCAGATCCGTTCGCGGCTGTTGGGGAGACGAATTTCAGAGACGAATTTGCCCCACTTGCGGCGGCGGACGCCTTTGTAGGGGGAATCTCTGGTGTGGGCGGCGGATTTGTGAGGGGAGGAGGGCTTGGCCATATAAGAAGGTGGTGGGTGTGTGCGTGTGTGGCGGCGGTGGCGGCGACGGTGGGGAATGGTGGCGGAATTGTGTGAGGTATGAATGAGGATATTGCGGCTGAATGGAGTGGTTATATATGGGGAAGAAAGAGGGAGGAAATGTGTGGACTTGGACTGAAGGCGGAGGCGCGTTGAAGGGAGCCAGCAGACCGCGTGGGCGTGGGGACACTTTTCAAGACGGATGACGCGGGTTCAGCGGATCAGCTTTGGGGTTTGGCCGTTCGTGATTCTGATTTTACACGTGCTTTAAATCATCTCTCCCATGTCCTGCCAATCGAGCTAACTATCTAATTAACCCATGTTCGTATAGGGTCGGGATCCTGAAAAATTGAAAAAGACGTGTAGAGAGATTTTTTCCGATTAGCTAAATGGAGATGGAGACGGGGATTATATTCCTCGTCCCCTCCTCCGACCTTGCCAAATTTCTGCCCATCTCACCCACTCTCTCTTGTGTCTTAGGTTAAAACATTATATTATATTTTTGTTCTGGAAATATTATTGAATATATTATTCTGTTTTAATTTTTTAATAGACATTTTCTATTAAAAAAATTCTTTGAAATTAGTATATTTTATAAAAAATGAGATTTATTAAAAAAATAAATATATCGTGTATATTAGAATCATATTATATAAATGAAAATTTTTGGATTAGCATGTAGAATCCACTATAGTAGCTCAGGTGTTGGATTTAAAATTAATTTAAAAAGAAAAGAAAAAGAAAAGAATGTTCGGTCTATAATGGACATAAAATAATAAAAGGCACGTGCTTTAAATAAAAGTTGGTATGGGCAAATTGGTCATAATTAAATTTCAACGACCAATTTTCCTGTTTTTTTCCAAAAGTTTGTATTTAAAGTATTTTTTTTTGAATAAATTAAAATATTTAATTTCTTGGTCAAAGATATATAATATAGTGAATCTAACTAGTTTGGCAAGAATAAAAATCTTAGAGATTTGAAGACAACGAGAAAGAAGAGGTCAAAGTCCATTGTAACCGACTCAGATTGGCTGACCTAAATGGCTAGGTTTCGCTGTCGACCAAAGCTCACGTAGTTGTTATGTATATAGCTTGGTCCAGTTTGTTATGACGATATATTAATATGGAATAGAAATTGTTAATATTTTATTTAAAAAATTCAAAAGTTTCATTAATACTCTTAATTTTTTATAAAAAACTTCGAAAATACCCTATATTTTTTATACATTTAAAAAAAAATTTAAACTATTATTGAACTTTTTTACATATTTTTATTAATTTAGCTAAAAATATAAAACAAATTCAGCCCAACATCACATTATAATAAAAAATAAAAAAATAAAAAAAATCTAAAAATCATGTTAAATAGTGAAATTCACTGCTAATAAGTACAGTCACGGGACCATAGAAAAAAGAGAGACCGGGATGAGCCGGCACTTCCGGCATCCGGTTTTTGTACTAGAGGGGACACGTGGGCAATTCATTGAATAAAAAATTATAAAAAGCCACGTGTTTTGCACGTATTTATTTTATTATTATTTTTTAAAACCTGTCCACGTTTCAAGTTACAAGTTAGCTGAAAAGTAAATTCCTTTCCACTTTTCTAAATTAGATGTTGAATTTGATTATTAAGATGAATTCGAACGAAAAATAGAGAAAATTATGACTATGATTTAGTCTCGATTACTTAATATATTATTCAAGACGGCGAAAAATTTGTCACCGCTCGAGACTTCAAATTTCGAACCGTAACTAAAAAAACAAGAAAAAAGTAAATAAAATAAAAGATAAAAATAGATAAAATTTAAATCAAATTCGAACAAACAACACCATAATTAAAATACAAATCAAAATCGAATGACATTAATAAACCCAAAATATAATTACGAACTGATATCTCAAAACAATCACTTACGTGACTGCATAGCTCTCGAACAATAATAGGGACCATATCTCTCGAGGGGTTGAGATGATTGGTTTGGTTCTGCTGTGCTCAAGAATGCCCCAATAATAGGGACCATATCTCCTAGAAATGGCTAGGAGGAACCCTTTTGATCATTGATAAATGGGCTTTTTATTAATAAAAAAGCCCACTAAGCTGAAGATTTGTTCTAAACGCTCGGCTCACGAGTTCGACTCTAACCCTATGAATTTCTAAACTTATTAAATATAAATGGTAAGTTTTAATATTTGATTTTTTTTATAAATATTTAAAATTAGTTTGTTGATTATTCAAAACTCACGGTTTGGTTTATTTCAACTACACAATTATCAACGTGTTTTAAATAATTTGACCTGATTCAAATCCTACTTAACAACTCGATAGAACTAAAAAATACACCGTGCAACTTAATGAATCAGATTTCTATACACTAACCTATTGCGTAAAATATATCTCCACCATCCATAAAAAATACTCGAGGCCCAACTTTATTAGAAACATTTATGAAAATAGAATTAGGTCATAAAAAAAAAGAACCATAGCCCTATAAAGTGATATTAACTACTGATAGTAAGGGTTTAGGTAAATGGGCGAGCGAAAGCCACCGCCGGTGGGAGTTGGTGGACCGACGGCCCCACCCAATTGGATAGGAAATGCTTGGCCAATAATCAAAATAAGATAAATATAATGATATAAAATTATTGTTTTTTTAAATATCTTAAAAAAATTTAAAAATTTAGAAATAATCTATTAGCTTTTAAAATTTAATTAATATTTTTTGAAAATATTTTTGAACTTTAAAAAAAAAATTAAAGGTTAAATGGTTTTTTTAAGTTGAAATGTATTTTTAAAATATAATTATTAATTTTCATCCAAAATTTATAAATATATTTTTTAGACACCATTTTAAAGTGAAAGGGTATTATTGTAAATATATTTTTTAAATACAAAATTAAAATTTAAAAAATATTTTTATTAATTTAACTTTCTATTTTAGACTAAAGGGGATACATGTGACCAATCAAACATCAAGCACAAAGTCAAATCTATTTATTGTGGTTGAATTTTGTCGTGTGTGAGCTAAACGATACTCGATGAGTACAGCTCACTCAAAATATATACTATTAATTAAGAGATCAGATGTTTGAAATCTCTACCCCAAATAATATTAACTAAAAACAAGCGAGATAAAAGTGTTTTGCCAACACGAACATATTTCAACAAAAGTATATACCTTCGATCACGAAACCTGATGTTTGAATTTTCTACCACAAATAATATTAACTAAACACGAGCGAAATAAGGGACTTTTGTATGCACGAACACAACTCAAGTAAAACGAGCTTCAATTAGGAAGTATGATATTCGAGTTCTTCACCACAAATAATGTTAATTAAAAACGAGAGAGATTAGGACTTAGAGTAAAAATTCATTATTAACTATATCATAATTATAAAATATTTTTGAAATATTCTTTAATCACTTCCATTATTAACATGTCATGTTGTTTAATTAACTAAATTAATTCAATCAAGGACATTTATTAAAAATATTATTAAATGTTTTTTTATTAATTAAATTAACTAAAATATGAGAACTGATTTTGTTGTTAAAATAATATTTTCCATTTTATACCTTAAAGTTGCGTTCCTATACTTTCAATAAAATATGAAATTAGTCATTTGAAGTTAATTTTTTTAAATATATTTTGGTTAAATAATTATAATAATTTGAAAATTAATAAACCAAGTATTAAAAAAAAAATACTAAAAAAATATAAAAATTAAAACACTACCAAATTCAATTAACTTGTCAATTATTAATGTGACTTAAGTATTATTAAATTTTGCTTAATTATTAATCAACACCATTTAATAATAAATTTTGATAATGTTTTACATTAATAATGGTCATGGTAATAAAAACTATATTAAATAAAAATAAAATAAAATAAAACCATAGTTTAGGTATACCACTTGCTTTGTTAAAGTCATGAAAATAAAATAAAAATTATATTATATTTATTTAGTTGATACAATTTGATTTTAATAATTCTCATAGTTTGTATCGATAATTAACTTTCCAGTAATTTTTTAAAAAATATATAATTTTATTTAATAAAATATTATTTTTAATATCAAACAAATGATTAAATATAAAATAAAATAGATTTTATTATTTGTTTTTGTTATTTTAACTACAAATTACATTAGCTTATAGTTTAGTCAATTAATTATTCTAGAATTTTTCTTCCAAATTCATATAATTTATAATAAATGACCTTCTATTTTTGTTCACATTACTTGCTATGTAAAGATAATTAATAATAATAATAAAAAAACTAAGACAACGACACCCATATTAAGCTAGGTTGGTCTCATGTTTTTTATATTTTTAATAATATTTCAAAAATTATTATATATATATGATATATTAAATAATAAAAATATATATCGAAATGGATATATCTAAAAACGGCTGAAATGTGACAAAAATGAAAAAAAGGCTCCGCTCCACCACATGGCCAGCATTTTAATTTCATTGGATTATCTCTGTTTTTTTTTCTTTCTAAATAATAATAATAATAAATAAATAAATAAATAAATAAATAATTTTCTCAGTAAAATAAAAAAAATGAAAAATATTTCTGGTCACAGATCTTCATAATTTTGTGTAGCGCATCTTCTTCCTGTTGATTTCCATCATTTTTTTAGAGAGAGAAAGAGCGAAACGGAAGAGAGAGAAGGGGAGAGAGATTGCAGAGAAGAGCACTTGGCGTTCTCTTCCTCAGACGACTCAGATTGCTGGAAGCCGATACTTGGCGTCTTCTTCTCATCACTTTCAACGCTTTCTGAGAGAATCACGAAGAAATCAAATGCAACCTTCAATCAATCTCTTACTCACAGCGCCACCACTTCTGTAATTATCTCTTCTTCTTCTTCTTCTTCTGCTTCTGCTGCTTCTTCTTCTTCTTCCATCCTTCCATGGCTGCTTTTGCTGTTGCATCTCCTCTCTGTACTTGGCTTGTAGCCGCTTGCATGTCCGCTAGTTGCTTCAAGGACCATTCCTTCAATGCCCCCATCCGTCATTCTTCCAAGAGATCGACATCCACCTCCAAGAGGAAGGCGCTGTCCAAATGTTGCAGTTTTAGCTCCCAATTCAATGCTGGATTGATTTCTTCCTTCCGTGGATTCAATATTCATGACCTCATGAACTCCTGCCTCGCTTTCGAGCCTTGCGATGACTACTGTAACAGTGGCTTTTCTCTTTCTTCTTTCTCCTCCTTAGGTAACAATGGCTTCTCCTCACTTTTTGGACCTAAGACTCTCCCCGCCAACCGCCGGCATAGGCGTGCGAATCGGGCTTTGCGTTCAGGTGATTGAGTTTTTCTATTATCATTCGCGGTTTTTTGTTTCGATTTTTTTTTACCTGTTCTGTGGTGTTTCATTGATGGTTTATGGAATTTGTATCTTATTTGTCTACTGATTCGAATCTGCTTGTTTGGCTTGCTGCTTCCGGCTTTTCGCTATACTTGACTGGAACCTTTAGTTTTTGTTTTCATAATTTTACTGCCGATTTCTCAAGCGAACTGTTAAAGGAGGGGATAATAAGATTAATTTAGGAACTTCTTGGGAAGAATCTGGCGTCCTCGAGCTCTTTATATCTGTTTGGCTCTCGATTCAGATTCATCTCTATTTTCTGCCTCTCAACCTCATCGGGAGAACGGGTTTTATCGAATTAAGTTGCATTTATGTGTTTCCACCGCGGGCTGAATCCATTAATTACGCTGCAAGGTTGTAGCCTTTGTTATTTGTCTCTGACCCAACTCATCATGCTCACATCAATTCTTTTTTTGTTTTGTTTTTTTTTTTTGAGTCACACGAAGTGTTGTCTTTTGCAGCGTTTCATTTTCCTCACTGTCATGCATTGCCATCTTTCTCCCTACCACTTACAATCCTTGTTTCTGTCAAATCTCTTTTGTCTTTAATTGGCTTACAGCATTCTGGTTTGCACTCCCCAAACCTGACTTTGATATAATTAAGTTGCCTCAATCATGTCTCAAACCCAAAACCTATATTCTCTTGGGTTGTGTGACCAGTATACATATTCTCTGTCCTCAACATAAATAGTTTTGTCAAGTTCAGCTTGGCCATTACCTCATTCTGGAGTTTGTATATCTATCATCAATGTACTGAAGCTCGTTGTTTCTTGGTCCTGCAAGTATGAGGTTTCAATGTTCCTAAAAAGTTGGTACAAGTTCTGTTTATAATTTTGTTTTTCCTGTAGGATTCTGACTTCATTGGACCTTAAAAACATTATTTAGTAGAAACAGGGACGTGTGGAATATTCTGTGAAAAAAATGAAATGAACACTGAACCCCATTATTGTATTGTCATTTTATTTAAATCCCAGGTGAGACTGTCGCCATTGCTGTTCATCCAGCTGAAGATGTGAGAACCAAAAAGAAACACCATACAAAACAAAGAAGAGTAGTTGTCACTGGAATGGGTGTGGTGACGCCTTTGGGGCATGATCTTGACGTCTTCTACAACAATTTGCTTGAGGGTGTCAGTGGAATTAGTGAGATAGAGGCATTTGATTGTTCCCAATTCCCCACGGTAAATATACATTCCTCGAAAATATTCTGAAACCATTGTCGTTCGTTTGTTGGTCTGAATTCTGATTCTTCTCTTTTTCAGAGAATTGCTGGCGAGATTAAGACTTTCTCCACTGATGGATGGGTCGCACCAAAGTTCTCTAGGAGAATGGATAAATTTATGCTTTACGCGCTTACTGCTGGAAAAAAAGCCCTGGAGGATGGTGGAATTACAAAAGAGCTTATGGAAGAGTTGGATAAAACGAAATGTGGAGTACTGATTGGTTCAGCGATGGGAGGCATGAAGGTAATCCCTAATTCTTTGCTTGAAGCCAGGGGAGTGATTTGGAGGGAAATGTTTAACCAAGCTGTGATTTTACCTATGCTCTTTACGTTGGAAAAATATTACTTAGTCATAAAACTGTGACCTGTAAGTTTTGGCATCTTAATCCTTCTATAGATTTTTATTGAAAGATCCTAAAGGATAGCTCTATGACTTTACTCATATGGGACAGAAAAAACAGCTTCATTTTCTTTTTGGTGTTAATTTAATTCATCGTTATTATTGTTGTTATCAGAACTTCTTCCAATTAACATATATTGAATAGGTCTTTAATGATGCAATTGAAGCACTGCGAATTTCATACAAGAAGATGAATCCTTTCTGTGTTCCATTTGCAACGACAAATATGGGTTCTGCCATGCTAGCTATGGATCTGGTCAGTTGATCCTTTTTATGGACACAGTACAAAAAAATAAAAAATAAAAACTATTAAGGTATTGGAGCTATTGATTTCTTGACATTGTTGTGAAATAATTATTCTGAAAATGTAGGGATGGATGGGCCCAAACTATTCAATTTCTACAGCTTGTGCTACGAGCAACTTTTGTATACTAAATGCAGCTAATCACATAATTAGAGGCGAAGCTGTAAGTCATATCTTGCTCAGAAACTAAAGAGTGTATTGGTGTAGTTTCCTCCTTTTCTCTTTCTCTGGGTACAACTTACTTGACTACTAGTGTGTTGCCATGGTTCCAATATCCTAACAAGGCAATTAAAATTACTTTTCATTGTGCATCATTTTTTTTTTTTTTTTTTTGGTGGAGTTTGACTAGTATGTTTGAACATTTCAAAAACATTTGAAAGTGCCTCGGAGGAAGCAAGTTGATAGGCTCCGAAGAGAAACTTCTACAGAATATTTTGGAAAATATGGGGATTACAAAGTACTGGGCACTCAAAGAGGCTTCGAAACTCTACTAGATTCTAAAGTAGACACTCTAGTCCCACCAAATTCACAGCATATCCTTTTCCTGCCTTCCCTCCCTTTCTTTAGCTACACACTAAAAACCTCTTGTTTGTTCTTCCCTAAATGTCTCTACGGATAGACTTTTAGCCCTTAGTCAGTAGTCAGCACAATATGTGCTCCTTCATTGCTGCTATTCACTCTCCTCCTACATAAGTAAAGCAAATAAGTGGTTTAACATCTATAAGCAAACGAATACTTCAGTGTTTTCTTATCCCAGAAGTGCTAATGAGAAAAGTGTTTCATATAAGTACTAAACGAAACCTATGTTTTCTTGACATCAATTCTCAAATCAACTGAAGTGTTCCATGTGCTTTACGTTGTTCTTGTTTCATGTAAGAATAATATTCGGATAAATATACTTTTTTATGGAGTTTAATTGGAGGCACCAGCTTAGTTTATTTTTAAAATAAGTAATATAGAAAAGTAGCAATTTAAATGTTAAAATTGTTACTACATAGTTTCTGATTTTTATGTGCAGGATGTAATGCTCTGCGGAGGTTCAGATTCAGCAATCATACCTATTGGTATTTCTTCTATTTATTATGTTAATTAAATTTTAGTTCTTTCTGCTTGAAATATTTGAAGTGAATCTGTTTTCTTTTACTGTTGCTAGGTTTGGGAGGTTTTGTTGCTTGCAATACGCTTTCACAAAGGAACAGTGATCCTACCAAAGCTTCACGGCCTTGGGATATTGTAACGTCAGCTTCATTTTTTGTTTCCTTTACTGATTGTGCAAATCTTAATTTTTCAGTAAACAAAAACTGTGGCAATGAATAAATAAAAGCATCGACCTTGAAAACGGAATGTCTTAAACCTGGGTGTTCTTATCTAAAAAACTTAAATCTTGCAAAGCGGTGGATAAATAATTACTGGATTCTTTTACAAAATAAATAAATAATATAATAATAACAATAATTTCTGGATTCAATTTTCTTGATAGGAAAATATAATAATTTCTGTTTGTTGATGTGGTTTACGTTTTGCTATTCCGATTTTGATGCTTAACATTTTTGTTTTACATAGAATCGTGATGGATTTGTTATGGGGGAGGGAGCTGGAGTTTTGCTTCTAGAAGAATTAGAACACGCTAAGGTATGGTTAGTGTATTTATTTTTAACTACCATTTCAAGAGTTTTTTTTCTTCTCCTTAGCCACTAGTCCTATAAAGAGCAACATCACCTGTTACGGTGGATCATCCTTTTGCCCAAGGCTTTGCCGCATTTCTCATCTTTGCCCCATATTATATTTTCCAACGTTATCCTTTTCATAATGTTTCATAATGTTGCTGAACTGTATGCATCTATTTGTTGTAAAATATCTTAGATAATTTGCTATTTCCTGATTTCACAATGGCAGCAACGAGGTGCCCAAATCTATGCAGAATTTCTTGGTGGAAGTTTCAGTTGTGATGCTTATCACGTGATCGAACCTCACCCTGATGGTAATCCTCTATCATTAACTGAGAAATTAATTGACTACTATTACAATTTTAAATTATGGAATAGCACCATGTTAAAGGATCTTGATTATTTTTCCTGATTGGTACACTTTTCTATGATATGGTATCGTTTTTACTGGGCTCTATGAACTCTAAAAAAATTGTAAGAATCTATGCAGGAGATGCAAAGTATTCTTTAATAATGAGCTAATGTTTAAATCAATTATTTCATGGCTTTAATTTTAAAGTAGATTTCTTATCTCCATTATTGATTAAAATCAATATGATTTCAAAATCATAAATATTTACAATATTAAAATATTATAAGCATTGGGATATATATACATATTTATCAGAGAAGAATAAGTATTTTTCTACTAGAATATTTAAATCTTTACTTCAGTAGCAAAGGGAAACAAAAATATGTTTATAAGATATATCTTCTTTCCTTCTAACATAATGACTACGGTGACTTTTGAGTCATTGGTTATATTGGATACAATGTATAATATTTAAACTAAATTTTGGTTTTGTGAGAAATAACTGTACCACATTTCCTTAGAGTTATCAGAATATTTATTTTATTATTGGACTAGAGAGTTACTTTAGAGTAATTGTGTCATTTTTACTTCTCGCAAAGGATTTTCTGTTATTCTCTCGAACTCGAAGCTGAACCTGTGTTTGGGAGGGTATATATAAAATAGTTGCAGAGACAGCTCACTGGTCTTGGAAAGTTTTTATTCTTTTATTTATTTATTTTTTAATTCATTTTCATTAGGTTTGTATCAAATTGATTGAATTTAAAGTTCAGTCCTGAACTTCCATGTTTCACCGTAAACTTTAAAAAAATGTTTGGTTCATGATTTTTCAATTTTGTGTCTAATAAATCTCTTAAAATGTTTAGTAAGTTCATGGACTTATGATTTTATCTGATAAATCGTGAGATTTTCAGTTTTGTATCTAATAGTTCCTTTGACCTATTAAATATTTTTTAAAATTCACAAACGTATTGGACACAAAATCAAAATTACAATGTCCTATCAAACAATTTTATGTCTTATAGATTCCTTTTCTCCTCTCCCAGAGGTCCCTCAGATTTTACATTTAAAAATAAGAAATATGTACTGTTCGAAGGTCATAAAGGTTTGTAATGCATGCGTCCTGTATTTTGCAGTATAAGGTTTTACATGAAATAGGAATGATATAGATCTTTACAACACCGTTTCTCTACTGATGGATAATACAATCTTCTCTATATTTCTTAGTTGTGATTTTTATGGTGAATGTGTTCTTCCAGAAGGAACTACTGAGTTTAGAAATGTGCAGAATTGTAACAAACTACTTCTAGTGGAACTAGTTATGGTTCAATAGAGTTTGCAAGTCACTAACTTGTTCTTTTAAGCTCACTTGCCAATTTCCTGAGCTCAAATATTGAAATAATTTTGAAAAGCGTAAGCGTTTCTAGAGCGATTGAGACTAAAGAGTAAAGAGAGAAGTCTTAGGGTCTTGTCATTGTTGGGTGGCTAGAGATCGGGAATTGAGGGTGAGTGAGAATGCGAAGTGGTCCAGTGAGCAATAGGGAATATGACTTCCTTATTTGAGCCAAGAGTCGTGGATCCTTTTGCCCACCAATCTTCCATCAGAGTAGAAGCATTTTGCAATCCTGGGGTTCAAGAAGATGTGGAACTTGTGATTGAGGCAAAATGTGATGGTTGTTCTAAGGCTGTTGATGTCACTGGTCTGGGCAAGTGATCTGTGCAAGGCAGTCAAGGAGGCAAGGGTCAAGGCGGTAGAGGAGAGGTAGGTATGGAGGTGGAAGTAACAAGAGGAGGAGGTGGTGGAAGAGGAAGATGTGGTGGTGGTGGAGGATATAGGTTTAATGGTGGTGGCATTGACCAAGGTAGTTACATAGAGGTGAGCACGGGAGTTACATGGTGTTGGCAGTGGTGGTGCTTGCTTTAAGTGCAGGGAGAACAGGGCATATAGCCAAGGATAGCTACCTGCAAGATGGTGCAGATAGGTATGCAAGATGGTGGAAATTGCTACAGTTGCAGTAGTGTGGACACTTCGCTTGAGGTTCCAAAGATTAGCTGTTTATCTTGCAAATTATTGACTAGCTTTTTTTCTTTTTTTTTTTTTGCTTCCTGGGGTGTCTTCATCAGTTTCTGTCTCCCCTGGTCTCCGTTTGATCTACTGGGTCTGTAAGATGATATTTAATCGGATTGTTTGGCTTCCTCTATGGATATCTCTGTATTTTCTCTTCCTTGCTTTGGGCATAAATGTTTGAAAGGGATATTTTTATCAGGGATCCTTATAAAAAGATTATTAATGGGGGAGGAACCCTCCTTGACTCGCTGTCTCTTAATTGTTGAAACCAGAATTTTGTATACAATGCTGGATTTGGATGGGAGAAGGGGGAGGGTCTAAGTTAGGGAAACTTCCAAAGTTGAGCAGGAAGATAAAGAGATAGAGGAGCTGTCTAGTACATTTCTATGTGTACTTTTCTGGTTATTTGTTTTCTTCTTAATGATAATTCCACTATGATATCAAAGTGGAGTTGGAGCTGGATCTCTAGAGAATGGTAGCTAATAAGAAATTGGGAAGTCTATTTGAGGCTGTCATTATGGAAAAGATTATAGGTGCATAAAATGTGTTATAGGCAGGGTTGAGTCAAACGAGGGAGGAGATCCAACAATTCATGGAGAAGAACTCAGGGAGAGTGATGGAGAAAGTTGGAGGGATTAGGAGGGCATCATAGTTGATAAGTAACATTGTATAGAAGGAACTAAAAGCTTTGATAGAGAGCCACTCTGTGCAATGTTTGGACATGCCCATCTTCAGTGGGGAAAATCCAGTCAGGTGGTTGTTCAGGGTAGAAAAATAATTCACCATTAGCAAGTTGACAGAGAGGGAAAGCAGTAATGGTATGGAAGGATGAGTAGGTTGGTCCATTGGTGTATGCGCTTAACGCTAGTATTAAAAGCCCGTGATCTTCTATAGTCAAGCTGAAGGATTTCGTCTTTAGTAATTCAACTCATGTGGTGAACGACAGTTAAGGCTTTTGGAAGGCATCTTTGCTGCTCAATTCCTAAGACTCTGATCAGCTCACATAGCCAGGATGATTGTATTTTGTCTTTACGGTCTAATGATAGAGTTTGTTGGAATTTTAACTTCAGGAAGGCTAGAGAAGAGGTGGAATGTGTGATTTCTCGTCTCCTCAATGAAGCCGTTTGAATTTTCTAAGGTATCTGACCATTGGAGATCATTCAGCCCCTTCCGTTCCTCTCCTGTACCTCCTCCCATTCTTGTCCTTGGCACAGTGAAGGCAGCTTCCAATGTTCCCCAAAAATTTGTACTATTTTTACCAAGAGTTGTACTCTTCAATTGTAGTTCATCTGACTGACGTCTTTACTTGTTCGGATGTAATTTTGTTTGGCATAAAAAACAGGTTTCATTCTTTCCCTAACGATCTCAACTTTAGATCATTCGCAGATGTTTCTTATCTAGACCTTGGTGGAGTTCTCTTACTGTTAGGTTTCCTTCACTCAATCCTCAATCTTTTCTTGTGTGCATCTGTACAAGTTGTGGAATACATAACAGAGCAATTCTTATCTTCGTAACCATCGTAATTTTTTGTGCTTGCTTGTGGAACTGGAAGTCCATTTTAACACACTGCATTTCTTTTGTTGCTGCCATCTCAAATATTTTCTTTGGAGAAAACCAACTACCGTCTTACAAAACCCTGATTTGAATCATGTCTTCTTGAATATGTATCAATTTCTGTGTAATGTACCATCTTTACAGATAGTTCGGAATCAGTGCCATGCGGTATATCGCCATAATTTTTTCAACTAAATCTATATCACAGATTCACTGGCTAAAGCTTGTATTATGCTCAATATGTCATCTTAAACAGGGGCCGGTATTTTTCTCTGCATTGAGAAGGCATTAGCTCAGTCTGGAGTATCCAAGGAAGATGTGAATTACGTAAATGCACATGCAGCATCTTCACCAGGTGAAGACATTAAAGAATATCAAGCTCTCGTACATTGTTTTGACAAGAACCGTGAGGTAATTAACCATGCAATTACAGTTTTTACTTCTGGCTAACGTAAAGGTGACCGCATGCTCGACATATCAATGATTTTGCAGTTAAGAGTGAACTCCACAAAGTCTATGGTTGGTCACCTACTAGGGGCGGCAGGTGCTGTTGAGGCTGTTGCCACCATACAGGTGAGATTTATCAAACGTGATGATTAAAATTGAATGATGGAAACTTCTCAAATTTAGTTTCTTCATGTGCCAGATTATCCATATCATGAACAAGGCTGTTGAAAACTTCATTCATGATATGCATTCCTGATTCTTATATACGATTTTACCTTGGCACGAGTAATAAATATGTTGTTCCAATTACATTTTTCACGTTGCTGATGTGAGACTACTTCATGGTACAGGCCATAAGAACAGGATGGATCCATCCAAATATTAACTTAGAAAACCCAGATATAGGCGTGGTATGTTGCTTGTTCCGATCAATCTATTACATGATTATGGAAAATGTTCGAACTCTTTTTGGTCCTTAACATACTCCATGGCAACAAATTACTACAGGACACAAATGTACTTGTGGGCCCAAAGAAAGAAAGATTGGAAATCAAGGTCGCACTGTCTAACTCCTTTGGGTTTGGCGGCCATAATTCGTCCATCCTATTTGCCCCGTACAAATGAAACACTGAAAAACTGAAA
The DNA here is from genome assembly GCA_033971965.1 of Cucurbita ficifolia. Lineage (NCBI taxonomy): Eukaryota > Viridiplantae > Streptophyta > Magnoliopsida > Cucurbitales > Cucurbitaceae > Cucurbita > Cucurbita ficifolia. The sequence goes on from CM066972.1 coordinate 3,736,862, forward strand.
CGGGAGTTGTTCAGCTTAATGCTTACAAGGTACTTAAGTTTTTTCCCTCATACTAGTTATCTTGACAAATCTCGACAAAGTATGCGCTAGCTGGTCTGGACACTCTGTATATAGAAGAAAATATCGTGATAGATAGTGTTCAAAATCAATAGATTCAATTGGGATATTAAAATCGAACACGAGTATGACACTTAACAAGTTCAAAATTCTTCCTTTCTTTCCTACCGTACTTGAAGTTCGTATACTGTCTAAACTCTGTTATGTCGTGCAGTTGCTGATTGTTGTGGATTATTCACCGTGGTCCAACGATTGTTCCGAAAGACATACAGCAACACAAATTGGTTGGCCGTCCAATCACTAGTGATCGAGCAGAAGTTAGGCCAATGATCGCCTGGTAAACATTATAACATTTTCTGAACAGTTGTGTAGTACTATGTTGATTTTGAGGAATTTAGTAGCTTCTACAGCGTTGATAAACAAGCCATTTTGCTCTGCTATATTTTCCATGGAGATACATTTTAATTGTCCTAATCATGCATCATATAACATTTTGGAGGCTAAATGATTTTGGTTTATTTGCCTCCGTTTTGAAGGAGAGCTTAATCTCCTGATTGGAACTAAAGGTTATGAAAAAGATAAAGCAAATATCAGAAGACCTTCTGATTGGAACTATGGCGCCGATGACGGCGCAGAGATGCTGACGATCTTAGCCGAGCAGTGCCGATGGTTTTGCGTTACCTTCAGGTTTCAAACTCAGAGCATACAAAAGCCGGGTTTCAGTCCAACCAACAACCAAGCCGTTCGGTTTTTTTAAAAAATAGACCGAACCAATGTTCAATTTAGTGAAAAGTATTTATTTTAAACCTGTCCCCTATCACCGCCGCCCAACTTCTTCCCCAGCCGGAATTTCCATTACTAGAAACCTTAGCGTCCAATTGCACGTCCCCGTCGACTTCCTTAAACCCATCGAGACATGTGTCTTCGTCGGTCATGGCGTCGCTGACCCACGTTGGGCATTGCCCATCTGCAGCCATAACCACCGTCGGTTGCTGCCGGAGAGGTGTCGGAGGATGCATAGAGTGTTGCTGAGCCCCTCTAAGGAGTCCCCAATCTGCTCCACACAGTCGTCCACCACTGTGCGTTGTCGCCTCAATACTGATGGAGATTGTGGCTTCGGCAAGGCCATGTGTTCGAGAGATAGTTGTCTATATTACTGATGAGGGATGTGTGATTTTTTAGAAGATAGGAGTTGAGGTGATCCCCTAGATTGCTTTGATCTCACGAGTAAATAGTAAGTTGGATCACACTTGAATCGACTAATTTATCCTCTCGATGAGAAGTTTGGTTTCAAACTTTGGTTCAAATAGGAGTACCATATGCTAATGTGTCTTGGAGGGTGCACATCTCAAGGTCTGGCTCTAACGAGCACATTGAACTATCCATGTAGTTGTCTAGGTACAATATCACAATTATCAAGGACATATTCTACCACTGAGCTAATTAATAGTCCGTTGTGTGGACCTCTCGCTATGCTGAAAGCGATAGAAACCTCTTCCCCTTCATGAGAGGGACATGAGGAGAGTCAACTTGTTCCTACCTAGGATAATAAGCTCATGACCTTATTCTTACTTCACCGTTGAGAAATGAAATAAGACTTCCATCTCCAAGTTTAATTCAAACGTAGCTCGCTTCTTTTTTAGTAATAATGTTAAGACATATATCCTTAAGCTCGATAAATATTATTATTTAATAATTATTTTATTATTTATATTTGTAGTTTATGACTTCCATTGCTTAAAAAGCCAAAGGTAATAGGGTCTTATCTTGTTAATATTATTGATAAAATTCACTTTGTAATAATTATAAATGATTTGATTCAAAATGTTCATACGAAGACAGGTAGGATAATGTATCATATACAAAAAAAAAAAAAAAAATTGAGATCAGGCCCATCGTTACATATTGCTATTAGGCTCACGGTTTTAAAACATGTCTATTAGGGAGAGGTTTCCACACAGAATGTTTCATTTTCCTCTCCTACCGATACAATAAAAATTTCCACACATAATAGTGTATGTGTATGTGTGTACGTGTACGTGTGTGTGTATATATATATATATATATATATATATATATATATATATATATATATATATATAGATAGATAAAAGATAGATCAATTCATTTGGTCTTGGTGGTGTTGTAGTCTTGACTGCCATAAGCAGAGAAAGCTTCAGAGAACCAAGTGTTCTTCCTCCAAGGGTTCCAACCCATTTCCTCACAGATCTGATCACTGTGATTGATGCTGTAAGTTGAAATGCAATGCCTTTTATAGAACCTTGTCGTCCTCTTCATCACCTCCATTTCTTGCTTTATTTCCTCCACCATTTTGCATGTCTCCGGCAGCTTGAACTTCTCGTCCGCCAGTCGGGCCAGCCATATGCTCCGTAGCTCCGACGTGTGCAAGTTCGCAACGCTCTCCAAATACCCTATAAACGCCATGTTCAGTATCATTGGATTGATCGTGCCCCTGCCCATGCAAATATAAATTTATAATTAATTTTATCTACTAAACTATATTCAAATATTATAATCATGTATTAGCGTTTTAAGTTTAAAATCAAATTTAGAATTAGTTGAAATTAAATTTTAGCTAAGAAATATATATTTTTTTTTGGGTCAACATGACCGTGACTCACCGGTACAAGGGCATCATGCCGGAAGGATACTGAAGAAAGGTGCGAAAGGGCATAGGAAAAACATCGGTGAGCTTTTTCTTCCCGTCGAAGCCGGTGGCCATAATGACGACGTCGAACTCCGACCGGGAGCCGTCGTCGAACTCGATGCCGCCGTTCCAAAACCACCACTTGGAGGCTCTTTTTATGACGATTTTGCCGTCGTCGGCCTGCCGGAAAAAGTTTTCCGGCATGATAGCCATCTGGCAGGAGGCATAGTCCTCAATAAATGGATGCTCCGGCTTCAACCCATACTTTTTCAGTGGGAATTTCCACGTTAGATATGATTCTATGAATTTTGAAACTGTATGCCTCTGCCCATAAAATATAAATATTTAAAATATATACCAAAAAAAAAAAAAACATTTTTGTCTCTATACAATCGTATATATTATTTAATTTCATAATTATATTTTTATTATTTATTTTCTAACTAAAGGAAATTTTCAAAAATATATATAGAAAATAAATAAATAAATATTTCACTAACATCCTATTTTTATTAAATACAAAAATTTGTATAAATGATCTGAAAATCTCAAACCAGCTCAATCCACCCAAAATTTATATTGTTAGGTCGTGCTAGGTTCATTATTTAATAAGAGTTGTTCGTATTGAAAAAATTATCAACTCAAATATAATTGGGTTAGGTCGAAAAGATGTCTCATCCCGACATAATACAATCCACGAACACAGAAAGAAAGAGATGAGTAAAATTATCAACTCAAATATAACTGGGTTAGGTAAAAAGGATGTCTCATCCCGACACAACACAATCCCCACAAACACAAAAATAGAAAGAGAGGAGTAAAATTACCAACTCGAATATAAGTGAGTTAGGTCAAAAAGACGTCTCGTCCCGACACAACACAATCTCCACAAACACAAAGAAAGAAAGAAAGTGGTAAAATTACCAACTCGAATACATCTGGGGTTAGGTCAAAAAGACGTCTCATCCCAACCCAACACAATCCACGAACACAGAAACAAAGAGACGAGTAAAATTTACCATGGGAGACAAGAAGAGGCACATAAGAGACTTGAGGAAGCTCTGGTTGGGTCTTTCATGGAGGAACTGAGAAGATCTTGTGGAGAAGAACAAGAAGAATGGCAAACCCCAAACCCAATAATGGGGCACCGTCCAATGCAACCCTCTCACCACCATCGTGCATGCCTTCCCTTCTTCACCTAATCCCCAATTTACTTATTTAAATATATAATCCATTATTAATTACTATAATTAATCATGTTTAATCAAATAATTACCTTGATTTGCCTCCGCACATTCAACAGCCAAATCAATGGCTGATTTCTTGTACCCAATCACTGCAACTCTCTTGCCCTTAAGCAGCTCACTTGCTTCTTCCTTCCCAAGCTTGCAATAATCCAGTGAGTGCATCACCTTCCCGGCGAATATCTCCGGCCCCTTCCGGCTCGGAAACTCCGGCATCCTCGGCACATCGCCGTACTTTCCCATGCACATCACCACCATCTCCACCTCGTATAACTGCACCACCCCATTCAGATAATGATCAAATATGATATATATATATATATATATGGTACTTAACAGTTAAATTAACCTGAATTGTATTAGATAGAGTATCTAGAACCGAGATTTCCCAAACGGGATGACCCGGGAGCAACGGTCCAAACTCGTCGGGGTTTCCATCGAGGGTATCGCCACCGATGAATCGAATAGCGACGACTTTGGAATTGAATCGAATGAAACGGAGGAGATCGAAATGACGAACGTAAGAATTCAAATACTCGAGAATCTCGAGATGGGAAGGGAAATTGATGTTGTCCCTGTCCGGCCAAGGAAAATCGGCGAATTCGTAATCGGAACGAAGCGATTGAAGCTTAGTGGAGGCGTAAGAACAGTGCTTCCAAACGCCGCCGATGCAATCAGACGACTCAAAAACGACTGGCCGGTGGTGCGCCAGCTGCTTGGCGGCAGCAACGCCGCTAACTCCGGCACCGACAATGGCAATTTTGGAGAGAATTGGAGCCATTGAGGATTTGAAAGTTCGGTGTGATTTGGGAAATGAAGAGGGTGAAGAGTCGTTTATATAGGAAGTTGGTGGCACGTGACATTGGAGTTATGCACGTGAATATTACAATAATAATAAATAAATAATCATTATTTTTATGAAAAACCTTCAAGTTTGATTATTATAAAATTATAATCTTCAAAATATTTGAAGTCGGTGGTCTCTATTGAATTTCTTTGGATATTCGTGCTTTCTATTTAATTAAAGGGAAAATAAAATAATTTAGGTAAAAATTAAAAAAATTTACATGGTAATTAACTTTTATACATACAATCATTTTCTTCGACTTAAACATAATTCAACTAATTAAAATATATATTATTTACTATAAATAAATAAAATGATGTCGGATTGAATTTTAAAAAGAAGAAAAGACCATAAAAAAAATAAAATAAAACAAAAGAAATATATAAAAATGAAGAAATAGATGCATGAACCTATGAAATAAAAATAATAATAAAAATAAAAAATAAAAAAGACCAAAATTATATAGAAGTTAGAATAAAATGGCCTAATTGGTGGAAATAGGAAGCATTCTAGAAAACTAAAGGAAATAGCTCAGAATTTGAATTGAAACTTAAACCAAATTCCACTCAAACTATTGTTCGTCTTTTATATATATATATATATATATATACATCTACATATACATACATATATATATATATACATACATACATATATATAATATTACGTTTTTCAAAGTCTAAAACCATTGTTCGTCTTTTATATATATATATATATATATATTCATATTCATATATATATATATAATACTACGTTCTTCAAACCCTAAAACTTTTGCTTGTAATCGCGTGTATATATATATATGAAATAAGGATGAATGGAAATGGAAAGAATTACTTTTCTTTTTCTATTTTTTTTAATAAAAGAATTATGACTTATGATTTATAATATTATAAGTTATTATGCTATCAAATTTTTATTTATTTTTTAATGGAATTTTTTTACCTATTGACTTGACTTAGTTGCTTAGTTTTAACTTTAGACTTAATTTCATTAAATTAAAATTAAAAAGTTGAATAATTGGTATGATAAACAATTAATAAATCATCACAAGTTCTACTAAAAGTCAACAATTTAATGAAATTACAAATTTAATACTTAATGTTATAATTGACAAACAAACATAAGTCAACAATTTTAAAAAATATGAAGAAAATAAATTTTTTATAATTAAACTATGCTGAAATTAGTATAAAAAATTATTATTAAGTTTTTATTTAGAGAATGTTCATTCAAATGTTAAAAGTTATTTTGAAAATAAGTTTGAATTAAGGTTTGATTAAGGTTTGATTACGGTCTAAGCTCAATTAAGTCGTGGATTTTGTCAATTGATTTGATTTATTTTGTTCCAAATTACCCGAATTATAATCCACGAAATTGCTTCTGAAATATTCCACCTTCATTTTGACCTGATTAATTGCTTAATTACTATTATAATTACAATAATCTAATTTCCTATCAATATACCCAAAATTATAATAATGATATACATACATACATACATTCATTCATACATACATACATAGGCTAAATTAATAACTTTGTATAAAATTCTATTAGAGATATATCCACGAAGAGGATCGTAAGTCCTTTTCATCCTCGTCTCCACCTCTTATTTTATTTCTTGTTGTTGCAAAATTCATCTACTTATTTTCGTAGGAATTGAGATGAGAAATCCTCGTAGAGAATTTATGGAGACCGAGTTTCTATATATATATATATATATATACACGCGCGTGCACACACTTTTTAAACATATATAGGCGGGGAATGTATCCTTGCAACAAATCCCGTTTAGTTAATAGGGAGAAATCTATTCTCATTTCCTCTCCATTCCCCGAGACTTCTAGCTCGATTTGAATGGTATTCACTAGTTAAATAGACATCTCTAGTTTCTCTTAATTACACGACTATCTCAGTCGGATACAATGTCTAATTTCTATAGAATTATAATATCAAACGCTCTCCACGAAAAGCCAACTATTCAAATCATAAAACTTAAAATTTTAATTTTAATTTTATTTTTTAAAATTTACAATATAAGTAAGTAAGTAAAAAAAAAAAAGAAAAAAGTCATAATCAAGGATGATAGGCTTCAATTTGATAATATGTAATAATTTCCAACACCATAAGTTCCAAGAAAATACACGACCCTTATAATATGCCTCCATGTCTAATTTATTCTTGAATTGCTCGATTTAATTTATATACTTTTAATAAAATTAATTAGTTTATGTAAAAATAATCATTATTAATATTATTATTTAATAATATTAAAAATAACTAGATCAAAATAATATTTTAACCAACATTAATAATTACCTTAGAACAAAATTTAATTACAAGAATATGACAAAGTTTCCACCTTCATAAACTTTAATATATCATATTTAATGCGTCACTATTATTCATAAAATGTTTTTGTCCTTTTCCATGTTTCACTATTATTATTATTATTATTAGAATTTTCCACCCCTTTGACATTTGCATTATTATGAAATTAAAAAATATATAATTCTATAAATAACAAATAAGTTCAACTCAATAAAGAAATAATAAATAAGAATTATATATTATATATAAAAGGGATTTTCTAAGCAATTCATACTGCTGTAGATTTAAGCGAGCTAGAAATTACTTGGAATTTTCTTGAATTTAGTCAAATATCATATTAGAAAAAGAAAAAAAAAGAATAGGAAAATTACCAAAAAGTCCCAATAAATAGGAAAATATTCAATGTGCTTAATTATGTGCAACAGACCAAACATTATGAGTGTTACATGTCTCAATGTTTGATGCCAACACTTTGTTCCTTATGCATACTATTTTAAGAATTTTATTTTCAAATAAATATACAAAAAAACAAATTTTGACTCAATTTTTCCACTATTTTCTCTCTCTCGAGAATATTTGTTAGAATCCGATAAAAAAATTAATCCAAAGAAAAGTAAGATTTGGATTACTTTGTTGATTAAGTATCATAAAGATTGATCAAGTCAGTTTTGAATGATTCTAAGCATGTAGCCTAAATTGTAAAGGAATCCCGTCGAACATGTTTCAATTGCATATTATAAGGAATTCGAATAAATGCTTCAAATACAAGCCAAATGGCAGTTGGTGTAGACAATACGGTCGGTTGCTTCTCGTGATTAGGGTTTCTTTCTTTCTCACGAATTTGTCTCTCTTCAACCAATAGAGCGAAACATTTTACTTGTGTCTCCGTAACAAATGGTCCATTTATTGATGGGCAAACACGGGGATTGAACCTGCATGTGTTGTCTTGATCTACTTGGCTAAATCCTCTCCTACCCCCACATAGATTTCAGTCTCGAGATACGATCAGATCCTTACCCTATAACCGCTATCATTGAACCATGCATAAGCTAGGATCATGAACACTATTATTGGCTATTTTTTTCAAAAGTTGATGAAAAAGGTAGTAGAGAAATGAACGAGAGATATGAAATTAATACCTAGAGAAATAAAAAGAAAATTTTCAAGAAAGAGAAGTCGAAGAGAAATTTTAAAATTAGCTAGAGACGTGTTTGAAAAAAATAAACTAAAAGTTAGGAACAAAGGCCAACTCGAGCATGCTCAACTAGATAGATTTCAGTACATGGAATATTTGAATCTTCTTCTTAAAAAAAAATAAAAATAAAGAAATATATTTGGAGGAAAATAAATGAGAGGAAAGAAAAGTCCAAGAAGAAAATTTTTAATAGAAAAGTTAGTAGAATAATAAATATCCATAATAAATATTATATATTTGCCTTTTAAATTTTTTATAAATATATGAGAAGAAGAAAAAAATTAAATTTAAAAATAAAGAAATACCACCGACATATTTAACTAGCTTAAAACATTATATTATCGGTTAAGAGATCAGATATTCGAATCTTTGTTGTTAAATTAATTTTTAATTTTTTTTTTTAAGAACCCGAGCTTTTCTTTTAAAATTAAAGACCAATAATCCTTATATTTTTAAAATAAGTAAATAAAAGAAATTCAAATTCAACTCATTTTCAAAGACTACTAAATCTTTGGTTTCACATTTAAGTAGTAATATTTTGACAACAAAAGTAATTGTTCTCCTATTTTTATTAATTTCTTCCAAAAATAATAATGATAATAATAATGATAATAATAATAATAATAATAATAAAATAAAGAAGAAAAATCCTATTGAAACTGTTTGGGGCGGCCAATTTAAGCACGTGCATCAATATTGAGATTAAGCATATAGATTTAGACATTTCGTTGGATAAAACTTTGACTATTATGCTGCCTTCTTTTTTATTTAACTTTTTATTATTAATATTGCTTAAATATTCCCGACACTCAAAAGTTCTTTGAAAATATAATTAGTCGAGAAAAAGGAATTAATTTGATGATTAGACATTCGTTTTCGATCCAAAAGGTCAGAAATCTGGTTAATTCTCACACTACGTTTTTAGACTAAAAAAAACCCTAATCGAAAATGGGAAACAGAAACTCGGTCTCGCTGGATTTTCGTGGGATCTAAGAGAGCTTTTTCATGGAACGAAAATGATGGAAGTGAAAAGACGATAAAGTGTATCGTATTTTTATATTATTAGACATTTGTTTGACAAAATTTTCAAAATGTCAATGAACTGTTCTTAGCATGCTTGAAGACGTTTGGCTCCTTATGGGAGCAGTGCCTTCTCTTTTTACATGGTTCACGGACCTACTTCTTGACTATGTGAAGAGAGTAGTTCCATGAAGCTGCCGTGGATGATCATGATCTCATTTCAAGAATCATTTTCAAAAATCTCTATTAAAAAATATGTATTTTTTTTAAAGAAGGAAATCGGATCGTTTTACTTTTAAAATTGGTTAAGGATCATAATGTTTTTAGTAATTTTCGAAAAAAAAAATACATGTAAACATAGTTTAAGACATTAAATTTGTGTATTAATAAAATAGACTTAAATGTTTTAATAATTGTAAAATTAATGGTTTCTTATTTTTTTAATTAGTTTATATATATTATTAAAAAAATTAAAAGCTTAAAAACAAAAAATTTATTTAAAAAAATAAGTTATGAAAAGACGGTTTAAAATTTTTAACTGAAAACATATTTCATAGAAAAATTACCCAGAGGGTACCGACATAAAATTGTTCCAAGCGAAGTATATTAAACTTTCGCATATTATACACCTCCCTTTTTAGTGGCTCGATCGTAAAAACTTCATAATTTGTGTTGGGTGTTAAAGTAATCCTAAGTTAGGTGACCTCCCAAAAACTTTCGCACCAAACATGTGAATAAGAATGAAGAATGAAGTATATTGAGAGAACTCATAGTCACTAGGGAGGCAAGAAAATGTTGGAGTGATCGGGAGTTGAATCCATACTCTAAATCATAGTCTTAATCACAGGTCTAAAGCGATACAATATTTCCTCAAGCCAAGTGGAACGAGTAGCCACACCTGTATGGATTCCATTGGTATATTACAGAAACAGAAGAATGTAATAAGACCCACCACTAGCACATATTGTCATCTTTGGACTTTTCCTTTCGGACTTCCCTTCAAGGTTTTTAAAATGCGTTTAGGCACATCGCTGGTAGATATTGTCCATTTTGGGCTTTCCCTTTGAGGTTTTTAAAACGAGTTTACTAGTGAAAAATATCCCTACATATACGAATCGATATGAGATCTCACATATACGAATCGGGGAAACAAAGCAAAAAGGAAATCATTCTCGAATCGATGACGGGTTCATCAAATGACCCAATTGTTACAACAATATCAGAAAAATCAAACCTTTCCAAAGACCCAAAAAAGAAAAAGGCAATAACAAAATCCAAAACAATGAACTGTTCTATGCATTATTCACATCTACAGGAAAGCATCCACATAGCTCTGTTTATTACCTCCTCCGGGAACCTGAAACCAACTCTTTCTCCATTACAGATGATCCCCTCCTTCATTTCTCACTCATCCACAGCCAGTGGCACAGATTCAGCCTGCCAACATTCAAAATTCAATCAATCAATCAATCAATCAATATAGCTGCAGCAACTGCTCCATTGTAGCTAAACATTTTGTTGGGTGTATCTACTTACCAGCTTACGGTACTTGAGGGCGTAAAACATTTCCAGATAACGGCGGCTCTCGAGGCGGTCGAGGTTGGAGACGTGCTTCCAGAACCCGTAAACTCCGGTCAGTGTTAGCAGCCTCTCTGAGTAGATCTGCCATGTGTACCTGCAATGAACATTGTAAGGATTTTCATAAGATCTAGTAACCAAAGATTGATTCATGTGAGGTTTAAAGTGATTACTTCTCATGGATGCGCTGGAGGCCTGCTTTGGAGATTTTGTCCCAATGTGTTGGGTCTTCCTTGCACTTCTTGAAGAAGTCGACGAGGATTTCAGCAGCCTGCTCGCCGTGGTATGGATCGATATGGAAGCCAGATTTACGATCAACGATGATCTCGGCAGGGCCTCCATTGCAAGTGGCAAACGTAGGCAATCCACAGGTCATGGCCTCCACAACTGTCAAACCGAAAGCTTCGTACACGGCAGGCTGCACGAAAGCTCCCTTCGTGTCTGCAATGCATCGGTAGAGTTCGCCGTTTCGTACTCGGTTCATCTGTGAAGAAATCCACCTAAATTGGCCATTTAGATTATAGGTCTCTATTAGGCTATACATCTTCTTCATTTCAATCTTTTCTTCATTGTCCTTAGATTCCTTCCTCCGGTCTCCGGCCACAACCACAAGGTTAACCAACTCCCTAAGGCGCTTGTTCTTGCCATACCACTCGACGAGTCCGGTTATGTTCTTCACACGATCCAATCTTGCCATTGTGAATATGATCGGCTTGGACCGATCTTTTAATACACACAAGTGTTCCTCGTTCTCAACTTCACTGTAAAGAAGTTCTTCGATTTCGGGGTGGAAGGAAGTCAGCCTCTTCTCCGTCTCTGTGTAGGGGAAGTAGACGCTCATGTCTGCTCCAGGTGAAACGATGTTGAACTTGGGATCAAACACATCGATTCCATGGACCACCCGATAGAGCCCCGGAAGAGTGAAAGCAGTGTGGCTCTCGTATTGTCCAACCGTATCTTTGCTGAGATCCAAAAGAGTACATTCATGTATAAGACAACACACACAAACCATCTACATATACTTGAACCACGAACAATGAATTAAACGTCGTACCTGCCAGCAATCTCTTGGAAGGTACTCGTGATGATGAAATCAGTATGGTTCATGGCAATAAGGTCGGCCGTGAATTGGCATGAAAAGTGATACTTGTCGTCGAATCTCTTCCAGTAAATATCTGAATCAGGGTATTTGGTTTTCTCCAAGGCATGGGCGATAGTACACTGCAGAAGCAGGAAACAAATGAACAAGACCATGAGCCTTTACCAATGATAGCAAGAAACATGAACAAGAGTTTATAGAGATGTCACAAACCTGTGTAACGCCCAGTTTATGTGCCAGCAATGAAGCAACAATGTTACCGTCGCTGTAGTTTCCGATGATCAGATCGGGCTTTCCCTGCAACTCTTTGGTAAGTTCCTGTGCAACATCCTGACAGACACGAGGACATTACGGTTTAGTATACGATCAAAGAAGCTGGCACAACAGATATCAAATAAGGGGCGGTAGGATCACCTCGGTGTAAGTCTCTAGGTAAGGCCAGACTTCGAATCTTGAGATCCACTTGCGGAGGATTCCATTCTCATTTCTAAATGGAACACGAAGAATGTGAGTGTGCTCCGTTCCAAATACTTTTTCGAGGCGTTGGGTGCAGGTGGTTCCTACTGCATCTGGGAGGAGTCTAGTGATCTGGTATCAACAAAAACAAGAGCAGGCGAACATCAAACATCGAATCGAGAGTGGGTCTAAATTTAAACGAAAAGCCGACAAGATCTCGACTTTACAATGAGAATACGAGGAGTTATGTCCAATCCTTGGTTCTTAATACGTTGAAGCATTTCATGCTCCAAAGCACGAACTTGGTCCAAGATGTAAACCACCTTCATCAAAGAAATAAACAAACAAACATGTCAGTTTAGAACAATAAAAGAACATTAACTCTTTTCCTTTGTTTGATCCAAACCAACCTGGCCACCAGTGTCAGGATAACCCAAGACGTTATCTTGTGCGAAGTAACCGTGGGGTGAAAGTATGACAACGTTAAAGACCATGGGGATTCTACCAAGGAACTTCTCGAGGGTGCAAGGATCGGGTGCCTCAAGGAGATCCAAGAGAAGTTGAATCATTTCGAGTACACGCTCAGCCGTGTCACCCCACCCTCTCTCCAGGCCAATCTCCTGGAACTTATGTACAAACTCAGAGTAGGGCGTTTCGGGTGCAAGGGAAACAAGATACTCCTCTGCCTTCCTCAGCACATGTTGGAAGGCATCCAGAGTCTGAATTCTATCATTCAACATCATTGTCTGCAACCAAAAAACTCACCCAAGTAAGCGCTAGAACAAGTTTAAGGCTGAATCAAAAGGGAGTCCGTGAGTACCTTTCCCTTGTAGCAGTGAACTCTGAGGAAGTCCAGCAATGGCTGCATGCTTTCTTTACCATGGAAGAGCTTTGCAGAGAGGTGACGGTTGAGGAACTCGACGCCATTGCCAATGGACTTGGAGAGAGTCGGGCGAGGGAAGGAAGCAGTAAATGGTTCAAAATCAAGCTCGAGAACGAAGTTGCCATTCGAACTAGCATTACAATGACCAAAAAGTGTTCAAGATATCAGAACCCAACCAAGTTTCTTGCAACTTAAAAGGATCATAAACTTTCAAAGACTTCTACCTTCCATTCACAAGTTCTTCTTTGAAATGCAAATATTCAGTTACTTGAAGCTCTTCAACAACCAGTGCATGGATATTAACTTTAATGTATTCCCACACACCTGGCCTTGGACGAACAGCAAGAGCAACCCATGGGGGCAAAACTATGGCTTCCTGCACCATAAATAACTTCAAATTTGAGCAGATAGCAGACATGAATAACCAAAAGAGATCATTCTTATCACCTGGGTGGATCTCAGGACTTCGCCAAACGCCCCATCTGCTAGTTTCTTTCGGTTCTCTTCAGGAATAGTTTCAAATTCAGCAATCAGTTGATGATGCTGCAGGATGCCTTTTCCCTTGGCCTCAATCCTACACACAAATCAAGTCATTTGGTGGTCAATGGCCTTGTCTTTCTAGTTTTAGCTCCCATTTTTAACACTTTCCAGACCATGATCCAGCAAAAATGTAAAAACAGAGGATCTAAGTAAGATATACCTTGAGAGGAGGGCCAGGATTTCATTTCTTTGAGTGATGAGAGTTTCATCCAAGCGTTCGCGGAGGCTATGAACACGGTTGAGGATTCGTTCTGCCATGGCTACCTTCTTGGAGTATTAACAGAAATCTCAGATTTTAGTTTGTTTCAGCTGCAAATAAACATAAAAATATGTGAACAATCCATTTACTTCAAATCAAGCTTCACCTGCAAATCAAATTGGGTTGATTAAACATTTCTAAACCCACCCCACCCGGACCCTACAGACACTAACAAAATTTCAAAATATGGGTATTGATTCAGCTGTGATTTCCATCAAACTATGAAGCATGAACATGAAAAACAGAGAATTTGGCAATCTTAAGCAGCTAAAACGATAGAAGCTTAGACACTGTTTTGAAAAATTGCATGTTCAAAACAAAGAGACGAGAAGAACAAGAGTTTCAAGCTATTTGACCATATGAAACAATGCCAGTATGAATACTCCTCCATTGAAGAAGCTGGAGGAATTGTTTTGTTCAGAAGATAAAGAACAGCAGAAAATTCATGAAGAAGATACAAAAAAAAGACAAAACAGAGCTTACAAGCAGAAAAAAGCATATGGATACAGACAGAGGAAGTGGTAATATATAGACAGAAAATGGGGAAAAAACAAAGATTAAAGAGATCATCAGGGCGAAGAGGGCACTTGTCAATCTCATTCAAATCTACAGAACATTAACTTCTTACACCAAAAAATTACAGAAATCATCAGCAAAATCATCATCAGAATTAAGCTAACATAACATTCTAAAAGAATCAAACGAAACCAAAACTGGTTTAGATCATTCAATGGAATGGGAAAAAGGAGATCGTAGAGAGAGAAGAATGAACCTCAGAACAAGAAAGGGGAATGAGAAGTGGAGTGGTGAGAAGAAAGGAAGGAGGAGAGGGGTTTTATACAGGAAATGGAAGAAGGGTTTTGGGGATTTGAAGTTCTTATCCAGCAGCTTTTGGATCGCCATGGTTGCTTGCGGTGGGTAAAGAAATGGGACCTTGAATTTCCGTGAAAATGCCATTAATACTGCCATTTTGCTTCCTGTGGTTTTCTTCTACCTTCCGCAAAACCGCTTTTGTTCTTCGTTACATTCTTAATTCTCCCATTGCGTCTTCTTCCTCTCAACCCCACATGACCCCATTTTTCCCTTTTCAAATCTTTTTTTTTTAAATATTCCACAAGTCCCTCACTATATCATCATCAAAAGTTATACTATAATACTCGACTAAATGAGAGGTATATGAATGAATCGATACCATTTTCGAATGAAGATCTTAGTAATAGGATGACTAAGAAAAACTTAGAAGAGTTGAAAAATCACTATCTGCACTGACAAGGTGTACTATCTGAATTTTCCTAAAATGCAGGTAGGTTTTATTTTGTATTGATAGTCTTCACTCTTGAAAGTAAGGAATAACTAATATAATTATGGAATAATTAATATAATTATATTGCAGGCAATATCATTTTATTTTTATCAAAATTAGCTAAATAATAGAGATAATTTACGTGCTTTTAATTAAAAAACTTTAAAATATAAAAATTAAAATAAAATGAGACTAAAAAATTGCATTAATGTTTTTTTTATAATTAAAGTGAGATTATAATTGAATCGTCCATTTTTAATTAATGTAAGAATTTATTATCAGTATCATTAATAAAATATGTATTAATTCTTTTTATTTATATCGGACTTTTATTAAGAAGCCCACACATTTAATTTGTCACTAATTAATTTTGGCATTAAATTTATAATTTTTCTAATAAGAAAGTAAAAGAATTTGCAATGATGAATTGCAGAAATTAATGTTTTTTTTTTTTTTTGGCTCTGTTACAAATTTTATTAAATTATATTTTAAGATTTGGGGAATTTAATAGTATAATATTCGGTGGGTGTTTTCGTCAAACTGTGTGTTTTTTTTTGGCGCCAGTTTCGTCAACCTCAAAACCAGTTACCGCCCGCCACGTCGCTACCTAAAACCGCCTTTCACTGTCATTTTAGCTTTTACAACTTTTTCTTCCTTAAAAAATATATATTGATTTTAAATTAAACTTGCCATTTATGGATGAATATTCGTTGGTGAGTTGTTATTATTTTGCTATTATCCACATATTGTTTTTTTATTTATATATTTATTTACCCGTTTCTCTATTTTTCAATTCACGAGTAGATATACATGTATATGAAATAATTGTGTCACTGTAACATCTTTATTAGATTCAACCTAATTATTTGAATTGTAATATTTTTTCGGTTCAAACAACTCTTATTAAATAATTAACTTATTATAATTGATTCTGGTTGTTCGAGTCATTTATTCAAAATTTTGTTTTAATATGTAAAAGATATATTTACTTAATTCAATTTCAACATATATTCTAAAAAAATATAATTCCACTTCCTTAATTAATTTAATATTACAATTCAAAAGGTAACATCCAAAGCAATTTAATTTTTTTTATCAAATTAATTTTTATTTTAATAATACAATTCTAATATATGTTTTTAAATTTAAATCTTACTTATTTATTCAATAAATTACTAATTTTCTCACACTGTAATTTAAACTTTTTTTTTTCTTACCGCAGTTAAAATTTGAAAAAGGGTGTAAAAATTGATCGCACCGTCCGACCACCGGTCACGGTTATTTGTCGGGAACATGAAACCCAATCAAACTCCTCGATTTTTCGGCTGATGACGTGGCGTCCTACACTCGAAAAAAACAATTACTCAGCTTGTGTGAGCCCCACCTCTTGTTATTTTAGATTTTCTGATGTGGGTCCCATCTCATTATATAAATTAATTATTCGATTTATTTTTTATATTGTGTTTTTTGTGATTAATTAGTGGCGTCGCCCGTTACAAAATCCTTATTTAAATTTTAAATAGACGCGGGGCATGGGACGAAAATCTGAAAAGTCCAGGGGCTAGAGAAAAATAAATCTATTATTAGAATGTCAATATATTAAAAGCTATATATTTATATGCTTTTTCTTTAATTAAAGAAAATAACTATACAAATACTAATAATTTCACATTTTTTAAGAATTATATAACAAAATTTTCATTATATTTACCACGTCAGCACAAAGCTAAAAATCATATACTTTAAAAATCAATATCTAACAACATAATTAAAAACAAAAGAAAAACATTTTTTTAATTAAATTTTTAATGTTGTTGAAAAAAATATATATATATATATATATATATATATATTCATTGTCTATATTATAGTATATTTTTATATTTAAAAACCCATGAAACCAATATATATATATTATATATATATATATATATATATATTTTTTTTTAATTTAAAAATATTTTTATTAAATTAACCTTATTATTAAGAGTTATTTTCACTGCATTACTAGCTGGAGAGTAGATACAAAACCCACGGGCTGCCCTATGGTTTGAGGGAAGCAGATCTCAATTGACACCTTTTTAATGAAAAGGAGACAGCACCTTATTTTAAAATGTCGATGCCGCATATTTTAATTAAAAGTAATAACATATGATAATTATAAGTATAAAAACTTTATGTTATATTTAATAAACGCCACTTTTTCAAAATTTAATAATTAAAAATCAACAATATTAACTAATTCCAAAGTTTTCTTCCGCAATGCGTTTAATTTACCTAGGATGCCCTCCGTCTCAATGCTGTGGGCTGCATTTTTCCGCTTCCCTGGCGGCGGCGGCGCTTGGATACAACTACCCAATTTGATCTTTTATTCTTCTTATTTTTTTTAATAAAGTATTTTAATTGAAATTTTAGGATTATTAATCTTAAGTTAAAACCTAAGAAAAATAATTAAACTTGAGATTAAGTTTTATTTACCAAACAAGTTAAGGAAGGCCAGAAATCTCATTTTCTGGACAGGTAATCTTCAAAATATTAATAAATACGATTTTAAAAAAAATTAAGAATGAATCCGCAATAAAATAAAAAAAAACCAATAAACACCAAATTTGTTTAACTAACCCGATATTCCAAAACATAAAACGACGTCGCTTTTACAAGACCATGCCATATATACTTTTTATAATTATTTATTTGCATTTCCACAAAGCAGAAGCTGCCAAAAACGGTGCGTTTGGTCGGGTCAGAGAATATGCAACTGCAACAAAACGGTTCGTTTTGTCTCTGAAAAGTTATTGTTATTATTATTATTAAAAAAATCGTTTTCACTGCATGTTGCCAACCTTACTAACCAAAAAAATACCCATTACTAGGAATAAATAAATACCAAAATATTACTACTTTCCAATTACAAACGAATGGATAATATATTTTTTAATCATACTTTTTAAATTCTTAAATTCATAATTACACCTACCCAAGAATAATCGTGTCACATTTATTATCTTTTTCTTATAATATTTTAAAAATATTGTGGACATTTTATAAAATTCCTATAGCACGTGTGGCCCGTGTTTCATTTTATCTTTAATGGGCCTGGGCCATCATCTATATTGGGCTTCTTCTCTTGGGTCAGAACCAAGATATTATTTATTTATTTATTTTTAAATTGATCTTAGGTCGCTAAATTTAAAAAATATTTAATAAATTTATAATTTTTTTTTATTTTATAAATAAGAATATTAATATTTAAAATAGTTAAAAAGTAAATTAGTACTTACTTCGACGATATTTTTTTAATATATATTTTTTCGTGAGAATGATATTTTGTATAATTTAATGTGAAATAAAAAAAAAAGCAAATAAATAAAAAGAATTTATAATTTTTGGTTAAATTTAAGAAAAGATTACCATTTTGGACGAAACCCTAAAATAGAGGATTCATCAACGTCCCCTATCGAGGGTTTCGAGCGGGAACTTCAGCACAAGTTGGCAGTGTATACTGCAACGAAGAAAAGCTTATCCGGATACCTAATCGGCGTCGGAATCCGGTGGTATGGGGAGAGAATTGCAGAAGCAGCCACAGCAAGAGATGGCGTCCGCGGTGGAGCAGTTGCTCGCTGTGAATCCTTACAATCCTGATATCCTTCCTGATCTCGAAAACTACGTAAATGAGCAGGTCTTTTTCTATCTCTATCTTTTGTTTTCAGTTCGATTTGTAAATTTTTATCATCTTCTCGATTGTCTTTAAATTTATAATCGTACGTTAGGATTGAGGAATCTATTGTCTTATTCTTGTTGGATTGAACGTTTGTGTTTCAGGTCTCGTCAGAAACCTACAGCTTAGATGCTAATTTATGCCTGCTTCGCCTCTACCAGGTACTTGTTATTTACTAGTTGTAAATTGTTTACTTTTGTTGTTTCTTATATTCTTGGCCCTGTTTGAATGTGCCTTCAGAAAACTTCTTATTAATGCTTTGGATAAATATTCGAATACTTCTTATATAATGCATTGGACGTGGACCTTGAAGCTTTTGATTTTTGAACCTGTGTTTTTCTTTCATTCACATGGTTAATCTTCTAGCATTTCGTTATTGTTCGATTTACAGTTTGAGCCCGAAAGAATGAGTACACAAATTGTGGCTCGCATCCTGGTCAAGGTATGTTTTCTTTGACATTTCTTTGCATATTGTGAAGAATGTAATTCATTTACTTGTTCATTAATTTTAATTTTGAGGTTTTTGTGCGAGGTGTAAATAGGCTCTGATGGCAATTCCAGCCCCAGATTTCAGCCTGTGTCTCTTTTTAATTCCAGAACGAGTGGTATGTGTTTTATTTCAAGATGTTATTTTAAGTTTCATTAATGTTATTTTATTTCAAGATGTCTATGTCCTTGTAAATTTGATTGATATGTAAGAAGAAACGATTAGGTTGCTCATTTTCTTAACAAATTGAGTTGTGCCGTGTACACTTTGTTGTGTTTTTATGAGTTTT
Source organism: Cucurbita ficifolia (assembly GCA_033971965.1). Lineage (NCBI taxonomy): Eukaryota > Viridiplantae > Streptophyta > Magnoliopsida > Cucurbitales > Cucurbitaceae > Cucurbita > Cucurbita ficifolia. The sequence goes on from CM066972.1 coordinate 3,756,839, forward strand.
TTTTTTCATAGATAAAATTAAGCTTTCATTAAGATCAATGAAAGCATGCCGAACAATGTTATCCTAGGAGGAGCTAGAAACCTATACTAGGGGAAAACCACATCAAATTTAATGGCCTCAATTTTTAATTATCACTACAAGGTCAATGTCTTGAGACTAACAGAAGAAGTAATCCTAAGGAAATTTTTTAGAGTTGATTTTATTCCGAACAAAAAAACTGCCATGAGCATTTTTACATTTTTAGCTCATGCTTTTCTTATTCTTTTCCATCTTGCCCCTTCAAGACCCCTTTTAAATATGTTGTTTCAGCAAATGGAGGATCAATTCAAGACTCTGATTATACTGTCCCACTATTTGGAGGTATGCAAGTCTTTTTATGTTTTTCTTTCTTTGGCTCGTTAAATTTAGTTTTTTGCAAGCATTCTCGTGCAAAATTTATGGCTACTTCGATTTTATCCATGTGTAGACTGGAAAGTTCCGTCAATTTTGGGATGAAGCTGCGAAGAACCGTCACATAGTTGAAGCTGTGCCAGGTACTTGGGAACTATAAAGCAGAAACTTGTTTGTTTCCAGTCTTCAGTACTATCTTGATAGTCTTTAGGATATATTTATAGTTTCATAACCACGAGTGAAAAAATTATCTCAAGAGAATACATATGACTGACCTGAAGACGTATTGAGGAGTTTGGAGGGAAGTTTCCTGGGACGCCTTGGTTTGAGCCTCCATGTGGAAAACCATATATTTGATAACTTTCTCTCACTTGTTATCTTTCCTAGAGTTGGCTTTATGTTGCACAAAGTCTCCCTGCAGTATTGGAGTGGGCCACAGATGATACAAAAAATAAATGATTTTGGACTTGCAGACCCATTTTATATATAGATCACCCTCTGTTTGGCTGTTCCTAATATGAAAAATATGATGCAGGTTTTGAGCAAGCTATTCAAGCTTATGCAGTCCACGTTCTTTCCTTAACTTATCAAAAGGTTCCTAGATCTGTGCTTGCTGAGGTATGAATAAATAAAAAAAATTTGTCTGCCATTTTACTGTTGAAATAAACTTGGAGTTTGTACTTTAACTATTATTGCTGTAATTTTCGATAGTGTTAACTTGTATGTGGCTTGCCATTGCTGCACTCCTAATGTTTCGGTTGGTGATCTGTGTCATGATTTTTGTTCTCTGCTGTTAACTATACCATAAATCCTATTCCAAATAACCTTGCATTGTCTATTTCCTGTCCTGACATGCTATAGAGGATGCCTACCCATAACCCCAATTCTAGTCGTTTTCGAGTTTTTGCTTCAATCAATACTTTCTAGTACTATTTGTTCAATATACTGTGAATATGCTATAAATTTTACGTCGGCATGTTACAGGCAATCAATATTGAGGGCTTATCTTTGGACAAATTTCTTGAGCACCAAGTTGCAAACTCTGGTTGGATTCTTGAGAAAGGTCATGGGAAGGGCCAACTTATTGTTATACCACCAAACGAATTCAACCATCCTGAACTGAAGAAGAAATCCTCGGACAGCATTCCCTTGGAACACATTACTCGCATCTTTCCAATTCTCGGCTAATTAACTCACGTACCGGTAACTAATGTTGTTACTTTTGTTCATTTCATATTTGTTCTTGTCGTTTCATTTGGGGATTACTGTGAGGTTGCTTCTATATTATCGTCCAATTTTCCAACTAATGACAGAGAAAGAATAGATTACCCTTTAGGGCAGTTAGTCTGATTTTGATGTTTGTATTTGTACTTTAATCATGCCATTTCATAACGGTCATAAGATCATAGAAATTGCCAAGGCAAGGTGCCCTTATAAGGTGGCACGCCTAATTTTGAAGCGTTTCGCTTAGAATAATTATGATCTTTTTGGGTGTTGTAGACGTGAGTTCATATCATACGTGCATGATTGACATGTCTTGTTTTGTAAAGTACTCGGGGAGGATTAGAAGTGTTTCTTTTTTCTCGGGAAGTTGGTAGTGTTTTCTTGAAGTTTAAGGGATGTCGATAACTCTTTAAATGCACATTTAATTTAGTTTCAATTCCTTGGTTTAAATCACTTTTGTCATATTTAAAATTACTTCTAAACATGTCCCCAGTCATTCAAAATCAATTTGATGTTTAATTTTATACTTTTTGATATGATCTTTGATGTTAAAAATGAAAAAAAATGATTTTTTAATAATTAAAAAGGATGTTTTGGAGAGGTTTTGAATATCACAAAAACTGATTTTACATGTTCAAAAACAATCTCGATTCTTTCCTTCGGATCAATATGAAGATTTAAAATTGTAAAATTGTTGCCAATATACGGAAAAAGATGAGTATTAAATAAAGAGGAAGGTTAAGATTATTAAAAAAAAAAAAGAAATAATAAGAATAATGGTTCGATAATGCCTCAACCATCATATATTTTTTTTATTAAATTTTATTTCAGTCATGACTTCTTCATTTTAGCTCCCGTTCAAGTGATTCAAAAGACGTTAGATTCGTTATTTCATGTTCTATACTATGGACATCAATGGTAAAAAAAACATAACATAGATTCTCTACATGGTCATTTTTTTTCACCATAAGGTTTGGTCCTTGGAACACTAGTGTGGTGCTTGCCACACCACATATAATGCTTAACTTAATACAAAAAATTTAAGTGTAGCAAAAGTTTAAAATATGAGGAAGAGTTTTCTTCTACTCATCGAAGAAGGGTGTTTATATAATTTTTTCAAGGTTTCGTCAATTCCATTTCAAATTAGGTTAAAAAGGGATAGTTGAGTCAAGATCACACGAATCAGTTGCATGTAGGGTGTGTCCCTCGTGAGGCTAACTAAGTGATTTTGAACATTTTTCTTGTATATAACCTTTGATTTTATTCTCACAGTCTAATTTTGTGAAATATTAAAAAATATATTAAATTATAAATTTGGTAAGAAATTCAATATTATAATTTAGTATCTATAATTTAAATGTTTTATTTTTTGACTCGTTAAAACTCCCAAATCATAAAAATAAAATTATAACTTTTCAAGCTAATAAACTATATATATATATATATATATATATTTTTTTTTTCTAAAAACCTATTTTGTAATTTAAACTTTTTTTAAAAAATAAAATAAATAGAACACGTGTTCACCCGGCAAATGTACAAACATTTCCCCACCCTGAAGTATTTGTGGTAGACGATACATATAAAATGCGAAATTCAAAAGAAAAGATTGCTTGCATCCTCGAAAGAGGTTCGCGAATTCTCTCCCATTTCATCCGCCATCGTCGTTCTCGTTCGTTTCCCCAGTTCAAGCCCTAGTTTACAGATCAATTTCGTTCTACTGAAATCTTCATGGGAGAAAGGTAGGGCAATTCGGTCTTCTTTCGTTTCGATTTACTTCGAACTTTTTAGTTTTATATGCCGTTTCCTTGTTCTATCATAGTCGAACGAAGAAAACCCTAGATTGTGAATTATTCTACTTAGGCCTTGGAAGTATAAGGTTTTTGAAATTCTAATTCAGCGTCTTCTTGTTTTTTTGTTTTTTGTATGCTTGTTAGTCGTTGATGATTTTCCCTCCAACATTCGCATATTGGGGTGGAAAATAATTATTTGTCTGAATTTCTTACGCGACTAATTTTGAAGAAGAATTTGGTTTTTTTTTCAGTTTATTTATTTGTATTCTTACAGTTGGTGTTCTTTGTTTCAGTTATTGAACGCGATTGTTGTTGTTCATGGCTGCCTTAAACGGGAAAGTTACATATTCTTCCCTTTCTAATGTTGCAAAGGGTAATACATTCCCGAATGGCGATGATGACTGCGATTCTCTCTGGGCCAAACCTAATGGTAGTGCGCCATTCCATACGAACTCGACATTTCCTGTTGAATCTGAAGACTTTATTGATGACGGGTATGATTCAAGTGAAGAATTTGATAACCCAGAGCAAAATAGTGCGCGTCCAGAGGTTAATTTAAAAAATGTTTTGAATGGGATGTTTGCTATATTGACTGGCGCGAATAAATCTTCGGATGATGTCTCCTCTGATAAACAAGTTCCCAGTTCAAATGTTTCATTCCTTGGGTCTGAAAAAAATGGAGATACCTATTTGCACTCATCGGTCTACATTCCCAGTGCCCCACCTCTACTTGAGCCGAATATGATTAATTATAATGCTTATAAAGATGTTTTGGAGGCTGAGCCCCCAGAGTGGCTTCCAGATAGCTCTTCTTTGATTTGCATGCAGTGTACTGCCCCTTTTACTGCAATCACTCGTGGTAGGCATCATTGTCGATTTTGTGGAGGGATTTTCTGCCGAGCCTGTTCAAAGGGAAGGTGTTTAATGCCCATTAAGTTCAGAGAGAGAAATCCACAGAGGGTATGCGATGCCTGCTATGACAGGCTTGATCCTTTACAGGGTATACTTATTAACAGCTCTAGCAATGCTGTGCAAAGGGCGAAACATGATGTGATGGACTGGACGAGCACAAGAGGGTGGTTAAATCTCCCTATTGGTATGTCCATGGAATATGAGATATACAAAGCTTCCAAAACACTAAGAGGATACTTCCAGGTGTGCTTACTATGCATCTTAGTTGTTCAAGGAAGTCATGATAACTTAAACTCAGTGAGATTTGTAAAATATACTGTGATTGGTTAAGCTATGGTGGGGCTATTCTTTTGTAACATTCTTAAATGAATTGTACAGGTCTCAAGACTAAATCCTGAAAAGTCTATACCCTGGGCTGTACTGAAGGGGGCCAAAGGTCTTGCTATTTTGACAGTCGCTAAAGGTGGAGTGGTGGTTGCTTACAAATTTGGCACTGGGTTGGTTATTGCCCGAAGGTCAGATGGTTCGTGGTCTGCCCCTTCAGCCATACTATCTGTTGGATTAGGATGGGGTGCCCAGGTAAAAAGACTTTTATTTCAAAGTTCTTTATATGTGTAGAATTTCTGGAAGAATTTTAAATCTTAAGAGACGGTTAAGTTTGGTTCTTGGATAATTTGACAGAATACATTTTGGTTTCTTGTCCCTTCAATGGGATGTGAAACAAGAGTCTTGTATGCTTATTTAGTTCTAAATTTCTTGTACCATTGTTACTTTTAGATTGGTGGTGAGCTCCTGGATTTCATTATCGTCCTTCATGATTCAAAAGCTGTTAAGACATTCTGTAGCCGTATGCACTTTTCACTTGGTGCTGGGTGTAGTGTCGCTGCTGGTCCTGTCGGTAGGGTGTTGGAAGCAGATCTCCGAGCTGGAGATAGGGGTTCTGGCATGTGCTATACATATAGTTGTAGCAAAGGTATCCGATCAGATTATGCATTTTCTGTATTACTTGGATTTCATGCCATCTTCTTCCTGAAGCTAGCGTATCTGATTATTGAATAATCAATCAGTAATCCATGAACTTTTAGCTTTTTACTACTTTCAAACTGTCTTCGTGGATCGTGCAGGAATTAGTCCTAACTGCTTGTTCTGTTGTTTAAATTGTTTTTCTTTATGATGATTGCTGCAACTAAATTGATTTATGCAGTGGTAATCAACCTCACTAGATCTTGAGCTCTTATTTTGTTTTCATAAGCCGCAAGAGTGGAGATATCTTTGTTAAATACGTTAGCATAAATTATAAGTTTAGTTCTTGAACTCTCGTAAAGGAGCTTAAGAGGTCACTGTCCTCTCAATTTTGTCTAATTGGTACCTAAACTTGCTTCCAAAACTTGTAACTGATGCATTAGTTTATTACTTGTTGACAGGCGCATTTGTTGGAGTATCATTAGAAGGAAACGTGGTTGCAACAAGGATGAGTACAAATCTACGCTTCTATGGTGATCCTTATCTAACCACCTCCGACATTCTGCTGGGGACGGTAGACAGACCCAGGGCTGCAGAGCCTTTGTACTCTGCTCTTCACGACTTTTATTCCGTTCTACAATGACCAACTCCCTCACTGTACAGCAGATGTCTCCATGGCTATGAACTGTGGAAGCTCTGATCTAAAGTTCATACTTCCTAGTTACTACGATGTTTATGCCTGTAAGTTCACAATTTAACTGTAAATTACCATACATCCACATATATAGAAGAACATATAATTCTTTTCTTTTCTTTTTCTCTCTTCACCGAATGATCTTTCCTATTTGTGACTCTATATGCATTCTCCTATTTCCTATTTGTGACCGAATGATCTTTCCTATTTGTAACTCTATATGCATTCTCCTATTTCCTATTTGGAAATATTTGACTCTATAATGCATCTCCTATCTTCTAGTGTTTGATTCTTTTAGAGCTATTTTCTTTCTTTTTCATCATCTTTCTTGCCTGCTAAGAATGTCGCCCTCTTTAGTGCTTCAGAAAGAAATCATTAGTCTCACTCAATCAGTCCTTCTCCTCCTCCTCTTCTTCTTATTCCTTTGTTTCAGGAGTGGGAGAGCCTTTTATGTCTACCTTATTCGATTTCTTGATTTTGAGACGAACTCCACCGATGCCGTTTCTCCTACTCAAAACTATCTTCTCCACTATGTCCTTTTGTAGATGTGATTAGCGAATGAGGATTTTTTCCTGGATATATGGGTCTCCTAGAACTGTCCTTAGATGTGAAGATTCATTCTATCGCTTATACCAATTTGACCCTTCTCTTGTTGACATCAATGAGCATCATCTAGGTTATATATTGAGTTTGATATGTGATCTTGTATCCAATAAATAAGCTTAATGTTTGTTTAGAGATGTTCATGTAATCCGTAAATATAAAAGATCTTTGAGCAGTTCTCATTTATTTTCAACCACATGTTCTAATGTATCAAAGGTATAAGAAAGTGGAAGTGATATAAAATAATAAAAAGTATAACGTAAACAAATAAAAGAATAAAAATGTGAATGACGGGGTATTTTGATGGACGAGATTTCCTTGTTTAGGTCAAAAAAATTCTCAAACTTGAGATGAGTCCCACTTCAAATTCACATTTCTCAATTTTCATAAACACTAACTCTAAATTTTGTTTTAATTATTTAATTTCCAATCATAAGTTAATGGAGTTAAAAAATCTTTAGTTAAAAAGTCGTTGAATTTAAAACAAAGAGTAAAAGAGTTAGAATAAAAAACTCTTCATTATGCTTATTAAAAGTAGAAAAAAGTGGGATATGAAGTAGAAAGAATGGTATTCAAAAATTCGAATTTATTCTCTGTAATTTTAGAAGTTAGAATTTTATTTTAAATAGTATTTATCGTAAAAATTAGGGATGAGAATTTTCTACAAGAAATTTGCAGATATCGAGTTCTCCTCGAAAATTTTTTCCATTTGTTATCTATTTTTTAAATATTCATTTCAAAAAAAAATTTAATGAATAATTTTCATTTTCTAAAAATATTTTTTATTAAAAAATAAAATATATCCTAATTAATCAATAAATATTTCAAAAAAATAAAATAATATTGAACATTTATATAAATATCGATATAAATATATTTATATTATAAAAGTAAAGCAAACACAAGGTCGACGTGGGACGAGGTAAGGTGTCTCATTTCCATTTAGTTGACAATGAATAATCTTTTTTATATTATTTCTATTTAGTTGATAAGGAATAATCTTTTTTATATTTTTTCCTTTATTCTGATTGAAGCAGATATTTTATACCTTCGTAGATTAAATAAACATCTCTAATAATATAATAAATAAATGTATTTTAACTGAAATTATATAGCACAGTTATCAAGTTATTAAAACAATATTTATAGAAATTAAATTGTAACTAATTTCGTTATTTAACTAAAAATATTAAATTTTAATAATAAGTTATTAACTAGGGGGTCCACTCACCATGTCCACGTGTCCAAACTGCTGATTCTGCTAACACGTTGTCCTCTTCCAAGTTTTCGTCGTAGTATTAATACTCTCTCCGTTTGGGCAAAAAAGTCCGTCAGCTCAGCTCTTCCTTCCATGGCCGACGCTGCCATTTTCAAGTGATGAAACATCCGTGCACTGCAAGTCATCTTCACACAAACGCATTCATCTTGTGATCTCTCTCTGCGTCTCTGATATTGTCCTGCATAGACATTCGAACGCGAACCTTTCGGTCCGGCTTTGAGGATTTCGGTGGATACCTCTGCGTTGCTTCGATTTCGAGTCTGAGGATACATTCGATTACTTATTTGGTAATGTGTGTTGCGTATGTGTGTGTTTGTATTGTTTTTTTACGTGCATTTGGTTTGTGTTTAATTGTGGCAAAACTTGGTCCGATGATATGCATGTGTATGAGTTTGAAGGACGTGATGCATGAGGAAGATAGCCTGCTGAATGTTGTGTACATTTGAATCTGAACGAAATTTTCTTTTAGCAAATTCTGCATTATTGGCAAGTAAATTAAAACGTGCAATAGCATCAAATCGAAGAGAATCTCGATAAAGAAGAGGACAAGGAATTTGACGAGGTTTATGATGAACTGCTATTTATAGATTTCAGGTGTAGAATTTTACTTAGTAGCTATTCTGTGGTTTAGTGGTTTTGTTTCTCCATTATTCGGTAAAGAAAATAAGAGCAGGACTGTAGGTATAGATGTCTGTTAGTATCGGTTGCATGTATACAAAAGCGACGTTCGTTGTTCGATTTTGACAACTGCAGTTGACACCATGCTCGGGAATGGAATCGTTGGGATTTTTTCGGAGTCTTGTAGCAAGTGGGAAAGAAGGGTGCCTCTATGCCCAGCACACTGTGCTCGACTTCTGCACGGAGGACGGAATGAAACTGGAATATCTCGTATAATTATTCAGCCATCGACCAAACGCATTTATCATGATGCACAATACGAGGACGTCGGCTGTGAAATTTCTGAAGATCTGTCAGAATGCGGTCTAATTCTGGGTGTCAAACAACCTAAGGTGAGACAAGTTCTTTTTATTTACCTTGGCCCATTATGTTTATTGCGAAAAACAGATAATTAATTCAGGTTTTTGCAGGTGGAGATGATTCTTCCTGATAGAGCTTATGCCTTCTTCTCCCACACTCACAAAGCGCAAAAGGAAAACATGCCTTTACTAGACAAAGTACCACAACTGTTGCATTTTTTCTTGATAACTATAAACTCCTTTTGGCAAATGCTCTTCTTCTAATTTTATGTTTGGCATTCAGATCTTATCAGAAAAGGCATCATTATTTGATTACGAGCTTATAGTTGGAGATCATGGAAAAAGGTTGCTTGCATTTGGAAAATATGCTGGCAGAGCAGGATTTATAGACATTTTGCATGGATTAGGACAGAGTATGCTTCATTCCTGGAAATTATTTTAACTTTTATATATGATGTTATCCTGTCTTGTCAATTGGATTAAAATATTTTTTATGGTGAAGATTGGAGTGGGTGGATGGTATTGAGTAGGTTGGGATAATAAATTGAACTTAACTCATCTGGCCAGGCTTTTGTTTTCTAAGAAAATTTGCCTTCTAGAAACAAAAAGAATCCAACTATGCTTCAAATTCCCCCTATTAATTTAGTTTTGCATGAGAGTGGTTGTCAACCAAAATATTTTAGGTCTATGTAAAATTCAGTGTATTCAAAATTCTTGAGTTGAATATTTGCTTCCTTCCATACACAAAACATGGAGACGGTTGTATCCTCTAGGATAATATATATTGATAATACCCAAAAATGGTTCTGCGCAGGGTATTTGAGCCTTGGAATTTCCACTCCTTTCCTCTCGCTGGGTTTGTCATACACGTATCCATCCCTGGCTGCAGCCAAGGCTGCAGTAATATCTGTGGGCGAGGAGATTGCAACACAGGGCTTACCACCGCAGATTTGTCCTTTGGTCATTGTGTTTACGGCTTCAGGAAATGGTATTTTATATTTTAATTGATTGTCCATTTTATAATTCATAGTGGTTAGAGCTGTAAATAGTATTGGGTAAAACAATCAATGCATTCTACATTAGAGAGTCTCACGCACACGCATATATAGGTACACAAGAGAACCCTAAACTAAAGAACATAGGACAACTATACATAATAATAATATTAGAACACTCCCCTCACGATAGAGCAAATATGTCACCCATGCTCAACTCGTTTCAAAAATAATTTATCCTTACTCCATTTAAGGTTTTAGTAAGACTATCTCTCAATTGTTCTCCAATCTTTACATATCTTGTGGTCGTCAACTGTTGTATTTTCTCACGAATGAAATGGTAATCCACTTCAATATGTTCAGTGTGCTCTTGTTACCACACCACAATTTTGTTGGCATAATAATATTGAAGCCTATCTCAGTTAAAAGTTGATGTATCCACACTATTTCACTTATAGGGTGTGACATAGCTCTATATTTTCTCCAAGTACTTGAACATGAAACCACATTTTGTTTCTTACTGTTCCACGATACCAAATTACCTCTTGCAAAAACATATCTAAAAGTTGATCTATCTTCTTTAGATCCTACCCAATCAACATTTGAAGAACATTCAACTTTTGTGTTACCTGTAGGATTCCACCCCCAAGTGCAACTTTTAGGTATCATAGAATTTGTTTCATTGCAACTCAATGATTCATTGTAGGTGAAGACATATAATGATTTGCAACACTTGCTAAATAAGCGATATTTGGTCGTGTCACTATCAGATAATTCGACTTTCTAAACAATCTTCTGTTAGGAACCACGACCCTTCACAGTGATATGATATTGCCCTCTTTGAGCATAAGCTCACATGACTTTACTTTTGGTTTCCCCCAAAAGACCTCATGTCAATGGAGATAGTGTTCCTTACAAACCCATAATCTTTCTCTTAATTAACCAATATGAGACTACACCTCTCAATAATCCTCCTCTTGAACAAAGTACACCATAGAGCCTCCCCTGAGGCCTCTTTCTCTGGATCTCTCGAACAGCCTCCCCTTAATCCAGACTCGACTCCTTCTCTAGAGCTCTCGAACAAAATTTACCATTTGTTCAACACTTGAGTCACCTTTGCTACACCTTCGAGACTCACAAATTTTTTGTTCGACACTTGAGGATTCTATTGGCATGGCTAAGTTAAGGGCGTGGCTCTGATACCATGTTAGGAACTACGACCCTCACAATGGTATGATATTGTCCACTTTGAGCATAAACTATCATTGCTTTACTTTTGGTTTCCCCAAAATGGCCTCATGCCAATGGAGATAGTGTTCCTTACCTATAAACCCATGATCTTCCTCTTAACTAACCAATGCGGGACTACACCTCTCGATAATCCTCAACTTCTTCTTTTTCTCAGGATCTTTAAATGATTATCCTTCTTTGATGAGTTGCAAATTAGGTATCATCATAGTACTACATGGTTTAATTCCCTATTTTCCTATCTCAGATAACAAATCAAGTGAAAACTTCCATTTGCTTCTCATTGATAAAACCAAATTGTCCAGCTAAAGACTTGTGCATCAACAATGTATATCCTTATATGCAAAATCATTTGTCTTTTGAATTAATGAATTTCTGTCATTAGCTTTCAAGTTTCTCGCGTATCAATAATTTCATTAAGTGACCTTTACATTGGTTTGCACACATTCTCTATAAATTGGATTTGCCTTTTATTTCTTTTGTAGTTTCTCAGGGAGCGCAAGAAATATTCAAGCTTCTTCCTCACACTTTTGTGGATCCAAGTAAACTTCCAGAAATATGTGGGAAGGTGGGTTCAGGTACCCCTTCATATATTCTATTTACAAATTATTTGGCTTAGATTGTCTCTGAGACTTGAATGCTATAATCTGGTTGACATATTAGCCTATCTCAATAATGAACCAATTGATCATCTTCCTACAAGAAAGTTTGAGAGTTGGTAATACGTAAGTAAGCATCATTCTTCTGCTACATAGATGCTCATTTTCTGATTTGGACTTTTAATACACTGATTGGTAAAATTAATTAGCGTCTGGAGTTTGTAACGTTTACATCAAAATTTTAATCATTGAAATTATCTTCTGCATTCTTAGTGTAATTTAAATTGTGCGTCTATCAACTTTGAATATTGTTTTGTTTGTGTGTGTGTTTTAATTATCGATAATGATCATCATCATTTTCGAGTGTTGATGATTTCACCTTTGGTAGTGAATATTGAAGGATGTTTTGAATCAAACAAGACTCAATGATTAATGCTAAATTCTCGTGCATTGTACTCCATGCGAGAGCACGATGACACAATGTTCACTGCTTGTTTATGCCACTAGAATATTAGCATATTCTTCCTCTATCTGGAGGATGATTTATTTTGTTGAGCAACTTTTTTTACTTTATTTTGCTCAACTGTTTTCCTCCCTCTTCTTTTAGCATGTGGAACTTCGCCAACATAAAACAACAAAAAAGAGGGTCTTCCAAGTATATGGTTGTGTTGTGAGTTGCCAACACATGGTTGAACACAAAGATTCTGCAAAACTTTTTGATAGAGTAAGTTTTTATTTGCCTTTTCTTTTGTTTGAGCCAATGTGCAATTGGGAATCTGGATTCTACAATTTTTCTCTTGAAATCTAAAATATAAACAATTCCCTTTGCTTTGCATGCTTTGCATGGATGTCAACTGATTTGAGAGTGGATGAGTTGCTCATAGAAGGGAAGCATCATGTCAGGATAAGTTTGCAACACGGAAATCATGTACATACATAACGTGGATACACATCCACGTCATTCTTTAAACATTAGAGTACAGCCGTGGTATTAATAAGTGAAATGTAAAATCAGTTTCCGAAAATTATTGATGATATGATTCCCAATTTTACATCTGTTACAGTTGCATTTAATTGACTATGGTGTTGGCGAATTATCCATATACCTCTGAATGAATCAGAAAGATGCAAGATACGAAGTATTATGCCATGAATATGCTTTCTGACAAGGACAATTATTTCTTATTGTTCATTTTTTACTCCCATGATCTATTGCCTCCTATAGCATTTTGCATGTCCTTTTTCCAGACGACCATATTGCTTAAAGTTCTTGTTTATTCCCGTATCAAAGTTCATTTCGAATGTTCGAATCTGCTATTAAGTGCTTCACTTTTCTTTCTCTGTGATTAAGTGCTTCAATGTCTTTGCAGTCTCATTGCTTGATATGTGGTTTTCTTGGAGAAAATAAAACCTAAATTCCAGTCCTTATCTTATTTTCCAGGTTGATTACTATGCTCATCCAGATCAATATAGACCTATATTCCATGAAAAGATAGCTCCATATGCTTCTGTTATTGGTATGCTTTCTCTTCCTTAGTTGTTATTTCATCTGAGACACATTTACTCACATTGTTTGTTTTAATTGGCCTGGTGATAGTCAGGTTTCTTTTTACCTTTTCTCATTTTCCACTTTCTTTTCCAACTTTCCGGATCTTTTATGATCATACCGCATTCACTAATAATCTTTGTTACAGAGACGACTGGTTCATGAAATATATTTTTAAGCTGCAAGCTTAATTGAAGGCGGTGCATTTTGCAGTTTAATTTATGGATTACAACTTCCCTTTGCATTTCTTTTGTTTCAATGTGTATGTGCCTTGGCATGTGCGCTTGTCTGTTTTTATTCCCGAATGAAGTTTAGATCATTCATTCATTGTGCTGCACTAAGTATGAAACTTAGGCAGCATATAAATGATGAAAATCTTCTCACACATAATGAATATCTATATGAACATGATTCTGAAATTTTTTTTTTAATTCTTATAACAAGTGACAAACCTTTTTTTTTTGCTAAAAGTTAATTTAGAATGGCACACCCAGAGTGCTCTCCGTTCCAAAGAGAGTTTTTGGTCATGTAAAATCAGGAAAAAGAAATCTGGTAACTATGACCTGTGCCATGGTAATAGCTGGTCACGATCTGGTTCCTAATGATTTTCATTTTTCATAGCAAGGAATGCAACTGATATGAATGGGTACCTTAACATCTTACTCTTTTTTGAAAAGGAAGGTATCACTATGATGATTATTTTGGGTGGATACAACTGCATGCTTATCTGCTACATTTTGTCAATTTCCTTGCTGTTTTGTAGTGAATTGCATGTATTGGGAGGGAAGATTTCCTCGGTTGCTGAACACCATGCAGTTTCAAGACCTAATGAAATGCGGATGCCCTCTTGTTGGAATTTCAGATATAACTTGTGATGTTGGAGGTTCAATAGAATTCATTAACCAGACAACGTCACTTGACTCTCCTTTCTTCAGGCAAATTGTTTGGATTGTTTTTGTTGTTTTTTTATGGGATACATCTTGAGAGAAAGTCTGTAGACAGTAACTCCCTTATCCCCTTTCATTGTGATCATTAATTTTTATTGGTTGGTTTCGTGTGGAATTATCCGGATATTTCATCTTTATTGACTAGAATTTTTGAAGTTCTTTAATTGTAAAAAATGTATACTTTTCAGATATGATCCTAGTAATGATTCTTACCACCGTGATTTGAAAGGAAATGGTGTGATATGTTCAGCTGTTGACGTTCTTCCGACAGAGTTTGCCAAAGAGGTGATTGGAATACTTCTCTTTTGCTGGAATTTTAATTAATTACTCTACTTTTAGATTTATACAGTTGAGATAATCTAGTATTAGTATATGACTGCAATGGGGGAGGGGGTATTTTATAATTTTAATTTCTCTGTTTAACACATCTTATTATTTTTTAAAGGCCTCTCAGCATTTTGGAGACATCCTATCGGATTTTGTTGGCAGTCTAGCCTCTGTTGTAGACATTTTAAAGTTACCTACGCATTTGAGGAGAGCTTGCATAGCCCATGCAGGGGCACTAACCTCATTGTATGAATATATACCACGTATTCGAAAGTCTGAATCTGAGTAAGCTTCTGCACTTACTACCTTGCGGTATCATTTTGATTCTAGCAGGCGCTCATCTTTGGTTCATTCGATGGTTGTGTGGTTCTCAGATAAATACAATTGGAGTTCTGGAAGTTGATGTCAAAACCCAGAAATTTAAAATCGTTGACTATAAATCTGTCCAGAAAATTTGAGCCTAAGAGCCTGAGAATGCTTTCAACATATAACAAATGCATCGTTAAACTTATTTTTTATTATATGCTTTGCTATTAAAAATAAAGCTACTTGTTTCTAAGATATTAAGTGCAAATTATAAAATTAAAGGTAACGTTGTTATGGCTAATGCAATACTTTAATACGTAAAACTATTTTTCTTAACTTTCAGAGAATTATCCAAGGATGCTGCAAATGGCCACTCCAACAAAAAGTTCAACATACACGTAGGTCGCTGAAGGCGTATATTAAATATTGTTTCTCAGTTTGCCCACAATCCACAAATATTATGGTTGAAGTAAATCCTAATTATATTTCTTCTAGGTGTCTCTGAGTGGCCATTTGTTCGATCAATTTCTAATAAATGAGGCCTTAGATATTATTGAAGGAGCAGGTGGCTCATTTCACTTGGTTAACTGTCAAGTGGGCCAGAATGCAAATGCTATGTCACACTCAGACCTTGAAGTAAGCATGCTCCCGATCCAGTTTATATAGGAGAGATGATTTAACGTGTTCAACAAACTGATTTATTCTGATGAGTATTTTCCTTCAAAATTTCTATTCTATGTCATGCAGTATCGATATCATTATCTCATTTCTTATAATTCTTTGATAGAATTGAACTGGACAATTTCTTGTAAAGTATGTATTGATATCAATTATAGATCCAACATATTCTGCTCATGCTAACTGATAGTTCTTGTTAGATGTCACATGTATAATTTTACTAATATTGATTATTAGTTGCTACTTACATTTTATTTAATTTCTTTTGTAATAGTCTCTGTTAGTAGTTTTAAAAAAAAAAATTCCCAGGTGCTAGGGGCAGAACTTTTATTGACAAGTAAACTTTAAAATTTACACACCAATTTGCTTGCATGCTTTAAACCCTCGTTTACCATTGAAATTCATTATTTTGTGTGACTATTAATTTATTCCAGTCTGGTAAACCATTTTTCTTCTTTGGTTCTGGAACCAGTCAGACAAGTTTTCTCCATGCCTAAGCAGACATTAATCAGAATCACGTTTTCCTTAAGTGATCATCTTACTTTTGACAGATTGGTGCTGATGATATAGTGATTTTGGATAAGATCATTTACTCTCTAAGTCTGATGGCTAATCCGGAAGAAAATCTTAATCCCGTAAATTATGAGATGAATAGGATTTTTCTGAAGATTGGTAAGATTCAAGAGAGTAGCTTTAAAAGTAAAGATGGAAAAAGGAAGACTGCTGTTCTACTTCTTGGAGCAGGTCGGGTTTGTTATCCAGCTGCTGATCTCCTAGTATCAAATGGAAGTGATTCATGTTGTCGTTTCTGGAAAACTTTTCTTGAGCACTATGCTGAAGACTGGGATGATATTGAAGTAATTGTTGCTTCTCTCTACCTAAAGGATGCAGAAGAGGTAAAAACTTCCGTCAATGCATATAGTGAACTGTACTTCTAGAATATTATGGTTTGACACTGACTTTGATGCACCCTGTGAAACTTTGTGTGCATATTTCCTGCTTTGATAAGTTCAAATGTTCATGCATATTGTGTTGTTTAGCTTATGAGCACTTTATGTCTTTGAATGCCATTCTAGATAACTGAAGACATTGCTAATGCAACAGCAGTACAGCTTGATGTTACGGATTCTGAGAAACTTTTTATGTATATCTCACAGGTACTTAGTTTTACATTTTCTTTTGAAAGCCAGTTAAGTGCTGCTAAATTATATTTGCAACAAAAAAAATTACATACATGTTGCTTTCTTATCAGTTTGTGTTAGCTGAATCGTTTTCAGGTTGAAGTCGTTATAAGTTTGCTGCCACCTAGTTGCCATCTTATTGTAGCAAATGCATGCATTGAGGTACTACCTAGTGTTTGAATAATATAATTTTCATGCAAGGTTTTTCATTCTCATCATCCCGGAACCGTTTTTACCAATGACAAGAATTCAGGCTGTACAGTAAAAGGTGAAAAATTCACCTACTGTCGGAATTTATAATATCTGATTAGCAGTGGAGAAGAAGTCGAGCAGTTATATTTTTCTTTGAATATTTTTCTCAATATTTTGGTTTAAGTAATTCAAGAAACTTGAGGTGACAGGTGTTTCATCTATATTCTTGTGGATAAAGATGTTTATGCAAGATATGAGTAAGGAAAGAATACATCCTTTGCGAGGTTCATGGCAGAACCCAGAGAAGAGAGAGCTATGTTATGAGAAACTACTAGAAGGAAAGTGTAACCGCCCAAACCCACCACTAGCAGATATTGTCCTCTTTGGGCTTTCCCTTTCGGGCTTCTCCTCAAGGATTTAAAATGCATCTGCTAGGGAGAGGTTTCCACACCTTTATAAAGAATGCTTCGTTCTCCTCTCCAAAAGACGTGGGATCTCACAGAAAGAATATATAAATAACAATTATTGTTGTTATGTATAATTTTACTTAAATTTAATCTCGTTTTATAAGGAAGAATTATGTTTTTGTTTACAATCATTAGATATCAAAGTACTAAAGAAACTAAAGATTTAAAAAGGACAAAAATAAGATATGCAATTTTTTTTTTTTTTTTTCTGTTCTCTCGTAACAGACATCATTTCTTCTGTTTACAGCTTAGAAAGCATCTAGTCACTGCTAGCTACATTGATGATTCCATGTCATCACTGGATGAAAAGGCCAGGAATGCTGGTATAACAATTCTTGGGGAGATGGGTCTGGATCCTGGAATAGGTACCCTAAACCTTTTCTTCTAGTTTGTATTAACGCTGTTGAAAGATTGGCTTGTCTAGAAATGTAATCTTTTGGAGTCTTTTAATCTGAACTGAATTTTCTTGACTCATCGAGATCTTAAACTACGTTCTTCTATGGTTTTAGAAGGGTTAGATAAGGATGAAATCTGATATAATGTCATCGATTCCTCTTTTATTGACAGACGATTTTCTTCCATATGTCCTGTAAGACTTTTTCTTATTAGAAGTTTCTGGTGCATGTGGACCATTAAACATAGACAGCATCCGCACTCTGACAACCCAGCAAGCTTTCTGCACTAACACTTTACGTTCTACCCTTTCAAATTATCACCTCTTAGATTTTAATGTGGAGCTCCAACAATAATGATATTTGACCTAGATTTGACCTTTAAAGAGCCACATGCGGAAAATGGATTTCCATGCATAGAAACCTCCACTCACATATATTTTCATGTTACATGCTTTTTCATTCATCTTTTCGTTTTGCTTAAAAATTTCTTTGATATGTATATTTTTTCTAAGTAAACAATATCCTACCAGTGTGGGGTCCATTGTTCCTATCTCTTTGATTTGAAAGAAAAAATGAAGCGTGGAAAGGGACATGTCTCTAATAACACTCTACATCATAGTTTGTGTAAAATTAAGTGGCCATTAAAAAATTCATTATATCAGTAGTCCACAAATTTATAAACCAAAAGGGGGATGCACAAAATGAGTAGTATATATATTAGTTTTGCAAAGCCCTTTGACTTTGTGAACATGAGATATTATTTTTAGTACGGATGTTTTTTCTCTTTTATACTTTTCCCTTACAATTTGTAAGAGTTTTTGTGCTTTGATGGGCCGTGATTCAGATCTTATGTTAGCAATGAGGATGATCAACCAGTCACATCTCCAAAAGAGGAGAGTGAAGTCCTTTATGTCATATTGTGGAGGAATTCCTTCTCCAGAATCGGCAAACAATCCATTAGCATCTAAATTCAGGTACTTGTTAGAATGATTTGTCTTAATGATTTATGAACTTTGACTGCTCTTGATTAAAAAAAGTGTGGATCTTCAACAAAAGTGCTTGGAGAATGGATAGATAATATCACCTTAGACATGGAATGGTTGGTACAGAGACTTGTATATTCTCTCTGTACTTATCAAAATTCTGGTGAAGCTGGTAAATACTTTTTCCCAGAGTAAAATTTAAACGGCGTTGGTGACTTTTTTAAGAAACTCTAAGAAGTTTTGCCCTGGGAACTAAATCTAGTATTTACAATTTTCAGATATCTATTGAAATAATTTCTTATTGGTATTGTTAATGATTTTTCTGTACAAAAGAGTCCAAGAAAGCCCCATTTATAAAATGAACACAAACTCGCATTCAGCGGTCATAATCTTGCAGTTTGCATTGGAAGTGTCCAAGATATTCCTGGCAAACTTCTCTGTTTTGGTTTCTTAGTTTTATATTATTTTCAGTCAGTTTCTCTTGAAGACATTGTCTTATTCTATAACCTTGTGAAGATGAACATTTGTCAATGCTAAATATTTTATTTATTAAATGCATCATCTAATTTTATGGAAACTCAATAACATTTCTTTATGAAATATGTTAGTTCGAATCCTGCTGAAGCTATTCGAGCTGGAGGCAATCCGGCTACATATCGATATGAAGGAAAAACAGTAAAAGTTGAAGGTAAGCTGTTTACACTCAAAAAGTTGGAATAACAAGAATATGTTGCACTCTGCACTTTATTTATTATTCTCTTGCACACAAGATGTGTTTTATGCTTATTGAGTACAAAACTTAAAGAGTTTATAACTCTCTAGGTTAGATAATTAAATAACTATTATATTCTGCTTCAATCGTATAATTTAAAGATGTTTAGACATTAAACCCACGATTACCACATTGATACTTCTTGATTAGTAAATTTATTCAAGCAGTTCAAACTTGCAGGAAAGGATGTTTATGACTCTGCTGTGAGACTACGCTTACCTGACCTTCCAGCATTTGCATTGGAGTGCATTCCAAATTGTAATTCCTTAATTTATGGAGACGCATATGGCATAGGGCATGAGGCATCGACCATATTTCGTGGAACCCTACGCTATGAAGGCATGTTCTCTTTTGGCTTTTAACATGTTTTACTGAGGATTCCCACTCAAAACCTTGACTGACTTGATTTCCTTGAGGGAATCTGGTTAACTAGATATAAGCCGAACATAACCATTACTCTTAAGAAATTGTGTTTGCTGATTTCAGCTTAAGAAATTGTGTTTTTTTTTAACTCATTCACTGTTAATACGTATAGGATTTAGCGAAGTGATGGGAGCCCTGGCAAGAATTGGACTCCTAGATACGGAAGTTCATTCCTTTCTTAAGAGTAGTAGGAGGCAACTGTTTCGAGATTTTTTGCTTGAACTCCTCAAAATTAAAGGAGAATCAAACGGCTCTATCATTGGAGAGAAAGACATCAGTGACAGCATTATTTCTAATGGACTCTGTAAGGAGCAAGAAACTGCTGTAAGAGTAGCCAAAACAATCGTGTATGCAGCTCTTCTCCTTCCTTTTCTGCTCAAAAGATTAATTATATATTTTGCATGACGAGCTAACAATGACAATGGATCAGATATTTGGGCCTTCACGAGACAACAGAGATTCCTTCATCTTGCCAAAGTGCATTTGATGTTACCTGTCACAGAATGGAAGAAAGGTTATCCTACTTAAAAAATGAGCAGGTACGCTTGCCTTTTCCCGTTAATATTCATTCATATTTGAGTATGTTTTTCTATGCGAGTTTTTTATTAGATGGCTACGTGTTTTTCTTCTGTATCTTTATGTAAAAAATTCTTCAATAATCTAGTTTCATAATTTTGAGATGCAATAAACTTTAACCATTTATTAAATTATTTTTTTCCCATCTTATTTAAAGAATACTATAAGATGGCAGTAATTTTACAACACCCTTGAGTGAGTGAAGTGACTTGGTGAGCTCACACCACGAGAGACAAGTATTTATGCCAAATATGAGCGTAGTTTAACTGATGCTCAAACAATCACCTCATAACTTGAATTTTAAAAAATGAATCCTTGAGTAGCTGGGAAAGACTCCTGTTTTGTTTTTTTATCACATAAATGATCTCTTAACCATATATCATTGATATTTAATAACAGCATTTTAAGTTTGAAAAAGAGCAACCATTCATGTGCCATCCATATGCGCTTAAATTTGCATCTATAAAATGCTGTACGCAAAGAACATCTCAACTTTTTGTCAAAATTTATATAATAAGTTCATTTGTGATGATGGTCAGGATATGGTTCTTCTACATCATGAAATACAAGTAGAATCGGCAGACGGTCAACATACAGAGTGTCGCAAGGCTACGTTACTAGAATTTGGGAGGACTTGGAATGGAAAGACCACTAGTGCAATGGCTCTCACTGTTGGTATTCCAACAGCTATTGGAGCTTTGGTAACCACCTTTACATATTCTTTTTACCATAATCTTTATTAAAGCTTCAACTTTAGTTGATGTTACAGTATGTCATTGCAGCTTTTACTGGCAAACAAAATCAAGACGCGAGGTGTTTTAAGGCCTATTGAACCTGAAGTCCATAATCCAGGTAAATGCAAATATGTCATTTCCTCCGAGTGTTTAGGTTTTTATGTTTATTGAATCATCAGCATTGCATGAAAAATAAGCCTTTTGACGATGAAAAGTTAGGTTAGGTTAAGTCGTCATTTGACTTGAGCATAACTCAACGATTAAGTTATTATTTAAAGATTTTATAAAAAATATGGTTAAATTATAAATATAGTCTTAAACTTTCAAATTTGTGTGAAATAGGTCCATGAACTTAAAAAAAGAAAAACGTATATCTAATATAAATCTTTGAACTTAGAAAAAATGTCTAATAAATTACTAAATTTTTGAATTTGTGTCTAATAAGTGCTTGGCCCATTCAACAATTTTTTTAAAATTTACGAAGTCCATGAAGTAGGCTATGAAACTGGCTTTCTTAAGTCGAGCTTACTCGACCTGGGCCGAAAGGTCTCTAGCCCTATGCCAAGCTGAATTAATCATGTGAAAGTCGAGTTTCCATGTTCAATTACTTTAAGAACTTACTATTCATACAATGATCAGACTTGCTAAGGTATTTACTTCTTTGATGATGGTGCAGCCTTGGATCTTTTACTAGCATATGGTTTCAAGATAACAGAGACGGTTGAATCCTAGCTAGGACGAAAAATGGTCTGATCAACTTGTTAAGTAATATATAAATGTATGGTTGTTTACTTATATTTAAAATTGTATTGTTGTTTACTTATATTTACAATTGTATTGTTGTTTACTTATATTTACAATTGTATTGTTGTTTACTTATATTTACAATTGTATTGTTGTTTACTTACATTTAAAATTGTATTGTTGTTATTTTGAATTGCAATAAAATAGATATGATTATCATAATATTCTTTTACATTTCTAATTAATTGAAATGCAGTAACTAAAAAAGAAATAGATATGTTAATACAATTAAAATTTAAAACTCTATTCTTACATTTTATTTACTTATTCAAATTTTTACACTAAAAAATAAATAGTTATTTTTTATTCAGTTCTCTAATCACATTTGATTATTTGATTTAATAAGATAAGATTATTTAATTGGTTAAAATGATATTTTTGTAATAAAATCAAACTAAAAATAAAAATGATATTTTTGTAATAGAACCCAAACTAAAAATAAAACGTAATATTAATTAATTTATTAATTTAACTCATTTGAATATCGATATGATTGAAAAATAAAAAAATCAATGATTGTGAGAAAATTTTAGAATGCTCCGAATATGGACTTTTAAAAAATGAGTCTACTCGAAAAGAGCAAGTTATTTAGGTAAGTTCTCAATCAATGGATTGCCATTGCAAAATGCAAACACAATTATTCATAACCACATAGGATTGAAAGATTACTATTCCAAAGACTCAAACAAGCCCTTTGTAGTATAGAGTACAAAGACTGAATTATATTGTCCAGAATCGAGCAAATAAACAGCATTCCTATTAGGTTACCAGTGTTGGCGTTGGTCTACAAACTCAAGTCAATCACAACACTGGTGACAAATATTATGTTCTAAAGCCTAAGAAGAAATAACCAATGAAGTTAATTGCTTCTCCACATCTTCCCAATTATAAACCTTTGTGACTAAGGGGGGCAGATCCTCCGTCTCCGTCTTGCACCATGGATACGAGTTCTCATAGTCAAAAAGCAGAACTCGAATTCCCGCTTCAGCGCATTCTATCGCATATCTTGGATTATCATCAATTAGCACTGTTGCTCCAAGTGACCTGCATCATATGAGATCGTCCACAATAAAATACTACTGCAACTCAAATATAGCTTAACTCATTAAGACGTATATCATCGACCAAACAAGTCAATGATTTGAATACTACCCGTACATGTTGAACATAACAAATATTGCCTAACAAATGTTGTAACTTTTAATGGATGATTCATGGGAAAAATAAGTGTTATGATTTGTTGTCATACTTGCATATCTCTTCCTTTGATCTAGACACTCCATCCAGAGCAAAGTGGTTTCCAAAGTGAATTTCCTGAAATAGTCCTGGAAAGTGCTTCTCAATCCACTCCAATGTGTGTTCTTTGATTGCATTTTGTCGAGACCTGAAATTAGATCAAATGAGATAAGTTCATCATCTATTGGGAGGGATTAGTACCACATCAAAATGATCCAATGTAGCTATACATACGTTACAACTGATAGATGACAGAATCTCGATAACTTGAGAAGCGTGCTCTGCGCACCCGGTATAGGCCAGATTCCAACCTTGAAATACGGTGTCTTAAAGAACGCATGAACACGATGATTAGCTGGAACAAAGCAGGGAAACAAGTTTCAAAACCAATTAACCAAGTTGAGACGCATTTCCATGGACAGAAATATCTCATAAAACAGCTTCAAGAGCGTAAAGATCACACATTGTGTTTCATTATAGACTGCAAAGTTCTCTCAAAGAAGTGAAAAGTTTAAAAGAAAGTACCATCTCAAACCATTTTTCTTTCGAAATTCTCACTAAAAAAATAGAAATTTTCTTAACTAAATTTTGTCAAGAAAAACATCAAGAACAGAGTTACTATTTTGTAACACCTGCACTAACACAAACTAAAATCATATGGTTTTCCAGTGAGAATGGTCCAGATTAAAAAAAAGTTGAATAAAATACTGGAAGGTCCAATGATTTAATTAACAAAAGGTCAAAGAAACCAACCCCTTGATGCTTATCCTACCTAATACAAAAGCAAATCTACAATTTCAAACTCATAAAATGGGAAAAAACGATAACGATAGGGATTAAATTCTAACTTTCTCTGAACCATACCGACCAAATTTTTATTTAAAAAAAAACTATCGGTCTGAGAAGCACATGCAACCATCAATCAGTCAAGTGTATGACTCCACTCAGGAAAAACAATAACCATTATATGATCATATGGCCATCTTGATACAGATGACAAGTCATTAAAAGTCCATCTCAAAAAGTTGTACCTTCATCGCGTGAGCACTTCCATATCTGAAACAGAAACGAAGGTCTAAATCAGAATGGTGCAGGTTAGATATTCCTCAGGGCAACTTCAGGACTATTACACTACGGATCATAAGGGAACCCCAACAAATAAAAAACACAAAAAACATAATTATACCCTGAAGAATTCATAGACATGATACTCCGAAACTGAGTGATTTGAAGAATAACGATCAGCAACAAACTTGTTAAGAGCTGAGACAAAGTTCCCCAAAACTACAAGATATCACGACAGCAACAGATACAAATATCAGATCGGAGTGCTAAGTAAACAATCATGTACAATAATTTATTAGCACAACCGAATTCTCAGCTCACATCAAGTACAGAGAATAAGTAACCATCTTAGCACATGCAATGGTCATGCAAAGTCATTAACTAATGTAGTGGAGCTGAAATCTAAGTCCTCTCAGGCATGTCAATCATCTAATCATCTAATTAATTAATTAATTAATCTAAGCCACCAATTCCATGGATTTAGTCATTTGGATTAGATCAACATACAAGATCTCAAGTGGGCTTTTCATGTCTTTGTCACAATGCACCAAAACACTCGTAAACACAGAAATCAGAGGTAGAAGAAGAAGAAAATCCAGGGAAAGAGATAA
Source organism: Cucurbita ficifolia (assembly GCA_033971965.1). Taxonomy (NCBI): domain Eukaryota; kingdom Viridiplantae; phylum Streptophyta; class Magnoliopsida; order Cucurbitales; family Cucurbitaceae; genus Cucurbita; species Cucurbita ficifolia. The sequence goes on from CM066972.1 coordinate 3,781,759, forward strand.
GAAATGGGAGAGGAAAATACGAACCCTCATCGACGTCAACAGCAACAACAAGCTTTCCCCTGGAAGAAAGATCATGGAACGTTAAAGGATTTCCCCATTGGGGCTCCCCCTGAATAGTAGTAGAATATCTGCGATCAATACCATCAACTAAATCGATCTCGACATTGTTAAGAACCTGTGGACGACGAACAGGTGTTGGGCCCTTAGCATTGGTTCCCAACGAACCATTGCTGCCGTTATCTTTGTGGGATTGAACGCAAGCTCTGAGACCAAACCGATTGCATCTATTTCTCCGAAAACTACGAAGAACAAGCTCCGCAGAAATAGGAAATCCGCAACAGTTTTCGAAAAGCAATGGTTGAGAAGGGCGATGCGATTGCATATGAAAATGAGACGAACAAAGATTTCGCGTCAAGGAATGAGCCGCCATTAATGGAAATCAAGCATAGTACAGTATTCGTTGGAACGAGCCTCGACGATTTAACAAAAGCTTCTTCAAAGACCACTCTCACATTCCTCCACCGCCACAACAACAATAAACAATTAGCATATTTTAAAAGCTAAAACAACAAATAAATACGGCGGAAACAAAAATAACAATTTAATTATACAAAGAAAAAACGACAGAAATCCCTAACGAAATAAAACAATGGAAAGAAAGAAACAGTTGGATCAGACTCAACCTGAAAATCACGCACAAAACCAATCAACAATTGAATCAAAAGGGAGAATCAGACCTGAATAATCGAGTATCAGCCGGGAGAAAGTGCTGATTGGAAAATAAAAAACTTCGAGCCCTTATTTGTTAAGGATGTGAACGCATTAGGAGATTGGGAAAACTCGTTTTTGAGCTGAAACGATCGATTGTTTCGCTGTAGGAACTTGAATCGCGAACAGAAGAGAAGAGAAATGAAGGAATTTAAGAAGAAGAAAAGGAATGGAGGTTGATGAATTTAGGAAGGAAGGCGTGGGTGCAGTAGTCCCCATAACATAAACAATGGCTGAATTTATAAAATTCTCCATTCGAGAAAGGAGGGATTATAGGAGAGATTCTTCTCCTTCGTCTTGGGATCTCATTGTCATTATCATCAACTGCAAGAAAGATGAAAAATAAATCCAAAAAAAAAAAAAAAATTAAGAACACGAAAAATTAAAAGGAGCCTTCCATGAAAGAAACAACAGAGTAATTTATGGGTTTTTATTTATTAGTTTTTATTTTCCTTCAACTATTTCAATTTGACACAAAAATTTGGGTCCATTAGCTAGTTAACTTTTTTTTTTTTTTTTTTTTTTTTTTTTTGAATCAACCCGATCAACTCATTAAACCCGAAAATAGGTACCCTACCCTCTTTATGATTACAAATAGTATAAAAATATTTGACTTTTGTAACTCAGGTTAGATGGATGGTGACTTATGAAGGTTTGATATTTGTGATTTATAAGATTTTAGTCAGTAATATAACATGTATAATAGATAAATATAATTTTTTTTAAAAATAACCGACAACCTAACTCAAAGCCTGAAAATAGAGATTTGGTTGGACGGCAAATTCTATCCAAGTTAGTCCAAAAGCCCAATTCAACTTCAACTAGTGTACACCGTTCATATACGCGAAAAAAACGAGGTAATTTTTTTAAAAAAAATTAAAAATATATATAGTTTTCAAAGAAAAAATTACCTAGTAGAGAATTCAACAACACGCTACATGATTCTTTTTATCTAGCATAGAATTAAACAACACGATATTCTTTTTATCTAGTATAGAATTCAACAACACGCTACACGATGACGAGACAATTTATTCTATAAGAACGGATGAACAAGGATGAAGGTGAAAATGGAAAGAGAGAAAAACAGGGAAGGGAAAGAAACAAATTCGAGAGAACAAAAATCATTTAAGCAAACTATAATGTAACGTTGACAATTTTGTCACGCTATTTAAAATTTACCACATAAGTATCGTGTCGTCATCATGTGGCGTGTTCAATGAACTTTCTACTAAATAAAAGATTTGAGTCACGCCCCACAACTGAAACCTCAAATTTTCTTAGAATCAGAGTGTTGAACCAATCCATCGGCGATATAACCAAACCTAATCTATATTTAATTTCTCAATTAGTTTCAAAATTCTCCCTGCGTGTTCCTTAACGCGTTCTTTAAATAATTTCACGTGACAATCACTTAATTCTATCATATTAATTTCCTGACCAACTGAACCTACTCATAAAAATTTAAAGATTTATGGTCTAATTCTTCAGATAATAAAAGAAAATTTCTACAGACACAACCCATAGTTCGGCAGTACCAGTCTTAGGCATCAAAAAGAGAAACAAAAAGAAGTAAAGGCAGTGGTGCAGAAATGATAGAAGTATTTACTAGAATAATACGTGATGTGGGTTGTTGCTCTCCCTCCTTGCTTCTTCACTCTCCTCCCATCTTCTCTCGTATCTTATATTGTAAAGAAGCTGGAGCACAATCCAATGGCGTTTCTCCTGTAACGGTGGAAACAATGAACGATTATGCAAAATATCTCGTTGAGGATTGTTGGGAGTGAGTCTCACATTGGCTAATTTAGGGAATGATCATGGGTTTTATAGGTAAGGAATACATCACCATTGGTATGAGGCCTTTTAGGGAAGCCCAAAGCAAAGCTATGAGAGCTTATGCTCAAAGTGGACAATATCATATTATTGTAGAGAATCGGATTCCTAACATGTTATTCGGTTCTATTCCTCTCATTGTCCTTACTTTTCTCCAGAAAAATATAGATTTCTAAGTGAAAATTAGAAAGAGGTCCAATAGGAGTTCCCTTCTTGATGTTTCACACGCCTCTAGATTCTAGATTCAAGATTCTAGCAAATTTCTTCACTAATCGGAATCTTAAATACCAGCACGTTCCTCTTTTAACTTATAAAGATCAACCTGAGTATAACTCAATTGGCTAAAACATATCTTCGACCAAAAGATTGTGGTTCGAAGGAGGAAAATAAAGGATTGGTTAATAATCATCAATGTCGCTGTAATTTAGAAAGCTACCCATACTTCGTGGTTTTCAGACACCACCAGAATATTATACTCGTTGTAGTAAGAGTAATCTATAACAGTCCAAGCCCAAGCCCTCCGCTAGCAGATATATTGTCCTCTTTGGACTTTTCTTTCGGGCTTTCCCTCAAGGTTTTTAAACTGCGTCTACTAGGGAGAAGTTTCCACATCCTTATAAAGAATGCTTCGTTCTCCTTCCCAACCGATGTGGAATCTCACACAATCACACAGAAATTTGCTACAATTAAGTCCCGACCAAAAGCACTCGTATAAATGTCTCTCAGTTAAAATCGATACTAGTATCAAGGAACAGCGACAAGAAGTTACCTTGAGCATTTTTGTAGTCCAGGGTAGCACCACTTTCAATGAGGGCAAAAACAATATCACTCTGATTAAAGACCGCCGCCTACATCCAAATTAATACTAATCTTAATATCATAACTCTAAATCGATATCATGCCATATTCTGATGGGGTGGGGGGAAGAGAGAGATTTTACCACATGCAGCAAAGATAATCCTTGCTTGTCATGGTAATTTGCATCTACACCCTGCCAACATGAGAACACTAAATAATTCCATTACAATTTTGATTTTCATAAAGGCATTTAGTACCTCATTCAAAAGTTTCTTGACAGCATGAGTGTCACCATTCTTGATTGCTTCCCTCAACCCCTGCAAGAACATGAAATTCTAGAGATGAAGCAGAATTTAAAAGCCTTTGACAGACACCAAAAAAATATATTATCATACACACTATATACCTCGCCACTTGCTTCATAATTGATCCTTGATTCATCTGCAGGATTCCTATTTAATAATATAAATTACAACTGCATAGTAAGATCGGACTTATCTACCAAATCAATAATACCAACACTGATAAAGGAGGGTAATTTGATACCTAATACATACGCAAGAACGTAAGCAATGAGAAAATGTGTCACTTGACCCAAGTCGTCACTACAAGAAATAATGAATACGATAGCATACGAAAAACGTCATCGTAGGCTTTTTATAGCGTTTTCGTACGTCGTGACAGCCCATATTATTAAAAGTCTAAGACTTTTTATACCGTTTTTTAAAAGCTATAATAGATGCTATAATAAAATATAAAACTTTAGCTTATATACATTGTTATAAAAACATTTCATAACGTTCTATTAAAGCTATAATATGTTAAATATAGCTAAAATATTATGCTATTTTAACTTATTATAGCATTTTTTTAACGCTATAATACGGTATTCATAGCTTTAATTTTATGCTATAACATTGTTATTTGATCATTTTATTAATTATATTTTGAGTGTTGGGAGTGTGATAAACTTACTTTTCCCATATACTGGGCCATAAAGGGAAGACAGAATCTAACCTATTGGAATAAAACAACTCCAGATAACATACCGAAGCTTGCTGTTGGAGGTAGACCCTCTACTCCTTAGATTGGAATCAGTCTTCTTTGCTTTTGAATTGTTCTGAGTAGAGGTGGAAGCTGTTTTCTTCTGCCAAATGAATAATCAAGTTCCATAAGGGACACGGCTGATACACAAGGAGCATAAGAAATTACTAAACATTAAAACCTGCAAAGGAACAGATTCTGTTTTCATAGACTGGACTGGAGCGACACAAATGCACAATGGCATTCCACAATTGCAATCTGAAATGCACAACGCAGGTTCATGCTCCACAGCTGGCTTAGGCTCAGAATTTACATTCCCATCAAGGTTTAATTGAGAAACTGTATCTGCAACTTGATCAACTACAGCTAACGACAGTGGTCGACCAACTTCTCTAGATCTGTAATCGGGCAAACTCAATAAATAAGACGCTAGTTTTTCAAAAATATGACAGGTGCTAAACAGTAAACAATAAGTTCAATCTCAGCATAAAATTGGAAACTCTAAGGATGCCTCTAAGACGAGAGCAGGAATTTAGGAGCAAACAAGAGAAAGCAAGGACTTCCCAAGTCTGTATATACTTTTTTTTAATGCCTAATTCCAAGACGAATGAGCTGATGGCTGATCTAAGAGCTTTTATGCTTCATCCAACAGGCAAAAGCCTTCATATCACTCACTAACATCCAACTACCTCATGATTGGTGGTTTTGAAATTCTTTGAGCCTTTAAAGAGTGTTCAAAGAATGTTTTAGAATGTCTATTTCGATCGCACTGATTCGTAATGAAAAATGATTAGGAGCTCGAAATTTCATTATCGATGAAAGTGGGTATGAGAAAAATTTAAGGGTGTCTTCACAAGAAAGCTAAAGAAACAAAAAATAGAACATAAAAGAGTTAAGAGACTTCAAGAACAACATGCATTTAGGCCCCGGCTTCAAGAGACAAGGACCACAGGTTCTAACTTTTCTTGAATATAGACCGGTTCCAAAAATTCAAAAGTTTTGGATTCTTTCTTTGTAACAGTTCAAGTTCACCACTAACAAATATTGTCTGCTTTGACCCGTTACGTATCGCCGTCAGTCTCACGGTTTAAAAACGTGTCTATTGGGGAGAGGTTTTCCACACCTTATCAGGAATGTTTCGTTCTCCTCTCCAACCGATATGGGATCTCACAATTCACCCCCTTGGAGGCCCAGCGTCCTTACTGGCACACCACCCGGTGTCTGGCTCTGATACCATTTGTAATAGCCTAAGCTCACCGCTAGCAGATATTGTCTGTTTTGGCCCATTATGTATTGCTGTCAGCCTCACGGTTTTAAAACGTCTGTTAGGAAGAAATTTTCACACCCTTATAAGAAATGTTTCGTTCCCCTCTCCAACCAGTGTGAGATCTCACATTCTCGTACAACCTAAATCCTTGATACAAGAACGTCTAATCCCAGTTAGGATTTTTAAGTTTCTAGTTGTTTAAATGCTAGAACATGAAACTTCCAACAAGAAAGTTCAAGTTCAAGAAGTTGCAAGAAAATATTCAAGATTACATTGAAGAAAATATCTCATGCCAACTTTCTATTTCACTTTCAACTCACGCACTTCAATTCTGAGCTTCAGAATGAAATGAGTTATCAAACTGGAATTGAGAAGTAAAACTTCAGCTCGATAAAATCCTTTCTAGTATGACCAAAGGTCGTCTCATAAGACTTCGCTTGAACTTCAATTCCAATACCAGCTTCGGAATAAATTTTCCAGTAAAATAAACTACGGCAGAGAGTATGATTAAATTTATGTAGCTATTGGTCAAAAAGCCTCTTCTGTGGCATTTAACATGACTTACTGAGAGGAGTTATTGAAACAGTCAGCACAAACTCTAACAGAAGAATGAATATCGAACTGCGGCAAGGCCTGAATTTCGCACAAACAAGTACATACATACACCAGTCAGAACGCAAAAAATTCTCCATTAAGGCATCAACGAGGAAGAGGAATCAATAATACCGTTTGAAAAGAAGAATGCTCGTGGCACAACGTCCTTCCACAGCATCGGCAATGATGCTGTAAACATAGATAAAAACACAGAAAATCATCTAATCTCGCGATTGAAAGCTAGAAAGCTCGAAACGGAATCGAAATTGATCATCGTTGCATTAGCTCAATCTAAACTATCGCAACGACGTCGATCATAGAGCAAACAGAATTTGGTACCCGTCGTCGGAAGGTGTTGAAACTGCATTTGCAGACTTCACAGCGCGCTGCTTCCTGGAAAGGAGGAGGCTCCGCCAACATTTTTGTGATCTCCGCCGCTCGATCCTCTCGATTCCCCAACTCTTCTATCGATGCTTCCGATTAATTTTGACTTCGAGAAACCACCGTCTTATCCGCCGGAGTGCGGTGATCCTCCTACCGCTGAACTCAGTCAAATGCTCCGTTTTGCAGAGCTCAGAAGGGAAACTGGTAGCGGATCTCCTCGAGAACTGGCGCTGCAACTCTTTATAATAAATAATTTTAAATAAATTAAATGTATTATCCAAATTAATAATCAAATCATCAAAAATCTTATTGCCAAGGTTAAAATGAATTTTTCTTCCTCTTTAAATCTTATTTGCCCAATATTTATTTTATTTTTATTTTTAAATTTTTTAATTCCTATTCATTAATTTTATCTTATTTTTTTCAATATTTATTTTTATTTTAGTCCTTATTATTGATCTTCTGTAAAAAAGAAAAGGAAAAAATCAATGAATTAATTGAGTTGCAGTAAGAAAAATTAACCCATTAAAGGGGATTTGCATTTACCTTTATTTTATAGAAAATTAAAAAGCCTCGAGATGGGTTAATATTTTTGGTAAATTATGGAAAAATAATAACTTTAACCCAATATTGATGAAAATCAAAAGATAATGATTTTATGAAAATGTTGATAAAAATGTCTAAAAATTTGAAAATAAAAAATGTTGTTTAAATCAATAAATAAATATTTATCATTAATATTATTTCACGTAAAAATGTTAAAGTGTCAATAAATATTCTATTTTTTCACGCGATGAAATTAAAAGTTTACGAAGAAGATCAAATTTAAGAGTAAAAATTGTTGTTTTTTTCTTTTAAATTGTTTTTTTTTCTTTTAAATGGTTGATGAAAATGATATGAATTCAGCCGCTAAACTATTTTATGTTCTTAAATGAACTATTATATTACATATTCAAAGGCTAATCAACATACAAAGGTGTTTGAGAGGACACAAATCAAGAAAATAATCATACAAAGATGACATAGAAAGCAAGAAAAAAATTGCAGACTGTAAACTGTATATATCAAGTATTACCCTACTCATTTCTTCTTATTCACCAAGGTAAATAAATGCTTGTTTGAATATGCTTAAAGAAAGATTTGTTCATTCACCTTCTCTCCTGAACCTGAACGCACCGAAGGGGTGAAATAAGACAAGACAATGGAGATTGGTTGAAGATGATATTATGCGACGTTCAATTCGAAACAAAATCATCTCGAGACTTTAAAATGCATGAAAGCAATTGGAAGGGGTTCCTGAGCTAGTGAGAAGGAGAAGGGTTAAAGTTCAAAGGCGGCCTCAAATCTGCTCGTAAAGACTATCCGCCCGATTCTTTTTTAACCTTTGAATATTCAACAGCCTACTTTACTTACCCTGCCCTTGTTCAGATGATTACACAGATAGACCTGATGAACAAAGAGGGCAGCACAAGCACAAGCACTGCACTCCCTACAAAGTTGAAGGCACATCAAAATCAATTCACAGACCTGAAAACACCAATCAGCATAACATAGATTACACAAAAACAACCAAATTCGCCAATTACAGTTTATGACTATCACTAGACATGGCTCGAGGAAGCGCCCCCTACCAGTTTTTCATCATCATACGTTCAATGTGAGCTACGTAAAATTCCATGCATGTAACCTCCCGTCATTATAAACGACACGAGAGATACGACACCGGCTGGAAATATCTTCCCAGAATTCTTGAAACGAGATCCCATCACTACCAAAAGTGAAGCTGATAGGCCTGTAGATTAAGAAATGGATTTTAAAATAAGAATAAGAATAGAAACAGGACTGGAACATTAGTTTTTCTCCCTAGTTTAGTCTTATTTCCATGTTTCTGCACACCTTTTGGACAGATCAGATGGCGTGTTCTTTCTGGGACTTCTTAAAACAATGAGTTTATGTATAATCATTGTAAACTGCTCATATGCAAGAGGAAATATTGAAATGAAACTATGCACTATTTTGCATAACCTACACATTACAAAGTTTTCATCCACGATCCTTGGATCGAACCGTCCAAAATCCAGAGTGATTTTGAATACGACAAAAGTGATTTAGGCCATTTCAAAATCACACCCAAACATTAACTATGAGAAATCTGAAAGCCTCCCTTGGACCAAGCTCATTACAAAAGTCTCAATATTTACATTCCATTTCGTTAGCCATCATATTCCCTAGTTTAAAACCAGTAATTATCGAGCCCCACAATTAACACTTGTGGAAACCCCAGCTACCCATATAGCAAAGAAACCAACTACTCTAGATGCCTACACTGCTCATAACTTAGGTATCATCTTGTCCTCGAGATGATGAACATGGGGTTGTGAATCTTAATGAAAGAACTATATAACTTCAGTCAATACCCTTCCTTATCAAGGCTGGTTTTGGTCTCGGGTACGGAAGGTCGTCTCTGCACGATGTAAGGTGATTGTAGCTTCCTTGTGTTGCCACTATAAGCAAGCTACAAATAGGGTTCCCAATGTGAGAGCTAAACAACTGATTTTCCTCAACAAAAAACCCCAACAGCACAACTTTGGCTATAAAAACTATAGATAAGAAAGGTGAACTGTGAACACAACTAATCAAATTTTACACTCAAAATCTCAGAATTTAGAAATAATTTGAACCATATATCCGTAATGTAGGTCCACATCCAAGACTTGCCAAAAGAAGTTGGTGAGTAGTACGTGGCTTTTTACTGGGAACAAATGAAAAGAATTAGTCACAATACAACTGTGAGATCCCACATCGATTGGAGAGAGGAATGAGTGCCAGCGAGGACGTTGGGCCCCGAAGGGGGTGAATTGTGAGATCCCACGTGAGTTGGAGAGGGGAACGAAGCATTATTTTTAAGGGTGTGGACACCACTCCCTAGCAGACGTGTTTTAAAACCTTGAGGGGAAGCTCGGAAGGAAAAGTCCAAAGAAGACAATATCTGTTAGCGGTGGGTTTGGGCTGTTACAACTCCCCCATATCCAGCTTTAATTACATCAGACCTGGCTGCAATCCCCAAGGTAAAAAGTTGATGCCAAAACACTATCATATCAACTTGAGTAATTTAAGTTTCCAATAATTATTTCTCAAATTCTGAATCCCTTTTCAAGAACATGCCCTGCTACTAGTTTGCAAGAAACCAGGTATGGTATAGAACGACTGAAATAAGAAGATACAAAACGTCGATACAATCAAAGGTAACTCAAGAAAACTGGACAATAACCTAAGGGAAGATTAACATAGAACTGTCAATATTGTTCTCATGTTTCACTCACCATTGATTTCCCCCGCATTCAACTGCCACTGCCACTAACAATCCCACAACTAACACTCTGAAAACTTTAGCAAAACCATATTACAAATCTTTATACTAATTAACCTAGACACACAATAGTATTCCCATAATTAAGGCCATCATTTCCTTTGGAAACCCCAACCAATCTACTTATATATAGAAAACTTAATTATGGGCACACTCGAGTTCGTTCCTGTGAGATCCCACATTGGTTGGGGAGGAGAACAAAACATTCTTTATAAGGGTGTGGAAACATCTCCCTAGCAGACGCGTTTTAAAAACCTTGAGGGGAAGCCCAAAAAGGACAATATCTACTAGCGGTGGACTTGGACGGTTACAAATGATATCAGAGCCAGACACCGGGCAATGTGCCAGCGAGGAGGCTTGAGCCCCGAAGGGGGTGGACACGAGACGATGCGCCAGCAAGGACGCTGGGTCTCGAAGGGGGTGGATTGAGGGGGGAGGGGTGTCCCACATCAATTGGAGAAGGGAACGAGTGTCAGCGAGGACACTGGACCCCAAACGGGGGTGGACTATGAGATCCCACATCAGTTGGGGAGGAGAACGAAGCATTCTTTATAAGGGTGTGGAAACATCTCCCTAGCATACGCGTTTTCAAAACCTTGAGGGGAAAGCCCAAAGAGGACAATATCTGCTAGCGGTGGGCTTGGGCTGTTATAGTTACTCTCCCACATCTAAGCTAAAGAAGGGGAGGAGGGCAGGGTGACTCGTTATTTCCTAGCTAGACATAGTGTATACATCCCAAAGCAAAGTGCATTTGCTCATTGTTCTTAACCATGATTCAAAAACTGGAAGTTCCCAATAGTACAATGTATATCTAATAAGTAACATCTAGAATTAATAACAATTCAGCTACGTGATATGGGAAATCTAAGATTTTCATAATTAAGTCAAAGATACGGCCGATTCCTTACCAAGACCCAAAGCCGATGCAAGAACAGGGTTACTGGGAAGCAATTTACAAACAGCAAGTAACAGTGCAGCTGAGACTCCCCCGGCCAATAGTGACTTTTGGCTGCCACCTTTCAAATATCCCATTAAGCCACCAACTGCCAAGTAAAAACAAAAGGACTGAATTAATAGTGCAATTGCAACCAAGAACATGATCATCATTTCATTTCATACAGACTAAGAATTGAAATCTAAGTTTCAAATTTATAATGAATAAATAAGGACCTCCTACTAGTGCAGCATATCCAAGAGTTAATTTCTGTGACATTGACAAAGCTTTCTTCCCGCTGTTGGTGTTAGATTCCTCTTCCTCCCCGCTATTGCCTTCATTATCGCCTCTACCACCTTTACCTCCACCGCTACCATCGCCGTGAATCCCTTTGTCGGAAGAGTCACCGCCAGTGGTGTCTGGATAAATGTCGATGTCTTCATTTTTTGAGTCGGTAGCACGGATAGCAGATCTTACTGTCTTGCAATCAAAGGAAATCCCTGCAGAAAACATGGATATGAAATCTGAATTGGAATGAATCCGACGGCAAAATGATGAACGCGGCCCAATTCTACGAAGAGATTCAGATGATGATGCCGTAAAAACACGATTGAATACCTCTACCAATGGTAGAAGATTGAAATTGCATGCGTCGAACTGAAAAAGTGTTGCTCCTGAGAGCTCCACTGAGCCGCGGCCAGAGAAGTAATGACGCCTGAGACACTCCGGCCAAAACTGCCGCCATTTTCCTTCTTCCTCAAGAAATTCCCGTAAATCTCCGGCGGGGGTTTTGATTTACAAGCAGGTAGATTATAAAGGTCAAAATATTTATTTCTTAATTTCCTTCCAAATTGCCAAAGCTTAGCTCAACAATATCTCATCAGAAGAATATTCTTAATTCAAACCCTACTTTGGTTCCAATTTTTGTTTTTGATTCATTTTCGAATTTATTTTGCCCAAAATTCATTTAGATCCTCACATTTAAAATTTGTGTCATTATTAAATTTAAAAAAAATGTCTAACAAATTTTTAAATTTATATCGCCATAATTATATATACTTATATGTATGTTATTTAAAAATTATTCATTCTCCAACGACTTTTAAAAATAATCTTTTGAATATTTAAAATATAATTTTTCAAAATATATATTGGAAGTATCCGGACATAATCTTCCTTTCGTAAGAAGCAAAAGACCTGCTTGTCGTGGTTGGTCTTCCTCCCACTCTCTAGACAACCTTTCATTTGCTTCTCTTATTTTCATTTATTACTGTTCTTTTTTCGGTTGCGCTGACACTTCCCCGAGGGCTAGGCCCTTGCTTGAGGCAATAGCCGTTTAGATTCATGGTTTGACTGCGTATATCAATGTCTCCTCACTAATTCTCGTGCCACCAACTCGAAAGTAAGTATCTAAGACCCCAATTCGGAGAATCCTACCCCTACTTCTTCTCGAGTTGCCGCTTCCACACGGATCACACAGTTCTTAATTCAATATTTGAACATGGTTAAAATGGAAGTTAAAATGATCAGTAATTGGAAGTGAAATGAACAAAACACACCTGAACTCACCATTATTATAAAGTGACAATTACAAGCATCTCTTTCTTTCTTTCTTTCTTTCCCCTCTCTTTTGTTATTCATGGAAGAAGAATAATTAAGCTTCTCAAGCATTTTCCATAGCCTCTGCTAATCAAGCAGCATGGATTATTCAGACTTGAACTAGAAAATCAAGACAGCAACGACAACACAATATCAAACCACACCCACCACAACTTGAACCCTACTCGAACATCATCTACACAAACATTAACCGAAATTATTCACCACAAACCCCCCGGCGCTATAGTGTTCATCTATGAGGCGGATCCACCGTCCTAACATTCACGCCCGTCATTCCTTCAATCCTATCTTTGGTGATCTCCACGAAATGTCCAACTATTTCATAGAACTGCTTTAGCCCCGACAATGGGAGAATGATCGAAGAACGATCTGCCCCTGCAACCTGCAACCGATACACAGATATGACGAGTTTCATATCAAGAAACTGAAGAAAGGCACCATGGGGTTCAAGACAGACAAAACCAGATTAAATAAGCATCAAAACAAGGATCTTAAGCTCAGTTTTTTTGTATCATTACCTCTGATATCCTCAAAAAATGACCCCGGTTGTTACTTCCGAGATCGAAAAAGAATCGCTTCTGATCAGCTCGGATAACTTTTGATACCCCCAGATTGCCCATTTCATCTTGAGCTGATAAGTCAACTTGTCTGTCTACATTCAAGTCAGAGGTTGGACCAGGTTGACTACTATGACCTGATATGAAGCCAGCACCTACATCATCCGAAAGTCCGACAAGACGTTCTGAATGTTCGGAATTTTCCTGGTTTGGGCAAAAGAAAACAGGACAAAATTGTGTTAGAAGAGAAACAATGGAAGTAAGCCAATGAAAAGGCATGATGAGAAGCTCGCCATGACCACGAGCAGCAGAAACCTGATTGGGCAGTATGAAAAGCCTAGACGCTTCATTGATCTCTGCCAGAATGTTTCGGAATGCAGTCCATCCCTCGTCCCGATTGCTTCCAGCAGGAACAATAATGGTGCTGCGGTTTCTACTGACAGAAGCTTCAGATACCTGCCCAGTTAACACAACGAAAACCAGCTCTATTTACAACCACACATTCCAGATCTTAAAAATCGTTTTTCTTTTCTTTGAGGCACCAAAAATAAGAAGGGAGAAGAATTCCGCCAAAACACCAATATTTATCAATGAGAAAGGATTCATAAAGTAGATGAGTGCACCAATTCCAAAAATCCTAATCTTAAGCCACTCGATCCAGAAGAGGGCAACAGTGAACTCAATAGTGCCTATAGCTGAAGAGGTCAAACTATCAACCCCCTAATCCCAGAATCTGAATCATTCAGCATTAATTCGAATTTGTAACGGAACCGAAAATGATCAAAATAAGAATAAATGAGAGCTGAAATCAGCCAAAGTTCAGATCCAGACTGATATTATAAGATATAGAAAGTTCGTTTACGCTCGTAAAACTACACGACATATTCACGTCTATGTTTAAAAAACTTCAAATAAAAGTATACCCTAAAGTAAAAACATGGGAGTATTGGAGATCTGTAGCACACGTGGAAGCTTATTGTAGATTCAACAAGCAATATTACAAGGGCCAGAGCATGAGAGACTGGGAATAAGAGAACTGGAAATTCGACTTACGTGAACTGACACGTGAAGATGCACTCCAAAGGGATCAAAAGAGGGGTTGCTGAACTGTCTGGGAAGAAGGGGCTAAGGAGCCTGAGGTGGTTGTAATCTGCTGCCGCACAATGGCAGCCTGTAGGGATTATGGTCCAACTCCTTGATAATGAAGAAGGTGGTAATGGATGGACAAAGACGGAGATAGAAAAGATAGAACTTTTAAAAGGCTGGTTACTGCAGACGTGAAGGGTATGAGCTATTCTACATCAGTACTTTCTTCTCTCCTTATAGATTCCTGGAGAATATCTATCACAAGCACACTGAGAACAGCTAGAACATGCATTTTTCTTGACCAGAAACATGTTTCTGTAAAAGACGGAAAACGCTTCTTGGTGATGGAAAACACACGGAGAATATTTGCAGAAAAGACATAGACCTACACAAAACTTTTCGGCAATGTTGTTTACCAAGCTATATCTTGGTGTAAACTGTCTAATATTTTTACTTCCTATTAGTTATACCTCTCTCATTGCAAATTGAGAAGGTCTTCTGTAAACACCATGGATAAGACACCCTTTTTGTAAATTTCAATCATCAATGAAATAAGAAAAAGAAGGCGGAAAACACTTCCAACACTAAATACAAGCCTTGGCCTAACTTAAGTAACACATCCAGTTTCAAGGTTTGATCTCAGAATTGGAAAATGTTTTTGATAACTAGAGACAACAAGTTCAGCCATGTCTTTTGTTTCAGTGTCTACCCACTTCACTCCAGACTACCCTAATGGCTGATGGGCATCATTCTGTTTGAAACCAAGTAATCAAGGTGTAGGCACGATTTACGAGCCACGCTTCAAAAAGAAATTAAATCAAATTGCACACATGACTGTATGAATAATTTATAATGTAATTCATGGCACAGAGTTGGCTTTAGTGGAAACATATGATGCATAATATGAACACATCTGTAACCTTTTATGCATCCGACGTCGAGATGAGAAAACACACGTACAAGAAATTATAAAATAAAAATAAGAAAAGTTAGACATTGCCATAATCGAAATTTAGTAAAACTATGAAAATCATTATATACTACAAGATCCCATGTCCTTCACATGTCCATGCTAATGATTAAAACAGTCATGAGCCGCTTTTGGTTTCCAGACTTTTATAAACTTGAATATTTTGCAAGTAGCCTTTGGTTTGTCATTACTATTGACAATGAAACAGGTGAATGAAAAACACTTTAAAAAGAAGGAAGAAGAAAGAAAGAAAGAACAAAAAAAGGTCAAATCAAACTGTTCGGGAATCTCCATTAATAAGAGTATAATTTTAGGCAACTATTCATATTTGGAAAACGCATTTGGAAGCATTGCAAATGGAAGGCTATAAAAGGGTCATCAAGAACATAAAGACCGAATTTGTTTCTTTTGTCTTTTCCTAAAAAGGACACAAAACAAGGATATGAACGCATTTACAAACCCATATTTCAATTGATTTCATTCTTCCATTTTGATAAGAGTTCATATTGTTCTTGAGCATCAGAAGCTATCAATAAAGAATCTGTAAACTGAAACGAACTGGGTTGAAGTAGAACGTCTATCAAAGAAAAACATAAAAAGTACAAAATCATTCGAAGAATGTGGATCTGTCAGCTTTTTCTGAAGAACTGTTGCAAATTTTAAGTGAAATTCTAGATCAACAAGGCTTAATTTGACAGAATCAAACAGAAAAGCTAGAGAAAGTACTTTCAAGAACCAAAAAAAAAAAAGGGAAATCCAAGAAAGTTGGAATCTCGAGAAGAAAAACAACAGATATGGTAGCAGGAAAAGGACTTTACCTTCAAGAATCGACCCCTCCGATTTTCACCAATGTCAAAGTAGAACACCTGAAGGGCAGGATGGGTACAATTAGCAAAAAGTTGAACAGAGATCAAAGAGATGAACTAAAAAGTAAAAGTGGAAGACGATGAACAGAGAAAAGAGATAGAGGAACAAAGGTGCCTTGGTGTCGAGCTGCAATTCCTTGCTAAAAACCTCCGGATCATCAGAATTGATATAGTAATTGAAGAGATCTAAGAACCATGGAATCCCAGAGAAGGGAACAATGATCGTTGACCTTGTAGCCGATGTCTTCTCTGAAATCTTCAGATATCGGCCTCTGGGATTCTCCTTCAGATCGAAGTAGAACAATTTGTGCTCCACCTGCAAAGTTTTGCACATCAACTCCACGTCGTTTCCTCCTCCGCCGCCGCCGCCACCCGTCACTCCACCCACCGCCACGCTGCCCGCCGTCGTTCCCCCAATACTCACTCCACCTCCGCCGGAATTCCCCTCCATCTCCCACTCCCAGCTCTGACTCAGATTCTACTGATAATTCCTTTCAGCGTCTGCAACTGTGTAAAACACAACAAATATAGATACAGAGACTCATCTAAAAAATGGAAATATCTACGGGTAATTATCGAAATTTACACCATAATTTCGATTCAAATTACCGGAATCTCTTATCTCTCTCCTCCTAAGTCAATTGGTTTTACAAAAAACAATAACAAACAAACAAAACCCCACAGAAATTGAAGCGAACGAACCCTGATTTGAACAGAAATCGACGCAAAAATAACCCGCCAAATGACTTCAAAACCAACACGATACCAGAAAAGAAGCGGAAACCTAGAAATGGCAGATCTAAGAAGAAAGCCTCATGAGACATAGAGAGAGAAAAGGGACGATTTGGGAAAAGGCGTACTGTAAAATTAGGGTTGAGGAAAAGGATCACATCAACGATTTGTGATGGGATTTTTTTGCTTAGAACTGTTGGAAATCAAACGACAATGAAAGAAGATGATGAAGAAACAATTTTCGAAGAAGATTTTCACAGAGTGGTTTACCTGTGTTGCCACTGTATCGTAATGTTGACAATCTTCGTAGTCAACTTCG
Source organism: Cucurbita ficifolia (assembly GCA_033971965.1). Classification (NCBI taxonomy): domain Eukaryota; kingdom Viridiplantae; phylum Streptophyta; class Magnoliopsida; order Cucurbitales; family Cucurbitaceae; genus Cucurbita; species Cucurbita ficifolia. The sequence continues at coordinate 3,798,901 of CM066972.1, forward strand.
GTCAAAGGCTGGGCTTTCTGATTGCAGTGGCCATTGGCAGCATCCCATGAACGGATTGATTCTCAATCTCGACCCGCCTGAATCAGGAAGAAGAACCACCAAAAAAAACTTTTTATTTTTATTTTTATTTTTATTTTTATTTTTAAGTTTATTTTTATTTGATCCGAGGACTATGTTACAATATTAAAATTTAAATTTTTACATTTCTTAAATAAATAATGTTAAAAAAATATAAATTATCCATTAAAATTTTGTAATTAATATATAGGAATGTCCATTAAATAATATTAAAAATTTCCTAGGGACGTAGAAGTTTTCTATACCTTCGCTTCATCTCGTGGACATCTTAATTAAAATCCACCTTGTAAGATGTATTTTTCTATACCTTTGTTGAACTCCATCCGCAAAGATACAGATAGGGGTTGATTTTCATCAGATCTTTGAGCGTAGAGTATATTAAGGTCATTTTATTAATTTTTTTAAGGTTGTGTTAAATTTAGCTTTGTACTTAAAATTTGTTATAAATTATTTTTGTATATTCATAAATGACGTTGAGGTTGAAATCCACCCATCAGCGTTTCTGTCACAGTAAGACATGATTTGTGAGCTTTATAGGTCACACGAGGGTTAATAGATATTTGTATAACATGAGCAAATTTTTCCATTAAATCAATCATTTTAAGCGGTATTTTTTTTTCTTAGTGCATTAAGGTAATGTCCCGTTGGCTACAAAGTCAACTCATTAGTTAGATATATAGTAAAATTTCATATATCATTGAACATAGCTCGATTTCTAATTATAGAGTAATATTTACTTTAATATATTATATATTCATTCGTAGATTTGTTTTATAACCATATTATAGTAAAATTTAACGATAATTTTAAATTAAGTTGTTAAGAATAAAGAATAAAAATATTGACCGGTCGTAGGGCAAAAGTATCAAGTACCTATATCAATTCCTACATTGAAATGTAAGGTAAATATTGCGGGTTGCAACGAGGGGTGTACACAGGTTGAGTTGAGTTGAAAAAATATTTTCAGCTCACTAGCACATCACCCCGTGTCTGACTCTGATATCATTTGTAACAGCTCAAGCTCACTTCTATTAGATACTGTCCGCTTTGGTCCGTTACGTATCGCCATCAACATCACAGTTTTAAAACACGTATGCTAGGTAGAGGTTTCCACACCCTTTTAAGATAATTGCACAGTCCAAAATGGTCAGGTCATTACAAGAGGAATGGAGTAAGTTATCATTTTGTATCAGTTTAGTTCGTAAATTTTTAAACGTTTCGATTAAACTCGAGTGTTACAAATAAGTCTATCGAGTCATGAATCATAGGTTACCAATTAACCAACCATATTCGCAAAGGGCTTTAAATCGAGCTATCATATCGATTTCTACAAACAGGAATCTTTGTTCAAGTGTTAAATTTGGTACATAAATTTAAAAAATATTTCACTAATACATATTTTAATTAACTTGATCTAATTTTTTAATTAACTTTATCTAATTTTTTCCCAGTGGATAGATAATGGAAGATAATTTTGTAATTTCAAATTTTTATTTTAATTATTTAAATAATATTTTAGGTGAATATAATCTTAATTACCTTAATTAAAAAACCTAAACTTTTAATGGCAATTTAATAAAACAATTATTTTATTTATTGCTTTTCGGTTCAGATTTTTAGGGTTTAGGGTTTCTTCTTTTCGCCTATAAAAAGCTGCATTCTGATTTCTACAATGGCAGCCTCGGCTCTAAAGAACGAAATTCTATGATTCTCTTCCTTTCTTATGAGTGTTAGATCTCCGTGATTATCATTATTGCGTGATTGTTTGTTTTTCTATTGTTGATTTAGCAACGGAGGAAGAAGCCTTATGTTGCGATTCTCTGGTCGGCCAAAATCTTCATCCGGAGAAATGGAAATCGATCAGAGAGTCTGTAGTCAGGCAATGCCGAAGATCGGTATCTTCTACTGCTCGTTCTGAATTTTTCGCTCTATCGCTTCTGGTTTCTTCGTTCAAATCTCGATTTTCTCGTCCTTTTTGGTTTTGTTTTTAAACTGGAGGTTTTTGATGTGAAAGGATGAAAAAATCAGACGGATTCCCAATGATAATCCATGATATCACAACCAGCTACTTCTGATCACATCTAAATAACCTTGTAGGTCGGTATATTATATTGCTCGTTCTGAATTTTTCGTTCTATCGCTTCAGGTTTCTTCGTTCAAATCTCGATTTTCTCGTCCTTTTTAGTTTTGTTTTTAATCTGGAGGTTTTTTTATGTGAAAGGATGAAAAAAATCAGACGGATTCCCAATGATAATCCATGATATTACAACCAGCTACTTCTGATCACATCTAAATAACCTTTTAGTTACACTTTTTCTTCTGATTTTCTCTTTTCTTTTGAAAGAGCGATGAATGTTTCTTTGTTTTCATTGGCGTTTTCTCTATTTAACAAGGCCGGTGATGTGATTATAAATATTTGCTACTCTTGATGGTATTATATGCCATTTGATGATCACTAACTACCAAGATCTCTGAGGCCGTTCTAGATGCTTTTTTATCAAACCAATTTATAGTATAATTTTCAGCTATACAGTCTCCCAAGTTTCGTTCGTACTATTGAACTTCCAATAGAAAGATTATCAGTTCTGTCAATATTCATTATATATTTTGCTTAAATGGAAGAATCGCTACATCGATTTGATTACAAATCTAAATTAGTATTGAACTCAAAAAAATATCAAAAATTAATTGCATCATGTACAGATATATCAAATAATATCAAAAAAAATCTATTCTCCAACCGATTTGTGGGTCATTTATTCGAAACTAAAACTAAACTTCCTTCGGCTGAATATCATTTCAGTTACAGTTCAGCCCTCGACCTTGGTTTAAAAGGATACTTGGCCAAGCTTGCCTTGGGCGGTACTGATGGCGCAAGCCAAGAAAGTTCCTCTTAGGGCACCTATGAAATGACGCACGAGACAACTAGCCAATGGACCTCCAAGGACAACAAAGCAAACAAATCTCACATTCCTCAGAATTTTTAACTTTCAAAATCAGGTAGTAATTAAGGAGTGAATGGTAAGCCTGGAGTCCCCTCCCCCCATGAATGCTTAGATAGGGTTGCCACTTCTACCCGCTAATGTTGATAAGCGAACAGCTTAGAAAGGTTTGCCGCTGCTTCCCAGCAATCTTGAGTTTGATGTTCCTCTCAAACCAAATATAGTTTGGTAAGCGAACTTTTTAAAGAAAGCCGATATGTGTTTTAAAATTGTGAGGCTATCGATAATGTCTTACAGGCAGAAGTGGATAATATTTGTTAGCGAAGACTTGAGTTGTTACAAGGCCATCTCTCCTATTCCGACTTCTCCAGAGCCTCCGGTAGCACAACTGAGACCTTGCGGGATGGAGCGACAGAAGTTTTGAGGAGCCATGCAGCTGAGGAATCCTTACATGACTCGATCAATTTGATTAGGCACTCGCCATCGGTTTGTGATATGTTGGGCCCCCAAAGAGTGTGATGCTTTCCCTTGTAGGGTGTGGTAACCACCTCTCCCTACACAAATGTATTTAAAATTGTTGAGGATATGTACCCGAGTCAAATCACAACAATTCTATCTGTTTTTCATGGTTCCCTAATCACTTTCCATGAGAAGGTAAGTGGAAAATTTGAATAATGTTTAAGACTTGCGAACAAATTCTAAACTAATTTATAATCTCGAGTTCTTTCAGTTTTCTTCACACGACCAACCTATCAATGATACAACAATATGCTTCTTCGTTTCATTTTTAATGTTCGATTCCATATAGTCATCGATCGTTTCCTTGAATAAAATAAGCAAATGTCGCTTCTTCACATTCTCACATAAACTAAATCGTGGACTGAATCATCATTTCGGTAGGAATAGCATTTGGCGGAAGAATTAATGTCAATCCAACATCCGAAGCTATAGATATTATAAACTATATACAAATAGTATATTAGAGGAGATTATAAACTATATACAAATAGTATATTAGAGGAGATTATAAACTATATACAAATAGTATATTAGAGTATTATTGCAGAATAATTATTGATTATAAAAGTCGACTAGAGCCAATGGTGGAATCCTTCGTCCACAATTGACAATGTAGAAAGATCCTGTGCTTATATTCTCAAGCGATGCCTCTGGTTTCTGCTTTACCTCTGTTTCTGCTTCGATTCCGCCGATGCCGTACAAATTCCGACCTGTGCTTATATTCTCAAGCGATGCCTCTAGTTTCTGCTTCGATTTCGCCGCCGCCGTACAAATTCCGACCAGTTATGAACTACGACAGAAATGGTCCTCTTCTCCGCATCCTCTCCACATAAAAACTTAGGAAATACAACAATCTACCCAAATATTTAGGTTAAATTCTAAAAATGTGTTATTTGGTCTAAGGTATTTAAGCTTTTGTACCTTTGATCTTTAAGGACGTGGAATTTCACAAGCCTCTTGTCTTTAAAAGCTATGTTATAGCCATTTTAATTCGTTCAAACTCAAACTGCCACGAAAAAAAGTTGGATTAACAATGTTAATTAGCTACAAAAATTTGTGAATTTTGATAAGATACATAAACCATGAGCAAAAGAACGGAGGCTCTCACATCCTCCCAATGGGCAATGCAACAAACAAACACATCAAGATGAATACTAAGAACTTTAGAGGAGAAACAATGATAACAAATATACCACAAACGTAAGTCGAACAAAAAGATCCAAAGGGGGAAGAAAAATCCATAACTATACTAACCATCTTTGCACTAAACCAAGTTAAATAAGCATCCCGACAACATAAACTGAATATAGCCTAAGGAGATCGAGGACAAGACCCATGAACCTAAGAGCTACGTTCTCACAATAAATGATACCTGCTGTACTAAGTTGATATGTTGGATCAAATATTGATAAACTTAATTTTATCATTTAATCCGACTATGTTATCGTGAGAATCTACATAGGTTGGAGGGGGAACGAAACATTAAAGGTTACTTCCACCAAATAAGAAGTTAATTGAACTTTAGAAAAATATAAAAAAAAAAATATATTTCCCACTTAAAAAAGACAACCAATCATCATCGAACACGTGTGAAATTAGCAATCACACCATCGAAATACCGAAAAAACCCCCATGTCCAGGTCATAATCCCACAAAACTCCAAAGGGCAAAATAGGAAGGACATAAAAATCTCGAAACCACACAAATCCACAAATCCCACAAACTCCTTCGCATAAACGCAGCCTTCCTCTTTTCGTTCTTCGCTTTCGAAACGGAAACTCAAAACTCTCTCCCATTTATAAACCTCTTCTCTTCGTCTCTCTCACATTCCCAGATATAAAACATCTCGATTTTCAAACTCTTCCCGCTCCCCCATCAATCCTTCTACTATTTCTTCCTCATCATCGCAATTTTCCCACATCTTGTCTCTTTGATCGCCGGGAAATTCATCGCTCCATTCTAGGGTTTCCCCATTTGCGAGAGGTCTGTTTTTTTTTTCTTCTTAATTTCGTTTGGTTGGTCCTTCGATCAACAGATCGTGCGTGTTGGGGACTATCGGTTGGGTTTTGATCTAGCTTTCATGTCGGTTTTGCGTCTTGCCTTCCTCAGCTGGCTCCTAGGGTTTGTTTAGTTAGATTTGATTGTGTGGGTCGTTGTAGATTCCCCGGGAGGAGGGGTTTTTGTTACCCCACTAATGATTCATCTCTTGGTGGAATGGTCTTGTATGATCCCTGTATTTCGTTTGACCTTTATCGCTAATTTGATTTGAAAAAAATATATACATATCTCCAAGAGAGTGCGTTCGTGAGTTCCGTACATGATGTATGGATTACTATTTTTAGTTGATCAATGAACATGGAGTCTTGGTTTGTTCAAGATTCGAGGATATTTTTTCATGTTTTTGGGCTTGGGCATTGAAAAAAATTCGAATTTAAGGAGTCGAGTTCCGTCATTGCAGAGATTTACTATAAGGAATGGCAGATCAAGGCTTGGAAGGAGCCCAACCCGTCGATCTTAAAAAGCACCCTTCTGGGATTGTTCCTACCCTTCAGTGAGTTCTAACTTTTCCAACCGCTTGTGTCTTCTATTTGTGTATGATAGCTCATTTTTGTAGGCCAAATTATAGCGTTTCATCAGAGTATTAAGTGGCGGTTTTTTTTTTTTTTTTTTTACCAATTTACAACGAGAAATTGATCATGGACGTTTGAAGTGATTTATATCCAGAAATTGGATTACTTAGGAAAAGACAACAGTTTAACCTTTTGGCCTAAGCGCCACATACACCTCTAATATTGACCTGATGATACTTTCAAATTTGTCGACATTGAATGGCGTAAAATACTCCCAATCTCTTCTCTCCCCCGTCTCTCTCTCTCATGCACACACAAACAGGGAACCTAGTTGTAGATTTTGGTAATAAGTGAAATTTAAATAGAAATTCTCTGGATAAGTTGTATCCACCTATGAGTAAAAAAATTTAGTTTCAAAAAATTGAAAATATGGACTGTTGCAATTGCAATATAAATTAATTTCAACATAGATCGTAGAATGTGGGGGTTGGCCAACACTTATATTTGTTTCGGATTTTCTACAGGAATTTCTTGTATGTACTATATTTTTAATGTTTCTTGTTGAGTGTACAATCTATTGTACTGTGTCTAGGAACATTGTGTCAACAGTGAATCTGGACTGCAAGTTGGATCTTAAGGCCATTGCTCTGCAAGCTCGCAATGCCGAATACAATCCCAAGGCAAGTGGTGTTTTATGATAAGTGAATGAAGACAAATTTCTGCTATTCATCATGGACGTCAAGAATTCCATTTTCAGGGTGAAATCTCATTATTTTATTTTGAATTTGAATTTTTAAGAATCTCAATTTCCATTTCAATGACAGCGTTTTGCTGCTGTTATTATGAGAATAAGGGAGCCAAAAACCACAGCATTGATATTTGCTTCTGGAAAGATGGTAAGCCATTTTCTATCTAATTTCCAAATGAGAAGTGATGAGACAAGAGTGTTGGCCAGCCATATGGTGGCAGTTGCTTTCAGTGATTTGCTACATTTTTTCTGACTCACGAAAAATCTTTTGCCCATTTTTGTGTTGGACACAAAAAATGGTAGCCTTTGTAATTGTTTTTTTTTATAAAAAAAAGCACATCCAGACATGGGCAGGAGACAGGTTGACGATAAGAAAAGCTAATGGACCAAACGTGACTTATTTTATTAAGACTAGTTGTATAAACCGATCTGAAAGAAATCATGATGGGAGGGCCCTCCTTCTTCACTGTTCTGCTACTAGCATATTACATTCTTTTGTTGTTAACTTTACTAGTTTTGTAAATTTTGCAGTATTAGATATATCAATACCCACATATATTGTAAAAAAAATGTTACCCAATGCATCTGTATCCTACGGTTATTTTAGAAATTGCCATGTTACCATATCTGTATCATGTTGTGTTATCTTGTATCTATGTCCTGTTTTCATGTTCAAGCTTCTTAGATTGTCATCTATTTCTACTGGAACCTCTTTTGGTTCAAATTCAAAAGGGAAAAGAACCAACAACAAAGATATGTGTGGATTGATTTAGGTTGATGGTTTAATGAGATGGGAAATTTTCCTATTTGATTTGTGGCATAATCGTGTTTCGTGTCTATGTGAACCCATGGCACGACCAATATTTTATTACATAATAATAATCTCAAACCCACATATTGTTGAGTTATTATGGTCAAGAGGTTCGCATCTCACCTTTTACCTAGTGAATTAAAATGTTCAAAATAAAATCATACAGTCGATCCAATATTTATGGTTTATTCTTTCAATGCTCTTTGCACGAATTTAGGTCAAGTGAGGATTCTTGTCTGCTTAATGTGCCACATAGTTATAAGGATGGATTATTTTTCTTCTAAATCGATTGTTGCACTTTCAGAGTATCTTGTTTTAGCTATTCAGATGTATAATGTGGTGTAGGTCTGTACTGGAGCTAAGAGTGAACAGCAGTCAAAATTAGCAGCAAGAAAGGTATTTAATTTCTTTCATGTGTTCGATCTTAGTTTGTAGAGGTTGTAAAATCATTTTACACGCCCTGATTCAGTAACACAATTAGTGTCCAGAAACAATGTTTTTAATTTTAAAAATACCTTCACTGAAAACCTCAAAAAGATCCCACTTTTCTGTATGCCCGAATTATTGCATCTTTTTAGTTTTCAGTAACACAATTGCATCTTTTTTCTATTATGAAGCTATTTTTATCTAATATTATACCTTGACCCCACTTTTCTGTATGCCCGAATTATTCAAAAACTTGGGTTTTTTATTAATCTAAATGCTGTCGGGCGTCTCATGCATTTACACCCTTCTTTTTAAGATGAAGCGATTTTGTATCTGATTTTGTACCTTGTTTCCACTTTCCAGTATGCCCGAATAATTCAAAAACTTGGTTTTCCTGCCAAGTTTAAGGTATGTGCTTCTCTCCCCCTCAGTAATAATGAAAAAGAAAATAAGATGTAGACACAGTTCAGTTTAAAAATAAAAAAAAAGATGTATCACATTTATTCGCACATACTAGACAGTTTTTTGCGTGCATATCACTGCAAATGCCATTGGACACACTTTGAGATCCACAATCTTGTACACATAAATTCCACAGTGAGTTACCTCATGATGCGTTTGTTTTTAATCTGGTGCAGGATTTTAAGATTCAGAATATTGTTGGCTCATGCGATGTTAAGTTCCCCATAAGACTTGAGGGTCTCGCATATTCTCACGGTGCCTTTTCAAGTGTAAGCTCTAGGTCTTTATCTTTGTCTGTGTATTCAATGGGAACGTTATATTTCCACACTATTAAATTTGTTAGTCTGGAGGTCCATTGTTATTCAAGCATTTTTCTACTAGAAATCCTCTGACCTTTTGGGGGCTTTTCTTTAATGTATATGTACATGTATATGTTCTTTACTATGATTCTTCAATTTCTTTATGTGATTCTGTGATTTGGATTTTTCATGGGAACAAGTCCAGTAATGATTTTTTCATGGGGAACTAGTACAATAATGATTTTTCATGCATTAAAAAGTTCGCGATGGTACTGAGGCTTGTGGTGTTCTGAGTGATATAGGCTAAATTATTTGTCGTGATAGTGTTTGCTTGAGATGATGGAATCCTTGAGAGTTATTATTATTTTCAATGTTGAAATTGCTTCATTGTAATTGACATTCCCTATATATTTTATTAGGTTAAACATTATATTTTGATGTTGAACTGGTTAGATATATGGAATGCGACTTTATATTAAAACCTTGATCTCCATTTCTTTTCAGTACGAACCAGAGTTATTTCCTGGACTGATTTATAGGATGAAACAACCAAAGATTGTGCTTCTCATTTTCGTTTCTGGAAAAATAGTTCTCACTGGGGCTAAGGTAATGCTAGATTGCCATTTCTGTTCTCGTTCTTAAACTCAATGCATTGCAGTATTTTGGTTTGACTTCGCTCTGATTTTACCTGGTTAGACAACGCTTGTGTAGCCTCCCGGTGCTTTGGTTTGACTTCATCTTTCCTCAATTCCTTCAGTTCAGTTTTTCTTAATACAATTATTCTTGTTAAAGTTGGAAGAACTTTAGTTATATTTTGCCTCCTAAATGAGAATATTTGTAGACATTTTATAGGATGGAAGCAACTGTTGGTAGATGACAAAAGATTGTTAATTGTGTTAAAATTACTGTTGAGGTAGATGTTATGAATAATTTTAGATTTTTGAGGGTATAGGTAAATAGCTGAAGAGTTTGTTAGCCAGTGGCTACGAATAGAGTAAAATGGTAGGGTGAAGGCATAATGATTAGTTATTTATTCTGTAGGGAGGTCTCCAAGTTCCTTCACTTTGATAATGGTCAATATAACTTTCCGATTTGAATATAGTGCGTAGTTATGCATCAATTATTAAAGATTCAACTTGGTCAAAATGGGTTTAGTATGATTTATGGTCACTTTTGACCAATCTTGAGAAAAGCCTTACAAGAACAGAATTACAGGATTACATGATCCTTAACTGGATAGTTACTGCCAAAACCATAGTCCATCTTTGATCTTGTGAATGTTGTGTGTTTTGAATCCTTCAGGTGAGAGAGGAGACATACACAGCATTTGAGAACATATATCCAGTGCTTACAGAGTTTAGGAAAAACCAGCAATGGTAAGATGCTTCAACCAAAATCATCTTATTGCAATGTTTTGTCTCCCATTTATTCATTTTGACTGAATCTCTTGGTATGTGGAACCAAGCCTCTATTATTGCCCGTCTAAAGGGAGTTCTGTTTGCAGATTAAGCCTTCTGGGAGTTGATTTTCCTTCATGCTTTGGTAACAACAAACTGACTGGCACACTAGACACAAGCTAGCCTGAAAGAAGTGTATTTATCGAGAGTTTGCTTCCTGTTCGAAGACATGGAAGACTTTCGGTTTTTGGCATAAAATGGGTGGCTAGTGTCTTGTTCGAAGATTTACAACATGGCTTTTAGTGTCTGTAATAAGAAGGGTGGGGGGCGGGTGGGGGGCGGGCGGGGTACTTTAGGGGGGAAAGGGAGGTAAGGAAGGTATGGGAACTTTTTTGATGCTGATATCTGTTTGATATTATGTGATCAAAGTGGGGGATATGATATTGTGTATAGAACAACAATTTTTGTTCCATTAACTGATACCAGACAATTATGCAATTTATATTAAGCTTACTACAGGTCATCTTTATATTTCTACTTCAATAAATTTGAGACTAGAATATTTTGTCCTTTTTTTTTACAAAATTTGTCAGTTGTCATGTCCAAAGCCGTAGACAATGAAACAACAAGAGGTACGAAGAGAGAGATCTTCAAAGGGATTGATTGAAGGGATTATATTGTACTATTTCCCATCCTGCTTGCTACAAGAGATTTACAAGACAGGAAATTGACAAACCAGTAGAGTAAAAAAAACCAGAGACAACAAACAGAAGAAACAAAAAAAAGAGGTTGGGAAGAAGGATGAAAAGAACTTGATCTTAATAGATATTGAAAAGAGAAGAAAAAAAAAAGCCACTAAATACTAAGGAGGGGGTAAACAAAACTAAAATCCTAGAAACCAAAACCCTGTTAAAATGCCACCCACTTACTATAATAGACTCAAAAAGAAGACGAGAGACCATGTGTCCAATGAACTGAGACTGCACCACCACCATCATAACTCAGCTCTCACCACCATTGATTTGTAGTAGTAGTAGTAGTAGTAGTAGTAGTATTGTGGGATTTCATTCTGGAGACTAGCAAGCAAGAAGACATTCCATAATTGTGGCCAAAATAAGTATGGAGAGAAGAACTAGCCAGTAGCTTGTTCCCTTTTTTTATATATCCAAAGCACCAAAACTTCTGACAACTCCTTGTACCAACAAGCTCTATTGAACTGCAGGCAGGCAGGAGAGGAAGAAGATGACTGAAATCCTGCACCACTTAGTATCCGTTTACTACACTTCTCTTCTCTGATGCTGCTGTTGTTGTTGTTACTGGTTTAGCGCCCTTCGGGGCATCTCCAGTTTTCAAAACTGACCCGTTCTCGGCGATCTTGGGTGTCTCCTCCTTTACTAAATCATTCGATGAGGCTTCAACTGGCTTTGGAGTTTTCATGTCTACTACTACTTCAGACACATCCTTCTTCTCATCAGTAGGCTTTCCTTCCCAGACCTGCATTTTTAGAAGAGTATTAATGCCATGAACAAAAACAACCTTGACTTGGAGAAAAGCATTGTAGAACGTGTTTCAGATATGCTGCGCTACCTGTTTCTTGAACTGCTGTTGCTTGGCTTTCTTCTCTTGAATGGTCTTTTGTCGGGTCTCGTAAAAACCAAAATCGTCCAAAATGCATGTTTTGCTCACATGCTCCTTGAAGATTTTTACCATTTTAAGTCCAGGCTCGAGCTTGACCTGCAAACAGAACGTGTGTTCTTTTACAACCAGTAACAAATAAGATAGCCATGAACGAAATTACAAGTTGCCAAAAATAACTACCTCTTGTGTATCCCTGCTGTTGGTAACAGGCTTGTTCTCATTGTTTTCAAGAATAATGTGTTTCAAAAGACTGTTGGGAACATCCTTCACTACATGCCACTTGACAGGGAAACAGCCATTCCATTTGTCTTGCTGCCAGTATTCCAAGTTCTTCTGAAAGTCGACTGGTCCTACCATTTCAGCAAGGCCAACAAATTGCCCACTGGTATTGACCTATTCAAGGGTGAAGATGATATCAAATGCAAGGAGAAAAAAACTAAGAACATAAGTAACAAATAGCCATTTCAGTTAGATACGCACCGAAAAGAAAAGAAAAACAGAGCAACCACCAGCCTTCTCTTGGGCTTCATGGTATGCGGCGTCGAGTTTCTTGTTTCCATTAGGTGTGCTAGCCCATACATTATATTTGATGCTTTTATGCACATCATCTTCGCTGTATGATTTAATAACAAAAAATTTGGCCTCAGCATATTCCTCGGGAAAATCTGTTTTGTTGTATTGATCCCGGTCTGGTGTGGACACCTTATCCTTTTCTTCATCGTCAGCTGCATTCGTAGGCAAGAGTTGTCCCTTCACAGTCAGAACACTTGGCACAAATCCCTTCTGGTTCTTGCCACCCTTAGCTCTAGGTCCCCTGTTAAGCTCATTCAAACCATCCATGTTCTCATTTCCATATCCATAATAACCACCATTTCGTCCCCTAGGCTTGTATTTGTTGTCCACAGCAAGCCAAACACGACCATTTGATCGTGAATCATAACCATGTGAGGCAAACCCTACACCAGATCTAACTGTATTTCCAAATTGGCCGTACAATTTATTGGGGTACATCCTATTTATATAACCCTGGGTGGTATTCATTCCTGACATTGGTCTAGCATGAGGAAAACCCTGTATCGCAAAAGAAGATCAAAGAAATATATTAAATGATGAGAATTCAAAAAGGAAAAGGTGAATAGAAGTTGAAATAGGAAGCCTGAGGATGCTTACTACATAATGAGAGCCGGGACGGAAACTAGGACTCCTTGAAGAAGGCATGTTGTTTGCATTAGTGATTGAAGAATTTATAGTAGAGCTACTGACAAGCCTAGACTGTCCATCCGAGTACATAGGGCCATCTGTCCATGGGAAAGAAGATCTCAACCCGTCAAAACCATATCTCGGATCCTGATAACCCGAAGTAGGAATATGTCCTGGCAAAGCACCCCTAGCATATGCATTAGAACCCAATGTTGAATTTTGATATGCGGATTTTAAGGGAGCTGCACCGTTATTTCCTTTCGTTCCACCACCATTCGTCAAGCCATTACCATTGGGATTAGCTGTGTCCACTGGAATGGGCTTTTGCTCGGTGGCTGCAGGGGTAGAAATATCTCCCTGAGCTTGAGGAACTGTAGTAGGACTAGGAGTATACTGCCCACTGGTTGGAGTAAGAGGTTGAAAATATGGGGGATATTGATAGTGCTGAGGTCCATACAGCTGACCGTCATTCCCCATAGAGGGAACCGGAGAAGCTGCAGGTGAATAGGGACCGTAGGGTCCATATCCGTAACCATGGTGATACATAAGAGATCCATTATCCCCGTAGACACCCTGAAGAATTTGCAAGAAAAACAAAAACACAACAGATTAGAACAGTTCAATTTGGTAACAAATGAAATTGTGGAGAAAAATCAGTAGCAATAACTTACAGAAGTCATTTCAACCCCATCTGAATTTGTATATCTAGAATAATCCTCCCATTCATTACCAGTCCCATCATAACCTACAAAACAACCCTCAGGAAGTTAGAGATCAATGAGTACAACTGCTTAGAACATATATTATCGATTCGCAATAAAGCCTAAAAATGTACATGAACTTGAATGCATTAACAAAAGATACCATTTCAAGAGAAACCACTCATACAATCAAATTCTAGCATCCATAAATTAATATACCTCCATAGTAATAAGATGGATATCCATTCGGTACATAGCACATGTTTGGATCCACAAAGTCCTGTAAAAATGGAGTCACAGACCGTTCATTTGGAATCTGACCAATAGCAGCATTCCCAGAATCAATGGACCCATATTGATTAGCAGTTGGCTGCAAAAAGAAAAAAAATCAGCAGTCAGCTCATGAAAAACTTAGTATAAGAGCACAACAAATCCAAATCTCACCAACTCGCCCTATGTAGATAAAGTTGACACAAAAAGGACAACTGGAAACAGGCAATATATCCGTTGTATGCCTATTAAATTGAAAATATTTACTAAAAGACACTCATAACAGGGGCTATTAGTAAACTTCAATCTTCTTGCAAGACGTCTACAAGAAAAAAGAACTTCCGCTCCGAATCTAGGAAGCAGTACCTTTTTGGTCGACTCTGGAATCTCAACAGGCTTGGCCTGAGCATCCAATGACAACTTCTGCAGCAAATCTGCAGCTTCTGTAAGAATCAGAAGTAAAGGAAATACACACCTCGTGCCACAAAATCAATATACACTCAAGATCACCAAAAGACATTAAACAGAAGGAAAGAGGGGCAAAATCTTTACTTTAACGTACAAACCCAACTAATAACATTAAAAACAAAGAAGTAATTCAAACAGATGCGAAAACAAATCAGATCCCATCATAAAACCAACACAGAAACCTTCAACAGCCAAACGTAAACGAAGATAAATCAACTACGCTACTCCCATAACCACAGATCAAATAGAAACACAAAACATCGAAGGTTAGCCAATTACAAAACTATCCCCAATATTCTCTAATCCCCCTTAGACAAAATACTCCAAACCCAGCAAAAGAAAACCAGTCTAAATACAAACCCGGAAAAGCGCGTACATAATCAAGAAAAGAAGAAAACCACATCACAGATCTACAAATCAAAACCAACAAGCACCATAAACCAAGATCCAATTCGAAACAACAAAAGGGCACACACAAAAACACCCAAAACAGAAAACCCATATGAAATCCGAACGTAAGGATACGATCCGTAGAAGGAGGCGAAGCAACGGTAGCCATGGAAGTAAATCTCGCTGAGACAGAGGAAAGAACAGGATGGAGGGAGCTGCTGAAGAGCTGGCAATGAAAATAAACCGAAAAAAAAAACCCTAAAATCCCAAAACAAGAACTGGATAATGGAAGACGAGGGTTTGGAGAGGAAAATCGAAGGGAAAAAACCCTAAAGAGAGAGAAAAAAAGGAGGAAAACAGAGAAAGAGAGAGAGAGAGAGAGAGATGGGGGTGGGCAGAGGGGAACCAACGGGTCTCGCAGCCGCCAGAGGGTTTCTTCTGGGTTTCGGGAAGAAAATAAAGAGAGGGTTTTGGACATCCAAAACGGTGATTCAAATAGCATACACAGAGACCCTCGCTTCAGTTCCAAAACCCTCACCCGCGGGTGATTTATCCCGACTTTCTATTGGGTGGGATTCCACGTGGGCGGTTGTGAGTGGTGTGGTGACGCGGAAAGGAAGACTTAGGAGAAGTCAAGGGAGGGGTTTGATTGGTGGGTGATGTAAAGATGGGTAAGGATAAGGGAAAGAGAACGTGGTGGAGTTATTGCCACTTAGCAGAGGAAAACCTAATTGGGAAAGGACAAGGGTGTCCCTATCTGGGATGGGATTTTACACTAATCCCCTAATTCTGGAAGGCAAAAACTTATTCCAATAACGGACAGGGTATCCTTATCCCGGATAGGGTTTTCTCTATCCTGTATATCGAACCTTAGCCATTAAGGCTTCAGAATCTTCTTCTGCCTTCTTTGGTCGCTAACTAGTTGCTTGACTTGAGAAGGAGACCATCTTAGATCGTGTGTTGAATTTGGGCTAAATCTTGCAATTATTCCAAAATTATGGGCCAAAATTTAAATTAAAAAATGTTAAAACATACAAATATTTCAAAAATATCAAACCGTATGCTAGTGTCGTCGAAGAGGCTGGGAGCAGACCCGTAATCATGTGGGTGCCTTGTTACACAACTAAAGGGACATATTTCGAGCGAGCAATTTGCTTCTTCGGAGAAAGATGCACTTATTAAGTGGACCAAAAGACGTAAAGAACGTGGAGCATGGAGTGCAATTAGATCAATTTTGAGAACGAGTTTCAAGCATAATGGAAGGTTCCAGTTGTGGTCCGACATATTGATGAGACTGAAACAAACATACCCCAACCTACGCCAAAATTGTCCAAGACTGAGAAACATAACTCAAAAATAACATTTGAATATATATATATATATATTAAAATAAATAAATATCAAAATTACACGAATGAAATAATATTTAAATATTTTATCTACGTAGATCTATTATATAAAAATAATCTTGCATTTTGCATTTTATCTAAAAAAATCTTTTAAAAAAATATCAAACTTTCAAATATTTCAAATTCGTCCCCTTTTAAAAAGTTAAAAAAATATATTAATATTTTGTTTAAAACCCCCTTAAATTTTCAAAATAATTTAAAATATATTTTTATTTTCAAAAAATGTATTTAATTTTCTTTTTATAAAGTTAAATAATACTATTTTTAAATTTTACGAGTATTTTAAAAATATAATTTTAATGGTAAGTATCTTTTATTTTTTAGTTTTAAAAAAATTGAATGGTATTAATTAAATTTTTTTAAATTAAAATTTTGTAAAGTTGATTTTACTAAAATTAAATCATTTTAAACAATAAAGAGTAAAATTAGATTTTGAAGTTGACTTAAAAATCAACTAAATATGAAATAAAAGATTTGAACATTTAACTTTTAAATCAACCGTACATACTAAATTATATGGTTGATGATAATATTTAAACGAGTTTACTAAAATAATAAAATATATTTTATATTTATAATTAAAATAGTATTTAATAATTTATGATTTATTTTAAGCCATGGAAATAGACTAGATATGGTTATTTTATTAATTATGGATCTGTATATTTCTCATTTTTATTTACTTTAAATTATAAGGTAGTATTAGGATTTTTCATTAAATGAATTTAATTAATAATTTTATTGTTTTTTAACTAAAAAAGTCGCCAAAAAAACATTTACGGATTTTTAGTATTATTATAATTTAGACTTTGAACTTCAAAATTAATTATTTTGATTTTGTTACAGTTTTGTCTTTATTTATTTAATAAATACATAACTTTGACTTTGAAAATTTTGTATTAAAAGAGCTAACGTAAGCATTTATTTGAGTGTATATGGAAATGGTTATTTTTTAGATTATCAAAATGATTATTTTAAAATTTTAAATTTTAAATTTCTCATTACCGTTAACATATTTAAATTTTAAATTTAAAATGTTACAAATGATTTTATTTTAAAATTTTGATTTTTATGAAATTCTCAAATTTTGAATATTTTATAACAATTATTATAAAAAAAATTAAAAATTCAAGTAAAAGTAGTTTATGCATTCTCATAAAAATTACAATTTAGTCCTTGTACTTAACAAAAATTACTAATTAATATTCTTAAGTTTTTTTTTAATTAAATATGTGAGAGTGAAAAAATGGAACCTCTGACCTTTTGAACGATGATATATGTTCTGGATTTGAAATTGAATTAGCTCCTTTGTCGTCGCTACTTCACTGGATCAACTCGTGAATATCACTTAATCACCAACGATCAAGAGGAGGAGAAGTTGTATGAGTCGAAAATTTGTAGGTTTGTTGTTGTTATTGGGTAAAAAATCCATGGGTGTATGAGTTGTGTTCGTTGTCGTCGGACATAGGTTGGAAGAACAATTGGAGGAGGAGAACAAAAAAAAAACTAACAAGAAAATATATTTTTTTTTAATCTACAAAAATTCAAAATATATTGTTAATTAAAAAATAAATGTCACGTCAACCGCTCATTAGTAACCGACAAAATTTGAATAGAGGGACCAAAGTACTATCGACCTAAATTGTCGAGTTTGAGAATTAATGGATCTAAATATTACCGACCTCGAATTTCAATGACTAAAAACGTAATTTCTCATAAATAAAACACAAAAAAATGTTGGTGAGCTGTATTAAGTTAGATTAAGAGGCGACAGGCAATTTTAACCCCACCAAAATTTATTTACTTTTTTACATCACAACAACTCCATGTAAATTTGCATAGTATAAAAAGTTTACCCATAAAGTAAAAAAAGAAAGTTGTGGGGTTGGGTAAATTAGATTGTTAGTGGCACCCATCAATGTCAAGGTCCAAGTTGTGATAATTTTCCCATTCACTTTCCTGGATTTTCTCAGGAAACAAACAAGTCTACAACTACAAGAGTGCAAGATGAACACAACTAATGCCCTTCACTTCACCTGTCTTTTTCTTTCAACATATACAAATCCAACGTAATGAGCAACTAGATATCAATTTTGTTCTTATTCTTTTAAAACTGTAACGCTGATGCATTGTAAGCGGTTTGTTTTATTATATTTGGACATACGAATGATTAGGAATCACGGCTCTCTACAATAGTATGATTTTGTCTACTTTGAGCATAAGCTCTCATGGCTTTATTTTGAGCTTCCCAAAATGTCTCAACCAATAGACATGTACTCCTTACTTATAAACCAATCCATTATCATTCCCTAAATTAGCTAAAATGGGACTTCCTCCCAACAATCCTCAACAGTCCTCCCCAGAGGCCTATGTAGCCCTCGAACAACCTCCCCCTTAATCGAGGCTCGACCCCTTCTTGGAATCCTTGAACAAAGTACACATTTTTTTCGATACTTGAGTCACTTTTGACTACACGAATGTATTAGAAAGAACAATTATTTTTTTAAATTTTAGATTTTGCTGATGGGTGGGTTGATTTCATGTGTTGCGTACATTCGAGTGACATTGGGGTTATCACTTTTATGGGTAAATTTGGACAATGAGAAGCAAAGACATAGAGGAGGGCAAAATTGAGATTATACGTAGCTTGGAGCAAGATTGGGCCCAAATAAAGAAATTATTGGAGCCTATCTCGAGTCAAGCCGAGGTGAGTTGAGTGCACGAGCGCGTGCACACACCCACAATCCAATGAAACTCGAGAGGGAGTCAAGTATACCATTAGATGCAACTCAAAGTACACTTTAGAACGCATTTTGACCCATCTTAGTTCTCGATCATTTCGTGGCAATAGGCGTCACTAAATTTATAGATTAAATTATAACAAATTTAAAAGTTCGAGACTAGAACGAGATTTGAACAAATATTTATTTAATAATAAAAAAAAGAAGGATAATACTGAAATTCCACCGACTCTACCTCCATGCATTCATGCACAGAAAGCTTCATCAAAATCCAACAACACGACAGTGAAGACCCTATTCTTGCGCTATAAGCATCCACATTCATCTTCTCTTCATTTATTTCTTCACTATTTTTCTTTTTCTGTATCCCAACGCGTTAATGCCGCCTTTTTCAGCCATTCAATTCAATACCAAAAAAAAAAAAAATCCATTAACAAGAAACTCGTCGTTGATTTCACAGAGATAGATATGATTAATCCACAAAATTAAAGAACACACAACAAATTTTGGAGTTTCTCTTCACTTCTTTCTCCAGTGATTTGATTGTTTTATGAAGAAAAACGAAACCCCATCTTCCCAATTACCAATAATCCTGCCTGGCTGACCATTTTTTGACTGAAAATTTGAAAAACAAACACACCCACCTCCCAAATCATTAGTTTTTTCAATTGGGGTTTGAATATTTTCAGAGGTTTACGCCGTTTCTTTAGTTTACTTTGAAGTTGGGTAAAGTGGTTGAGAATTGAGAATGGAAATGGGAAGGAGAAGAAGAAGAAGAATAAATAAAAAAGAGTGCGTGACGAGGAAAGGGGGATTGGTGGGGGCACTACGGACATGCGCACTAAGAATAAGAACGCCCTGGCGGATAGTTATGATGGCGATGATGATGGAATTGTGAAATACAGCTTTTCTGAATCAGAACAGTACAAAATCGAAGAACCCTTTTGAAATTTTTTTGTGGGTCCGTTTTATTTTTCCGCCATAGCCAAGAACCCAACAACCCAACATCATTACCATCAAGAAGAAGAAGAAGTATTACTTACTCTTTGTTCTTTCTCTTTCGATCTTTTCATTTCGCACCAAGAACAAATCGCGGTTTCCTTCTTTTCATTTGCTTCCGTTTCAAGGCATTTTCTATCATTTTCTTCTTCGATTTCTGGTTTGCTTTCTTTGATTCTTGGTTGGTTGTTTTGGGTTTGGTTTTGGCGATGGTGGGTTGTTGAAGAACTGGAGTTTTTGGGTTTCTTTTGTTCATCATTTTGGGTTTGCTTCAATGGGAAATTGCTGGTATCGATGGGAACCTACGGCTAATAGGGTATCTTCTAACGCGAAATCAGGTACGAACTAGTGGGTTTTGATGATTTTTTGTTCATTTCTTTCGATCATGGCGATGATTCTGCCATTCTGGTGACGATACTCTGTTACGAACTAGTGGGTTTTGATGCTATTTTGTTCATTTCTTTCGATCATGGCGATGATTCTGCCATTCTGGTGACGATACTCTGTTACGAACTAGTGGGTTTTGATGCTATTTTGTTCATTTCTTTCGATCATGGCGATGATTCTGCCACTCTGGTGACGATACTCTGTTACGAACTAGTGGGTCTTGATGCTATTTTGTTCATTTCTTTCGATCATGGCGATGATTCTGCCATTCTGATGATGATACTCTGTTTTCTTCCCCTGTTTGTTTGTTTGTGTGTTTTGAGTATCTATAGCTCTCTCTGTTGCAGGGCTTCTCTTAGCTATCTTACCTTCTGGATGATTGTAGTTTCTGCTAATGGTTTCTGGGTTTTGATTGCTTAAGCCATTTTTTTAGCAAAATCTGAAGAAATCTGTGAAGAAATCTGATAGTTTATTTGTTTTGATCTGCCAAAAACATGTAATGGGAGGAAAACTCTGTTTATCCACTCATAAGGTGGAGATGAAACCTCTGTTTCTCAGTGGGTTGATTGCTTAAGCCTTATTTGCAAATAGTATAATAGTGTTCATCACGATCCCTATTGTTCTGTTCATCATATGAGTAAATCTTGGCTTGTTTATTGGCTTTTGGGTCATCCAAATCAAACTTTTTGGTGTTCTTCAGAGTCTCCAAAAGTTGATAGCACATGGCCTTGTCAAAGGGACAACGGACACAAGCTTGAGCTGCCCTCTAACCCCAAAGAAGTAGAAGATTTGCGACGTAATTCGGCCACGAATCCGCTGATTGCGTTTACGTTCGACGAGCTGAAGTTAATCACAGGGAAATTTAGACAGGATCGCGTGTTAGGCGGAGGAGGATTTGGAAGTGTTTATAAAGGTTTCATTACAGAGGATTTAAGAGAAGGAATTGTTTCTATTCCAGTTGCTGTTAAGGTTCATGATGGATTTAACAGTTATCAAGGCCACAGGGAATGGCTGGTAATGTTCTGTTCTTCCTTCTTTTGTGTTTGATTATGTATACTGTCTCTAATTAAGAGAATTACTGTTTTTTTAGGCAGAAGTCATATTTCTGGGGCAGCTTTCTCATCCGAATTTGGTTAAGTTGATTGGATACTGTTGTGAAGACGAGCATCGGGTGCTCGTTTATGAGTACATGGCTCGAGGGAGCGTGGAAAACAATCTGTTTTCAAGTAAGCTGCCTTCTAAATCCTGAGTTTTTCTTTGGCAGCCTTTACTTCTTTATTGGGATTGTTGTAATAGCCCAAGCTCACTGCGAGCAGGTATTGTCTGCTTTGACTCGTTATGTATTGCGTCTGCTAGGGGGAGAGGTTTCCACTCTTATAAGGAATGCTTCATTCTAACCGATATGAGATCTCACAATCCACCCCTTGGAGGCCTCACTTTCTCGCTGGCACACCACTCGGTGCCTAGCTTTGATACCATTTGTAACAGCTCAAGCACACCATGGGCCAAAGTGGATAATATCTACTAGTGGTGGGCTTGGGTTGTTACAAATGGTATCAGGGTCAGACACCGAGCGGTATGCCAGCGAGGACGCTAGGCCTCCATGGGGGGTCGATTGTGAGGTCAGACATCGGTTGAAGGGGGGAACAAATGGAAATCTCTCCTTAGTAGATGCGTTTTAAAACCGTGAGATTGACGGCGATATGTAACGTGCCAAAGTGAACAATATCTACTAACGGTGGGCTTGGGCTATTACAGTTATGCTTTTTTTTGAGTATTCGACAATCCAGATAATAGAGTGAACACTTCATGAAACCATAACTATAACGTTGTCGGTTTCCAACTCGTTCGACATACCATAAGTACATTGATTTTAATAATGAAGCATCAATATGTAGCAATAAACATAAATGAAGTACAGACAGAAAATAAGACATTAAAGCCTGCAGGATTTAGGTTGGGATGTCGTTATCGTGATGAGAAAACAAACCTTACGTGTTTGACGATGATCGTGATGAGACTAGAAATGGTTTTAAATTGTGTAAATGGTTTAAAATTGTTGGATGGTTCGACGACGATCGAATTTTGTACTATTTCGACCGTTCTATCGATGAATCGTCGGTAGTATGTTATGTTGACATTCCATGACTGCAGGAGTGCTGCTTCCTTTGCCTTGGACCATCAGAATGAAAATTGCCTATGGTGCTGCAAAAGGACTGGCATTTCTACACGAAGCCGAAAAGCCCGTCATCTATCGTGATTTTAAGACGTCGAACATTCTGCTCGATTCGGTTTGTTTATTATTGCCTTTCTGTACATTTAAGAAGATTTTAGCTCACTCTCTCTATCACGAACGGTTCGGTTTGAATACTGATCGATCACTTTGGTTCAACACCAGGACTACAATCCAAAGCTTTCGGACTTTGGTCTCGCGAAAGATGGACCGGTTGGTGACAAATCCCACGTCTCGACTCGTATAATGGGAACATATGGATACGCTGCACCGGAGTATATATTGACAGGCACGAGTTCTTTGCCTTTTATCTTTTCTTTTCTGCTGGGCATCACATTATATCTGGTATCTTTTCTCCTCAGGACATCTAACCCCTCGAAGCGACGTTTATAGCTTTGGAGTTGTTCTTCTCGAACTACTCTCGGGAAGAAAGTCTCTAGACAAACTTCGGCCAGCTCGAGAGCAAAACCTTACCGATTGGGCTCTTCCTCTCATGAAACAGAAGAAGAAGCTGATGAGCATCGTCGATCCGAGGCTCGGAGGAGAATATCCAGTCAAAGGATTTCACAAAGCAGCAATGCTGGCTTACCATTGCCTGAACAAGAACCCGAAAGCGAGACCGCTGATGCGTGACATCGTCGACTCGTTGGAGCCGTTACTGGAACCAAGTGATGAGGTTGTAGTAGCATCCTCCTTACCTGCTGGGGATGGGACTGGGATTAAGGAAAATTGTCTGAAACTATAATTAGTTTTTTTTTTTTTAATTAGATATGGAATTATGTTTTACTTTTAATACATTCTCAGCTTGTAATACACAATTTATATCTCAAATCGAAATAAGAATAAAATCAAAATTTATATCTCAAATGTTAATAAAACTTTAATATATAGTATTTCGAGTTATGATGTTAATTAAAATATGTATAAATATTATTATATATTAAGACTTAGTTTAAAATTGAAGTATGAAAATAAATATTTTAATTATAATAACCAACTTGAAAATAAATAGTTTAAAATTGAAGTACGAAATTACTTTCATGCCCTTCAAAATCAATCCCAATTTTCAAAGAGAATAAAGTGAAGATATTGAGATGTAGCTTAGTGTTTCACACGCGTCACTAACACGTGTAGCTTTGTTTAATTAATTTTAAAAAGGCTCCTTAAATTAATTATAAAAAAAGTGAATTAGAAAATTTTGTCAACAAAATTTAAAGTAATTTCAATTTAGTCATCATTTTTTGAATATTAAATATTTACTTTAATTTTTTTATTAGTTGTCATATATATTTTCGAGATTAATTTTTTGTAAATAATTATTTTCTTTTATTTGCTTGAGTTTAAAATAATTAAAAAACAATAAATTCTGAGTACGGACATAATTTCTACAAATTTAAATTTTAATATTATATACGACTCTTAGTCAACTTATTTTTATAATAATAAAAAAAAAACTCTCTTCGCTCCATCTCCTATTACTCGTGCAAGCGGAGATTCACTCCCACAAGACCTATATTTTGTATGTTAGTCGAACTATACTCATTCTAATTACATAAACAAAGATTTTATTTTATAAGAAGTCGAACCAACTTCGACTATGGATTGAACTAACTCGAGTGAACCCGACTCAATGATCAGACCTAACTAAGATTATCTCAAGGAGAAAAAGAATAAGAAAATAATAGAAAATGGGAAAAGAGCAAAGGTTCTAGAGTGTTCCAAAGCAGGACAAACGCAGAGGGTTGTCATGGAGGGGAAGCCAAATCCAACGGCCAACAATTGCTGGAAGCTTCGGGAGCCTACAAAGCTTCATGGGGTCCGTTTTGCTCTCATTTTCCTATCCATCCTTCGGGAATTCGCTATAAAGAAACCTACTACTCTTTTTTCTTCGAATCCCGCATTTTATACTGTGTATTAGCGCAGTTTTGCCACGCTCACAGCGCTCGCTCCTCGCCCTAGCCCTCGCCCTCGCCCTCTTATCCAAACCAATCCTTCTTCCTCTAAACCCTAAAACCCCTCTGAACCTCCGCCGTTTTCTTGTATGTTTCCCTCTTTTTTTCTCTCTATTTTCGCTTAGCAATGGCTCATGCTTGCATTTCTAGCTGGCTTCTTTCTGCATCGTGTCTTGATGAATTTGTTTGTGTCATTTCATTTATGGGTTTTGATTAATCCAAGATTTTCTTCATGGGTTTTCGATTTTGGGGTTTTTTCCCCTCATCTTGTGTGGATTTGTTGTAGCTCGATTCTTTTTATGCTTGCTGATTCATTTATATCGTGTTGTTGATTATCCGACGTTTTTGTGTTTGCATTGTTGTCTGATAATTGTCTGTCAATCGTGAATTCCTATGTTGATGGATTTGCTTATGTCATTTCGTTTCTGGGTTTTGCTGGCTGATTAATTTGTTTACAATTGTTGCTATGAATTTGTTTTAATTTGAACGAAGGAATGAGGCCAATTACTTTCTGTTTCAGTTTCAAAGAGTGTAAATGGCTTCCGCTTTCACATCCATGTCTTCAATTGGTACCCTTGCTGCGCCTGGCAGCCGTGTAATGGATAAAAAGCTTTTGGCATCTTCTGATAAGTTGACTTCTCGCACTTCCATTTCTTCATTTGTTCTCCCAAGAAGACAAAGCGTAGTTCTAAGAAGAGCCCGTTCTTCAAAGATCTCTGCAATGGCAAAGGAGCTGCACTTCAACCAGGATGGCTCGGCTATTAAGAAATTACAGGTGAGTTCTTGTTTGTCATCAAATTTACTTGCAATGGAGCTATTATAGTTCTTGTAACAAGGCGTCTCGTCGTTTCAGACCGGCGTGAACAAACTTGCTGACTTGGTGGGAGTTACTCTTGGTCCGAAAGGGAGAAATGTGGTTCTTGAAAGCAAGTATGGCTCCCCAAAAATTGTTAATGATGGTGTAACTGTTGCAAAAGAGGTATCTCATTCCCGGCTCCGAATTCAAATTCGAATCTTCTTTGGCTACTAATAGTAACTTGACCTCGTCGAATTCACTTCTGTCGACTAGGTTGAATTGGAGGATCCAGTTGAGAACATTGGTGCTAAGCTAGTCAGACAAGCTGCTGCAAAGACCAATGATTTAGCTGGTGATGGAACTACCACTTCGGTTGTTTTGGCTCAGGGTCTTATTGCTGAAGGTGTCAAGGTATCAGATAGAGAGTAGCGCGACGTTTATGCGTCCTCACTGAATGTTTACTAACTGAGCTGAACATGTTTTAGGTTGTAGCAGCTGGAGCAAACCCTGTTCTTATCACTAGGGGCATTGAAAAAACAGCCAAAGCCTTGGTCTCTGAGCTCAAACAAATGTCAAAAGAGGTAAAATTGTTTGGTTTAATGTTGCAGTTTAGTGGTTGGATGAACTGGTTCTTAAGATGTAATGTTATTGTAGGTTGAAGACAGCGAACTGGCCGATGTCGCTGCAGTTAGTGCTGGAAACAACTATGAAGTGGGTAACATGATAGCTGAAGCGATGAGTAAGGTTGGACGAAAGGGTGTGGTGACTCTCGAAGAGGGAAGAAGTGCCGATAACAGTCTCTATGTCGTGGAAGGAATGCAGTTCGACAGGGGTTATATCTCTCCCTATTTCGTCACCGACAGCGAGAAAATGGCCGTGGAATACGAGAACTGCAAGGTATATGCAATGTTCCATCTTATCATATTCTGGAAATTTGGCCATACATTTGAGTCTTCTAACCTTTCGTACTTGGAATCGTACAGCTGCTTCTTGTTGACAAGAAGATCACTAATGCTAGGGATCTCATTAACATCCTGGAGGAGGCCATTAGAGGTGGCTATCCTGTTTTGATAATGGCAGAGGATATTGAACAAGAAGCTTTGGCTACTCTAGTTGTGAATAAACTGAGAGGTTCTTTGAAGATCGCTGCACTTAAAGCTCCCGGGTTTGGAGAGCGTAAGAGCCAGTACCTCGACGACATTGCCATTCTTACTGGAGGTATTCCCTCTTGACTCACTTAGATAATCCATTTAGTTCCTTCTGAAATCTGCTAAAACGAAACGAGTATATTTTGGTGATCCAGGCACGGTTATCAGAGAGGAGGTAGGGCTTTCCTTGGACAAAGTTGGAAAGGAGGTACTTGGAACTGCATCCAAGGTAGTGCTTACTAAAGACACCACAACAATTGTTGGTGATGGTAGCACCCAAGATGCGGTTTCTAAGCGTGTTGCACAGATCAAAACTTTGATTGAGGTAGTGATAGTGATCAAAACTCTTGCTTGGGCAGCAAAAACTGGGTATTGATTTGGTCATATTTATGTAGGCTGCAGAACAAGACTATGAGAAAGAAAAACTTAACGAGAGAATTGCTAAGCTTTCTGGTGGTGTAGCGGTCCTACAGGTAGATTTATTTATTTACAATCTAGATTTCTGCACTATATCAGCTTGTTTGTGACACTTCGGTAATTCTTGAAGGTCGGAGCACAAACCGAGACAGAACTCAAAGAAAAGAAACTGAGAGTCGAAGACGCTCTCAATGCCACGAAGGTACGGTTTAATATCCTGTCTACTTAGATCCCCTGAAATTTTTTTTTTGTAGAAACAGTCGTGACTGTGAAACGATCGTTACTGTGCAGGCAGCTGTTGAGGAAGGTATTGTTGTTGGGGGTGGTTGCACCCTCCTTAGACTTGCATCAAAGGTGGACGCTATCAAGGAGTCCTTCGAAAACGAGGAAGAGAAGGTAAGCTAAGCTGCCTAGGAAATTCGCTTGGTTTAGAAACTTAGTGTGAGATCCCACATTAGTTGGAGAGGGGAACGAAGCATTTCTTATAAGGTTGTGGAAACCTCTCCCTAGTGGACGCATTTTATAATCTGGAGGGAAAGTCTAGAAGAGAAAGCCCAAAGAGGACAATATGTGATAGCGTTTGATTTGGGCTGTTACCCTATTTGCTCTACAGTTGCTTTTGGTTCTGAAGTTTCATTGGTTTAATGGCAGGTTGGTGCAGACATTGTTAAGAGAGCATTAAGCTATCCGCTCAAGCTGATCGCGAAGAACGCTGGTGTGAACGGTAGCGTTGTTAGCGAGAAGGTATATATAATATATGATTGCAATACGACCGCTCATTCAATGTTTGTTCCTCATTGCGGTTGCATTGAAGTGTAAGATGTTTGTTTCTATATCAGGTGTTATCCAGTGACAATTACAGATATGGATACAATGCTGCAACTGGGCAGTATGAAGACTTGATGGCCGCTGGAATTATCGATCCAACTAAGGTAACTTACCCTAAGAGCTCATTCTTCGTCGCGTCGTAGTAGTAGTTCGAAAGAACTGTAGCTTCTGAAAAAATAGTTAGCAGAAATGTATCAGTTATTCGATATGACACAAAACTCGAGTATTGAGTGTCGAGTCGTACATATTTATGCATACTAGTGCGATATCTGAAGTCGGGTGTGTGATATCAGGTGGTTAGATGCTGCTTAGAGCATGCAGCTTCAGTGGCAAAGACATTCTTAATGTCAGATTGTGTGGTGGTGGAGATCAAGGAGCCTGAACCAGTTGCTGCAGGCAATCCCATGGACAATTCAGGCTATGGGTATTGATGGAATTAGTAGTAGTAGTTGAGAGGAAGAGAGTAATAATGAAGAGAGGTAGTGGAGAAATAGAAGCTTATGATGGTGAATGGCCAAACAAAGGCCATTTTTTCTTCTTTATTTTTGTAGATTCAACCACTTCTTTGTACTAGAGGAAGAGAGTTTAGAAGAAAATATCAAAGCATTCATAAGAACATCTTTCTTTTCCCTCTTTTCCATGTTTGAGTTTGAGTCCCATCCGATTCGCGTTGCATGTACGGGGTTCGATATCCTACATCTTCAAGTTTGTATAAAGTCGAAATCGCTAGTAATCATATCGTTCATTGCAACTCTCTATCTTTTGCTCCACACACTGGGTGATGGAGGGCGGGATTGCATTCTATTTATTGCCCGGCTCCATAGTAACAAAGTGGAAAGTGACCTGATTGTGTGGGAGATTGACGTGCGTTGTTTTCTCTCGATTTTTTTGTTTTTAGTTGAAAAACTTACTGTGTTCTCTTCCTCTCAACTTGCTTGGGCCAACACCAGTAGATAAAACAAGAGGATCGACTCGCTCGTATGGGAAGTTAACTCGATTTTCTTGTTTCTCGTTGAAGAACTTAATAGGCTCATTGTTCTTTTTGCCTATGTTCTCTTCCTCTCAACTCACCCAGTCTACCACCGATAGATAAAAACAAGAGGATTGAAATACATAGTAACTGTTCGGCCTAGAGGATCGAAAGTTACATTCTTATGAGTTGAATTTATATATATATATAAAAAATATATATATATATATATAATGGAGGGAATGGAACGGCTGGAAAAGTCAGGAACAGAAGAAAAGGTACACAGCTAACCAAAATAAACATCAGTTTCGATACCTGCGAAAAGTGCGTCCTTTTTTAATTTAATTTAAAAAAAAAACATTTTCCCTATTTTCTTTTTAAATTTTGTATATTCCTCATCTTCCTTAACCGTTTCCCTTCTTTTTCTCCTTTTATTTTGTTTTCATAACAATAGTTTTCATATTAAATAAAAATATTTAAAAAATATCATTTTTATTTTAATTTTGTTTTTCAATTTTTTAAAATTAAAATATAAAATGATTTTTTCAATATTTTAAATCTAAATAAAGGATGAGAAAACTGACTCATTTAATATTTTTAAAAGTCAGATAAATGTATAATTAATTTATTTGAAAATATAACATGGACAAAAAAAAAAAAATTAAAATAATATATTTCAAGATTCCAAGAAGCATTTGGAAGTTGGTGAATACAAAGTCAATTAAAAAATAAAAAATAAATAAAAAAATAAAAAGAGGAAAAAGTAAGCAGAGAGAGAGAGAGAGAGAGGGAGTGAGAAAAGGAGGAAGAATGAATGAAAAACGTAACACTCCAAATCCATGCATGTTTGTAAATAGCTAATCTTTTTGATTCAATTCATTTTCCCTTTTGATTTTGTTTTTAAAATTTGAAAGTAGTTCCGATTTCGATTTTTATTCGGTTTTGATATTTTCCCAATTCTCTCCACCCTTCCTGTAATCTCTCTCCCGTCTTCAACCTCTCTCCCCCTCTCTCTCCCTATTTCTAGTTCTTCCTCTTCTTCACGCCGCCTCTCCTTCTCACCTTACCATACCTACACCCATTTCCCACTCCTCTTCTGCCTTCTTCTTATTTGTTGTACCATAATATTCCCAATTCCCCGCATTCTCTCCTCATTCCCACTCTTCCCACTCATTCTCACTGTTTATTTGCTTGTATAATCTCCTTTTTCCACTCTCATTCTTCCTTTTCTCACGTGGGTTTCGCTTCCCTTTCCATAATCTCAACTGGGTTAGTCTCGATTCTCTCGTTTTCGTTTTCTTTTTCATTATTCCCACTTACAAATCTCTGTGATTCTTGATTTTGTTTCATAATCATCATGATATAATCTTCTTATACCTTTATGATCCATCTTTTTTTGTTATCCCCTTGATTCACAGTTTCTTTGGGGATTATACTTTTTGTGATGATTACGGTTTTTTTGGGGATTTTCTTGGATTTTGCCCTCGTTTGATCATGTATTCTCGAGCTGGATATCTAATAATGTGGTTGAGTTCGGTTTTAATGAGGTTGTTCTTTAGGTGTCGATCGATGATCCGGGGTTGATTTTCTGTTCTCTTTTTAAATATTTGTGAAGGACTTTATGATTCTTTGATTCGTTTGTGATTATTGATTAAAGGGTGTTGCCATATAGTTCTTGTTGGTTTGTTTTTGTAGAATGTAAGGACGTCATTTCAGTTTGATTCTGATGTGATTAAAGATAGTGAAAAGACATTGTTCTAACGATCTTTGTATCATTGTGTTGTTTCTTTTGTGAGTGAAGTGAGATATTTATTGGTGTCTTTGTTCTTAAGCCTTGCTACTGTTCTGGAATTGTAGGTCATTTAAAGAGCTCTCTCGTGTATAAACTAGAAAAATGGACAGTAAACTGACAACTGATCTTGAGAGACTTTATGGTGAGAATCCGATAGTTGCTCGTGAGAATGGACGTACTGAGGAATCAGTTCATCCGAGAATGACTTCGTTGGTTGCAGATTCCTGTAAGGGTTCGTCTTTGGAGAACGGAAAGGTCATGATGAATGAGCTTCAGCAATCAACTGGTCAATTTCGGACGGGGGAAAGTAACCGGGCGATCAGAGACCACCGGTCATTGACATCTGCAGTCGAGAAATTAAGTTTGGGTGTGGAGAGGTCGGGAAAAACTTGGTTGAAGAATGATCAATTTGAAAACTATATGAATAAGCAATCATTCATATCTGAAGCACCAATGGTAGCTGATCCTTCTTTGAGGTCTTCACATCATTTGAACAATGGCTATTATGATATTCATATGAAAGTTCATAGCCCTCAGATATCAATTTCACCAAGACCTGTTTCTGATGGCCTCAAGAATGGGGAAGCTTGTCACCTTCAGCCATTTGAAACTCCTTCCCCTGTTATGCCATCGACTCATGAAATGCCTGTGATTCCATTTCCTCTATCGTCTCATCTCGAGAAAATGTTGCCGAGTGGCCTATCTCCAATGCATTTTATGCACCCACAACAAATGAATCATGGCCAAATGGGTTCAAATTGTACGAAAGAAGAGCTTGTCAACTCCTGCAGGATGCAAGGGCAGCACCAGTACCTTCATGATCTTCATAATCAGCAACTGGAGTATTCAAATCAATTCGAGTCATTTGGTAACGCTACGTTTGGGAAGTTGCGGTTTCTGAGAAGTCCTAAGAAGAAATGTTGTTTTGAGTATCCAGTTTCCCACAATCTTGAGCAGTCTAAACATGATGGATTCTCCAATGGGACTGCAAATTACGCGGGTTCAGGTATATCAAATCATGTTTTTGCGACACCGTATGTAGATACATTAGACGGCCAGGATAAAAGTTTCAAGCAAAGTTCTCCTAGAAAGATCCCCATTATGACCCATGGACTGAATGTAGTTGATTGTATGAAAGTTCCATCTGTCGATGCTGAGAAACAAAAATATTTTATGCGCCAAAACAGATATCTTTGTCAAAGTTGTTATTTTAGGCAGTTTGGTTTTCCTTCAACCGATACAGATTGCGTCTGTCATGAGAACTTGAGGGTATCTGCTATGTTGTCTAGTTATGCAAAACATAAGACCGAGATACCGCCTCTACAATGTAACTCTCTCGATGAAGCCACGGGTAAAATTTATCTCATGGCTAAAGACCAACACGGTTGTCGCTTCTTGCAACGGATGTTCAGTGAGGGTACTAAGGAAGATATCGACATGATTTTCAATGAAATCATTCAACATGTTTCTGAGCTCATGATAGATCCTTTTGGAAACTATTTAATACAGAAGCTCCTTGGAGTTTGTGATGAGGATCAACGGCTACAAATTCTTTACCAGGTTAACCGACCCGGTGAACTCATTCGAATTTCGTGTAATATGCATGGGTATGCTCTATCTCTGATTGTCCCTTTACCTCCGTTCAGCCATCGTTTTCGTGTCTAAAATATTAACGTTTTCAAACTACAGGACTCGTGCTGTTCAGAAGCTTATTGAGACCCTCAAAACCCCAGAGCAGTTTTCCATGATTGTCTCCTTATTGAAGCCTGGAATAGTGATTCTCATGAAAAACATTAATGGTAACCATGTAGCACAGCATTGCTTGCAGTTTTTGGTGTCTGAATATATTGAGGTAAGGGGTCTCCTTTGGGGATTCGTTTTCACAAACATTTTTGTGATGAAATGAAATGCTGGCAATTAATTCTTTTGCAGTTCCTTTTCGATGCTGCGACGAAATGTTGTGCCGAGGTTGCCACTGATCGACATGGTTGTTGTGTGCTTCAAAAATGCCTTTCTTGTTCTGATCATAGACAACGAGATCGATTGTTAACCGCGGTTGTATGTAATGCTTTATTTCTTTCCCAAGACCAATACGGGTAATTCTACTTTTGATCTTTATATTGTTCGTGGACTCTGTTCTCTGTTGTTTTGCAGCGTTGTGATTTGGTTCTTTAACTAGTTTTTCAACTCGTTGACTATGCATGATTTGGTTTCTGAACTTTAATATGTAACGATTAATCTTTGGAATTCAAAACCGAGTGCTTGATTTTGCATTGGAACGATGCAGGAACTATGTTGTGCAATTTGCGTTCGACCTTGCGCGTAATCCTACTGCAATTCCTTGGGTGATATCTGGTATCTTGAAACGTTTAGAGGGCCATTTTGCGGACTTGTCGATTCAGAAATATAGCAGTAATGTTGTTGAAAAATGTGCTTCTATTGGAGAGGAATATCTGACGAAAATTATCGATGAGTTGATAAACGACGAACGATTCAGTCAAATTATGCTTAACCCATATGGAAACTACGCAGTTCAAGCAGTGCTGGCTCATTCTGGGATTTGCAAAGTGAGTATCAAACTTGAACTGTTTGATAAACAATGAACTGTTTGATATGCTGAATTACATGAATGTTTGTGTTTGTTAAACAGGGTTCTCTTCATGCTAATCTTGTGGCTGCAATCAGACTGCACGTCCCGTTGCTTAGGACGAACATGTACGGGAAGAAAGTGCTCGGAATGCTCGGAAAAGTGAACTGACCGACGCAATCGACTGCATTTCTTGTTGTTGTTGTTGGTCAAAAGGACATGGCTTGTCTCTCTCCTCAAGTGTTGCTGTTTTGTTCTATTGTTCTTTTTTTTGTCAGGAGCTTAGCTGCAAGTGTTCAACTACTCTTTCTCCTCAAGTCTTGTTATTTTGTTCTCTTGTTCTTTTGTTTGTTATAAGGAGCTTAGGCCATTAACCATGGCTGCAAGTGTGCAACTAGGTCTTTCCCCCTCCAGTCTCATTATTTTGTTCTTTTGTTTGTTAAGGAGCTTCCTCTCTATCCATGGTTCATCCCCGAACAATGTGAACGGATTTCCCCTTTTGTAGAGTCATTGTTGTATTGGAGACCGAGATGACGATGAATGCTAAGCTTAGGCTCTTTTTTAGTAGCATTGTATAGACTTGCAAACTCTTCACTGATACTTTCATCATCTTTGTTCTTCAAGTTTATATCTTTTTATTTTGGGGCCAAACAAACATTGGACCGTTCTACTAATCTTACAAAACAAACGTTGGACCGTTCTGTTCTCTCGATTTTCTCGCTGAAAAGCTCAACGGGCTCATTGTTGAACTAGAGCAGGGAACCCAAAGGGCTCATTGCTACACGATCTGAACTAGAGCAGGGAATCCAAAGAGCTCGTTGCCACACGACCCGTCAAGTAATCGACCAACCAATTCCAACGACTGCAGCCATAGCCACTTGCACCCCTCACCAAATCGTTCCATAAAAATGATTCTAAGCAAATTTTATGGAGTGTTGGTTGTAGCCATTGTTCCTGATGTTGGGGCTAAGCGACGTCGTTTTGTAGCTCTATGAGTATTGGGGCTAAAATTATTTTATTAAAAAAATAGTCATTTAATTAAAAAAAAAAACATCGAAAATATTAAAATCACTTTTTTCACCATAATCCATTATTTTTTAAAATAAATAAACAAATATATAACCCTCAAATTTAACAAATTCATTATTTAAAAACTAAATTATTTTTTTTATTTATTTAAAAACTCGAGATCAAATATTAAAAAGAAAACATATATAAATACTAACCAAATATTAAAAAAAAATATTATAAAATGATTGTTCATATAGAATGAGATAAAATATTGAAGAGAGAGAGAGAGAGAGAGAGAGAGAGAGAGAGAGAGAAAAAGATATTAAAAATTTGTTATGATCTTGATGAACAATCCAAAACAAACAAAAGAATGAAAAGAGTGGAAAACGTAACAATCTAAATCCATGCATGATACTGCTTTGATATTTTCCAATCTCTCTTTGTTTTTCCTATAATCTCTCCTCCTTTAATCCCTTCTCTTCTTCCTCACGCCGCCGCTATTCTTCTCCTTCTTCTTCTATTCCATTGCATCGTTTATATACATACTTTCCCTACTTTTGGCCTTCTTCGTCTCCTCTCTTTGCTGTTTCTCATCCGCTACTCGGTCAGTTTTCTTTCATCTCCTACGTTTTTCGCCCTTTTCTTCATTGTTTTAGAGCTGTTGAGGACTGATTTTTGTGATCAAGTTGTGTCTGTATGATCGATCATCTTTTCGGCGCTTTCTTTGATGTGGATTTTGCTTTTTTGTGCTTTTCGGGAATTTTATACGTCGATTTGTTTTTTGTGTGTTTGCATGTGTTTTTCCCCTTTCTTGCATTGATTGTTTTCTTCTTTTTTTTCTTTTTTTTCTTGTTAATATTCTGTAGGAGTTGGCTGATACTTAAGCGTTTTGTTCTTGATTCTATTTCATCAACGTTCTATTTTTACTGTTGTGTTGAAGGGTACAGTCGATTAGTGGGTGATCGCGTAAAATTTCTGGGCTAGGTGATCTTTTATTGGATTGTGATTGATGGTTCTTGTTTGAAATTTCGTCGTTCTTTGTCTGGGTTGTGAGATTTCAGTGATTTGGTTGTTTCTTTTTGCAATGTAGGCTGGAAATTTGATGGAATTATGAACTGATCATTGATACTATATGAGTGTGTTTTTTCTGCTTGGCAGGCTGAAGGAGTGTTCTTGTGTCGTTGTATCATTTATTCTTCAAGAGGGAGTGTTCTTGTTCTTTATAACAATGGAAGATATGGGTACTGAACTGGAAATTGAGGACCTTGCAAGGCTTATTGGTGATGAGATTCCAAATGTTGCATCTGGTAATGCACATGCTGAAGAAAAGGGGTTGTTTTCAATATCTGTGAGTCCCTATGAAGAGACTTCCATTAGAAACTTCCATGGCAATGGGAATTTGATGGATGACAATTTCTCTATGAGTACACTCCAGCAATCCTCCATGGATCAAATGCTAACTAGGAAAAATACTATGCCAGGAGATCAGTCCTTGGCACTTGCATTTGAAAAGTTGAACTTCGGTGATGAGGCGAAGGGGCGTACTTGGAAGTCATTGCAGGGTCATGCCATTAGGTTGGAGGATCATTACTCAGACAACTTGATCAAACAATTAGTCAATATGGATGCATCGACGTTAGGTGCTTTGGATTCTTCAAATCACTTGATTAATGGTGTTCATGATCCTCATATGATAAGACTTGGCCACCAAAACTCTCCTTCTAGACATATACCTGATCAGTACAAAAAGTGGCAGGTTGGTCAGCTTCAGCCATTGGAGACTTCCTCCCCTGCTATGCCATTGACTTACGAGGCGGCAAATGTGTCTGCTCAGAATTTTCAGTTCCCTATCACATCTCAAAGGCAGCAAATAATCCATAATGGGCAGTCTCATGTTCAGTACATACATCCGCAACAGATAAATCGTCAGCAAATGGGTTGGAATTATACCGAAGAGGAGCAGTTGTACAGGATGCATGAGCAGTATCCATACCCGCAGCATCTTTATATTCAGCAACGTTGGCTTCCAAATCAATCACATGAGAATCATTCAAGTAGGATTTCATGTCAGAGTGGTAAGCAGAAATATTATGAGGTTCCAATTGCTCGCCATCTCGAACAGTTGAATCGTGAACCATCTTGGGAGGCATGTGCATTTCATAGTGTTTCAAAGCAGTTAAATCCTGCATTTTCAACGCGCTATATGGACACAATTCAAGGTATGGAGAAAGTTTCCTTTCCTAAAAAGATCCTTGCTAGAAATACTCGACTGAACGCAGTTGATGCTATGAGGTTTATGTCTATCGGTGCTGATAAATCAGCCAATCATGTTGACCGAAGTAGAATTGTCCGCTCAAATAGCTGTGTTCGGCACAACAATTTGGCTCCAGCTACTGAACGCATTTTTCGCAATGAACTAAGCTCATCTGCTTTGTACTTGGAATCTGCAAATCTCAAGTTAGTGCCTGAAAGATTTAACTCTGTTGATGAAGTCAGGGGTAAAATATTTCTAATGGCAAAAGACCAACATGGCTGCCGTTTCTTGCAACGGAAATTTATGGAGGGTACT
Source organism: Cucurbita ficifolia (assembly GCA_033971965.1). Lineage (NCBI taxonomy): Eukaryota > Viridiplantae > Streptophyta > Magnoliopsida > Cucurbitales > Cucurbitaceae > Cucurbita > Cucurbita ficifolia. Next base: position 3,835,659 of record CM066972.1, read on the forward strand.
GATGAAGATATTGAGAAGATTTTCAATGAAATCATTGATCATGTGGTTGACCTTATGGTAGATCCTTTTGGAAACTATCTAGTACAGAAGCTGCTTGAAGTTTGCAATGAAGATCAGCGGATGAAATTTCTACGTAGAATTACACAGAACCATGGTGAAATTATTCTAGTCTCATGTGACATGCATGGGTATGCTCTTTTCCTGTCATTTTCCATGCCTCACAGATCAAACACAAGAATTTCTGGACTTCATTGCATTTCTTTGTAATGGTTTTAAATTTTCTTCCAAATTCCTTTTTTCTCAATCACAGGACTCGCGCTGTTCAGAAGGTTATTGAGACTCTTAAAACCCAAGAGCAAGTTTTCATGATTGTCTCGTCTTTGAAGTCTGGTATGGTGACTCTGATGAAAAACGTAAACGGAAACCATGTGGCACAACATTGCCTTGATTATTTAATGCCTAGCAGTGAGGTCAGGATTATATTTTCTAGCTCTGTTTCTTTGAATTTGTTCGTTTCAAGTGAGAAGGTGCTTGCCTTTTTTTATTTGATCTCTTTCCCTTTTAGTCCATTTTTCTGGGGAGTTTTGCTATTTTTCATTCAAATTGTTCCTTTGGTTATGCCCCCATTCAAGTGATAGCAAGTCTCCAAAAGTATTTGATAGGCCTTTTACATAGTTTACCTATGAGAGGAGAATGTATAAAACCATAGTTTACATAGTTTACCTATGAAAGGTAGAATGACAAGAAGCAAGAAATTTTGAAGAAGTCCGTATATGAGGAAAGGATTTAATTGAAAATCTAAGTGCACAGGTCCCAGCTTTTTACTTCCTTTCAAATTTTTTGTTTCTCCCAAATTTTTCTTAGTCTTTTCCCAGTAACAATTAATATATCCACATCTTTAAATGTGCTGAGAAAGTTGTCATGTATATGGTTTTATAGAATCAGGTGAGTGGAACATTGAAGAAAGCGAGGTTAAGAGGTTATGATAAGTTGAACACTGGAGCTTTCAATGATGCTTGAATGACTACTTTAGACTTTTGTTTTTGCATCTGTGTTACTAAATCTGCTGGAAAATTACTCTCATTTTGTAACATAAATTCGGTGAAACAAATAATTAATTCTGGGGTTATCACTTTCGCTGCAGGTACTGTTTGATGCTGTAAGAAATAGTTGTGTTGATCTTGCGACTGATCGTCATGGTTGTTGTGTGCTTCAAAAATACCTCACTTGTTCCAATAGCATACTCCGAGATAATTTAATCAGTGAGATTGCTCACAATGCGTTGGTTATTTCCCAAGATCAATATGGGTAATTAACTCTTTCTTTTTTTCTTTTTTCCTCTAACCTTTTTTTAAAAAAAATTAGAAGTACAATGTTTGATTATTTCACACCCTATCTATATTATAACCAACCTCTTTTTCACACCCTATCTATATTATAACCAACCTCTTTTCGTATAGCTTAGTTGATGCAAATGACAACTATTGAGAAGTGGACATGCACCTGGAAAAAATCCTTAGGCAAATATTTTGGCAAACGCCTATAGAAAGGAAAAAAATTGGGTTTAAGAAAGAGCTATATGGATATCTTTGTTTCTTTAATTTTTATTCCAAAACCCTTTTCTTCATTTGATCCAAAATGATTCTGAATTTTAAGAACTATTTTCTTTACGTAGCCACGGGATCATGTTGGACCGTTTTAGAATTTCTAAATTTCTAAATTTAATCGGTCTCTTTTCTAATGTCTTTTCTCATTTGTATTTGACTACTTCGAGAGCATTTTGTTTTCTTTCTTTGCTTTCATATAACTGAATTATTTATGTGGGATAAACTGCTTTGTGGATGTTTGGATAATTTCAACTTGTTACCAATCCTGTGGGTCATAGTCCTTCTTATGCCTTGCCCATGGCTGCATGGCGATACCAACCTTTTTATTCATTTTTCATTATGTCTTCTTTTGTATGTTCATTTTATTCCTTGTACTTTTGTAAGTGTATGACTTTTAACATGCAAGTCTACCATAGGCAATTTGCCTCATAATATACTATAGGGGGATACGGGCAAATTATCAAATTTTCCTATCTAGGCTATATGTTAGCAATGCTTTTGTGGTTCCTTATTGCTTGCTAGTGCATAAAATTGGCTTTCTCAAAATGCTTTCCAAAACGTTCTCTAAAAACATTTTCTAACCCTGTTCTTTTAAAGCCGTTTGAGTTGGTTAACTTATTCAAGTTCTTGAGTAAGTGCTGCACAATCACTTTATAAGTCTCGAAGAAGTGCCGAAGAAGTGCGATTGTGACATTGTGAACCCCAAAACATATACAAAATTGCGTGATTTTTCTGACAATGGCTGCATTCTGGAGATGTATATATTCAACTCCAATTCCAATATGAATATTGGAGTTGACTTGGGACCATGGATTAGAACTGACAAGTTATATTTCACTAAATTATAATCTATGCAGGAACTATGTTGTGCAATTCATCCTAAGGCTTAAGCGTCGATGGTATACGGAAGCTATAGTCAAACAGTTAGAGGGTAGTTTTGGTGACTTGGCCATGCAGAAGTATAGTAGTAATGTTGTTGAAAAATGCCTTGAATCTGCAAGGGAATGCGGAGATATCTCTAAAATTGTTCTCGAATTGATCAACGATCCGCGATTTGATAAAATCATGCAGGACCCATATGGCAATTATGCAATTCAAACTGCATTGGGTAGTACAAAGGTTAGCAGGGCCAAGATTCCCCTTCTCTTTTTGGTATCTGTGTTTATATGCATGAGGAATGTGTGAAAGTCTAGGATGTTAATTTTTTGTGTAGGCTGCTGCATGATTGCTAGGGAAAGTAGTACCGCTTTTAACACCTTCGACACCTTCTGTTGTCGAATGGTGCCTGCAACTTTTTGAAACTTATATCCATGATTGCTAGGGAACGTAGTACCGCTTTTAACACCTCCGACAGCTTCTGTTGTCGAATGGTGCCTGTAACTTTTTCAAATTTATATCTTGAAAAGTTAAAACAAAAGTCAGACATCATGAAAAACACTATACATCCCATGTTGCAATGTCATACCAACTAGAATATTGAGAATTTTGCTGATCAGGTTACAGAAAAACCCTCCAAATATAACTGAGTTTCTTTCCGACCAAAAATGTACGCCACGTGGCTGTTGTAGTCATGACATAATTATGATCTCAGTCTTGTTCTTTTAGCATAGTCTTTTTTTGCAGTTAGTTTTGGACGCCTCCTTTTCTACTCAAAGGTCATAACACTTCGGTGCTATGGAAATTTGAATGTAAAATGTCGATATTATGGCGTCTGAATGTTCTTTCACTTATCTATTTCAAATAGCATACTCAAAGATCAATGTTTTTCCGATGCAGGGTACTCTTCATACTAAACTCGTGGAAGCGATAAAGCTGCATGCGCCTGTACTTAGGACAAGTCCATACGGAAAGAAAGTCCTTGTAGTACTTGGAAAATCAAACTAACTGGTTACAAACAAACGAGAGCGCTTCATCTAGTCTTTTTTTCAACTTGGTAAGAAAGCATGACTAATATTTGTTTTCCTTCAGTACTTTTTTGTAAAGAGTTTAGGCAGAGGTCTATCTGGAAAGAAAAACTTATCAAAGGTGAAGATGTATCAAAATCTTCACTCCTAATTTTCGTTTTGGGTAAAGGTTTAGGATGCGTAAACGATGGTCAGTTTGCTGGCTGTCTAGCTGACTAGCTGTCTAGCTGGCCATGTTGTTTTTGTCGTTTGTTTATTTATTTATTTATTTATTCCGTTTATTCGACATAGTAAATAAAGAGGTGAGGGTATAGAGAAGGGTCATGGAGTGTTGTACATTTGTTGGGATTCTCTTTCTGAAGCTCAATGCTTGTAGAAGATGAAGAAGGGTAAATTGTGATAAAAGAAGAGGCTTTTTTTGGCTGAGAAACTGAGGTAGCTTTGTACAATGCTGCTGCTGCTGCTGTTGTTGCTGTTGCTATCTTTTTTGGTTGGGCTGTGTAATTATCACTCCTGTGAATTATAGCAATTTGAACTCTGTTTATTGTTCTGCCTTTTTCTTGTCTGAATTTGCAATGTTTATGATGCTTCTTTACGCACTCTCTACCCCTTCCTTTTCCCGTTCTATCTAGGAATGGTTTGTTTTCGAGGCCAATACAAGTTTAGTTCAATTGGTTAAGTAGAACGGATTGTTTTCTAGGCCAACACGAGGTTAGCTCAACTAGTCAGGTAAAACGGGTTGTTTTCTAGGCCAATACGAGTTTAGTTCAACTAGTTAAGTAGAACGGGTTGTTTTCTAGGCTAACATGAGTTTAGCTTAGCTCAACTGGTCAAGTAAAACGGGTTGTTTTCTAGGCCAATACGAGTTTAGTTCAACTGGTTAAGTAGAACGGGTTGTTTTCTAGGCCAACACGAGTTTAGCTCAACTGGTAAGGTAAAACTGGTTGTTTTTTGGGCCAATACGAGTTTAGTTCAACTAGTTAAGTAGAACGGGGTGTTTTCTAGGCCAACATGAGTTTAGCTCAACTGGTCAAGTAGAACGGTTTGTTTTCTAGGCCAATACGAGTTTAGTTCAACTAATTAAGTAGAACGGGTTGTTTTCTAGGCCAACATGAGTTTAGCTCAACTAGTCAGGTAAAATGGGTTGTTTTCTAGGCCAATATGAGTTTAGTTCAACTAGGTTAAGTAGAACGAAGTGTTTTTAAGGCCAACATGAGTTCAGTTCAACTAGTTAAGTAGAACGAAGTGTTTTCTAGGCCAACGTGAGTTTAGTTCAACTAGTTAAGTAGAAAGGGTTGTTTTCTAGGCCAACACGAGTTTAGCTCAATTGGTCAAGTGGAACGGGTTGTTTTCTAGGCCAACATGAACTTAGCTCAACTAGTTAAGACATAGATCACGGACCAAAATCTCTTTATTTTTATACGTTAAATTAAGAAGATAAATTCAGAAGATAGAAAGCTTGTTTTATAGGATGGGGACTTGTTTTGGATTTTGATTTTCTAATTAAAATTGTTTTTAGGTTTTTATTTTATACCAGTATACATATATAATTTCAAAAACAATATTACTTTAATTAGTTTTCATAGGTCGATATTGTTTGAAAAATTATTTAGTTTTTGATAATTAAGTCTATTGGCTGGTACAAGAAATTCAATTTCGTTTTTTCTCTTTTTGTTCTTAAATAATTTGGAAGTTAGAGTAAATTAAAAATCAACCAAACTTATTGAGAAAAAAATGAAAGAAAAAATACAAGGGTACCCAAAAACCGAGTCCAAAATGAAAGAGTCAAACTGATTCCGTGTAATGAGAGTAATTACTAGAAAGGTTCGTTGGAAGAAGATCGAATATTGCATTCTATTGCATTCTTAGTTTATATTGATACAAATTTTTTGAAGTTAAATGTTATTTCTTAGATCCATGTGCATTTTTTTCTTCTTTTTTTTTATGGTTTATTCATAAAATCTACAAAGTACACTATAATGTTCGGTGACTCAATCATCAGAACTTTAAAGTTAAAAGTGTCAAACCTTCTATGAATTTTTCTAGGGCATGAGGGGACAAATCCAAATCTGAACATGAGACATTGCATTGTAAGACTTGAAAGTCTAGTATGAGAGTTGAAAGGCAAGAACGAGAACGGCCAAGGTTCATCTCAAATACAGTAACAATAGAATATGATTTTCTTAACAAACTTTGAAAAGAAATTTATGCATTAATATTGCAGAAACTATGAGAAGAGTGTAAAAAGGAGGCGAGTACATATTAGGAGACAATCGTTGTTGGAGATGGCCTAGTTGCATAGTGGACACCAACAATGAACGGAAATTATGTGAGGGCATTTTAGTCATTTTTATGTATCATGGAAATTTAAGAGGAATTTAAATTAACACTCGAAAAACCACCGTGTGTAAAATATTCGAAATTCAACCCAAATATCACTACTAATTTTCTCTTTTTTTCCAAATTGAACTCGACCAAAAAAAAAAAATTATTCCAAATTGATCATTTTGACCAGAAATTTCCAACTAAATTCCATTTATTGAGTAATTTGAAGGTAAGACAAAAGAATTAGAAAAGAAAAATATTTTTTTAGAGAAAATTAAATAATAAAAGGTCAAGCAATAAACACAGAAGATATCATCATGATTTCTTGTCAGAATAAACAAATAACATTGCCTTAACACAACATCATAAATTTCCACAAATTAGCAATTCTTTAATAAAAAAATAAAAAATATTGTAATTTTTTATAATTATTTTTGTTTTCTTAATTAGACTTTGGTATTTTAATCAACAAAAAATAAATTTTTTTTTATCACCCTTTCTTTTACATAGAAATTATCCCATCTTTTAAAATAAGGAAATGAAGGATGTGATAATATTAATTAAGCCACCAAATTTGACTAAGTTGTTTTTGTTTTTAATTACTTAATTAATTAAAATTTGGAAAAATATATTTTTGTATAAAAATAAAATTTTAAGTGATTTATCAAAAATTTTGAAAATATGCATATTTCTATAAATAATATACCATATAAAAAAAAATGCTTAAACTAGATCTCTCAAACAAGTCCTAAACGTCTGTATAAAACGGAATTATGTAATCCATAATATCAACAAATTCAAATTCGAGTCAACTTAAATATAGCTCAACTAGTTAAGACACATATCTTTAACTAAGAAATTAGATTCGAATCCAATAGACACGGGTCACGAGGCTCATGATGGGCCAAATGCCCCCATTATAGAGAGCTCCATCCACTAATAATCAGCTGAAAATACTCTCCTTTTTCCACCCAACATTGTTATTTTGCAACATTTTCCCCCAATCACTGGTCGTTGACTTCTGACCATTGACTTTGAATGTTGGTAAAAAAAGCACTTATGAAGCTACCACTCATCAACTGTAGTTCCCTCCTCTCTGTATATATATAGATATGAACATATATCAGAAGTTCAAATGTTCCACAGGAGTTCATCTTCTCTTCTCTCTCTCACTTGAGGCTTGCTTCTGCTGCATCAATGGCAGATCTCCGTCTCCTACCTGTTCATACCCGACTCGTAATTGATATCTTCTTCTTCTTCTTCTTCTTCCTCCCTCGGATTTTATCGTGTCCCGATCAACAAAAGCAAGCTCTCCTCCTCTTCAAAGCCTCCCTTCTCTCTACTACAAATTCTCCCAACACCTCCATCCCTCTATTCTCTTCTTTGGATTCATGGAACTCGACTTCGGATTGCTGCCAATGGGACAGAGTTGTGTGCTCTTCTCCGGATTCTCGCCCAAGGACGGTTCAAGGTCTCAATCTTTACTCTCTTGCTTTGAGGATTACTGATGATCCATTACCACTTGATGCTAAAGCATTGGTGCCACTTTTCACCATTAGAAGCTTGATGTTACTTGATCTTTCTTCCAACTTCTTTGAGGGGCAAATCTCAGGAGCTGGGTTTAGTAATCTAAGTAAGATGGTTTCTCTTAATCTGATGCAGAACAAATTCAGTGGCTCGATTCCTCCACAGCTCTATCGTTTACGATACCTTCAATTGCTCGACATGAGCAGCAATTTGCTCGGTGGAGCTCTGACTGCAGATGTGAAGCTTCTTGGAAACTTGAGAGTTTTGAAGTTGGATAGCAATTCTTTAACAGGGAAGCTTCCCGAGGAGATTGGCGAGCTGAAAATGCTGCAGAAATTGTCGATTCGTAGCAACAAATTCGTCGGCGAAATCCCGGCATCAATAGTCAATCTAAAATCTTTGGAGGTACTAGACATGAGGGACAATCAGTTCACAATGGGGATACCTTCAGATATTTGGACTCTGTCCAACTTGACTTATTTAGCTTTAAGCAATAACAAACTGAATGGAACTATTCCAACATCAATACAGAAAATGGAAAGCTTGAAAACGCTGGAACTGCAAAACAACTTACTTGGCCAGTATATTCCGACGTGGTTGTTCAATATGAAAGGGCTTGTAGATCTGTTGATTGGAGGCAATTTGATGACTTGGAATAGCAGCGTTAGAAGTTTAGAACCGAAGTGCATGCTTTCTCGACTGTCGTTGAAGTCGTGTGGGCTTGTAGGAGAGGTCCCTATATGGATTTCTTTGCAGAAGGGTCTGAATTTCCTGGACTTGAGTGAAAACAAACTAGAAGGAAGTTTTCCTTTATGGCTTGCTGAAATGGATGTTGGTTCCATTGTTCTCTCAGACAACAAGCTTTCGGGTTCTCTTCCTCCTCGTCTCTTCGAGTCACTGAGTCTGTCTGTGCTCGCCCTGTCTAGGAACAACTTTTCTGGAGAACTGCCTGAAAACATGGGTGATGCCAATGCTATTATGCTGCTAATGTTGTCTGGAAACAATTTTTCGGGTCGAATTCCGAAATCGATCACGAAGATTCATCGCCTACTGCTGTTGGACTTGTCAGCAAACAGACTATCAGGGGATACATTCCCAGTTTTTGATCCAGGTGCATTTCTTTCTTACATAGATTACTCTTCAAATGATTTCTCAGGCGAAATTCCGACAACATTCCCTCAACAAACTAGGATTCTTTCATTAAGCAATAACAGATTTTCTGGAAGCTTCCCCAAGAATTTAACGAACTTTACATTCCTCAAACACCTTGATCTTCATAACAACAATATCTCTGGTGAACTGCCCGACTTTCTTTACGAAAATCCCACGCTTCAAGTTCTGAGCTTGAGAAACAACTCCCTCACGGGTTCGATCCCCAAAGGAATCTCCAAGCTTAGTAGCCTACATATCCTTGATCTCTCCAGTAACAATTTGGTTGGAGAAATTTCACCTGAGGTAGGGGAACTAAAGGGAATGGTAGAGACACCGAGCACAGCCTCGTCTCTCTCTGAAAACTTCTTCAACATCTTTATTGAGTTCAATGACTTGATAGTGAATTGGAAGAAGTCAACTTTAGGTCTTGCAACTCGTCCCAGCCTCGATATCTATGCACTGTTAGACTTGTCAGGGAACCATTTTAGTGGAGAGATTCCAGCATCAATTGGTAATCTGAAGGGCATAAAGCTTCTCAACCTGGCATACAACAACCTATCTGGCCATATACCATCAAGTTTTGGGAACTTAGAAAATGTGGAGACCTTGGACTTGTCTCACAACAAGCTCTCGGGTTCAATCCCAGAATCACTAATCAAGCTGCAACAGTTGACGGTTCTTGACGTGAGTAACAACGAGCTTAGTGGCAAGATTCCAGTTGGGGGTCAGATGGACACCATGAACACTCCAAGCTATTATGCCAACAACAGTGGGCTATGTGGAATTCAAATCCAACAGCCATGTCCAGAAGACGAGCAACCGACAAAACAAGCTGAGGAGGAAGAAAAGCAAGAAATGTTTTCCTGGATAGGTGCAGGAATCGGGTTCCCAGCTGGCTTTGTGTTTGCAGTGCTAATCGTTTACATCTCTGGGTACTTTAGTCCACAAACACCACGTAGACGCATCATTCGAAGGTCTACAAGGCGAAGGCAATGAGTTTCAATGATCCCATATGTAGGGATCTGCTCTGGTTCAAATAGTCTGCACTTTAGAAACATTAAAATGCAGCAAAACAATATAAACAAAATGCAGATCTCAGGCAGTATGCATCAATAATTTAGACAATCATAGAAGCTTAGAGTATAAGTAGTGGTCTCATGAGATAACATTCAGCATATAATTTACAAAGCAGTGAATTCTTTTGCCAATCAAGTGAAAAGTGAAATTTGTTCATGTTGAAGAATTAACAACATTTTCATAAAATAAATAAATTAGGTACATTATTGGTAAATAAAGCTCCATTTTGCGTTTCATTCTCACAACATATTCTAATCTGAGAAATGAAAACAAAGAAGCACCAAAGATCTTTCAGGATGAATATGATTGTAACCGACATTAAGCGGGCTTCGTTAGCTACTTCCTCTTCGTTTTTAAATTTAAAAGTCTAAGCTACTGAGAAATTTCATAAAATAGTACAGATGCAGCTTCCGCTATCCTCGTCTTCATAATCCGAATCTTCATCTTCACTGTTGCATAAGAAAAACATGTACAAGCACACGCGTACACGATCAGTAGTCAGTATGCATAATTCATTGACAAGAAAACAGCAGCAATCGTGAGGAAAACTCAATAAGCAGAAAACAGCAGCCATCATGAAGAAAACTCAAATTTGGGCATTCCAATCCCATCTGTTAGTTTATCAACTCTTCCTATGATTTAGGAATAGGGACATGAAGCATCGTCTCAAATATCTCCAATATTCGATCGAGTTTCATTATGTTGTGTTAATATGAACAGATTATATTGTATAACTTGATATTTAAGCAACTTGAGAATTCCATACTAATACAAGATCTAATCAAATAATAAATCAATGAAAGAAACAGCATTTCAATTATTTTGATGACATTAAATCTTCTCAAACGCGATTCATGAGATGTAAAGATTCCAAAATCAAATAATTAAATAGAAGGAAGACCCTGAATTTCAATTATTTGGATGATATTCGATCGCCTCGATCATGATTTGCGAGATGTTAAAAACAGAGATCACAGCCTCTCCACTCCTTCCAGGCTCAAATGAGAAGAGAAAAGAGATTAAAAAATGGTAAGAGATATTACCTAGGTTCAAATTCCCTGATCTGAACAAGTTCTTTGCCTGAAAAATCCATCCATTGTACAGTTTTTACATGCTTCTCCTTCGAAACACCTGACCGCGAATTCGGCTTCCTCAAACTGCTCTTGTTTCCACACTCACTCTCCGGCCCTTTGTCGTCGCTGCACTCTTGCTTAGGTTCAAGGGTCCCAACGCTGGAACCAGAAGTTCCAATGACTGACTCATCTTGTGAAGGCAAATGTGGTGAGTTTTGCAAATCTAATGATGATCCAGTGGAATGTATATGAGGGGAAGGTTGGCAAAGGCAAAGGGATGAAGGACAGTGAATCTTACACATCCAAAACCTCATTAATATCAATTTAAACAACCAAAATCGACTACTTAACTACTCAATCACTTATAAACTTAGCCCATTTCACCAACAACCAGCAGAAACATGAATCTCAATGAAATCACCAGCCACACTAATAATCCATAGCTCTAAAACTCGAAATGAAGAAATCCCAGTCCAAAACGCGAACAAATGTTACAGAATCAAACTCCCCTGCCGCAAGGGAGGAATCACCGACGAGAGATGGCTTCAAAGAAAATCTTGCGAAATAAGGATCAAGGAAAGATCAATCGGAGAAGGCAAGTAAACAGAAAATTGAACAGAAAATTCCTTCGATGAGAGGGGAAAACGAAATGGGAATCGTCCCACGCAACCTTTAAAGTTGGGCGGAAGGCTGTTGTTCCATAATTGATCTTGTTTTGATTCCCATGAAAGATACCTTTATGATTATGGAATGCTAATGCAGAGAAAATCAAAAACGTGCGGCATAATCAAAAGTGCGGCCATACCCTATTTCTCTTGATCGGAATTTCATCCACCATTGCCCGAATTGAAGAACAGGGCGGGGCGAGGAAAGAAAGTGAAAGTGACTGGATTGGGAGCTGAGATTTTGAAGTAGCAGAAAAATGGGAAGCGGATTTGGATTGGAATTGTAGCCAACTGAGATCGAACGCACAATTGGGAATTGACAGTCGTTATCAACTGTCCGAATTATTCTTCAATTTATCTAACTTTATTTTTGGATTGGATATTATTCTTTGTGTTCGACTTTCGTGATATGGCATCTATTTGGATTATTTCATAAGTTTTAATTTCATTGAAACCTAAAAAATTAAATTAATAAAAATGTTTTTTAAAAATAGCTTTCCAAAAAATATATTTTAACTCCCAAATTTTCATTAATATCCTTATTTTTTAAAAAATTTAAAAAATTGTCTTAATTAAAAAAATTTGTATACTTAGTTCTAAAAGTCAGCATTAATATTTTTAAAGTTTTAAAAAATAAAAATTTTAATTTTTCTTACCGTTATTAATATATAGATAAAAATCGTCTATTTATGGGTTAACAAAATTCTTTTTTAGTTTTTATGGTTGAAAAAACAATATAAACAAAAGACTCGTTTTTAGACTGATTAACGGTTTGTATGGTTCAATTGCGCAAGTGATTATTAAGGATTCATTGAAGTCGATATCAGGACGTCTCCCGATGGAACTGACCATAATTAGCTAAGTTAATAATCATTTCTCGATAAAAAGTGATCCATAATCCATTATTATCAATTAAAACAAAACAACCAATTAAAAACAATTGAAATTACAAAATTGCCCCCATATTTGAAGTTTCTCCTCTGGTCCTATTCTCTTTTATGGTAACTTAATATTTGTAGGTTGGCCTTATACTAAAATGACTTTAAAAAAATGTAACAGCGATTGCTTTTAATTATGCTCCTATTTAAGCTTTTAATTAAACTACACAAGAAATTAAAAATAAAAATAAAAAAATGGCCATTATATATATATATATATATCCTGTTTTTGTCATTTTATTTCAATTGGGCCAGCCCATTTCATTTATTTGGGCTGATTTCTGCAACCCATACAAGCCCATCTACCAGCCAATATTTGTTCGGCCCATTTATTTAATGTATCTTCCACCCAATTTCCATGGAACTCCACATTTTACAATATTTTGTTATTTTCCCAAAAAATTAAGAATTGAAACATCACTTATTTGTGAGTAAATACATCGACATCTAATTAAAAATATATAATTATAATTTATAAAAGACTAATATTTTATCAATAAAATTATTTTCTCAAATATAAATTTTCAGCTCGGTTATAATACACTATTACTAGAGTTGTTATTTTAATATATTAATTAAGAATATATATATATAAAGCTGGGAAGTTCGAGTTTTATTTTATCTGAAGCACGAGTTACAAATTTAACCCTAAAATTAAGATTTTAATGTATTTCAAATTAAAATAATTTCTTTAAATTTTCAGTTACTTTGCTGTGACGCACTTAGCGTGACCTGCGGGTGACCCGCCAAGAACCAAGGGTAATAGAAATTGTAACGGCTACATGCTTTTCCATGTTCGATGACTTTTCTGTTCTCTTTTTTTTTCTTCGGGAAATGGGAATTTTCGTCCTCCATTCAGGAAATTACTAATTTACCCCTACTGTTTCCCGCCATGCCTTAGTTTGTCTGTTACCATTGGGATAATGTTTCTTAATTAATATAGTTATTATTTTTTTAAGTGAATATTTAGAAATGCGTTTTTGGAATATTCTATTTATTCTCCCACTAAATTGGTAGCGTTCTTTTAAACTAATTACAAATTTATTAAAAAAATTATAATTTTTTTTTATTGAATGCGAACACATATTTACGTAATAGAATTAATTTAAATTTATTGTTAATTTTAAAATATATATTTATTATCCAACCATTCTAAAAAAAATTAACTACTTAAATAAATAAATAGATATTTTACGGACTAAAATTTACTTTTATTAAAAATAAAATTTTAAATAAATGACACAAATAATCTGAAATCAAGCCAAAAAAAAAAAAAGTTGGTTGAGTTGAAATTTTACCATTAAAATAATTATATTTGACTTAAAAAATGTATTTAAATCAATTCACAAACAACATAAATTATAATTAATTTCGCTTTGGCCTTTAAATTTTCAAATTTATTATACAAATTTACATTTTTTTTATTTTTAGTTTAACAAATATAGGGCAGGAATGGATCTATCAATTTGTATATTTTAAACCATATTATATACAAAATATTAAATGAAATAAACTATATAATATAAAAATTAAGACTTTAGTTTAACATTGGGGCCCACTTTATGCATTGAGATTGGAGGACCGTGGGAAATCAGAGGGTGAATGATGACTTGCACTAAGACATGACATAATTATTGGCCTTTTAATTTTTTTTGGATCGTGGGATTAAATAATTATATATATATATATATATATATAATTTAATTATATTATGGAAATTTTGAATTATGCTTCCATATTTAGTATTCTTTGCTTGACAATTGAAAAAAAAAAGACATAATAGGATAAATAAAAATTATAATATAAAGTTTAGAGTACGTAGCTCACGAAATTAATATTAACGACGAGTTAAATAATAATATAACATAAAATTTACAGACGTAAATATTTTATGTTAGCATTCTTTAATAATCATTTTGGTTAAAAAAATAAATACTACATTATGAATATATCAAATATGGTCCAAAATTCGAATTAAGATTTAGTACTTTCTCAATTTACTTGCAATACGGTTACATTATTTACTCCGGTTTGTCTTTTTAGCATGTTTATTTTCAAAAATTTACCCAATATAAAATTGTTCGGCCCCGACATTCTCCTATATCCCATGTGGCATGAATACGTTATTTACTTATCGCCCATCATTTATGTGTCACAATGAACATAATTAGTCGCACAGTTGAAATTATTTTTTGTCAGGTGTTGGAATGACCGAGTATGGTAAAAAAAAAAAAAAAAATTACTAATTTTTTGAATTTTTTATTTGTCTTGCGGAACTATAATTTTATCCATTGAATGCTTACTGGGTGAACAAATTTTTTAATTAACAAAAATCAAAACCTATTCAACACATCAGTGATAATCCAACACCCTTGAATATATATATATATGTATATATATATATATATATATATATATATGATTAAATATTTTTATATATCTAATTTTATGTTTAAAAATTAACATCACCCAAAAGGGAAACTAAGTCGGAAGAGAAAGGCAACAAGTCAATTCTCAGTTCAAAGAGGCAAATCTTTCTCCATTTGAAGAGAAAAATTGAAGGAAACAAAGAAGAAGAAAGAAAAAAGGGTAATTTTTTCCTCTGTTTCTCTTTTTATTTGGCGGATTAAATAATGAAAAAGTGGAAGGCAATGGCTAAAATTTAATGGGTGTCAGGAGAAAAGATGTGTTAGTAGAAAAAGTAGCCATCTCTTGATTATGTAACGTAATGTAAAATATCCAAAAATCATTCATCTTCCTCTCCCAAATTTGACCATGCAAATCCATTGGTCCTAAATCATCAGTTCCCCATTACGAAATTTGAAAAGAAAATGATTTGTACAGCACAATCCGAATCGGAGGGAAAATGACAAGAAAGTGGGGCAGTTTTGTGAGAGAGAAATTCATTGCTTTTTAGAGAGTTGTGCGCGTGTGGGTTTTTACACCTTTTCTTCTTTCTTGGTGCCCGTCCGCCATTGTTGTTCTTGAGCGAGCTTCTTCTTCTTCTTCTTCTTCTGGGTTTGTCTCCATTGGCGGCGTGGTAGAGGGTTTAGGGTTTAAGAGGGTTTTTGGAGATGGGTTCTGCTAGGTTTAGCAGATGCAGGATCATGGAAGCTCTGGTCGCCATTTTTTGTGTTTTGGGGTTGGTTTCTCTGTGCTGTGCGGCGAGGATGGAATCTGCTTCCCGCCAGAAGCTTGAGGTCCGAAAACACCTCCGGCGCTTGAACAAGTCGGCTGTCAAAACCATCGAGGTTTGTAATCTGTATTCATTTTGGGTTTGGTTTTAGTGGATCTTGCTCTGTTTTGTTTCTTAAATGTGAGAAAGTGGTGTGGAAATGGTTGGTTTCCTCTGTTTTCTCAGGAACCCAACAAGGATGAACATGTTCCATTTTCTTCCCTGTTCTACTCAAATGGTGTTTCTGTTTGGTTTCCGGGAAAATGTTTGGATTCCTTTGTTTTCTCGGGAACCAAACAAGGATGAACATATTCCACTTCTTTCCCATTTTTACTCAAATGGGGTTTGCTTGTAGTGGCGGTCTGTTTCGTTTCCGGGAAAATGTTTGGATTCCTCTGTTTTCTCGGTAACCAAACAAGGATGAACATATTCCACTATCTTCCCTTTTCTACTCGAATGGGGTTTCTATTTTTTCCGGGAAAATGTTTGGATTCCTTTGTTTTCTCAGGAACCAAACAAGGATGAACATATTCCACCTTCTTCCCGTTTCTACTCAAATGGGGTTTGTTTGTAGTGGCGGTCTGTTTGATTTCCGGGAAAATGTTTGGATTCCTCTGTTTTCTCGGGAACCAAACAAGGATTAACATATTCCACTTTCTTCCCTTTTCTACTCAAATGGGGTTTCCTTGTAGTGGCGGTCTGTTTGGTTTCCGGGAAAATGTTTGGATTCCTCTGTTTTCTCAGGAACCAAACAAGGAAGAACATATTCCACTTTCTCTTTAAATCTCTGTCTTAACTTTCTTAGGAGCCAAACATCATACAATGTTGTTCTTATGTTTGTTCTATTGGTTGAACCAGAGTCCAGATGGGGACCTAATTGACTGTGTTCATATGTCTCATCAACCTGCATTCGACCATCCTTTCCTTAAAGACCACAAAATCCAGGTTTGTTCTTGTTTCATCAGTTCATTACCATATTTTGCTCTCATTTTCTCTTCAATCCATAAGTTTTTGTTCATCGTGGTTCTATATGTTCTATCAGACGAGGCCAACTTTTCATCCAGAATGGCTAGATGAGAGCAAAGTAGCTGAGAAAGCCAGTGAAAAACCGAATCCAATTAAGCAACTATGGCATGTTAATGGAAAGTGTCCTGAAGGTACCATCCCCATTAGAAGAACCAAACATGAGGATGTTTTGAGAGCAAGTTCAGTGAAAAGATATGGAAGAAAGAAGCACAGATCAGTCCCAATACCCCCTAGATCTGCTGAGCCTGATCTCATCAACCAAAGTGGCCATCAGGTAATCATCCATTTCTCCACTTTTTGTAACCGCCTAAGCACACCGCTAGCGAATATTATCTTCTTTTGGCTGACTCTTTTGAGCTTTCCTTCAAGGTTTTTAAAACGTGGGTGGTAGGGAGAGGTTTTCACACCCTAAAGAATGTTTTGTTCTCCTCCCCAACCGATGTGAGATCTCACAATCCACCCCCTTTCGCGGCCAGCGTCCTCGCTGACACTCGTTCCCTTCTCTAACCCTCCAATCCTCTCACTTCGGGGCTCAACGTTCTTGCTGGCACACCGCCTCATATCCCCCCCCTTCGGGGCTCAGCCACCTCGCTGACACATCACTCGGTGTCTGGCTCTGATACCATTTGTAACAGCCCAAGTCCATCACTAGCAGATATTGTCTTCGTTGGGCTTTCCTTCCGGGCTTCCCCTCAAGGTTTTTGAAATGCTTTTGCTAGTGCGAGGTTTTCACACCCTGTTTCATTCTCCTCCTCAACCGATGTAGGATCTCACAATCCCACCCCCCTTTGAGGTCCAACGTTCTCGTTGGCACTCGTTCCTTTCTCCAATCCACCTCTTTTAGGGCTCAGCCTCCTCGTTGACACATCGTCCGATGTTTTGCTCTGATACCATTTGTAAGAGCTCAAGTTCACCGCTAGCAGAAAGTCCTCTTTGGGCTTTCCCTTCTAGGCTTCCCTTCAAGGTTTTTAAAATGCATTCGCTAGTGAGAGGATTTCACACCCTAAAGAATGTTTCGTTCTCCTCCCCAACCGATGTGGGATCTCCCACTTTTTCTCTTAAATGTAATCCTTTTCGGCTCTGATTTTCTTCTTTTTGGGCTTGTTTAGCATGCCATAGCTTATGTAGAAGGAGACAAGTATTATGGAGCTAAAGCCACTATGAACGTGTGGGAGCCCAGCATTCAACAGCCAAATGAGTTTAGCTTATCACAGCTTTGGATATTGGGAGGCTCTTTTGGTGAAGATCTTAATAGCATTGAAGCTGGTTGGCAGGTTTCATCCTTTTCATTATCTTCATGAACTTTACAAATCAGAAACTGTCATAACTTCTTGTTCTTCCACAAACAGGTCAGTCCAAATCTCTACGGCGATAACAACACGAGACTCTTCACATACTGGACGGTGAGCCCGACCATACATTCGATTGTTATCGTTTCTTTTGCTCAAGTTAGCGAGGCATTTTCATATTAATCTTTCTTCCCAATGTTTGCTTTAGAGTGATGCATATCAAGCTACAGGCTGTTACAACCTCCTCTGCTCGGGCTTTATTCAAATCAACAGCGATATCGCGATGGGAGCAAGCATTTCTCCGGTCTCGGCGTTCCGAAATTCGCAATACGATATCAGTATACTTGTCTGGAAGGTAACAGCCAAAAACAGACCTTTATAGTTTTTGAATTAGCATGAGAGTTTCTGAAACAATGAGAAAAATCCAATGTCCATGATAATGATAGTACCGATGATAGATAAGCATGTGGGGGCATCAGTTTATGGTTGTTGTCCCAACCCAGCTGACATCTATACACATTTCAAATTCTTTGTCCATATCAATAGTTACATTGCAACAATAAATGAGACACTAATGAGGCTAAAATCAAGTGGCATTGCTATGTTCTTATGCTGCTAAGAATCTTTTGGCCTTAACCATGACAGGTTGGCCTAAGGAAAAAAGTGGACGATAAACTGTAAACACGAATACTTTTAGGAATTTGAGTGACGGTCGAACTGTCGTCTCCTTCTATAGATTAGTCAGCAGTGTATGCAAGCTGTTTTAAACACATTCTTTTGTTGTAATCAAAACTCAACCAAACACATCGTTTAGTAGTCTGTTGTGGGCTTTGTATCATTTATTAGTCGGGGTGTATCTCCCCTACCATGTCTCTTGACGAGACGCTACAACCGAGTCTCAGGTCCTTTCGGGGTGTATCTCCCCTACCATGTCTCTTGACAAGATGCCACAATCGAGTACAACCGAGACTCAGGTCCTTTCGGGGTGTATCTCCCCTACCACACGTCTCTTAACGAGACACCACAACCGAGTACAACCGAGTCTCAAGTCCTTTCTTAGTGTATCTCCCCAACCATGTCACTTGACGAGGCGCCACAACCGAGTACAACCGACTCTCAAGTCCTTAAGATTGTGAGCTTTGCAGATCTGAAATAGTTTTATTTGATTGATTTATGTAGGATCCAAAAGAGGGGCATTGGTGGATGCAATTTGGCAATGGCTACGTGATGGGATATTGGCCATCATTTCTATTCTCATATTTAGCAGACAGTGCCTCCATGATTGAGTGGGGAGGTGAAGTTGTAAACTCAGAGCCAAATGGGCAGCACACTTCAACACAAATGGGGAGCGGCCATTTCCCAGATGAAGGATTTGGGAAAGCTAGCTATTTTAGAAACATTCAAGTTGTTGATGCATCAAACAATCTCAAACCACCAAAAGGCATTGGCACATTCACAGAGCAGCCTGATTGCTATGATGTTCAAACAGGAAGCAATGGGGATTGGGGCCACTTCTTTTACTATGGAGGCCCTGGTAGAAACACCAATTGCCCATGAATGAAGGTGAAATTCCCATTTTACCCTCCAAACTCTTCTCTCTCTCTCTGTAAACTACTACCTCTTAGGGCTAGTGTTAGGGGCTACATGTGTCATTTTCTTGCTGATGGAAAGTTTTGGGTCTCTGGGTCATTGTCTTTTATGTACAAAGATTCTGTAGCCATGTAAGTGGTGGGGTAGGGGTGTAGGGGAAGGGCCCCAAGTTTCTTAAAAGCCTGAAAGAAACAGGGCCTTTTGGCTATCAGTTCATGATGTGTGTGTATTTTATTAGTTTGTTTAGTATACTCCTCTCTTTGGAGTTGCTTTATTAATGAAGAATGAATGGGTTTTGATTGTTGTAGATTGTGAGGAATATTGTTTCAAAGATAACGAGATTCTAATCTTATTAGGGTTTATTTCGTTCGTCAACAACGCTCTAGAATGATTGCAAAAAGTTTCTTATAAGAACATGAACCGAGATAAGGTCGTGCAATAATTTGATTTGATTCTCCCCTTTTCGTGGTTTCTTAACTATTTTGAATTTCCACTGATCGACATTATGGTCGATTGAGTCTAGGTCAGGTGCCAAGTCAGGTGGTATAATGAGAACTTGAAACTTTTGTGTTACTTAAGAATAAACGAATCTAGAATGATCGCAAAAAGTTTCTTATAAGAACATAAATCGAGATAAGGCCGTGCAATAATTTAATTTGATTCTCCACTTTTCATGGTATCTTTAACTCTTTCCACCGATCAACATGATCAACATTATAGTTGATTGAGTCTAGGTCAAGTGCCAAGTTAGGTGGTACACGAGAAAGAATTTGAAACTTTTGTATTACTGAAGAATAAATGAGTCTAGATGATTGCAAAAAGTTTCTTACAAGAACATGAATGGAGATAAGGTTGTGCAATAATTTGCTTTGATTCTCCACTTTTAGTGGTATCTTAACTCTTTGAATTTCCACGGATCAATATTATGGTTGATTGAGTCTCATTCACTTTTATTTCGATAACAAGTTAGGTCAGGTTCCTAGTCGGGTGGTGCACTAAGAAGAACTTGAAACTACTCCAATCATTGTATTACTGAAGAATAAATGAGCGGAGAACTTAAAGCTTTCCACGTATAGAACTTCTCAATGAAGAGATTAGATTTGAGATGCTGATCTCGTTTGCTCTCCATGCTTCCCGTGTCAGTGGAGACTTGGAGAACTATCGGGACTTATTTAGAGCAAACCCTTTTTATGATATTGTAAAAAAGACCAAAAGGCCCCTTGTAAAGTTGGGAGGAAAATGGGAAGTGATGTGCATGCTTTGTGATAGTGAAGGTCACCTTTTCCATTTCCACATACATGTCTGTCTGCCATTTGAACCTTGTCCTGTCCCACTCCAATCTCAATTTGCCTACCTTTACTACTACTTGCACATGAAAGCAATAGTTTTAGGTTTTATAAAATTACAAATTTGACCCGTGTCATTAAATTTCGAAATTTTAAAGAATAAAATTCTCGTAAATAGTCCTACAGTGATAATTATTTATAAGGACTAAATCTAACCATAAAACCCACGAGAACTAATTAGAAACTAGTTTCAAATTACAAGAACTAATTAAAAATTAAACCTCACAAACCATGACATTCTGATCGGAGGAGATGTACATGAATGGACCAATACCACATGAGAAAGATCTTGAGAGTATAATAGCTAAGAATAACTTAAAAGAATGGAAAGTTACTATCTAGGCCAATAAGGTGCACTTCTTTTTTTTGGTGACTCGATCATAAGAACTTCATAATTAAGTAAGCTTTAGGGCTAAAAGTGTACTTCACCAAAATGGTGCAATTTTAACGTTTAATTAAATATTTTTTAAATTGATGGACGATAATAATAATAATAATTTTATTTATTTTATCTAGAGGCTTTCCTACTTTCTACTAACTTCTTGATGTTCTCTTTCAACCTTGGAAAGCTCAAAATGTGAACGTTGAAAAGTAAATAAATATTTTATTTTAATATATATATATATATATATACTGAAGTTTGGTTTATTATTTCAAAGAGTATCTATTTATATTTTCAAGATTATCATTATAATATTTTGACAAATCTTCAACTTTTCAATGAAAATAAAATGTGATTTAAATATGATGAAAAAGAAAAAAAACTTTTAAAAAATAAATTAAATAAGAAAAAGGTTTGGCTTTTTTTTTTTTTTCAACCCCTCTATTTCTTGATTATTATTGTTTTAGGCACAAATCTAAATTGGATTTTGAGGTTGGAACTTTTGTCAGTCAAATCAAAGTTTCAAAGATTTGTCCAAAAAGTGCTATAAAATACAATAATTTCAATCTAAGTCTAGAGCTTATTTTGATTCTCACGTGGCTTTTATTAGAACTTTTATATGTTTATTAAAATAATAATAATAATAATTTGGTTGAGTTAGATTTTTTTTGTGAGATCCCACCTCGGATGAAGAGGGGAACTAAATATTTTTTTATGAGGATGTGAAAAGTTATCCCTACCAGATGCGTTTTAAAAAACAGAAAAGCTCGAAAGAAAAAACCCAAAGAGGACAACATTTGTTAGTGGTGTGCTTTGACTATTACAAACGATATCAAAGCTAAACATCGAGCAGTGTGCCAGCGAGGACGATAGGTCTTGAAGGAGAGGTGGATTGTGAGATCCCACATCGATTGGAGAGGAGCTCGAGTGCCAGCGAGGATGCTGGGCTCTGACGGGAGTGAATTGTGAGATCCACATTGGTTGGAGAGGGAAACGAAATATTTTTTATAAGGGTGTGGAAAATGTATTGTTGTTTAAAAGTGGATTTAAAATTTTGAAAAATAATAAATAGAAATAGAATTTGTTCCTACATTGTCCTCGCTATGGAGTGATTACGGGCCGATGGGCCTTGTGTGATTATGGATCCATCGCACTCTACCCTTGCAGCTTTATTGGGCCCAAAACCTTTTTGGGCTTCAGCCCACTGTCCCTTTCGTTTCACTGTCTTCGTTGGGCCCACGATGCAAGTCCATGCTGTCACTTTTGGACTGGACAGGCTGTCAGAGCCACTTTTATTTACTCCGGAAGGTAAAAGGGATTCCCTTTTTATGTATCATAAAATTAAACCTTAAAATCCAAACTAAAACTATACCTCGAGACTGATCCATGCTCAAATTGTTTATCATTATTTACTTCTACAATATTTAATCGTTTAAAATAATTTATATTTTATTTTTGTAACATATAATTAAATGTTAAAATTATTAGAGCTTAATGACAAGTGTATTAAGTCGACCATATTGATCATAACTCGATAGTTAGAGTATTTATACATAAGCAAAATCATAGGTTTGAAACTTCGACCACTTGTAATATTGTAAAAAAAATATTTAAGCTTTTTTTTAGTACAACAAATGTAGGGTATGAGAATTTCAACTTTAGATCTCGAGAAGGAACACCTGTCCTGGAGCTATGGTCAATTTTATAGGTTAAATTTTATCAACGTGGACGAGAATGATCCAAGTTTTACAAAAATATCATGAAAATTGATGAAAAAATATTTGAATTAGTGAAAGACTTAGGTTGACTCTTGGTTGGTTGAAGTCTTTTTAAGAGAGAGAGGTCAAAATTGTCAAAATTTAAAACAAACAAAAAAAAAAATCCTTTTTCTATTTTATTATATTTTCTCCCTTTTCAACTAAATTATTGACAATTTCATACCCCTTTTGTCTTTTAATTTAATGAAGAAAATTCTCCTATTCAGACATTGCCTTACCTCATCCCGCTCTTACGCGCGTAAACAAACACTCTCCAATAAAAACTCGCCACGTATGCACCCATTAAGTCTTACCAAGTCAACGTATGGAAGAATATTGACGCGTGTTACCCGCGAATTGTCCGAGAGTGGGCGTAAATGCGGCATGGAGATATATTTTATTTATTTATTTATATATATTTTTAATTTAATTTTTTTTGTTAGTCATTTTCTCTCTCTAGAAAAATTTCCCGTTTGTTTCACTCTCCCAGTGTTCCAAGTACAGAGAGAAGCAGTAGGGTTTTGTTAAGCTTGATTGATCTTCTTTGTTGGGTTGGTATTGCAAATCTTTGAAATCACCAAGATAAAACCAAATCAACAAACCCTAAAATTTGTTCTAATCTTCCTCTCATTTCTCCTTTTTTGACTTTGATTGCAACAACTTTTCTTTTCTCGCTCTTCACCTCTCTTTCTCTCTCACACTTTACTTCACATGCCGAGCTAAGGCCCAATTTTTCTCTTCCCCAAACCCTAAATTCCATGTTTGAACACGACCCATTTTAGCTGAATTTCATAATCATGCTGTTTCTGTCTCAATCCATTGCAGTGAAAGAGGTAGTAATTATCCGTTTCATTGCCCACATGGGTGACTTATGAAGCTATGGGTTTGAGTTGTAATCGTTTTTTTGCTTTTTATTTTTTTCAGTGGAGTGAATATCGGTTTTGATGCATGCGGGGTAGCTAGTCGGAGGACGCCATGGAAGGGGATGAACATAAGGTGGTATTGGCGTGTGTGATATCGGGGTCGCTCTTCTCGGTGCTGGGCTCCGCCTCGTTTTTCATACTCTGGGCTGTGAACTGGCGCCCATGGCGGATTTATAGGTAATTTTTACTTGTTTTGGATATGGGTTTCTTCTATTTTTGAATTTTTCTTGGATGGCACAAGAAATTTAGGTAATGCCGCATTAATTTAGTCCAGGTCATAATCAAGAATGTTGTGGTTATAGTGGTTTGTAACTTTGTGTAAGGTAGTGGGTACTGGTGCGAGACATCGGTGTTTGATAATGCTTCAATGTGCGGGGCAATCAACTGAATGCTGGGTTGTCTCGGAAGGGTAGGTAGATAATAGGGCAAGGGGTCTGGATCAAACATTTCTTTAGGCTCTTACATGGTTTATGTGAGATCCCACGTTGGTTGGAGAGGGGAATGAAACATTCTTTATAAGAGTGTGAAATCCTCTCCGTAGTAGATGCGTTTTAAAACCTTGAGGAGAAGCCCGGAAGGGAAAGCCCAAAGAGGACAATATCTGCTAGCGGTGGGCTTGGGCCATTACAAATGATATCAGAGCTAGGCACCGAGCGGTGTGCCAGCGAGAACGCTGGCCCCCAAGGGGTGGATTGTGAGATCCCACATTGGTTGGAGAGGGGAACGAAACATTCCTTATAAGAGTGTGAAATCCTCTCCTTAGTAGACACGTTTTAAAATCTTGAGGGAAGTCCGAAAGGGAAAGCCTAAAGAGGACAATATCTGCTAGCGGTGGGTTAGGGCTGTTACAAATTGTATCAGAGCCAAGCATTGAGCGGTGTGCCAACGAGGACGCTGGGTCCCCAAGGTGGTGGATTGTGAAATCCCACATTGGTTGGAGAGGGGAACAAAACATTCCTTATAAGAGTGTGGAATCCTCTCCCTAGTAGACACGTTTTAAAACCTTGAGGGAAAGCCCAAAGAGGACAATATCTGCTAGTGGTGGGCTTGAGCCGTTATAAATGGTATCAGAGCTAGGCACCAAACGGTGTGCCAGCGAGGGACGTTGGGCCCCCAAGGGGGGTGGATTGTGAGATCCCACATTGGTTGGAGAGGGGAACGAAACATTTCTTATAAGAGTGTGGAATCCTCTCCCTAGTAGATGCGTTTTAAAACCTTGAGGGGAAGCCTGGAAGGGAAAGCCCAAAGAGGACAATATCTGCTAGTGGTGGGCTTGAGCCGTTATAAATGGTATCAGAGCTAGGCACCAAACGGTGTGCCAGCGAGGGACGTTGGGCCCCCAAGGGGGGTGGATTGTGAGATCCCACATTGGTTGGAGAGGGGAACGAAACATTTCTTATAAGAGTGTGGAATCCTCTCCCTAGTAGATGCGTTTTAAAACCTTGAGGGGAAGCCTGGAAGGGAAAGCCCAAAGAGGACAATATCTGCTAGCGGTGGACTTAGGCTGTTACAGTTTATAAACCAATTATATCCCTTACTTTATATTAAAGCCCCAAAGGTTAAAACATTGAGGCGAATTCTCTAGTTTTTTGAGCAGTTGAATTGAAGGTAAACGGTAGGTTAATATCCGTTGTTTTATATCTCCTCAGAAAAGAAATATCTGTTGTTATATGTTATTCATTATAATAAAATAATTTCCCTGTTTTGAAATGTCTGTGTGGCCGTAGATGATTGTTAATCCATTTTTCTCAGCCTATTAGAAAACTGATATGTTTTTTCTTGTCTTCATGGTGTAAAAAAGACAATATTTTTTGTTATATTTTCCCATCAATCTTAATGCAACACAATTATTTTTCAGTTGGATCTTTGCCAGAAAGTGGCCAAACATCTTGCAAGGACCTCAGCTGGATTTGCTATGTGGTTTTCTCTCTTTATCTGCATGGATATTAGTTATTTCACCAATCGTAGTGCTGATCATATGGGGTTGCTGGTTGATTGTAATATTGGGTCGAGACATAATCGGGCTAGCTGTGGTGATGGCTGGCACAGCTCTTCTGCTGGCTTTTTATTCAATTATGCTATGGTGGAGAACACAATGGCAAAGCTCAAGTATGTAGCTGTTATTGGTCTAATTTTGAAAAGATTATTACTATTCTTCCTTCTATCTGGTGAACAAAATTCTTATCTTTCTTAATGATATTTGACGTCCTTGAATGGTTAGTGGTTAGATTTTTGTATTCAGCTAGGGAGAGGAGAGAGATGTTTACAAGCAGCATGTAGTCCGGTTGTTGTTAAGAATACTATCTTATTCTAGCCCCGTAATGGTTGTCTAGGTCTAGAAACCACATGGAGAAGCATTTTGAAGAACTTACTATTTTTTTCCTTAAAAGTTGGAACGTAAAGTGTGGATAGGTTCTTAGTAATTTAGTGATCTCTATATCCTTATGCATATGCA
Organism: Cucurbita ficifolia; assembly: GCA_033971965.1. Classification (NCBI taxonomy): domain Eukaryota; kingdom Viridiplantae; phylum Streptophyta; class Magnoliopsida; order Cucurbitales; family Cucurbitaceae; genus Cucurbita; species Cucurbita ficifolia. Next base: position 3,861,870 of record CM066972.1, read on the forward strand.
TGTTTTAGAGTTTGATGTGTCCAAAGTTTGTTCCTCTAATGTGTGATAAAGTTTCCTAGTTGACAACTTTATTAAGTTGTTGTAACAGTCCAGGCTCACCGCTAGTAGATATTGTCCTCTTTAGGCTTTTCCTTTTGGCTTCCCTTCAAGGTTTTAAAACGCGTATGTTAGAGGTTTTCACACCCTTATAAGCAATGCTTCGTTCCCCTCTCCAACCGATGTAGGATCTCACAATCCACCTTCTTGGGGGTCAGCGTCCTCGCTAGCACATCACCTAGTGTCTGGCTCTGATACCATTTGTAACAGCCTAGACCAACCTCTAGCAAATATTGTCTTCTTTAGGCTTTCCCTTATGGGCTTCTCCTCAAGGTTTTAAAACGTGTTTGTTAGGGAGAGGTTTCCACACCCTTATAAGCAATGCTTTGTTTCCCTCTCCAACCGATGTGAGATCTCACAGTTGTCCTCCTTGTGGATGTAAATAATAGTATGCTTAAGAGTGGGCATACACCGTCAATCAAGCAGCACACTTTTTCACTTTCATGCTTCTATTTATGGTGTTTATTTTTATTTTTGTATTTTGTAGCCATTTTGTGGAACCACTTTTTAATGAAACAAGGATGAGAAAATTCTTCTCCTAATTCCATTTTTGCACAGTGTGATAGTATGGAAATTCCGGGAGAGGAAGTATGAATACAAACACTTCTTGAGTTTTATATCTTGGAAATTAGCTACTTTCTCTTGTGGGAGAGATCAAAATATTAATTAATTGGGAGGGGCTGAAAGCATATGAAGCATAAGGAGAACCTTATGAACTTATCAAGCTACGATTGTCACATTTCACCTGAGGACAAGGTGAAAGTCGGGTATGAAGGTATTGATAGCATCGGTAAGCCTTCAACTAGGTTCAATCATGCAAGATGCAAGCGCGAGATGAATTCGAACCGTGTATTTTTGTACAGATAGGGTATGTGCTGAACCTTTGGGTAGTAAGCAAATATAGCTTATGATGTAACTATGAGCGAATTGCACGATGATGTAAGCACGTAAAGGTATATAAAAAAGTAGCTTTGATCTCTCCCTCTACGGAGAACAGACTTCTCAAGGATAAAACACCACGGAAATTTGTCATGAACACCGTAAGTCAGATGTAAAGGTCCCACACTTCAAACCTCCTCTTAAGCCGACTAGACACCTTTGAAGACTCTCCTAGTTATCTTAAACTAGTTGTTTTGGTTGATGGTGCAAAATTTTTTTTGGCATAGAACTGACCATTATCATGAAAGAAGAGATGAATAGGCACCTTCTCCACCATGCCCTTAGAACTTCTACATAGAATCAAAATCAAAGTAATGTTATACCAGCAGTTTTTTTTTTTTGATGTCTAAAGTGCTTTGTTGATCATTTGTGGGCAGTAATCTCTTCATTAAAAGTTCTTTTCCCCCTTAGAAATTAATTTTCTTGTACATTCATCTTGACATCACTATGTGTTTCGTCCATGGACAGGGGCTGTTGCTATTCTTCTTCTTTTGGCGGTTGCTCTACTATGTGCATATGAACTTTGTGCTGTATATGTTACAGCTGGTTCTAGTGCATCTGAGCGTTATTCACCCTCTGGTTTCTTTTTTGGTATATCAGCAATTGCCTTAGCGATCAACATGCTCTTCATTTGTCGGATGGTCTTTAATGGTATACCCATAAATTCATTACCATCTTACAGCTTCTTCTAGTTCTGCATTCTCTTTTAGACAGGAATCTGTATTTGCATTCTGTTTGATATATTTTTCTCTTGGTTCAGGAAATGGATTTGATGTGGATGAATATGTGCGGAGGGCATATAAATTTGCATATTCTGAATGTATAGAAGTGGGTCCCTTGGCTTCTTTACCTGAACCACCTGATCCTAACGAATTGTATCCTCGTCAATCTAGTAGGTAAGTTATCGAAGTTCTCACATATTATTCTTTCATCATTGTAAAATCAATTAGTTACTAAATCTCATTATTTTGTGGTCGATGACTGTTATTATTGCTAGTTTTTTGGCATCCCTATTTTATTATATATCTCTCTTTCTATTTTTCACTGGATTCTTGTGTCCTCAATCTTTCATATTTTGATTTCACGACAAAAGTGAATTTATCCATTCTTATTCTTTTATTTCTTCTAACAAGGTTTTGGTTTGTTCATCAACCACAAGGAATAAACTCCTTCAGTTTGGAGTGATGCAAGTAGTTTGTGTTGTAATCAATTAACTATTTACCAATATTGGAAATAAATATGGTGATATGGAAACCCTGGCTAGTTAATTCTAAGAACCTTCATAAGCGCTATGCAAACCCCTAGTTCACAAATGCTAAAAATCCCAAATCAATTTGATTTTATTTCAAATGATTGCAACTCTTGGGGATTTGATCTACCAACCTTATTGGAGAATAAGACCTTTAGATCTAAATATATCCTAGAACCTCAAAAACGATAAGGAATCACTCCAAGGGAAAGTAAGATTCGGATTAGGATTACCTTGTTGATTGAATATCTCAAGGCAAGAACACTTGTTTGAGATTCGAATCACTCCCAAGCAAGATTGATCAAGTCAAGCTTGAATGATTCTAAGCAGGCAATCTAAACTATGTAGAATTGCAAAGAAACTTAGCCCTTGGCTAAAAGAAAGCACAAAGACTTTATTGGGAAGAGGAGTTAATATGTACTGGAACTCTTGTTAAGCAATTATTTCATCTTTCGGTTGTCAAGAATTTTGATGGTTGTCATTATTTCAGCCAATAGTATGATTGTTCATTTTTGGGTGCGTCGTCCATTTTTCAGGGCTTCACATCTTGGGCTTCTTTATGTTGGTTCAGTTGTAGTACTTGCTGCCTACTCTATTTTATATGGCCTTACGGCTAAGGAGGCACGCTGGCTTGGTGCAATTACTTCTGCTGCTGTTATCATTCTTGGTATGCCCCAACCGCTTTGCCTATACTTAGCCTTACTTACTCTTCCATTCTCTGATGTTTTGATTTTTTTGGGTATACGTTTTGTAGATTGGAATATAGGGGCATGCTTGTACGGGTTCCAGCTGTTAAAAAGTGGTGTTTTAGCACTTTTTGTCGCTGGCATGTCTCGTGTTTTTCTCATTTGCTTTGGAGTTCACTACTGGTTTGTTTCTACCAATTTCATCTTATTTTCTTATAACTAAAGCTAGTACATGTTATCAACTGCTCTCGCTTTTCCTCCTGCATCAGGTATTTGGGACATTGTATTAGTTATGCAGTTGTAGCTTCTGTTCTATTGGGTGCTGCTGTGATGCGTCATCTCTCAGCAACAGATCCGTTTGCTGCTAGGAGAGATGCCTTGCAAAGCACAGTGATTCGCTTGAGAGAGGGTTTTCGCAGGAAAGAACCAAATAGTTCATCAAGCTCATCAGATGGTTGTGGTTCAAGTATGAAACGCAGTAGTAGTGTTGAGGTAGGTCACCTTGGCAATGGTATTGAATCTACTAGCAAGAGTGGGGCAGCAGCACAATGTACAGTTGATGCTAATAATTGGAATGGCATCCTATGTCGAAATGGTAGTTCCCAAGAGGGGATTAACAGTGATAAGAGCATGGATAGTGGACGGCCAAGTTTGGCCTTGCGGAGTAGTTCTTGTCGTTCTATAATCCAAGAGCCTGATGCAGCTTCATCATTCATGGATAAAATTTTTGATCATCATAGTTCCTTGGTGGTTTGTTCTAGTAGTGGGCTTGACAGCCAAGGCTGTGAATCGAGCACATCAACTTCTGCAAACCAACAAACACTGGATTTGAATTTGGCTTTGGCATTGCAGGAAAGGTTGAGTGACCCGAGGATTACATCTATATTGAAACGAAGCTCTAGACAAGGGGATCGTGAATTGGCTAGTTTATTGCAGAATAAAGGGTTGGATCCTAATTTTGCAATGATGTTAAAGGAGAAGAGCTTGGATCCAACTATACTTGCATTACTTCAAAGGAGTAGTTTGGATGCGGACAGAGAACATCGAGATAATACTGATGTTACCATCATTGATTCGAACAGTGTTGACAACATGCTGCCTAATCAAATTTCTCTGTCTGAAGAACTGAGACTTCATGGGCTTGAAAGGTGGCTTCAGTTCTCCAGGCTTGTACTACACAATGTAGCCGGGACCCCAGAACGGGCATGGGTGATCTTTAGTCTAGTCTTCATAATTGAAACAATCATTGTGGCCATATTCCGTCCAAAAACTATTGACATTATAAACGCAAAACACCAACAGGTAAATAGAACTTTTATTTCCACATATGAGTTCAATGGAATCCTTGGATTTCGGAATTACCAATCTTGTGAAATGTAAAGTATCCTTTTTGTTTCTTCAGACTAAACTTTTTCTTGTGCTTTCAGTTTGAATTTGGTTTTGCTGTCTTACTACTATCTCCTGTGGTCTGTTCAATTATGGCCTTCCTCCAGTCACTGCAAGCCGAAAAAATGTCAATGACCTCAAAACCCCGGAAGGTATGCATTCCATTGTGAGATTAAATATACATAGATATGAAGGCTGTTTTGATTTACATCAATGAAATTGTTTCTTATAAAAAAAAGTTGTCTCAACAGTTCATTGAATTCATTAAGGAGTTGTATGGCTTTAGCTCATATGTGTGAGCATCATTATTTTCTGTAGCGCTTTGGACTTTCTTTTTCGTTGGACTGTTTTTATTGTATGCCTCAGACATTATTTCATTTTACTTTCAGTAAGAACCATTTAGCTGATGCTATTTTGCATGTCTAGTTCTATGATTTGGTCCACATGCATTAGGTTTCTAATGATATGATTTTTTATTTCTGTGACTATGTCTCAATATGCTCTTTTCTGCAGTATGGGTTCATTGCTTGGCTGCTCAGCACTTCTGTGGGGCTTTTACTTTCTTTTTTGAGGTTTGTATAATTCTACCACCAAATATCTTTAGTCTTTTGGTAAAGTTATAGAGCTGTATTGGCCAGGAAAAGGTGGAACCTGGAAATGCTTTTACTCATATTGATACACATACTTTTCTGTTACATCGAGGCCCATTTTTCTAAAATTTGTACTCTTTCTTTTGAGAGTCCTATAGTTCATCTGTTTTATTGTTATTTCATCTGCACAGTTTCTGATTCCTTTCCATGCAATTGTTTCTCTCTCTTTTTGTTTTTACTTGGTGCCTTCTTTAAGCGTCCATACTTTTTTTTTTATGAGACATTTTCCGTTCATTTTTTGTTTTGCAAAAGTTTTTAATTTCTTTCCCTTCTTTTCTAAGTTTTATTTTGATGCATAATTATTTTCCTTGGTGAATGATTGCTAACTGTCTGTTTTGCAGCAAGTCATCGGTTCTTTTAGGGCTGTCCTTAACAGTGCCACTCATGGTAGCTTGTCTTTCTCTTTCCATTCCTATATGGATTCGAAATGGGTGTCAGTTTTGGATTCCCCGAGTACAATGCACGGGGTCTGCAGGAAACCATCGAACTCTTGGAACAAAGGAGGTTTGTATTTCTGCTTTAAATTTTTTAAATGTCTATAACCTCTTGAAGTTGTATTTAAAAAAAAAAAAAAAAAAAACTATAGCCTCCCTCTTTTTCCAATGTAAGAAAAAAAATGTTTTCGACTTTTTTTTTTTTTTTTTCCCTTTGAGATGGAGCCAAATCAGTTGTGTTTTTGGGCCATTTGGTGCTTAAAGGTCATGTTGGTGAACTGTGGTTTTGAAATTTTAGCGACCTATTGAGTACTATTTTTTACTGCTTGGCCATTGGGATATTTTCAAGTTATTTCTATGTTTAAAATATCTCCCTATTTCTATTATTTATTTATTTCTTCTGTTCATTTCTGAACTCTTCAATCACTTCTCAATGCTGCATCTAATTTCACTATTCTGATGATTTCACAGGGTATTGTTCTTGTGATTTGCATGACACTGTTTTCTGGATCCGTGATCGCCCTTGGCGCTATAGTGTCAACCAAGCCTCTTAATGATTTACGCTACAAAGGGTGGACTGGTGATGACAAAAGCTTCTCATCACCTTATGCCACATCTGTGTACCTTGGCTGGGCTATGGCGTCTGCAATTGCTTTAGTTGTCACTGGTGTGCTGCCAATAGTTTCATGGTTCTCGACATACCGTTTTTCCTTCTCTTCTGCTGTTTGTGTTGCCATATTCACAGGTAACATCTTCAGGTTTTCTGTAGTTGGCTTTTTCAATAAGGTTCTTGGAATTAGTGGTTTATATTCTATAGATCTACCTAAAGTTGGTTTTCATCGTTTCCTTTATAGTGGTTCTTGTCATGTTTTGTGGTGCATCATATTTGGAGGTTGTGAAATCAAGAGATGATGAGGTTCCTACAAGTGGAGATTTTCTTGCTGCTTTGCTTCCGCTGGTGTGCATCCCTGCTTTGCTCTCTCTTTGCTCTGGATTTTATAAATGGTGAGAACCTTTTCCTTGTACAATCAGAAGGGTGGGATTATCCCTGAACTTTGCCGCTGGATACATTACTGGCCAACCTTAGTTTAACATTAAGAAGAGAGATCGTTGTTTACCTTTTGAGCATGGGTTGTTTTCAGGAAAGATGATGGCTGGACGCTCTCTCGAGGTGTCTATGCATTTCTTTTTATTGGGCTTCTCTTGCTACTTGGTGCTATATCGGCTGTTATAGTTGTAATTAAACCGTGGACGGTAAGAGAAGACTCATAATTACTTTTTTTGCTTACTTCAACCATCTTCACTTTGCTCATATCACCTTATTTCCAATAAACAGATTGGGGCAGCATTTCTTCTGGTGCTTCTTATGATTGTACTCGCAATTGGCTCTGTCCACCATTGGGCTTCAAACAACTTTTATTTGACAAGGACCCAAATGTTTTTTGTTTGTTTCCTTGCCTTTTTTTTGGCTTTGGCAGCATTCCTTGTTGGATGGTTTGAAGGTGAAATGAGGATTTGTTGATTTTATTTGTTGTTCTGTTTGTTTCTCTTCCCTTTTGAAATGTTATGAGTTCGGTTACAAGATAAAAATATATTTCACCCTAACAATGCCTTTCTTTTTATCCCTCAGGCAAACCATTTGTGGGAGCATCTGTTGGCTATTTCTTATTCTTATTTCTTTTGGCTGGAAGAGCTTTAACTGTGGGTTATACTTGACCTTCTTTAACATACTTTTCTATTCATATTTTATTTTGTTTGCCTTTTAACTAGTTGAATGTTATTTCTTTTAATGACCTTTCTTTTGTCCTCGCAGGTTCTACTTTCGCCACCAATTGTAGTCTACTCTCCTAGAGTTCTTCCTGTATATGTTTATGATGCCCATGCAGATTGCGGGAAGAATGTCAGGTTTGTTTAGCTCTCTGATTTTTTTTGATTTATTGACAAAATCCTGCTGTCTCGTGTTATTTATATGTGACTTGATTAAACGACCGTCCGATATCTGGTAATTTATTCTCCACAGTGCTGCATTTCTTATGCTTTACGGGATAGCATTAGCAACTGAAGGCTGGGGTGTTGTTGCAAGTTTGCTTATTTATCCTCCATTTGCTGGAGCCGCTGTATCAGCAGCTACTCTTGTTGTCTCGTTTGGTTTTGCTGTTTCTCGCCCATGTTTAACTCTCAAGGTATGTGGTTAATTGTGTCGAATACTTCAACTTGTGAATTTTCACCGTTAAGGCCTCTGTAAAAGAATTAGCTCTTCAATTTGTATTCACTATTTAATACAATATCAATGCTATCAAATAGATGATGCAAGATGCAGTTCATTTTCTCAGCAAGGAAACTATTATTCAAGCAATTTCTCGGTCTGCCACCAAGGTGTGTTCGATTACAGTACATTCCTATACAAGCTTTCTTTTCTTATTTATATATCAATTTTTGGAAATGCAGAAATTATTGTATGAGAAATGACAGATTCTTCTAGCCCAAGCAAAAGAGATTAAACGACCCTCCCCATCTTTTATCTCTAAAATGGATAATAGTTTCGGAGGAATCACATATGAGGCCATAGAATAATAATATCCTAGAACTCACTCGGAACTCTCTCAACTTGGCACGGATAGATAATCCTTCTATTTACCTCAAGCAACATATCTTGAAAACCTCTTAGACTTCATTAGCCAAGTAGTGTTAGTTTTTCAGATATGTGGCAGCGCAGCAGAATCTGGTGAAGATCTGTCATGGTGGGGGGAAACAAATCCAAAAATTCTAAGCACCTCTACTAGATGGTGGTAAGCAATATAGTAGGGCATGAATATATGGCTTAGAAGAAGATGTAGTTTGAATGGTCTTTTGAGGTGGACAAAAGTTTGATGTAATCTTTGAAGGGTTCTAATGATACTATAGTGTCATAATCATGGAGTCTATTGTATAAAACAGGAATCAAAGTTGTTGATGTTCTGGAAGGTGCATACACTGTTCAAATGGAGGTGGGGGATAGAGAACAGGGATGTCTCCAACGTTTATGCTCTGAACTCCGAAGTATAGAGAAAGGAAGGTTATTTTGGACAGAATTATGTATTGTGGGTAATGCCAAGAGGTTTGGTGCTTGAGTGGATATTATTTGGTGGCTCTATGGAGGGTCTAATGGAAAAAGGACACGGAGCATGGAAAAGTCCATAAATTCATTATTAAAATAGTCTTGAACGTGGGACAATCCTAATTCCTAGAGGTTCTATTGGGCATAATTTTGGTATTAAAAAAGGGCTAGCCTAATTCAAGGATTCAAGAGCCTCCATGAAGGTCTGAATCCTTTCCGACAAGTTCCCCTTCTTGCTAGAAACTGGGAATTACTTTGGAGCCTAGCCTGTTAAACTCTTGGCTAAGTCATTCTCGTTTGACTAGTGTGGTGGAAGGAAGAAAACGTAATTGCTGGGTTTCAAGTTGATGAAGAAGCTCAAAGTTGTCCTGAGTCAGCTAAAATTTTGAAGTAAAAGTGCTGTTGGAGATGTTATTGCTGCAAAGAGAGAAACTGAAAATAAACTTTCTACATATTAACTACTATTCGTATGGATCTTTTATTGCAGTTTGATCTGCTCTGTTATGTTAGTGGATCATATAATTACTTATTCACCCAAAACGTAATTTGCTATAATGTTCATTCATGCTCCTAGTGCATTTTTACTAGGTGCCATTCTTTATTCACTATTGCAACTTTCATTTGCCTCAGTTTATCTATTTCCAGTCTGAAATAGTGTCCCTGCATCCAAATGCACTAATTTTTGTTTTCAATTCAGACTAGAAATGCATTATCTGGAACATATTCAGCTCCACAGAGATCGGCTAGTTCTGCAGCTCTTCTAGTTGGTGATCCTACCGTCATGCGTGATAGGGCAGGAAATTTTGTGCTTCCAAGGGCAGATGTTATGAAACTTAGAGATCGTTTGAGAAATGAGGAGTTAGTTGCTGGATCCTTCTTCTGTAGACTGAGATATAGAAGGACATTTTTTCATGAGTCAACTAACGATGTTGACCACAGAAGACAAATGTGTGCTCATGCTCGCATTTTGGCTTTGGAAGAGGCAATTGATACAGAATGGGTATACATGTGGGACAAATTTGGCGGCTATTTACTGCTATTGCTTGGTTTGACTGCCAAAGCTGAGCGAGTTCAAGTAGGTTCTGAAACTTGTCGATTATATTGAATCCTAAAAAATTAATTTCATTTGGTTGATTCTTTTTTTTTCTTCTTGTAGGATGAGGTTCGTTTAAGACTTTTTCTTGATAGCATAGGCTTTTCAGACCTGAGTGCCAAGAAAATAAAAAAGTGGATGCCCGAGGACCATAGACAATTTGAAATCATTCAGGAGAGGTAAATAACTTCGTTTATTACTCTTAAGAATTATTGAAGATCCGTAATTTTCTGCATCGTTCTAAACGTTTCATTTTTTAAAATTATAGTTATATAAGGGAAAAAGAAATGGAAGAAGAAATTTTAATGCAAAGACGTGAAGAGGAGGGAAGAGGTAAAGAAAGAAGGAAGGCTTTACTGGAGAAAGAAGAGCGTAAGTGGAAGGAAATAGAAGCTTCTCTGATGTCCTCCATTCCAAATGCTGGTGGTAGAGAAGCTGCTGCCATGGCTGCAGCGGTGCGTGCGGTTGGAGGTGATTCTGTGCTTGAGGATTCTTTTGCTCGAGAGAGAGTGTCAAGCATTGCTCGTAGGATTCGAGTAGCCCAGTTAGCTCGCCGTGCACTTCAGGTTGAGTACTTCACCCTTTATGATGAAATGAGGTTTTTTTTTTGGTTCAAAGTACTATAGATTAGCAGGCCGTACTTGAAAGAATTTGTAGTTGTAGTAATGTGTACCCTTTATTTTCATTGTACTTCTGCAGACAGGAATCCTTGGTGCTGTCTGTGTCCTTGATGATGAGCCACTTGGAAGTGGCAAGCACTGTGGTCAGATTGATGCTAGTTTATGTCAAAGTCGAAAAATCAGTGTTTCAATGGCTGCATTGATTCAGCCAGAGTCGGGCCCTGTTTGTCTGTTCGGGACAGAGTATCAGAAGAAGATTTGCTGGGAATTTCTGGTGGCTGGTTCCGAACAAGGTATTGAAGCTGGACAAGTTGGTCTCAGATTGATTACTAAAGGTGACAGACAATCTACTGTAACAAAGGAATGGAGCATAAGTGCAACCAGTATTGCTGATGGAAGGTCTGTCAGTTGTTTTGAGAACTAGACCAAGTAGCCTCTCCACTGATTCATATCACTGCATTTTTGTTATTTGTTTTGTGAAGCAGACTGAATAGCGCCGCTCTTTCTCGTACTCGAGATTTTGAGTTTTTTGCTTTCAACCCCCTGTCGTGGCTGTTTTGGAGAATATTTTTTCGGCATAGCTGAATTCTATTTAATATTTTGAACTTTATTTGCAGGTGGCATATTGTAACTATGACCATTGATGCTGATTTGGGAGAAGCAACCTGCTATTTAGATGGTGGGTTTGATGGCTACCAGGCTGGGTTGCCATTGAATGTGGGTGATAACATTTGGGAGCAAGGGACTGAAATTTGGGTCGGTGTTCGACCCCCCACAGACATCGACATATTTGGGAGATCAGACAGTGAAGGAGCTGAGTCCAAGATGCACATTATGGATGTTTTTCTCTGGGGAAGGAGCTTAACAGAAGACGAAATTGCTGCTCTCCATTCTGCTATTAGCTCCACGGACTTCAATATTATTGACTTCACTGAAGATAATTGGGAGTGGGCTGATTCACCATCTAGAGTATGTTTTGTATTCTCGATTACGATATGAGAGGCAAGGTACCATTCCCGTCGAACCTATTGACTAATGGATGTCTTGTTTGTTTTCCTTAGGTTGACGAGTGGGATAGTGATCCTGCAGACGTAGATCTGTACGATAGGGACGATGTGGATTGGGATGGACAGTATTCAAGTGGAAGAAAAAGAAGATTGGAGCGTGACGGAGTAGTAGTCGATGTGGATTCTTTCACAAGGAAGTTCAGGAGACCTCGTATGGAAACATGCGAGGAAATCAACCAACGGATGCTTTCAGTTGAATTGGCTGTTAAAGAAGCCCTCTCTGCAAGGGGAGAAATGCATTTTACTGACGAGGAGTTTCCTCCAAATGATGAGTCCTTGTTTGTGGATGCAAAGAATCCACCTTCTAAACTACAGGTACTCTTTCTTATTGTTTATCTAATTTTGAGATTCTTAATCAGTGTCATGTTTTCTTCATAAAATGTTTTCTCTTAGGTTGTTTCTGAGTGGATGAGGCCAGTCGAGTTAGTAAAAGCGAGCAGAATAGATTCTCAGCCTTGCTTATTTTCCGAGGCTGCCAATCCATCCGATGTTTGTCAGGTTCGTCTCTGAGAAACGACTTCTTAAATATTTGTCCATTTGGTATGTCTTTGCCTAAGGAACGATCGTGTTTGTCTGTATTGGTTGTGATCTTACTTAACGTTGACAAGATCCACGTCTGTGTAATAAATAAAACAGGGACGATTAGGTGATTGTTGGTTCCTAAGTGCTGTTGCTGTCCTAACCGAGGCTTCGAAAATTTCTGAAGTGATTATTACACCATGGTATAATGATGAAGGCATCTATACGGTTCGCTTCTGTATTCAGGTGAGGTTTTGATACTATCCTTTGCTGTTCATGCTTGTCATGTGTATGCCATTGATGAAATGATATGTTCTCATAGTAAGCTTGGCTTCACCAATGGTTGTCTAAAATTCTTCTGTTCTTATTTATTCATGTTCCTAATCTTTATTGTTGGGTTACTTCCACGTGATAATTCTCTCTTTCTAGAGCGAGTGGGTCCCCGTGGTTGTCGATGATTGGATCCCATGTGAATCACCTGGGAAACCTGCATTTGCTACAAGTAGGAAAGGAAACGAGCTCTGGGTGTCCATATTAGAAAAGGCATATGCCAAATTACATGGCTCTTACGAAGCGTTGGAGGGCGGTCTAGTTCAGGACGCTCTTGTAGATCTTACTGGTGGTGCTGGTGAGGAGATCGACATGAGGAGCGCCCAGGCCCAGATCGATTTAGCTAGTGGTAGGCTATGGTCTCAATTGTTGCGCTTTAAACAAGAGGGATTTTTACTTGGTGCTGGCAGTCCATCAGGTTCAGATGTGCATATTTCCTCTAGCGGCATTGTGCAAGGACATGCCTATTCGTTGCTACAGGTAACTTGTTTCTACCTGTTAATCTGATAAATTTGTATCAATATACTCTTCGAATGTCCAATATTTTACTGAATATTCAGGTAAGAGAGGTTGATGGCCACAAGCTTATTCAAATACGAAATCCATGGGCCAATGAAGTTGAGTGGAACGGTCCTTGGGCCGATTCTTCGCCTGAATGGACCGATAGGATGAAGCACAAGCTAAAGCATGTTCCACAGGTCTGTTCTTATGCATTGTTTGCTAGATTTGTTGTAAGATGAAAGGATGTATGATCTCGACTTAAGCACGACAAAAAAGCGTGATCTCAACATAGTAACTAAGTGCGATTTAATTACTTTTTGTGTTTTGCAGTCAAAAGATGGAATATTCTGGATGTCATGGCAAGATTTTCAGATACACTTTCGATCTATATATGTTTGTCGAATCTATCCACCGGAGATGCGTTACTCCGTCCATGGCCAATGGAGAGGTTATAGTGCTGGTGGCTGTCAAGATTATGATACATGGCATCAAAATCCACAATTTCGATTGAGAGCTTCTGGGCCAGATGCATCACATCCTGTTCATGTGTTCATTACCTTAACTCAGGTATTCTCCTTAACTTGAATTTGATATGATTTTCATTCTGGTGAACTTTAATGTCCTTATGATTATACATTTTTAGGGCGTGAGCTTCTCGAGGACTGCTGCTGGTTTCAGGAACTATCAATCGAGTCATGATTCGATGATGTTCTACATCGGAATGAGAATCTTGAAAACCCGTGGACGTCGAGCAGCTTACAATATTTACTTACATGAATCTGTTGGAGGCACAGACTATGTCAATTCCCGTGAAATATCCTGTGAGATGGTTCTCGAACCTGATCCAAAGGGCTACACAATTGTGCCTACTACGATACACCCGGGCGAAGAAGCGCCATTTGTCCTCTCTGTCTTCACAAAAGCATCAATAACCCTGGATGTCTTGTAGCACACATGATCATCTCTTCAGCTGGTTTTATCATATGAGGTGAGATGCCTGTGTGCATCACTGACATTTTGAGTAGCTTGGGCTGGCGGTCTGTTTCTGCTTCAGCGGGTTCGTTCGACCTATTAATCACGATAGAGTTGCCTGGTAAACCTTTATCTTTCGTCTGTATCTGTATGTTAGGACCCTAATACGTGCTTTCTCGGTGCATTTCGTTCGGTTTTTAACAAATTTGACGTCCTTCGTAAAGTGTCCTTTTGCTTGTCCCTTGTGGAGAACTTCTGGTTTACTTTCTTTTAGCTGTTGAGGTAGGAAATTAAACTGAATGTATTCTTCTCAGGTTGCAATGTTATGTATCCTCAGCTTCTAAGGGCAACCCTTCTGGGTTGACAATTTGGTAGACATAAGCAGCTGCTAACGAGCTCGAAGCTCGAAGCAATATCCTGAATGAGCCACGGTGCGTTTTTCTAATACTTTTTCGTGGAAAGAAGATGCTGAAGCAACAGTGTGCATAATTTTTTTTTCTTTTTCGAGTATTCGAAGAGTAGTAGTAGATCAGGTACTTGTGTCAAATGTTGTATATGGGTACATTTTGTATTTAGCTATAGGCATTGTGTTGTAAATTTCTTTCTTTACAATTCTTCCCCTTATAGAGGAACATAAACGAGTCAGTTTGGGGAATATAGAGAAAGCAGTGCAGCCTGGGGCATGTTTATGCTTCCCAGCTGCAGTTTTGGAAAGCTTCGACAGTTCGAACATCGATTTCAATTGTACAAAAACAAACTTTTTCCCTCAATATATATTTGATTCTCGTAGACGATCACGATTTGGTTTCGACTTGATTAAAATTTCGTAGTGGTTGATATTTGTAACAGGATTGTCTCTATATTATATGAGTACACAGGAAATATGTCTGTTTGTGCCCAGGACCTGCTGAAGAAGATTCATCAATCATTGTGGGGTGGGGTTAGTCGAGATGCAGATAGTCGAGATGCATGCAAATTGGGTCATATACTTGAAAAATCTAATAGTTGAACTGCTGCTTTTTCAATTTAACGATCGTGAGATTCGAATTGAGAGTACTAGTATGACTAAGTTGAAATAATCTAAAAGTTTTACGCCGATTTTAATCGATTCAGGCTACAAACCATCATTATTTTTACAAAAAAATGGGAATAAGGATTGGATGTTGTAAGCAAGCATAGTTCGATTCCTCTCAATGAAATTTGTCATGTGAACTAGACTCACTATAGTAGTCCGTCCCGGCTATACCAGCAATAGGGAATCTTTAAAAAATTGAAACTCCCCTATTCGTCCTTGACAAAAGACTGAAAAGGTCTTTGTTGCGTCAACGAGAGACAAATTCCCTCTAGGAAACAGAATTCCATACTCATCTTATAGATACATATAGACTATATAGAATTTTGTGGAAAGGCGTATTCAATGAAGCTAACTAGATAAGTCAATCCATCGGTTGATTGATTGATGATTCAATCTTCGTCTCTAAAAGAGTTAACAGACCCATCTTTCTCTTAGAACCTATGAGCTATAAATAGACACACCCTGGTGGTAGAAAGGAAGAAGCAATCCATGAGTTGAAAATGAAGAAAGCAAAGCAAAGAACAAAGCACAAACGTCAGAATCCAAGCAATGAAGAGGAAAAAGTATAATGATTTTACTGAATTAGGCAACAATTAGCAATACAGATATCAGTAGAAGAAATGGGCAGTCAATTTCAACCAAAATATGGCTATGGCTATGGCTATGGCTATGGCTACCAAACAAGAAGCTATTCTATCCATATTGTCTCTATTTGTGTCTCTTATTGGCCTCACTCATTCTGAGTCACTTTCCATACTTCTCATGGCCTTCAATCCTGTGGGTCTCTGCATATCCCAATACCATACCCCAACCTTATTCTTATTAGAATGACAAACAAAGAAGAGTGTATGGATTTCAGTTAATGTTTAATGGTTATGTTACCTTCTTTGCAGTCTTCTTCTCCCTCACTTCATACCTCTCTTGGCACAAGTCTGATAGCCATGAGCCTGGCATCACCAGCTGCATCCACAGACAGGGAAGAGGAGTTAAGTTATTATCGACCGAACCCGAAGGATTCCTCGGTACTATAACACTTACAACTAAGCTTTTCTGTAGCAACTTGGCTCTCTTTTTAGGCCTTTGAGGAAGTTTGCACCCTTTCATGGCCATGAAATCTTCTTCCTTCTCCTTACTAGATAGAGATAGAAAGAGCCTTGGCCAGACAAACCCTTTACCGTTCCCTGTGGGGTAATCCATTGACGCTTTTTCATCCACGCCCATCGAACATCTCGTCGTATAGTATCGATCTTCCTTTTCGGGCGATGTTGCTATCGTTTTCTGATTCTTGGTTGGTGAAACAATGTTCCTGCAAGAAAACAGAATATCTTAACAATTTCTTCTCCTTCTCATCAAGATTTCCAACCAGGGTCTAGAATCAAATGTAGAAATAGAATGATTGATCATCAAGTGTTCTAAAATGAATGGATTATGATCATGTTTTAAGCAGTCCAAAACCCAAAACTTGTTGGATTAAAGAGCAGAGTAGAAACCAATACAAAGATTCATCATCAAGTGTTCTAAAAAAGGGTGGAACATGAACTTGTTTTAATCTAAAACTAGTTGGATTAAAGATCAGAGTATAAGAAACAAAGAACAGGAAAAATGTATGATGTTCTTATAATCGTTGATTCAGGAATCCGGTTGCTCACTTGTTAAGGCGATGGGTTGGCTGAGTAGATGAAGCTTTCTCAGCTGTAACAACACGGCGATCGCCATTAGAAGAAACCTTCTTCTTCCCTAAACAATCAGGTTTATTAGTAACTCTTTGTGGTTCCTTAACCTTCATATATCTCATCCTCTTCCTGTTTCCCCACTGCAACACAAAATCTGTTTCACCAGATTTATTGTTTTTCTGAGCAATTCCTTCGTTTTCCATATCTCTGCAACAAAAATCACAATCACCCATTTCCTCTATTGTACAAAGAAAGACCCCAAGATCATCAAAAACCCACAAGAACAAAGCTAAGAAAATCACTAGAAACCAACCTCAAGATTCAAGCCCAAAACTCAGTGGATTATCGAACACGATTTCCCTCTAATAACCCTGCATTCAATGGATTCACAACAATCATTACCCTTGTGCAATTTTCACAACAAACAAACGAAGATGCTATAATCAAGTACTCTTTCTTTCAATTTTCACACAAGTTGTAAAAAAACAGAGGAAAAACGACGATTAAATGAAGCTTCCTTGACTCATTACCAGATTTAGAGTCGCCATTCTAACTTTTCCCCCAAATATAAACAAAACCCACAAAGAAAAAGAAGGGAAATAAGATTTTACATGTCTAAAATCCATCAAAAGAGCTACTCCATCGCTGTAATCATCATCAAAACGGAAGCCCCTGTAGAGTTTGAACCGTTGAATCCGTAGAGAGAAAAAATGGAAATGGGAAAGCAGTCTTCGAAAGAAGAAGAAGAAGAGAAAAAAGTGGCTACAATGGAAGAAAATCCATTGAAGTTTTATGGGTAACAGTTAGTTTTTACCAATCAAATGGAAACAGAGAAGAAAAATCAGCCGCTCTTCTTCAGTTCACTTGCAGAGAAGCTCTCTCTCTCTCTCTCTCTCTCTCTCTTCTTTTCTCTCTCTTTGTTTGTTTCTGTCTCTTCAGTTTTCACCCTATTCTCAATTTTTTTTCCCCAAATTTTTAATTTTCGAAATCAAAAGGAAAATGGTGGAATCTTTGTGGCCGTTGGATTGAATTGGACGGTCAGATATATTTCGGGTCGACCCGGTTGATTTTTCAGTGCACGTGATACCGAGTTGTTAAATCCAAACAAAATCCATTGAATGAATTTGCGTATATTAGTACTAATCATAGTGGCTGCAATCTGCTGTGGCTCATGTACACTGTTCTGACCAATTGAGTTGTGACACGTCATCATTTAACCCTAATTTATAACTCGATCAACCCAACCCAGTCCGTATACTCTTTTTTATCAACTTAGTTGAGTTGAGCCGGGTTCAAATAAATGCAAATTTTTAAGGGTTGTTGGTTCATGGTAAGATCTCGCATTGGTTAGAGAGAGAAACGAAACATTCTTGTGTGGAAACCTCTCCTTAGTAAACGTATTTTAAAACCGTGAGACTAACGGTGATATGTAATGGATAAAAGTAGACAATATTTCGATCTTAAAATTTTCAAAATGACTATTTGATTCATTTTTTGTTGTAACTTTTTAAACAAATAAAATAGACATTTACTATTTGTAATATTAAATACATATATTTGAAATTAAAATAGTTATTCTTTTAAAGTGTTAAGGTTAAAATAGACATTTTGAAAATTGTTGGAGACCAAAAGGAATGACAAGGCCCAATACTCTAATGGGCTCAATTACTAAGCCCAATCTTAATGGGCTCAAATTAAACTCACTAAGCCCAATCTTAATGGCAACCCAACAATTTCAAATTTCAAATTTTGATTCAATTTTAGAGAGAGATTAAAGTTTTGATTTTCTTGGACTTATAACTTTGATTGATAACTTTTCTTATTATAAATAAAATTCATATCTTTTTATTTTTTT
The DNA here is from genome assembly GCA_033971965.1 of Cucurbita ficifolia. Taxonomy (NCBI): domain Eukaryota; kingdom Viridiplantae; phylum Streptophyta; class Magnoliopsida; order Cucurbitales; family Cucurbitaceae; genus Cucurbita; species Cucurbita ficifolia. The sequence goes on from CM066972.1 coordinate 3,880,112, forward strand.
TTTAAAAATAGAAATAAAGAAATTCAAAATCTCCCCCAACGTCTCTTTAATATTATCACATGATCATTATGAGAATTCAAAATTTCCTCATTTTTTAAATATATTTTTATTTATATCGTCCATTCACGTCTCAATCTTTACCGATAAATTAAGGATCGAAACTATGTTAACTCAATCTCAAAACTTTTATTTTTTATAAAAAATTCAGATACATATGGATTATAACTCTATTTTCAGACGGGTCGAGTTGACCCTACTAAAAAAATATTACCTACTAATCGACCCAAATTTTCAATTTATCAAAAATTTAATCCGACCCAAATCGAAAAGAAAAAATGATCTAATCTAACCCAATTCAATGGATAGTTCCAATGGTTTAGGTCATATGAACACTCCTAAAAAACAAACCGTGTTCATAAAAAAATACGGTTGTTTAAGTGTGGTTATAAACGGTTTGATTTTCCGTCAAACAAGGAAGAAAAATGCAAGAAAAAAGTGGGAAACCCTTCAAAATAAAATGCCAAAAAAATTATTAAAAAAATAAAAAAAAAGTGGTGGCTCTCAAGACAGCTGTTGGGGCATCAATACCCACCAAAAATTAAAAATTAAAAATTAAAAATTAAAAATAATTTGTTGGCTATAAAAGCCAACAAACCCACCACTATTTCTCTCAAATCCAATTGAGTTTGAAGAAACCAAGAGGAACCCATTTGAAAGCCAAGAAATTAGAGCATAAAAATCAAAGCTTTAAGCTTTTTCGTTGCTTGAATCTGTCATCAATGGCGGCCATGAAGTTTCAAGCTTTGATGGTGGCAATGGCGGTGGCTGTTATGGCCATCTCGTCCTCCATTGTTGCAGCTCAAGAAGCTCCGGCGCCAAGCCCTGCCTCTGATGCTCCACTTTCTCTCCCAACTTTAATGGCTTCTCTTGCTCCTCTTGTTCTTCCCTTCTTCCTCTGAATCTCCTCCTTCTCTCACCATTTATATGTATTTCTGTTCTTCTAATTCGAATTTCCATGAACCCAAGATGGGTTTGATGGGTTTGTGATGATTGAATTTGTTCGAGTGTGATTTGGAATTTTCTTAATTTTATGTAATTTTACGTATTTGAATTTAATCTCTAATTTGTTATACTACAATTCTTTCCGTGCTTTGATATGCTTTGATACCGTACCTTCAAATCTTATACAGGATTCTGTTAAGATCAGGTTTTCGGTGTAAAATTACGAACTACATTAGGGTTTGGTGCATGATAATCAAACTAATCCAACCCGACTCCGGATGTTATATATTTAAGTTATTAAAATTATATTATTTGAAAATATGAAAAAGTATGATGGAGACAAAATCAAGACTTAGCACATAATGATATCGAATGAGAAATTTTAGATTCAAATGGAATAATTCAAAATTTGATATGTTTGTGGACCAAACGACTTCATTTTCTTCGTCAAGAACGATAAAATTTGTGAACGTTTGAGAAAGAGTTCGTTTTTAGCGAAAAAATCGTCGTTTTTATATAAAAAAAACGCTTTTTGTATATAATTCAGCACCATAGAAGAATTAAAGATATTTTTCGACGTGCTTTTAACCGTTCTAACTAAAACAGTTTTATCGGAATTTTTGTAGTGAAAACCCTAAAATAATTTGAAGGGTAGAATAGGCACTATATATTATTTTTGTGTGATATAGGAAAAATCAAATTAATTAATTTTAAAACCAATGAGAAACTGCCATTTGGCATTTTGTTTATTGTTCTATCAAAGAGTCTCTCTCTCATTTATGAATTTTGGAAGATTAGAGAGAGATGGGATCACATGGTGATGCTGATTGTGCACATGGGTTTATAGACATTTCATATCATACCCAATAATTACAAATTTATTAAATATAATTATCCTTAATTTTTTAATTTATATTTAAATTATCTAGAAAATTTTAATAATACTAACCAACCATAGTATACTTCCATTCAATTAATACATATCATACATTAACTTATAAACGTTTAAGAGGGTAAAAAGGTAATTTTGACATCTAAATGCAATTGTTAACTTGGCATTTATAAGAAACGTCATTTGCAACACAAAAATTTTATTATGCCAGTTCCCGATATAGGAAGGGACATTTTCGTCAAGAAAAAGAGGCTTCAAAGCATTTTGTTCATGTAAGTTTGGAACACACGGCTCTTGTCTACCCAATCTCTTATTAGCTAAACGTCATTCAACAACAATCAAAATTTGCTATTTGAAAATAAGATACAAAAGAAAACAAAGTGAATCGAACCAAATAAAACCTAAAAAATAATTTTAAAAATCCTTGAAAACCAACCCTCAAACAAAAGCATTGCATTGATTCATTGATCCTTTATCACATTAACACCTAACACTTGAATATATTCAAATTATTCCTTCAAATTAATCCAAAGGAACTCACTTTTAGATATATTTATATGTTAATCCATAACCACCAAAGTTAAAGTATTCTTTAAATATTAAAAGGTTATTATTTGCATCGGTGTCTAGCCTACTTAGCATGTGCTCGTATGCTAAAAAAAACTAAATTTAATATAAAATAAGTGCTTGAACAAAAATTTACTAAAAAAAATAGCCCTCTTAAAACGACCCTTCATATGAAAGAAAGAAACGTTCAAATATTTTAAAGAATAACAACATAAGTAGGAAAATAAATACACAAAACATGATCAAAGTTCATATCGTTCCTCGTGAATTTACACAAACTTAGGACATTTTTTGGTCACAACGAATGGTAATTTGTGACGATACGTCACAATTGCATCTATAACGACTAAAATATAGACTTATAAGTGGTTCTATCATTCATGAGAAAATCAAAGCATCTCAATCAAGTTGCAATTCCCTTTTGTTTCATATACATTTGTCCTAATTTTTCACATAAACCTGAACTAACATTTAATTCTCTTCCTAAATCCTAATAACTAAGCATTATAATTAAGAATTGCCCAGCTATCTAGCATGTACAAGAATTATAATACACATAACTTTACATGGTAAGGAGGTCTTTAACAGAATAATTAGTAGCAAGAAACAACCTCAGTATTACCTCACAGTCGATATCGTCCTAATGTTTAGATTTTTCAGCGCGCCTAGAAAGCTCTGTGTCAGCAAAATGAAGAATCCTCCTGAGTCTCAAAACCATATCACAGTGAAATGGCAGGGCAGTTCGTCGGTCCAAGTATGCTGGGCTCACAGTCATCCATGATAAGGCATGAAGCTCTGCTATGACAGACTCGAGGATCAAATGCGTCTCGATTTCAAAGTCTCGTGATTCCACACTTGAACTTCTTCCCACTTGTTTGATAATCCCTCGGACATTCTTTTCTTGTGTGACGTTGTTTCCATAGTAATCGATGAGACTAACCGAAAGGGCTGAAGGCCATTCCTCTTTCATGTTGCTCCGGGAATCCTTTCTCATTGAGGGTACAGCTCTTGAAATGGCAAATCCAGTGGAAAGGGGAATAGCAGACCCCTTACTGTGCAGGAGATGCGCCAAAGGTGGGGATTCGGCGGTGAGGCATGTGGGAAGCTGAAGAGGGTTCGAGGGAAGGAAACGCAGGCTAGGTGATGGGATTAGTATGTAAGAAGAAGATGTGGAACCAAGAGATTTAACAGGAGTAAAGCCTTCTACATACGACGACGACTGTACGCTGCCTTGATTTCCGCCTGCAACGAAAACGTTCGGGTAAGTACTGAGAAAACTACTGCTGCACAACGTAAAATGCCTTGCAGCTCAAGAAACCCAGAATATGTCAAAAAGATACAGGCTATATCACAGCTACTGCAATGTACTTTCTTAATCTACAACTGAGCAATTTCATAACAGATATAAAGCATCACAAAGACATATTTATTCCTCATGAAGTTTCCAGAATGAAGCTAAGTTCAAGGTCGTCTAACCCAGAAATGAAAGAACATTAAGGCTCGAGTACGTGCAACAAAAACAAGAAAAGGCAGTAATCTACAATTATGAAACAAAAAATTTACAGCAGTGAAATATCCATTGAAGTAAACGAGGCAAACGTCAAGTATTGGCAACTTATCTTACCGGGCGATGGTGAATCAGCTTGCAGTAATAGCTGCAGAGAATGCTCCATCGAAATCGCGACAAAACTGATACTATGCACCCACTGAATCATTCCTCTTGAGTTGTCCACCACTGCATGACCACCCATTAGCTGCTTTCTTATGGTAGGTTGTCCAATGCTAGCTTTCATAAAGCCTGTAGATTTTGAATGCGGGCTATATAAAGGATTTGGGGAGGAAGGAAGGTTTCTATCGTGAATCAAACTCATCTCCTGTTGTTGCAAGGAACTCCCATTACTACTTGATGATATCCCATCTGGCATGCAGCGGCGAAGTTGCAACGGCCATTTTTTCACCTCAGATCCCCATAGTGAATAAATGGCCTTCTGCCACTCTAGTCATAATAAGATGGCAAAATCCGAAACATTAGTTCGAAAACAGGTCAGAAATTTTAAAGAACCTCCCCAAAAATCTAATAGAAAATTTTGTAAATCTTTAAGTGATGAATATGTGAAAAGAGCGTGTCGTAAAGTCATCAAGAAACAACTTGTGAGTTATTAAGTGGGGATCATTTCCCAAGAGATCGCGCATCTGAATGAGATGATTGATGCACTTGTGAAATAAAACTTCAGAATTTCATACAAATAAGTGAACTAATGGAGTAGGAGGGTGTAACAGCCCAAGCCCACCGCTAACAAATATTGTTCTCTTTGGGCTTTCCCTTTCGGACTTTCCCTTTCGGGCTTCCCCTCAAGGTTTTTAAAACGCGTCTGCTAAGGAGAGGTTTCCACACCCTTATAAAGGTTGTTTTGGTCTCCTCCCAACCGATGTGGGATCTCACAATCCACCCCCTTCGGGGCCCAGCGTCCTTGCTGGCACACGCCTCATGTCCACCCGGTTCGGGGCTCAGCTTCCTCGCTGGCACATCGCCCGGAACCTGGCTCTGATACCATTTGTAAGAGCCCAAGCCCACCGCTAGCAGATATTGTCACAAGGTTTTTAAAACGCGTCTGCTAGGGAGAGGTTTCCACACCTTATAAAGGATGTTTCGTTCTCCTCTTCAACCGACGTGGGATCTCACAGAGGGTATCAGATGCAAGAAGCAGAGTCTACTAAAACTGAGTCGATAAATAATTGAAGCTGAAAATAATAATGATAGAGGAATTTTTACCTAGATACTCGAGTTCATAGAACGTTCCAATTCTTGCAATAACCAAATCTCTAGGCTTGGAAACACTAGTATCAGGAGAACATGACTGAAGTATCATACAACCTTGCTGCAGAACTTGGACAAAAATGCATTCCAGACCCTTCGTATCCTGCCTACTGCTGATCCCACCAAAGGGAAATATATGACTGTCTAATAATTCTCCTCGTGAATCTGTCCAGATGCATACTAGCCAGCGCCAGTCTTCTGTCCATCCATAGCAACAGTGTAGGCTAGGATTCTTTTGATGACCTCCAAACCCATCCATCTCAGGTCCATCTACTTGAGAGTTAGTTCCTATATCCATACCTACTGCTGAACTTGCATTCTGTAAAAAGGCACCGCTGTTGTCATCGGATAATGGTTTCGATGACTTCGCTCCTAGCGTAACAGGATTTATTGGTGAAATTCCATGGTCTAGTGAACCAGGTTCTGCCATAATAAAAAGTGGTTCAAACATGTAGCAAGAATCATCTTGAAGATAATATTCTCCAATTCTATTTGGGTCATTACTTAATGATCCAGGCCTTGTTTGCCAGGAATTATCCCAAGTTCCTGACCTCAGGGTACCATCGATTTCACCCTCCCGAGGGAGGGAATGCCCAGCTATTCGAATACCAACGCAGTCTTTCCACATCCCTGGAATGGAAGATGACATTGATGATAAAACTGAATGAGATCTACTGGATATTGATGATGACTGGACTACATCAGTCGATGTTCCCCGTGATATTCGACGAGCCTTGTTATAAACAGTAAAAGCGGTCTCTTTAAGAATGACGATTTCGTTTACTGATGGACTACTCACTCTGAAAATTACATCAACTGTCACAATCTGCAATACCAATTTAGGAAGCGTAAATCCTTGAAGAACTAGAACGTTCGACGTTGATGACTCGTCAACAGCTGCTGAGCAGCTTAATGACTTAGCAACCTGACTACACAATATTGTCCTCCTATCTCTATCTGACTGGAGCGTGACAGAACCGACAGCAACAGAAGATTCAACGACAGTTTGCAATACTTCCAGAGGATCAGGAAAAGGACATATGACATAAAGTACCTAAGGTTGGCAAAAAAAAAAAAATGTAGGTGAGCTAAGCATGCAGGCAATAATATACACTGAGCGACATGAAATGGGAAAAATAGTAGAGAAGATATTCAAATATCATACCATGCAAGAACCATTACTGCCTTCTTTGGGATTAGCTGACATAGATGGAGAGAGTTTCAAAGCTTTCAAAGCTTTTGAAAGAGATCTAAGATAACTTGTCAAGTCCCATCCATTTGATAGAGAAAGCAAATAGTCACTAATTGAACCGACAATTGAAGCACTACTGCTATCAATTTTCATCGACTGGGGACAATCGAGTAGGACGAAACCTGAAGATAACAACTTCCCAGAATCTACATCCATTTGATTCCCTAAATTATGTGGGGTATGTGTTCCCAGCTTGCATGTCTCATACACTGGTGACAGACAAGGCCGAAAAAAAAAAATTAGTAAATGACCTCTCGACGATTTGAATACAGTTAATGAGCATATGAAAAGGATTATGTTTAATCAGGATCTTTTTTCCATGAAAAGCCAACCTTCCATTGAGAAAAAAATGGAAGAACATAAAAGACAATACTACTATTTCAACCTTTATCATTGGAAAGTAGTTACAAAAACTCTTATCTCGTGCCTAACAAAAACTACAAACAATGCTACAAGTTCCATATTTTAGTCTCATTAAACTCTAATAATACACTGTATAAACCACATAAATCTTTTAATATATCATAACAGAAAAAATAAACCAGGAAATTTACTTTTCTCAAAATGTTAAGGAGAAACTTTTATCGACATAAGAACAGTATCAATTGCTAAAAGAACAATCTGCAGTGGGAAAATACTTCTTTTGAAACGGTCAGTTGGAAAATACTAGGTTAAACCACTGGTTAGAAAGGGTACCCTTTCCAATCCGGTTTTATATGCATTAAGAACAACTATTACTAACCAGTTCCTAGTTGCTGGAAAAAATCGGCGGCAGCAGATGCAAGAGGATCAATATCTGGGCAAATGACGCAATAATTTATCTGCAACAGTTATGAAAATAAAAAACCTTGTCATTAAAGGGTGCAAAGGATATTATCATTTAAAACATTTATACCACATAAAGAAATATGGGCAAGAAGACAAATAGGGCCCTGCAGATTTTGCCTCTTCAGATTTCAACCAACTTACAGGTTTTTGTACAGCATAAGGCTCAAGAGGGGCCTTTTCCCAAAGTTGCAGAGAGTTGGCAGATGTCTTAAGCCAATCATCTTGGTACCTATTTACATATCATTGTTATCTTCAATCTCAGTAGATATTAATAACAGTAATTCATTTACATGGAAATACAATCATCTTGGTGTATTTGACATTCAGCGATTGCTATCAATCAATATTGGCAGATATTGAAATTTCCTTGCTTTAGTCCATCGGTTATTTCGTTTATTTAATATTTTCTTCCTCAAACACTAACAGACATTTTTGCAAGAACACATAACTCCATGCCTTCGTATGACAGTGGCCTATGCAATCCATGTAAACAGTTCTTTAACAATGTTAAATGCAAAAACCAAAAAATTTGCAGCTCTTGAAGTGAAAAATAAAAATTGCAACAAATGTCATTCACAGGCTACAGACTATAGAGTAATATTCTAATAATGATATTAATGTGAATGTGCAACTATCACTTAAAGGCTATAGAGTAATATTCTATTAATGAAATTAAATAGACTATGAAATTATATAAATGTTTAGTAGACAAAACAAAACAGGATATCAAGATCTCTCAAGAACTGACACAATGATTAATAATCAAATGCATACCCAACAAGTATCGCGGGTGATGGGAGAACAATAATCGTTGGTCTCAGTCGGGAAGGCAGTAGTTGCTGGTCTGATCCTGAACTGGAGATTTCTTGGTTTGATCTCCTTTGGGAAGTCTCATCCATTTTGGACCCATCCATTGTGCTACTGCCTACAGTGCCAGAAAACTGCATAATCCACTGAACTAAACATTTCAATTTTTATAAAAAGTAACATCTGTACCTTTGAGACTAGACGATCCACTAGCAGAAGAATGTGAGGGGCTTATGGGCTCTCCAATGTTTAGCATAACAGTACTCGAAGAATCTTTAGATTCATTTATAGTAGACTCAGCAGATAATCCATCACCTGTGCTTCCCATATCACCTAATTGACCACGACCTTTGCACCAATCAGTTACAGATAACGGACCATCCAAAGTGCCAAATGCAGATTTCAAGGCTGTTTTCATGTCGGACTGCAGCAAACTCATTACAGACGGAGCATAAACCTGGACGATAAATTTAGCATTTTATGCTCAAGTTTCATTATCAGAATATAGAAGTTACATGTCAGATGGATAATAATGGGTTGAAGGATCCATTATATTGAGAAGCCTAAATTCATGGATCAGTCACGTTTCTAAAATAGTGGCAAAAAGTCTTTAAAGCTACATCAGATCTACAAGCCAGCAAGAAGGAGAAACAACACACACACACACAATTAATTTAATAGTAATACTAATACTAATAGTTCCAGACTGGATGTGATAAAAATCTAAGGAAACATACAAAGCTAATTTTGTAAAATACTGATATGATAACTAGATAATATCAATAATCATGAACACTATCCCTTTTATTATCATGAAACGGAACTTTTCATTAAATAAATAAAAGCATGAATCATATCTTTAACAAATATTTATAATAAATTCCACATCTACCAATATAATATGGGGAATTGTGTGCATGCAATAGCATGTAGAAGGAAAATTCACTTACATCAGCAGAAAGAGGATCAACTAACTCAACGCCTGCAATGTCCAATGCATGACAAGAGGCTAAGGTTCCTCCACAGCCCGCATGAACCATAGATGGCCCACATGGAAATCCCCTCCTCCATTGTTCCTGCAAACCTAGCCAGCCATATGGACCATCACCACAATCTGCATCCAAGGCCAGGTCAACAAAAGAAGTAGCCTGCTGGACAAGTAAAGGCATGGCATCAAGGAGTTCCTGAAGTGGTGGTCTTTGCCCATAAGAGAGAACTCCATCTTCATGGAAAGAATTGTGGGGTAAGGAAGAGCCAAGTTCCATACTAGGTGAATTTGAGGGCTTTGGAACCTTGGGAACTCCAACAGACCGCCAAACACCAACAGGTGCATTGTGGTGTCCATCAAGTGTTCCCCCATCAACATCTCCGGCTATTCTCATTGGTATAGTATCTTTCTTCTTCACCTCATTCGCCATATAATCTGTAATAGTACTTGGATCACTTGACAGCTGATTTGTACCAGAAACTGTGGAACTACCAGACGACTGCAGGGTATGCCGTACTCTGCACATAGAAGCTTGGAACATTAAGCATTCAACTTCCATTGCAAGAACATGCTTCTGAGACATAAATAAACAATCAGCTTCAACAGCGTCCTCATTCGTCTTCCTCTGTGCAGATTTGACAGCATTTACAGCATTGTGATTTGAGAGAGATGATGCCAGCCCATCAGATGTAGAGATGCTGTTCTTACATGCAGCTGATTTTCTTATATGTTTCTCTTTCACATTGTCAACATGTGTATAGTAGTTTTTTGCACTTAGAACATTTGATGGTTTTGAATTTGAGGAGATACCACTCTTTTCATCCGACCAATCAAAGTATGGCGAAGAGGGTGGTGTTGCACCATATATGTAGCTGTTTGTGCTTAAGTTTGAACTCTCTAGCTCCCGAGATTTAGGAATATATGGACTTCGGAATATTGATGAAGAAAACTCACTTGTAGGTGTTTCAACTGCTCCATATTCTGGAGCAAGTGTCATCAGAGCTTCATACTTGGTAATTTGATCAAACTCCCCAGAAGAAGACACTGGAGTTTGATTGGTTGTTACTGAGGACAATGCATTGTTTGTGACTTCATGATCTTTGCTTAGCACTTCATCTGTTGTTTTTGTAACAGCTGGGTTGAAGCTATCGAAGGAGGGAAACCCCACAGGCAAAAGCATCTGATCAGAAACATCCATGACCCCACCTGGACTGCTACCTACATCAGCATAGTCTGGAGCCGAAAACGAAAGAGATTGTGACTCTGCAGCTCCTGGGGGCTTCAGAAGATAATACCATGATGAGCTCCAAGAGCGTATTGACATAATCAGCAGGAATATGAAGAAAGGACAAAAAAAAAGAAGGAATAAACTGCATTCAAATTGAACTGAGGAAGATGGACGGCGAGAATAAACTACAATGTGCTATAAACTAATTAAACCTCATTACAATTTTTTACCAAAAGTTTGGGTACTTTGTTAATAAAATAATAATGAGCTATCATTCATCACATATCAGTATTAATTCTAAAAAAAATGATGGTAGATCTTAATAATGCAAATGAAGTAACTCAAAGACCGCATTAACTTTAACAAACAAATCAGGAAAAAAATCAGAAACCAATCATCTTAGGAAGCTTAATTTGACATTTAAGTTTGTTTTGAACTTTTGAGCATCACCATGAACTTGAGATGCAACAATAACAACTATCATGTAATCATATTGCAGCATAACATTTCATAAAACACATGAAAAATACCTCCCCAAATGGTAAAACATCATTCTCAAAGAAGTCTCCGAAGCTCCCAAAATGCAAAAGGAGATCTTCAATGTCATCCACGCCCCTGTCATCATCATCCCAGTCCCAAGGAGATCCAATTAGCACATTAATAACCCCTGTAATAGCGGAATTGTTGAGCTCGGTGGATGTAAAGTCAGATTTGAAAGCATCCTGAATTTGAGCAACTGTACCCATTTGATCTAACGAATCTGACATCCCTGAACGAGACCGCTTAGTACCCTGACAAATAAAAAGTTCAATTAACCAGTAAATATTCTGGGGGCCCAAATTTTTCTTCAAATAGAAAATATTAGAAGATACTACAAAAAAAAAAAAAAACAAAAAAAAATCAAGAGTCAGTATGAGTAAAATTCTTGTCATTCAAAAATATATTTCATTGATGATATGCAAAATTATAAAAAAGAGAGACCCTATACAAGAAATACTATCAATTAGTCAAAAGGTCACATCAAAAGTAACAAAAACCCTCAAATGGATTCCTTCGATAGCTTCAACTCAAATGAAGTATATGAAAAAACTCAATACTCGCTATAAAAAGTAATACCAAAACAATATGATCAAAATCCTACAGAAACGTGGTTACCAACTCATTAACAAACCAAAGAGTTTCCTACATATTACAATAGCGCAAGAATCCATTAGATAATGATTTAGCTTTTTGTTCTCTGCTTTTAGAAGTCAATGCCAAGTCTTGTAATCTTATTTTAAAATGTTTCCCAATCAAGCAATTTTCAAAACTTGTTTTCTGTTTTTCGATTTGAAGTGTTGAAAAGAAGTTTAAAAAATCAAGAATTTTGATTAAGCGATGGACAATAATCAAGCGGAATTGAAAAGTAAAACTGTTACCAAATAGGGCATAAGTCACTCAAACTCATTGTTTAGGTGAATGATAATTCTTTTCCGAGTTTATTTCAAGTGTAAGAAGTATAAATTCAAATGAAATCATAATCCAGCATTGCATATGCAAACGTCAGCCCAAAATTTAGGAGTTCCCATGTCAAAACACAAATCCAACTCGCAGAGTTTCTAAATCATGTGTAACAACAGAAAGAAAATAAATCTATTTCTAAGAACATTAATCAAGCATACCAATTTTCGGCCACTGTTTGCTGACTGGTCATTTGAAGACAATCCAGACTGCCTGCAAGATAAGGAATCAGCATCTGCTTCAAGTTCGCTGGCTCCTGTCTTGCAATCACTATCACTAGAACTACTACTTATGCTACCAATGCTGCTACTGTTACTATTGCTGCTACTATCGTAACCATGCTGTGAACGTATTTTATCAGTCTCAGTCCACAAACCTTCCATATAATCTACATTTCCACCGCTACAGAAACCACAACAACCAAAAGTGGAAAACTGAAAGGTTAGTAATAGTTTTAATCCCATCACAACAAAGATAGATATGTGAAACCTGTTCACATGCATGAAAGTTAACACTTAAAAAAAACTTCACATGGAGAAACATATCGATGAAACTATACCTTTGAATAAGAAAACTCAAATAAACATGAATATGGGTAAATATTTTATTTATTAATAGAAATATTTCTTTAAAAATAAAGAAAATAACAAAAACAAAAAGATAACAAAAAAGCATTTAAAAAGAAGAAGAAAAGCAAACTTGTTAAGTCACTACATTATTGTTTTGGAAGGAGATTAACTCCCCTTTCAAACGGACCACAGCTCTCCCATGCGATCCAAATAGTCTCCTTCACGAGACTCTAACCAACCACCTTTTCTCGGATAGGAAAAAGGTTCTATGGATCCACCTAAGGTTTTCAATGAAAAGAAAAGTACTTCTCTTATAATATATTTTTATTATTTTGTCTTTTTAACAATATCTTGGTATAAATGGTCTACTTCTATCAATTCCACAGATGGCTACAATACTCTTTTGTCCAATTGGAGAAGTTTGTTGGGGAGTAAAACTTCATGCTAGCATATCTACATTTAAAAGAATATGGGATTGTTTGAAAATTCTGAAAGGAAATTAGGAGTTTTCTAGTTCTTATTTAGTTTACTACGATCGATCATGACCTCCTAGATAAAACATTTTGTAACTTTTTATTCCATTTATCATTGATGTAAATTGCACGGCATATACTTGGGATGTCTTGTTTCCCTTATTGTCTTTTCAGTATTGTTCTTTCTTTACAAGCAAGGAAACCAGGAAGAAAGAACATTACCTACCACAGAAACAAATATGTCCGCATAGTATTTCTCAATCTAATAACATATAACTTCAGTCAGATGCAATGAGCTGAAATTCTTACCAATGCATGTAGAAAGAAGAACCAGGTAGCGAGGGTCCTATCCAGTTTTGAAGCCAAAATCTGAAAATTTCAACATCAAAGTTAGTTGAAGAAACAAACGCCACTAAAAATATTGCCGTCCAATAGGGTACAAAAAAGTCACATGAGGCTTTCTTCATTATTTCAAATTCTTTTTTTTTTCTTTTTTTCTGAGAAGAGAAATGGAATTATTCCAAATCCTTTTTAATCCCTCTGTTCTAAAAAAATCCACAGAGAAGCCAACGTAAACTTTAACCAAAGCAATAAGAATCCTTTTGTTTCTTTCATTTTAAAAAAAATGCACAAAACCCGTACAAAATTTAACTGAAGAGATCCAATCTTTATCTTTTAAATTGGTAGCAACTCAAAGAAGATAAACAGTTAAGATTAGGTAACTACCTTTTCAAGGACGACCTGGCAAATGAAGTTTGCAATAACAAAACAAGCACTGCCTCGGATGGATATATAAAAGTCTTTTTATGAAAAGATAAATTGTTTGACAATCCTTTCAGATCACCAGATGTTGATACGTTTCTTATGTAATTTGAATTGGATTGCAGCGGCCTCTCACTCACTGATTTAGAGCACCCTAGGGTAACTTCAACATAGCAATTTTGCCCCTTTGACTGGCAGCCACCTTGAGAAACGTGATGGGGCAAACCCACAAATCCACACGAAGTCCTAGACTTTCCAGAACTGTTCACACAAATCAAAAAGAATAAAAATAATGACTAACAGTACTGAAAATACAGACTGAGAAATCTGCCAAGTGAAAAGCATACCATATATAATGTAGTACCTGGAACATATTTGTTTCACAACATCACTAGCACAACATCCAGTGAACCTACCCCGGATTCCATGAGGTGAAACAATCACTGATGAAAATAAAATGATATTAAAAATTAAGTGGATGCAGAAAGAAAGATCAATATCATTATAACACAAAACTTCCCAAAAGTTTCCCATTTCCAAGCTAACCTGGAAGTCCAAGACAGGAATTATTTGCAGAATGCTTCAACACTCTTTCAATCTCTGCATTTGATAGTGCTCGAATATGTCTAGGAATTTTTTATTAAAAAAAAGTCAATTAATGAACAATTTAACCTGCATAGTCAGCATTTTAAAAGTAGTAAAGGATTTACTTTGCAGATATGATGGCATGCACAAATATTGCCTCCTCAGTAGCAGAAAATATGAACTCCATTGTAGGTTGCCCTCTCCTGACCATTGGCATCCATCAGAAAGGATCATTTTCCATTAAAGAAACAAGGGTAAGAACAAAAGTAAGAAGTCATAAAAACGAATATATATATATGCCTTTGCTTTAAAACATACTCCGGATACAATGATCCCACATTTAACCTTCAACTTCCAATTAAGAAAATAAACTCAGGGAGAATAAATTTGACGAAATTATACCCTCCAACCACCATTTGGGTATTTTTAGTTGAAAAGGTGGACACTATTACCCCCAACTTTATACGGCTTCAATGTATCTGTTTTCATTAATCTTGTTAAGAAAAATAAAAGTGTGTTTTTCTCCTCTTTTCACAAGTTATACATAGTGTAGGTGTCATATATAACTGCCTCAAGTGGTGGCTGCATGTACTGGCCATTAACCAAATTTAACATACCAGCTTTGGCAGAAACAATGATGGGTACTATTAAGTGAAAATATCGTAGTACGCATAGCTATAAGTAAAAAAGAATATACTGGAGTGTAACAGAAGCCCTGCAGGAAGCCGAAGAACAAATTCTAGCCAACATATTATTTGATTTCCATAAATCACTAAGAAGCCATTTGATCCTAATTAGACCTCCCAAACTCCACTGCACTTCGATCCCTAACAAACCACACAAACTAAGGAAGAAAAACCTGAATAATTAAAGAGAAACCTGAATCCACAGCATCAACATAAAAGAAAGATTGAAGCTGACAAGAATTAAAGAGAAACCTGAATAATTCTTCACTTTGACCATACTGATATTTTGTGAAAACATCTCCAAACCTCATGTATGAAAGTGCAGTTAGGGATCTGCCAATCAAGGTAAGTTAGCTTTGAGTATGAATAACCAAATAACACAGCATATAAACAGTAAGTGTGTCAAAATAAATGACCTCTCAATACAGTTTCGTAATGCCTGTGAAAGGGCAGCCGCAACCTCCTCCAAATCCCCAGGAGAGGTCCACAGTCCAGATGCAACCACTGTTGTGAACACAACATGACCACAGCATGACCATAGAGGGGGTCAGAATTGTACATTAAGTCCTCTAACGACAACAAATAATTCAAACACAGCCCACAAAAGCTAAATAAATACACTCCTTTTGTATCATGGAGAATGAGTTCAAGAATAGTCAAGTTTGTAAATAAGTTGTAACAAGAATAAATTAATTTGAATCATCCACTGCCAAGTTCGGGTTTTTAAAATACATAAAAAGTTGGGAATAACTTATTACATCATGGACAATGTGTTTATAAGTAGCACATACCCCTTAACTTGGAAACAGCTGCTTGAGCAGTTTCGGCAACAGAAGAATGGCGCCCAGGTAGAAAAAGCCAAAGTTTAATTTTTTCATCTGGTATAACAAATTATCAAAAGTTAGACAAGGAAAATTGATTAGGCAGATAGATGGAAAACACATATTGCACCACATTTGCATTTCTCACCAGGATTGTGCAAACCCTGAGATGGGTCCCAAGGCCCAACAAATGAGTTGGTCCAAGTGCTTAAAAATCCTTCCTTCTGTAATTGCACGTGTGATGAAAGCACCAAGAATGTGGCAGCATCATTGTGCTCAACCTTTGCACTTACAACACCAAAAGCCTAATTTTAGTATCCTTAAAGAAGTGGAAGACCACACAAAAAAAAACCCTAATTGTTAAACTAGGAAAGAGGTTCACTTAGCATTAACCTTTTGTCCGGTAACGAAATCAAGTCAGATTCATTAGGCAGAAACTGGAACCATGAAATTTGATGTAGACCCCCCTACGACGAAATCACAGTAGAGAGTATTAATAGGACTACACAAATGCCATAAATTCTAGAGTTAACAATAAAACATATTTGAGGATTAGCCTAAGAGTAGTGACGCACATTGTTTCAGAAAAGGGAAGTTGTAACTGATGAATAGATTGGGCGTGAGTGCACAGTCAAATCATAGCAATTGAAAAGACAGTATTCTATTCATGTACTAAAGAAATCATGAATTAGCAATGATACGTTTCTATTTGCCAAATTACTTTGATGGCACAAACGGGGAAACTAAAACAATCAAAAGGCAACAAACAGGAGACACAAGCACCCAATTACGGCACTTAGGATGACAAACTATTGAGTGCCCGTGCTCACCCTGCCTCACCTACTGCCTAGTATCACCTTAAAAGCACTGATGCAGAGTTAAGTTTCTAATGGAACACAACAAAAGCTCCACAACGTCCCAACATGGACCTTCTAAAGGATTTCAATCAACTAAATTAGCAAAATAAGTGAAAGATGTATCTGTAACTTCAACCTAAGAAGCACTAACACTTTAGTTTGGCTAGCGCGTCCATGTTTGACACGTGCGAGACACTTGGACACTTCAACACTTGTCAGACACGTATCAAACACTTGTTAACACTAGATACGTGTTAGGCGCTAGTTGTACAAAGCCAGTATGGGTCCCAACAATTTTAAACACATAACGAACACTTTTTAAGTATATTGAATAGGGACATAATAATATAGGACAAAAATAACAAATTTTTAGAGTAAAATACAGCAAACTCTTTTTCTTAAGAATATAAAATGCAAAAATTCATTGACTTCGAATTTCTTTGTATAAAAATGATATATAATTTACTAGACCTGCCCTCGTCGTGTCCGTGTCCTAGCTTTTTAAAAAATGTAATTTCACCATGTCCGTGCCATGTCATATCCGTGCTAAAATTTTAATAGACCTGCCCTTGCTATGTCGCTTATCATGCTCAATAATAGGGGAAATTGTGCAAAGCACCAAGAAGAAACCAAGTTCCCAGTATGGGAACAAACATAAAGAGCAATTCAACGCAGAAAAATAACAGAATTAAAGCATACGAGATACGACCACCATGCATATACATTGGGGATAGATCTAAATAGAATAGGTCCAGGAACCTACAATTTTGAAAATATTCGTCCACATCACTTCAGCGATCTAAAAGTCTCCCACAAAGATACCAGTTTCCAACCAATCAAACTGCCTTCGCTAGAAAACAACTACCACGTCCATTTGCTGACCTGCAAGGATCCAGAAGCACCAACATATGAATGAGCAAAATAAAGCCCTACGAACAGGTGATCATTACCACCAACAACCAACTATCAGTCAAATGAGTAGTAAACTAAAGTTTCCGCATCCCCCATATCAAAAACTCAATAGAAACCTTTGTTTCCTCATTCAAATCACATCTCATGGGCCTAATTCGAAAAATTACTGAAACGAGAACAAACCCACGAAAACTGAATCCAATTCAAAAATATACAAAGAAAATGCGCAACCCTAGCTACCCATTAAGCAAAAGAAGCTACCCAAAATTGAGAAAATCAGAAAAAGGATGGAACGAATTCAAACGGAAAGAAAGTTCCGTATATCCCCTCGAAAATTCCAACCCTCGGAAATTCTGCCATTACCCAGACGGAAAAGTGAAGAGCAGCATCAGAAGGTAATGAATGAAAAAGAATTCGAAGTCATACCATTCGAGTTATCGGTGGCGTCGGGTGGAACAGGCGATTTGGAAGCGTACGCACAGCTTATTGTTCTTCAGTGGGAAAGTCCAAAAGCTTCGATTCGCTCGTTTTCTTCGACACATTAAGCTTCAGAAACTAAACATTATAAATTTTGTTGAAAAATTGTGGGGGGAAATTCTTAATCCGCCGTTTATTTTCACGACATTTGGTTTGGTGTTAGTATGCAATTTACAATACCTAATATCTTCAAATTAACAATCTCTTTCGACTTTATATAATTTGGAGATACGGTGTTTTTATTAGGACATTTTTAGATTAAACATTTATTTATTTATTTTAAACACTTTTGGTTAAATAACTAATCCAAATTACCTTCCTTAAAAATTATAATTTTTAACAAGGGTTTGAAAATAAATAATAAAATAAATATATGTATATAAGATTGAAAAAAATATTCTTTTAAATTAACAATAAATTAGATTTGATTCCGTTCAACCGATTTAGTTTTAAGAGAATTTATGGGCCAACTCAATTCATAAAAAAATTATTTATTTATTTGAACCGAACACAATTCAAATAAGTTTAGATTTGATTGGATGGATAGAATTTGTCCGGTCATTGGATTTTTTGAATACTCCTAATTGATTCAAAATTTCATTTATATCTTATATACATAAATTTAAATTCTAAATTTTGAATTTTATATCTTACTTGTCGTTAACAATATCTTATATTTATAAGTTCACTAAACATACTTATCGTTAACAATATCTTACTTGTTTAAACTTATTCTTATAAAAAACTTGAGATTTTAAACGAACATTTTAGTTTATTTGAATGATTTTTTTTGGTAAAGTATCAAGACCGTTGTGGGTACGTAAGAAATGATAAAAAAGTTAATACTGGACCCAAGATAAAAGTTACTAGATCGATAAGCCCAACCGCTCATCTGGGTCTAGGTCGAGTATTGGTGAACATGCACTTTGCACACCCACAACCTAAAAGTCTTGAGAGGAGCCCAAAACTAACTCACTCTTAATCTCGTTCCAAAGCAGGAGGAAGGAAGCACTAAGTCAACCTTCATATAAATAGATTATGATAACGTCATCGAAGTGTTAAAAACCTCGTTCTCTAAGTCTAAAGCTTAGTGCACTTTTAAGTCTATGACTTAAACATAGGAAAGTGTGTGACTAGCAGTATACAATGTACATATTTATTTATTTTGCAAGTCACCGCTTTCATCAAATTACAAATTTCATTATTTCACATGTCAATGTACTATCGAGTTTGCTCGAATACGTGGGTAAATATTCAATATTACTAAGATGTCCTTGATAAGCGGGTTTTAAGGTTAGAGGTCTCAACTTTTGATATAGCTTACCCCGTGAAGATGGTAGGGAGATTGAAAGCGTGTTTTAAAAGATAAATAACACCATATTCATCTCATACATGGCCAACGACCTAAAACCATGTAGGTTAGCAGTTGTCTCGAGGTGGCCACAAAGGCCTTATTGAAACAACCTCGTCCTCAATCAGATCAGTTAAATATGTTTCAACAACAACTCTTTGAAAATTCATCAACAGATCTTGCAATGAGATTTTATCCATAATGGTGAGAAGAAGAATGAGTCATAAATTACTCTACTAGAGACAAGGGAAGTAATAAACAATGAGAAAAACGGTAATCTAAATTTATGAAAAGCGAATGAGATTATTTGAAATTTTAATTTTGAGTTTAAAACTCGAACTTAAGAAATAAGCAAATGCGTGATTGATCAAGCGGACATGAACAGATAGGTACGACTTAATACAATGAACCAAGTTTGCTCATTCGTTGTACTTAGATTTGTGCATGAACAGAGACTATTACCATTGATTAATACGCAAAATTTGTCAATTTGAACATAGCTCAACATGATTCGATTTCCTCCCCGTTGAACACAAATAAAAATAGTACTAAAAAACAATATGAACTGTTAACTTTCATTGTGCCAAGTAAAACATGGTCTTGTCCCTCTTATAGCATACGACTATAAGGTATTATATCAGAGAAGCATTTATTGGAAGCTCAACAACAATTCAATAGTGTTCCCAAAGAAGCATTCTTAGCAGTTGCATGATTGTTTGTTGGGGTTGCCTAACTCTTGATACACCCAAATAATATTGTACCTTCGTTTTCTACAGCAGAACTTTTCATCCGCTCAAGCTAGCAAAAAAACGAAATGGCTCGACAACCTATCTAACCGCGCTCATCATCGGAATCTTACGACTACCCCTTTGCCCTGCAGAGGAGAAAGATAGTGTGAAGATGTTGTGAAAAAGGATTGTTTAAATGATTTTCTACAATATTCAATGCCTCTTCTCCATCGGAAGGAGGTCGTAAAAAGACATTCACAGATGACAAGAGAGCATACCTCTCGATATAAGAGTCGTCCTCTGTATTAATCACTACAACATCTCCAACAACGACGTGTGGTGGTACCTGAAAATACATGCAGAGCACGGTCCTTATAGTACTCGAAATTGCATCAGTAACTGTGGCAGAAGAGAACTTGAACTGGGCTAACTAGACAGAGCAACAGAGGATAGCCAAAAATATGAGGAAGGGACCGCCTCAATGATTAAGCCAATACTGCCTCAATTACCAGAGTTATAAACAATGCCTCTCTACCAATGTACAAATTGCGTATTCACTATGCAGAAACGTATATGTAGATGTCGTTCACAGAAGCATACAAATGTATGTTAACATGCCCATGTATGGCATGATAACTCAAATAACAGACTGGGTCGGTGAGAAAGGAGAAGTCCATATGGCAATGCTTCTCAGATATGAACGCATACACGAGAGAGAGGAAGAGAGTTCTAAATCGTTGAAGGTAATGTATTGGGAGGCTCACCAAGGTTAAAAAAGTAGAGCATGAAAACAGATTAAAAATACAGGCAAGGCTAAAAATAAAAGTCCCCCAGGGAAGTTACGTAGCACTATATAAATGAAGCACCAAACCTACTTTTAATGTCATGCCATTGTCCAGCACTGCCTTCTTTTCCCTGAATCAGATAAAGTCATTAGAATGTAAGGTTTATGATCGAGCTAAAAATGTTTTTTCTAGCACAAGAACACTGTAGAAATTATTTCATAAATTATGAGACATGAAAAACTGAAGAGTAATTAGGAAAAATGATAGACAGAGACAATCCATTTCTCTAAAGCTTTCAAAAATTAAATTCCTCTTCACTTCCTTGAATTCCTATTTTGAACGAAAAGTTCGGTGCACTTTAGCCAAGATAATATAGTGAAAACAATTGCAACTTAAAGTCGCATGGTCTCAATTTCATTTGTTGCGCACGTACAAAGTAGAAGCAACATTTTTTAAAAAAGAAACCTCCAGAATAGAAAGTTAAAGGACATACTTGGGAGTAGCTGCAATTCCCTTCATAGGTG
This sequence comes from Cucurbita ficifolia, assembly GCA_033971965.1. Taxonomy (NCBI): domain Eukaryota; kingdom Viridiplantae; phylum Streptophyta; class Magnoliopsida; order Cucurbitales; family Cucurbitaceae; genus Cucurbita; species Cucurbita ficifolia. The sequence goes on from CM066972.1 coordinate 3,901,524, forward strand.
GTTGGGCTTCCTTCACAACACATGTCACTCGTTTTGGAACCGATGCAGATAAGGGAGTATCATTGAAAAGTTGAACCATAACTTTCATGTCATCTATTTTTCACGTTTATCAAGGGTTAGTTCCTAGAATAAACAAACAGAAATTGATTATGAATGATGGTATAGAACAAGTAAAAATGGATCGACAATATGTGGGATACATATGCATAATTATCATCATCATTGTTCTATAACACGATAGAATATTCGAGAAACATTTTTAGAGAAGCTTTCTCATAGTAGGAAGAGAGATGAGACTTTAATCACAAAGATTTAATCATGCTGGATTATACATGAGTCAAGTAACAAACCGAATATAAATTTGTAATGCTTATGCACGTCATTTTAATCACCTTGTAGATACATGGCAGCTTTGCCAAACAATTCCTCGGGGACTTCCAGTTGCTCATACGTATCAGGGCTGATGTACCATTAACAGAACAAATTTTAAGTAAATCTCATTCTATTATACTTTCCAGTAAAGTTCACCACAAAAAAATATTGAAGAGCTTGTAGTGGGAGAATAGTGGAACTCACTCCATTAGTAAAATTTTGGCATCCCGATCTCTACACATAAATATATATGCTTTCTCCTGCACAAAAACCCCTGCAACAGTTCATTAGTCACAAGATATGATGGTAACTCATTAAATGGAAGGATTGGCGATGCCTAAGACTATTCCTAACATTTAGGCACAAAAAATGTAGTATTATGTCATAGACATGGATGAAAAAAAAAATTATGATAGAAGACATTGTATAACGAGATAACAAAACCTCAATGTGTAAATATTTGAAGGGTATATATCAGATCAATGCATACATCAACGAAAGCCCATCTACTAGTAATTAGAGGTATCCCAACAAAAATGTTGAGCAGTTTATCCCATGCTTCTTAATAGAGACCAACATCCTCAACTAGGTGTAATAGGATTTCATTTGCAACAAGATTTTCATAATGCAAGGCTTATCGGATGCACAAGAAGGGTATCTAGAAGGAACAGTGCGTAACTGTCAACAGATTCATCTGTGGCCAACCGTTGAGTTACTTTGTTTCCACTCTCAACATCACGAAGTTCAACCTGGATAAAGTAGAGGTTAACGTTACATTAGCAAGGAAAAACACCTATATATGTGTGTGTGTGTGTGTGTGAGAGAGAGAGAGAGATGATAAGATTTATTAGAAAGAAGTCTGAAGAGACACAGAAGAGTAAGAGCGAGGATGATAAATTCTCCCCATCCGAAAAATTATGGAAAACATCGTTGCAAAAAAAATGCTAGAAAGCCAATAACATCCCACAAAAAAAATACATATTTCTCTCAACCCTTCAAGATTGTAGTAGTCTAAGGAAACCTTATCTCATACACTCTGGGGTTCTATGCATAAGTATTTTCTGCAGAGGCTCTTAGGGAACACCAGAAGATGCCAAAGAGGAAAAGCCACAGCACGTAGGAAATGGTGAAAACCCACCGCAGAAAATATTCAAAGATAACTTTACACCTTAGTTGGAAGGAATATTTTGAATTTTTAGGACACTATAAAGGGTTTTGACCCCAATGAGAGTGTTTAAGAGAGAACTTGAAGCAATTGGAAGATCTTTTTAAAATCTCCCCTACCCAAAGCTATTGCTTATCAGTTATCCCAAAAAACACGTCCAAGGAAAAATTCAATTAAACTCAAAACATAGAAACTTTAAAGTTCAGAAATGAACCTTGATCGTGGCTTTTCCTCTTCCTTCATGTGAATGATCGACTTTTGTAACCTAAACCAGGAGGCACAACCAAGCAACAAGCATCGCATAAGATATCATTGCTCTGCTATTTTGATCATATCAACGAGATGTAAAGACAACAAGCATACCTGGTAAATACGTTCTGGGAGAGAAGAATTGAGGCAACAAAAGCAAAGTCATTCTATCAGTAGATGCGTACATATAATGAGATACAGAGAGAAACAATTGCTTTATAAGCCAACAGGCAGTTGGCAATCAAATATCAACACAGAGAGACAGTAACCTTTCCGTTCAATTATATTTCCCACTCTCACCTGCAATCATGAACAGCAACCACTAGAAAGTAAGAAATCATCTCAAACGACAAAGCTCAAGAAAAATTAAACCACTAAACCAAGCTAGATGTAAGCAAAACCGCTAAATACAACGAGAAACACGAAGAATACGGGGAAATCACGGAGTATAACAAACAAGCTTACATCGGAACCGTGCACTTTGAATCCACGGTGCTGAATGACGGACCATAGAGACCCAAGCGAGTGGCAGCGGCCGTCCACGGAGGCGGGCCGAGGTAGTGGAGAAGAGATTAAATCCAATAAAGAGGAAGAAGAAGCGGTAATTGGCGCAGCAAGGGATCTGAACGATGAAGAAATTGTAGATGAAGGAAGATGAAGGGTCCGAGAGATCCCCTTGCGCAGTAGAAGAGATCGCATCATGTTGCAAAGCAAAATCCAGTAGCTAAGTGGCGAAACTAAAGCTCCATTTCCACCAGCAGCGTTGGGATTTTGCAGTGATATAGTGATCTTCTTCCAAATTCCAGCTCCAAACAAAAACCTCGTTTATTTATAATGGGCTAATTTGGCGGCCTAGGTTATTTATAATGGCTAAATTATTTTATTGAATTAGTTTTTTTCGATTTATATTGTGTTAAATTTTTTGAAAAGTAGGTTTTTTTGTTGGGTTTTTTTTTTTCATAGAGTCAAACCTACTAACCTAAAATAAAATTCTCGATTCGAGTTGTTAGCGCATGGGTGTTAACTTGTGAATGTTTGGTAATTGAGCGTAGTACGCTTTTTTTAAAATAAATAACAAAAAACTACCTGATAACTCAACTTAAGTCAACCCGAAAATAAAAGGATTAGGTTGGGTTGTAAACTCTATATGGGTTGTTCGAGTCACAACTTAACCAATTTAAAATTTAAAATTGGTCAAAAAGAAAATCAATCCAACCTGCACACTCTCCTCCACCAAAATCGTGTCTACACCTGCAAGGGCTAAAATGCCCTGATATGAAATGGTAAAGACCTATCTAGGATGAAAGCATGTAAAAGGGGTTTGGAATGGGCATGCAACCATGGACAACACGTCCCGGACAAGTAAGACCGGGATATCTGTCATGCGGCCATTGACAACACGCCTTGAACATGCATGACCGTGACATCCTCCCCCACTCAATTGGTTGATGTCTCTGTCAACCGACTCGAACAAGCAAGACTGAGACATCTGTCATGCGACCACAAGCAACATGCTTTGGACAAGCACGACCGTGACGTCCTTCCTATCAACCGACTCGGACAAGCAAGACTGAAATAGATAACTCAAAAAGTTACCTTGAACTTTTAAAAAATTACTTTCAATTTTAGTCCATAGCAAAACATGTGTAAAAGTAATATTGTAATTTCATAAAAATATATTTTTTTTAGGGAATTTTTTTTATGGGTTAAATTATTTTTTATTTTTTTAAAATTGGTTACATTGGTTTTAATTGTGTGCTTTTGACCCTCCAAGAGGTAGTGCATCCTATTTTAATTTAGTCAACTACCAAATTTTAAATAATTTTAGTGAATTACACAAATTTAAAGTCTCGTAAAATATATTTGTGATTTTATTTCTATATATAATTCGAGAAACTCGGATAGACTGGTCAAACAAAAATAAAGCACGACAGACTCTTCAACGCTCTTAGTCAATAAGCTATGCAATTCATTCTCGCAAACTCCACCAAGATAAACATTACTCAAAGGATTTTGATAGTGGTCATTTTGAAAGCTCGAGGACCAAATTTAAATTAAACCCTAATAATTAAAAATAATCATCTATATGGATATCTACTCAAACAAAACGACTTAACAACAAAGAGACTAACCACACTTCAAAAAAAAAAAAAACCTTTTGACAGTACAGATATGATTTCCGTGGATAAGATATCTATTACCTTAGTCATAACCGAAGGTTCGATTCAGAACCCGCCAACCCGCCATTTGTTAGAACAAAGAACGAAAATCACAGGTATTTCGGACAAGTTCCTGATATTGCCACAGACCATAGGATTGTTCATCCAAAACAGGGCATCATCAGCCTGAGAAGAACATGATCCTAACAGGAGAGGGAGAGAGAAAGGGCAAGTTTATCAAATTTAATGCATAAACTTCATGGTTTCTGAGACAACCAAGTTAGACAAAACTGATATCAGCATCCCTTTTGTCAAACAAAAAGAGTACCCCAAACTTTATTTTTGCTCAAATCAATGTCCCCTCACTGATTCCTGAACCAAAAGCAATCCTAAATTTTCAATCTTTAATAATAATCCTATAATCCAATCGCAGCCCGAAATCGGTACCACAGTTTAGTCCCTCAACTCTATTATGTCGATCTTGCGATAAAAAATAGTGATAATAATGATGATAATAATAAGTCTAACTTTTACGGGTGCGATTTCTGTCAAGATGAAGAACCACAACATAGCCCCCCCTGAAGAGGGCAAGAAACGCTCCTAAAGATTGTTCGGGTCGAGATGAAACCCCATCGTTCCAAAGCTCAAAGTCCAATGGTCTTCTGGAACTTTTGAACTTGGTTGAGGAAAATCCATGTCATCTGCATTGTCATAAATCAAAATATTAGAAGTAAAATCTTGATAAATAATCATCAATCTCCCTACCACCAATCTTGGTGAGGCTTTACTTAGCTCGAGGCCAGATCGGGATGAAAATGAAATAGAAAACGGGGGGCGGGCAAGAGATCGTACCATGACGTGTGGAGCAATCCTAATACAGTAAACAGGGAAGCCAGTGTAAAATTTCAATGGCCCGCCAGCTTTCAAGGTCTTCATGGCACAGTCCATAGAGCCAGAGTAAGGAAGCTTCCCTTCAGCATCAGGCTGCATTTTCTGAATCTGAGTTTTCACATAATCAAATGGCAAACTGCAAGCTGAAGCAAAGAATCCTGAAACAGCACTTGCACCTGAAAGTAGGCAAGAATGGAAAGAACATGTCAATCAATCAACACATAAATAAGCATTCGAGAAATTAACACCACAGAAACTGTCAGATCCCACATGGGTTGGAGAGGAAAATGAAGCATACTCTTTATAAGGATTTGGAAACCTCTCTGAGAGAAAGCCCAAAAGGGAAAGCCCAAAAACGACAATATCTGCTAGCGGTGAGCTTGGGCCGTTACAAATGGTGTCAGAGCCAGACACATGCCAGCAAGGACGCTGGGGCCCGAAGGGGGTGGATTGGAGAGTTCCACATCGATTGGAGAAGGGAATGAGGATGCTGGGCCCCAAAGGGGGTGGATTGTGAGATCCCACATCGGTTGGAGTAGAGAATGAAGCATTCTTTATAAGGGTGTGGAAACTTCTCCCTGGCAGACGCGTTTTAAAAACCTTGAGGGAAAGCCCAAAAGAGAGAGCCCAAAGAGGACAATATCTGCTAGCGGTGGGCTTGGGCTGTTACAAATGGTATCAGAGCCAGATATTGGGCGATGTGCCAGCGAGGAGGCTGAGCCTGAAGGGGGTGGACACAAGACGATGTGCCAGCAAGGACACTAGGCCCAAAGGGGGTGGATTGGAGGGTCCCACATCGATTGGAGAAGGGAACAAATGTCAGCGAAGACGCTGGGCCCCAAAAGGGGTAGATTGTGAGATCCCACATCGATTGGGGAGTAGAACGAAACGTTCTTTATAAGGGTGTGGATACCTCTCCCTAGTAGACACGTTTTAAAAACCTTGAGGGGAAGTCTAAGAGGAAAAGCCGAAAGAGAACAATATCTGCTAGCAATGGGCTTGGGCCTTTACAGTTTTTGCGGAACCTAGAAACTTCCATAATTTTCATTGACAAAGTGATGTAGACTCCAAAAGCAGAATAAGTTTCCAGTTTCAAAAAATAGAATAAAGATGAATAATGCATAGAGCATGAAATATACAAAGTTTATAACAAGATTTAGAATGAATTGTGAAGAAATTCGATCATGAAATGGGCAAAGAATCTCACCTATAACCGTCGTAGCTTCACCAAAACCGAGGTTATCCTTGAAAAACTCAACACTTTGATCATAAGAGGCAAGCATGCCCATATTCAGTGCCATTGCTCTCACTACTGTTGGACCAGCACCCTTCCAGAGAGCCAAAACACCCTCATCTCCAACGATACGATACAGTGCATGGAATGCGTTTTTGTAGTGTCTGCGTTGTGCAGCTGGGAGGGTAGCATCAGCCTGCATTCGGATAAGCGCCAAATCTGCTGGACTGCCAAAAGATGCTCCAATAGCACCAGCTGTTAACCCACACAAAGCTTTTTGATAAAGAGGAAGGGGCTTGCCGTCATTAGCTTCAATTGCTTTGTTTGTCAAAATCCTACAGAAGGAAAGAAAAAGAACATCCATTAAACAATTAATACAATTCATTACACAAGAAACTTTTTGAAAATAAAATTCAGCATAAAACTCACTTGAACGATCCAAGTCGTGCAGTAGTATAGGTAGCTTGTCTAAGAAGCCCAGCAGAGAGACCCTGCTCGACATTATGCACATTAGAAATTTTTACGTCGTTTTCTTGTGAAGAATATAAATAAGCAGGCAACTAACACGATTATAGTATGCACAACGTATTGCAAAGTATACAAGCCAAAATAATCAGACTTCCATTTTTCCTCTTAGTTTAGTAAGTTTACTTGTCGAAGGCAGCCAAGGACACGCAAAACATACATACAAGCGACACAAGAAACCTTCAAATGATCAAGTAGTTGCCCAATCTCAAACCACCAAACACCCAATTTTAATTTTAGAAAGCGGGGGGAAGGGATCTCTTTTCTGCAACGGAAAAAAACGGAGCTGATTTTACTCAGCACAACCTAACGAAGCATCCAATACCAGTGATCTATGCCTAGAATGCGTTGCTAGATCTCTACTCTATCAAGTTATACTGACAACAACAAAGGCGGTTTGACCAGGGGATTCCCTTTCATTACTCGTCACGACGAGGGAACCACATCCGCATCCGCACCAGTCGAAGTGGTGGAACGCCCTCCTGAGTCAAAGAGAGAGCTTCTGCACCTCTCTCCAACGATTCGGTATCATAATCGGCTGAAGGAGAGTGAAGAGGCGGCAAAGTTCGCCAGGTTACAAATCACAACATCTATGAAACAAGAGAAAGAAAGTACATACATCTTTCACATGTATATATAGATATCCATAGCTATTCAAGTCAACTAAGCTTCAGCATTTAGCTGCCCAAAATTTCACAAGATCTTAAAATACTAGGCGGGTGGCGACAATCATACATCTCTTACAGTTTTCTAAACAGAAAACAAGATTGTAATGTAGGATGAAAGTTGATCCACCATTTACAATTAATACCAGCACAAATCGGATCAATAAGCCGATCTCGAAACCAGAATATCCTTCCTGGCTACTCAAAAGACCTCAAAGGGACAAGATCTTATAACCAACAAGAAAGTTAATACCAAGCCAGTATTCTACAATGTTCCACGCCACAAGATCCACAGTACATTTCAAGTGATAATCACAAACTTCAACTGGATCTTTAAAACTCACCTTGTAAAAAGCGCCAACTCCCTCCGCCTTAAGCATGTTCCTGGTTACCTCGCCGGCCGAGCCCTGACCTAACTGAATTCTCACCTGAACCAAATCAAGAACACATTATTAAAACAACAAACAAACTAAAAAACGTATAAGTCTCATGCATTCAGTACAAAAACAGCCAAAAACAGAGGAAACCCCCCCCAAAAAAACCCTAGATCTAAATTCCATCAAGAAACTCCAATCCGAACTCAATGAAAGAGAAAATCTCAGCGAACCAAGAAGCAACAAAATCCGGTTGAATCGCAATGATTCCTCACACGTAGCAGGTAAATCTGAAGATTTGTGTTACCTTGATCATATCGATGGGTTGAATGACGCAAGTCGCAAGCATACCAGAGAGGCCTCCATTGACGAAGGGCTTGACGGTGGGCCAAACACCAACGGATTTAGGCTTCTTCTCGTCACCCATTTGCTGAAATGAAAAGTTAAGACTAAGAGCTCAAATGGGGGAGAGAAGAAGAAATCGAAAATGGTTTCTGGGTTCGAAAAAAATGCGATGGCTCGAGCAAAGGAGAAGGAACAAAACAGTGAAGGAAATGAGGCTTTATAGTAGTGTGAAGTGTATTACCAAAAACCCTTGCTTTCTTCCCCTCTCGCTCAGCGGCAATTGGCAACTGTCCAACAATTAATTTAATTTAAGGTGGTGATGTTGATTTTAATGGCGGACCTCAGATTCCTCGTCGATCAGTGAAAATGGCTAATTCCCAGTTGCAATTCTTCAATTTTTTCTTGGCTTTTTCCCCCAAATTTGACTCCTTTTACAGAAATGTTTGTTAACAATAACCCCAAAACCCATTTTGTTTCATCGCAAATTAGGGCTTCTTTCTAAATCAGATTTCAAGCTCATTTTTAGTTTTTTTTTTTTTTATTTTTATTCTTACATATTTAAACATCTGTTTTTTTTAATTTAAATGTTAAAATATTATTTTTATTTCATTTCATTTTAATACATATATTTTAAATATTTAATTTTAGATCATATACTATAAAATTGTAAATTGTAAACTATAGTTTTATCGAATCCTCTCATTTTTTTAATTACACGAACTATATTTTAACTTGGTTTAAATTATAAGAACCAAATTTACAACTTTACCCTTTTCACCTTTTTTTAGAAAATGACAATTCAATCCATGCCACCTTTATAAAATTTTCTTTATTGGTAGTCAAACAATTAGTTTAAATATATTATATATTAAGATATTTTTAAAACAATAAATTCTAATGTTCAAATCTAAATCCTCCCATTTATATTACAAAAAAGCATTTAAAGCGATCGAGTCATATATATATATAAATATATTTATTCATTTATTTGTCTATTTTGTCAAAAAAATATATATATATATATATACTTAGTTTTTTAACCGATGCCATAAATTATCTTTAATTAATTATTTTTAGAAAATGGTAAAAAAGTAAATGATAACATAGTAAATACCGAAAGGGTGATTATGGGATTTCACATTTAGGGAAAATCCTATATTGGCGAGCTTCTCAAGGGCGAGAGCGGCGTTGGTCCAATTTGTGAATCTGTTTCCCTTGTTCCAAATTTAATATTTATTTAATTGGTTAAGTCTTTTATATACATATATATATATATATCTATATATATTGCGAAAAAAAGATTAATTATTAATTTTATCTAGTAAAATTCTAATTTTTTAAATTATTAAGTATTTTAAAGTCGTTTTAAAAAATAGGTATCAAAATGAAGGATTTCATGAGTGGAGACGGTTAATTTTTAAAAATAAAAAACTAAATATTTATTGAACCGAATATTCAAAAATTTATTAAATTCATCATCCTAAAATATATAGATATCTCGAGATGCTACGCATGTTAGATGTTCATCTCACGAGAATCTTAATCAATTAGAGTGTAAACTACACTCTTAGTTCTTAAATCATAAATTTAATTAAAACTACAATTAACTTGTTTGAATTTAGATAATAATAATAATATTAAGTCCTAAACACGAAAAAGGACGGATATTTAGGAAGAAGACATCTATAGGTTTCTTTTTATATGAAGTAGTGTGTTGATGAATCTCCGTTGTCGACGACCTTCCTACTACTGTTGACGAATCTCCATTGTCGACAATCCTCCTACAGCTGACATCTATAGGCTTTCAGATATGAAGTAGAGTGTTGAGATCCCTACCTTTTGATAACCCTCCTACGGTTGACGTATCTCCATTGTCGACAACCCTCCTACGGTTGATGTATCTCCATTGTCGACAACCCTCCTACGGTTGACGTATCTCCATTGTCGACAACCCTCCTACGGTTGACGTATCTCCATTGTTGACAACCCTCCTACTGCTGATATCTATAAGCTTTTAGATACGAAGTAGAGTGGCGAGATCCCTACCTTTTGAAACCCTTCTACTGTTGACGAATCTCTATTGTCGACAACCCTCCTACTGCTGACATCAATAGGCTTTCAGATCTGAAGTAGAGTGGTGAGATCCCTACCTTTTGACAACCCTCCTACAGTTGACGTATCTCCATTGTCGACAACCCTCCTAGGTTTTCAGATACGAAGTAGAGTGAAAGAGATCAAAAGAAAAACGAGAGAAGAAAATAAGAAACCCGAGCGAGAGAAAAAATGGGAGTTAAAGTGAAAGTTCGAGTGACAAGAGCAAGAGCCATAGCAAAAAGGATTATGTCTTAATCTCTTAACCGAAGATATATGCCTTAACGCTCATCTAAGTCGGCTTTCAGTCGGCATTGGTTGGTGGTTGGATCCCAGTTTCTAAATTTAAACTCTAGTTCTGATGAGGAGTCCCTAACATGTTTGGTAGCTACTCAATTCTGTGGCTATTGAGGTTGAGTTCTAACCAAAAACAAGACAAATATGACAACAACTCATTCCATTATAACCACACTCAGCCACATAATTCAATCAAATATTCACCTTTCAGAGGAACTTCCAAATCCTAAAATATTCAAAACATTGACAAACCTGACATCAAAACTACTTAAAAGAACAAATAATTCACCAAAATTTGAAAATAATGCTCATACCAGTCCAGCTTCAGCTCAATAATATAAGATATTTGGCTGGAAAGATGAGCAACAGACCATGCATCCTGATGTCGTTATCATATTTCTTTTGAAATTCATAATGCTTTATGTTTTTCCATTTCTAACAGCTTCACAAATGCATGAGTTAAACCAACAAAGCATTAAGGCCAAAGAAAATTATGCTCCAATGAATAGATCAAAATGCCTAGGGAAAGTATCAGGATTCATGGAAATATAGTATACTAACATGATAGATTACTGTTCCTTAGTGTATTGATAGCAAAAACTAATGGCAATCCAGAGATCTCTCTAGTTTACTCAATCTAGCATCAATCATTCAAGTCCCGAGTTCGGTATCTTTGAATTCGCAAATCAGGATTAACGGGAAGGTAAATGTAAGATCCCACATTGATTGGAGAGAGGAATGAGTGCCTGCAAGGATGCTGGACCCCGAAAGGAGGGGGTGGATTGTGAGATCCCACATCGATTGGAGAGGGGAAGAAACATTTTTTATAAGGGTGTGGAAACCTCTCCCTAGCGGACACGTTTTAAAAACCTTGAAGGGAAGGCTGAAAGGGAAAGTCCAAAGAGGCTAGGGTAAGAAGCCATCAAAAAGATATTATGTAACTGTTTACGAGACAAAAATGGAGAATGGAATGACTTGTTTGTATATTACAAAAATACAAAAGAGATGAATCAAAATCGTGAATTCATAAAATGTTGAAAAAAGGAGCGAGCATAACTTGAACGTATCATTATGAAATTCAATAACGAAGTAAACAGGGGACATGATTCACCTATGAGTGATGCTGTCGTCGACATGATCAGCACGTATTGACTCCATCCTTGCAATCTTTTGTCAAATTATAGAACGTTTCAACACGGGTTTTCGCCCTATAGAACACTTCAGTATCCACCGCAACTCTCATGTACCCATCAAACTCGACTGGTTTTCCATTGTTTACAAGCGTTGTTTCGTTGTACCACTCGCTTGTATTTCCCCATAATTCCTTGTAGTCATCAAGCAAATGGACTTTAAAATGAGATCGCAATTTGTCGAAGTAGTTATAGAACGGTTCGTTGGTGGCTATATACAGATTCCTCCAAGGCTGAATCATCCCTTTCAACTTTTCAAGAATAGCATCAGGAGATGTATCAGCATCCAAATGAGGCCATAGCTCTTTGCTCTGTGCCTTATCTCCTCGAACCACATGAACGGCATCAAAATCCCAGTCCATACGTCCACTGATTTCTGTCACAATATTCATCAATCTTTTCGATTTCCACACGGCATGCCACGGTCGTTGAATATACTTCGCAGCTTGCCCTTCACACACTCTATACCAATAATTCTCGGGTTCGGGAGCATCGAACTGCCTCCATATGATCGTTTTCTTATCTTTCTTCAGTTGCATTGGTGTCACTTTATGGCTCACAACCTTCCTAACAGGTATCTTCTTCTTCTTGTGGCCTTTATCCCATTTCTTCCAATCTCTCAGAAATTCACCCTCCTCTACAATAGAACTAACCTCTTTAAGATGCTCAAAATCATAATAAAAACGAAAATCTTTCCCCTCCTCATCTTTTCTGCTTGGATTATAACTACCAGACAAACACACACTCAAATCCATCACAAACGTCCTGTTCAAATACATTGCCTCTCCCAAACCACACAAGAAACTCCATAGATATTGGTTCATTCCTTTACAATAATCCCCTCCACGCGAATAGTACAAGTACTTACCCTTCATGAAATTCATCTCCGATCCCAACGTCGGGATCGTGTCGTTGATCTCCTCATCCCGTACTGGTGGAGAAACTCTAGCACTTCCTCCACCCCTTGTACGGTTGCTTCTCGGTCGTCGAGCATTTATCCCTGAATGCCAACCACCAGCATGAATTACCTTATAATGACAATCCTCCCCAACATCAAATTTAAACCTCCTAAAATCCCTATACTTCCTCCATGACTTCTCTTTCTTGTTCCTAAATCTCCAAGAAACATCACATTCATCTTCTTTTGATCCATTAACCGGATTTTGATACTCTAGGAACGCAATAGACTTAAAAACCCTCAAATTAAACCTTTCAACAGCAATCAAAATATGCGGATCGGAACAATTTACAGCCCGAAATTCATCACAATTCAATTTTGGAGTAGAATTAGCAATTACCTCCTCGGATTTTTCAATCACCGCCTCAGTGATCTGGTTCCCCTGAGCAGACGGCAGCACAGGAGGAAGAACAGAAACCAAATCCTCCCCAGTTTTGACAACAGATTCATCGTTCTTAAAAGTGGCATTCTCAGAAGCAGTAAAGAGCTTAGTAAGAGCAGGAGTAGATTCTAGCCATGGATCTGGGGGCTTGTAAGTGATGGCAATGACAGTGATAAGAAGAACAGAAAACACAAAAACTGAGAAACAGAGATTACTTATCAGCTTAATCAGATGCTGCCCAATGGGCTCTGTGGTCCGATTTGAATCTTTCATGGGGTTTTCTCAAGACCCCAGGTCCTGATTCGAAGCAGATCTTCAAATCGAGTCAATAATCCGTCCAAATGGAGGAAGAAATTGCAAGAAAATTCGCAAATTCAGAGAGGAGAGGAATGGAAGAATGGGTTGGCTCGATTTTGGAGAGATCTGGAGTGGAAGTGAGACACAGAGAACTGGCGCGCTTTGAAGTTCGCTGCAATCTGTCTTAGAACTCGTTGGATGAGGATTATTTTATTTTATTTTTATTTTTTTGGGAATATATGTTTTTTATTTTTTATTGAGCTTAAAATAATATCAGGATTTCAATAATATAAATACTTAATTACCAAGTTTAAGGTCAAGTTGGGAATTAAAAATTAGATTTAGATGGTGACAAATAGTAATTTTTTAAATATGAATTTTAGTAAATTGGATTCAATTCTTTTTCTTTTTTTTTTCCTTTTTTGAGATTTATAAATGAAACAAATGAGATAAATTTATATAAAATATAGGTTAATTATGTTAAAAAATAAAATATTTTATATCAACGAGTTAATTTTTTTTATAAAATAAAATTAAGATTATGTTTAAAGGGTAGAGAATAAAAAATTTATTTGAACTATTTCAAATTTATATTGAGTTAAATATATTATTAAATAGTTATTGATCATATTTTAAATAAACTTAAAACAAATTTTGTTCATACTATGCTAATAAACAAAATTCCCTCCTTCAAACTTCAGGTGCTTTCGTATATATTAAAACTTCAGTTAGTTTCAAATTTAGCAAGACCCGATATGCTTAAAGATAATAGGTTAGATTACCATTTTAGCCCTCGTCTTTCAAAGCCACCGGCCCATTACGTATCGTCATTAGCTTCATGATTTTAAAAACGTAAACAATATCTACTAACAGTGGACTTAAGCTGTTACACATAAATTTAAAAAACATATTCAGATTATTTCCTTTTTTGCTTAGGAATTATTCTTATTATTTAATCAATTTGAACAAAAAAAAAAATTATTTCAAAGATCGGGAAGATTTATTAAAAGTACATAGACTAAATTTAGACACTGAAAAAGCAGATAAGCGAGAATAATATAACATCAAAAGTACTAGAACTAAAATAATGTCTTATTTTAACCGAGACATTATTAATGCTATAGTTTCTTTCATAAATACATAAATAAATAGGCTTCTTTTCTATACACTATTTGTGTGTATCATAAATAGATAGACCATTTTTAAAAAGGGTAGGATGGTAATTTCACCTAAGGGCATGATTGTAATCATGGAAGTGAAAGTTCTTGTAAATGAAATGGGAAAGCCACTTTGAAGCAGCAAAGCAGAGTACAGCCATTGCCACCATCACAATTCTAGCAGTTCCTGATACCAAGCTCTGGTTTGTTGCGGCAAAAACTCCAAGCAAAGCAATGGAGATGACCTGCAACACCACTTCTAGTGCATTTAAACCCTTGTATGCCCCACTACAACTGCTGCAGTTCACCACATGAGACCAGTACCTGAAACCGTCGCCCACTCTCGACTTTCAGTATTTTCGGGTATGAAAATGTCGATGTCGATAAACATGAAAAATAAAATGTACAAAAATATGACAGGAAGGAAACTTGGTGGAGATGAAATGATCTGTGCATGAAACGGCCTTGAACTTGAAAGGATATATTAGTTTGAAAACGATTTTGTTTTTAGTTTTCTCACAATTTATAGGGTTCTCACATCTATGAAAGAAACGTTTAAATTCTAAGCTAAATTTCAAAAACAAAAATAAGTTCATAAAACTAGTTGGATTTTGAAAACGTTTTTAGAAAGTAGATAACAAAACAAAGAAACTCATAGATAACAAAACCAAATGTTATCGAGTGAAAGGATTGTTTCATAGTTCTCCTAGAAACGTTTTTCGTTTTGGGTAACCATTTTTGAGTGGCTTGTGAGGGTAAAAAGACGAAAGGTGTGAAATTCGATACTTCGAAAAGGAAGATTATCTGTGAAAATAAGCAATGAAATAACCTAAACAGCCCTTGAAATACATTTGTTTACTGAGTTTTTGTATTAAAAAAGACAAGACAGTTCTCAAAATAACCTAAACAGCCCTTGAAATACACCAGATTCAAAGAATAAGGATAACGTAAAGGGGTACCAAAGATGTCTTCATGTCTCCAAAGACCCGATAGCAATGAATATAAGTTGGATTTTAGAGTCTTAACGTATGCATTTCGACTAAATCCACGAGACTAACACATTTGAAAATAAGAAACTTGTACGATATTATAAGCATTTAACGTACCGAAGCGGCTAAAGAGTTACCTGTCCATCAGCTGTTCCTTTGGAGGCGATGGAGGAAGAATGCCACTGAACTTGCCTCTCCAGTCAACATGACCATCTGAATATTTGTTCAACCACCTTCTGAAAGCAACCACTTTGGCGTCTGACTTGGTTGGCACAAAACAAGCTTTCTGCCAATTTGAAGGACCAACGTCCAATATCTTCCTCTCCTGTAAAAATATACTCAAAATAATCATAGGATTAATATGAATTCATGAAACCTCTTCTTTTTCTTAGGCTTAACAAGCAGGGCTCATAAGGTGCTGTTCAAGAACAAGTGAAACATTCATCCCAGAGAAGAGAGCTTTCTAATGGCAAACAGATATAAAAAGATGGAGAAAATCATAAAAATAAAATGAAACAATCAAGGGCTCATCATAAGATATTGTTTTCTTCAAGTACACTAGTGCTATTGCCTTCACAAATAATTAACGAAAGTAAGCTTCGAGGTTCGTTTCATCATATAACGAGAGGTCCAGATATTATCAGTGAGTTGAAATAATGAACATTGATAGAGAGTAATTATCCAACCATTGTAAGATTTTATCTATACTTCGAAAAACTAATCGAATGTGCTGAGAAGATGATCATCATTACCTCCACGTGAAGAAGATACAAATCAGAATCTAAGATAAGGTTTTGTCCCACATGGAAGACCCATCTCGGAATAATTCGATCAATCCCTATAGCAAAATTTCTTAGAGATACAAATATTAACCTGCTTCGACCTGGACTAACAGGAATACACATAAATACTAGCATTGCTTTTCTCTGTGATGCGTTCGGGGCTTCCTGATACAACCAGAAAAAGAAGAATAAATAATACCCCCGAGTGAAGAGAAATAATAAGTCTAGACAATGCTAAAGAGTAACAAATTTTTCATCACCCGAAAACGTGTATAAAGGAAGTTTCTAGATTTCTTACCGCGTTGTTTTCAGCTGATAAGAGAGCTCCATTGTCTTGGTGTTTTGGAGTTCTTTTCTTAGACCTTAAACTAAAAGACGTGTAAAATACACAAGGTGCAAAAAATTGGCTATTTCCCAGATCCTGATTAGAGATGAAACCATATGCATCCAAGTCTTTTACAAATATTTCAATTGGTTTGCCTCCTTCTCTATCTGCTTTCTCTGTAAATTCCATATAAACTAGCCATCAGATCCAGTTAAATATGGAAAAAAAAAAAAATTAAATAGTGACTTTCCACCCCAGAATACTCATCTTTTATTGGGCTGTGGCATTCCCATTATCCCATAATGGGCATACGGGACATGAGCTGGGTCCATAAGATTCTCAGTCAAAACCTCATACCTGAAAGTGTAAAGAGAAAGAGAGTTGTTGAGTAACAGAGAGGTCTATCTACCCACTCGAACTCCTTTCATAAACTATCTACCCACTCGAACTCCTTTCATTTTATGAAAGAGAGTTGTTGAGTAACAGAGAGGTCTTATCTACCCACTCGAACTCCTTTCATTTTATCAATGTTATTGTTAACCTATCCAGTTCACCCTCTTTGGTTCTATGAATTTGCTAGTAATCATGTCATTCGTTTGATGAGAAATGAAAAGGAATATCGAAAATTCGAGTAGCTGAAGCTGAAGCAGCTACTTTCGAAGTAACAAAAAGAAAAGCAACAACTGGAGTGGGAGAGTCAGAGTGAAAAGAGGATTCCTCACTTCTTTCTCTCATTCAAAACCGTGCATGAGACTGTCATCTCGTATGGTTCCTAAGCTAAGTGATAAAAGAAAGAAGAACTCAGTCTTCTACATTGTGATCCACCTAACAGTAAGTAACAATCTTATTGTTAACTTATCCAGTTCACCATCGTTGATTCTACTATGAATAGCTAGTAATCAGTCTTTTACCTAACAGTCTTTTTCTATGAATTAGCCCGTTTATTGAGAATAAGGTCATGATCTTTGTGTTGAATAGAATTTCCTCAGCTCATCAATGATTCGATTTTCTTTCGGTGGAAAAAGAAAAGGAAAATGAGAAAAAGAGCACAGTTCAACCACATTCATGATAGCTTCCTTCATAATTCCTCTATAACTAGACTGGCCAAGATCAAATAGAATGCAGATGAGTAAAAAGTGACAATCAGGCTCTCCATACCCATATGGAAGATCTCTGTTACTAATTAACTTAGTATATGACGGATCGTCCAATTCAGGAATGTAAGGGGGTTTTTTCTTCACCAAAATATCCTTGTACTGGGGATCACTATTTGGCCAAAACCATAAAATGTCATTCTGCACAATGCTAGGATAAACAGCAACACATGCCCTTTTGGACGTGTGAACCTGCAAATCGAAGGAAGAAAATTAGCGACTCTTGTCCAGTTATTTAAAGTTTTACTAATATAACCACAATACTTAATCTTTTAACTATCTTAGCATATGAAACTCTTGGTAACTTCTGAATACGACTTCATTTTCTACTGCAATATGTCGGATTCTGAACAATGTTCACCACCAGAACAATATGCACTAATGACAGAAATAGGAAGTAAAATCCAATTCTGAATCTTAGGTAAATCATTTAGTAAGTTTTTCAGCATTCAAGAAAAGTTGTGTTATACGAAATAGATCCATTGAGAAAAACTACATTCTTCTGATTTTTCATCAATGAAATGATGTTCTTAATAAGCAGTTAAGCACATTTTCTCCAAATTACTACTGAACTATATTATCATGGAACAAAAAACGATGAGACGAGAAGGTTCAGTAATGTTGATTTCAGTTTGGTAGAAAGCAGTTAATTATGGGTAAATCAACAATTTAGTGTTTCTTAACTTTTAACTGTTTGATTTTGTGCTATCTCTACCATGAACACCAAACAAAATGAAGTGCCAGCAACTAGCAAGCAGCATAAGAAATCTCTTTTGTTTATGACAATCAAAATTTGTGATTCGTTATACTGATATTCTCGTTTATTTGTTAAATCATGTCAAATCGACTAATGCTTGTCGAATAAACATGTCAGATCACCATTAGAGACAAAACAGAATCACAATCCAGATTCAAATATGTAAAGTTAAATCTCTAATTGAAGTAGAGCAATAATCAACGGAGAAATAAACGTAAGTTCACATGGGGAAGATGGTAGAATCCTTACCGGAGGGCCGTCAGGGGGCGCCTGAGGGATGAACTTACAATCACCAGATCCGTTAAAACACCAGCCATGATAAACACATTGCAATCTCCCCCATTGATCAATCCTTCCTTCAGACAACGGAGCCAATCTATGCGGACACAAATCCTCAAACACCTTCCACGCACTCTCATTCTTATCCCACCACACCACGACATCAATCCCCATTACCGTTTTTCCATGCGGCACCCTCTTGTCGAGGTCACAAATAGGCATAATCGGATACCACTGCGCATACCAATCAAATCTCTCATCCTCTCGCCGTTCACTCTCGGCCTCAACCTCAAACGGACTCGCAAATTCAAATTCCTCCGTTGAAATGGTGGATGATACGCTCGCACGAAGCTCGAATCTTCGACTGTGCCGGCTAATCGATGAAGAAGGCGACGAGGGCAATAGATGAACCTGCAAACACTGCTTCAGATATCGGGATTTGTTCAGTTTGGCAGTGAAGTGGAGTGGAACAGAAGAATTTCAGCACGTCCATGGCCAAAGCTTGGATTCCGAATGGATGAACTTACAGCCTATAGATGTGTAAAGATAGTTGCATGATTTCTATAAAGAAGAAAGGCGTCTGGATTTTATCATTTTTGTGGACATCAACTGTCCACCAAAATTTATGAAAAATTACTGTCATTTATTTAAAATAATTATTTTTTAAAAAAAATTAATATTTATTATTAACTTTCCATATTCTACCCAAAAAAAAGAAAAAAAAAGAAAAAAAAGAAAAAAAACAACTTAGTAACTTTTATCCGTTGAATGACGGCCCTTCCACTCGGTACCGTCGGATCACTAAGGCCGACTTTCGTCCCTGCTCGACAGGTGGGTCTTGCAGTCAAGCTCCCTTCTGCCTTTGCACTCGAAGGCCAATCTCCATCTGGCCCGAGAAAACCTTTGCACGCCTCTGTTACCTTTTGAGAGGCCTACGCCCCATCAAAAACTGTCTACCTGAGACTGTCCCTTGGCCCGTAGGTCCTAACACAATGTTAGAATTCTAGCTCTTCAAGAGTGGTGTCTCACTGATGGCTCGGGCCCCTCGAAAGGGGGCCTTCTTCGCCTTCCACCTAAGTTGCGTAGGAAAGGCCCAAAGCCAATCCCAGAGAACCGTGAAGCTTCATAAGGTCTTTTTGTGTAGGTAGCTTCATAGAGTCTTTTTGTGTAGGTGCAGGTATGGTCTTTTTGTGTAGGTGCAGGTATTCCGCATATTCACAGACATCTATTTCACAGAGTCCCGGGTAGATTTCAATTCATCGATTTTTCATTTAAAATTTTAAACATTTTTTATTCAAGAAAGTACTTGAAACATGGAAAAAAAATATTTCATTTAATATTGTAATATTTGAAGTAATAGAGATATTTATAAAATAACGAACAAATTTCAATTATAATTTATTATTATTATTATTATTTATCTAGTGAAATTATTTAATTTATTGAAAATGGTTGATGTTTATGGAAAATATTAAAATTAGAAGATTACATAATATATAACTACTTACCCATTTAAATAAATAAATAAACCCAACAATAAAAGGTGGAGTTAAAAGTTTAATTAAATGAGAAAAGTGTTAATATAAAGTTTAATTAAATGAATAATTGAGATTAGAGGTGTTCATGTGATTCGATAATTTGATCGACTCGAACTATCCAATCCAAATCATAAAATTTAAGGGGTTTTGTATTAACAAATTTTATTTTAAAAAAATTTAACTCTAAATTAAAAATATATATATATCGTGCATATCAAAGAAATCACGGAAGAAAACCAAAAAACATTGTTACATAAAAATGAAATAGACTTTATTTAAATACATATTTTTAGGCCTAATAGATTTTAAAATTTTAAATGTCTAGAATAAATTTAAATTTTTTTTTTTTTTGTCTAATAAAATATTTAATAAATCTGCATACTTTTGAATTTTCAATTTTATATCAGTTCTAAAAATTGTTTATAGATCTTTATATTTTAAATTTTGAATCTAAGAAATTTTTTTTCTTTTTCTAAATTGTTCATCCTAAACTCACTCAACAGCCGGAGTGAGATTTCGACAACAGGTTATGGAAAGTGTTACGAAAGAAACAAAGAATCTTCACATTTCCAAAGAATGAAGTGACCAAAACGGCATATCTCTTAACCCTCTGCCTCCAACAACCGCCATGGCCGAAGCACAAAGAAAGCTTCAATCGAAGGAAATACTGATCCCAAAGAAATTCCTACTTGCGATCACAACTTCAGAGGCGGCGGTTTCAAATCACGATTTCGAATCAACATTGATACCAAGTCATTCGGTATATAAAAAACGCAGAGAAGGCATCGAAGATATTGATAGAAATCTCCGTCAAGAGAAGCGAAGAAAAAGAAATCAAAATTACCGGAGAGGAAAACCGAATCGAACGCATCGAAGATATTGATCGAAATTTCCGTCAAGAGAAGCGAAGAAAAAGAAATCAGAATTACCGGAGAGGAAAACCGAATCGAACGCATCGAAGATATTGATCGAAATCTCCGTCAAGAGAAGCGAAGAAAAAGAAATCAGAATTACCGGAGAGGAAACTCGAATCGAACGCATCGAAGATATTGATCGAAATCTCCGTCAAGAGAAGCGAAGAAAAATAAATCAGAATTACCGGAGAGGAAAACCGAATCGAACGCATCGAAGATATTGATCGAAATCTCCGTCAAGAGAAGCGAAGAAAAAGAAATCAGAATTACCGGAGAGGAAACTCGAATCGAACGCATCGAAGATATTGATCGAAATCTCCGTCAAGAGAAGCGAAGAAAAATAAATCAGAATTACCGGAGAGGAAAACCGAATCGAACGCATCGCCGATGGGTTCTTCGTTAAAAAATTACCAGGATTTTTCGCCTCAATTTGAATGGCGTGATCATCCTGATTATCGTGTTCTTATCGTCTACCTTCAAGGTTTGCTAATTATTCATCTCTCCTTCTCCTCCTCCTGCGCGTTTTTTTGCAATTCAAAAACCGCAATCTAAAATTCTTTTAAAATAGAATTTTGAAAATTTATTTATATCCTTCAAATTTTACATATTTTAAATTTTGTTGTAATCTCAATAAATTTTAAATTTTAAATTTAATCATGAAAATATTATTTTTTATACAAATTAGTAATAAAATTATTTTTTACATATATTTTCAAATAAAAGATCTTATGAATGATTTTTTTTTCTCAACAATAAACTAACCATATAAATTAATATTAAGCCAATTTTAAGGCTTAATGAAAACACAAAGAATAAATTTTATATTATAAATTTCAAAAACTAGAATAAAATTAAAATATACGAGCTAAAATAAAAAATTTCAATTATTTTGTACTGACAAATCTTACTTTAAAATTATCAATTTATTGAAAGTTTTCAAAATAAATAATTATATATATATATATATATATTTAAGTTAAAATTTGTAATAATGTGTCAGTATATTATTATTTTATTAACATATTTAGGCATATAAATATAAATATGTCATAAAACAACAATTTAAGGTATTGAATGTTTTTTTTTGTCTAACAAAACACCTAAATGAGAATAAAACAGAGATTAATAATCAGTGAAGTTTTTTTCTTTTTTTTTTTAATAATTTAACTCAGACTGCAAAATAATATAATAAATAAATAAATTATTGGCCTTTTTTTTTTCTTTTCTTCTTCTTTTCTTTTTTGAAGTTGCGGAGCTTTCTCCTTCGTCATCGAGTTTTCTTGTTCTACAGGTTTTAGAAGCAGCCAACTGAAAGTCCAGGTGACATCCACCGGAAAGTTGAGGGTATCCGGCGAACGGGGGATCGACGGCGGCAAGTGGCTCCGATTCCACAAGGAGCTAGATGTCCCCACCGATGTTGACACCGACAAGATCTCTGCCAAGTTGGAGGATGGCACCCTCTACGTCAAACAACCCAAAAAACTCTCTGCCGCTACTTCCACCAACCTACCGGAGAAGCCAACGTCCATGCCCAAGCCCAAGCCCGAGTCCCGACCCCCGCCCGCAGCCGGAAAACCCATGGGGATCGAGTCCGAGTTCCGACCCCCGCCCGCGGCCGGGAAACCCATGGGGACCGAGTCCGAGTTCCGACCCCCGCCCACGGCCGGGAAACCCATGGGGATCGAGTCCGAGTTCCGACCCCCGCCCGCGGCCGGGAAACCCATGGGGATCGAGTCCGAGTTCCGACCCCCGCCCGCGGCCGGGAAACCCAAAGCCGATCCCCAACCACTGGCCGAGCCTCCGAAGCCAGCGGCCGCAAAATCCACAATCGACCTACCAAATTTTCGACAAAATACCCCAAAGAGCCAAAATGAGAAACGTCAATCACAATCAAATAGAAAACAAGCCCACACTTCCCCAAAGCCACAAGAGCTAACAAAAGCATGCGAGGATCACCTGGATCTCCCAGACCGCTCACCAACTGTTCCACAAAATGTCCCACAGAGCCAAAATGAGGAGCCTCAAGAACAGGCACATGGGAAACAAATCCCCCCTCCCCAAAAGCTACAAGAAAAAACAGAGGAGGAGAAGGCAAAAGCACACACAAATCTGAAGGAAGCTTTGGAGAAGACAAGAGATGAGGAAAGGGGGAAAGAAGGAATTGGGTCAAAAATGGTGGAGGAGAAGGGGAAAGAAGGAATTGGGTCGAAAATAGGAGAGGGCAAAGGGAAGGAGGAAAAGGGCAGCCATGGAAGGGAAGAGAAGGAAGGTGAAGTTGCAGAGGAGAGGAGGAGGAGGAGGAAGAGGAGCGAGGAAATGGTGGAAAAGAGTGGAAGTTGGAGAAGAAGAGAAGGGTACAAACAGGTTATTGATGGGGTGGTGAAGGATTTGAGGACAAATATGGTGACTTTGGTTTTGGGGATTGCTGTTCTTGTGATTCTGTATCTCAAAGTTACAAAGAAATGTCATGTGGATGAAGAATTGTGAAGAACAAGTCATGAATGTCTTGTTCATAAGTGAACAACTCAAATATGTGAAATTGTTTATTCAAAATGATGGAAATAAAATTGCCGTATTTACAATTACTTACTACTAACAATCAATATATCATAATGGGAATTTAAGGTTCTTTTGTTCCCTAACACCACAGCATTCTCTAACTCACTTGGCACAGCCCAGCCGCGAGCGGAGGAGCTCGGCAGCAGGACCATGTTCAGGAGGGCGGGCTTGACTTCGGTGTACTTTCGGGTCTTGAGACCGCAGTCGAAGTTCACCCAAAGATTCATTAAATTTTCATACTTTGGTTGGTCATTTCGAACAAAAGACCAGTTCAAGAACGTAACTGAATCTGTAAGTGTTGTTCAGAAAATGCCACAACTAAAAATGTTCTTATATTCAATTGTTGTAGCGAGCCGCAATCAAAATACTGTGATACTAATACCAAATCCTTTACAAATTATACAGAGCAGACATGTAATGAACGTAGCCATCGCACTTCAAAAGAATTTTCCAAAGCAAACATTAACATAACATCGACATCATTTCTTCCGATTAGACAGCGAAGCAAAAAGAAAAATCCACAGATAATTTCTATCAGCACCACTGGAACCAAGAACATCGTCCAATCAACCGTGCAATACGATATGATCTCATTCGTTCCATTAAAAAATTCCATCAGCTCCGACTGGAGCAAACAGATTTTCATCCGGTCAGCGAAGAAAGCCACCAATCCTAAACCTACCGAAGATCCAATACTGGATGAAGAAAAATTAAGCTTACTGAGCTGTGGAAGTACCTTAATGGAGGCCGGATATGGCGGCAAAGGTCCGGAGCGCGAATATCCTGGACCAAGACCTTCTCAAGAGCATCGTGAAGAGAAATGGTGATGGGAGGAAGGCGTTGAGCGACTTCCAGTACAATTCTGAGAGCTTCATCAGGGAAAATCATGGCGGTCGAGTGATCCGCCATTAGAAGACTGATGAATTAGATAAACAGAGAAATGAATGAAAGAGGGAGACGAAGGCTTTTATAAACACTATTATATTATAAGTGCCGTTTTAAATATTAAAAAAAAAAAAGGAAAAAAAAGAAAAGAAAAAAGCTGAGCGAAATTTCAGACACTTTCCAAAACCCACCAACAAAAGCTCAACCCTGAGCCGTTTTCTTCAAAATTCCCCTCTCTTTGTGTCAAATTCTTGAAAAATTTCCTCATCAGATTCTATCTATTTCCGCAAATTTTCAATCCCAACTCCGAAATCCTGCTCCCACTTCCATGAATTTAACAACAATCACAGTCTTGTAATGAATTCAGATGGCCGATACTAATTTCAATACCCCCACCGCCAGCGCACCGGAGAGGAGCCCCTCCGACTCGCCGACGAGCTCGAGGTCGGTGACTCACACTCTCAATGGCTCGCATAAGTTCGTCATCCAGGGGTACTCTTTGGCGAAGGGAATGGGACCGGGAAAGCACATTGCCAGCGATAATTTCACCGTCGGAGGGTACCAATGGGCGGTTTACTTCTATCCGGATGGGAAGAATATTGAGGATAATTCGACCTATGTCTCCATATTCATCGCACTGGCGAGCGATGGCACCGATGTGAGAGCGTTGTTTGAACTCACACTTGTTGATCAGAGCGGAAATGGGAAGCATAAGGTTCATAGCCATTTTGAGCGGTCACTCGAGAGTGGTCCGTATACTCTGAAGTATCGCGGTAGTATGTGGTATGTGTTACTTTTTACTATGAAATTCTTGATTAGGTGATCAATTCTTGAATAGGTTGCTGTTTGTAGAAATAGAACGTTTGGATTAGTGAATCTATGTCATGTGGTAGTCCTTTGGTCATGCGTCAGGATTCAGGCTCTTGATTGGTGTATATGTACATTCATAATCGTGGAAGGTTTTTCCCCTTTTGTTTTCTGTGTTTATATATGTGGTGATCTTAAAGTATTGATAAAGTTAGGTCGATTAATGATTTAACATGGTATCAAAGTGGGAGGTCCCCGATTCGATCGAACCTTGTAGCCCTACTGTATTGGTAAAAAGGATTAAGTTTACCCTAACCATGTTAGTTGGAACTTTGATTGTGTTAGAACAGAATATGAGTATTATACTGCAATATGAATATTATGGTCCTGAGTTTCAATTTACAACACGTAACCGCGTGTATACTATATTAATCATGTTAATATCTTTGTTCACTGTTGTTTTTTATTTAGTTTTCCCATGGCCATGACATCTAAATTCTTAGCAAAAACTCACATTTGTAATGAGATGTCCTAGCGAGATCTTAAGCGAACTTGACCCCTTGATTTGTGTTATTAACAACGTTGTTACGGGGAACAAAGGTAACGATATATATATTTCATACATTGCCTAAGATTTTTTGAGTGTTAAGTGCAATTTGTTCAGATTATCATTGGCTTACTTCAAAACGCAGCTATTTGAAAGCCATCTTTCTATTTTTCGAATGTTTATGCGAGAGTTGTTCGGGTTTCTTTGTGGCTGGTCATCATTAGTAAGGGTAGTTGCTTCCTCTCTATGTTACCCACTCACCTTTAGTGGTATATTCTTGGGATTGTCTCGTTAATAAAAATAGCTCATTCAAATTTCGGGGAGTGTTATCCCCATACTCACCTTTAGTGGTATACTCTTGGGGTTGTCTCTTTAATAAAAATAGCTCATTCAAAGTTAGGGGACTGTTATCCCTACGGATTGGCCCAAATGTCGAAGGGGGCAAGTTGTAGACCAAGATTGCAACCTATTAAGGTATTTAATATGTGATTCAGACCTCAAGTTTTTTTAACACCAAATACTGTTGGGGGACAAATAAGTGTCATATGAATTAATAAAGATGCCTATAATTTGTTTCAAACACCCATGTTTATATATAATAAAACAATAGATTGTGGTAGGCTTCTTGATTGAAAGGAATAATACACAAATTTCTATGGGATCTTGCTTAAAGAGAGGAATTCCCCACCTCAGTTAGGAGGTTATGCTGCACGAAATATCAGAAAGTGGAACTTTGCTTGATTATCAAAGTGGCTTTGTTTTTAATGAAAATGAGATATTGTGAAGGTCAGACGGTGACTTCCTTTGGTATGTGTGGTATTGCTTCAAATGTTTGGTTTCTTTGTTATACATCAATAATAGCTGCTTCTTGCTCGCGGTATGGGATATAGCTGAACACAAAAAATTTAAGTTGGGAAATGATTTGTGTGTTATATTTGGGGAAGACAACTTGCTTGATTCTAGTTCTTGTTGTCAATAAATTAGTGGATGAGATGATGGTTAAAAAGAAGAGGGGGTGCCTTGAAAAGCCTATAACGATATGCATTGGGACTTCACTTTTGGTCACTCGTATACGTGTATATTATGCCAGTTCTAGTAATTGTATGAGCTTATTTGAATTTGAGCTCCCTGATGGTTTATCTCTCCTCTATGTTTGGACTTTTCTTAATTTGATGAAAATTTTGTTCTTGTCATTGGAAAAAATCATTGTGTTTTAAGGCTTGAACCATTCCTGAACTTTCATTATTCTCTCTTCTATCACTGGTCCTCAGATATCTCTTGAAGATTTGACTTCTCTTTGATTTGTGAATGTAGGGGATACAAGCGTTTTCTTAGACGATCTACCCTTGAAAATTCTGACTACCTCAAGGATGATTGCCTACAAATAAATTGCACTGTTGGAGTTGTCGTTTCATCGATAGAGCGTCCACATTCACAGATGATTTCTGTTCCCGAGTCTAATATTGGAGCTCATTTTGGTGCACTACTTGAAAACTTAGAAGGTTCAGATGTCACTTTTGATGTTGATGGGGGAAAATTTCAAGCTCACAAGTTGATATTGGCTGCGAGATCACCTATATTTCGGTCTGAATTTCTGAATATGTTGGTGGAAAATAAGCAGGAGATAATTGTGAAAAATCTAGAACCTAACGTTTTTAAGGTATAATATAAACACGATTAATTTTGTCGTCTCTTTTGTTTTGCACTTAATGAGTACTGGTTTCTGCGTTGCTCGTTGCAATTAATCACTGGATTGTGTATAATGTTTTCATTCTGAAGTTGCTTTAATTTTCATCAGGCTTTGCTGCACTTTATGTATACTGATTCCATTGCCGAGGACGTGGTCATATCGACCTCGAGCTCATCTTCTGAATCTTGTGTGGGTGACAACTTTATGGCAAAATTGTTAGCAGCAGCGGACAAATACGGTTTGGAGAGATTGAGACTGATGTGTGAATCTCATCTTTGTAAAAATCTTTCTGTACACTCTGTTGCACAAGTACTAAGCTTTGCAGAGGAGCACCATGCCACTGAATTGAAAGCAGTTTGCCTCAGATTTGCTGCCATGAACCTTGGAGGTACTTTGTATTTTGATTTAGTCATTATGATCCTGATAAAATGATAAACACAGAAATACTATCTTTTTCTTGATAAATAAATATTACTTTCATTGATATAGTATAAAGCACTTGACCTAACCTTTTCTCGACTATATCCTCGTTTTTTGTGAGATCAAACGAGGGGTGGGAGTGAGGATTTGAACTTCTGACCCTTAGACGAGGTTATTAATATCTTAGCTGCTTGGGTCGACACATCCTTCCAGTTTTTTCCTTATTAGCAAAATTTATAGTTTCACTTCAATCATATCTCCCATAGCATTGCTTTCTGGTTGATTCTCCTTGGCGATTTTCAATGTTTTTTCACTTCATGGGCTCTTGTAAATTGTTGTGGATTTCTCTTTAATGAGTCATGGAACACCCATTTGACATTCGGGAGGTTCATGATTGTGTTTCAGCCTTTCTTACTTCACTCACATTGAAACAGCATAGACGGCCGACTCTCTTCCTTGGTCTTGTATAAACACTGTCTGAGTGTACAGCTCAAGCCCACCGCTAGCAGATATTGTCCTCTTTGAGCTTTTCCTCAAGGTTTTTAAAATGCGTCTGCTAGAGAGAGGTTTCTACATCCTTATAAAGAATGTTTCATTCTCCTCCCTAACCGTTGTGGGATCTCATAAACCACCCACCCCCTTCGGGGCAGCGTCCTCACTGGCACTCGTTCCCCTCTCCAATTGATGTGGGAGTCTCACAGTCCACCCCCTTCGAAGCCCAGCGTCCTCGCTGGCACACCGCCCGGTGTCTGGCTCTGATACCATTTGTAATAGCTCAAACCCACCGCTATCCCTTTCAAGCTTTCCCTCAAGGTTTTCAAAACGTGTCTGCTAGAGAGAGGTTTTCACACCCCTATAAAGAATGATTCTTTCTCCTCTCCAACCGATGTGGGATCTCACATTGAGAGTATTACGTTTGGGCATTTTTTCTGCCATTTGTTGCTTTAGCAAATTCTTTACTAAAACATCTTCCCTTTCTGTTAACTTCCTACCAGTGATCTTGTTGATAAGGACCACATGAGAGTGCACCTTTGTTATCATCTGTTAAAGCACTTTTCAAAAAAGTTCTAATTTTGTGCTTCTCCTAAACGCTCTTCTAGTTAATTAGAATTTTAATATTACCATTTAGCTAAAAATCCTTTTTACCCCTCCAAATGTCCCAAACTCATCTTTAAGAACACTCATTTGCCCTTCATTCTCGCCTTGAAATGCCTCTTCATCATAGATTCTGATATTTCCATTTGGTCATATGGTTTTGTAAATTGGACCATTCTTGTGCAGCTGTGATGCAATCAAAAGGTTTTGAGCAGTTGAAGGAAAACAACCCTTCACTTCAATCAGAGATCCTGAAGACACTTGCACAACAATGTGGGGACGATTGTGCCAACGGATCGAAATCGCGGAGCGTGTGGGCTCAACTCTCCGATGGTGGCGATTCCAATGGAAGACGGGTCAAGCAAAGAACCTGATAACTCAAACCATCATTGTTTCTTGTGTAAATGCAAATCTGTTCTTCAAGTAACATGTAAAAAAACAAAAAACTGGATAGAACAGCTTCGTTTCGATACGCTTGTTGGGCAACGAATTTGATAGCAGCAGCCAAATTAGTTGTTCATTTTCTAGTTTGATTTAGTTGTGGCCATGTTTGCACCATGGATTTGCATTTTCTTGCCAGTTTAGACGGACTCATTGTGCTGAGGAAGAAGCTTTCCTTCAAAACCTGATGGCTTCAAGCAAAAGAAGGCACAAGTTATAAGGTCTTTGTTTTGATGATCATTTTCTTAGTTTTCTATTTTAGCTTTACTATTGTTTTCTTTGTTTTATTTTCTATTTAACATACTTTTTAAATATTAGCCTTTTCCGGCCAGATCCACCATTGTCCTCTTTAGGCTTTCTCTTTCGAGCTCCCCCTCAAGACGTTTCCACACCCTTATAAAGGGTGTCTTGTTCTCCTCCCCAATCGATGTGGGACCTCCACTAAATCCACTCCCTTTGGGGCCAGCGTCCTTACTGGCAGAAGGTTGGCACATCATCTGATGTCTGGCTCTGATACCATCTGTAACGCCCCAGATTCACTGCTAGCAGATATTGTCCTCTTTGAGCTTTTCTTTTCGGGCTTCCCCTCAAGGCTTTATAGCTAGGGGAAGGTTTCCACACCCTTAGGTGTTTTGGTAAATTTTAAAATCAAATTGCTTTAAATGTCGGGATTTTTCATCCAAAACAACAAAAGTATACTTTAAAACTATGAAATAAATGAAAAATAGTAATATTTGTTAATGGGTGAAAAATTATAGAAGAATCTTTAACTTTGTGTGAGATGAGACCAAGTCCAAGTTAGAAAATAAAAAATAAAAGTCAAATAAACAGCGAAAGATGCTTCCTTGTTGGCTTAAAATTATGAATTAAATTAAAATATTTTAAAAACAATTTGAAATATTCATTCAAATAAAACCATATTATTTCATTAAACTTTATCATTATTTTAAAAGAAATTTATACCATAAAACTTATTATTATTTTACTTCTAATTTTTTCTTTTTAAATATATCTCGATAAAATTATAAAAATTTTGAAATTTTAAAAATATTTTATTAATTATTAACTCTATAAATTTCTGTGAATATGAGCATAATTTAAAATTATTCTTCAAATTATTAAAAGAATAAAATGCAAAAAATAAGTAAAAAATAAAACTTGCTCTCCAAGGACCAATGAAACTTGCTCTCCAAGGGACTTGATGAATCTTCAATCTTCAAACTAACTAATCCTTTATATATTTTAGAATTTCGAATAGCAATCGCTAAATACATTTGCAAATGACGAATTCTTCAAATAATTATCACAAATTTTCGTCGATTTTTTTCTTCTTCACATGATTTGATTTGATTTCTCTGTCCTTCAACATATCGATGGATTGGTGTTCTCACTGTCTCAACGCTTGTAAAATCCAAAACAATGGCGATTTCAGGTACCTTCGAATTTTCTTTCATTATTATGTTGTTTTTCCGTTATGTCTGAATTTGAAATGGTTGTTCGTGTTTTGATAAAAATAAGGATTTAGTTTTTAAAAAAAACATGTTTGATAATATAACAATTGAGGCTGAGCTTTGCTCGAAATTATGAAACGAGAAAAAAACTATTTTCAAAATCTCAAAAAGTCAAACGGGTTCGATTCTCTTTGACTTATTTCTTGCTCATTAAGTTACGTTTTTTAATGAAGAATTTGGAAATTGTGATTGCAGATGTTGTTCAACATGTGGAAAAGTGCTTTCACAAACGCCACAATTGAGGTTAAAGCTCATCAAAAGAAGCTTTAAAAGAAGCAGCTTCATTTTAAGTCACAGGAAAAGGCGGTCACAATTTTATACTAGAATTTCGAACTTCTCATAGTCCACTATAATTCGATTTCACGAGTCACCTTTTGAATTAAATATCGGCCACACACGTTGTTCGTGCGTGCATGTCCAATCGTTATGACACAACAACGTTACATCTCATTGTCATTTTGGTTCCCAACAACAGGACCCATGCATCGTGATGCCGTTCCCTTAGGAATTGACCCATGTGTCGATCATCTCATCGGAACATCCCAAACATTCATTCATCCACGTTCACTTTAGTATTGGACCCTCCTGTGTCTGTGCTCAACCATTTACAACATACGTTCCACATAGCTAGTTGGTGCATAATCCAACCTCAGACACATTGATTGGGACATAATACCAGCACACCTGTACCGTCTAGTACTATTTTTGAAATGCCCTTTTCAAAGGAAGGCGTCTGAGACCGCTCGTCCCGTGACGCTTGCCCACACAGTGACAGATGCATGTACCATAGAGTAGCTCGCTAGACAACAAGGCCCAAAAATAGTGGAGAGCAACACCATGTCTATTATTGATTAATTTATTTCTCGAAAATTACTCTAAATTAATACATTTTTTTTATTTGTTAAATAAATACAACTTTTTTTATTTTTAGAATAAAAAATCTCACAAATATATATATATATATATATATATATATATATATTACTACATTAGTTCACTAGTCAAATCAATAATCTAATGATTGTATAATTATATTAAATAATTAAATAAATGTTACACGTTTGATAAGTGGATAAGGTAGTATCCCCCAAATCCTTTTCTACTTTTCTTTCCCTTTTTTATTTTATTTATTCTAATTTTACATTCCTAGAAGTCCACAAAAATATTTTTTTGTTATCATTTATTAAATAATAATAATAATAAATTTAACGTCGAGCATACCAATTAAATGATTATAGATTTAAAATTTTCGTCTGTCATATAATTTAATTAACATATCATATTATCGTCTATTAGAAAATTATATGATTGTAAGAATTACATTAAATTTGAGACCAAAATCGAGCAGGATAAGTTAAAATAAATGTTCCATTTTAGGTAAATGCTAGATCGTAACAATACATTTAAATTTAAATATGGTAAAAATTGATACCTCATAACTGAATGGATTTA
Organism: Cucurbita ficifolia; assembly: GCA_033971965.1. NCBI lineage: Eukaryota > Viridiplantae > Streptophyta > Magnoliopsida > Cucurbitales > Cucurbitaceae > Cucurbita > Cucurbita ficifolia. The sequence continues at coordinate 3,934,020 of CM066972.1, forward strand.
ATTATGATTTTTAAATTTATAATCTCAAAATAGAAATATCTTTTATGTTAATATATTCATATTTTCGCGTGTTTTAATTTAATTAAAATGGTATGAATTTATACTAAACGGAATATTTAAAACATTAGCCAAATTTGTATTAATTTTTTTTTTCTTTTGTAAGAAAAGAAAATAAAAAATTGGGGAGACTATTTTTGAATTTTATTTTATTTATCATATAGACAAAATTGTAATTTTAACTAAATTTATTTATTTTTGTAAATAAATGAAATCTGAAAAAGTCAACGAAACCAGGTGACTCTGGCGGCGGCGGAATTGGTGGTCGGCGACTAACCCTAGCCAGCGGTGAGAGAAACAAAATAAGAAGATAAGCCTAACGGGTGGCGTCCCCATCAGATCAGTGGCAATTTCCGTAAATAAACCAAACCCGGAGGCTATTTTCCGCTCCCCATATCAAATCTAGAGAGAGAAAGTCGTCTCTCTCATCTCGCCTGCAGCTGAGTTCTCGTGGGGCATATCTATTCTAAAACTCCCCTTGTCTTCTTCTTCTTCTTCTTCTTCTTCTTCTTCTTCTTCTTCTTCTTCTGCATCCTGAAATCAACGAACGAACACTCACATAATCCAAATTAGGGGTTGGATTGGGAATCCAAATTTCCATCCAATTGGCCCTCGTATTGATCCAGTAATTCCAAAGCGTTTGAATGTTGATTACGACACGATCCTCTGTCGGTTGGAATTCCGCGACTCGTTTCGTTTTTTAGGTTGATGGGAAATGCCAATGGTCGAGAGGAGAGTTCTCCCGGCGGTGGTGGAGGAGCGGCAGCCGACGCCGATGGACAAGGTCCGGTGATTGACAGTTCGTTGGTTAGTGAAACGAGTAACGTCGTTTCTTCAGATTCGATGGTAAATACTCCTCCTGGTAGCCCTGGGAACCTCCGATCCCCGATCTTGTTCGCACCTCAGGTCACTATTTCGTTCTTCTTCCTATAATCTCTCTCTCTTGTGTACTGTGTTTATGTGTCGATCTCTTCTCTTTGTTTTTGATTGTTCGTGGGGCTTGAAGAAAAATCGTTTTGATTGTTCGGTGGAAGTTGTGTTTCCCGGGAAATTTCTTTATAAAGATCGCTGTATTGTCATAGTCGTAAATGGTAAAGTTCCATTCCAAGATCCACTTCGTTGACTACTTTGACTAAGATTAACTCCCAGCAGTTTCCATAATGTTGAGCGTTTGTTTCTTGTTTTTTTTACTTTGGATCATCTGCTTAATGCTGTGTTCTTTGGAGATTAATGGCGGAAATGTCTGATCCACTACAGTTTTGTATATGAACAGCTGGGATTACTCTCTTAACCCTGATCCCCTTCAAACTACTGATAAATCCATTAGAGTTGGTTGGTTGCTGGAATCAAATCTGTCATGGAGCTGAATATTACTTCTGTTTTGATCAAAGCTTTGATAATATATTCATTGAGTTTAGTGAGTGAGTTCCAGATTTGATCTTGCTTGGCAAATATCTTGGCTAGATCATAAGTTGAACTTGTTTTTTGAGATGATCCAAATGTGAATTTGTATGATGATTACCTTTGGTTATGGCTTTTGTAATGATGGTGGGTTATATACTACAAGACTTGCAGGTTCCTGTAGCTCCCTTGCAAGGAGGTAATGGTCCAATCCATTACAATGAAGCTTGGCAGAATGAGTTCCATGAAACTGTAGATAATCCTCCAGAGCAAGGGATCCCGACGATTATTACGTGGAGCTACGGTGGCAGCAGCGTGGCTATCGAGGGGTCTTGGGACAACTGGGCATCCAGGTTATTTCTCATCACTTCTGGGCTGTCGTGGTTCTCCCGAGCCTGCTTTATGACATTAGTTCCATTGCATTTTGTGAAATATTATGTTAAACTGCTTCTACAGGAAGACCCTGCAGAGGACTGGTAAAGATTTTTCGACACTTATCGTCCTTCCATCTGGAGTATATCATTACAAGTTCATCGTCGATGGTCAAATGAGATATATTCCAGATCTTCCTTACATAACTGATGAGATGGGCAATGTCTTTAATCTTCTCAATGTTTCTGTAAGTCTGATTCTTGCCTCCATGTGCATTATCATTACGATCCAGTCGGCATGAACTATGAACTCGACTCATTATTTATATTGACGAATGATGCGTTTATAGTTTGTGAAAACGGAAATTACCAAGTGTGCAAAAATACTTGCTCGATTTATTGTAGGCATTCTACTAGGATAAATACCTGAAAAACAAGGCAAATTTCTAGTTGGGCGACATTAATCCAATTTGAGCATTTTGTGGGATTACACACGTTCGCTCACTTACGCTGTCCCCCTTAGCTTACCCTAGCCCCGATCTTTTGCTCTTCTAACATAAGCTCCAAGGCTTGATGAGGTTTATAAATGTGACCTTAGTAATGTGTAATAAATGGTTAACTAATGGATGATTATTTACACATTGTACCGGCACATCATTGGTCTTCAGTCATACGTTGGATATAGAAATTTTTTGATATCTTAGTTCTAAACCTGGAAAATGACCAAAGAAAAGAATGAGGATACCTTTCCACTCCCCAAGCCCCTAAAGTTGTGTAGAAACTAGATAGCCAAAACAGACTTACTGTCTCAGATTATGACCATACAAGTTCCAAAAGAAAAGAGAAGGAAGAAAAGGATAGGGCCTAGGAAAGAAGCAACGACATGTGCTTACAAATCTGTTGGCTGGTCTGAATGATGCCAAAATCTCCTGGAATAGTTCTTTTTTAACACTTTTCTTGAACACCAACGTGATTATATAATACAAGTACTTGAGAATTTTGTTTTAATCCTCGATCTAGCAACTGTAGAAGCTCTGGATACGACTCTGGAAAGTATTTTCTTTATCATGGCATGCATATTTTACTCTACAGAGAACTTCCCTAGCTTCCATCTGGTTTTGTTTGATTACTTGATTTTATGATATTTGGAAGGGAGAAAAATGATAAACCGAAAATTACACATCAAAACAGCAAGATGCCTCGATGTTGGATTAGACAGGCTCTCTTGTCCATTCTTCTGTGCAATGAAACACATTCATTCTGTTTGTAAATAGCACAAATGTAATATATTTCATGTCTTCTTGCTTGTCAGGAGTTGCTAATTGATTGTTCTATCCTAGATTATTCAACATATACAGGAAGAGGAATACATGGACTAGAATAGTTGTCCATATACCCAACCTAAGTGCTAGCAGCTGATCCATACACACACTTCACATTAGTAATGGCTGGTCAAGCACGCAGATCATAGAACTAGAATGGGATAGGATAGGAGGTTCTAGGCTCTTCTTATGTTTCTCGAATGCGTTTATCATCCGAGTTCATATTCTATTGATAATCAGCATAACTCGTTAACTTTTCTGGATCAAAAGCAAAATCAATTATGTTTCACACCATATTTTACTATATGCATCTTGTTAAATGTTGAATACTCATGGACAAAATTACTTTAGAAAGAGATGCAAAGGTCTAACTGGTCAAACAATTCATATTCAGTCTTCATCTTGGAGTTGTTTCTGTTTTGTAGGATAGCGCGCCTGATATTCTACAGAGCTTGGCCGAGTTCGAGGCTCCACCATCACCGGAGACAACTTACAGCCAGGCGTTCCCTAGCGAGGAAGACTTCGCCAAGGAGCCAGCAGCCGTGCCATCGCAGCTGCACCTTACAGTTCTAGGTATGGAGAATGCTGATGAAGCATCATCCTCAAAGCCTCAACATGTTGTGCTTAACCACCTCTTCATAGAGAAAGGATGGGCTTCACAGTCTGTGGTTGCCTTGGGACTCACTCATAGGTTCCATTCCAAGTATGTCACCGTCGTCCTCTACAAACCGTTGAACAGGTAGTTATGATTGATTTTTCACGCTGAACTTAGTAAAGGATCACGAGCTACGGAATCTTGTTTTATAGAACTGCTTGCCCAAAGTTTGCTTGCAACAAACACTCATAATTCTAATCAATATTTCTTCAATCTGTGAAGAAATCTTTGTTTTATAGAACTGCTTGGCCAAAAAGGTTTCATTACATTTCCTCTAACTGTAGCAACAGTACTAGATTTGGATCGATCTGAAAGGGGCCTTTGAAAGATGTACAAGGCCCGCCACAATGTGGCTGTGGCTGTGGTGTCCATTCCCACTGGACACGTGTTAGCGGTAGGTAGGAAGTATGTTTCCAAGCAAGGCAGCTCAGCTCTAGAAAGACAAGAAACTAGCGGTTCCTTTTTCGCTTTGATCGCTAACTCATGGGTCCGCAACTATATCTTCAAAAATTGTTTGAGGTAGATCTTAAAATTGGTCAGGTATATAACTCTCTATTGGGGCATTTCAAACAAAAATTCTAGTACATCCACTATTGCAGCATTCTCAACCTATGTGTGCGTTTGTGCGCGGGGGTGCTTGTGTGCGCTCGCGTGCAAGTGCATGTGTGCGTGTGAGTGTGCGTTGTATGTGTGCGTGTATGTGTGTATGTGTAATCAATAAATTGTAGGGTATTTACCACATTTGATTTTCCACATGATTGTAATGAAAATCAAATGTGGACTCTACTCTCAATCTAATTCTTTTAAGCTTGAGGATTACTTTTTCATTCTTTTTTTATGTAATTTCTTTGGTTAAAAAAAAAAACATAAAACTCACATTTATTTTTATGGGTTAATTAAAATTTCTTCTTATATGCTATTTTTTTATATTATAATTCTCCACAATCGTTTACTTATCATTTGTTTTTATTATAATTTTCTTCTTTTGACATGACATTTGATTATTGTTTTGGCCATGGCAGAAGAGTCATATTTGCAACACCATAAATTCTGTCTCATATTCTTGATGACCATTTTCATAATCCAGCCTCATAGATGAAAAGAATTAGGAACTGAATCAATGTTCTTTTTTCCTGTGATTTATTTTTTCATATTTGCAAGTACCATAACAGAGTTGAATCTATATTTTGATATCAAGATCAACACTAAGTATTAAAACGAGTAGTTTCAAGTTATGATGGTCAGCTACTTGGGACACATATTAGCCACCTGCAAGTTTATGCCTCGAAGAGGGGCGCAAGCAATATAGCCCTATGCTCGAGGACATTACACATCTTGGGAAGCCATGTGATCAAAGAAAATCCCACCCAATAAATATTCAAGCATTAACAACAGTCGCAATACATCTTGGGGAGCAAAAGGCAGTGGATTCATTGAAATGTACTTGAACTGATATCGCCAAACACAAAAAGAAAACAGCAAATATTAATGATAGAAGACCCCACTATCTCTAATCTACTGAAAAAAGGAAAGAAAATAAGAGAAAAAGACACAGCAAACAATACCGGAATACAGTACGTACCATAAATTCTGCAAACAAGAGAGAACCAACTAAAGCTAGTATCACGAAAAAGAAGTATATCCAAGATTGAATTGCTCCAGTAGGATATATATAGTTTTGCGCTAACCTCTCTCTCGGATCTTAGCCTCTATAAGGTTCCCTTTTCATGTTGTCAATCTCTTACTTAGCCATCATGATTTTAACGAATTCCTCGTAGTTAATCTGGCCATCGCCATCCACGTCAGCCTCGCGGATCATCTCATCGACTTCTTCATCAGTCAATTTCTCTCCGAGATTTGTCATCACATGGCGGAGTTCAGCTGCAGAAATGAAACCATTCTGGTCCTTGTCAAACACACGGAAGGCTTCCTTCAGTTCCTCCTCTGAGTCAGTGTCTTTCATCTTCCGGGCCATCAGATTCAGGAACTCGGGGAAGTCGATGGTTCCATTTCCATCAGCATCAACCTCATTGATCATGTCCTGCAGCTCAGCTTCAGTAGGATTTTGGCCAAGTGATCTCATCACAGTCCCAAGCTCCTTGGTGGTGATACAGCCTGCATCCCAATGTAAAATTATTTTATATCATAGGGTCAGATCGAAATTTCCATAGATAAGAAATTGGATTCAAGAGATTGACAAGGATGAAACATAACTATAGTCAAAGTTCAGACAAAGGGAAAACCCATCTATTATTGTACGAACTTGTACAATTTAGAAGTCGACCATACAGGAAAACATCATACCTCATCGCCAGAATTTCCAAAGATTTGTAGAAAGCAAAGGAGATCAAAAGTATCATTTCCATTTATATTATTCAGCAAATAATTGAAATTCAAACCTAAGTAAACACCATAGGCATTTCTAGCATACCAAGTGCAGGTATAAATGTGCACTCAAGTCTCTTGCAAAATCACATCCATCAATAAATCAACTCATCAGAGTTGACAAGTAATTAGAATGCAACATTCTAATCTTTCAAACAAACGCCAGTTCAAGCTGTTAAATCTGTATGAAACAAACGAAAATGAGCAACAACGCTTTTTCTCATTCCAAAAATCCAATTAGCATATCACATCACACATCTTAATTACCACGAGAAAAACTCGTTCATGCACACCAAACAAGAGAACGCAAACATCATCGGCCACGAACCGTGGAGAATCATTTCATGAAAACAACTCTCCAACACATTATTAAAAGATCGCCATCCTAAAAGAGCTCCAAAAAACAAATATAATCAAAAACCGAAAAGAGAGAGAACACTCGAACACGCAACAACGAGATCACACCAGATCCAATCCACGACACTTGATCCTCACTAAAAAATCACCCAAACCAGTAGCAAAATCCAATCCATCACGCAACCAAAACAACCTAAACCCTAGATCAAGCACAAAACACCGCCAACACAACAAAACAAACAGTCAGATCTAAAGAATACAAAGCTCAAAATCGCATCAAACCAAGAATAATCCAAAAAAAAAAACGAAGAAATAAAAAAGAAATCGACCATCGCCATCCTTGTCGAAGAGGCTGAACGCCTCCTTAAACTCAGAGATCTGATCATCAGTGAGCTGTTCGGCCATGGCCGTCGATGTAGGAGGAAGAGAAAATCAACGAGAATCCAATCCACGGAGGGTTTTGCAGAAAGAAGCGAAAAAGTCGATCTGATATAATTTTTTTCTCCACAAAATGGCGAAAAGAAATGGAATAAAAAAAAAATCGCATAAACGAAGTGCTGTGGAAATCGGGAAGGCCGCACGTGTCAGATTCGCTCTCCGCCGAGGAACATAGCGCGCCAATTACCTCCTCGCACGTGCTACATTTATGGCGCTGTCCAGATTAGAAATTTCATAAATAATTTTGAGACGCAAGTTAATTTAAAAGGTCAAAAATGATTAAATTAATTTATGATTATTTTTAAATTAATAAAAATATCCATAATTTTTATATTTTGTCTTACAAATATTTTTAAATTTCTAAAAAAAATCTAAAAAATAGTTAATTTTATTTTTAGAGTTTAATTTATAAAAATAAAATTATCATTAATAAACTTAATTTATTAAATTATTTTTTTAAGGGAAAAAAAACATTTACAAGTTCGGTGAATCAGTCAATCGGAACAAGCCTGGACCCCGCGGAGCAATTTTTTTGTTGCTCAAGGTCCTCTCGTTCTCTCTCTCCCCCTGATCCTAAATCGTCACCCACTGTTCATGTTTCTCCCTCTTCCGTAGCTTGCACTGCGTCTACTTCAGCGCCGGTACGTTTTTCTTTACTTTATTTCCCGTTCAATTTCAAATTAGGGATGGTTATGTTTCTGCATCATTCGTATTTGATTGATTCTGTATCGGTATCGGATCGTTGTTTGATGCATGAAATAATCTGAACTCAGTGACTGATTTGATCTCTGGCGCGATTCTGTTTAATTTCGATGATTTTCGATTGTTCCCTTGTGCAATTGTTTAAATCGGACGACGGATTGAAAGTCTCGTGTGAGCGATGATTATGTTTTGAGGAGATGGTGTCTCTAATGAGGGAATTTCCTCTCAGCTACAGGAGATTGTCTCCTTTGGTTGTGAGAGACGAGAAATGTGGGTATCATGAGGATTCTGCATCTAGAAGTTTGTCAGAAGAAATGGGGACAGTGAATGTACTCCTATTAATTGCCTGCTTTCAAGTTGAAATGATGAAGTTTTTAGCCTATTTGAGTGCAGTTATGTTTATATAAGCCACATGATCGTGTTTGGGATCTGTCATTTCTGATAGCTAAATTACACTTTTAGGTCATATGTTTCCATTTCTGTCTCTATTTTCCTTTTATTTGTCAAAGCTTATTGAATCGTTATCAACAGCGAAGAATCCCATTCCTAATGTTGTAAGATCAATTTTTCAACCAAAATGATTCTTTTAACTTTGCCCAAATTCATATTTTTCAACTAATATAGACCCAGTAGATGCTCACAGCATTAAAACAGTATGTTACTTTGGATTAATGTTATCCTCTCATGAACTGGGGGATTTTTGGTAGCCTTTATTCAAACAAACATTCTTAAAGTACACGGACCAAATCGATATATAGGTGAAGATATAGGGATTAAAGTGTAATTTCACTCTGCCTTTATCTTGAATAGTTGAGAATCCAATCAATGAGTATGTACCTAGATTCCTTTCCAAACTAATTGGAGGCCGCTTGCATGGATGGCCTAAGCTTATACAACTCTAATCCTTTCTTATATTCTCGGTTTTTTTTTTTTTTTTTGGTAAGACTTATGACCTACCTTCGTAACATTTACTTTACTATTTTTTTTTATCTTCCATGAAATCATCACCAGATATGTCTCCATTTTAAGGATATTTTCTGAATTTAACTAAGTTGTTTGATTTTGTTTCTTCCAAATTGTATCCCATGGCAAATTATTCTTGATTGTTCACATGCATTAGTCTATTGTGGATGAATGTTTGATTTTGTTGTTCACAATTGATTTTCTTAAGCAATGAGCATTTCATTGCAGCATCCTCTACTTTTAGGTACAAAACCTTGGCTTTTCTGTTAGGTTTTGCATTTGAAAGGAGGATGTCATCTGGTGGTGAAGACACTCATTGGTGCTATCAGTGCAACCGTTCCTTCTGGCTTAATGGCGAAGACATAGCTTGCCCTTACTGTAGTGGTGGTTTCATTGAAGAGCTTAACGATGTACATGATGACACGGTTCAAGATGACTTCCATTCAGCCACAGAAGATGATCTTTCAAGCCAGGTGCCTCCAATTTTTGAAGCCATGTTTGCATTGATGGGGCGAAGAAACCCGTATCCAAGATTTAGACTTCTTGATGAAGCTGTTGATGCTTTAACCAGAGAAAGGATGGCTGGAAGAAATCCGAACTTCGACGTAAGGAGGAGATCCAATTCTATCCCAGGGCAGAATTTGGATATTTTCAATTCATTTTGGTCATTCCACGAACATGCTCCTGGTCCATCCTTCGCTAGTGTCGCTCCAGAAGGTAGATCTAGTCAGCGTGTGGCGCTGGAAGCATTGGCTGCACTTTCTTTCAACGAACAAAGGGATCCAGTTCCAACTCCTGCTTCGAACTCTTCTATAGAAGCAATGCCTACAATCAAGATCAACCAAATGCACCTTGGCACAGACTCTCATTGCCCAGTCTGTAAAGAAAAATTTGAGCTGGGATCTGAAGCCAAAGAGATGCCGTGTAATCATATCTATCACGCAGATTGCATTCTTCCTTGGCTGGTCCAGCACAATACTTGCCCGGTTTGTCGACTTGAGCTGCCTCAGCAGGATAGCAGGCACGGTTGGGGAGGGAACAGTAGCAGTAACGGTGAAGTCTCAAATGAGAGAGAGATTATCCTGAGGAGGAGGCTTGCATTCCCAGACTTTTTTACTCCTCAAAGTGCAGGCGCTCGTTTCAGCAGCAGGATCGGTAGAAATGGCCGCGCATCTACCAATCGTGAGCAAGATAACGAGATAAGTTACCCCGAATGGCCTCCTTTCAATTTCTAAGTATATATCTCTTCTCAACTTGAGCATGCTATGTGAAACTTATGTTTCACAACAAATAGGGCAATAAGAAATAAGAATCAGCACTTGAGTTGTGATATCTATAGCTGTTCCAAGAAAAGATCATACCACCTGCTGCTTTGACTTGCACTAGGGAAAGGGGGTTTAGAGCTGAAATGAATTGTAAATATGTTCCATTGATGATGGCCAACCTGATTATAGCACTCTATATACACCGTTCGAAAAGGTCAGAAATTCAAGTCGATCTCTATGCTCGATCAAGAAGTCAGAAGTCCAATTCAGCTAGTTTAGACACACACATGCTCGTGACGGCCGAGCAAGAGATTTTATTCGATCTTATTCTGTGTTTATACAGTTGTGCATTTGGCATCTGTGTAATAAGCACATTCTTGTTGCATCAAAGATTCTCACGTATGGGCTGAAATGGCAATTGCTTGTTTCTGACTCCTTTTTGGCTTTTGAGTTTCATGATTTAACCTTTTTTTGCCTCTTTGTTGGTCTATTTCACCTTTCAATAAAGGCACAAATATTCTTTAGGTGGGATAAAGGATGTTCATTCTTTTCCACTTTTTAAATACATGTATACTAAATAAATACATTATTGTTCGTTCGGTTTTTCCCGAACGAGCAGAGCTGGACCGCTTGGTTTTCAACAATACTAAACCTCGGTTTTCAGTTCGAGCAAGTTTGATTCATTTTTATCCTTTCAAAACTGAACCGAACCAAACCTCGAACGGGTCCTTTTTGGAGTTCTTGCTTTCTAATCTTTAGAACTCAGATAGCTTTTTGTTTGTGATTTTTTGAAAATGAAAGCTCTCAGATAGCTTTTTGTTTGTGATTTTTTGAAAATGAAAGCTTAATCAAGTTTGTTTTTGGTGATGTTTTTTTACTATATACATATTTTTTCGATTTGGTCTGTTACTAAAATATCATTTTAAAAATAAACGTAAATGTAATAATTTGAGTTGGGTTGGGCTGGACTGACCAATTTAGTTCACTAACTTAACTTTCTCTATTTTTTTAATATATTTTTAATTATTTAAAAAATTACTTATTTACCGTACATGTTATATTAATTACTAAAAATTTACGAGATAATGCAGTTACAAAGATAAACATTTTGTTGATTTTTTTTCTTTTTTGAGATCTTAATAATTATTTGTAGAAAATATAATATATGATTTAAAAGTATATAATAAGAGGAAAATATAATATATGATTTAAAAGTATATAATAAGAGGTATGATTAGTATTCATAGAATAAAAAAAAGTATAGTATACTTGTCTATACAAATTCACGCCCGTACAAATCCGTCCAAAAATTTTCGGAAGTCCAGATTTTAGTTAAATGACACTTTTGAAATTATTCCAAAATCTCCCTCTCTCTCTTCAAAACCCTAATTTCATATGGTTCGGCTTCAGCCTTGTGACACCTATCCCATTTCTCCTCTCTTCACCATTGTCGCTCATCCGTAATTTCCGCCGTATCTAATCACCAACGTCAGCGGCACCAACTCAGGGCTGCTGTTGAAGCTCCAAGGTTGCTTTCTCTCTCTCTCGCTTGCTGGCTCTTATCAAAAACCTTTTGATATCTGCTTCCCAACCATGTTCGAGTTCGTATTCTTCTTTTTTCTTATTCGTCTTGTGTTTTGGAGCATTTTCTTCAGTCAACTTCAAATGTTGACATGTGTTTTCTGCGTTTGGTTGAGTTTGGCTGCTTCAGAGTGCGAATTGCCGTCGGTGTCGTCCTGTGGATTTTGGTGCTTTCTGTTGAATCTTCAGTTGTATCTTTGGCGGTGTTGCATTGATTTTAAGTTTTCTGTTGTTTGTTTGTGGTTTGGAGGAACTGGAATTGAATTGAATGTTGCGCGTGAACTTGGAATGAACTTTGGATTTTGAGTTTTTGTTACTACCTACTCGCTTCTGGATTGCATCGTTTGTTATGACTTCTGTTGGTTATTTACTAATGTTCTCTGCAATGTCACCTGTGTCCGGGAGATTGGAATTCTTTTCATATCATGTTTTTAGAAGATTTAGGCTCCCGTATCTCATACTGTAGTTCCAATTAGGTGTATGTTTCTCCTGCTATGGAGATTGCTAGTCGTAAGGACCGTACTATTTGTTTTTTAGAGGGAAAAGAAAGAGGCTAGTTCGCTCTGCTTAATGCTTATACAGTGGTTAGCCGGGCACTGTGATGTTAGATTCAACAGTGTCATTTGAGTTCTGGACTTGGAAGAGCTTTTTTAGGATATGCTTATACTAGGTCTTGTAATTCAGCTAACGTAACTTTTCTTATGAAGTGTAGGATCGTTGCATTTGATTTTAGTGGAGGATGATTTCTTTTCACTGTAATAGCGGGAGACTGATCTCATAGTTAGGAGTGTCTGTTCTGAACAGTTCTGGAACCAAATCCTCCTCTCTTTTAATTGGAAAACTGCTCTTCTCCATTAACTCAATGACTTCCAGGGAGTCATTCATGGTGCTCACTCTTTAATGAGTGAGGTAAAAGTCTTGCTTTTATAGTTCATTAGAGCCTCTTTTGGAACTTATGGCCAGAAAGAAATTGAAGAGTTTAATAATGAAGAGAAATCTCTTTTGTGCATCAGGTAAGGATATAAAGCAGTGTCGTAGGTTATTGTTTGAATTAAATGGTGCTCATCAAACAGAATACAAATATAGAGTTGTTCATGCGTATTTTCATCATCTGTGTGTTTTGTTGTGAAGTGTCTTGTGTTTTACGTTTTCAGAGCTTACATGGTTTTCGTATTACGTAGAAAATTGATAGTGTTCAAGTCGTCAGGATTTGCATGTATGAAATTTTTATGTTTCCTATATAAAAAAAGTTGTAGGTTATGTTACAGAATCTGATGTTGTGTATTGCACATTTCAGAAGGAATTTCCTAGCTGCGAAGATGTCTCCTGCTTCCAAATCTAAACCAAAAGACAAGAAAGTCATCAAAGAACTTCAGAAGCCTACATCAAAGCCGACAGGCCCTGCTGCAGCTGGTAGTAGTAGTGTTCCAGCTAGTGCATATAATCCTCTCTCAGGCACCTTCCATGCACTTGAATCAACAGTATCTGCTTCTTCACCTCTTCATTCCAATGGCCGATTCAAGAACATAGACGATACAGATGCTCATTCTGGAGTTCTGCTTTCTTCAATGGCAGAGTATGATACTGTTTCTAACAATGGTAGCTGGTCTGGTGAGTCAGAGGACCATAAAGACAAAAAATCTAACCCTGCTGTGCGGCAAGAAACAATTCCAGGGGCAGACATTGATAAACGAGAAAAAATTCGTCAAAAGAATGAGAAGAAGCATCAGCGTCAAAAAGAGAGACGTGCTCAGGAATTACACGAACGCTGTAGTGGCTACCTGATGTCCAGAAAGCTTGAAGCTCTTGCACAGCAATTAGTTGCTATGGGCTTTTCACAAGATCGAGCAACCGTAGCTCTAATGCTAAATGAAGGCAACATAGAGGAGTCAGTTGCTTGGCTTTTGGAAGGTGGTGAAGAGACAAGTGATTCTGCAAATCAAAATCTTGGTGGGCAAAACCTTAAACTTGACATATCAGAAGAGCTTGCTCGTATAGCAGACTTGGAATCACAGTTCAAGTGTACAAAACTAGAAGTTGAGAGAGCTGTTGTTGCTTCTGAAGGCGATCTGGAGAAGGCAGCCGAATCCTTGAGAGAATTGAAGCTAGATCCGCCTGCCGCTCCTCCGAAGCCTGAAGAAACTGGTGATCCTCCAAGCAGTAAGTTCTCTGGCAATGCTAGTCAAGCCTTATTAAGACCGCAAGCTAAGCCTAATCATCCTTCAATACAACAAAGAAAGGATGAAAAAGATTTTAATTACACAAAAGGAACACTTACAGCTGGGATGTCTGTAGAATCTATTGTCAAGAGTATACCACAGCCTTTGAGGAATCAGCCGAAGATGGAATGGGGAAATTATGAACAGATCACAACAGCTGAGAAAAGGTGGCCAGGTGCAGGAACTAACCCTTTGTCCTTCTCTTTAGCATCAACACCCACCCAGTTGTCATCTCCACCAATCAAGAATGAAACTCGTTATTTATCAGTTGGTTCTGAGATTAATAGCTTTCAATCTGGTTCAGTGAGAGAACCAAGTTCAATAGTACAGGGTCGGAATGCATCTTTGCACACGATGATGCAACCATCGGTTGGAACTATAAGTTCATCGCCGCCTTCTAGTTGGTATTCTGCTAATAGCTTTGGATCTATTAAATCGTCCAATGGATTTTTGTCACAGATTCACAGCTCAAGAAGCTTCAAGCCAAGTGATGTAACCTTAAATCAGACGTATCCTCAAGTTCAGTATCAGCAACAGTTTGTCTCTAGTAACAGCCGTGGGGGCTTCCCTGAAGCCACCCGCACCAATACTTCATGGAGCAGAACAGGTGCATCATCTACCATAGCTGCTGCTTCCTCCCTTGGACTATTTTCAGGAACAAGTTCGACACAATCAGGGGCGTCGTCTCCCGTAGATTGGAACACGGGAAGTTCAATGCCACATTTAGATTACTCCGACATAGACTGGTCTGTGGATAAAGGCCTAACTTCAGTCCGTTCTGGTGGGTTGTTGCAGGGGCTGAATTCCTATATGCAGAAGAACGCCCATCTTTACGAATCGAATACTGCTCATTTGGTGGATGCTCAGCCGTTCATACCATCGTCCATGCCTTCTAATTTCAATAGAGTTCCAATGGCTGGATTGCAAAATGGAGTTGCTTCTGAAACATCAGCAACTAATGGTTCTAGAGAGTGGACTTCTCCATTTGAAGGAAAGGATATTTTCAGTTTTCCTAGACAGTTTGTCTTCTCTCCTCCATAAGAGGAGAGGAAAATTTATGAAAATAAATGAAAATGAAAGGAAGAAAAAGAAAAGTGAGTTTGATTGAATCTTTATAGCTTTTTTGTTCCTTCTTTTAGATTCTCTTCATGGTGAATGTTTCTCATTGAGCTAAGCATTCTAGTAATGATCATCGATACCAATTCAACATTTGCATTATTATTATTATTAATGTTTATATTCACGCTCGTTTTTTTCTAGACCGAGATTAAAGCCAGTTAAGGTCACAGAACGTGAACTCGGGATCAATTTGCAAGTTAACAATGGATGTAGTTTAAAGTCATACAGGAATTCTCAGTCTACAAGAAACATAAGCTGAACCTCTATTTCATCCTAGGAGGGAGGAGCCAGTTATGTAGCAGATTCGCGACGCTCGGACGGTGGACTACAAGCGGATGCTGTAGCGGGTTCTCGATACCATTGATTCGCTTCACGAGTGAGAAAGTTGGCCTCTGCATTCAGAACTTTTCAGGTAAGATTCCATCCAAACATTTGGAAACAAATTAGTAAAGCACAGGAGAATTCTGTAAAATGCATGAGAAAAGGGAAATCTATGAATGTTCATTCAATAGGAATCTTACTATATAAAGTTCTAAGAATATTATGCATTAAACATTCATAATTACGAGGACAACATAAAGAAGTTATTAAATGTGTTTTTAAGTCAATTAAAAGTGAATATAAAACGTCCAAGAACATAATCATTAACGGCCCAAACCCACCGCTACCAGATATTGTCCGCTTGAGCCTGTTGTGACGTATCACTATCAGCCTCACAGTTTTAAAACACATCTACTAGAGAGAGGTTTCCACACACTTCGTTCACCTCTCCAATCGATGTAGGATCTCACAATCCACCTCCTTCGGGGCTCGGCGTCCTCGCTGGCACATCGGTTGGAGAGGGAATGAAACATTCTTTATAAAGGTGTGAAAACCTCTCCCTAGCATATGCATTTTAAAACTATGAGGCTGACGATGGTACGTAATGAGCCGAGACAGACAATATCTGCTAGCAGTGGGCTTGGGCTGTTATATTTTTCAAAGAACATTCAAAAGGAAGTTTCTTTCGAAAGTGTTTACAGAAAGCACATGGTAAGATCCTCAAATATGGTGTACTAGAAGTGCATTTTAAGCTCCAAAATTTTCCAAAGGACTTGTGCATCGATGGTAGCACGACGTTGAAAAATCTAGAGGAAACTAGTTAAGTAGCGTTCGGATTGTTACCTGCCAAAAACACGTCCCGGAATTCATTGTCGTTATAGATGAAGCCTGGAGGATCTGGAGACCCAATTCCTACTATTGTGCTACCACTGAATGAAATGAAATTTGAAGTGATGATAAGATGTTTATACCAACAATCTTACCTAAACAAAAGCTTTACAAGAGAAAACAAAAAAGACCTGACATTGTCTTGGCATAAAAACGGCATACGAAAAAGGATAAACTGATACTCAAATAATAATTTCGACGTTCTTACCTCCCGGACATGAAAACGGCATCAAACTCTCCACGGCTGGCCGAGACTATACGCTGTTTCAATCTTTTAAGCGACGGGAGGACCTCAAAAGCAGGAGGTTCTGAGGAGAAACAATGTCGAAGATCGAAATAAATACAAATGTGTCAACATGAAAGAAACTCGAAAGATTCACGAAAGTCGAGAGTGTGCGTTACAAAAATGGGGACAATCAGCAGTAACTCTAAAGCCGATATGCAAAGCAAGTCATGAATGTTCGTACATCACTTAAAGTAATCAGGTAGGCGAATTCGAAAGTTTTAAGGCAAAGAATTATGTAATTTCACTTATCCAAATGAACTGAACTGGCTTTCGAGTGCTTGTTCGAGTTAAACGAACTCACGTACCCAAATCATTGATACACACGTCTTGTGATATTCCATTCTTTGTGATTTTATCCAACAATGATAAAGGATCGACATTGCTTGTTCGATCCAACCGTAAGCTCTGAGGAATATAAACCAATCTTGATTATGCAATGGAAACAAGAACTAATTCTCCTTCTTTTTCTCACCATATACTAAAATTTCCATTACCTTATAAACTTCTGCTGTAGAGCATGCTTCCTGGGGCTTTATCAGAACCATCGGAACGTCCAAGGGTACTGGAGGAGGAATATTCTGCACGAACTGTAAAAGAGAAAACATCAAAGTTTCTCAAATGCCAGCCAAGAATAAATCATTCATCTAGAAAGAGTCACCACGAGCTCCGAGCTCCTAGGTTTTCAGAATTAGCATTGGCAATCGAACTATTCCAGGCGATGCACGCGGATAATGATAAACACGAGTACTCGTATATGGATAATAGCAAAAGAATCTTTGGAACTTATGGGTATCGATGTGAAAGAGAAATAATAGGCATTTCCAAATTCAAGTGTATATTTCTTATTAACGCTTGTAGCTATCTAAACATACTGTTAGGATAGCACAACAACGCACACATTCGATCTAGATGAACACAAAGAACATGAGAGTGTTAGAATCGCACAACAACGCACACACTCGATCTAAATGAACACAAAGAACCGGAGAGAAAAAATGCAATGAGGAATATTGGCTAAAGGTTTGTATTGATGCCTTCGTATATGTACACTAATAGAGAATACAGAGAATGCAGAAATTATATCTTCAAAGCACTGCCTAAGGGGTATATATTTGGTTTCAGTTTACTTATATATAGTTTTATCAATCTTTATCGGCTTTTTACTATCGTTTACTGTATATGAATATTTTCAGTCTATAGTTTTACTATCTATAACAATTGAATTAGCTATAAATAAGCAATTGAATAAGCTATAAATAAGCAGCAGACTTCATAACCCAACACATACCTCACCTCTCCCGGTGCAGAAGGCCGCCCCTTCCGAGAAAAAGAAGGGAATATCAGATCCTATCTCACTTGACCATTCTTGAAGATCCTTTTCAGTAGCAAGACATCCACTGAACTGATTGGCTGCCCACAGTGCAGTTGCAGCATTACTGCTTCCTCCACCAAGCCCTGCTCCAGTTGGTACCTTTTTGTTGAGATGGATCTGCTCGCACATAAAACCATAGTTCCAAACTTCACGATCGAGTATCGACGTTTTCCATTCATTCAGGACATTCATTAAAGATTTTCATCATTTTGTAGATTCTCACCCAGAAAAATTGGTCACAGCCAGTCTTTTTCCTGTAGAGGTTAAGAGCCTTGATAATCTGCAGATATATGGTAGAGAAATAAGTTATAACAACAAAAAACTCGGAAGAAATAGAATAAGAGAATTGTTCGAGAACGACTACCAAATTTCTATCATCGAGGGGTACCCCCGATACATTGGTCGAAAGGCGATCCTTCTTCGATGGCGACAAAGAGAATTTAATTGTATCCCCTAAGCTTATCACCTGAAGGCAGAAGAAAAAAACATCCAAAATTAAGCAGCTAAGAGAAATCGACGATACTCAAAGTTACTTAACACCTCGATTCCTTCTAAAACGGTAAAGGCGAGTTTCGTATGACTTTTTGAATTATAAAAAGAGCTTTTAGCCAATAACATTGTCAAAAGAAATTTCGACAAAATACTTAAAACAAGCCCGACTATAGAACAATTTCTCAAACTCGCATCGACTTTAAACTCTCGGTACCGATTGCATCGAATAATAACATCAAATCCAAAAATCCCCATTACTTACATGAAAGAGAGATGCCAAATCATGATATCCATCTTCCCTCTTCTTCGTTATTCTCAAGAAAACATTAATCTGCATCACCAAAACTCAACATAAGAGACAAACCCCACCATTTCAAAGCTTGACTTGAAGCAACACCATTGTTACCTTGCAAGGTGAGAACAGAGTAAGCCTCGAAAGAGGGGCATCCCGGTCCACTTCATCGGCTAACTTGTTTATCTTTTCATCAGCATCGTAAACGATCTAATTTACGAACAACAACCAACACACACCAACACACTATCACAGATTAAACCGATGAACAAACATAATCCCGAACTTTCTTTCTTTAACTTCGCTCTGATACCAACTCTAATGATCCGACTTTCTAGACTTAGATTGCCGAGAGATATTACTACATGCATGATGTTCGAAATTCTCCAGAAAATAGATAAACTATCAAATTTCCAACAACAACCAACCAACAATCAAAAAATTAAACCAATGAACAAACATAATTTCAAAACGATGCCCGAAATTTTCATGGGACATTATGATAAGGAATCAACCGGGGGGAAAACTCCAATACCAATGATAAGGAACCAATTCAAAGGAAAGTTCTGATATTAAATGATAAGAAATCAACCCAGGGGAAAGCTCTTATACCACATGATAAGGAACCAACCCAAATGAAAGTTTTGATACCAAATGATAAGGAATCACTACAAGGGAAGTAAGATTCGGATTATCTTCTTGATCGAATATCTCAAGACAATAACATTTGTTTGAGATCCGAATCACTTCACAAGCAAGATCAATCATGTCTAGCTTGAATAATTCTAAACATGATCGATCTTGCTTGTGGAATGATTCGAATCTCAAACGAGTATTCTTGCCTTGAGATATTCGATCAACAAGGTAATCCGAATCTTACTTCCCTTGTAGTGATTCCTTATTATTTCGTATCAAAGTTTTCCTTTGAATTGATTCCTTATCATTTGGTATAAGAGTTTTCCTCTATTGATTTCTTGTCGCATTACCAAAATTTGTCTCTTAACCTTGCTCTTATACGACTTTTTAGACTTAGATTGTGGAAGGACAATACTGCATGCTACTGAATCATAATTTAAACTCCAATAATTCCAAAATGAAGAGACGAAATCATATTTATACCTCAACTTGTTGTTTAGAAGCGGTGGAATTACATCTAATGGCCTTCTGAATGTGTGGATTCTTCAGGTGTTTCGACCTCAAGGCAAAATTAAATGAACCGCGAGGCCCAAATGAATCGACGGCGAAATTCTTTCTATGCGAAATGGATGGAAATTGAAGGCGCGAACTAAAAGATATATTACAGGAAGCCATTGATGACCGAGAAATTCTTCACTGGTACAGTCCCAGATGATCAAATAAGAGAAATCGAAGAATTTCGAAGGGGATTATTAAGACGAAGATGAAGATTTTTGCATTGTGGGCCGAGAGATTCTTGTAAGAAATTTGCGAAAAACGTGAATATCGCTGAATTCAGGGTTTTTGTCGTCCATGTCATTTCCCTTTAATGAAAACTTTGGAGTTTGGTTGGATCTTTGTAGATGGGCTTCCCATTTTGATTTCGACACCAAATTTCTCGCGAAGTTCTTCTGATTCTTTCCATTTCGTGCAATTTATTGGTTGAGCGATCAAGTGTTGTGGGCATAGCGATGAAAACTTCGAATATTTGTTCATAAATTAAACCAATTTTTTAATTTTTTTTTTTTTTTTTGGACAATTCTATAAATACTAATTTCACTATTTCTTTCTTCGGCTATATACTCTTTTATATGTTTAAACCGAACCAAGTTTTACAATAATTTTCAAATTTTTTAAATTTTTGTTAAAGAAAATTAAATTAATAAAAATATTATCACAAAAATACCTATAAACTTTTAAAAAAAATTAATATTACGGATGGAGAAAGTTATTATTTTATTTAAAAAATATTTTTAAACTTTCAATATTATTTTTAAAAATATAAACTTAAAAAAAATAGAAGAAATTAGCATTAGCGGTCAAATTGTTAAATAATAATAATAATATTGGAAATTGGAGAAATTTTTTAACTAGTTGACACGTAGCGTCCGCCTGGTGGAGAAATTGGGGGTCCCACGTTATCCCTTTTCAGTTCAGTGGGTCCTCTCAGCCTCAACCTTCGAAGCTCTTCAATCCCCGCCATGGCTTCTCCTTCTCGGTTACCTTTCAACTTTCTCCCGCCTCTTCCTGTTTTGTTTGCTTTTTTCGTACAATCGGTTCGAGTTTCATCTCTACGATTGCTCATCTTCTTCTCATTTTTGAGGAATTCGAATAATCGCCGGCCGGTCAGGTAGAAATGTCGATTTCTTCCTGTCTTCGGCTTCCGTTTCCCGCCATTCAATCGGCAGGAAGAAGCCTCGATTTTTCCCGGCAGAATGTGTCTTGCCTGCGGTCTACTGTCGAGTCGCTTCGGCTGCGTCGTCACTCGCTTCTTCGTACTAGTTTAAGAACTATTTCCACCAGCTTCTCGCGGAGGCCGGTGGAGTCTTCTGTGTCTGGACAAGAGAAGGAAATCGATAAGGAAGAGGAGTCGGAAAAGTACGAATTGGAGAGGCTGTTCTCCAACCTTAATCAAGTTACATTCAAGCGAGAACCTGGTGATTTTCCGGTTCCTTCTGATTCTTTGATTCGCATTTTCATTGGGAGTTGAAAACTAATTATAATTTGTCTTTGATTCTTTTTGCCCTGGATTTGTGGTGCGGTAGGAAGTTTATCCAGCGCGATTTTCCTGGTGGCTGGGACTACAGTAAGCATTTCAACATTGCACGTTCTTTTCCTTCTTATAATTCCTTTTGAAAAACATTTGACTAGAATTTTTTTGTTCACGCTCTGCTATATTTCATCAGATTTAGTTACACTAGTCCAAAGATAAATGGAATTAATCTTCCTCAATCGAGGGCCGAGGCTTTAGGCAAAGATGCAACTACAAATGTTTTCATATAAATTATAATTAACCTGTGATATTACTCTGTAAATGAATGCCAACAACATCCACTCCTTCCTTCGAGGTTGGAAGTTCAAGTTCCTCTGCCCCATTTGTCGTACTCAAAATACTCTGTAAATGGACTAATTTTTTATGCACTGATAAAGATGAAGTAAGAGTTTATAAATATATCATGGGTATTTCTCGGTAATGTTTTCCTTTAATGCGGGTCAAGTATTTTTTTAAAATGGTAAAATATATGTTGGGCCTGTATACAGATTGGTGCTGGGATCCTCGCCATTCCTGCTGTAACTCAAGAATCCGGATTTCTAGCCTCAGCTATTACGTGCACATTTTGTTGGGCGTACATGGTAAGACTATAGCAGCAGCTTGTATATATGTTTTATATATATGTTTATCAAAATTTGAACTCAATTTTATTATTATATTAGAGTTCAAATTTGCATAGAATGCAATCACAGCATGGTTGTGCAGTTCTATCGCTTTTTTACATTTTAAATCCATATTGTATTGCCTATCCCAAGGATCCTATAGATTTTTTAGTCTATTGCTCATCCTTATAAAATGACGCCATTTATTTAAAATTTCACTGTCTTGGATTTCCCACTTGGGCTCAAAGTATGAACTCTTTTGAAGTAAGAAGTCTGGTAATTTGCCTGTAGTCTGTAGGTAGTTTCCTTTGTTCTATATCTCTTTAACAATTCTCAAGCAACTCTAAATTGGTTGCCTGCATTACATTTTAATCCATAAAATCTTAGCAACTTTGCTGTATTGTAGTCTATAGGTATTGAAGAGAGATTCACTATAATTACTATACTAAGATATAATTCACGCAGTCAAAATCGACAGATCTGAAAATATTTAAGGAAATAGAAATTAAGGAAGTTTTATAATTTACTGTATGCTATTAACCTTTTTCAGTGACTAGAAACATTGCATCATAAATCAAATTTCTGAACATACATCAGGCTCTAAAAGAATTCTCTGATGGAGAAAAGATAGAAGTAACTAAATGAATAATATGTCTTTTTCAAACAATTTTCATATTCATTTTATAATGCTACCGTTCCCTATTTCTTGTTTCAAATTCATTATAAATATTGTTTCTCATTATTTTGAAATGTTTATGAAGTTGTATACGAATTTTGGAAACAATTTTTTTTTGTCCTGTTTGATCAAGTTTTTGTTTTTCAAAATTAAGCTTGTTTACCACCTTATGTATTTCTTTATTTTCAAATGAAACTTTCATTTGTTTAATTTAAGTACATGGAGAATGAAATATTAGAAATGGTTATTAAACACGTTTTTATTTTTAAAAAGAAGAGGGAACACAAACAAACACAGACATAATAAGAAACTGGAAACAAGAAGAAAACCTTACGAGGCACTTTGTTTCTAAAGTTCTATAAGAACCACTTCAACAATAGGATTTTTAAGCCCAAGATCAAAGGACAAGGAGAACTAGGATAACTATGCTTACGAATTATATTGTTTCTAAATGTCAATTTCTCAGCCAGCAGCACCACTATGATACCAACATAAAACTTTTGTCAAATGATACAAAGTTTATCCTGGACTTATGCTTTCTTTCATCCCATATTGTCGTCCTGATATAATAAGTCAGTTACTTAATGGAACCATGCAGATTGTGACAGGACTCCTAATTGCTGAAGTCAATGTGAACACCATGTGTGAACTGGGTTCTGGTGGCGTGTCTCTGGTAAGCTCTTTTATAAAGTTTTAGGGTGAAATGAATACTTAATGGAACCATTCAACTTGAGCATTGGGACGAGATATACTAACAAGGATATTTTAACAAATAATATAAACTCGTCAGTTCATCGTCAAAAGTTTTGAGATTTATTCCCTTGTTGTGAGGTTGAATCATTAATCAAAGTTCTGATAGGAATTCATCTTCAATTTTAAAGTCGTTATCTGTTCTTCCTCCCTTAGCAGAAAGTGAATTACTGCTCTTTATTATTATTTCGCAAAGGTGTGCTGTTCTTCGTTGTTCTCTAACCATGCAAACTAGATCACAGCAAACCTACAGAAAAATGAACATGCTAAAGTTAAAATTAAGAAAAGTGAGTTCCAGAAATTGTAATGTGGAATTCATGCTGAATTTTGAATGACTTTGCATTCAATTTCTTTACTGGAAAGAAGAGAGAAGGAAAACATTAAACTTTAATGCATGAACTATAAAAGGAGAAACCTGATGAAAAAATCGACAATGTAATTCCCATTCTCAAGTTTTCCAAGTTCTTATTTTTGCTTTTGTGGGGGTTAATTTGTTCCCGACCACTGAAATTTATATTTGCCTATTGCAGTATATTTTGTATGTGATAAGCCTAGAGATATGAGAGCGTAAACTATAATATTTCAGGTATCGATGGCCATGAGAACTCTTGGGACAGTTGGAGTTCAAGTTTCTTGGTAGGTTGAGATGTAATTGTTTTAAGCTCTACTTAATGTCTATCGTTGCCAAGTATTGAATTTTGAAATATTCTTACAGAGACAAAATGTTGCAAGCATCTCTGTCAAATTTTAAGTATCGTTATCTACTTGATACCTAACAGCTGATGGTGATCATATTATTGTTCAATTTGTCATTTTTATTGGGCAACTAAAAGTTTTATACGGAGCTTTTACCTTTAAAACTAATAAGCGAAATAAACTTAAAAGAGTTATTCATTTTATTATATATAGTTATGGATGGATAAAAGTGAGGTTGTATTAGAGACTTAGAACAAGAACATAACCCTGAACATGAAAAATAAATAATTTAGAAAGACTAATTATGAAAGACAACCATATATCTGGTGAGCTATGTCAATGTTCCCTATTCATCTTTTGACGATCGTATGGAAATGATAGAGGGTTAAAAGAAATTAAGCATGTAGCTGCTTGTGGAATGATGTGATAAACCATTGATCACTGATTCTTAATCAGTTTATTTATTTTTTACGGCCTCCATTTTTCTCCAATCCATGTCTGTCAAATCTGACAATAATATTTTGCAACTTGCAGTTGGTCATACATTCTCATTCACTACGCCCTTCTGATTGCTTATGTCGCTCGTTCTTCCGATATCTTGACCACTTTTCTCGGCATTCCCTTGTATGAACAAGGAGTCCAACCATCGCTAACCCCTAGTATTAGAACTTATTTCCAATCTTTGCAATCATACAAAGAAAATGTTCTTTTTTGGTGTTGATGCAGTATTGTAATTGCAGATGGGAGAGTGCAACCTTGTTCTCTTTGATATTTGGAGGTATATGCTACTTCGGAAGGTACGTACTTCATCTCTACCTGTACTTAGATCATATTATCCTACGGAGATTGAGGTTTTCTTTTAAATGATTTTGCTCGGGCCTTAATACTAATGACAAGAGGCAAACTTTTCATCTGGCTATGCTCTTCTCCCTAATTCGTTTGTCCACTGCCAAAAATACACTGAAGATATCAGTTATTTTTTCTTGGACTGTCCTTTGCCCGCTCATCTTATGTGAAAATATTTTCAGATCTTTGGAGGACAGTGCAAAGATCCCCTCTTTGTTCTTCGTAATGGTTTTACTTTCAAAAACTTAAAAAGAAAGCTATGGCATCAGGGTTGTCTTTGTAAATATTTCGTTCTGAATTAGAGATTAAGCGAATATGATTGTAAGAGTTCTGAAGTGATTTCGGACCATGTTAAATTCGCTTTCTCCCTTGTTTTAAAGAGCTTTATAATTATCCCCCTTCTTTGATCATTTCCATTAAGTTTTTTGTATCTCAATGGGAAATTTATTATTTAAAAAAAAAAATCCATTCCCAGTAAACTTTGGACGTGTGTATTGTATCCTATGGAATAAGAAAGGAAGAAAAAACCTCTGCACCTAGAATCAATCATTTCAAGGAATCTGTTCTGAGTATTGATTTAACTTCATATATGTGCGTTTACACATATAAATACATATAATTGCAGCCAACTCTGCTCGGAATTGACTACAAAGATGTCTTCAATTGCAGCCAACGTTCTATTGGTGCTATCAATGGGGCCCTAGTAATCGGAATCATCATTTCCTTTGTAGGTCTTGTGGTAATATGCTCACTTCACTTCTGGAACTACATGCTTTGATTTGGGTTGTTACCAGGATTGCTAGTTCTTAGGGGTTTGAGTGATCACATGCTGTGTTTGGTATGGATACTTGAGTTAATGTAGTAGTTGATCAAATTTTCTTGTATATTCACTGATAATGTTGAGGCCCGAGAGCATAATTTAGTGGAAAACCCCCATTGACGAGGGAACTTCATTTGACATTTATTGTTTGAAAATTTTCTGCAGATATATAGTTGAAATAAAGTGCAGTTTTCTTCCACAACTTATGAACGATTCTATTTTCGCACTATTAATTTGAAAGAGCATTGCACTTTACTGCTCTGAATTTATTACATAGGTCCATTTCTATCAGTTTTTTATCATTTTACTTGTGCTAGGGATATCAGGAATGATGTTCCATTAAAACACGTGTCTATTCTTGTACCAAACAAATTTCTCGCTTGATTATCTGGCCATGGAAATGTACTTTCGTCAATTATACTTACTACTAGATAGATGCACCAATATCAAGTTTTATTTTTTAGGCAGTCGCAAGTGGAGGCCTACATTGGGATGCTCTCCTTAAAGCTAATTTCGAAGCTGTTCCTATGAGTATACCTATAATTGCCCTTTCATTTGTTTACCAGGTAAATTCCCGCCCTGCTATACTCCATGGTTGTTCTGTGAATGTGATAAGATTTTATATTATATGTAATTCATTTTGCAGAATGTGGTGCCAGTACTCTGTACAAATCTGGAAGGAAATCTGGCAAAAGTAAGGTAACGTTTATTTCCTTTAAACAGTAAACTGAGTACATAAACTATGGAACTACCTCGAATCATGTCTTTTATTTGCTTGACTTGTCTAGAAGAAAAGGCTTAATAGAATTTGAATTTACTTCGGTTCTCATCTGGTTCTCCGACTCATAATATTAATTTTACAATAGCATGGATGCACTAAAATTACATATATACAGTTGCATACATTGCACATCGTTCACTTGATCTCCACAGAACGGCTAAAGTACCCATGTTCATTGTTTCAGCTCGTGATATGCTCATCCAATCCCATTTTATCTGAATTCCGTAATCAGTTGCATTTTGGTCAAGTGTTTGTATACTAAAGTTATCTTTTAAACAATCAATAGTTGTCTACATCATTGACTGTATAATATTTCAGGACATCCATTCTCATTGGCACTGCGATACCTCTGGTTCTATTTCTCGTCTGGAATGGTGTCATTCTAGGGACTATTTCAAACCTTGATATGGGATCAGATAAGATATTAGACCCATTACAGCAATTGAGATCAACAAATGGAGCTGTAGGAGTAAGTTTCTGGACAGTTTAGTTTATGTACACTACCAACTTTCATCGGATGGCTTATTTAAAAGAACTATTTTTTAATGCAGCCTATAGTTGAAGTATTTTCTCTTTTGGCGATCGCAACATCCTACATTGGATTTGTTTTAGGATTGTCTGATTTTCTTGCTGACTGTAAGTGACTTCTCTCGTCAATTTTATTGAATTAAAACTGTATTTGCCCGATTTTTTCAGTCCCAACAATTTTAGGCATACTGATTATAGATTAATTCTGTGTAGTCCCGTGAAAAACATAAGTTAGATAACAAAGACTACAAATACAAGTAAATGTCGGAATAACAGACCGAATTTATGTGGAAAACCCATCAACGTTGAGGGAGGGGAAAGCAACGGGACAATCTCTGAAAATCTTCCACTATTAAATAATAAAATTACGACAGATTCTTTATTTGTTTAGAGGAAATCACGATAATATTCTAAAGAAAATACCACTACTTTGGCTAATAAAAAATATGTTTGGAACCACAACCCTCCATAATGGTATGATATTGTCCACTTTGAGCATAAGTTCTCAGGTTACTTTTGGTTTCCCCAAAAGGTCTCATACCAATGGAGATGTATTCCTTACTTATAAACCCATGATCAACCCCTTAAATAGCCGACGTGGGACTCCTCTCCCAACAATCATCAACAAACCTCCCCTTAATCGAGGCTCAACTCTTCTTTGGAGCCCTCGAACAAAGTGCACTCTTTGTTCGACACTTTAGTCACTTTTGACTACATCTTCGAGGCTCACAACTTCTTTGTTCGACATTTGAGGATTCTATTGGCATGGCTAAATTAAGGGCATGGCTCCGATACCATGTTAGGAACCACAACCCTCCATAATGGTATGATATTGTCCTCTTTGAACATAAGCTCTCATGGTTTTACTTTTGGCTTCCCCAAAAGGCCTCATACTAATGGAGATGTATTCCTTACTTATAAACCCTAGATCAACCCCTTATTAGCCGATGTGGGACTCCTCACCCAACAATCTTCAACAAAATACCCCTTTACGTATATGAAATGCATTCTTGAAAAATAAAGAATGATCTGACCCACATAGACAGACGAGAAAAAATTATTTGTTTCACAACCGTGGGTGGATTTTAATCGCTTGCTGAAACTTTATTCTTCCTTTTCCCTCAAGAATTCTCCAGTGGCTCTCTATATTTTCCTTCTCTATTTTGGTTACCTTACACCACACCTCATCTTCTCAAAGAAGCTTCCACGTAGGAATGTTATCTTGTATCCCATTCTAATTATCATTCTGTTGCTCCTTTTTCCATTTTCTACATTCAACTTTCTTGTGGCCCATCATTTTGCAATAGTAGATTGATTTTCTCTAGTGGTTTTGCTA
This sequence comes from Cucurbita ficifolia, assembly GCA_033971965.1. NCBI lineage: Eukaryota > Viridiplantae > Streptophyta > Magnoliopsida > Cucurbitales > Cucurbitaceae > Cucurbita > Cucurbita ficifolia. The sequence goes on from CM066972.1 coordinate 3,962,269, forward strand.
GCTGATTGGCCACGATTACTATGACCCTTATTTCGTTGCTGATTTTTCCCTCGATTATTGTGACCAAAACATCGGACTCTATAGCTAAAGAACCCAATGCTATCCTCATTGCTTCTTCATTTCACAGCCTACTTTTAACCATATCTATACTCAACGTTTCACTAGGAGAGTTATTACTTAACGATTCTACTAACTTTACTCAATTGTCAGGCAAAGAAGAAGTAGTAATGCCTGCAACTCATCATCTTAAACTATCCGCATTGATGAAAGTTGATTCATTATGCCTTCCATCTCACTCAATTGACTGCTAATTGAAGTACCTTCCGTATTCTAGGTTGGTAAGCTTTCTTACCTAGAAAAAGTTTATTCTCATTCGTTTTTCTCTCATGCAACTCTTTTAATTTCTTCCACAAGCAATATGCTGATGTCTCATTTGAGACGTGGTACAAGCTGTCATCTACCCAAATATACCCAACAACTTGTCTATTCAATAAGTCCCAGTTTTCTTCTCTCATAATTTTCTGGTTTGCTTGACTCACCCAGAATAGGAACAACATCTCGTTACAGTAAAGATCTTCCATTCTTCTTTTCCCTAACTGCCAATGTGATCCATTCAAACTGACCATCCTACTCGCGTCAAACTCCACGAGTATTCCTACTCCTAGCAGAAATGACAACATCCCTTTGACCTGACAAAGTGATTCCACCAACTTGCGTTGATACCACTTCTTGGGGTTGAGAAGTTACGTTCTTTGTAGGGTGACAAAAATCAATTTGATGGGAAAATATTACTTTAAACTAACATTAAGGACTAAATTTTAAGATTTATAGATTTATTGAAAATACATTCTAAATTTACGCGTTTGATAGTACATTAACTAAAAATAGAATGAGACTCTGAGCATAGGGACTAAAATAATCTTTTAACATATATCTTATTCGAATGTAAATTAAAACCAGATTTCCCCCACTTTTTTTACACGATTTTGAAAAAAAGTAATAAATGCTTTGCTCGGATGGTCTATAAGCTAAAACCAGTTTCTTTTGAGTTCATATTTTGATGACATTATTATGAATATCATTACTGAGTCCCATTCTGAATCTGGTAGGGTTTTGATTTCTTGTTTATGGATCGTGGCTCAACATATCTGCTTGACATAATAAATCCTTCGAATATATTGAGATTGCTAATATTTACTTTTGGATGCAAAACCAGTGCTGAAACTACCAAGTGGGGAGAACAGGCCTTTGCCATTCATTTTGACATTAGTTCCACCGCTCATCTTATCATTGATTGACCCTGAAATATTTTTCAAATCACTGGACGTGGCTGGAACATATGGGGGTAAATACTGACGACACTCTATATATATCTTCTTGTTCTTCTTCCCATAGCTTTATTTTTCTTCATCAACCTAAAGAAACCAAGATTGTTCAATGATATTCCTTACCATTTCTTGTCTAGTGTTGCTGCTTTTTGGAATTATTCCAGCTGCAATGTCGTGGTCGGACCGGTATTCGAGATCTCCCCCGTCCATGAAACTACCAACGGTGGTTCCCGGAGGAAGGTTCACTCTCTCACTCGTGATCGGAGGCGCGGGATGGGTAATTTTCTCAGAACTATTGGAGAACTTTGGACATCTATGAACTTAGAAGGTTATGCTGCCACTTTCAAACCTTTCTTTTTGGCGCTTGGTTACAGAAACTTTTTTTTTTTTTTTTTTTTTTTTTTTTTGGTGATAATCCAACAAAAATCTTGAACTTCACAGCCCTTTATCAACCATATATAATTCGGTTACTTTGAGAGAAAAAAAATCATAAATAATTCAGTTCACTCTTGAACTGGACGTTTACTCATAAATAATTAGACATAACAGAATAAAGATTACATTCAAAGAACCTCTTTTATTCCAAATAAGTCACTTTCAATTGGACTTTTTTTTTTCTTTTAATAAAAAAATATTGAGAAAACTTGAAAATGTGAAGCTCAATCATTAATTAGAAATTACATAATGACCATTATTACATTAAATAATATTAATAACAAATAAAAATCCCATTCCATTGACTTTTTCCTAACATAACATGCCTCATCTGTTATAGTATTACTTACTAATGTGGAAAAGGAAAAATATAAGCCAGGTTATGTGCACTTTGATCGATTAATCTCTTGAACAACTTTCATATACGAGCGAGCATGACTTGAGTTTTGTAGGTTCATTGATCATTGTTTAGAAGGTCGATTCTTTGTGGAAGAACCATTGATAAAAGTCTTGAACAACTTTCATATACGAGCGAGCATGACTTGAGTTTTGTAGGTTCATTGATCATTATTTAGAAGGTCGATTATTTGTGGAAGAACCATTGATAAAAGTGATGTCTATGAATCTCTCACATACTCTTCTAAATTATACGTAACTACAGGATTAATCTAGGAAAGTCGTGACATACGCAAAAACAAAAAAAAAAATTATTGAGAATATTCCTCTAATAAATTCTCTAGGAATTTTTATAGTAAATGGACTATACAAAATTAACTAGAATTAGCATTTACTCTATTCTTGAGGTCGAGATTCAATCTCCATATTTGTTGTATTAAAAAAAAATCAATTTTTTATTAATAACGTTTAATTACTGGTAAAAAAAACTTAGGTACAAATACTTATATAGTATATTTTGATGAATAGTAATGATACTCTTCTAGTCCTTCTCAAAATTTCAAACGTTTCAATGGATTAAAACATGCACAAGTCTAAAAAAGGATACCCGAACTCAATAAAGCTTCAAAGGCCTTTCAAAATATAGTGCTTGTATGAGAGGCTTAAGGAAAGTTGTACCAAAATGAGGTTATTTCAATGATGCTAGAAGTGAAGATTTCAGCCTAAGCAAAGTAGTAGCTTTACTTATTTGTAATAAAGATTTATTATAAGATGGATATGTCTTGATGAAAGATACATATATTTTTTCAATTGCCTCATAACAACAACTATTGATGATAAATATCCACTCCATAGCTTACAGAATTTATTAAATTCAAGACATTATATATAGAAAGCAAAGGATTATGCACCATTTGTCTCAAATGAAAGTAGCCTTTGATGTTATTAAACATTCCACGCATCAGCTGTATCTAGGTTCCTCCATCACGACTTTAGAACCCTAAATTTCAGAAAAAACATCATTAGATTTGTAGTATTCAACCACATGAATCCAAGCAATTGTCCAAAAGTTTGAACTACTAAGTATGGCAAAGCAAAGATTTCAAATGAAAAACTCAGTTTTGGAGCCTTAAGCTTCAAAAAGTGGCATACCCTCGCACTACAATACTCTATGCTTTGGCCTAAACGTTGTTGTTTGTAGATATCATATTGATGCTCAATGTGAGTGTCGGTACTTATTCAATCAGTATTATAGATTATGAAATTCTAGCATTAAAACAACTTTCAGATGTACCCAATACAACGTAAAGTACATTAACTTCACAAAAAATTATTTTCTCACATGTTCAATGTGATGAAGAGAATCAAAATGATACGACTCTAGGGCATTGAATTATATGTGACAATAGAACGATCATATAACTTGCCGAGTAGTCGAGGTACTTGCAACGAGATATCACTTGAACCTTTGGGCACTAAACAATTGCCTAACTTCCTCCTTTCGCACGCCCTCTATTTATAACCAAATACCACAACAAACTCCCTATCTAATTGCCAAGATACTCTTATGATATCCTTAACTTCCTTGTAGTGGCATCCCTATTCTAAAAGTAGAGCATTAGAAGATTTCAAACGAACTACTTGGTTCACCAGGACAAGATCCTCATTAATTATGAAATCCTACTTAACTGCACCTACAATGAGGACTCCTTGTTTAGCTGCTCATCCATGTTTTTGCACCAAGTTCCCAACAACCGTCTGCCAAACTAGTAATTGCCATTGACAGGGTATTGGCCATCCAAGCTCTGATATGGTCTTTTGCAATCTTGAATGAGAAACACTAAACCCTTCTTTAATAACCATTTTGTTCCTCATTTCCTGGTTCTAGAAACTCAAGCTTACAAATACTACTCTCATAACTCATTCATGTTTTTATGTTCTTTCAAAAGAAGGAAATTATTAGAGAAATTTTACTTGTTTGAATTCAAGTGTATTTCTAAAAAACGTGAAAACATACCAAAAATGGTGAGAAAACAAGCTTAACTTTTAAAAACATAACTTAAAAGGAAATTGTATTTGATCTTAATTTGGAAGATGAATCAGACAGTTCTCATGCACGTTAGAATGGAGTATAGATGCCTAATATTTACAGTTTGGAGTATCATGATAATGGAGAAGCAAGAGATCAAGTGATTACCAAGCAAACTAAGCAGAGGAGCTCACAGACCCATCCCCAACAAGCTTGAACTCTTGAAGCTGCTTAAAATTTTCCCACACCTTGACCCAGATCTTGGCTTCATAAACCTTCTTCTGACCGCCATCATTAGCTTCAAGAGTTATGTGATACATTGTGCCGGAAACTACCTGCTCCTTCACTTTCACAACTTTGCTAAATTCCAGAAGCGCATTCTACAAGTAGAAATGTTTTCAATCAGAACTTCATGAAAAAAAACGAATCACCCCGTGGTTTCACCACACCAGTAGAAGAACAACTGGAAAATCCAGACAATTTATATAAAAATGAAATTTCGTGGAAGACACGAATAACAAAAGAAAACCTAAACGTAAATCACGATCCCTATTCCGATCCATTTTTCTCTCTTTTCATAAACAATCGTTGACAATCGATACAAATATACATAAGAACACAAAAACGATGGTAAAACAGAAGAGATAAACGCAAGAAACAACATACAAAACCTCAATGGAAAAGGAAAACCGTTACCTCTTTCTTGTTGTGTTCGTCAACGGCGAAACGAGCAAGTTCATCAGTCTCAACGCTGTTCTGGTTTGCAGGAACTTCCTTGATACCTCCAAGAAGCGCCATTACGATCTCTTCGATTCAGTTAAGAGATATAGAGAGATTGAATGATGAATTGATTGATCCAATTCTTGCCTCGAAGCACTTCAAATTTATATAGCTGGTTGAAAACGAGGAGGATTGATTGGTCTGCAGACTCGTCATGGGCGTTCTCCGTGAATAATGGAGCGTGTGGGACACGCTCGACTTTATCTTTGCATTAATTATTGTTATTCGTTTCTTCGTCTTTCGTTTACTTTAATAAAATCAACAACCAATAAAAATTAAAACCGTAAAAAAAATTAATTAAAAATTAAAAACTAATTACCCATCCTCATGTTTTATTTATTTATTTATTTATTTATTATTTTTAATAAATCCTGCCGACATGCCATAAGAGGTCAAACTATTATTTTTTTATTATATACAAACTTAAAACAAACTATCCCTCCTCAACGTGTTCACATGGCTCGATAATCCAACAAACCTGAACTACTGTAACGGTCCAAGCCCACGGTTCTTTCTTGGCTTTTCCTTTCGGGCTTACCCTCAAAGTTTTTAAAACGCGTCTACTAGGGAGAAATTTTCACACCCTTATAAATGGTGTTTCGTTCTCCTCGACATGGAATAACAAATTTATTAATGTTTTAAAACGATGTTAGTGATGTGTTGTGACTTGTAAATGTTTGGTATTTGAAAATTTACGAGATTTTAGTTATTAATATGATAGGTAGGGTGGATAAGTACAATTTTTTAAATAATTAAAAAAAAAAAACAAGTCGACAGCCCAACTCAACCCGAAAATAGAGGGTTGGGTTGGGTTGGGTTATGAACTCTATATTCGAGTTGCTCGGGTCACTAGCTCATAATTTTCGGTTAGTTCAAAATAGTTTTCCAACTCGACCCATATACACTCTTATAGACGGGAATCGAACCACCTTTTAGTGATGTAATACTTTAATCATACGAGCTAGTTTAGTGACATATCCAAAACTCCACTTTCGACCCCAATTTCATATAAGGTTTAATAAATTTAATTCGTCAATTGAGTTATATTCAGGTTAGCAATATAGTATTTATAAAAATTATTTTCTATTTTTATTAAAAGATAATATGAAAACTAAAGTATATGAAGTTTCAAAATATGGATTATCCCTAACAAATTTTAATTCAAAAAATCCATTAAAATTTTTATTTTTATTTGATTGTTTTTATTAAATAAATAAACTCATACATTTTTGTATTTTACCGTAAATATTTAAAAGTTTCAATAATACATTTCAACAAAAAAAAAAAATACTATTATCATCGACTTTCAAAAGTGTTTAAAAAGTATCTGTGAACGTTATTAAGTTTCGTTAATACGGTTGAACTTATTTAAATGGTTCGAAAATACCTTTATCGTTGCACGATGTTAAAAAAAACATGAACGTTTTAAAATAGTATTGACATCATTAACCTTTATAAATAAATTTTTAAAAAGTTTTTACCATCAATATATGGATGGAAAACTATTTATGTACACATCATAGATCATTTTCCTCTTTAGTTTGAAGGGTACTAACGACCTTTAAAAAAATTTCAATAAATTTATAGGTATTTTAAAACGTGTTACTAACAGTTTAATTTATATATTAGCGATCTTCGTATTATAATAACGATAATCGTATTTTTGAACTTCTTTAAAAAATTTAAAGGTATTTCTTTGACGTTTTTTTTTTAATTTGAAGATATTAATTAATATTTTTTTTTTTTAAAGTTAGAAACATATTTCTCCCAAACATTTTTTTTGAAATATTTATATTTTTAAATATTCATTTTCTTAAAAATTTAAAAGTATTTTTAAGAGGGTATTATCGATATTTCTTAAATATTTTTGAAAAAAAGTGCAAAATTGACAAGTAATTTTATCAATTTATATTAAATTAGCTTTTATTTATTTATTTTAATTTATCCCATTGGACGAACATACCACCGGTCTGAACTTACATCGGAGGGTGTTGTTATTATTATTATTATTATTTTGCGAAATTAGAAAATATAAAAACAAAAAAACAAAAAAAAAAACACCAAAGAAGAAGAATTCGCATTGTCGAGCGCAAGCGAACTTTTGACCGAAGCTGAAAAACTCCCCGCGCACAGCACTTCACCTCTCCATCTTCTTCCATGGATTTTCAGGTGGTGGTCTTAGCCGGCGGCACTTCGAAGAATCTCGTTCCTCTTGTTTCCAAGGTTTCAATTCCTTACCATTTATTCATCTCAAATTTCCCTTCTGTACTTCGAATTTGGTGTTCTTCTCATGCTTCTCTTGATTTTGTTTTTCTTATACGACTGGTGTCTTCACTTATAGGAGCTTCCCAAAGCATTACTGCCGGTGGCGAATCGTCCGGTCCTCTCGTACGTTTTGGAGCTCTTAGAACTCAGTAACCTTAAGGATCTCATTGTTGTATGGTTCCTTTTATTACTCGATTGTATTCTTGCATCATCCCTTGTTGTTTATAGGGTTTTTGATTTTTTGCTGTGTTTTTATGTGTGTACAGGTCGCTGAAGGTGAAGATGTGGCTCTTCATATTGGGAGTTGGATATCAGGGGCTTATGATGGTCGTCTACGTGTAGAGGTACTGAGCTGTTTTTTTTTTTTTTTTTTTCACTGCTTGGCTATGGATATGAATTAGTGTTCTGTACGATCGAATTGCCTTTTGCCCCATTCTGCCAAACGCAGGGGAGAATTAGGGCGTGCCCATTTCTTATCTTGAAAAAGCTAGGGACAATTTGCCAATGTCCATCCTTCTAACCTACTTTGTGCCTCCTATGGGACTTTGGGACTAGGAGTAATATTAGGAATATTCACTTGTGTTACCCATTGACTACGCCTTTTGGCTTGATTTTAAGGCTTGACATACCTTTGGACTAACTTTGTGTAGGAACCTGTGAGCTTTTGGGACATAGGATCCAGGATTCAATGACTGAATAAAAGATGATAACATCAATATTTATATATAGGTTGGTAGGACTTGGCAAAGAATGTTCAGAGTTTATTAAAATTCAAAACTAAATTTTACGCATTAATCATAATATTCATCTCTAGAAAGATAAAAATGTAGTTGAAAAGATAACTGTTCAATGAGTGGGCTTATATTTTGAATTTTAATTTAATGTTAAAGAAAAATATGTTCCCACATATAATATTGGAAATCGAAGTTTAAGTTTCTTTATTGCTGTCAATTTGATATCCTACTTCACTGGGGAAGGGGTATTTAATGGGCGGAATTTTGTAACCTTCGAAAAATTAACCATTGGAGTTACTAAAAAAATAAAAAGAAAAAGAAAAAAAAGAAAAGAATAGAAAAAGAAAGAACCAGAAGGAAAATGAACAAGTTGGAAATTCGGGGTTGGTCAGCTTTGTTGTGTGCTTTGATTCTTGTGGAGGTTGTGTTGGCATAATTCTTGAACTCGAGACCTTTTGATGGATTTTACTTGCTCATCCTTTCTGATGTCCTCACAATCGAGGTCTAAAATCACACTGTTTAGAATTTAAAAGCATTGAAGAATGCAGTCCTTTGTGTCATTCTTGACGCTTAGAAGCCTAAACACCATCGACTAGATCGAACAATCACCCTCTTCCATAAACCAGTCCATATATGTGTATATTTTGGCCTCTTATTCTCTCCTCTCTCCTTTTCCTTCCTTCCTTCCTTCCTTCTTTTCTCCATCCATAGCCTTCATCCATCTTAGTGTTCATCCATTTTAGCCTTCTTATCAGTCAGAATTCACGTTTTGAGGAAATCATAGCTGACCTTATGCAATATCCATCAACATCACATTCTTTAGGCATGCCAAGGGTGAGCTTGGAATTTACCGGTTATGTAAGAAGATGAATCGTTTTAGTTGGATTCTCAAATGTTTTGCTGTAAAACCTTCTGGCTATAGATCAGTAGTTATGGTTCTAGTTGATATCAATAAAAGGGACCAATTGGTGAAGATATTCATTAGATTATTTGGTGAAGATGTTCGGCTGCATTTTTAATTAAGACTTTTTGGCTTTAGTCTTTTTCTAAAAAACTGAGCATATAACTGCGTGTATGCCATGTTGTCAAGATAAGACTTGTTGGTGTTATTGATTTATCTTGGGTGCCTCCATCCTCTATTGAAGTTATGGGGTATAACTGATTTATCTTGTTTAAATGATGAAATGTAACAAAATTTATTCTATTTAAGATAGCCTTTAACTTGTGACTGCCCTCGGACATGAGGGGAAAATGTGGGATCTTAGCAGAATATGTATCATAATAAAAAAATGTTTATTTTGTATATTAACTAACCACTATGGGTTTGCTTAGTGGTCGTTGGGGTTGGTGAAAAAGTAAATTATCTAGAAAGAGTTCAAATTTCATGGTAGACACGTGACCTGTCTATGCTGTTAAAATCCTACAAGTTTCCATAATATCCTAACTTAATAGCCAAACTGAATTAGGGACTCTAAACAGGGACATAAAATAGACTTTTTGGAGCTTGAATCCTTTTGAAGTTTTTTCATGTAGTCCATCTTTCTGCGTTTGGTGAATTCCTCTCCCTCATGTGTTTGTCTTTACCTCACTGTGGAAATTTTTTTTCCAAAATTGTTAAATTCTTTGAGTAGCAGCTTATTCATGAAAGAGTTAACACCTTAAATTAGTTTATCGTGAAAATTGCTCAGTTTGGTAGGGTCATTTTGATGTCAGGGGCGACTGTAGACCTTGATCATGTTCTTTGGAGTTGTGACTTTTTTCTTTGATAGTTTGGAGTTGTTTCCTTGAGGTGTTTGCCCTTTAGTTTGCTAGACACAGGGTTGCAGAGATGATTGAGGAGTTCCTTCTCCGTGTGCTCTTTTGGGTGAATGGGAGGTTTTTATGGCAAGCTAGTGTTTGTGAGAGAAGTTATTAGTCTTCTATATTTCATTGCGAAGAAAGATTGAAGACAAAATTTTCTTTATTTGCCTCTATTAAAAGAATTTGTGATCTGTAGGTTACTTCTGTTCCAGAGGATGTTGGAACCGTGGGTGCACTTCGGGCCGTTGCCCACCATTTGACAGCAAATGATATTTTGGTTAGACTCGATCACTTTAAACAGCATTTGCTCAGTAATTGTGCTTATTCACAGTTTTGAGTCCTTTGCTTTTCTGCAGGTAGTGAGTGGTGATCTTGTTTCTGATGTTCCTCCTGGTGCAGTTGCAGCTCTGCATAGACGACATGATGCTGTCGTTACTGCTATGCTCTGCTCTGTTCCAGTCAGTGGACCTTCGGAGTCTGGATCCTCTGGTGGAAAAGATAAGACCAAAAAAGCAGTAGTCCACAATATTGTTGGACTTGATCCTACCAAGCAGTTTTTACTATATATAGCGACAGGTTAGCATTTGTATAGAATTTATCCATTGAATTTTACTCAACATGCCTCTTATATATTGTATTTATTTTCTTCCAGGTGCTGAAGTCGAGAAAGACTATAAAATTCAGAAGAGCATACTCCGTGCAGTTGGCCAGGTAATTGTTGCTATATAATAAGGTGTTCTTTTGGTAAAAGTTCCTTACTTTTAAAACCTAGTTGTTTTTCTATTGATTATCAATGTGCTTGATCAAAGGTATTGGACCAAACCTATTTGGGCCCTTCGAGGTTTCACAGTTTTTGTGGAGCACTTGATTTGCTTTGCTTCCCTATGAACCTGTCAATTATTTCATCTAGTTGGTTAGCTTTTCAATTTTCACGATTTCAATTTGATTATTACATTTTATAAATCCAAGTTCTAATTGTTAAATATGACTTATTCATGTTAAATGTGAACTTCATGGGTTTAAATTTACTATATCTCTATCTTTCTTTGATGTAGATGGATATCCGAGCTGATCTTATGGATGCGTATATGTATGCGTTCAAAAGGTCACAATTTAATTACCCTCCTGGTTACTACTTCAAAACATTTGGATCATAATGTTGTTTATATCCTCATATATATTCCCTTGTATAATCTTCCAGATCTGCTTTGCAAGAGGTTCTAGATCAAAAAGAAAATTTCCGAAGCTTAAGACAAGATGTGTTGCCCTATCTTGTGCGGAGCCAGTTGGTTAGTTTATAATGCTACAACATATTCTATTGTGTCAACAGCAAGTGTATTTAAATTTACTGAACTAGATTAATTTAATTTCTTCATTGAACGTAGAGGTCCGAAGTTTTATCGAACGGAACACCACAAGCGGAAGAAAATGGGAGTGAGAAGGTTGGTTCCCACAAGAACCAAGCCTTGCTTTCACGGATCCTCTCTAATTCATCTACTACAAGTTTTCATGATCTTCATGCATATGGCACTAATGAATCTATTCCTGTTCGAAAAACGCATAAATGCTGTGTTTATATTCCCGCTAGTAGCAAGTATTGTGCTCGCTTATATTCAATTCAAGCATACAGCGACATTAATCGGGATGTAAGTTTATTGCATTACTCAATCTCTCTCTTGTCATCATTATATTTCCTTGACTGAAGTTTGATATAATATTTGTAAGGTTATTGGAGAGGCAAGTCATCTTTCAGGTTACTCATTCTCTGCTCAAAATAACATCATTCATCCTTCTGCACAACTCGGATCAAAAACCACCGTGAGTTAAATGCCTTTATCTCTATTATAGAATTCCTAATGTTGAAATGCTCTATCATATAGTAAAAGGTTGTCAAATCTAATTTGCTTGTTATTTTAAAGAAATAGGAAAGTCAAACTTTCCCTAAGCACAAGTCAATTGGTTTAGCCATATACTCTCATGCTGTTGAGACCGACATCACTTCCTTGTTATTCTTATTCCTGAGTTCATCAAATATTTGTACTTCAGAATGTTGGTTACTTTGTTCTTGTTATATTGGTCATTCCTCTGTACTAAATTTGATGGTTTCAGGTGGGACCCCATTGTATGTTAGGAGAAGGTTCACAGATGGGTGACAAATGTAGCGTGAAACGGTCAGTAATTGGCCGCCATTGCCGGATAGGTTCTAATGTGAAGGTATAATAGAATGAGTTTATTTATTCTGGTTAAAATGAGGAATTTGTTATGTTATATCATTTCGTCATCTATGAAATTACTAAGGATGTAATGTATCATCGTATAGTAATATTACAAATTTGATCGATGTGGTTAGGGAAAAAAAGTAAGAATTTAGTCCTTACTGTTTTAAAGTTTGAATTGTTGTTATCGTGACATATTTATGAGGTTTTAACAAATCATAGAGACTCAATTCAAACTTCTCCAAAAACATGGGACCTAAATTTTATCATCTGGTTTTACTAAACTAATTAGTTCGGGCTGGTTGAACCATACTAACTCTAAGTTTTATGACTCCGGTCAATACAGATTGCCAATTCCGTTGTGATGGATCATGTTACCATTGGAGATGGTTGTTCAATTCAAGGTTCGATTATCTGCAGCAACGTACAACTTCAGGAGCGCGCCGTTTTGAGAGATTGTCAAGTAATTAATCTCACCTCCTCCCCTCCCCTCCCCTCCCCTCCCCTCGGGGCGCCATTGCTCCCCTTATCCCATCTCTCTATTGTCATCTCCTTACATTTACTTCAACGTTCCTTCCAGGTAGGAGCAGGTTTCGTGGTGACTGCTGCCTGTGAGTACAAAGGTGAGGCCTTGGCTAGAAAAGAAAAATGAAATTAGGAAGAGAGACATTGCCTAGAAAATGACATTGTTTTGAAGAAAAATAAGTGTGAATTAATATGATGAGGTAGTAGATGAAAGTTTTGTTGTATTCTTCTTGATTTATTTCATTGGTAGTTCTTACCTTGTTCACATTAGACAGCATTTACTTAGTCAAATTATTCATGTTTCAATTTGCTCGTTGCAGTTTCCTTTTGTGTAAGAGCTTCCTTTGATCATAAAGCAAAAATATGTTTGATCAATGGCACTAGGAGTATGATCTATAACTTGTGAAGCTTGTTTTACGTATTTCAAGCTCTCGAACACGTGTTATACGACATTAAATACTTATTTTTCAATCAATAAGCTTAGTTTTTAGGGTTAAATAACGCTCGTATGTTAAAAATAAACCAAGAATTAACCCTAAAAACATTAGTTTGATTTACTTAAAGATTTCTAAAGAGGTTTTGATTCAGAATCGAATGGAACGTTGAATTTGGCTTACTCTGCATAAGTGCATATTAGGTTGCTATTCCTCTCAATGAAGTAAAAAACATGTTAGGATCGCTTTTTTATATCTTTATTGTATTTTTTTAATAAAAAAATACCTGTTTTTTATAGGTTTAATTTTCGTAATTTCACTTTTAAACTTGTTTCGAAAGTTACATTTGTTTTAGACCGAAAACTTTTTTCTATTTAAAAGTTTTCTACAAAAAAAAAAATATATTTTAATAATTTTTTTTTTTAACCTAATCAGATTTATGTCATACCTATGTTTTATAATTTATTAAATTTATATAGAATGTTATTTTAATTATTTTTCAAACATAAACTTAAAAAGTTATAGTAATTCTTTAAATTTAGGGTTAAATGGTAGCATTTATGGTAAAAAAAAAAATGTGAATAAAAGTAATATATATATTTTATTTAAATACAAATAGACAGGTAAAGACTAAAATAGTAATTTAAAAAATAAAAGAAAATGGTGAAAAAGAGGGGAAAAAAAAGAAAAAAAACATTTTCCCCTCATTTTCGTACGCAGCGGCGGCCTTCAACGGTGTTTTTTATTTATTTATTATTTTTATTTTTCTGAACCATCCTTATTTTTCTTCCTTTTTCAAAACCCCTATTTCAAGCGCCCCTTCCTCCCATTACAGGCCATTGCACCGTTCCCCCGCCGCTCCTGCCCGACGCGGTCCCAGCCGCCGCCCCCGTACGCTACAATCTCAGCCTCCGACGAATTCGCCGCTGCTCCTCCCTCTCACACTCTCTCGCCTCTCCGAGCAATCAGAGTTTCTTGTTTCTGTTTGCCCGTAACCCTTACCGTCGGTGAGATTGCGCTGCCGCTCAGTTTAAGAATCAGCCCGAGGTTTTGATTGTTTATTTATTTATTTTATTTTGTTGTGTTATTGTGTTCACCCACGAAGAAGAAATCAAAGAGGCATTTTCTTTTTCGTTTTGTTTGAAGTAAAAGTTGAAATTGAAAAGACAAAAAGATGAAATATATACTTAACTTTTTTTTAAAAGAAGTATTATCTTTGGGAAGGGAACTAACAATCATATATGGTCTGTGTGCAGAAACAGTTCAAAACGCAGCTCCTACGGTTTTGCATAATCGCACGCAACTGCTGTACATAGCTCGAACGCCAATTCAAATTTTCATTTGGAGCTCCAAGAAGGAACAGGATAAGCAATAATCTGCCATATTGTAGAGGAAAAGAGGATTTTATTTGTATTGATTCGATTTATAAGGATTTGTGGTTTTTAGGGTCTTTCTAAGAACTAGGTAAAATGGGTGATCTGGAAACTCAAAGAATTAGAAACATATGTATATTAGCACATGTCGACCATGGAAAAACGACGCTTGCCGACCATCTTATTGCCTCCTCAGGGGGTGGTTTGATACACCCGAAGATGGCGGGCCGCCTCCGTTTCATGGATTATCTTGACGAGGAACAAAGGAGGGCAATTACTATGAAGAGCTCTTCGATTGGTCTACGGTATAAGGAATACTCCATAAACCTCATTGATTCACCTGGCCATATGGATTTTTGCAGTGAAGTGTCGACTGCTGCTAGATTGAGTGATGGGGCATTGGTTTTAGTTGATGCTGTGGAGGGTGTGCACATTCAAACCCATGCTGTTTTGCGACAGGCTTGGATTGAGAAACTTACGCCATGTTTGGTTCTTAATAAGATCGATAGATTGATATGTGAGTTGAAGTTGAGTCCTATGGAGGCGTATACTCGTTTGTTGAGGATTGTTCATGAAGTTAATGGGATAATGAGTGCGTACAAGTCCGAGAAATATTTGTCTGATGTGGATTCAATACTCGCAGGTTCTACAGGTGAGGTAAATGATGAGAACCTCGAGTTAATTGAGGATGACGAGGAAGATACATTTCAACCCCAGAAAGGGAATGTGGTGTTTGTGTGTGCGTTAGATGGGTGGGGATTTGGCGTTAATGAGTTTGCCGAGTTTTATGCTTCAAAGCTTGGGGCAAATGTATCTGCATTGAAGAAGGCCTTGTGGGGTCCTCGGTATTTTAATGCAAAGACCAAGATGATCGTTGGAAAGAAGGCCTTGGCGGGAGGAAGTAAAGCTCGACCTATGTTTGTTCAATTTGTTCTTGAAAGACTTTGGGAAGTTTATGGGGCTGCTCTAGAAACTGATGGGAATAAGGAGGTTCTTCAAAAGGTTAATAGCACATTTAATTTGAATATACCAGCTCGAGAACTTTCTAACAAGGATCCAAAGGTGGTTCTTCATGCTATTATGAGTCGTTGGCTTCCTCTTTCAGAAGCAATATTATCAATGGTTGTTAACTGTATGCCTGACCCAATTGCTGCACAATCATTTCGAATATCACGGTTGCTTCCAAAGAGGGATATCATTGATGCTGAAGTTGATGTCAATGTGCTTACTGAGGCAGATCTTGTCAAGAAATCCATTGAAACTTGTGATACGAGGCCTGAGGCTCCATTTGTTGCTTTTGTGTCCAAGATGTTTGCAGTGCCAGTTAAAATGCTTCCACGGAGGGACGATCATGGCGGGATTACTAATATTTCATCCGATGATGGTGGCGATGGTGAATCAGACGAGTGTTTCCTCGCATTTGCAAGGATATTTAGTGGGGTTCTTTATTCTGGACAGAGAGTTTTCGTGCTTTCAGCTTTATATGACCCAACAAAAGGGGAATCAATGCAAAAGCACATTCAGGAGGTTGAGCTGCATTCATTTTATCTAATGATGGGTCAAGGCTTGAAACCAGTGACCTCAGTAAAAGCAGGAAACCTTTTAGCAATTCGTGGTCTTAGCCATCACATACTGAAAAGTGCAACTCTTTCATCCACAAGAAATTGCTGGCCTTTCTCAAGTATGGCATTCCAGGTTGCGCCAACTCTTAGGGTTGCACTCGAGCCATCTGATCCTGGAGACATAGGTGCCTTATTGAAAGGCTTAAGGCTTTTAAATCGAGCAGACCCTTTTGTAGAGGTAACTGTTTCATCTCGAGGAGAACATGTACTTGCTGCAGCTGGAGAAGTCCATCTTGAGAGATGCATAAAGGATTTGAGGGATAGGTTTGCCAGGGTAAGCTTGGAGGTCTCTCCACCTCTTGTATCTTATAAAGAAACAATTGAAGGCGAGGCATCTAGTGTGTCGGATTATTTTAAAGTGTTATCTGAAAGCACAGAGTGTGTTATTAAGAAAACCCCAAATGGTAGATGTGTTGTCAGAGTGCAGGTACTAAAACTTCCACTTGCTCTAGCTAAAGTACTTGATGAAAATTCTGGTGTTCTGGGCGATATTATTGGCGTCAAGTTGGGGCAAAGCTATAAAAACTTGGAAACAAAGAGATCGAGTTTGAGGGAAAATGAGAATCCAGCAGAAACATTAAAGAAACTCATATCGGATGCAGTGTGTAGCGATGTATCGTCGAAGGATGACAAACATAATGCACAGTGGTCAAAGCTTCTTAGGCGAATTTGGGCACTTGGACCACAGCAGATTGGTCCTAACATTCTGATTAACCCAGATCCTAAAGTAAATGATTCTGATTGCTCTGTTCTTATTCGGGGTTCATCTCATGCATCACAGAGACTGGGTTTCGTGGACGGTTCTTCAAATGATGATTTGGATGCTGAAACATCGTCGGTAAGTGATGTTGCTTCTGTAGCATCATCAGAAGGAGCTCAGACATTAAGCATGGAAGCAGCATCTCTCGAGAACAGTGTTCTATCTGGGTTTCAGCTTGCTACATCAGCTGGGCCCTTATGTGATGAACCTCTGTGGGGGTTGGCGTTTATTGTTGAGGCTTCTATTTCTTCATTGCCTGGGAATTCTGACGAGTTCGAACCTCCCTTTCAATCAGAGAATAATGCTATCTTTTCTGGGCAAGTTATGGCAGCTGTAAAGGATGCCTGTAGAGCAGCTGTACTTCAAAAGAAACCTCGGCTTGTCGAAGCCATGTACTTTTGTGAATTGAATACTCCCACTGAGTATTTGGGTCCAATGTATGCTGTACTTGCTCGAAGGCGAGCCCGGGTTTTGAAAGAAGAAATGCAGGAAGGTTCACCTTTGTTCACTGTGCACGCGTATGTGCCAGTTTCAGAAAGCTTTGGTTTTGCAGATGAGTTAAGGAGGTGGACTTCTGGAGCAGCGAGTGCTCTTCTAGTGCTTAGCCACTGGGAAGAACTATGTGAAGATCCGTTCTTTGTCCCGAAGACGGAAGAAGAAATTGAAGAGTTTGGAGATGGTTCTAGCGTGCTTCCCAACACAGCCAGAAAGCTCATCGATACTGTAAGACGGCGTAAGGGTCTTCCTGTGGAAGATAAAGTCGTGCAGCATGCAACAAAGCAGAGAACTCGTGCTCGGAAAGTATAGAGATAGATCACGTCATGATTTGTACGAGTACTATAATGCAATACATCCTTAGATATTCAAACCTTTATGAGGCAATACATCCTTAGATTACTATTCAAATCTTTTTCTTTACTTGTCTTCTTCTTTTCATTTCCTTTGGGGTTCCTGGAGGGGGCCGGGGGGATATAGTCTGTAATACTTGTTGATTGTAAAATGATTGTTGGTGGAACACTTATAACTTCCAATTCTTTTCATTTATAAAGTTTTGATCAATTTTGGAACATTTCCAGCTTCCAATCTTGTTAGCTAGGAAAGGAACTAGAGAACAAAGAGGAGATAAGTATCATCTCACTCTAGGCCAATGGAGTTTATAACTCTAGTTGGCATCTATCTAGGAAATTATAACTCCAATCCTTTCTATTTATGACTAAGCTTTGGCTTTCCTGTCTAACAGATTCCTGCTTACATGAGAGATTTGTATGCGGCGCGGTCCATCTGGAGTTCGCTTGGGAAATAACTTTTGGAGGTTGCTCCCTGACATATGGCCATCCGGGACATCGTGAAGCTTGGACTACGACACCCTTACCAGACTGAAAGGTATGAAGAGCTTCCATTTATTGTTTATGGTTGAAACATTTGTGTTTATTTGTAGACTTTTGCTTTCTTAGTATGAGGCTACTTTACCTTGTTCGTGAGAAAACTAATGGTATGATACAGGAATCTGGGCCATACATTGTAAAACTACTATGTTCTTTTAATCTGTTTGGATGACTTTAGAACTTCATGAATTATGGAAATGAATATAAAAGTAAAAAATCTCTCTTCGTAACAGCCCAATGATATTGTCCTCTTTGAGCTTTTCTTTCTGGCTTCCCCTCAAGGTTTTAAAACGCATATGTTAGAGAGAGGTTTCCACACTCTTATAAGGAATGATTCGTTCTCCTCTCCAACCGATGTGGGATCTCACAATCACCCCACTTGGGGGTCTATCGTCCTTGCTGGCACACTGCTCGGTGTTTGGCTCTGATACCATTTGTAACTGCTTAAGCTCACCGCTAGCAGATATTGTCTTATTTGGATTTTCCCTTCTGGGCTTCCCCTCAAGGTTTTAAAACGCGTCTGATAGGGAGAGGCTTCCACACCCTTATAAGGAATGTTTTGTTCTCTACTCCAATCGATGTGGGATCTCCCAATCCACCCCCTTGGGGGTCCACCGTCCTCGTTGGCACACCGCTCGGTGTCTGGCTCTAATACCATTTGTAACTGCCCAAACCCACCGCTAGTAGATATTGTCTTCTTTGGGCTTTCCCTTCTGCGCTACCCTCAAGGTTTTAAAATGTGTCTGTTAGGGAGAGGTTTCCACACCCTTGTAAGAAATGCTTCGTTCTCCTCTCCAACCGATGTGGGATCTCACACTCTCTCTCTCACTTTCTTGCACATGTTTCTCTAGATGTTAAATTGTTATAGATAGAGCGGACCAACAGTAATAACAATGATAACAATGATGATGATAAGCAAGCAAATGGGCTTCATTTGGTTATAAACTCCGAGGATTCTCAATCCAAGGTGACCCAACCGGTGACCCAACCACCAAGTTGCTTTGACTCAGTTCTTGGCTGGCGGTTTCTTGATAGAGGAAATTCATGTATGTCAACTTCATGTTTCTTCTTCTGAAAGATGCTTGATGTTATTTTTCCTTATCAATTGTTTGGCAATATACCCAGATGGCTATTGAAACGTTTCTTGGTTCAACTGTTATAATAGAATCCAAGAGTGTTTCCAATTCAGCTAAGCTTTCTCTTTTCTGGTAGGCTGACTGACTGGAGGAGGAAAAGGGTCCTTGGAAGCTTGCTGCAAATATGGTTGTGGCACTTGGACCCGGTGAAGTGTGGAAATCTCTCCCTAATAGACACGTTTTAAAATCGTGAGGCTGACGGCAATACGTAACAGGTCAAAGTGGACAATATCTGCTAGTGGTGGGTTTAGGTTGTTACAAAAGGTATCAGAGTCAAGACACTGGGTGGTGTACCATCGACGATGCTGGGCCTTCAAGGGGGTGGATTGTGAGATCCCACGTTGGTTTGTGAGATGAACGAAGCATTCTTTATAAGGGTGTGGAAACCTCTCCCTAGTAGATACGTTTTAAAACCGTGAGGTTAACAGCAATGCGTAACGGGCCTAAACAGACAATTTCTGCTAGCGGTGAACTTGGGCTGTTACAATAGTCGATAAGAGTTTTGGTTTAGAGCGCCACCTCTCGACGAGCCTCCCTGAATTTCAAATAAAATCTAGCGCTTTTGGCCAAAGGTACCTCCTACCAACCATTTGGTAGCTTCTATACTCTAAAATGATGCACATGTAGCTTGTATTAGTCACTGTGATGAAGCAGTTCAGCTAGAATCGTCATCTAACAATCTGTACTCTATGATATGGACTGACTCTTATCAGAGAAGGCTGAAATTTTCTTCATTTTCTCCCTCTAGCTGTGTGTTGTGTTCTTTGACGAAAATCATTTATCACTCGTAAATTAGCTTCAAACTTTTTTTATGCTACTTTTGAAAGTTCATTAGTATTGTTTAAATGTAGTGCGGTACTATCGGTGTGTATTTTTTATTATTTTTATTTTTTTAATTTAAATATAGTGCGGTAGAGTATTTTGTAAAGTATTTTTGAAATAAAGTATTAATAGTTTCCATCCAAAAATTATAATAAAGGTATTTTTGAACGTTTTTTAAAGTTGTATTATTGAACTTTTATGGTATTTTTTAGACCTAATACATGAAATTACAATTTCAAATTTATTTATGTTTATAAAGTTTTATTGTCTTTTTCTATCATATCATTTAATCTAATTCTTTGAAAGGATAAATTACAGATTATGAACAATGGCGGTATGACTTGTTTTCGTTGTTTTCTTCGTTTGAAAATCACGGTTAAAGAAGGAGATCTTGTCAAATGCACTGGATCGATTGTGGGGTTCTTGCAGAAAAGGCTATGCTCTCGTGGTCGACGCGTTGAGAGCACATATTGATGGAAGAGGGATTATAAGAAATCTCGAGCGATGACATGTCGAAATCGAGAATAAAAAAAAGAGTGAAATAAAGTTCTTTTTTATTTATTTGATTGCCTTATATATAAATACTTAATTAAGTATGATGAATACTATCAAAGCTAAAATTTCCATATTAATTCAAATATTAATAAACCACTATTGTAAAAATTAAAATAAATAAATAAATAAATCAAGTTTAAATTAATTATATCCATTTTACTATAAAATAAAGTTTTTTTCCCCTTAATTATTAATTTCCAAAACACATAATTTAGCCTCGAGTTATTTTAAATTATTTTATTTTATTTATTGGATAAAGGCAACCAATTTGTCCACACATCAGCATAATAATTAAAATTTTAATATTTTTTTGGATCAATGACTTTTTTTTATATTTTAAATAATTATTTTAGTTTTCACTGTATTATTTTATTTATAAGTTTTTAATAAAAAGATAATGTGGTTATTTAATAAATAGTTAGAGTCACATCAACCAATTCCAAACAGTGAATAATATTAGTATATTTTTGTAAATGTGTATTTAAAAATTATAGAAATAAAATAATTATATTTCAAAATTCTAAGTATTGACCTATTAAAAATTTAAATAGAAAAAAACACAAATTTAGAAGTCAAATTATGATTAGAGAAAAATAAAAAAAATATAAAAATATAAAAATTAATAAAAAATTTACATTAAATTTTAACTTATTTTAAAAAAATCACTCAAAAAATTGGTAAAAGAATACTTTTTAAATTAAAATAAATAATAAAAATTGACATAAAAATATGTACATTATATTATTTAGAACTATATAAAAATTAAAACCATTATTTAAAAAAATATTGTTGTTGTCTAAATTATTTATATATCAATTTATAATCATTAATTATGTATACATATATGTGTATATATATATATATATATATATATATATATATATATGTTTGGAACAAGCATTCACCTAACGGCAAAAATCCAGGCGTGGGAATAAAACGGGGGAAGGGGAAACCGGTCTGAGGAGAGAGAGAGAGAAGAAGAAGAAATAATGGCGAGAAGGACCCGCCATGGCCAAGAGTTTTAAGTTTTAAGCATAAGCATATATAACTCCACGGTCCACTCTTCACCTTCTTTCAATCTTCTTCCTCTTCTTTGAACTCCCAATTTACCCAAATTAATAATCTGGCCGGCTTCTCTTTCTCTCTCTATTGCTCTTGCTTTTCAAAAAGCGAACCAGCTACTTTTTTCAATTTCTCTCTCCTTCTCTCTCTCTAGCTTGATTGATATTACGTTTTTCTGGCTTTGTTTTGGTAATCGAGTCGAAGAGCTTCTTCCGTATCTGATCCGAGAATCAGAGGCCCGAAGATCCCTACACCTACTTGTTTGATTTCTCGACGGAGTGTTTTTACTCTTCTGTAAGTCCAAACTTCACCTTTTTGTCTCTAATTTTGGGCTTTTTTTTTTTTTTTTTTTTTTTTTCTCTGTGTTTGTTCTTTTGATTGCGAATTTGGTTTTGGTTTTGGTTGCACTTTTTGTGTTTTGCGTGTAGTTGTGATCTTCAATTGTGATTATAAATTGCTGCATTGTTTGCACTCTCGTATTTTTGGTAGGTCAATTTTGGTTATCAATTCGCGATTTGTCTTTGTGTTCTTTGAAATGGCTGCTTTCTGTGATGGCTATTTGGTGCATATGAAATTTGTCAAAACAGAGGAAAACATTCGGGAATTTGTATGAGATTTCATCACATCCATGAAAATTAAAAAGAATGAGAGAATTTTTAGAAGTTTCTGAAAGAATGGCTGATCCGACAAAGCTAAGCTAGATGGTCTTTACTGAGCTCAATATTTTGTCGTCTTGTTTTCTCTCCCCCTTTTCACGGCAAATCTCTAGCAAATTTGTTTTTCAAAATTCCCCATTCCTTTGGTTCTTTTTTCACTCTGGTTTTCTAATATATTCAATCTGGTGTTTTACAGAGTAATCGGCCTAGAAAATGACAAGGATTAGCCGTACTTATAGTGACACAATGCAAAGAGGGGGTGTCTCAGCTGTATCAGCTGATGTTATATTTGCTTCTAATCGGTTTCCGAACTACAAAATCGGAGCGAACAATCAGATTGTGGAGGCTAAAGATGATCCCAAAGTACTATCTATGAAGGAGGTAGTTGCTCGTGAGACTGCCCAACTGTTGGAACAGCAGAATCGCCTCTCGGTTCGAGACTTGGCCAGTAAGTTTGAGAAGGGTTTGGCTGCTGCTGCTAAATTATCAGAAGAGGTTAGGTTTTTTAATCAACAATTCTGTTTCCTATCTAATTTGTTTACAAGCTAAATATCTGTTTTGGTATTGCTTACTTACTATCAGGCTATCTGATCCTGTTCAATAGAAATTAAAGCTTATAAGCTTAGCCTCTAATCTATTAAAAAGTTTTAAAAAATTCATGGAAGTAGGCTCACAATTGAAAGGTCAAGGTTTTATAGGAGAGAAATTCAATTTTGTGTCTTATAGCTTGATGCATTTAAAAAGAAAAAGTTGAATAGATCTGAAATCTATAAACTTCTTAAAATGTCTAATAAGTTAGAAATCTATTTGACCTACTTGACATTGAAAGTTTCAAGTCTATTAGACACAATCAAAGTTTAGAGGCCTATTTAACCAAGATTGAAAGTTTATGTATAGTCACCATTAGCAAGTATTGTCCTCTTTGGGCTTTCCCTTTCGGGCTTTCCCTCAAGGTTTTTAAAACGCGTCTGCTAGGGAGAGGTTTTCACACCCTTATAAAGAATGTTTCGTTCCCCTCTCCAACCGATGTGGGATCTCACAATCCACCCCCATTCGAGGCCCAACGTCCTCGCTGACACTCGTTCTCTTCTCCAATTGATGTGAGACCCCCCAATTCTCACTCCCTTCGAGACCTAACGTCCTTGTTGGCACATTGTCTCGTGTCCACCCCCCTTCGGGGCTCAGCCTCCTCGCTGGCACATCGCCCCGTGTTTGACTCTGATATCATTTGTAACAGCCCAAGCCCACCGCTAGCAGATGTTGTCCTCTTTGGGCTTTCCTTTTCGGGCTTCTCCTCAAGGTTTATAAAACGCATCTGCTGGGGAGAGGTTTACACACCCTTATAAAGAATACTTCATTCCCCTCTCCAACCGATGTGGGATCTCACAGTTTAGAAATCTATTGAACACTTCTAAATATCAGAGACTCATTGAACACAAAATTGAAAATATATGGATGTACTAGACGTGAGAGAACCATTCGATACAACCTTCAAAGTTCATGGACTTGTAACTTTTCATTTAACCAAAATTAGAAATCATACTCTGAAAATTATCTCCATCTTCGAATGTGTTTAGAGTTTAATTACTCTGTATCTCATGTAAATGAGTAATAATAAAAAGTCTTTCTCACACTTGCGCACAAATACATACTCTCTTTAGATATCAAATTTTTATCAATAAAATTATATTTATTTGATCCATTTCATTCATGATTTGATGCAAGATGAACAATGTCGATCGGTTCCCTTCGGCGAATTCTGCGTTCATAGTTCTATTTCAGCTAGGAAATCTGAAATTAGATGTTTATTATAAGTACACCAAGTATAATCTAGTTATGTGTGCAATTCAGGCTAGACTAAGAGAGGCAGCTTCACTGGAAAAACATGTTCTATTGAAGAAGCTTAGGGATGCATTGGAAGCATTAAGAGGACGTGTTGCCGGAAGGAACAAGGACGATGTAGAGGAAGCAATTGCAATGGTAGATTTTTTGACTTACTAGATGATGTTGCATTTGGAAATCTTGTACTATAATTTTATTCCTTTATTCCTTCTTCTATTTCTTCTATTCCTTTATTACTTAAACCTACCTTTCTGGTTCTAACTTGCAATGTCTTGTTGCTACTGGTGCTATCTCCGAACACAAGCAAAATAATGCGGGTGCTTGATTCTGCTTATTGCAGGTGGAGGCATTAGCAGTTCAACTTACTCAGCGGGAAGGGGAACTAATACAAGAAAAGGCTGAAGTGAAGAAGCTAGCTAATTTTCTTAAGCAGGTAAGTTTAGCATTCTAATTAAATATGGATGATATTTTTCCTTATCTTAGAAAGCACATGTATTAAATACTTAGTTGTTTCTTCTTCTTATTTCTTTTATTAAGAACTAAGCATTATGATAAATGAAACATACACAAAGTGGTGAGACGGACATGTCTTAAGCAATTGTGTAATACTTAAATTAAAGTGCTAAATAGTTTATTTAGTTAGTTGTTAATGTTTGAATTGAAAGATTAAGGGGCTTTAAAAGAAATGTGAGAGGAAAATAATAAACTTCGATGTGAAAGTCATCGTACTTCGTTTTTTAACTTTTAAGCATATGGATGCATGAAGATAATTGATTTTAAATATGCATAAGATGTTGAATTAATTAATTAATTTTTAAATTTTGAGGCATTACCTTTCACAAAATTATTTGTTCACTTTCTTTTCTGTTCCAAAGTTGAGAGTTTATTTTGTTTTGCAGGCATCAGAAGATGCTAAGAAACTTGTGGATGAAGAAAGGGCTTTTGCTCGTGCAGAAATCGAAAATGCAAGAGAAGCTGTTCAGAGAGTGGAAGAGGCCCTACAAGAACATGAACGAATGTCTCGGGCGGCTGGGAAGCAGGTTTCTCTCTTTTAATTACTGTTCTCAAGAATTATGTATTTTTGTTCTTAAAAAATATATATCTTCATTATCGTTGCTGTTTTTTTCTTCTTTTTCTTTTTTGATTTTCAATATCTTAACTAGCACAATTCTGAAATGTGGTTAGGACCTGGAGGAACTAATGAAGGAGGTTCAAGAGGCTAGAAGGATCAAAATGCTCCACCAACCAAGCAAGGTCCACGTTCTATCCCGTTCTCTATGCTTATTATCATACAACTTGACTTATATCCTTTTTACACTAATTTAAGTGGCAATATCATATTTGAGTTTTGCATTTTGGCTGACTTTACATGGTATTAAATGGCAAAAATGATGAAGATGGACCCTCTATATGGTTCTTTTAAGTACGCATAAATTTGATACCATGTTAAGTTTTCGGCATATGTAGGTTATGGACATGGAACATGAGCTTCACGCATTGAGACTGCAACTTGCTGAAAAGTCTAAGTATTCTATACTACTTCAGAAAGAAGTAAGTTTTTTGATCTTATGATACAGGCAACTTCTATTTCTGATATTATGTGGTTTCTATTGGTTTTATAGTTTTGTAAGTACTGCATGCGGCCTTGAGAGTGATGCTTTTTATGTGAAATTTATTTCTGGAGTGAAACGTGTTTGTAGTACAAACACGTTTTGTGAAATTTAGGACGAGAAAATTGCTTCATCTTTGGCTCGTTACATATCATCGTCAGTCTCACGGTTTTAAAACACGTCTACTAGGGAGAAGGTCTAGCCCTACTCCGACCAGTGTCCCGTACCGTCCGATAACTTGGCTCTGATACCATTTGTAACCGCCCAAGTCCACCGCTAGCAGATATGTTCTCTTTGGACTTTCCCTTTCGCTGGCACACCGCCCGGCATCTAGCTCTGATACCATTTATAACAGCTCAAAGAGGACAATATCTGCTAGCAATGGGCTTGGGCCGTTACAGATACAAAAGGACGTGTAAAAAGACAATGAAAGGAGCCACCCAGCCACTAACTAACTATATAAAAAAGGGCTCAAATAAAAAAAACAAAAATTCTTGGAAACCAACACTAGTAGACACGTGAAACTTGGCAAGAGATAAGCCTCCCTCACAAGATCTTTCAATAGCTCTAAAACTTTTATTGTTTCTCTTATTCTAAAGATTCCACAAAAGAGAAAAGAAGCTAATGTGTCACAAGAATGAACCCATATCATGAAATTACGAATGTAAAAGAATCTCCTCCACCATAGAACTATCCTCTCTGTTTTTATTGGCTAGGAAAGTTCCAATGAGTTTTCTATTTTAGAACTATTGTACGAAAGAACCTGGTTTGTGATAATATGAGGCAAGACCTTCTATAATTCTTTCTCAAACTCTTGGAGATTATTTTTATAGAAGCTAACTATTAAGCTTATCGGCCTAAAGTCCTCGACTTCTTGGGTCCTGGGGATAAGACCAATGTAAGTTTCATTCATCGTGGCATAATGGCACCTCTCGAGACTGTTTTCGCTTCATTTCTTTAATGAAATTGTCTCTGATTTTTTTTATATATAAAAAAAAAGTCGATGGCACCGCTTCCAAAGAACTTACTAAAGATCTTATGCTAATCCAACTTGATGATGTTCCAATTATTTTGGAAATAACTCATGGGGAGAAACCATTAGGACCAGGGTCTTTCTGTTTTATTTATTTTAAAATTATTCTGATCGTTGTTCTTTACACTGTCACTTTTTGAAGCTTGCAATAAGCAAGAAGGCAATGGGAGACAGCTCCAACATTTATGAGATAGGTGGCACTGAGTGTTTGGGTTCTTGTCTCCATATCCAACCTTCTTGTGATACAGCTCCCGACCTTTCAAAATGCTTTATTCAGTGGTACCGCATAGGATCTGAAGGTGGCAAGAAAGAACTTATTTCAGGTACTCTAAAAGCTCTGCATTTTACTTATTGAGGGGAATTCCAAATATTTCTTTATTAATATTGACCCGAACCGTTATTATAACAGGAGCTACAAAACCAGTTTATGCTCCGGAGCCTTTTGACGTCGGGAAAATCTTGCAAGCTGACGTTCATTTAGATGATCATAGAATCACTTTGACAACCACTGGCCCCATTGATCCAGGTAGTTAAGAGTTGTTTTGAGATGCATGTGAAGTAATCAATAATTATTGTCTTGGTTGCTGTAGCTGTTTAGTGCTTGTTTTGCTTGAATTCATGGTAGGAAACTAAATGTTGGTTTTCTTACAGCTGCTGGTCTGGGAAGCTACGTTGAAGCCCTCGTGCGGAAGCATGATGTCGAGTTTAATGTACGTTGTCCTTCTGTTTATGTAGATTTTTCCATATGCAAGATTAGTATGGTATAGGAAAGTGCTGAAGGTTGAAATTATCATTAACACGTGGCGTAAATGGTATATCGATTGCTCAAGCTTATGGAGATTCTTTTTATTTTTTATATTTCAGGTAGTTCTTACTCAGGTGAACGGAGTAAATCATCTCTCAGAGTCGATACATGCACTCCATGTCGGAAAGATGCGGATAAAGCTCTGCAAAGGAAAGAACACCATCGCTAAAGAATATTACTCTTCATCAATGCAGGTAAATTGGATCTTGTTGAATCTTTTCAGTTTGGATGTAAACATCTTTGCTGAATCGGTCTCTCACACTCGTTCTTGGCCGTAGTTATGCGGAGTTCGCGGTGGTGGCAATGCTGCAGCTCAAGCAGTGTTTTGGCAAGTGAAGAAAGATCTTTCTTACATATTAGCATTTGAATCAGAGAGAGACAGGAACGCAGCCATAATGCTAGCCAGGAGGTTTGCTTTTGATTGCAATGTACGTCCTGCTCACTTTCTACTACTAACATGAATAATTCAGTTGGGTTCTCCAATTTTTACACTGCCCAGCCTTAAACCTTGTGGTGGAAGCGTTTTAAAATCTTGAGGGAAAGCCCGAAAGGGAAAGCCCAAAGAGGACAATATCTCCTAGCGGTGAACTTGGGCCGTTATAAAGGTCAACTCCAAGATAACAGAATTTATTTTTAAATAGAACTATCAATTAGCCAATAGATCATTTAAACTGCAATTTGTGAAGGTGGAGAAATCATTAGAACTAAGTCCTAATCAGTAAAACTCTCGAACGAGACATCTTCCTTGAGGTTTATATTGCATGATTGATGTCTTGGTTCATATCAAACTGTATACCATAATTCCTCTCGAGTAGCAGTTTCGCCCATCTTTGCTTCTTTTCCTTTTCCAACTTGGGATCTAATATTGTTACGAATACTCATATTGAGCAGATCATTCTCGCTGGACCGGACGACCGTGCTTCATCAGCAAACTGATGAACTTCTGTAGATCTCCCCTAAATGTAAATTATTCTTAGCTCCCATTACTCGACATTTGATAGTAGAAATATGGCATTGAGATCTGTTATTATTAGCTTCCACTTTTTGTTTGTGGTGCTTCTGTTTTCTTCCTTCCTAACATTAAGGCATCTTCTTTTTCCTGTTTGCCTTTCTGTTTCAGAGTGCTAACAAAGTATGACTGAATTTGTGGTTGTGGTTCATTCATTCAACCAGTAGATGTAACCTGGATTTCTCTGAGTATTGCTTTTCATGATTGATAATATGCATGAGTCAAGTTTTTCAAGTCCACATGGCCTCTCCCTTGATATCAAGTTCTTTATAGTTGAGCTGCCTACTTATGTTCATTTTTAGTTTGATCCAAGCTGCAAATATTGAGAATGATATACTTGTTCTTGGAAGTGAAAACTCAAATTGGTGTAGAAATTTATGGAAGAGATTTGCTTTTGTAGTTGTTTGGATCGGAGAAGTTGTGATTTTGGGTTTCTCCGTTCTTTTGATAAGAACAAGTATGGTATATGTTGTCAATCTGAGTATAGGCAAATATCTTCAATATATGATATGATAACCATAGTCAGTTGGATCTAACAATCCTTATTAAACCCTCGTTGATGTGCAAATTTGTAGATTACAAATGCTAAAACTCCCAAATGAATATGATTTCATCACAAATGATGGTGACTGATGGCGACTGTGACCGCTCAAGACCACTGTAACATCTCATAGTAATTTAAACAATAATTATTACAACTTTCTTGAAATTTATATAATATGATTGAGACGTAATTTAATATTTGAGATAGAGATAGAAAACAGGTATGATGTGTATTAAGTTTAACAATAGTTTAACAGTTTTATAGGATAGGGGAGATAATTTATTTGGTATATCTCTAGAATTCCACTCATTGTGTTTCTCAAGGAATTGTTTTTCCTTAAATTAGGGATTTTGCTATCTTCATTGGTTAATGTGATATTATTAAGCTCAATTCCACCAATTTTATAAAATTTATTATCGACTTCTTGTCAATCGGTGCATAATTCAATCCATTTGTAAGAGCCCAAACGTACTGCTAGTAGATATTGTCTATTTTAGTCCGTTAGGTATCGTAGTCAGCCTTGCGGGTTTAAAACGAGTCTACTAGAGAGAGATTTCCACACGGTTATAAGAAATGTTTCGTTCTCCTTAACAACCGAGGTGGGATCTCAACAGTATAATATCGTTAGACACTATACTAGCTTTCTTGAAGAAATTTTCGGACTAGTTGAGCTAAACTCAAACTTAAGCTTTATATTTAGGAGTAAATAAACTAGATGCATTTTTCAAAAATAAATAAGTTAAATGCATTTTCAAAATTACTATAAAAAAAAAGAAAAAAAAAAAAGAAATTTGAGATTCAAATTCCTCTATTTCCTCTCTCTCTCTCTCTCTCTCTCTACCATTTTTTATTTTGAGGCACAACAGTGAAATAAAATTCGATCTTAAATGCTCTCCTTCTCTAATGGCGTCTCACAATAACAACTCCAATTCCAACTCCAATAGACATTTCTCTTGGCTCATCAAATCTTGCTTCCCCAACCCTAACGATTCCTCTCCCACTCTCCCTATAACCTCCAAATCTTGCTTCGAATCCGCCGCTACCACCACCCACACCCCTTCTCTCCGGCCACCTCCCGCCGCCGCGCCGATCTCCTCTCTGCCGGACGACCTTCTTTTGGACTGTCTTTCTCGAGTTCCGTCCGCTTCTCTTCCTTCTGTCTCCCTCGTTTCCCGTCACTGGGCCCGCCTTCTGCTGTCCTCTACATTTGTCGATCTTCGCCGTCTTCGCGGCCATTTGGAGGATACGGTTTATGCTGTTTCTGCAACTAATTATGGCCTATACGCGGCGAGTTTCAACTTTCCAAACGGCGGTTTGTGGAAGGTTGCGCTGTTTAGAGCCAAGGAGAGTGTGTTTTTTAGTGATTTCTATGGATTGCTCTCTCACGCGCGCCTCTCCGCCATTGGACCTAGAATTTACCTAATCGGTCGAAATGCGATGTTTCTGTACGATACGTGGTCCGGAATGGTGACGGCGAGATCTGCGATGAATTTCTCCAGGAAGAAATTTGCGAATGCGGTGATTTCCGGTAGAATCTACGTCGCTGGTGGTGCTCCGACGACGACGGCGGTGGAGATGTACGATCCAGAGACGGACTCGTGGCAAGTCGTTGCTCAGTCGGCGAGAAGACGGTACGGTTGCATCGGAGCCGCTGTCGACGGAGTATTCTATGTTATCGGAGGACTGAAGATCGGAGAAGGAGTTTCAGGTAACCTAGTATCACACGGCGCTTGTAGATCGGAGGCACACGTCTACGCGAGCTCCATGGATATGTACGACGTGGAGGCGCGTACGTGGCTGAGAAGCAGCGCAGTACCGGGAGGAGGCTGCGTGGTGGCAGCGTGTGCAGCGGCGGGACACATCTTCGTCCTCACTAGTCACGCCGTCGAGCTCTCGTTCTGGAAATTCGATGCAAGAAGAAAATGCCCTAACAGTAGCAACCGAACCTCATCCAAATCCATCGGATTCGGCGAGTGGTACAGAATAAGAAGTCCACCGCTACCGCCGCAAGTCCGGCTGGACAGCACGGTGAGGTTCAGCTGCGTCGGAATGGGAGAGACGGTGGTGCTGATTCAAGTCGCCGGGTGCATCGACGATATACTTCGCCGGAGCGGAAGAAGCGCGAGAGGATTGAAGGAAGGATTGGTACTGATCTACGAGACGAAGAGCGGAGAGTGGAGCAGAGCAGCGGACATGCCGGAAGTTATGCAACGCCCCGCCTGTATCTGTGTTAAGTGTTGATGACGCGCCGCCATGGAAGGAATCAAACGCGTGAGGAATGGGAGAAAATGACAAAAAAAAGGGCGCGTGGGTTCACGGAAGCGAGTGAGTAATCCAAATACGATTGGTTGATTCGTCAATTATTTAAGCCAACAGGATCTGATATTTCCAGATTTATTTGCATGGGGGCTCTGAACCTTTCTTTTTTTATTTTTTTTTATTTTTTTTAAATTGGGTTTGTAATTTTTTTTTATTTTTAACGTTAAAAATATTTTGAAAAAACTCAGCCAAAAATAGTATTTTCAAGAAAAATTTAAAAATTGGAAACCAAAAATAGCTTTTAGAAAAATAAAATATTAAATTATTATTATTAAATCCCACACTTTGATATATATAATATTTAGATTTTTAAAAATTGGAATGAGTAAATTATAGCAATTTTTTAATAATTGTAAGACTGTCAGATGAAGTCCGCCAAAGGAAGGTCTAGAAGTGAAATGAGTAAATTTAGCATTTTTTTTATAATAAATTTGGATATTATTTAGAATAGAAAGGTTGATGTGACATTGTATCAAATAAAATGTGATATAACAATTAATTTGGTTTGATGGATTTTGACATAAAAACCATTACATTTTTACCACTAATTCCCTTTCTAATTTATTTCTCTGTCACATCACACCACATCATTTTAGAATAATCTACAATAACTCGATCATAAACAATTATCATTATTATTTTAAAATTAATTAAAACGTTTTAAAAATTTTGTAGAAAAAAAAACCCAATTTGTGAAATTGAAAACAAAATTCATGAATATATATTATTCAATTTATATATGATAACTTTAATTCGAAGTTTAAATAATATGATTTATAGGTGAAATAAATTAATGATAAAGAAATAGTGTAAGATTCTTTTGGTGGATTACTACTAATTATAGTTGGCATGCAAGCCAAGTCATCATATTTTCTAAAGTTCATTCTATTATTAGATGATAAATTAAATTTCTCTCATACACATCTAATTTGACATCGAACTACAAATAAACATGCACTTTTCCCTTCACCACCATTCATCATTTCAAATCTTGATAAGAATCGATCTACAGAATTTTAGATTTTTAATTCAAATATATATATATATATATATATCTTAACTTGTTATAAAAATGTTGTATAAGTAAAGAAACTAATAGACAAATTGTATATATAGTTAACAGCAATGAACTATAATTCCAGATAGAGAAACAGATGCAAGAAAATTCATTTCTCTACAAATAATTCAACACTACAAAATGAACGTTGGGTTCCACCAAAAAGGAAAGAAAGCAAAACGGCCAAATCAGATGCGTATCATCAAAATCACTCTCCATCCCAAAGTTTCTACAAGGCCATATTCCCAATGAATGCAGCTCTCAAGGTCTTGTCTAGACTAATAAGATTAAAATTTAATAACTTGAAAAGCACACGCAGACAAAAATTTGAAACTTGAACAAACCAAATCATGCTTCTCGTGAGCAAGATATGAATAAAGCTTATCATCTTCGCATTCCACGTCCTCGGCCACGGAACGCAGCCCCCCCACGTCTTCCACCCATGGCTCCGGCTGCAGCTTCTCCCTGTGCACTCTCCGACTGCGCGATAAAAAGGTCAGAGGGGAAGAAATGTTAATAACCATGACTGTAAACTAAAATCGCACAACAGAGTAAAACTCGATCAAACATAACCTTGGGATTCTTCACGGTTTCGTCGACACTTAGTATGAGACAAGCTGCCTCTGTAGCAGCATTAATAGCATTTATCTGCAAGCGAAGGATTCGGTGTGACAACAGAAAAATATCAAAATCAAAGTGCTTCCTGTGGTTATTATTTGTTTCTAAAGATTAACACATTCAGATACCTTAACGACAGCAGGTTCCCATACAAAGTTTGCAAATGAATCAGCAACTCCACCGGTGTTGATGTCCACCCCATACAGTGCGCCGTCACCTATTTCAGAACCTCAACATGTTACTATGCAATCATTTGACGAGGCCAGATATAGAAATCGAATAATTAAATGGGCTGACACATCATGTAATATTAATTAAACTCGACTGTTCGTCAAACGAGTGGAAGATAAATCCAGAACAGAGTTTTGAGATGGAAAATTCTACCTGAAGGATGTGAGTGCTTCTGTCGCAATTTGTTGAGGACATCGGTAGCATCAAACCCAGCGTTGTCGCACAGTTGTCGGGGAATAACCTGCAGAACCACAATAAGACAACCCAGTAAGTCATCCCTCCTAAAACCATGTTTCTATCAATATTATCATAAAGCAGGGATTCTGATGGTGTGCAAATATGAGAGTAGTGGATGGCTGTATCATAGTTTTTAGATAAGGTCCTGAACGAAAGAAAAAAAATGACAGAAGACAAAAGGATATAAGAACAGCTCCAAATAAAAAGGAGCCAAACTAAAGCAAGAACAGGCAATATTCATTAACAGCCTCGAGTTAAAAGAATGTAAAAATAAACACTTGCTGATTTTACTAGACAATTGCTTCAACAATTTCAAATAACCAATAAGGTAGAATCACACCCCCCACTTTCCCAACCTTTTTCATAGGCTTGCCATTTTCGTTACTTTCCTAATCCTTTAGATGTGCAGGAAGGAGTTCAACTCAAATTAATCAAGCGGCAAGACTGATATGAAAGCAAGCATTTGAACAACGAAAATTTTCATTTAGAAGGGCATATTCAATGGTCAAAGATACAAGTGAATAAAGTTATGCAATGAAATCAGAGCATCATTCAAGTAAAATAGATAGATCCGCTAATCAAGGATTGAAGGCAAGCAGTGATAGTTTATAGTATATTCTTGTCTAAATGAACCTTAAACACTGAAAAAAAAATTGAACTAAAGTCAATTTTTCGTCGAACTTGTGGAAATGAAGTCAAGCATGACATGATATGTGGCTACCATCCAAACTCCTATGGACCCATCAATTGTTTAGAAGACGAAAAAAAATACTTGAAAGTCACAAATGGTAAATAAAAAGCCCTCAAATTTCCGAAAGAAGGAATTAAATGTTATGTTCTTCAGTTGTGTCTAGTTATTTTCAAAAGAAGTGAGAGGCCACTAATCTACCTCAAGAGCTTTGGCATATGAGTTGATGAAAAGCTGAGACTTCCCAGCTATCGTGCGTGCATGTTGCCGCAAATATCGACTGATCTCCATCTGCCACAAAGTGATTAAGTAGATAAAATTGAGAGAGGGATATTTAAATAAAAACCGAACAATCAAATTAAGCTGTAACTGAAATAGTTAACATACATCTATTGCTCCACCTCCGGCAACAACAGTAGAGTTCTTCAGTGCTCGTCTTACAATCATGATAGCATCGTGCAAGCTACGCTCTGCTTCTTCAATAAACTAAATGATAATAGTAGTGTCAGCAAAAAACAGAATAATTGACAAACACAAGGGGGTATATCTAATTTGTCGTACCTGATCAGCTCCACCTCGTAGGACTATGGTGGCTGTTCTACCAGATGGACAGCCACTGAATATATTGTATCTTTCATTACCAACTTGCTTTTCCTCAAAGACCTCACATGTTCCAAGAACCTTTAAGCCAACAAAGTAAAACAATATCATATTCCTCGGATGATTATTTGGTTCTGGAAAACAGAGGAACCAAGAACATAAGTTGCTGAACAGTTTCTAACAGAATGTGAGCCTACCTCATCAATAACGTTGTTAACAGATGTCTGTACTGTTCCACCAGATGCAGCAGCAACCCTTTGCAGATCCTCTTCAGCCACACGGCCAGCACAGAAAATATCTCGGTCTGCAAAATACTGTTAAAAGCAAACCATGAATGTGGATTCAGAGGCAAATTGACTAAATGTGTGGTGATGATACTTCTTAAATTTTCAATAGAATATTACTTCATAATATCCATTGTCGACAATCATATTTGTGACACAAGAGACCTTGTCTAACTATAAAGAACACTGGAGATGTAACCATTGTGAGAACAAGAATAACAACCTGTGTGGCAAGATCACCGATAGCCAAACGCGAAAGAACAACCTTGGCTCCACTCTCCACACATTTGTCTAATTTCTCGTAAATGATATTCCATTCTGCATCAACAATGGACTGATACTGCAATGGATCAGAGAGCCTACGAAAAACATTGAGTTTCTGGAAGTTTAGTACAGTAATAAAATGTAGGGGGAAGTTCTATAAACTGAATCTTACCGTATCTCTGCGTTTTCTTTCTCTGATTTAAGTTCCAATTCAATATTTAGCAATAGTATCTTTGGATTCAAAAACTTCTTTGGCTGCTGTTCAAAACCTGCATAGGAAAATGTCTTCTTGAAGGCAACACCATTTACCAGGAAGGAGTCGCGCATAGTCCCTCCAGGAACCTGACAAGCCATATCAAAGTTCCAACAGCACAATATCATTCAGTAAATGTACCAGCCATGCATTAAAATCATCTGAAGGTGAAATTGAATCAATTATTACCAAACCCAATAAGGGAATAATTGTGTATAAATAAAGAACTTCGAAAAAGAATTTTGATGTTATGGAAGTTTCAACAGCAATACACTGTTTAAATGCAGATAATTGTTAAAATTGTATTAAGAAATTATTCAAAAGCTAACCTCTACGACCCTATCATACAAGCTTAAGCTCAAAAATGCCAAAATTGAAAATATGCATTACTCAAAAGGTGCTATTAGACATTGTTAATACTCAAGATCTAGGGCACCCAAGAACAAATACTATTCTCACTCTGCCTCAAAATTCACCGAAGGCAGTTTAGCAACACGGTAGGGTTTTTTTTCCATTAAAGAAATACAATATATATCAGTATCATACATTAATCAATCACTATCCCATATGATACTTCAAAGTTGATCATTTAGCCACGTATCTTAAGTTCAAAAAAGTCCAAACACATTATAATACTGCACGGCAGAATGATTTTATGTTCCACCTATACAAGCATATGTACCAATGGAGCAAATAACGAAGAATTTAAAAGAATTATGTGAGTGTACATACCTTCTTTATACCAATCATATTAAGCCTATCTTCATTGCCTATTGCAATAACAGAATCAACAACCATTGATGCAAAGAAGTCCTTTTCTCCACCAATGAGCTTAGAGGAAAGTGTTGTGGCAGCACATTTAGCCAACAAGCTTTTCTTTTCCTCCAAGCTCTTCCCCTCTATACTGGATGCTAACTCTTTTACTTTCTCGATTGCCTACCAAACAAATCCAGTCAGAGGAGAGTTAGGTGAGCATGCAACACATAAATGTAATAGTAATGGAAACTAAAGTCACAGACCAAATGGCTTGCAGTCCGATAGCTCCGTATTAAATTTTGCGAGTGGACTCCATCCTCTATAAAAGGCTTGGCCTCCTTCAAAAACTCAGCAGCAAGAAGAACGACAGTAGTTGTCCCATCACCAACCTGGAACACAATATTAAGCAGTTCCGTGAACATTCCCATTAGTGTCATTATATATAAAGTTCCATCTTCATTCTCCTTTTTATTTTTCTTGGGATGGATGTTGAATCAACTAAAAGAAATTTGACCCAATAAAATCTTATCAAAATATTAACTCAATCTCAGTTCCATACTTCATATTAGCTAGCAAGCCAAGCCACACATATGGGCATTACAATAATTAAAAATAGTAGGATCATAAGAGAAAATAATACCCAAACTCCTCTTTAAATTTCCAAATGTATCACTATTTATTCAAGAATTACTTGATCTTTTATGATAGGAAACAAAAAAATTTACTTGAGCGTATATCTCATTCAAGGTACATGCAAATAATCACGCATACAGAAACTGATGCCTCCACTTTTATGTGAAGTATCTCTCTAATCATTACAGAAAATCTTGAATTCACATCAGAGATCGGACAGATCCAGAAAGTTAATTGAGAAGGAATAATAATAAACAATATTCGGTAAGTTCCCAAATCCATCTCTACTTGCCTGCTACAGTGTAGAAAGAAAAAAATGAATGTGCAACTCCTCTTAAACTATAGGGAGTTTAGTTTTTAGCAACAAAAATGATAGCTAAAAACCTCACATCTTCTCATTTCCGCACCCTTACTGAACGTGACGTGAAGAATCATCTCCACCCTTCCACGATGTAATTTTTCTTATAAAAAATCTAATATACAGTAGGTCAATTTCAGTACTTCATATCATGGACTGAAGAAGTGCTGGAAATTACAAAACACTGAAAATAACATATTTCATACTTAAATCGATTTGTTATACATCAATTCAATTTGAAAAATGCAAGTACCAAGAAAAAACAAACTGCATAATATAAATCCAAAGCCAAAGAACAAATCAACCCTACACCTATAAGCCAAAACAAACACGAAGTCGAGAATCGATCAAAATAGTTTCAGCATCAGAATCAACAAATTGGAGAAAGAGCAACAAAAAGACAGGGCCAATACCTCGGAGTCCTGCGACTTGGCGATGTCCACGAGGATCTTAGCGGCAGGATGAACAATATCAAGGAGCTTCATAATGGTAGCGCCATCATTAGAAATGGTGACATTTCCCTTATCGTCATGTATGAGCTTGTCCATACCTCTAGGTCCCAAGGTGGTACGCACCACATCGGCCACCGCGGTGCAGGCATTGATGTTGCTCACCAACTGTGCCTTGCCTTGGGAAGTATCCGTTCCTTCTTTCAGCAGTATGATCTGAGGTTGCTGTACCATTCCGACGCATACAAAGAGTCAGATATGGTGAAGGAAATGAACAAGACTGCAAATCACACACGAGAATGTAATGGAAGAAGGTGAAAGTGTGAGAGCTTACCAGCATGGCTGCCATTGTTGGAGATGTAGAGGTCGGAGTAGGAGGGAAGTGAAGACGCTGTAAGTGTTTTGTGTTGGTCTCTAGGGTTTGGTGGGAAGTTGGGGAAGAAGCTCTTCAAGAAACCAGCTTTCTTTTTTTTTTTCTTTTTTTAATAACTAATTCTCAGAGAGTCCAAGACAATTAATGACGTGTCCTTTATTTTATTTTATTTTTCGTTTATTTAAAATAAATTTTAAAACATTCCATTAATATACTTCGTTTCAATAAATATCTTTAAAAACTACTTTCTAAATAATTAAATTTTATTTTTTAAGAAGGGTGGGAGAATACATTATTGATACCATAATTATGTAATTACATACAAATTAATAAATATATGTATATATAATTTTATCGTAAGCAAAAATGTATTATTTAAAATAAATAAAATCTAGTTTTATGATAAATTTTATGAAAACGTGGTAAAGTGTCAATATAATAAATAATTATTAACAAATTACAAATATATTTAAATTAACGAACTTTTAAAATATGTAAACACTTATTATTAGTTGGACAAATATTAAGATGACGGTTTTTCGATGATTATGCAAATTTCAATAGTTGGTGGAATGAAATTATCTTACGAGTTGTGAAGCACGTGAGTCACACAGAGTAAAGTATCATTGAGGATTATTGGAGGGAATAGTCCCACATTCGCTAATTAAGAGGAAAATTAATGGATTTATAAGTAAGGAACATTATCTTCCTAAAAATTTGTACTTAAAATAAATAATATTATATTATAGGCTCCTGATTTCTAACAATATACCCCAAATTTTAAATGGTATATGAAAATGTGTTATTACGTTATTTATTTATTTATTTTTCTCTATTTTTCTCGCTCTTTAAAAAATTAGATATATGATAAATATGATTTTTTTTAAGGAGTTTATCAATTAATTTCAACAACGATGGGAGAGGTATAAATTTTTAAATGATTTTTTTTAATAATTTAACCAATTTTGAAAAAGTAGGCCCCGCGCCAATAAGTTTTACCTGAAAGCAACAATTTATTTAAAAAAAAAACAACCAAAAAACAAAAAATGGCCCAAAACTTTTTAAATTTACAAACCGGGCGCGGCAGTACAAAACCGGCTCGTGGTTTACCCGGGCGAGGGACTTGGCGGGGTTGCTCATAGGTTAAATTAATAAAAATATATATAAACTTGTATATTGTCTAAAAAAATTTATATTTAAATTTTAAAAAGAAAAATATTTTTAGATTTAGTTTGGAAATAAATTATTAGTATTTTATTTTTAAAATATGGCTTAAAAAATACCAATAAATTTTAAAAAGTTTAATTAATACTTTTAAATTTAAAAAAATTCAAACTTTTTTTAACCGTGAGCATTAAAGTTATTTTTTAAGTTAAAAAAATAAGAGTATTAACTAACCTTTTAAAAAATTTGGTATTTTTGAAACACTTTTGAAATTATTTTGAAGAGTATATTTGAAATAAAATATTAACAGTTTCCATCTAAAACTAACGTAAGAATATTTTTAAATTTTAAAAAATTTAATGATATTTTTTTAAAATTTTAAGAATATTTTCGACTGGATAGTATTTTTTATTAATTTAGGTTTTTTTATAGTTATTTTAGTTATAGTTTATTTTTAGTCCATTTAATTTTAAAGCATTATTTTTAGTGTTTTAATTTAAGAAAACAACCATTTTTGTAGGACAAAATTATAATTTCTACATTTCAAGAAAATTAAAATCAAAATATATGATTTAAAAATTAAAAAAAATGATTAAAATAATATTTTTCTCGAGAACCCCCAAAATCGGCAAAATGCTGCAAAAAGACCCCACAAAACTTTCCGCCTTCTTTCCATTCCCTTTCCCTTTCCCTTCCACTTCCATGGCAGTCTAGAGAGAGAACGAGAAATACAGAGAGAGAATGACGGACTTGGAATGGAGCGAAGCAAGGAAGAGGATGATCGAAGATCAGGCAAAGGCGGAATTAGAATCTCTCCAACTTCTTCATCCCAATCGCTTCGAATACCTAAAGCTCGAACTCAAATCCTTCATCCAACTTCTTCAATCGCAATCGCAATCGGAAGAGCTTTTTCATCAGCCGAACACTGTCGAAGCCTCGAGACGACGATCGCCGTCCTCTCTCGCTCCTGATTCGCAAGGTCGGTACCCGCTCTGCTGTCCGCTCCATCTCTTCTTCTTCTTCTTCTTTTCCGATTGTGTACTGATTCATGTGTTTTGTAGCAGAATCGAGTAGCTGTAGGAAGAGGAGGAAGATGGAGGAAGGAGGACAAATGAAAGTGTACGGGAACGGATTACGGAGAGAGATCGCTGAATCGGAAACGGGAGAGGAGAACGGGCGGCGGAGGGATAGAGTGGATGTGGTTCTGGAAAGAGCCGTTGTTTGTCTCCGGAAGATTCAACGCTTCAAAACGGCTCTGATTTCCACCGCCGATTGACGACGGCGCTCCATTTCCTTGCCGCCTCGAAGGTGCCGCTCCACTTTCTCTCTGTTTCCCTCTTTCGCTTTTCATGCTATGAATTGCCGCACGTGTGTACAATTTTGAAACTAGGCGGGGATCAAATTTACAATTTTGTGAGGGTGTGTGTGAAATTACTCTCATCCATAAGGTCAAATTTGCAATAAAAAGAAAATTATAACAACTCTGAATTGAGAATTTTGTGTATAAATATTGATTTTATATTCTCTAAGATACAAATTATAATTATAAAATAAAATTAAAATACTCGTCATTTTTTCTCAAGTTGAAAATTGAATTCTTGAATACACTTGTGGTTGAAAATGGAAAAATGTATAATACATTTGTAGCCCATGCTCCCACATTTCCTTAATTAGGGAAATAAATGAATGTCTCTTCTCGAGCATGATTATTAATAAGCTTGGAATTGATTCTTCTTGGATCAATACCCGAACGGTTAATGGAGACGGATTGTAAATTCTTGGCAATATGTCTTCGCTGGTTCAAATCAACTCAGTCACAACAAAATTGAGCTGTTAAAAGGAAGATACAAAATCCACATGATATTTGTTCTTAGTGTTGTACTGTTTTGAGACTCACGAGATGATTGTGTGACATCTTCTCTTACCACCAAATAAGACAGCTAACTACAATTAGGGTTGTCGGTGACATAAACGACCTAGATTTAGCCTCTATTGAGTTCTTGGAAAATGGTTTTAGAAATTGGGGTTGAAGAAATTTTAGAGAACGTTTTGAAAGCTATTTGAGAAAACAAATATTATAAATTAGCAAGTAATAATAAATAACTAGCATATATACTCGAGTATGAATATTTGACAACTAATTGAATCCCGTATAATACATTTTGAGCACAATTGATTTTAGTAGACGTGAACGTCAAATGTGGCATGGAGTTGTATACTCACGGAATTACAAGAAAAAATTAATAATTAGCTAGAATGAATGAGGTACGAAAGCAAGGTAAAATGGATTGGAATGAGCATGTGACCACGAACAATATGTTACGGGTGAGCATGACCACGACACTAAGCATTTTTTTAAAATTTAAAAATTATCTATTTATTTTAATTTTAAATCTCATTTTAATATTTTATCTTTTGAATTTGGTTTTATTTTAATTTTTAACATTTTAAAAGCATCAATTTTAGTCTCTCAAAATTAGTTTTAAGATTTATAATCCTATCCATAATATATTTGTTAGCTTAAAAAATTAGAAAATAAACTTTTTATTAATCAATTTTGAAAATAAAAATAAAAATTCTCTCATGTTTAATTTACATTTTTTTTTCTGATATTGTGATATATATAATTGGGACTAATAAAATTTTCCATAGATACGCACACGTGTCGTCTTCTGATTTGCTTATCAGCGGATTAGAATACACGATGGCACATCGGATTACTCTCTAAACGTCCTCGATCGCGCCTTCTCTTTCTCTCTCTCTCATCGATTTTCCCTCTCCTCGTCTTCACGGCCACCAGCCTCCGTCACTGTAGGCGTCGTCAGTCACCGGCGTCAGAACTATGACGAGTTAGGTCCGCCCACTTCCATGACTCCCTATCTATTTTCCTCTTGTTAATTAGTTCTCATCTTTTTCAGTTTCTAGGGTTTAATTCCGTCTCTGTTTCTCTGTAATGCTATAGGGCTTTGATTTTATTTGGCCGTAGTCTGAATTTTGATGTTTTTGGTTGCTTGGTGAGATATGCCTTTATAATGGGGTCTGGTTTTGGTAATCTCGGTGTATTAAGTTTCTCAGCTATGAAAAGTTTAATCATCTGCTAAAAATGTGTCCTGTTTTTTTTTTTTTTTTCTTCTAGTTATTTGCAATGTTTTGAATTCAATTACTTGATTTTTGTCTCAAAATTATAGATTTTCTTCCTTTTCTGTTTACTACCAAGGAATTTTGGTGTTGAATGTGTGGGAATGGATGAAGTTTGAACATGATAAACTGAGGTACTTATTATTGTATTTATATGTTTAAATCAGTGGCTTTATATGTATCGTACTAATAGCAATAATAACCTTTATTTGAAGACGTATGCATACAGTTATAGATTGCACTTGTTGGATATAGGCATTTCCAAGATGGTTATTGCCTTAGGGAGATTGCATCAGTTTTTTGGTTGGACTCGCATTATTGGTGCTACTGATTTTATGTTGACCTTTCGCTTTTAAGGCCCTTTGGTTATTAGACAGTGGAGTTTCTAACATGGTTCAGTTTTTTGGTGGCTGGCTATACCTAGAAAGCTCAATTCCAATGGCTTCCATTCATCGGAGACGTCAGTTTATGTGTCTGTGATTCATGAGCCAAATGATGCGATATTTTCAAGGAGGCATTCAAATATTTCGATCACGTTCTTCTTCACTCACTTCTTAACTGTTGTTTCTCTCTATCTTGTGGAACATTTTTAATTCCAAATGCTTTTAGGTGGTCTGGTGGTATGTTGTTGGAACTTTTTGCAGTCACATTGGATTAAGGGCAATAGTTTCTTTTTGGAATGTTGGCTACCTTGCCATCTTTCAGGAAACGTGGAGAAGAATGGGGGAATTTGAATA
Source organism: Cucurbita ficifolia (assembly GCA_033971965.1). Lineage (NCBI taxonomy): Eukaryota > Viridiplantae > Streptophyta > Magnoliopsida > Cucurbitales > Cucurbitaceae > Cucurbita > Cucurbita ficifolia. Next base: position 4,005,584 of record CM066972.1, read on the forward strand.
TGTGGCTGTGGTTAATTCGTTTTGTAATGAACTTCTAGGAATATTCTCGTGTCTTTCTGTTACTGAATATTTAGGGAGTGATCATTTTGGGTTTCGGGACAGATTGTGGTTTTGCGAAGGGGGTTGTTATCTTGTTTGGTGAAAAGTAGGCTGCATCAATCATTATTTACAATTGACCTGTTTTATCTCTTGTGAGCTTTGGTGGATTAGAACTAATGGTATTTTGTGGTTTGATAATTTGTTGCAGATTGTATCTAAATTGCATTGGGAGCAAAAAAAATGGATGGGCTTTTCCCTTCTATATTGGGTTTCATGTTGGATAAATAAATTGGCTTTACACGGTGGATTTGATGGATGAAATGGTTGAGGTTGATGGGATGGCTCATCCTGCAATTGTAGATGACAGTGATGTTGACCCTCATGAAGGTGAAATTAACACTGTCGAAGATTCTTCACTTCACGATGAAGATGGAATCATTGAACCATATGTAGGCATGGAATTTGAATCTGAAGACGACACAAAGACCTTCTATGATGAGTATGCGCGACACTTTGGTTTTAATTCAAAAATTGGCCAACTTAGTCGTTCTAAATCTGATGGAACTATAATTGCAAGAGAATTTGTATGTGGTAGAGAGTGTTCAAAAAGAAAATCTGCTGATAGTTGTGATGCAATGCTTAGGATAGAGTTGAAAGATCAGGATAAATGGGTTGTCACAAAATTTGTTAAGGAGCATAGTCATTCTACAGTAAATTCTAGTAAGGTGCATTATCTACGGCCTCGCAGGCATTTTGCTGGTGCTGCAAAGACCATGACTGAAGCGCATACCGGTTCCACAGGCGTTCCCAGTGGTGTCATGTCTGTATTAATGGATGACAACCGTGCATCTGCAGAGAAAAATCGTGGAGTTAGAACTACATCATCTCAAGCAGAAGCAAATCGGTCACTTAATAATGCTTCAACTATGAATTATGCCATCAGGAATGCTGGCCGAAAGAGGACATTGGGGAGGGATGCTCAGAATATGCTGGAATATTTTAAGAAAATGCAATCAGAGAATCCTGGATTTTTTTATGCAATACAACTTGATGAAGATAATCGTATGGCTAATGTATTTTGGGCGGATTCCAGATCTCGAGCAGCTTACAGTCATTTTGGTGATGCAGTTACATTGGACACAATGTACAGAGTTAACCAGTTTAGAGTTCCATTTGCTCCATTCACTGGAGTGAACCATCATGGTCAGACAATTTTATTTGGATGTGCTTTACTGCTTGATGAATCTGAGGCTTCTTTTGTTTGGTTGTTCAAAACATTTCTAACAGCAATGAATGATCGTCAGCCTATATCAATTACCACTGATCAGGACAGAGCCATACATGTAGCTGTTGCTCAAGTGTTTCCAGAAGCCCGACACTGCATTAGCAAATGGCATGTCTTAAGGGAAGGTCAGCAGAAGTTGGCTCCTGTATGTCTCACACATCCAAATTTCCAAGTTGAACTTTACAATTGTATCAACTTGACTGAAACTATTGAAGAATTTGAGTCAGCTTGGAATTGTATCATTGAAAAATATAATTTAGCAAGAAATGATTGGCTCCAATCGTTATATAATGCACGTGCTCAATGGGTTCCCGTGTATGTCCGCGATTCATTTTTTGCTGTTATATCTCCGAATCAAGGATATGATGATTCATTTTTGGATGGATATGTGAACCAGCAGACTACATTACCATTGTTCTTTAGGCAGTATGAAAGAGCTTTAGAAAACTGGTTTGAGAAGGAAATAGAAGCGGACTTTGATACAATGTGCACTACACCTGTACTGAGAACACCATCTCCTATGGAGAAACAGGCAGCAAATCTTTATACGAGAAAAATTTTTGCAAAATTTCAAGAGGAGCTTGTTGAAACTTTTGTCTATACTGCTAATCGAATTGAAGGAGATGCAGCTTTTAGCACTTTTAGGGTTGCTAAATTTGAGGATGACCAGAAGGCATATGTTGTCACATTAAATTATTCAGATATGAAAGCTAATTGTAGTTGCCAAATGTTTGAGTATTCAGGCATTCTTTGCAGACATGTATTAACCGTCTTCACAGTAACTAACGTACTTACGTTACCATCTCATTACATCTTGAAAAGATGGACAAGAAATGCAAGGAGTAGTCTTGGATCAGATGAACGTGCTATCGAGTTACATGGACAGGAGTCTTTATCATCAAGGTACAATAGTTTATGCCGAGAAGCAATCAGGTTTGCAGAGGAAGGGGCAACTGCTCCAGAAACCTATACTGTTGCCATAACTGCACTTAAAGAAGCTGGAAAAAAAGTAGCAATCGTCAAGAAGAATGTAGCAAAAGTCGCGCCTCCAAGCTCACAAGTTAGTGGGGCTAGCTATGACGAGAGGAAGACCTCAGCTTCAGCATCAGATACAACCCCACTGCTGTGGCCTCGTCAAGATGAAGTTATGAGACGATTTAATCTTAACAATGCTGGTGCCCCTGTTCAATCCGTCACCGATTTGAATTACCCACATATATCTCCTGTGACCCTTCACCGAGATGATAATCCTCCTGACCACATGGTTGTTTACTTGGTTTCTGCTTATTTCTTGGTTCAGAAATGTGAACGAGTGAAAGTTTCTAACATTGTCCTTTGGTTTAGGCTGTTCTTCCTTATCTGAAATCAATGACATGGGTGATGGAGAATAAAAATTCAACCACAGGAAATAGAGTTGCTGTTATCAACCTGAAGGTGCTAAAAGAAACATATGATTTCCTTTTCCTGGACTGTGATTTCAAAGAGCTTTCAAGAAGTTATGATTTCTTTAGGTTGGGTGTTCTGATCTCATTTCTTTATTACCTGTTGTAGCTGCAAGACTACAGCAAGAGTCCATCTGCTGAATCGGAAGTGAAGTTTCAACTCTCAAGGGTTTCACTCGAACCAATGTTGAGGTCTATGGCATACATTAGCGAACAGCTCTCGACACCAGCAAACAAGGTTGCTGTCATCAACTTGAAGGTTCGATGCTGAATACATCCAATTATTTAGATTTACCTGATTTTTATGTCTCATTTGGGCTGTTAGGTTCTAGTAATGGGAACACTAAATGGTCTCTTGTTAAATTTTATTAGCAATAGATCCATATTTGAGAATTAGAAGCAATGAGAATTACTGGCTTATTTATTCATGATCATAGGGTGTTAACATGACACTAAAGAGTCCTGGAGACTCTTTATGTATGCCATACACATTATATTATATGCATTATTATTTTACTTGTAAGTGCATATTCTGAAATTTACTTCATCTCAGCTTCAAGATACTGAGACAACTTCTGGAGAGTCTGAGGTTAAGTTTCAGGTCTCTAGAGATACACTAGGTGCGATGCTGAGGTCAATGGCATACATCCGTGAACAGCTTTCAAATGCTGTGAGTACTTTTGGCCTAAACCTTTTCTTTTTATTTTCCTTTCCTTTTGGTTGCTAGTGTTCAAACTATCATAACATCCGTTTTTTCTGATTTTTTTTAGCAAATTTATATAATTATAGAACTTCATCAATAGACTGTTGGATGTTGGTTACTCATTCGGAGTATATTGCTTGTGAACACGTAGCTAAACGAGTATCTAGCTTGCTAACCGTCTTGGTAAATTCATTTTCCAAGAGTGTCTTAAGAGTTGACTTGGGAGGATCTTCTCTGCTGGCAGTTTACCCTTATTCTTACTGCTAGACTAGATTAAAAGTTTCTTCTGTCCATCTCTAGTTGTGGCAAGTGTTATGCAAATATCAAATAATAAAGAACAATCTTTTTCTTAATAAGGTTTCTCCGAAAAAAAATCGTTCTTTTCTTAAAAATTTACATGAATTTCTAGGTCAACTTACACAACCTCCACTAATTTCGTTTGTAACGACTCAAACCCACCGCTAGCAGATATTGTCCTCTTTGGGCTTTTTTTTTCGGGTTTCCCCCCAAGGTTTTTAAAACGCATCTGCTAGAGAGGTTTCCACACCCTTCTAAAGAATGCTTCGTTCTCCTCTCCAAACGATGTGGGATCTTACAATCCCCCCCCCCCCCGTCCCCCGGGCCCAGCATCCTTGCTGACACTCGTTCCTCTCTCCAATGGATGTCGTTCCCTCACCAATTGATGTGGGATCTCACAATCCATTGTAAGATCCCACATCGTTTGGAGAGGAGAACGAAACATTCTTTAGAAGGGTGTGGAAACCTCTCCCTAGCAAACTCGTTTTAAGAACCTCGAGAAAAAGCTCAAAGAGGACAATATCTACTAGCGGTAGACTTGGGCTATTACATCATTAGACAACCATTTGACCTCACAACTTTTAGTTGTTTGAAAATTTGTAAGATTGATTCCAAATAGGCCTCCACCATAGGATTTAAACCAATTCCTCATAGCCTTTCTATCTTTTTTCAAACAATTTTTAATCCTTGTAGCCAATAAGTGAAGGATACAGTATGGTATTTTCTTTTCTTATTGCTCATATATATCCTACTTTAATAGCCATGTTTTTTCATACTCTTCTTATTTAGGTCTCTCTTTTCCCTTCTAAGATCCAAATCCTTAAGATAGGAAGAAGAAGGAAATTGTAATTGGATGAGAGCCAGTTCCAAACTCGATAGGTCTGAAAAAAGAGGGGTTATTAGACTGCTGTCCAGTATATCTTGAAATGAGCTGTTCACAACTTTTGAACGTCTGAATTGTACTTTATTTGTTCTTATTTGTATCAAAACTTATTTGGGCAGGCTGAAATTCAGTCAGAACCACCTCTACCAAAAAAGCAACGGAAGTAAGGACCTCATAGACACCTGCTCGAGGACCTCACGGCACGTTAAGTCATTTATTTCTGGAGCCTGCCAACGTAGAAGGCTACAAAATGCTTGCTAGTCTGTCGAGATTCGAGATTGTTTGGATGATCCCCCTTTTCTTTTTAGTTTAGGCTAGCCACATTTCCCTCTATAGATGTACATGTAACACTAGATTCAAGCATCCAATGGTCCTAAGGGTCATCATCTTGTTAGGGTCAGGCAAGGACCATATTGTATGATGCCTCCAGGAATAGAGTAGCTCCATTAATTATGCTTGTTTTCTTCTCATCTCCTAATTATTCTCGGAGATGGCTGGCAACATCGGCATCTCGGCTGCTGTTATAGAAGTGAAAGGACTGTCATTGAAGCTGCTCGACTTCTGACTGCCCCGCTTCCCGTGAAACCGAGTCTTAGATTTCAGGTTGCTTGCTTTCTGCTGAGGAAGGATAAAAATGGAGATCACCACAATCCTGATTTGAAGAATCCGATACTCACCCGAGTCGCTAACAAAGGTTTGTCCCCCCTCCCTGTTTTTTACTTGTGCAAAGAGGGTCACCATGTAGTGTACATAAGGGTCTCATTGATATTTCTGCTCAAATGTGAAAATAAGACTACAATTGCTGTGTTATCTTATCATTTTCTTTCTCTCTCATTAAGGCAGAGTCTGATATTGATACACAAATTGTAGATGCAGAATCATTTGATTCACTTCAAACAAGAATGAAGAAAATTTACATTCATAACCAGAAAAAAACAAACAAAAAAAAAAAAAAAAACTAAACTTGCTTTTTTAATTATACTTGTTATATATATATATGTTTTTTTTTTTCTAAATTAATAAAAATATTTAAAACGCCTCAAAAATATTCTTTAAAATACCAAATTTTCAAAAAATCTCAAAGATATCCATAAATTTTCAAAAAAAAATTCAAAAATACAGGTAGCATTCATTTTAGATAGAAATCATTAATATTTATAATGTTTCAAAAATACCCTATATATTATTTTAGCATATAGCAACTTAGAAGCTCGAATATATGATAATCAAGTATGGCATGGTTACCCTTTTATTATTTAACTTTTTTCAATCAAATTTTTAACGATATTAAAACTAAAACAAAGGATATATGGAAATTCATGATGACTTTTTTCAGTTTCTGTAATACCATTGGCATTGACAATATAAGAAAAAGAAAAAACACAAACAAAATTAACATACTAATAGACCAACAACATAGGAAAAGAAAATTCAAAACACAAAATCTGAAACAACTTTATAATAGAAAGAAACTAAGAACAACTACCCTGTCTAGTCTTCTTCTACTCATCATACATGTCATCCCCATTGGGGTGCTGCTGCCTGGGAATTGGATATTCTCTCTCAATATAAATATAGCAATAAATCATCCTATCATTACAATCTTTATACTGTTAGAAAGTTCATAAAACAGGATTTGATAACCACAATTTTATTAATACTTCTTGCTTCACCAAAATCGACTCTAACAAAAAATGAAAAATAAAAAGGGATGCATACTCCTAACTGCAGAAGAATTAAGTTCGACGATTACATCTTTCGGTCATTAACATCACATCTCATGCCTTCGGGTCGAAATCATTCTTCACTAAGAATACAGAGAATGGACACACAAAGGAAGAAAAAAAACAGTTAGACGAATGCACAATTCCCATTAAGGTATTTGAACTTGCCCACAGCCAGAATGTGATCAACTCATTATAGGGTGAAACAAAGCAAACCTCTTCCAGCAACAAGAAGAATTTCATACAGTGACCAGTCTGAAATTCGTACCAGTTCTGTAGTTGCATCCCCCCCTTCGGAAACATGAGTGACCTCTAAACTTCGCCAATGCCAAATATATCTACAAGCTTCTATAATCTATTACGGTGACTTCGTCCTCGGGTGCATCTAGGTCTTGATAACTGCATGATATTTACCGTTAGCTATACAACAAAATGCATTAACTTTCTCGATCCTGCAAATAAATTTGTACCGAAAAGAAGCATGTTTTGGAGAAATGTAAAATATTCGCACTTCGCAGCCTGAATGGGGCGTCAGTTGGTTGTCTAGTTTCTATATCTAATTATAAAACCCTAAAGTTTCGGAAGAGTTATGTTGTTATTCTATCCTGATACAGAATTAGTATGAAGAACATAGCTCGCAGCAATGGAAAAAACCAAGAAAGTTTTACTTTTTACTGATCTCCTACGACTATAAACATAGATCCCACAATATTCCATGCCTGAATACAACGAAGTCAAGCCTAAGAAAGCAACATTATGAAGGAGAAAAAAAACAAATACAGCAATTAAAATCTGTACAGAAGTTATACCTCCGTATTCGACGTGGATCCTGTCGAAAACCTGGAGATAGGGCAAGAATTGGAGCAGATCCACCTAATTGAGATCCTGGCCTTCCATTTCTACCACCACCCTCAAACGGAGGTGGACCTCCTTGTTCCCGCAACATTCTCATTGCAACTTCAGGTGGAGCAGGGACAAAAGGTCCTAATGGACTGCGATAAACATAAGCTGTAAGATCACCAGGAACACAAAAGGCAAAAAAATGCTGAGAAGTTAAACCAACATACCCAGCACCAGGAACCGGCATAAGCACTGGTGGTGGCATTTCAGAGGCAAAAGGAGCAACATGTCTGCCTTGGCCTCCAAAAGTATCAAACATAGGATCATCAAGGTTTCCACCATCCGCACCATCATTTGTTGATTGGAAATCACTTGATTGTGGGTTCTCAGATCTATCAAGTCTGTCAACCCCATTGGCCCAACTATCGCGGTCCCTGCGATTGCCTCTATCATCCTTCAGCCGACCATCTAAATTCATCCTACGTCTCTGTGGCTTGTCCTTCTGCATAAGATAATTGTCTCTTGATGGATTAAATTTTTTAACACAATGCAGGCTGTAGCAATAATAAAAGAAAGGGGAAAATATCATTTTGGTCCCTAAAAGATCAAAACTGAGCATTACTGCGGGTGTAAATGTGTAAAATCTTGAAACATAGAGGGACCAAATGGAAATTAAACTTAAAACTCCAGGGTAAAAATGTAACATTTTGAAAGAAACGATTGAAAACTAAACTCAAAAGCCAAGGGTAAAAGTATAACATTTTAAAACTTAAGGATCAAATAGAAACCATCATCAAAACTGAAGAGACAAAAAAGTAATTTTCTCTAAAAGAACAATAGGAGGGCAAGGGAAAAGATTCCTTATCCTAACAGGATGATAGCTAAGTTTGAGTAAAAGAAGAAAAAGGAAAGCAAAAAATAAAAAATAAAATCTACACCCAGTATTACATGGCTAGACTGCACCCATACTTGCATTGTCAATACAAATAATGAAAAACGCTTCACACTCTACATACTAGGCATAACAAAATCCTAGAGACACCACCCGTCCTCATTAATGAAAAATTACCTGTTAGAATGAAATGACGACGGAAACACCAATCATAAAATGAGGTTATTTACTATTCATTGGTATTTAATGTGTTATCACAGCCAATGCATACATAATGAACATACCGGAAGTGATTGTTGCATAACAGGCGTCCCTCCAGGAGCATCTGGATCACTGTGAAGGATTAAGGTATTAGTCAATGACATATTCCATCAACAGTGAGGGAGAATTGCTATCAGAAGTTTCACTTACTTCATGTAATTTTGGAAATACAGCTCTTCACGCACTTTTGAAGTCAGCTCCATCACAAGCTCTGGGTGTTTCAAGTTAAGATGCTTGTGCACAAACTCAGGGGCATGAAACAGCTTAGTACAGCCCTTGGCTCCACAGCCATATTTCCAACCATATTTTTCATCTCTTATCTTACGAACATATGGATCAAAAGCTTCAAAAGCAGCAGCCTCTATTTTATCCTTGGCAGTCATTGCTTCCAACGGATCTTGACCTCTCAATCTCTCTTGCCAACGCAAGTCAAGTTTCTTCTCCCACTCATCTGCACCACCAGCCATGTTAGAGGTCTTTCCCTCTTCTCTTACATGACGAAGACCCTTAGCTTCTCTTGTCTCAACAATTCCATAGTAATCTAAGCCATGGATGCGCCAGAGATATGTGAGAAGCGTGTCCAGTAGCTCAACACCCTCCAAGCCTTTGACAGTCGTTAACCCTCGTATGATTATGACTATGCCGGAGGAGCCACCATGTGTTTTGTCCCGACCTAGTTTGGCACTATCAGAACCACACAAAATATTTTCTTCTATTCCCTTTTCAGCATCAAGTTTACGAACAAGAGCTTGAGCTTGTTCAATGTCAATTTGAATCCGTCTTGGTTCCGAACTAACAGGGTGGGCCTTAGGAGCAGCAGAAAGAAGATCCAATTCTTTGGCTGGTCCTCTACCATGACGCCTCCGTTTGCCATCATTGTCTCCTTCATCATCTGAATTTGGTTCACTCGTCTGCCCGGATTTATTTGTAGCTGCTACGTTGATCCCAGGACCTCTGCATCATAAAATAGAACAGCATTGATTTGCCATCACCGTTGAAATTTTATGAACACAAAAATAATTGTGGAAAGTCCAATCTTACAGCTCCAGTGTTCCACTTTGCAGATCAAGCAAAAAGTCCTTGGCAGTTCTTTGTGCAAGTTCATTCCTCCTTAAACCCACCAACCAAATATTAGAATCAACCACAAAATAAAAGTTCAGAAAAATAAAACAAAATAGCCGATTTCATGTCCAATAATTTAAAAATAATAAAAATGTGAAGAAATTAACCACAGCTACAAGAACTCCATCTTTTGAGGAAGATGATGAGAAAAACACCTTTCGATGACAGTAACTAGGTTGGTAGGATGATATTTATCTCTCAACCTAAATAGAAAAAAAGAGATTTATTAGGGAGAATAGGAAATGGAAAGGAATTTCAGATATCAAAGACAAGAAGTACCATTCTTCATCTTTATGAGAATCAAAAAAGGCTTGCTTCTGAGTTGTAATATACTCTGACTTGTATTCTTGATATCTGAAATCAAAACCAAAGGTGTTCCATAAAAGTAAAAAGAGCCGAACTCATAAAAACCCAAAAGACCATTTAGAACATACCTGCGTTCTGCTTCAGCAGGAAGTATATCATCTTCAAGCTCTTGAATAAATTGCTTGTATGTCATCAAGCCTTCTCTGAAATTAAAAAAAAAAATTTATCAACATTGGACTGAAAATAATGTTAAAAAAGATGGAGTTAGGTCAGCAGGCAAAGCAAGAAAATGAATAAATACATTTTTTGTAAAATTGAACAATGGGGTTCTTCATCGAGGTTAAACACAAACAAGGAAAATAAAAACAAAGGGGGCGATTCTCCAACCACCTATCCTCCCAAAGAAAAGTCCCTCTCATCCCCCACCAAACAACACACAAATTGGGAAAAGAAAGGAAGCTCCTCAAAAATACCTTTCCAAGGGTTCTGGAAGTACCTTGGACCCCCCTTCCCCATCCAATAGAAAGGATTGGCCCATGCCAAAGGGAGTTAGACTCAAGATCTTGTATGCCCACAAGTTTCAAAACTTTAGCTAATTGTCAAATAATTATTGACGCTTAAAGTTTGACACATTATTCAGTGACATTTTTTTAGAGAAATTATACGCTTCAATTAAATAGACCACAACGAAATAAAGGTAATGTGAAATCAACACACAACAATATTTAAGAATAATATGCACAAAATTATTGTCTATTACAAATCATGATCATAATTATGATAACAAGTTTAGAAACAAGATTAGAAAACTATAATCCTTAGCTAGGCACATACAAGAACCCCAACTTTCTTTGGGATCATTTGGAACTTTTGCTTGAAAGAATTCAAAAAATATTCAAGGGGAAGTACAGTGAATGAGAGCAAAAGTTTGTGCCCTCACAGTAACAAATATACTAACAAAAGGACGACACAACTCAACGTTTCATAAGTTAGTATCCAAGCTGGGAATGAATGATATCTATTCCTCAACTAGAGGGAGAGTATTGAAGGAATGAACTTGATTTAAAGTAGAATGTGCAATTTCTGGCCTTAGATTAAGAGATATTTGAGTAATCTCATGAGATAAGGGATGGAGTTGACCTCCCTAATTTATTTGTATTGTTACCTAATATCTAGGGATCTATTTAAAATTATTGTTACCTAGTATCTAAGGTTTTACTAAGTCTTTATGTATTATAAAAGGTACATATGCATCTTTGAAAAAAAATATATGAAAAATAGCAAGATAATTTAGATTTGCAACACATAACCATCCATCTCGGAAGAAAAAGAACAATAACCCAAAACATGGTTTCCTTTTCAGTACTGGCTGCCTTATCACAATCCAAATAGATGTAATTGTGCCAGAAAATATCAAAAAAATAGGGTCTGTATAGCACAATCTAGATTTTGCAAGTTGGATTTCTTAATAAGTCAATTATTTGACTCGGAAACAACACAAACTAGAAAGAGCAGGCAAGGAAACGTATTTTTCCTACCACAAAGCTGCAGAAAGAAAAGCCCCCATCATTTTTCCTTTCCAAGAGCAGGATCACTATCAATTGTAATTCAGGATTTTGCACTCTACGTTTTTCATGTCATTAACAATCCACCCATTGCAGTTTGCAATAACCATTGTCATCATTTGTTTCAGACCTAGCCTGCTAGCTTAGTTTTGATTTGCTGATGATATGTCGTGCAGCATAGAAAATAAATCACATGTTCAAACAGAAACTAACACAATAAACCACTGTAAGCATATCCAGAAAGATATCACATGACCATTCAATTATGTAGTAGAGCCGTACAACTGGGTTGTCACTGAATGCTAACCTTGGGCCAGCTCCTGCATTGAATGGATCGCCATGCCCACCACGATTAGAATCCCAATCTGCAGAAGACAGCTTAAAGAAAATAAGAAAATGGATAGGGAATACCAATTCTATAATATTGGCCATCCACATATGGGCACTGATTCAAACAAAATGTTTGCAAGTACCAAAGACATAAAAAATATCTGGAAACATTTTGACAAATTGTTAAACAAAGAAAGAGAAACTGACAATATTATCCATACAACAAATACAAAATTGAGAGCTTAGAAGCAAGAAGATGCTGCAGTTCGAATTCAAAAGCCATAAATAGTAGCAGATGGCAAAAGGTCTCAAAATGTGAATTTCCAGATGTAGCTAACCTTTAAAGTTCTGAACAAACTACAGACCCCTTATATACATTTTGACTAACTAACATACGGAGCTACAAGTCTGAAAAAACGTTCAGCGAAAGTGTTTTAACAAGTTAGTCTGCAAGTATGCTATACTAACTGTTCTAAATGTGATATACCAAAGGGGGCAAAAGAATGATATCACGTTTAGACAAGATGGGAAAGGACAAAGGCATTCAATAATCTCTCTTTAGTACTTAAATTAGAGCCTGGCATAATCTTGCACCAGAAAAGAAAATGAGAAAAACTCCTCTATAAATTGGCTAAAAGGGCTGACATTGGCTGAAGACATGGGCCCAAACACTATACAATATCTCATTTTCCAAACCAAATATCATTATGCAAGCATATTTTGAACGAATAATAAGGTGAAATTCTCAAAATTTCCCATTGCCAACAAATGCAATTCAAGTATTTCATGTACCATAACAATCACCTCAAAAAAATGAAAGTTTGTACAAGTCTACACCATAATCATGAAAAGGCTGAGTTTATTTTATAAGGTAACGGAAACACTACCTTGATAGCCACCAGATGAACGACCCATGTATCGGCCAAGAGATCTTTCATCAACATATCCAGGCCGGCCACGCATTTCCCGCTCATATCCCCCACCATAATCATAACCAAACCTTGGGATAAAAAAAAGAGACGAACAAATAAATAAAAACAATCAATACTTAAATAACAGCCTCTAAATAGCATTAGTCAACAGAACCAAAACAGAAACGCTATCACCCACGATCATAATAGGAGAAGCAAGAACCAGGAGCACAAATAGAAGATGAACATGAACTAAGGAGCATCAAACAAGTATAGCAGAGGCGTCCATTGCGACAGAGTATAACTAAGCCCATTGTCAAAGGTTAAGCTCTTGCATTAGGGAAGAGGTGAGGAGTGAAGAGAGGATGGGCTTGAAAAAATACGACACACAAAGTGACATCTTTCACTATCTAAAAAGCAGAGCAAAGACTATGAGATGAACATTAATGCCCTACGAAATGGTGTAACATTCTTTGAAATGGTTCGTCCCGTATTTTTTCTTGTCTGTGATATGAGATGAACAATTTAATATTGAGGGCTAACCGTTCGGTTCATGAGTAAGGAACATGTTGAGTTTCAATTATTTGTTCAAAATGGCTTCCTGCGTCAATTCTTGGTTCAAAGATCCACCTTAGCAAGACTATAGTGGCAATGCCAAGTTTGAAGGACCTGGTTATCGTAGAATTAGAATCCCACGGCCCGAAACTAAGAGGAAAATGCTTTTCATTTAAAATGTGACTCTAAAATCCGTGTCATTTTAATTTCAACTGCAGAGAATTCAGCTCCAAATCTCCACAACAACAATTAAGCTCAACAAATCAAAACCGTTCCAATCCACTCACCTCCTATCGCCAGGCCCGAAACCTCCTCTAGGGCTTCCCTTTCTTCCATCATAGCCACCATCGTCCCTCCTTGAACGCTTGTAAGGTGGCGGAGGAGACCGTCTAGGAGGCGAATGTCTACGATCCCTGTAAGGCGGTGGAGGACTAAGACTGCTCCGACGTTTATAATCCCTATCTCTATCTCTATCTCTGTCCCTCGGAGGCAGCGAAGGCGGAGAGCGATTGCGATCGTAATTATCGCCGCGTCGGTTCGGAGGTCGATCAGCGTCCCGATCGTCCCTCCTATCTCTCTCATCTCTATCCCGTCTTCTGGAGGGAGGAGGAGCGGCAACTGGCTGCGGAGGCGGCGGAGGCGGCGAGGATTGAGGTTGCTCCTCAGACGATTTCTCTTGGCGATCGCGACGGCGGTCCAACGACTCGTCGGCGGCGGTGGCGGCGGCGGCCATGTTCATAACCTCGGCCATGATTTTCCACAACAGTTAAAGAAGATGAAGAAGGGATGAAACCCTAAAACGAAACCAAAGCGTCGGAGAAGTGAGAGAGAGAAAGTCCGGAGTTTCATTCACTGATCTGACAAACGTGTGAGATTAATCCCATACGTGTATTTATTGTGATTTAAATTTTATGACGTGGCGTTTTATGATTGGCGGTATGTGCCATGTAAGCATGGTCTTTCCCGCTGCCTTGGACAGGGTTATTTTCGGGCTTTTACCGTAATTTTTACCGTTTTACTGTTCTTACCTAAATACATCCTTTTATGTCTCCAATTTTAACCCACCTCTAAAATAGTTCGTTCTTGTTTAAATAGGGATAAGTAACTTTCCATATGATATTGGATGCAACAAGGCGACATGACCTCCTGTTATCGTAAAAAATCCTTAAATAAAAAAAGTATCTCGTTCGAGACAACGAGACGAGTAGACGGCCCAAAAAGAGACTTGCACGAGTTTCTTATAAAAGGGACTCTCTAATGGAAAGCGTTGAATGATACCTGAAGTCGGTTGTTGTTCACGATGAGTGGTTTGGGTAGGGTTGTTGATAAGGACGTCAACTCATCAAGTGTGGAAGGGTGTTGTGGTCGTGGTTGTCCGGTCCGTGTTGTCTGTTGCATTGCTTTTATCATATGTCTTTCATTATATTCTAGCAGTTGGGTCTTTCTATAGTTTCGTGAGTATTACAATTACTGTAAGGAGATACGAGTAGTAGTAAAATATTTATACCTACGTCATATGTTGTCACTGTTGCCATTATCCTTTATCGTTAGTTAGCTTCTGACGTTTGTTTTCTCAAATTAATTTCAAAACATTTTATAAAAATTGTCTTGCAAGAACGAACTGGAGACTAAGTCAAGTGTTATTTGTGTCACCAACGACCTAAAATTTAGCTGGTTACGAGGAGAGAGTGTTGTAAGAGTATTTCCTATCTCGAAATAACGCGGTTGTCACACCGAGCACATTGAAAATCAATTTTTGCGCAACCACGACCTTATGGAGCGACTCAATAACGACCTTTTGAGGCTACTCGGGTTACCAATCAACTCTTATTTAGACAGATTCACAATGTTATAAATTACTTCCACGACGACTAAGACTAAATATACTCAACACGTGTCTATACAAACATCAATATATTTGTTAAAATACTTAACTACCCTCGAGAGACGAACACATTTACGTGTTATTAAAATTTATATTTAAAATATAAGTTACAAAGCGGTTGAAATAGGTAAATAAATAGAGGAAAAATGAAAATTTAGATATTAATTAAATCATAAAAATAGAACTCAAGCTAAAAAAAACAATTAAAATGTAATTTTATTTATATTATATTATAAGTAACAATATTTGATTGTAAAAAAAACTTATATTAACATAAAGTATAAATAAATTACAAATTTAATTTCCAACTTTAAAATTTGTTTTTTTAATTTATGGAGTTATTGAATAAAAATTAGGAATTTATTAAATATGAAACTAATAACTAGAGATTTATTAAATAAAAATAAATTAAATATTTGTAAAGGCTGAGAATTGAAACAAAGTTGAGAAGGAATCATATAATTTAATAAAAAAGAAAAAAGAAAAACAGTTGGGGGCTCTATATATATTCTTAGATTAGGGTTTCTGGTTGTAACCCTTTCGGCGTCGATCGGCAGCTTTCTCCACTTCCACAATGGTGGCCGCGAAGAAGACCGTAAGTTTTTTTTACTCTTTCCCGCCCATTTCTTCCTCGTCGGCTCATTGATGGGGCTGGTTTCTATGGTTTGCATTTGATTTTGATTAGGAAGAAGAAATAACCGGCGGATTTAGGTTTTTTTTTTCTTCCTCGTCGTTCTTGTTTTGGAGAGGTCTGATATCTTTCTGTTGTGATAACTTTCACAGAAGAAGACTCATGAGAGTATCAACAACAGGCTCGCTCTCGTCATGAAGAGTGGGAAATATACCTTGGGATACAAAACCGTTCTCAAGACCTTGAGGAGCTCTAAAGGTAATCTATTCACTAAGATTTCGTATTTGCGTTACTGATCTGATCTCTGGACTTCGCCTCAGTGTGTGTTTGTTCGTTGTCAATCCAGTTCAGTAGGTGTTATTTTTCACTGTTAGACATTCGGTTGATTTTCAGCTGTCCAGTTATTATAGTTAGGCATAGTTTTCAATGAAATTACTGAAACTTTCGAATCAAAGCTTGTTACCTACAGCATTAAAAGCACTGACAGGATTTTTTTTTTATTGTTATTCGCCTAATCCTTCATCCAATAGTTTATTTGAGTTACTAAGGTTGGCATCCCCTTGATTGACATTACTACGTTCACGTATTATTCTTTGAGAAGTAAAGGGATTCGTAGTGTCTTATTTGTTATCCATCTTTTGGTAAAGCCTTTTCATACGAGGTTATATATTATGTTCTTTTTGTTTGCAGGTAAGCTGATCATCATTGCCAACAACTGCCCTCCACTCCGAAAGTCTGAGATTGAGTATTATGCGATGTTGGCGAAGGTTGGAGTTCACCATTACAACGGAAGTATGTTCCTAGCCCTTTTAATTAAGAATTAGCATGTTTTTTGGCACCGCATATTAGTTTGTATTGTCTACTCATGTGTTGTTGGCTAATTATGGGTTGTGATCTTCGTAAAATTGAGCTAGAATTGTTAGATTTCTGAATGAACTTTCCCGTGACTTAAGCACTTATTAGGGGATGCAAGCTTTTTGATTGCTTATCCTTATTATTGGTTTATCTCATATTCTGCATAAGAAGTTTGATTAGGGGATGCAATTGATTTTCCAGAAGACTCACTGTGAGCAAATATCTCTCTTGAATGTTGTCAGGCAATGTAGATCTTGGAACTGCGTGTGGAAAGTATTACAGAGTATGCTGCCTCAGTATTATCGATCCTGGTATACACTTTTCTCTGATCAAAACTAAAATTTTGGGTGACTTCCTTGCTTAATGGTTCTGATCTTGAGTTTGGAATTATTTTCAGGCGACTCTGATATCATCAAGAGCATTCCTGGAGACAGTTAGTTTGCAACTTCCTCTCAGATCATAGATTTTTGTTTCAGAGTTTCTTTTTCAATCCATTTAATTTTGGGGTGAACATAGTGATGTGTTACGCTTGCGAAGCATGTTATTATTGATCGAATGGTTTCAATATAAACTTTTTATGTATGCCAGATCTTATTCCGGAATACTTGTTATATTATTTTGATGTTCCACACTACCCTTAACTGATTCCAAACAGCGTGTTGTGTCCATTCCTTGATTTTAGTATGATTTGCATCAACATTGCCCTAGTTTAAGGGGGGTTAGGCATTAATGTTGTCGGTTCTAATCTCGTAGCAGTCTTTCATATCACCGTTATCCGATTCCAAACTAGCGTGTTTTGATCACATATTGATTTTATAGTATGCCATGCATCAATATTGCCCTAGTTTAAGTGAGGTTAGGCATTAATGTTGTCGGTTCAAATCTCGTGTTAGTCTTTCATATTTCTGTTAAACGACTTTAGAGATGAAATTTGGAGCCTCTGTTGACCGATCGGAAGGGTCGGGGTAGAGGTCATTCTAATTTTCAATGATATGCCTCTATGGAATTGGCTTGAAGCTTCTTTCTAGTTATGGCATTGGCTGGAGCACTTTCTTGGCAATGAAAATTTGAAGATGATGTTCACAAGTTTTGGGATTTCATCTTGTTTCTTTCAAGTTAAGTTATCCAAGATTTTTGCTGATGCTCATTTGGGCTTTGAATATGTTTTATAGATGGAATTAAAATTATTAAGTTACTGATTTTTTTTGTTAATTAGAAATTAATATTCATACAAAATTACAACTAGTTATGCTGAATTAGTCCATGAATACAAATCTTGTATTTATGTGAATGTTAATATGGATTGATTTATGTCAATATTTGAAACGAATGTAGTTTTTTTAATTTTTTTTAATAAATAACCTAATTTATTTTAAAAAATGTAAGTCGCTTTATAATATATTTATTTGGAGTGTTCTGATCTTAAAAATCATGCATGATCAGTAATAATTTTTTATTTTTTATTGTCACGCAAAAAAAGCTTTTAGCCTAAACAATTACTTATTTTTATTTATTTTTTAATTTGTAAATTTGACTAGAACATGAAGTGTTCATTTTTTGTTCTTGAAATTCAGAAGTTTTTTTTTTGTTGAAAAATAAGTAATTATAATTTGATTGATTAATAATTGTATAAATGCTTAAATACTATTTTGGTTTCATTCTATTTCTCTAATAAACTTTGAAAATATGCTCAAGAGTCATTTTTAAAAAAATAGCATACAGAATTATTGCAAAATCAATAAATAGAGATGCAATTAAATTATTATTTTAAACTGACTTTCAATTCTTTTAAACATTTCTTAACCGTCCGATCTTCGATAACGCTCTCATTTGGATGTAATCTCAGATTATTTATGTACCCTTCTTTACTCATATAAAATATTTACTTAGGTTGTGTCAAATCAACTAACATTTACATAAACCCCATTAGATTAATTATTACTTAATGAGATTTTTTTTAATCATAAAGTTTAAGAGAAGTGCCTTAAATATAAAATGTATCTTAATACAATCATTTCATTTGCCGGCCCCAATTATTTAAAATGAAAATTAAAAAAAAAAGTTTGAATTAGAGTTTGACTAGGAATTTAAAATATTTTATTACCCAATTTTTTTTTTTAAAAAAAATCCATTATATTTTTTCCTACTAAATCTTTGGAAACTACAAATTTTGTTGAAGATTTCAAACTAATGTAGGGGTTAGGATGGAGACATATATATCTCTATGAAAAGTAGGTGTATTTATTGCCACAATATTTTGAATAACTCCAAATTAAAAAAAAAAAGAAAAAAGAAAAAAGAAAAAAAGGCTTTTTGATTTGAAAATTTCAATAATCCAAAACTTGGGTATTTATTAATTCCAAATTGGCAACTGTTTGAACTTAAAAAATTTAAAATAAATAATAATAATAATAAAAAGTGTTTGATTTTATTTGCATGCAATTGGCAACACGACATGTTCAACGTCTTTTTTTTCATTTGTTTCTTTTTATTAAATATTAATTATTTTCTCATAATTTTGGTTAATAAATCGTAATAATAAAAAAAAATAGTTTGGAACATCAAAATTAAATCAGACATAATTTAATTGGTTGAGGACTTTATAAGTTTTTAATATTAAATATAAACAAAATTTTAAAAATAAGTAAAAAACGACCCATTAAATTTAAACCCATTTAGGAATTATTAAACTAAATAAAAAAAAATAAAAAATAAGATTTCCCAAGAACACGCGTAGGCGGAATGAAATTACAAATATGGTTCCCACGTTTTCAGCCCAACTTCCCTTTTTTCCCTTAAATTAATCCATAAATTTAAAATAACAAAGTTAATTCTATAATCCAAATTTTGGTAACAGAAATCCCTTTTATCCTAAGCTTTCAATCTATTTAATTTATAATAAAATGATTTTTTGTTATAATTTATGAGCTTGGAGAAATCTCATCCATTGTAATCGTGTTCTTAGTTAATGAAATTGAATTTAAAAAATTGTGTTTAAATTTAAGATTAAAATTGAAGTATTTTTAGGAAAATTTAGTTTTCATCGCAAAATCGCTTGCAGAAGGAAAAAACGGATCGTGTATAGTGTATACCATTACAAAAGTTTTACAGTAATGATTTTATATAAACAGAAAATCAAAATAATTAAATTCATCCCTACCATAGCTTCACACTGTAATCGCAGTTCTTTGAAACAATCTTCGCCGCCGCAGTCAACTGATCCACCGTCACATCGCAAACTACCTTCACTCTGATCTTCCAAGTCTTCACCGATCCTATTTTCAGTTTAATCGGCGCTCGAATCTCCACTTTGAACGGTACCGCATGCCGATTCTGCGAATCGATCATCGCGTTGGTCGCTTTGTTCGACAGATTAACACCAGAGCCTCTCACAGACGATCGGAACACAGTGACGTTCTTTGCTGGCTGGAAAAAATCAGGCAAAACGCCATCGGAAAGCTTCTCATCGGAGAAATGGATTTGAACCGAACTACCTGTTAGGTAATAGATTCCGATCTTCTTGTTCGGATTATCCGCTCGAACGGCAACATCGAATTTAGGCGAAATCGCGGATGTGGACGAGGCAGTCAAGTTCAGTCCTCTAATGGCGATGGAGTCGATCGAGTAATTAGGCGATTTAGGGCGAACGACTAAGTAAAAAACCGCAGCAGCAATACCTAGAAGAACGACGAGGATTACGAGGAGAGCGAGAAGCCAGCAGAGACAGCAACAGCAGCGGCTACGGCTACGGCGGTGCTTGCGGCGAGTATAGCGATCGAAGTGGTAAGCATTTTCGGGAGGCGGAACGCGGTATACCTGATCCTTGGGGATCTGGATGACGTAGGTGCCGGGAGCGGGAGAAGGCTTTTCGGCGGCGGCGGCCAGAGAGGGAGGCTTGGAATCGGAGGCAACGGAGGAGGTGCTCGGACGGGGAGAGTCGGCAGGATGGACGCGGTCGGCCATGGGAGGCGGAGTGGGAAGTGCAGAGAGAGATTTGAAATTTGACGGCGACGACGAAGAAGAAGGTGGGAGAAGGGGAGAACAGGGGTTTATATATAAATTATAATCAGAATTAGAGAAAATAAAAAAATAAAATAAAATAAAAAGTGAGGTACAGTTAAGGATTGGGTGTCAGAGATTTGAAGGACGCGCTACAATCGCCAGACGCCGAATACGACAAAACAAGTATTCTATTTCACGCGCCTTTTCTGCTAAGCATGGGCCCACTTTCTTTTATCTAAAAAAATTCTAATTTTAAAATTATGATTATGGTTTTCCATGATCAAATTAATTCAAATAAGTTTTTATTATTTTTATTATTATGGTTTATGGTTTAAAAAATAAAAAATAAAAAATTCAATTAAATTTATGAATTTGACCTTTTTTTTTACAATCTTGATCCGACCAACACGAAAATAGGATTACAATTTAATCATATTTTTAAAAAGATTAAAAATATTTAACATTTATAACCAAGATTAATAATGTATTATGACTTGTAATTTTTTATATTTCAATTAAAAAATAAAGAGTTGAGTTAGATTGTGAACTCTTCTGGTTACTCCAGTCACTAATTTTGAGTTAGTTCAAGAAAATTTTCAAATCTTTTTACTTAACTTAAAAAGTATATATATTAAAATTTTTAATTAAAAAAAAAAAAACAAAATTTTGGAAAGTTGGGAGACACGGAATTGTGTCTGGTATCATTGTTTTGTTGTAATGTAAGAGAGAATCTTCCTCACGTGGGAAGGGATACCCTGTGGGGTACTCCTAAATTTCTAACAAAAGTGTATTGAATTTCTAATTTTGTGTTTAATAATAATTATATATATATATATATATAAAAATAAAGATGGCAATAGGTTTGAAAAGGCCAGCTTTATGGCAACCATATTGGAAGGATATGAAAATAAATTGCAAAAAAGTCCACAATTCTTTTTTTATTTTGAAAATATCCACAAATCTTTATATTTCTTTCATTTGATTCCATCAAACATAAATTCCTTTCATCCTCCCCTCTCATGTCATTTCTTTTGTTTGTTTCTCTTAATATTTATTTATTTATATATTTTTGTCAACTCTACCAATTTTGGCTCGGTCCTTGAGTACGTATCATTTTCAATTACGCCCTCGAAGTTTTAGAAGTTTTGTTTTTGTATCCTCAAAATTTTCAATCAGTGTGAGATCCCACATGAGTTGAGGAGGGAAACGAAACATTCCTTATAAGGGTGTAAAAACCTCTCTCTAGCAGACACATTTTAAGATCATGAGGTTGACGACGATATGTAACGGGTCAAAACAAACAATATCTACTAGTGGTGGACTTTGGAGATTCAATATCAAACAATCGGCCTAACCACAGCTTATTGATACCCGAAAACAATGGTGTTAGGAAGAAAAAAAGTTGAGTTAGAGCTTCTGTACCATGGATTATCCTTTCTACTGCACAATCACTGAAAGTTCTTCATACACAGTTCTCATGTCTGGCCTCTCAGCTGCTGGTAGAGTGCATCTTAGAGCCATTTCAAGCATATCTTCGACCCGTTTGGGTGGCTTTTCATCACGGTCGATGTCCAGCATCGTCCTGTCGATGCACTCATCGAAGCGGTTTTCTCTAGCTAAGTACCTGACCCTGTCTGTTAGATCAACAACTCCAGGAATCCCACAAACTATTTCCCCTGAACTGCTTCCTGTTAAGAGCTCCAACAAGATGACTCCAAATGCATAGACATCACTCTTCAACGATGGACAGGGCTTGCTCGAGCTTGCGAATTCGGGTGGCCGATAGCCTAAGGCACCTGCATTCAGAACTTGCTCCGCTGTGCCAGCCGGGGTTAATATGCGGTGTAGACTGTAATCTGTAAGTCGTGCATTCATCATCGAAGTTTCTAACAAAATGTTCGAGGATTTCAGGTTGCCGTGCGGGATCGCCTTCTCGTTATGGAAGTAGTTTAAACATCGAGCTATGTCCAAAGCAACTTTAAGACGGTCCGGTAGAGATAACGGCAAGACTCCGCCACGCTCCGTCTCTGCAGAAAAACAAAGAAATTCATTCAATCAATCAATCACATTGGATATGATTCTATATCAAAGTTTCCAACTTTCTAAAGTTACTCGACGTATTTTTCGACGTATTTGTCGATGTAAAGGCCGAGAGATTCGATTTTACCTTGAAGATAGAAAGCCAAAGATTGTGCATTTATAAAAGTTGATATAAGAAGCTTCTCATGATCCCTTGGACCCCAATAGTATCCATTTATGGATACTAAATTTGGATGTTTGATACTCCCAAGTTTCTTCACTTCTCTTGCAAATTCCTTTTTTCCTTTGGCCATTCCCTCCCTCAGCCATTTGACAGCCAATACATGTCCCGAGTCGAGTGTCGCCTTGTACAACGTCCCATGGCAACTTTTGCCCACAATTTCGGCCGGAGCACGAGAAAGTTCTTCTGCAGTGAACATCAAGGAGCCATCAAAAAGATGTAGATCACCAGCCAATTTATCAGGAGATCGAACTTTTAGTACTCGGGGATTATCGGGATGTTGGTAGCTCTTCGAAGGCGATGGATTTGAAGATGACATGAGAGACATGGGTGAGGAGGACATGCCTTCTCCTTTTCCTAATGATTCATGATAGCCAACATCTCTAGCCTTGTCGGGAACAGACCACACGTCGCCACCAACACGACCTTCCCCTCGGTTAGATGGAGGCATTGATGCATTCTTCTTTGTATCGGTTTCGGAACAACGAGTAACAGAAGAAGCTTCTTCCAAGGCACCTTCCTTTCCATCATTGGTTGAACTGCTCCTACGGTCAAGCCTTCGAGCTCTGTAATACAATATAATACAAAAAAGAACTACCAATGCAGCAACGACGATCAAGCCTGCAATGAGAACGATTCTAAGGACCGGTTTCATACGAGGCTTGTGCATGGTTGAAGGTGTCAGACCAGGGAAGTCCCTTGGATTTGCTGGGGAAGAAGGAAAAACTAGTAAGGAGTTTCCTGGATGGAATGATGATTCAGAAAACCTCATCAAGTTCCCAGGAACTTCCCCAGAGAGATTGTTAAACGACACATCAAAGCCGTTCAAACTATTTGGAAGGTTATCCGGGATGACGCCATCAAAATAGTTTTTCGACAGATTTAGATATACCAACCTGTGGAGCTTACTCAATTCCGACGGTAAACGACCCGTCAATGAGTTTTGTGACAGATCAAGAGATATCAGGCTCGAATTCTGTAAAGAAGAACTACTAGAAGTAGAATCTATACTCTCATAGAGTGGAATAGGACCTGTAAAATTGTTGCCTGAGAGATTAAGATCAGTCAACTTCAAAGAGTGAAAAAGAGTAGAAGGGAGAGGACCATTAAGCCGGTTATGGCTTAAATCGATAATCTTGAGTTCGGGATATGTACTCAACACGGTCGGAAGAACGCCCTCCAATGAGTTATTGGAGACATTCAACAAAGTAAGCCTTAAGAATTGAGAAGACTTGTTTGATAACGTTCCCGTCAATGAATTTGAACTTAACTGAATAACTTCGACATGATTTCCCCAGCTTTGAATCCGAGATAAGTCGCCCGACAGCATATTATTACTAAGATCTATAACAGTACAATGCCCAATAATGGTGGGCAAGGAGCCTGTCAATTTGTTTGAAGATATATTAAGCTTCTTCAGAGTTGTTGATGTAATACTCCCAACTGGACCTGCCATGGAGTTAAGTCGTTAGAAGTTAAGATGCTCGATAACGGGACGAACCAGGAGTCGAGATGCTCCATAGGGGGGTATGTTCAGGTAAATCACAGGAAGTGGATACTATAAAACATTAAGACTAGTTTGAAAAAGATTCATTAGATAGAATGATTCAAACATGAGTAAAGAATCACGTTAGAAAGCAAAAGAAACAGAGCCATAGATACATTTTCCTTCTTGAAGGCAGTTTCTCCATGTAACCGCCCAAGCCCATCGCTAGTAGATATTGTCCTCTTTGGGATTTCCCTTCCGAGCCTTCCCTCAAGGTTTTATAACATGTCTACTAGGGAGAGGTTTCCACACCTTTATAAGGAATACTTCGTTCCCCTCTCCAACCGATGTGGGATCTCACAATCCACCCCCTTTGGGGGTCCAACGTCCTCGCTGGCACACCGCTCGGTGTCTGGCTCTGATACCATTTGTAACAGCCTAAGCCTACTGCTAGCAGATATTGTCCGCTTTGACCCGTTATGTATCGTTGTCAGTCTCAAGGTTTAAAAACGCGTCTACTATGGAGAGGTTTCCACACCTTTACCAGGAGTGCTTTGTTTTCCTCTCCAACCGATGTGGGATCTCACAATCGGTTGGAGAGGAGAACAAAGCACTCTTTATAAGGGTGTGGAAACCTCTCTCTAGTAGACACGTTTTAAAACCTTGAGGGGAGGCTCTTGAAAATCTCACAATCAGTTGGAGAGGAGAATAAAACACTCCTTATAAGAGTGTGGAAACCTCTCCCTAATAGACACGTTTTAAAACCTTGAGGGGAAGCCCGTGAAGGAAAAGCTCAAAGAGGACAATATCTGCTAACGGTGGACTTGAGCTGTTACACTTGACAACTTCAAAATTCAAATAGTTCAGATATTAACAAATCAAGTATCAATTACAAGTTAAAAAATCCAGAGAGAGCACATAGTATTCCTTAAAAGGACAATGTATTATATGAATACCTTGAAGTTGGTTAAAGCTAAGATCCAGCTCGGTCAAGAGCATCGAGCTCTCTCGTAAGAGGGCGTCTGGAAGTGACCCTGATAACTCATTGCTTCCAAGTCGAAGTATTCGTAGAGAGACAACAAAATTGAAGGGAGGTACAGTACCAGTAAACTGATTGTTACTAGCATCAAAAACATCCAAGCTATCAAAATAAGGCATCCCATCATGAGGAAAAAGCACACCATTCAACAGGTTATGGCTAACATTCAGATACCGAATCGAGGCAACAAAAGACGGATTCCTAACTCCGACGTCCATCGAACCAGTAAACCGATTACTACTCAAGTCAACATACACAACACTGCCCAATTGTGACAAAAGAAGAGTAATATCCCCCAAAAATCCATTACCCCGGACGTCCACATACTTCAACTTCTCAAGTTTACCAAAACCAGAAGGAAAAGCTCCTACAAATTGGTTTGAAGAAAGATTGATCGACACCAAGTTAACCAACCCGATCGAAAAACCAGCAACCAAACCACGAAACTTGTTACGAGATAGATTCAAGAGTTCAAGGGACTTTAACAAACCAACTTTGACAATAGTCCCAGTGAACTGATTGTTTGAAAGTGACAAATTACGAAGCATAGAAAGGCCAGAAATGGCAGCAAAGCTAAATTCACCAACTAGTCCGGCATTATCAAAAGTAAGAGCTGTAACACGGCCATTAACACAAACAATCCCAAACCAATTAGTGGGACAGCCATCAGAATCCAAGGACTTTGAATCCCATGATTCAAGTTGCCCAGAAGGGTCTTGAACAATGCCTTTCTTTAGCTCCAAAAGTGCAGCAAAATCAGATTGTCCCAATACATTTACAAACATGAACAGGCATATTATCAAACAGGTTATCTGCATTGCTTAAAAACCCACCAAACAGCCCAAATTCTCAGTACAATGAACACAAACAAAACCACTAAAGCCCAATTTGGGGGATTCAGATTGTCAAGAACAGAAACAATAATTGGAAACCAAAGAAACAGAGGAAGAATTTACAGAACTCACAAATTGCGCAAAAGGGGAAGAGCGAAATCAGATGCCAAAATCAGGGGTCAGATCCCAAGAATTGCAAGGAATCAAACATGATGGGAAGAGCATGAAAATCAAAGCACATGAGAAAAACAGGAAAACCCACATCCCAAAAGGAGTGGAAAAGCGAAATTGAGGGATTTAAGAGGTTGAAGAAGCCATGGAAATGGCGGTGGAGATAAAATCAGTGAGAAAATTGAAGGGGAAATTAAAGGCAGGAACTGAAAATGAAGGGATCAGAGGGTGAGTAGCAGTGGGAGTGGGAAGCTGGTAGGTAGTGCTGCCAACTAATCACCCTGTTTTTGTTTATTGAAGGAGAGAGAAACAGAGAGAGAAACAGAGAATGAATGAGATGAGGGGTTTGATGATGCCTTGACTTTGACTTCAGAGTTCATCAGATCCCAATGCAATTCACCCCTCAAAACTCAAACACTAAATTACAATTTTTTCCACTAAATTTATAATTTAATCTAAAAAAATATCTTCGAATTTTACTATCAACGATGTGTGAGCGGGTGCGGAAAAGTAAAGGTCTAACGGGAATGAGCAACGACGCAATGAGAAAATGAGGTGCTCTAGGCACCCCATTTAGAAAGAAGGTTCGAAGGTTTTGGGTCTGTAGCTTTCGTCCGCTCTTTGTCGGGTGGTGCTTGTGTGTGGAGTGTGCTACCAGAAATCGGACTTGAAACTCTCACCTTACCAACGAGCCCACACCTGATGGCTGTTTAATAGAATTAGCTGTTTAATAGAATTTAAATGCATTTATTTATAATAATTTAGGGGAAAAAACCAAAAATAAATATAATAATGATTTTGAAATTTTAAGATAAAGATTAAGATTAAAGAAATGACAATAATCTCAAGTTGTTTAAATTTAATGGATAACTAAATATATTTAATTGAATGAGTTTCATTTTAATTTTGAGATTAATATAAACAATTGATCTTATAAAAACATTAATTATATAAGAACAACCAATGCCATTTATTAAAAAAAATTATTTTAAAATATAGAAAGAAAATTGATATAAATATGAAAACATGAATATAACTCAACTAATTAAAATATATACGCTCTCGATAAATAAGTCAGAATTTTTAACACAATCGTCTCGAATTATTGTCAGAACTCTAAACGAAGCCATTGGAAAATGATGAGACAAGAGAATTATGAAAATGCCACGAACATGCGGTCAAAACTAAAAAAGAATACAAAATAAACGAAACCCGAGAAAAATAACGAGACAAGAGAATTACGAAAATACCCCTAGGGCTAGGTGGACATAGAGAATGGCATTGCTTTTAATGCAAAGATGCCCAAAAGAAAGTGACACATACATCCATCCTCTTAAAGAGAGAAAAAAAAAAAAAAAAAAAAAAATTACAATATTTATTTGAAATTGGTTCAAGTTTTTCCACCTTTTTTTAAAAAATTATTATTATTATTATTTTTGTCTTTTTCTAATATCTATAGATTCCCTTACAATGTTTTATTTATTTTCATTTTCTCACCATTGCCTGCCCAAAAGAGAGGTAACTTTTATTTTATTTTTTTCAATTCTTTTGGTAAATAAATAAAAATTAATTTTTTAAAAGTTTCGCTATCAATAAATATTAAAATTCAATGATAAAATAATGATATTAGATGAGGCGTGCTCATCGAGCAAGCCGTCTCAATTGATTGTACTGATATTAACTTACTTATCATTTTGTGAGAAGGTTAGTTTTGTAAATGATGCGTTACTAAATAAACAACTAAATACCTATTTAAAATTAGTAAATTAAAAAAAAAACTCATTAAAAATATATATTAACTTATTGTAAATAATTAATTCAAAAGGTTTAAAAGATTATCAATAAATGAACTTCTAAATTAAGAAGAAAAAAAAAACCAAAATGGATGCTTTTTTTAATTTTTATTTAAGGTTTTATTTTGAGATGCATAATAATCAAATAATTGTATTTGCTATTAAAATTTTATATAAATAAATAATATTTAATTGAATGCCTCAATTATAATGGTTAATTTTAGATAATTAATTGCTATTAGTTAGTTTTTTTTATTAAGTTAAATTATTAAAATAATTTTAACTCATTTGTTAATAAATATATTATAAATAATATGCGTTAAATTTTAAGTTTTTTTTTTTCGAGTTTATCCACGGTTAAAAAAAAAGGGAAAAAGTTGTGATAGAGACAGGAACTCGAATTAGAGAAGAAGAAAAGTCACAAAACCAAAAGCAAAACCCACACTTTTACTCGGGAAAAGAAATTACCTTTAAGCCCGTGAGAAATGATGTTCGTTAAAACTCAAAACAAATAAGGGCTTCTTCCGAGAAGGAACAAAAATATACTAACAGCCCAAGCCCAGTACTAGCAGATATTGTCCGCTTTGGTCCGTTACGTACCACCGTCAATTTCACAGTTTTAAACATGTCTCATGAGGAGAGATTTCCACACCGTTATAAGAAATGTTTCGTTCTCCTCTTGAACCAAAATCCATTGAAATTTATGCTCTTTTTTTTTCCGAGCCAACCACAAACCCTAATTGTTGGCATTTGGTCATGGGAGAAGCTTCTTGGAGAGCTCCAACCAACATATGGTCCAATTTTTGCCCTATCGCTATTATCTCGTAGGGCCTATAGCTATGTGACATATAAGTTACCTCTCGTATGAAACTTAAGAATACATCCTACTATGAAGAGCTTTTAATGCTACATCTTTAGGAGACTAGGTTCTATTATCATGTCTTTCGTCGTTACATACTTTAATTCATTCTTGTCTTGCAATATATAAACGTACGAGTACCAACAAATGACTAAGAAATTGGCCGTCCCTACATAACTGTTTGATCATACGTGAATAATGGCCCTTTGGTCGACAAGATGACTTAGGCTTTTGGATCATTCTAGTTCATACTTGATTTAACAATTTATTTACAAAAATGATTCAGTGGAGTACTCAAAAGAAGGCTAGAATCTTACGGAAGCATATACGATTATAAAAACCAATTTAAGCATAGTTCAACTCGAAAAATTAAATAACATAAATCTTCTTATTCTCATCAATACCCAGACAAGTTTTTCCTTCACCAACCTTTCTCCGTAACTATTTCGTATCGACTGTTAGTCGGTCCAAAACTTGACAACTAAGAAGACATGCACAACCATTGAAAATTGATTTTATGCCTAATACGCCAATGGATAGCCTAAAGACATATAGAACGAAGTCTCATGGATAAGAACCAAGAAGTTAAAATTTTGGAATATTACGAGAAGTTGTACTTGCAGCAACCCTTCAAATACGATACTTGATGTTTCTCAGAACAATATCGTTCTGTCTTGAGGATTATTGTGAAGAGTAGTCCCACATTGATTAATTAAGAGGAAAATCATGAGTTTATAACTAAGGAACACTATCTCCAATGAAAATAAGCATTTTGGAGGAAACCAAAAGCAAAGCCATTTGTAGAGAGCAATATTTTTCCAACCTAACCCAACCCAGCTCGTGTACACCCCTAACATCGCATCTTTAACACATGTTACAAACGTTAAATATTCTTAATCTTCATAACAAAATTTTCAATTTAAATTTTTTTTAATCCAACACAAACACAACCCAATAAAACCCTTAATGATTTGGATTGGATAAGAGGCTTTAAAATTTGTTAATTAATTATTATCTATTGGGTTCGATGATTAGGCCCAACCACTATATTGGGCTTGAGATTCAAGCCCAACATAATGTTAACATAAACCCTCTGGGCCAAGCCCATTAGTATTATTCTTCCATATATTTTTCAACGTTATTAATTTTTAATTATTTCACTCAACATCTAACTTAATGATTAATATAAAAATCATTGTAAAAAAAATATTATTACTACAATTATAAATCAATAATTAAAAAATATTATTCTTTTAAAATAAAGCTTTAAAAAAGGGCAATACGTGAAGTGAATAATAATTGTCCTTAAAGCTGTGGTCAACCCATAAAATAATAGAGTTAAGAATAATTCATTTAAAGCTTTAAATTAAAAAATAATAATCAATTAATAATTATTAAAGTCATATTTAGAGAGAGAAAAAGAAATATTAAAATAATGAATAATTTTGAAAACCCATGTAGAGTTGACAAGAAAAATAATATTTTAATTAATTAATTTATTTTGTACCATAGATTGAAGTTTTAATAAAACCAATGCAAATTTAAAAATAAAATAAAATAAAATAAAAGAAATAAAAAAGGTTTAAAATCCCAATAAATAAATAAAAGAATTAATTGTAGGAAGATGGGGAACATTTAGAATATTGAAATTAATAGCTTTGTTAAATGAATTTGGAAGTTCAATGAATTGGAACAGTTTTATATTATAATTATTATTTTTTTAAATAATTATTTTAAATAATAATAATAATTATTATTATTATTATTTTGGTTAGTTGAGTTAACTGTTGTTAGTGCAATTTCGCCATGCTTTTTTTTTTTATTTATTCTGAAAAAATAAAATCTACTTTTTTTTCTATACAAAATCTTAAATTTTGATTTGTTTAGATATGCTTTTTTTTAATTACTTTTCTAAAAAGATTTAGCTTTTTTATTATTATTATTTGTATTTTCAAATAATTTCATGATTTAAAAGAAAAAAATAAACTTTATTTCTTATTAGTGTTGGGTTAGTTATGATTTAAAATGTTGTCTCATAAATGCATTTGTTTTTCCTATGTTTCTAAACAATAACTGTTTTTTTTTAATTATTATTATTGTTTTCTTGATTGGTTTATTTATTTATTTGAGAATTTAGAAGGGAAAATATTTAAAATCTAATTTTTATACAAAATAGGAATTTTTTTTTACCCGTGTCTATATAACCAACACGGGTCATTTTCGTAGATCACCAACATAAAACTATAGACGCTAATTTTGTGACATCCGAGTAAATAAATGGTACATGAATGAACCGAGACTCCATTCGAATGAGAGGAATCTTGAAAATAGAATAACTAAGGAAGACTGGAAAGAATTGAAAGTCACTGTCTATACCAAATAAGATGCACTGTCCTTTTTTTGATGACTTAATCATAAGAACTATATGGTTAAGCATACTCGTGTTGGTCTGTAGGGATAGTCTTCACTCCTATAAGCAAAAAATAATATAATTATGCTGAATCATTATACAAATCTTAGGCATGAATCGTTACAATTTTATATTTGAATTGAGTTACAAATTTGGGTTTACATCATTTTTCAAACGAAATCTCTAATTTTTTAAAAATTTCAATTCAGTCCCTACCTTCTAAATGTAACAGTTCGTCCGTTACGTATCATTGTTAGCTTCACGGCTCTCCAATCGATGTGGGTTCTCGTTGACATACCGTTCGATGTCTCGCTCTAATACTATATGTAAAACTGCATCTACTAAGAAATGTTTCGTTTCCCTCCTTAACCAATGTGAGATCTCACACTAATTTTTTTTGTCGATAATCAGTGACGTGAAGGGTATGATTGTAAAATGTTAAAAGATTAAGGACGAAATTGAAAAAACGAGAAAGATAAAGATAAAGATGAAGATGGACGGTGTAGATGGAGGAGCCCACAGCACTATGTTATGTCCATAGTTTATGGGATAGAGTGAGTGTCCATTATTATAGAGGAAGGGTTTAAAGAAGGTGCTGTCTCCAACTCCAATGCCCATTTCCACCAAACAAACACATCAACCCATTAATTTTCCACCTTTTCTAATCAACTTTATTAATGCTATCAAGCTTAATAAAAAATAAAATATAAAAATACTCGAATTAATTCATATCATATCGGTATGATAGCGATTATGAAGATCTGAAAGAAAGATTTAAAAGAATTGATCGTAAAAACTCAAAAGTTAAGAGCGTAGCTTAAAGCAGTCTACAATTGTTTGAAAATGAACTCAAATAACGTAGTTATGTTACACGAAACGTAAAAGAATGTCAAGGTCACTAGGTGCTAAATTCGGATTCTAAATCCCGGACATGAAATATATGTAGAGATATTCACGAGCCCGGGACGGAGAAAATTCTCTGTCTCTGTTCCCACAAAATTCCTCATTTATTTACGCTCATATTCCCCATAAAAGAAGTTTTTCTATATATATATTTTTAAAAAGTTATTATTTTTGAAATTTTTTTAATGGATAAGGTTCATTTTTCAATATAATCTCTATTAAAAAATGTAAAACATAATAATAAATCCAATAATATTTCATACCAAAAAAATATAATATAATATTTAACATAATTTTTAAAAATTTAAAATTCAATATTCCAACGTCTAAGATATCCCAAAAGATGGATCAATTTATGAATTAAATAATAATAATAATAATAAAGAACGAGTTTGAGTTAAATTTTAGGCATGCGCTTTTTTAAAATCTTTATACACTTTTCCGTGTGTCATCATTGTCTCCGTCTTTAAAACTTAGTTCTCCGCACACATTTTCCTCTTCGAGTGAAAACTCAAAAGTAAAAGAAATTTAATGCAACAACGATGACTTTTAACAAATAACTGTAACACGTATAGTTTAAGTAGACAACAATGCTCGGGAAACTAAAATTTGAAGTGCAAATCTAAATACTACACACGTCATTTTGTTTTAAATTACGTGTGGTTTAAGTATATCACAATGTTCGAAAAACACGTATTTGAAGTATGAATTTAAAGCATGTTTAATTTTTTTTTTAAGTTCAATAATTAGGAGGTGAATGGTCGAGTTGACTCGATTGTTTGAGATGGTAACGGATGCATTGTCAACTGAATTGTGTTAATTTTGAATCTAAAAAAAACGGGTCGAATTTAAAGGTACTTTAGTATATTTGACTATGTTTCAACGATGATGGTCAACAATCGGGTTGACTTTAGCTACTTTTCACTCGTAACTAATGGCAAGTAGAGGCATCATAGATTTTCTTAAACAAAACAAAATTTTAGATTTCGAATTTTTTATATTTATAATATTTTCGCTCCAAAAACTAGAAGAAAAAAAAATAGAACTAACTTAAACTAACAAAAATAAATATATAAAAAAAAAGTTAAATTATAAATTTAGTCCCTGAACTTTAAAAATTGTCTAATAAATCGATGAATTTTTTATTTTTTACTATAAATACTTAAATGGTAAAAATAAAAAAATCTAAAAAGCCCCAAAATTTTCAATTTTTACTCCATAAATTAAAACGAAAAATATAGAATATTATCGTAATAAAAATTTAAGGGCCTCTGGAATATAAATGAAAAGTTTAAGGACCTATATCTAAAAGTTGAAAAGATTCATTAACGGTTATTAATATTTTAAGGGACTAAATAGATACAAACTCAAACGGGAAGGGCTAAAATCTAAATAAACTCAAATTGAGGACTAAAACTTGAATATATTAAGACTAGAGAATGGCGTGGAGAGGTGATTTGAAACATTGACCGCCGACATGAAAGGATAGAGCTGAAGGAGTCCCCACATGCCAGCCATCATCACCAAACAAACAGCAGTAAACAACAGTAAGAACGACAACAACAATGTTTCTTAAACAACTTGTCCTGTCCCTTTCCCACCCCCTAACTCCACAGATAAGCTTCAAACCAGCTACTACTCCACCTCGCGATTAAAATCCAACCTCGAGCTTCTTCTCCTTCGTTTCATAACCATTTTGTTTTGTTTCGCTTCTGTCAGTATCGTGTTCGTTCACCACGAAGCTTCTTGTTCCTTCTAGTAGAATACTCCAACACAAAGCAATTCTCAAACTGTGAGATCCCACATTAATTGGAGAGAAACGAAACATTTCTTGTAAGAATGTGGAAACCTCTCTCTAATAGACGCATTTTAAAATCGTGAGGCTCACGACGATACGTAACGGGCTAAAACGGACAATATCTGTTAGCGGTGAGCTTAGGCTGTTACAAATGGTATCAGAGCCAGGTTACCGGACAGTGTGCCAACGAAGACTTTGGGCCTCATGAGGGTAGATTGTGAAATCTCACATTAGTTGGAGAGGGGAATAAAACATTCCTTATAAGAGTATGGAAACTTGACAATATGTAACAGGCTAAAGCAGACAATATCTACTGTGGGCTCAAGCTATTACAAATGGTATAAGAGCCAGGTTACTGGGTTGTGTGTCAGCGAGGACGCTAGGCTCCAAGAGGGGTGGATTGTGAGATCCCACATTGATTGGGAGAAGAACAAACATTCATTACAAGAGCGTGGAAAGCTCTTCCTAGTAGACGCGTTATAAAACTGTGAAGCTGACGGTGATATGCAATGAGCTAAAACGGACAATATCTGCTGGTAGTGAGCTTAGGTTGTTACACAAACACAAGACAGACTAAAAACCGTTATCGACACGGGGCACCCGCTTAGCTGTGTCGGGTTTGATATTCGAACCAAGCCAATAAGAGATTGAATATGTAATGAACAAGAGGCAGCTGAGTAGAAGAAGTTCATAGCAAGGATTCTCTCCACTTATTTATGAGTCTAATGGAGAAACTTAGACTTACATTACATGATGACCTTAAACATATTCTACAAGCTAATGACACCAAACAACACAGTTTCACCAAGTTAGGTAAAAACCCCCAAAGGTAACTTTTACTTGTTCCTAGTAAAAAACAAAAAAAAAGGCAAACCCCATAAGACATTCAGAGAAGCTCAAACAGTAAAAATTAACTGCTATGAATTTCACTGCTGCTGCTTTCAATGAAAAGAGTGCAAGCAGTCTTACTGATACCATAACGGAATATCCTGGTGTTTCGACAGCGTGTCGATGGCTGCTGCTCCTCCTCCGTGTACTTCTTCTTTGTAGTCGAACGTCGACAAATCGAACGGAGAGCCGAACATCAAGTGAAAGTTGTTGTTGTTGTTGTTGTTCTGGTGGTTGTTTTCGAACGAGGAATTCATTGGTCTTGTGAACATTTGATGGCTGCTCGAAAGACTCGATCCTTCGAAGAAATTTCCGTCGATCATTATACCTTGATTTTGGTTCTCTGTGATGGTGATTACATTGTTCTTGTTGCCTTGGATGTTCGTGTTGTAGATCGACATCAGCTCACTGATGTGCTTTTGACCGTCTTCTGGAACTCCCAAACTCGACAAGTCGAAGGAAGATGGGACCGAGCTGACCGGGGGTGGAGCTGGTTTGGGTGGGGCGAATGATTGAGGGAAGATAACTGGTTTAACCTCGTTAACGTGAAAATTTGAACCGCTGAACTCGGAAGAAGTTCTGTATGGACATGTCAACTGATGGTTGTCTCTCGACGTTCTGTCATTGAACCCGAGACGGAGTTCGCTATAAGGACACTGGAGGTACTCACAAGTATAGATCTTCTGATCCATCATCATGTTCAGATCGCACGTTGGCTTCCTCTTTCGCATAAAATCCAAGTTTGTGGTGGCGACTTCTCCTTTCATTGCATACGGAGATTGTCGAAGGGGTACGTGTTCTCTCATTCTCTCCATTCCTAAGCTGAATGAGCTATGGTTATCGGGTTTGCGTTCTTGAACATCGAAGTTCGGTTCTTCCTCGGCGCCTTCTACATCATACTCGCTACAATCGTTAATGACTAGTGATCCACTTCCCCCACCGGATGATAAAGGTGGGCACGAGTCGGGATAAAGCTCCCGAGCCAAGACCTCCTCTTGGTTGATAATAGCAAGCCATGTAGCACTCTCCTTAGCAGTCATCTTGTCCTGCAAACACTTCGATTGCCTAACGAGCTTGCGGATCTTGGCTATATCAGGGGATATATGCTTGATAACCGCGGTCAAAACACCAACTTTCCACGCCTTCTTTAAGTCGTGAGGCTTCTTGTAAGGTGGGGGACCTTGGTCCTTCGGCAAACCGAGCTGAGGCCACCATTCCTCGACTCCGGTAGGCCACCATGGCGGAGGAACGCCTTTCTCCAACGGAAACCTTCTTTGAGGAGGGTCACAGTGCTGCATCAGAGCTGATAAAAGCGATCCAAGGGTAGTATCTTGGAGCTCCTGCAAGGTGTGTGGGGTTGGACCAATCGAATTACACCCGTCGTTTCGTCCCGGAATCGCATTATCCGCTTGGTACTTAGCTATGGCAGCTGGTCCGTTTCTATCGAATCGGACCTTATCTTTCCACCATTCTCTAAGATTATCAGACGCCCCCGTTACCGGTTTTCCCTTCTCGGGAATTATTCCATATACAAAACCTTGAGCATTACAAACCTCCATAATCTTCAACATATACTTCAAGATCCCGTCGTGCGCCCTCGACATCTTCTTCCTCCTAGCCTGATCTTGAGACTGTCGCTGCTTCGCAATATCGACTCCTTCCTTAACCTTACTCTGCTCTTTAAGACGCTTAAGACGCATCTTGTCCTTCCACATCCTCCTCTCGAGCTCATCGACATCGATCTCTTCATCAGAATAATCATCTTCCACCACGACTTCAGGATCGGCTTGTGGAGCTACCACATCTCCTTCCACAATCGGAGCGGAAAGGAAATCAATATCATCACAAAATCCCATCTCATTGAACATCATCATCATTTCCCCAAAAAAAAAAGGAATCAACAGATATTGTCGAACTCGAATGACGAATCTCGGACAAGATCCAACAATTAATTTACACCAAAATTCACTGTTCTTCCTCACCTGTAAACATAAATTTCAAGTCAAAACCTGAATCAATTAACATGCGTTTGTTTCACTTACAACGAAGAACACCAAAAGATTTAAATCCTTTAAAGTTCATCAAAACTATCAAGAACACAAACCAAGAGAATTTCTAGTTCTTTCTAAATAAGATTATTACATGCAAAGTTCATCCAACAAGGTAGATCAAACAGTACAAGCTGTTCTTAATATGTTCTACACAGATCAAGCTCAAGAACACAACCGAGTTACAAAACAAAATTCAGTCAAAACAAAAACGAAACAGAGCATTAATCAACAATCAGATCTCATCTCCAACCTGAAAACGAACACAAAACATCAAAAACAAAACAGAACATCACAATCCAACATCCCTAGAATCAAAATTCGACAGAAAACCAAACAGATACAGAGCTAGAAACAAAACCCAGCTCACAAATTCAAACAATCAGAAGAACAACCAAAACCCAGATCAAATTAGTCAAAGAAAAAGGGTGAAACCATAGAATCAAACCAAAAAAGAGTTGAACAGAGTAGAAAACCAAACAGATTCAGAGCTAGAAACAAAACCCATCTCACAAATTCAACCAATCAAAAGAATCATCAAAACCCAGATCAAATTACTCAAAGAAACCACAGAATCAAACCAAAAAAGAGACGAACAGAGTAGAAAATCAACCTGAAAAAGAAGCTAAAGAGATTGAGAGATGGATAAAATTGGGTCCTCGAGCGAGAAGGTGGAAGTCAATCGAGGAAGAAACCCAGAAAGCTAATTTGTTGAGAGAGAAGGAAGGATGACTATCTAATCCAATAAGAGAAAGTTGGGGGAAAGGGTTTCATGTGCGATAAAAAAGAAAGAGTCGGTCCCTTGGTGACTGTGAAAGGAGAGGGAGAGGGAGAGGGAGAGGGAGAGGGGAGAGGGGTTATCCTAAGAAATGGCCCTTCTTATGTTTTAGTTTGGTTTGGGGATGAAATGACATATTAAATAAAGTTAGATTATGTGTAAAATTACCATTTTACCCTTTTCTCGTTCGATATAGAACGAAGACGATGATGAATTAGTTCATCGAC
The DNA here is from genome assembly GCA_033971965.1 of Cucurbita ficifolia. Taxonomy (NCBI): domain Eukaryota; kingdom Viridiplantae; phylum Streptophyta; class Magnoliopsida; order Cucurbitales; family Cucurbitaceae; genus Cucurbita; species Cucurbita ficifolia. Next base: position 4,043,605 of record CM066972.1, read on the forward strand.
TTTGTATTCCTAAATAAAATTAGGGTTCGGGTAAATTATCTTACTATTAGACCGAGTTCAAAATTTATTTTATTTTCTAGTCAATTTCACAATATAAAATTTCAAAACTAAAAAGTTTTTCTAAAAAACGATTGAAATTATTTATTGAAATTCACGAACTTTACCCAAACCTTTTCAATCCTAATCCTAAACTCTAAATTCAAGCTGGAATTTATGATTCTCCGTTAAAATTTTGATGAATTCGATCGAGATTCCAACTAAGATGCATGAATCTCGACTAGGTTTCATTATTATAATTATTTTAAGAAATAAAAAATTACAATAAACACGCTTAAACATAAGTTCTTATTTAAACTTTTTCATGTTAAAAAAAATAGTTTTTTTTAACAAGGGACTATTTTTTACAATAACTCGAGAGAGGACATCGGTGAAAAACGACGATGACGGTGACAAGTACGAGGATGGACTCTCTCCATGGGTAAAAGAAAATAAAATTCTCAAAATTACAGAGGAGAGAGAAAGAAGAGAGAGAGAGTTTGGTTTCCATTAATGTAAATATATATATATATATTTATTTATTTATTTAAAAAATTAAAAAAAAAAAAAAAAAAAAAGCTCCCAACCTTGAGAGCTGCACATGAAGTGAGAAGGAAGATTCACAATGTCGGATTAACAATTTTTCTATTTATTGTTTTTATCAATTTTAGTTTTTCAATTTATTATTTTTAAATTAAAAATAATAATAATATATATTGAGTATTTTTTTAAAAAATATTGTTTTAATATGAGAATGAAAATTATAAAAATATTTTGAGGGACAAATTCAAATGGTTGATATAATATTTAAACTAATTGCACAATATTCAACTTAGAAATTATAATTTTTTTAAAAAAAATTCAATAAATATTAATAAAAATGTTAAAATATTTAATTTTTTTCGACTAAATTATATTTCGATTGACAAATATTAAACATTAAAATCTTAAAATATTATCTATTTCTTTTTTCGTTTTTTTGAATTTTTTTTATAATATAAATGTAAATTATGAAAAATTGAATATCAATTAACTTTTTTATGGTAATTTTAAAATTAATAATAATAATAATAATAGAGGTTAAATTTGGAATGAAATATTATTAAATTTATAAAAAAAATGAAATAAATTAAAGAGGGTTTTTTAAAAATTAATTAAAAAAAAACAGAGGAAGAAATAAAAAGAAAAGAAAAATAAAAGAATAGTGTGGGCCCCGCGTTTCCTCGTCCGGTTCTAAAGACATTGTCCCACCATTAGGGGTGTATTTATTTTTCATCCAATTATCCTTATGGAAATTATTTTTTAATAAAAAATTAATTTCCTTGGAAGTTTCTTCCATTTGTATTATTATTATTATTATTAGAATATTCTCCCTTTTTTGTCCAATTAAATTAATTATTTGGGCGTTTTTTTAGGATTAATTATGTATTTTCCACTCAATTAATTTAATCAAAATTTCAATTGGTTTGTACTTTAATAAAATAAATATTATGAGCAATGAATTATAAAATATATAACCGAATCCGTACTTCTCGTTCCTCTTGAAAATTCTACCTCGATATAACGAGTATCACATTTTTATGATTCATGAACCATCAAAGTCAATCTAATAAAGTTTTACGCAGATAAATATTAATTTTAAAATATAACTGCGTGTATCACGGCTCAAATGTGAAAAAAGAAAAAAAAAGAATAATTTGAATTTAATAAAGACACCCAAGAAAAATATAAAGGGTTTTGAAGTCGAGAGAATGAGAATAATTTGTTAATGGGATTACAAGACGTTTTCAAAAGAAAGCATATTTATTCAATGGACGAAACATATTCATCCGTAAAATTGAAATCTTTACCTTTATAAATATTTTTTCACGAAGAGATTGAACCGTCAATCTCTAAGCTCGTTGCTCAGTAAAGTTTTTAAAATGATAAACACGTTGAATCGATTACAAAAGTCAATCTCACTCATATAAACCATCTTCAGAGTAGGACGGAATAAAAAAATAAAAAATAAAATTAGAAGAGTTAATTTTTTTAAATGATTTTTTTTCAAAATATATTAAAAATGAAGAAAAAGGATGGTTAATAAAATGTATTTAGACATATTTATTTTATTATTGATTTATTAATTTCCTATTTATTATATTTTAGTCTCTGAATTTGAATTAGTTTAGTAACAAAGATATCAGAAAAATATAATAAAAATTAATATTATTTATTTTTCAATATGAATTTTATATTAATATCATATGATAAATATTTTATGAACTTTATCAAACTATAAATATAAAATTTTATATTTTAAAACTATAAAGTCTAAACCACTAATTTTGTTTATTTAATTACAAAATTTTTACATTAATTTATATTTGTAAATATTATAGGAGAAAAAAACCCATTATTTTTAATATTTAGATCAATTAAATTGTGGTGGGCTTTTGTTGATGCCTTTGGCCCAATTAAACTAATAGGCCTATTATAAATGGGCCGAATATAACGTTTGTTTTGTTTTTCCATATATTTTTTAAAAATAAATTCTAAAATCTCTCAATCGTGTTAAAATGGTAAAATGGTAAATATTTAATAATATTTAATTTGTGGGACGAGTCGTATTTAGTTTAAAGACTATTTCGGTTCATTTTGGTCGGTCGATGAGTGTTGTACTCTTAAATGGTAAAATCTATTTGAAACGTTTAATTTATAAAACGACTCAACTTTATATTAATTAAATTGATAATTTAATAAATATTATATTATATAAAATCAAAATTGATCCGTAAAGGTAATTATCTATCATTTGTCAACCAAATAATCATTAAGGTTTTATTGGTGTAAAGTTGCTTTAATGTTGACCGTGTTTGCTTCAACTTTATTTGTTACTTGTATTGAACTTGATCGAACGGACTTTATTACCATTTTTAAAAAAATACATAAAATAATAATATAAAAAAACCCTTTGAAGCGCGTGATGGGACATTAAGAAAAGGAAAAAGAAAGTTAACAACGTAGAATGTACCGACAGACTAAATCGTGAATGTCGTCGGATATTGTTTACTTTTCCGCCTTCGTATTTAGGGTTTTTCCCGTCTCTCTTCATTCTTCAAATTCTTCAAATTTCAATGAATTTAGAATGTCGTTAGGTACTGTTCACTTTTCCGCCTTCGTATTTAGGGTTTTTCCCGTCTCTCTTCCTTCTTCAAATTTCAATGAATTTAGAATGTCGTTAGATACTATTCACTTTTTCACCTTCGTATTTAGGGTTTTTCCCGTCTCTCTTCCTTCTTCAAATTTCAATGAATTTAGAATGTCGTAGGGTATTGTCCACTTTCCCCATTCGTATTTAGGGTTTTTCTCGTCTCTCTTCCTTCAAATTTCAATCAATTTGGAATCTCGTCGGGTATGTTCACTTTCCCGCCTTTGTATTTAGGAGTTTTTCCGTCTCTCTTCCTTCTTCAAATTTCAACGCAAGCAACTGAAAAAAAGCGTTAAGAGCGACACTAAAGACAGTGACTATAATAGCAATTATAGCAATCGAATGGTCGTTACGTGGAGTTGAGGGTAAACAAGCACACGGTTCGGTTAGAAGTCAAATATTTAAAGTCAAATATTTAAGGTTTCCATTTAGAAGGTCAAATCTTTTCACCTAACCTAATCATGTTTCATTTGAATTATTTTAAGGAATCATTAATTTTTTTATTTCTGTACATTTTGAGGCTTTCACCTTTTTAAAAGCTTAATCTTTTTGCTAAACTCCTTTTTCAACAACATATGATTTAAAGATTTGAAGTTAATGTAATCCACAGCTTCTAAAGGAAATCAAAATTAATATAAATTATTGGTAATTTAAGATTAATTTAGTTAATCATCGGGTAGATTGGACATCTAAATTGATATATAACTTCGGTCCCGACTCCCGTCCCCTCCCGAGTTAAATAGACATCTCTAGAAAGTGGAGAAAATTTTCTCTTTGTTAAATAAACGGGTCGGGAATGGGGACAACCACTTCGCCTTCGACCACGTCCAAATTTCTGTTAGGCACTGCTCACTATGTGCATGCACGTGTAGTATATTATAACTAAGATTCAAAACTAACTCATTATATATTTATAATGTTCGTACATTTTTAATATAAATTATATTGAAAAAGGGAAAATATATAATAAAAAATCTATAAAATTAATATTATTTGACAAAAAAATATAAAAAAATATAAAAAATTTCACGAGGAACTCAATCCCTACGAATTCTCATGAAGAATCCCTACCTCGATTCTCGCAAAAATAAATAAAAAATTTCGTAGAGATAAAGATTGAAATATGAGGTAGGGACAGGGACGGAGACAAAAAAGACTTCCTCATCCTTGCCTCACCTCGTGAATATCTCTACCACGTCCTCCTTTATTTTCAGTTTAAACGAGGATTCCGTGTCTCACAGCAACACCAACATGAATGTCGAGATTTGAATCTTCAACCTCAACAAAAATAGGTACATATGTTGAACTTTCTTTCGACTTCAAGATTTAGCTGAATTTAAATATGTTATCGTTGATTTGATTTTTGTACGTAAAATTAAAATTTTAAGCTTATAGAAAAATTGTCGCAAATTTAAACATAACTCAACCGTTTATTATAAACTATGGTTATTATTGAAATTATTGAAATAAAGTGAGGGTATTTAAGTAAATTCATCCCAAGAAAAAGGTGTGAATGTGGGTGGGGAGGTTAGAATATCATAACTGAGAAGAAAAGCAAAGACCAAACTCCAAATTGGAAATATTTCACTTTAAAAAAAAAAAAAAAAAAAGTCAAAATGTTGGGTAGTGGAGTTGGTCAAATTGATTGAACTTGTCGTTCCATTACTCTTGCCACGTCATTTTCAATTATAATTTAATTAAAATAAAAAACATTTGATTGACTAGGGCAATATAGTCTTTTGATGTATTATTATAATTTTGAAAATTCATTTTCTTTTCCTTTTAAGATATTATAATTATGGAGGAACGCATCAATCTTTCAATTCATTTATCATATCATGGAAGGAAACAAATGCTTTGAGAATCAAATTGCAATAATTAAATAATATAATTATATATATCTATATATTTCCAATTAAAGTACTCAAGTGAGTTTAGAAATAATATAAATATTGGATTTTTTTATTTATTTATAAAAAAATACTTTAATAAAATTACGTTGGGGTATGTAAGGCATTCTTATATGGTCCGCGTGCGTGCGAATTAACAGTTGAGCCCTCTCTAAACTGCAGATAGTTGACCATTATACGATCGGTCAACTTCACATGCTTTTGTGGGAGGGTTACTTATGGCCGTCAGCCTCATAATTTTAAATTACGTCTGTTAGGGAGAGGTTTCCACACTCTCTAAGGAGTGCTTCATTCTCCTCTCCAATTAATGTGAGATCTCACAGAAGGGCTTACGCTGAACCTATTGCTTGAAGAAAAGGACGGAAGCAGCAACTACACGAGCCCTTGGTCGAAGAAAAAGGCCAAAAATGGCGAAAACAATTTCAATAAAATAGGTATATTCCCACTACAATTTTGCATTAAAGAAATTAAGAAATGGATTATTGTTATTTACTTTTTGACCCAAATGGGAGAAAGGACAATTTAAATAATTACCAAATGACAAAAGGCTCATTAAATTTCTTGACCTTCCAAATTCCAAAAGCTAGTGCTTTTCCCCATCATTTCCATATATTCCTATTTTAGACTTTATATTAAAATTATATTTCCAAAGTTTTGTATTTTTATTCGCTAAATTATAAATTTAATCTAAATTAAATTAATTTATAACTTAAAAAACATTATATGGCCAACAAGGAGGCGGTTCCCCGAAAGGGTAGACATATCAGAGCTAGACACCAGACTATGTGCCAACAAGGAGGCTGTTTCCCAAAGGGGATAGACAATAGACAGTGTGCTGGCCCCAAAGGGAGACGGAACGGAAGTGGGACGCTGGCCCTAAAGGGGGTGGATTGTGATGTCTCACATTGGTTGGGGAGAAGAACAAAACACTCCTAAAGAGAAAGCCTAAAGAGGACAATATCTACTTGAGCCGTTTTTATTACATAGCATCAATAATAAAAATACACCTATATTATTATCTTATTTTAAGTAACCTTATTATCTATTAATAATATACAATTAATTCATAAAATATTTTTATAAACTTTAAAAACTCTTTATAAAACTCGAATATTTATTTTTTTATTTAATATACGTCATCACTTTAAAATGTAAGTCTTTTTAAAATTTAAAATTTTGTATTTAATAGATTAGATTTTTAAATTTTTTAAAAATTATTATTTACAAAATAAAAAATTTAATTATTATTAAAGCTAAAATTTAATCGTAATTTAACCTAAAATTTAATAATTCACAAATTAGTTATAAAGATTTAAAAAAGATAAAATTTAACAAATTAAAAAAATGTTTTTAAAAAAAAAAGGGAAAGTAGAAAAAAAAAATATAATAAAAGAGAATCTCAAGAAAGTCACTCACGTTTTGTTTACGTTGGCATTCCCAACGCCTGAAACCCCAACTTCCCCCATTTCCGTTCCGTCTCTTCCTCTTCTCTCTCTCTTTTTTCGATCCAAATTCTCAAAAATTACACCATTTTCCGTTCAAATTTCTCCCATCAATTCACAGAATTGCAGGGTTTTTCGCCGTTGATCCAGTCTCAGGGTTAGCCATGGGGGCGACTCGGTTCTGGACTTCTACCTTCTTCTTTTTCCTTTTCGTAGCCCTAACTTCCGTTCTGCAGGTTGCTTTTGCCAACTCCGAAGGCGACGCTCTCTATACTCTCCGTCGGAGCTTGACCGATCCTGATAACGTGCTTCAGAGTTGGGATCCTACTCTCGTCAACCCCTGTACTTGGTTCCACATCACTTGTAACCAGGACAACCGCGTTACCCGAGTGTACGGTTTCTGTTTCTTTGTTTCTTTTTACTATTTGATTAGTTTTTCAACTGTTTTCTTTTATCTGTTCTTTATTTAGAATCCCGGAATTTGCCGTTATGCTTTTCGTTGATTTTTTTTACTGTCTTTGTATCTTTTTGTGTTGTGCGGTTTCGTTCTTGTATTATTTTCTGTTTTGGACGAGGATTCAGTTGATCGTTTTGCGAATTTTGTTGTTCGTTGTATTTAATTATTGTCGGATGAGGGCTGTCTGTTTTGTCTGTGAAGTGAAACGATTTCTGCTGCTTAAAGATGGACGATAGTCTTTTGAGGAAAGTGAAATCCAACACTGTGGTGTTGGAGTTTTGTTCAGGACTTATCTCTTTACTTGTCTAAAAGCTTGTATACTTTTGGCTTGTTGTTAGCGCTGGCAGCTGATCAGAAGTCTGATTTTATTTTGCAGGGACTTGGGCAATTCTAATTTGTCTGGACATCTGGTTCCTGAACTAGGAAGGCTCGAGCACCTGCAATATCTGTATGTTGTTTAATCTTAATGTTTCCTTCTTCGTGGTGCTACTAAGTGTAGCTTCACCTATGTTCTTTGATTGATATGATGTGTCTATAATTCTATAGGGTTATTTAAGTTATTTCATGAAAGAGTTTCTTGAAATAGAATTATTTTGTATGATCATGTTTCTACCTTATGGAAAGACTTTTAAAAGCCATGAAAAACTACTAGGATTTGAAGTGGCAGTTTCATCAACTAGCAGGTAGAATTCAAGGACTACAATACCACTGAGGAGAATTGGACAGCTTCTCTCACACAAACTACTTCCAAATCCTACTAACTCTTATACTTGCCTAAAACTGTTTTCCCCCCACCCTACCCCAATACAGTACAAAGTTCAGTTGAATGGGCCCCATGCTTACATCTCTTCTAGCCATTTTCCAATTTGTGCCCCCATAATTCCATTGCTGCCCTTTTCTTGTAACTCCGAGTAGTAAGTAGTCTATCTAAGGAGAGGTCTATCACAATTGTATTTTTCTGTTCCTCACTTTCTTGATACTTCTGATGTAAATCTCATGTGATGTGTTAATCATTTATGTGAGCATGGGTTTAATACTTTAATCTGGTTTTGTACTGATTGTTGATTTTTGTACTCTGGCTACGAAATATGTAGGGAACTTTACAAAAACAACATCCATGGAACTATCCCAGATGAGCTTGGAAACTTGAAGAGCCTCATCAGTTTGGACTTGTATAACAACAACATCACTGGAAGGATTCCAATTTCATTGGGGAAATTGAAATCTCTTGTGTTCTTGTGAGTTTCATTTTATGTTGCTCATCCTTGTTTAGCTTGGTTATGTTGGTTTAGGGGTTTTTGTTTTCTTTATATCTCCAATTTTTATTGACCAACAGTTTTGATAATTGATGGTATGACATAATTTTATAAGAAGTCATTGCTTGTGAACATTTGGTTTTTTATAATCAACTCGGAATTGTTATAATGAACAACTTCCTTTAATCCACGTTTTAGGAAACTTTTTTTAAAAACGTTCTGATGAATTCCTTTTCTAGTGACCCTTTCTTTTCCTGATATTTTTTTTCATGTACTTTAATTTTGTTTTGCAGACGACTTAATGACAACCGATTAAATGGACCAATTCCAAGAGAACTTACTGGAATTACGAGCCTTAAAGTGGTGTAAGTCTTTGTATAATTTTTCCATTTTCCATTTCTTTTTTGGGTAAGAAACTGCGCTTAGAGATATGGAAAAAATGTTCAAGGGCATAAAATAAACAAGCCCACAAAAGGAACCCTTGCTTTGATGGATCACTCTTTAAATTTTGCGCTATGTCATGCAATCTTTTAATGATGGATTACGTCTCCTTTGTTCCAGAGATGTCTCAAATAATGACTTGTGTGGAACAATACCAACCAGTGGACCATTTGAGCACATACCTTTAAACAAGTAGGCTTCTGTATTTCTTTCTTACTCATTGCGTAGTTCGTTCCTCCCTGTTTTTATTCTATTACTATTCCATATTTGAATTGCATCAAAGATTGCAGAGTAACACAACTGCAAACATGAACGAACAGGGAAAATGAGGAGAGAATGAACAGTACTTTTATGATGTGTTTTTATCATATGACGTGGATTTAATCCCCCTTGTATTGCTGTGTTTAGATCAAAGTTAGGGTCTGAAATTGATGTATCTAGAAGAGATATATTGTTACTTTTATCATGTGTTTTTAGATTTAAATTCCCTTGTATTGCTGTGCTTAGATCAAAGTTAGACTCTGATGAGACCATCTCTTTAACTAATCACTATCCTCCTTCCCGGCACACTCCTAACCACACAATAGATGACTAGGAGCCACTGCTCTTATTACTCATCTACCCTTCCCTCGCACAAACCATTATTTCGGTTCAGAGCCTCTAGTTGACTTCTGAGCTTCTCAATTGGTTGGCTTGCGTAAATCTCACTATTGGGTATTGGGCCTACCACTTGTATGATTGGAAGTCATCTCAGATTTGGGGACTTTTGTGATAGGAGGCTGGGAAATTAAGAGTAAAATAATTAGAACGAGTACATGTGCACATTGTCTGCCCGCTGTAGCTTTGTTTGTATTACCGTTCACATTTATTTTGTTTGGTGCAGCTTTGAGAATAACCCTAGAATGGAAGGACCAGAATTGTTGGGACTTGCTAGCTATGACACAAATTGCACATAGAAGAAGGGTAGGTGATGCTACAAAATTACAGCTTCAGAATGAGATAGCTAAAGTGTTACTTTCACTCTATAGTGAATTGGGGATTATCACTAAATCCAAAAATTACAAATTAGTGTTTGTAAAGTGTAATGCCAAATGGTTTGGTCTTTGTATTGTAACTTCTGTATTTTTCTTCTGCCACGACATCGAATTTGTGCTAATGTAATTCTACCAACTAGTCCCTACTTGTTTCTTCAGTAAAGACAGCAGGAATTTATCTTATTTTGGTTTTTTTTTCTTAGTATTTTTCATTTTTGAATCCATTGTAGAATGGAGTCAAAATATGTGAAGTTGTATTGATGAGGTTATTTGACTAAGTTGGGCCTATCCCATACTATGATTAAAGCTGTTTTCTTCCTCTTCATTGAATGCACATTCAATGCTTGCCAAATGAATGGTTGTGTTGATAAGGTTTGTATTCATATTTAATAAGATACGATATTATCTATTTACTGTCACGTCATGTCAATATTATTTTGGAAAATATATTCGTAAAATTTCTCCAGTGGAACTACAGAGACTGGCAGTTGATAATGATAGTTTTGTAATTTTTGGATGTATATGAGAAATTAATTAAAAAAATATATATATTTGAAATTTGAATGTATTATATAGATTCAATTATTAAAAAGTTCCAATTTGTATTAATTGCAAGGGAAGAAAATGCCATCCAAGAATTATTGGGGCTTTCATTTTCAATTTTATTTTTCGTTTTTTATTGAGAAATTGAAAATGGCACTAAATTTCTTGAAATTTTAGGCATAAATTTGTACTAGAAGGTTTTCATTTACCTAAAATTTAGGCTTAATCTTTATATATATATATATTATATATTCCACTTTGTATTTTGTGGGAGTAATTACTTTATTTAATACATTATTAAGAGTAATTATATAAGCATTAAAATGAGCCCATTATGAATTGCACCAAGTGTCTTATAAAGAGTTTTAGATAATTTCTAAATTCCACTTAGTTTTGAGGCCATATTGTTGAAATTTCTCATATAATACTTTTTTCTAGATGCACTATCTTTTTCTTTTATATTATTTTTATATTTTGGTATTAATATTTTATATAAAAATTTAAGAAGTAATTACTTATGCTCATATTGGCAATATTCAAAAAAAAAAAAAAACTAAGTTCAAATATATGTATTGTGAAAATCTAACGTGCGTGTATGCATATATATATATATATATATATATAACTAAACTAGGATAACATGCGTTTTGGAGGTGATTTGAAAATAATTATGTGAAAACAAAAATATTTCATAAAAAATAAAGTTGTATTTTATGTTTTTGAATATACGTTCGGTACCATATTCAAAAACTCTATCTTGATCGGGATTTTGTAGAATTATGTTTGATAAAATGATTATGAACTTAGGGTTAGGGTTTTTTTTTTTTTTTTTTTTTTTGCTTGCTCGATCGAAGTAATTCGAAATCTTTTTATATAAAAAAATGCTCCATTTTGAGAGGAAAAAAGAATTTTGGTGTGATGCAATGATAATGGCCACTAAGTATGCCACTTCGCTTCAGATAAGCTCGAGCATATTTATAATTTTATACGTCGGGATTAAAAAATATAACTAAAATGTATATTTTCGATTGAGAGATCAAATCACTTATTAAACATATCAAAATTAATTATAGCATATAATTTTAATCCATAGGTTATATAATTTAAACCTATTTTAATCAATTAAAATATAATTTTTGCTCGAGAGATCATATAGTTTAAAAATATCTCAACCAATTATAAGATTTAGATAATATCTATGAGGTTTAACCTAAATTAATATCCTCCATTTCATTTTTGTGTATATTATATGCATATTGTGGCATTATATATATTCTTATCCTTTCAATTTCTAAACCCTAATTATGCACTAACCACCATTAATTAAACTAAATTAATTCAATATTGTGATGCATCTCTTTCTTCTTCATTATTATGACTTGTGTTATCCTTTAATTTTTTTTTCGTTCGCTTTTGGATCGGGTGACCATTTCAAGCGGTAGAAATGAATGAACACTCTGTTAGAAATTTCTACTAGGTGGGGTCGGAAAAACCTACTCGTTCTATTCCTGCCTCCTATTTCAATCTTCATTCTCGTGAAATTCTTTTTACGAGATCAGGGTGAGGATTCTCCCTATAAAATTTGAATTGAGGCAGAGATATAAAATTCTTTTTAGGGTTCGGTCACAGTCGGGATATAATTATATTCGAGAGAAATTTGGATTAAATGGTCAGCTCTATCAATCCTAGAGCATTGGATAACGTTTTTTGTCTTTTCCTTTTGAGCTTCCCTCAAGGTTTTTAAAACGTCTAGGGAGAGGTTTCCACACTATTATAAAAAATGCTTCGTTCCCTTCTCCGACCAATGGGAGATCACAAAATCCACGTATGCTCGGGCCTAACGTCCTCGCTGGCACAATGCCCTATATCCATCCCCTTTTGAGGTTCAGCGTCCTCGCTGATACACCACCTGATGTCTGTCTCTTATGAATTATTTTGAAGATGCTCGAACCGACTATCATGTTCTATAAAGAATTAACTTTAAAAAAAAAAATCAAAATTTATAGCTCAAAATTCAAATGGTCTTTTTCAAAACTCACTCATTCAAAAGTAATCAAATCAAATCAAAATGGACAAATAGATTAGGTAAATATAGCACTAATTATTTGACGTGTGTTAGACATGTCTTTGTTTCTATAATCAAAATTAATTTAAATATTAATTCTATTTTGTCTCGAAATAATTGAAGGACGGTTTGTCAGACATGTACCACAACCCGACATGCCTAACTTTCCTGACCGGGAATACCTTCGAGTGTCAAATGTCATAATCGTGCTTGATTTTCACACGACTAACTTATTTACTAGGTTTGAGCAAGTGTCACACAATTATTATCCCGCTACCAAAAGAATGCAATTGTGACACCAAACACGTGCACTTCGCAAGCGTCTCTTGACCTCGAACAACATTTCAAACTTTTAGGTCATTACTCAATAAAGAAACAAAAAACTAAGAACATATTCAGAACCCCATTACATTTTATTATCTTCACAAACCTCAAATATTTTTAGCATACAACACAACACAAAACATTAACGTTTTACTTCCACAAACCTTAAACCTTAAACCTTAAACCCTAAACCCTAATTCTTAACTTAAACCCTAAACACAAATTTCTTAATATTATTGCCTCCAAACACCAAAACATTTCCCCTATCCCATCTTAGGGTATTTCAGGGGTTACTTTCTAGGGTTTTTTAGGGTTATTTATCAGCGATTTAGCTGTGCCACCGCAAGCCAGCGCCTTCGTCGGAATCCTCCCGACCTTTTCAACCCCTTCCGCGAACACGACCCCCATCCCCATATGCAAATGGGGTTCAATATGGCAATGAAACGCCCAAACCCCGGGATTATCAGCCACAAATCTGATCGCCGTCCACCCATATGGAAATATCACCACCGTGTTCCTCAACGGCGGGTTCTTCAAATTCAACGACGACTCCTCCTCTGCCGAGAATTTCCCATCTCCATAACCCAAAACCCAAAAATCATGACCGTGCAAATGCCATGGATGAATCTCGCTAAGATTCTCCTTCATCATGTTAGCGTTTTGTAGAATCACATCCACAACTTCCCCAATTTTGAATTGGTACACGCCGTTCCCTACCCTCGTCTTCTCGTTCGTCGGCGGCATGTCGATGTCATAGTCCTCCGGGAACACTTCCGGCGGCGGATTCTGGTCAAAGGCGTGGAGTAAATTGAATTTCATCGCACCGAGATACGGTGTCGGCGGGAGGGCTAAGGAGACGTCGTTGATCGCCCACTTGACAAAGCCGTTGATTACATTCTGAGTGTTGAGGAGAAAGATCCTACGGTTGGATTTAACCGGCGGCTTAGGGCTGGCCATAGAGGCGGTGATTCTATAAGTGAAGTTTTTGCTCCGGTCGAAGTCATCCCAGGCGGGGGTTTCCGGCGGCGGAGAACTGGGTAATTTCGAGACGGAGTTGGGGAGGTAGTTGAGAATGGTCAGTCCCGGCGGCGTGTTGGGATGCCTACCGCGGGTGCCGACGGAGACCCAATAGTTCTCCGATGGGTTTTGGTCGGTGGTGATGAGGACGGAGTAGGACTCGCCGGAATAAATGTCGATGTCGGAGGTGTAAAATGGTTGGACGTAATTACCGTCGGCTTCTACCACCAACAATTGGTGATTCTGAAGAACAACAAAAAAAATTATTAAAAAATAAAATCTAAATAATTTAGCGTTGAAAATTTTAAATTAATTTAAAATTTGTAAAAAAAAAAATTGAAATTATTTTGATTATGACCATTGAAAAGAACAGAGATTTTACTTGTGATAAATTATTTGCGTGTATGATTGAACAATTCTGTCCCACATTACTTTTTGGTTAATAATTATGATGATGTTTTTTTTTAATAAAAATATTATAATATTATTAATATTTTCTTTAAAAAAAAAAAAATTTATCCACTTACCCTTTTAATATAATGTTTTTTATTCATAGAAACTTAGATAATAATTTTAGTAATTTAATTTAAAATTGATAAACTTTAAACTAATTAAAGAAAATGTCATTAAACCCTAAATTTAGAACTATCTTATTTTATTTTAAAATCTTACTCTTCAAAATCTTTTATTTTTATTAAAATAATAATAAATTAATTAAAAAAAATTAATATAATTAAAGGACAAAAGAAAAAAAAAAAAACATTGGGACAAGACATGCTAGGAATCCCAAGGTTGGGAGATAAGTTCCTTCTATATTGGTAAGGGACAATTTTGCTTTTAATTTTCCTTAAATGACAATCTTTTCTCTTTTCGATTCTAAACATTATATTAAAATTTTGTAAAAAATTAGTAAATAATAATAATAATGTGACCTTATATTATTACATTTTTGTTTTTTTATAATATTGTATGGATATACAAAGTTGATTAAGTATTTTTCTTCTGATTTTATTCTCTATTATTTTGTTCATGTAATGATTAAATATGAATTATTAACGTTTCAATTCTATGAACTTATCCACTGATATTATTATATTTTGGAAGAACTTGTTAGAAATTATTTTTTTTACTTGAACCATGAAAAAAAATTAAAAAGTTAATAATTTAAAGTGGGTTTAGGATAAGTTAAGTAATGAAGAATAAAAATAAATTTATAATAATTTGAAATCACTTTGGAATACTGGTTTTGAAAGTTGGTAAGAAAGATATCATAAGGTTTTAAAATACTGTTTTTCAAACGAATGGGTGGTTGATAGATGATGTAAAGTTTGATATATTTAATGAATACTTATAAAATAGACGAATGAATTTGATGTCGAACCCTTTAATTTACGTACCCCGATGGCAAAGTTGAGGGCGGCTAAAGCAGTGGTACTTGCAATTCTTATCCGGTAAGTCTTCTTGGGGCTAACATGGAAGATATAAGGTGCGCATGGTTCACCTCCTTTGAGTTTACATGGCTCTAAATTAGAGTCGTATTTAGCCGCAATGGAACAATCGAACTGCCCTCTCCCATTTAAGAGTATGGTCTGAATAAAGAACAAAAAAGGAGATCCTTAAATCAAGATTGGTGGGTTTAATTTACTTAGAGATATAAAGTGTAAACTAATTACCTGAGGCTCACCAATCCAACGGATAGGCTTGGAGCTAAGACCAACTTCTTGTTTATGAATACTTTGATGCCACCAATCACTAAGTAGTAGGTTGATTTCTCCGTCATAATGGAATGGCTCTTGTTTTCCTTGTGGAGGATCCACTATCAAAGATCCATATAGCCCTGCCGATCTTTGCATTCCCAAATGACCATGATAGAAAAACGTCCCAGGCTGCAAAAACAACCCCAGAAAATCATCATCCTCTAAACATTGCATTCCAACGAAAAAAAGAAGCTATATAGTGCATCTCAAATCTTACGTTATCAACAGTGAAATTGTAAAAGAACGTTTCCCCTGGGTTAATAGCACACTGGGAGATGGAAGCAGTACCATCAGCCCACGGAGTGCCCCGTTGCAAAATTCCATGCCAGTGAATGACGACACCTTCAGTGTGGAGCTTATTAGTAAGCTCAACAACAACAGTATCGCCAGCGTTGGCTCGAATCGTAGGTCCAGGAAACTGACCGTTGATTCCCATAACGATGTTTTCATTACAATCGGGAGCCCAAAACATGTACTCGACTTCCCATTTGTAGTTTCGAATTTGGGAACCCTCACTCCAAGTTCCAAACCCTAAAATCAAACCAAAGAAGAATAAGACGAGGAAGTTAGGCTCCCTAGCTTTTCCCATCTCAAGCATAAGCAATGAGTGAAAAAACTAAAGAAGAAAGAAGGTGGAATTTTTGGTGCGAGTTAGCACTAGAGTTTGCCTCCTTTTTATAACGACAATTTTACAGTTTTACATTTGTTTTTCTACCACGGTAAAAAGTAAAGAAATCCAAAACAAAAAACATTAATTAATTTATATTTAGCTTGCCTTTAATTTCTTTTTATTTATTAATATTGGAGATAGTTTATTATTTAAATTATAATGGAAAACCCGAATTTTAAAACAAATATAAATCACAAAATGGGCATAAAAGTGAAAAGAAAAAAAAGTGTAAACTGAAAAGTGAGAATGTCAGGATAAGAAAAAGTATTTAACTTTTTACTTTTTATTTATTTTCTCACTCAAAAATCTGTCTCAAAATCGTGCTACACTTGACTTACTTTTATTTTCCGTTATTTATTTATTTATTGTTTATTTTCATAAATTTCAATTTTTATTTTTTATTTTTTTATGTTCATATTTAAATTTAGGTAACAATGGGTCCCATTTGTTTACATTATTTACATTAATAATTTTTTAATTTCGTCAAGTATCATGCTTTTGATTTATTATATTTTCATCTTTTTTTAATTATTTTTACTATTTACTCAAATTTAAAACACGTGTATTTGTATGTGTATAATAATATTTTTTAAAAAAATCGAATTTTTTTCTTATTTTAATATCTAAACAGTTAAAATAACTCGTGAAGTTTCAAATTTTTTATTTTATTATTTCAAAAAAATAATAAATTGATAGCACATCATCCTAGTTGGTTAAACGAAAATAGTAAAAGCAAACAGTAAAAAGTAGCATAGTTAAAAGAAATAGAAGTAGAAACCTCTATACATGTTTTATTAAAGTAACTTTAATAAAGTAGTCGTTTGTTACGACTGTCTTACAAGATTCTTCTATGTTTTGTTAAATTATTATTCACTAAATTATTATTCACTAGGGTCAGTTGACGACGTCAACGGGTTAATCAATGACTATTTGTCAATACTCGTCTAGTGAACCCATGTGCATGTACATAGACGGTGTATAATGAAATAATGCATATCCAATTTTACTCGAGAAAAAAAAGGAGCCCAATGTCGGTCGTGCAATTTCGCTTCCACCAATTCTGATAATCATAGACACGTTACGTTACATGTGTTACTCGAACTTTTTATTTTTATTTTTTTTTCCGTCGAGAAAGAGTGAAGACGTCCTAGACGGTTGACAATGATTGCTACTAAGTTTAGAGTTTGTGTCAAATCCCACGTTGGTTGGAGAGGAGAATAAAACATTTCTCTCCCTAAGAGACGCGTTTTAAAACTGTGAGACTGACGACGATAGGCCAAACCAGATAACATCTACTAGCTATGAGTTTGAGCGGTTACCGTTTGATTTCCTCATTAATTTTCATATTTTAAAGATTTTTTTTCCGAAAAATCCTTGTATTTGAAATAACCTCTAAGTTTATATATATATTCTAAAAATCTATTTGTCAAACGTCGACCATTCACATGTAATTTTTAAGGAGATACCCCACACAAAAAACTGAGGATCCTTTTAAGCAAACAAAATTGGGACCACAAACATTTTTATTTTTTTTTAGGACAAGTGGTTACGATAAATTGACAAAAGAATTCGAACACGTTTTTAATATTATTAAAAATTAATGTGTAATTTGACGTTTTTTAGAGTTTTTAATTATATATATACTAGAAAAATTTGTAACTCGACCCTACACAATAAATTGGGGACATTTAAAAAAAAACAAAATTGGAGGCACGATATGGTTTAATGTTTTAGAACGAGTATCTATTTTGAGTATAAGCTCTAGAACGTGAACGATAAAATAAAATAATAATTGAGCATGGGAAAAAGGGAAAATTGATAGAAATTGAATTAAAAAAAAATGAATTCGACATTTACTAAATTCCAAACGTAAGACGACAGCACTTAACCCAAGGCCATAGACCTTACACGATATTGTTCCAAATATCCAATAAGAGCCCTAAATTTTGTGGTAGGACAAGGCACATGGTTGTACCAAGCGATTTTGGCCTTTACAACTAAGGTCTTTTTTCCTTCCAGATATTTTTAAAAACTATCTTTTTCAAACACGACTCGAATTGACCTATTATATGTTTCAAGTATGTAAATTTGAAACGTTGAGGGGTAACGGATCGTGAACGGATTCGCCTCTGGCCTCTGGGTACGTCGGAACCGCATAAGTTCACCGGGGTGGAGCACGGTCCGCCAAAATCGGCATAGAATGTAATTTTTTAAAATATTTCAGTCACTATTTTGAGAATCTATAGTTCTTAACGTTTTACGTCATTGATTATAGATATAGATAATTATTGTTTTGGTTCTTTATTTTGCGCTCGTGATCGTATCGAGTGTATATTCGTGCTTTCTATCTCATTTCACTTGTCCGAAGAGTGATATTGAAAATAGATAGAACATTTGAAAATAATTGTTTGAATACTTTTAGCGAAATTGCAAGTTTGAAATTTTTAAAGTTGAGTATATATATGGTATAATAATATAACGGTAATTTAATCAAATTTTAAGATAAATAACACGTATGGTTAAACTAGCTAATTAGACATAAGTTCGTGATCAAGAGATTAGATGTTCAAATATCTCTACTCTCATATGTTGTTTAACTCTTAAAAAATAATGTTAAAAAGGCTCAATTATAGAGTGATCCTGTACCGACCTAGTTTTCTATTGAGTAATGACCTATACTAACCTAAGATCTACAAAAATAAATACAACTACCCTATGCAGATTTCATGGTCTTCGATGTGATGACGTCGTCAACCGTACATGGGTGCCTTGTCTTTACCTGAAATATAAAAATAGCACATGACTTGCGTATTTTAAGAAATACTCAGTGAGTGACCCTGGGTCAGGGAATGCAAACACATGCAATCATGAATAGGAACCTTCTCTTAGGGTGCCTCCGGTCCGGACAAATTGGATGTGTAATACTTCCCTACACACAACTCACACGTGTGAGCATGGGCCCACCAAGCGGACTCGCACACCCCCTGGACCTGCTGGTCGGACTAGTTGGTTATAATCAGACGTCCGGAGGTATTGAGACCGTCGTGCATCATGTCAAGCATGATGATCATCTCATCATCATAGTGTTCGTGTCCGTACTCATCATAAAAGGGGAAGTATCCACATGCATGTGAACATACCGTATGCATGAGGTCCCTATTCTTTTCATCATAAACCATTCATGCGGCACAACCCCATAAATTCCTCTTATATTACCCTAGGTAACATGCATACATAAGCTTTCATAAATTATATCATTCATAACATTACTTACGGGTTATGCATCAGAAAACTCCTCATTGTCATACATGTCCTAGTATCTCATACATTTAATTGCCAAACATATTCATTTCCTAGTGCAACTTGGCATCTCAAACATACATATCATCATAACATATCATACTGTCATACATCTCATGTCATCATAGCATATCACATCATCATAGCATAACATATCGTCATAACACATCATATCAAACACATAACACGTGCAGGGGTCACTGGACACGTGTCATCATACATAAGACAATTTTTTTCCGATTTGAATTGGGTTATATTTTTGGAAATAAAAAAAAAATAGTTTGGCTTGTAAGTTGAATTTTTTTTGTCGAGTCAACCCCACCAACCCAAAAATAGGGTTATAATCCAACTCGATACCCTACTTTTTAAAATATTAAGAATATTTAATGTTTGTGACTGATGTTAGCAAATATGTTTTGAGTTGTAAATGTTTGATATTTGAACTTATAAGATTTTAGTCATTAACGTAACATATATTAATGATGTGAATACTTTTTTAAATTATTGAAAAAATACCTCGACAACTCAACTCAATCCAACCTGAAACTAGAGGGTTAGGTTATGAACTCTATTTGGGTTCTTCACGTAACTAACCAAAAACTAGAGGATTAGGTTAAGTTAGGTTAGGTTATGAACGGTTACTCGTATAACTAACCTAACTAACTTGCAATTTCAAATTGATTCAAAAGATTTTTCCAACTGAATTCCTATCTTACTATTTTTCTCGTGAAATATTTGTCTCTTTTATAGTATTTTCTCTTTCTTTTAATTAAAAAAAATGAATTAAAATACCATTTTTACATTTTGTGAGAAAAAAACACAACACAATCTTAAGTGAATTTTAAGGTTTTGTATTTTTTTACGACAAGAACAAAACACAAGAAAAATGAAGCAAAAGTTGTAACATTCATGTCGGTGTCTCGTGAATGTGAATCTAAGGACAATCTTCTCTAACCAATCTTGGAAGCATTTGGAAAATAATTTTGACTTATCTTCATTTTTTCTTTAATTAAAAAATACGTACAAATCTAATATTATATTAATCATTTCACTTTATTATAAAATATCACGATCAATTGTACAAATTTAAAATCATTTTGTTTCTGTGTGACGCTCGAGTAAACGAGAGGTACATGAATGATCATAACCATATCCGAATGAGAGTAATTCTATATAAGAATTGAAAGTTGCTACTTATATTAACACGATGCATCTTGCTCACCAGTGACTTAGCCTTAGTTTCGGGTAATTTTATGTCAGGTGATCTTCTAAGCGGTTTTTTTCCCGATTAACATGTGAGTAAGGACAAAACATTTTTAGACATGCGTTGATTTGTGAGGATAGTTTTTACGGTTCAACAAAAATTTTGAGATGATTTTTTTTCATATTTTGTTATATTTTTAGAACACGGTAGAAATGAAATTCACGAACGTTGATGTCGAACTTATCGATATGTAAAAATATCAATGAAACCCGAGCAAACCTATGTTTTGGAGTTTGTATAATTTTAATATGTATTTCCAACATTTTAAAGAGAAAATCCGAGCAAAATTCATTTATTTTATTTAAAAATAATCACGTTTGGTTGACTTTTACAATTTCTTCTCCAACTTTTAAAATGAAAAACGCATGCATTTTAAATCAATTTTAGTCGACCTGAATCCAGAAAAGTCGAGTCGTCAGTGCCTTTACATATATATTTGAATTTATTAGTTTATAAGCTTAATAGTCGTCTTTTACGGTAATGATCTTATAACGTTTTAATTATGTGCCTTACTATTATACATATATTTGATTAAATTATAAATCGGTCAAATCGATGGTAAATAATAACTACATTTATTCATCATGGTCGGTCGTAGTATGTGACTTCGACCAATTATTAAATATATATATTTTTTATTTTTGAAAATATTAAAATTACTCCTATTAATTCAAAAGTTATAATATTATTCTGAAGGTTGAATAAAAGTGAATTTGGCAGGATACCGTTCTTTCAAATTTAGGTTAGTTTTGAACCGACTACATTAGAATTTTATCTTTTATAAACGTTTCAATAGCTACAAAAATTTTAACCTAAGACTTAATCCATGTAAATGTCTCATTCAGTGACTGTCGTGTCGTTCTAAGCCACTGACGTATCCATAAAAAATTTAAATATTTTTTTTTATTAAATAGAAAAGGTGGCAAGTATTCTATATTTTTTTTCTTTTTATTATTTTATTATACCCATTATACCCTTTACCAATAAATAATGCATTATCCACTTGTCACTCATTGATTGGAGAAATGAGATATAATGTGATAAATAAGATAATTTTGCAAATCATTTAAAAGGTTTTTAAAAAAAAGTGATTCTAGCTGTAAGTTGTCCTTGTTGCTTCCTTAGTTTAAACATGAAATTCAAATAATTGACTTTGAAAATAACATGATGTGTAATTTAATTATGTTTCTAAGATTATTCAATGAATTCAAATTATTAACTTCGAAAATTAATTCCCTTGCTCTATAGGCGATGGACGATTACGAGCGAGAACAAGAGCAGGGTGTTACTGTCATCGACTAGCGAGTAGGATGGGGAGTGAGCATGCAATGTGGCGGCTACGAGAAAGAACGAGAGTAGCATGGTGTGTTTGACTGGGAGGGGCAGTGTGACATGGGCGTGGGCATGTGATGTGGCAACAACGTAGAATGAGGTCGATCCTGAGAATAGGATGACTACGACAAACCCTAAACCCTTCCTTTTCAGTGGCTCAATCATCGAAACTCCACGGTTAATCGTGTTTTACTTGAAGTAATTCTATGTTAGGTGTCTTCTTGGGAACTTTCTTACGATGCATGTGAGTGAGGACAAAACATGCTGGAATGACTTATGTTGATATGTGGGAATAATCTTCACTCTTAACAAGCGAGTAGTAGGTAACGTGACCATGTCGTAGGGGATGTAAAGGAATGCTAAAGATCGGAGTCTTGGGCATGGAGTTTTCTTTTTTTTTTTTATTATAAACTCGGTTCGGTTTGGGTTAACTTGAATTTTTTTTCCTTCAACCCCAAAATTGAGCGGAAAAATAACCCAACTCAACCCAAAATGCTATCCGACCTAAGCAATCAGATTTTTTAAACTTTGGAGTTCGATGTATACCCGTGAGATTACGCCTCAACCAAACCCTAATACGCTTGTATCTCAAATCAAATCAATGTGGGTACCAAATTGACAAGGCATTATGGGCAATATTATGAGAAAGAAGTGGCTACCAATTGGCCACTAAGGCCTTTAATTCTTATAAATGGAAGACATTATGAATGTGGGTGAAAAGATCTTTGTTGGGAGGGTTTTCATAATGGACTCCCCACAAAAATATGGATTGAATTTATTAGTATTATGATTTTTTTTATTATTATTTGTACCGCCCCGTTACGTAAATACGTATGTTAGGGAGAGGTTTTCACACCCTTATAAAGAATGTTTCGTTCCCCTCTCCAATCGACCTCGGATCTCAAAATCCACCTCCTTGGAGATCCAACGTCCTTGTTGGTACACCACTAGGTGTCTGAATCTAATGACATTTGTAACATCTCAAACTCACTGCTAGCACATATTGTCTGCTTTAGCTTCACGTACTAAAACGCGTCTATTAGGGAGAGGTTTCCACATCCTTATAAAGAATGTTGTCTGTTAGGGAAATGTTTCTACACCCTTATAAAAGAATGATTCGCTCCTCTCTCCAACCGATGTGGGATCTCAAAATCCACCTCCTTGGGGGCCTAGCGTCCTCGCTGGTACACCACCTGGTGTCTAACTCTGATATCATTTGTAACAGCTCAAACCCACTGCTAGCACATTTGACCCGTTACGTATCGCCGTCAACCTCACGGTATTAAAACCCTTATAAGGAATGCTTTTTTCCCCTCTCCAACGTGGGATGTCACGTTATAGATTAATAATTCAAAATTAAATAATTAGTTTTAAAAATAATATTTAATCTATTATTATAAATTTTTGGAAGTGGTGGAAGGTATTGACTCTTGATATTTTTGAGGATTATGATTCAAGCATTATTATTTTAGATTTGCCACTAAAGTGGATTTGAAAAAATATTGTGCTGATGTGATTTTAATTATATATGTTCGGACCTCATGTTTTTCACGTTGCATTGTGAATTCAAAAAAAAGTAAACCCATTAGACATCGTTATGAGTTAGCGTATAGTTTGTCGATCACTGGTTGCTCGTTCACTCGAAACCCACTTAGGCACCGAGCCATAATTGGCACAGTTTTGCAATGAGTTAATTGTCCACTTTGATCAAAATATGATTTAGGTCCCACGTGCTTTAGAATATTAGAACCTCTATGTTGTGTAGGCATATTTTGGTCCGTTGGTGAGCTACTTGCTAAGTATTATTGTCAAATTCGGGCAAGATAACATACTTGACTTTCACGTAACAACAATGTTGTAACGGTCAAAGCCCACCGCTAGCAGATATTGTCCTCTTTGGGCTTTCCCTTTTGGGCTTCCCCTCAAAGTTTTTAAAACGCGTCTCCTCGAGAGAGGTTTCCACACCTGTTTCTTTCTCCTCCCCAGTCGATGTGGGATATCACAATCCACCCCCTTCAGGGCCCAACGTCCTCGCTGACACTCATTCCTTTCTCCAATTGATGTGGGACCTCCACCAAATCCACCCCCCCTTCACGGCCCAGCATCCTTACTAGCACACTGCCTCGTGTCTACCCCCTTTGAGGAACAGCCTCCTCGCTGGCACATCGCCCGATGTTTGGTTCTAATACCATTTGTAACAGCCTATTGTTCTCTTTAAACTTTCTCTTTCGGGCTTTCCTTCAAGGTTTTTAAAACACGCTAGGGAGAGGTTTCCACACCCTTTTGTTCTCTCCAACCGATGCAGGATCTTACAAATGCTCTTTTCCTTTCGATCTTTTATGACAATAAATTTTAAGTCACAAATAGAAATCGCTTATATAATGTCTAAAGCGATGTCCTGGTCGAGATTGATTCGTTTGAGCGCTATACAGAGAAGTTATATAAATTTTAAGTCAAATGGAAATCGTTTGTATAATGTCGAAAGCGATGTCCCGGTCGAGATTGATTCGTTTGAGCGCTATACAGAGAAGTTGAGATATAAAATACAGAGAGGTGTAAAAGGAGTATCTCAAACAGAAGGGCCAGATCTGAGCACTCTCTCTAGTTTCTCAGCCTTGGTGTAATCCTTTTGATTGAGAGGCCCAGCAGGGAACGGAGTTATTTCCACGATAAGATGTGGGGTTGGAAGCTCATCAAACAGAGCTCTCACATTGTTGCAGCAAACACTCTCCCCATGAGCACTTTCCCTCCTGATCTGACAACCCTACCAATGACAAACCAAGTGATGTTTATAACAACGAAAGGACGTCCCCTATGTCGTAATGTCTTCGAGGATGATGAAATGAAACGAAACGAAAAGGAAATGGCTTGCGTGTGTGAAGAGTGAACGGTGTAGATACCAGACATCACATCATATAGAAATGAAGGAATGGATTTAAAACCTTGTGGGAAGTGGCGTCGTGATCGTCATCGGAAAGGAGGGTTGCAATGGCTTTAAGAAGGCGTCGTCCTTCGGATTTCGAAGGTACCCGGTAGTTCCTTCGGAGGGTACCCCTTGTGGTAGGATGCCATTTGCTCACTAGTTTCCTTTTATCAACTGCTTCATCCACTGTCAATAAAAACAAGAAAGTAAAATATTCATCCACGGTCAAATTCTAGATGCTATGTAAGAGTCCAAGCCCACCACTAGCAGATATTGTCTTCTTTAGACTTTTCCTTTCGGGCTTCCTCCTCAAGGTTTTAAAACACGTCTACTATGGAGAGGGTCTAGCCCTACTCCGATCCATGCCTCACACCATCCAGTGACTGGCTCTGATACCATTTGTAACAGCTCAAGCCCACCACTAGTAGATATTGTCCTCTTTGGGCTTTCCCTTTCGGGTTTCCCCTCAAGGTTTTTAAAACGCGTATGCTAGGAAGAGGTTTCAACACCGTTATAAGGAATGTTTCATTCCCCTCTCCAACCAATATGAGATCTCACAATAAACGAGACATCCGATAAAATTGGAACGATATAGAGAAGATTAGCATGACCCCTACGTAAGAATGACACGCACAAATCGAGAAATGGTATTAGAGCTAGATACCGGGCAGTGTGCCAGCGAGGACGCTGGCCCCCAAGGGAGGTGGATTGTGAGATCCCACATTGGTTGGAGAGGGGAACGAAGCATTCCTTATAAGGGTGTGGAAACCTCTTCCCTAACAAATGCGTTTTAAAAACCTTGAAGGGAAGCCCGAAAGGAAAAACCCAAAGAGGACAATATTTGCTAGCGGTGGGCTTAGGCTCTTACAACCATATTTCTTGCTCTAGTGTCATTTAACAGAGAAAATGATGCAACATCACAAAGTCCCAAAATGATATGACCTTTCGTTGATAATTGACATAACAAGTTTTGTTTACAGTCAATGGATACTAGTTGTTGTAGATCAACCACGAACATGAATGACCATACTAAACTCTAGGATATAAGATCAATGAACATTTCAACTCAAAAACATTGCACACAAGGATCATTTAGAATTGTAGATGGCCTACAAGCCTAGCATTCCAGACACTCTCTTTAGCAGGATATAGATATCACATTCATAAAATGAACTATTAAAAAAGGGAAACTATAAACAAGAACGTCCTATCAAATAGAGTTACAAAGCATAGCTTCCAGCCTAACATTCAATGTAGAAATGATTGAATTCTTCAGTTCATGATATTGACATAACAAGTTTTGCTGAATTTAGTGTGTTCATAAGTTCATAGATCAATCAATGAGCAAGAGAGCTAAAATCCCACAAACCTGGCTTTCCTCTTACAACTTCCAACCACTTAGAAAACCCCAAATCACTGATACTTTCCCCATCGGAGAATTCCAAATCTGGAGAAGAAAAACAATCATAAACACAAAATTCCCCAATAAAAACCAGAACCCACAATCAAAAAAGGGGAAAACACCACAAAAAAACATTCAACAGCCTAGAAATGAAGAAACCCAGATGAAGAACACAACCTGAAACAAGTGGATTAGATTGAGATCCAGCCAAACCAGCTCTAAGAAGGGCATAGAAGATGCAAACTCTACCAGCCCACAAAATCGGCGCCTCGATTAAAGAAGCGTGAGCGATGATCGACGAATTGAGCCTGTTGGAGTGGGATTTATTGAATCTTTTGTGGAAAATAATGAATGTTTTGAAGGAATTTTTGGATTCGCGTCCAAAATCAGGGAAAAGGGTTTTAGGAAGAAGATTGAGCGAATCGAAATGGTGTAAGTTGAAGCGGAAGGAGGTGAATTGGTAAGGCGAAGGGAGAGTGGTTTGAACGAGAGAGTGAAGCATTCTTGAGCTGCAGGCCGAAGAAACTGTAATCGACGCAGAGCGCGAGAGAGACGAGACTGTGAAGCTCTTTAGCTCTAAAACGCCGTCGTTTAGGTTTTTGTAAATAAAAAACATTTTTTTTAATTTATAAACATATTTCTATTCCTTATCAGTTTATCCATTTTGAGAAATTATATTAAATGTCCTATTAAGTTTTTTTTATTAAATAATTTACAAAAATTTGACGTCATTAATAAAAAAATCTGTTAGATTAACAATTAATATAAAAAAAAAAAGGATTTAAAAAGACTAGATTAACGGATGTTTTTAATAGATTTATTTATTCATTATTTAAAACTAATAAAAATAATTGTCTTTCTTTTTAATGTTATGATATATAAATGATGTGAATCTAATGTAATTAATTAAGGAATATTTTTTAAATTATGATGTCAAATGGATATCATAATACCATGAGCTATATTAATATTTCTAATATTGATTAATTATTATTATTTTTTATTTTTTTATTTTTTTGGTAAAATGAGATATTTGAATAGAAAGCAATTGGGCTTCATGGGCCTAATTATTGGGCTTATCTATACATACATATTATGAATAATATATATATATATAATATATTTCTATTATCCATTTTATGGTTAGTCACTTAGGTTTATTTATTTATTTCTTGCCAATAGTACATTAATGTTCGTTGAAATTTTCAAGACCTTTCGTCTCTATCAGAACCGTGAAAAAAGAAATAGGATCACTCTTTATGGATTGGTCGAAGATGATTCTTATCTGATTCATGGTCTTTTACCAAGATTACTCGAGTTTTTTTTTTTCCTGAGTTCAGGAATATTTGAGCATGAGGATTTGAATTTTTTGTTTCTTGACTTTTCAGTTAGTGGTGTTCATATAACCTGATATCCAGACTCATCCGAACTACCCAACCTAAACCATAAACGTTGGATTGGATTAAATTTTTTTCGGTTTGGATTGGGTTGAATTTATGAAAAATAAAAAACTTGGTTGGATTTGCGAGTTAACATTTAAAATAAGGTTACAACCTTACCCTGCTTTTTAAAAAAAATTAAGAATATTTAAAGTATGTAGCCAATGTTAGTGATGTGTTGTGACTTGTAAATATTTGATATTTGAAATTTACAAATTTTTAGTTATTAATGCGATCTTAGATTTTTTTTTTTTTTTTTGTTTTGTTTTGTTTCAGTTGAGCTATGTTTAAATTGTTATAATCTTAAATAAAAATATGTGATTGAGCTACAAAATCATGAATGGTCCATTAATAATTAGGGTTAATTATTGGTTGAAAATTATAAAGGAGAAGATGGTCCATGTATTTAAAGAGAGATTATAAAAGGGTAGCCTTTTTCTCTACAAATTGTAAAACTAACCTATTTTACAAATTTATAGGTGGGCCCATTTCTACTAATTCTCAATTGAACACTGCTTTAAAGTCATTTTTGCCCCTACCCATTCTAATATTCCATTTATTTTTTAATATTTTTAATAAGTTTTATTAATAATTAATTAATGAACAATGGGCTAAGCTTAGAGTGGGGATGGAAAGGGTAGTAGATTAAAGAAATTGGAGATATTGTTCATCATCATTGCTTATCATCAAATTCTCAAGTTTGGAATCCATTATGAACGTCCTTCCACAACATATGTTGTTCGGGAGTTGAAATGCCCCATGTTCGAGATTCGAATTAGGGTTTTGAATCTAAATTTAGCATTTGATTGTTTCAGCATTTTTTCTGCATTTGCTGTGTCGTGACCACGTTATCTATTCTGTTTGAATGTTTTTTAAAAGCCAGTTATATTTTGTCCTTATTCACATGTTTTTTTTAGAAAAATTCCTAGGATGTCACCATCGTCCAACATAAGAACCCTATCTGTTTGAATGTTTTTTAAAAGTCAGTCATATTTTGTCCTTATTCACATGTTTTTTTTAGAAAAATTCCTAGGATGTCACCATCACTCAACATAAGAACTTCAAAATTGAACATGTTTAGCTCGAGAGCAATTCTATATTGGGTGACTTCTTAAAATTTTGTAAAACAGCATGTGAGTGAAGACAAAATATGCTAAAACAACTCGTGTTGGTTTGTGGGGGATGGTTTTTGCTCTTATAAGCAATTCAAGATAAATAGCTAACGTGATCGTGTCACACAAGATGCATGAGAATATCGAGACCACCAGATACCAAATCTAAATTCTATATCACGAACGTCCTAATGTCATGATCACGGAAATCAACATAATAGAATGCACATGAATGATAGAAAAGAAAATTTTCTTTTAGAAGTGGTAAGTGGGCTTTAATAATTTTATAATAATAACTATGACAAATTAAAGCTACCATTTGAGCAATGGAAGTAAATATATTTCGATATGTTTATTAAATTAATGCTCATAACATTATAATATAAGCATCACATGTGTAGCACTTTTGAAATAATAATTAAACGTGCAAATCAGAGATCTAATGCGGGTATGGTCAAATGATTGAATTGCGATATCAAAATTTGTAATTTAGATTTAATTAAATGCGAAAATAAAATTTTATACGAAAAGAAAATTTTATACAAAAATTTAATTTTATCGAAATTTACTTATTCAAAGTAGACCTCATGATCGATGATATATATTTTATGTTAGTTGAGTTCGGTTCGGTTAGCTACTGAAAAAAGTGCTTCCTACTTATTAATTACATACTCGACCTAATTTCGGTTTTAATTAACCTCCCTATTTAAAGCTTGATTTGACGAGGAGTAAGTCGACTAGATATAAGAGCCAATTTGAACATAGCTCAACCAGTTAAAACATATACTCTAGACTAAAATGTATATTGCAGATATACCCTTGTAAAACTATTTATTTGCACTCTCACCATATTGTGTCAAATAATAAAACATTATTTTAAAAAAAATTGAAATAATTAGTAGCATATAAATATCCATAGAATCTTGGTAGCTATGTGTTAGATCTGTGTATATTTTTTTTTACCAACTAATATAAATTATTTATCATACCTAACTTCAATTAGTACTTTATATTATTTTATTACATGATTATAATATTTTAAAGCCTTTAAGATAAAGTTAATGATATTTTTTTGAGGTGGCAAATGGCCGAAAGAAAGGTGGGCCCCACATAGAGTTATGATTTTAGTTAATATTGGGTTTGCATTATTGTAATAATTAGCATCTTCATATGTTTAAAACTTTATTATTATTATTTTTTATTATTTTTATCTTATTTTTATTATTTTATTATTTTTAGTTTTATGTTTTTTTTAAATTTAAATGGTTACCATGAAATAGTAAAATATAGGATAGACTATCATTTTTTATTGAAACGTCTGTATTTTTGCTCTGAATTTATTATTAATTTTAAAATATATATTTATTTTTATTATTTATTCTCTAACAACTCTTAAAAAAATTATTATTTAAGTTAAAAATTTTACACCCCGAACAATTAGGTTGAGTTTAAAATATGTTCTAGCTCGACCCGATCTGATCCACAAACACCTTTACTATCCTCGTATTGACGGTTTTTTTTAGTTTCTCAAAAATAATTTATTATGAAAAGGGGAAAAGTTGATCCCAACGTGCAAAGGCTTGCAAATAAACTTTGAAAAAGCAAATAATAATAAAATAATAATAATAATAATAATAATGACGTGTAGATACACTTAGGCACACCATTCTCTTTCAATTTTTTTTTTATAATTTATTTGAAGAAAAAGAAATTAACATATTATGGTCCCTTATTATTTTAATACAACTATTTAATTTTTATAATTAAAAATTTATCACAATTTAATAAATTACCAAAATAGAGTACCCTTAATTTTAAAACACTAATTCTTGAATAATTATTTTTTCTCGAATTTCCTGGAAAATAAATTATCTTCAACAAATTAAATAATTATAAATTTGTACACGAGATTATAATCTCGACTAAATATATATATTTTTTAATTTTCTAACGAACCTGTAATACATTTTATTTTTCAATAATAATACAGAAATATAGATTTTCGTAATAACATAAATATTTAATTTTTAGAATGAGGAAGACATTCAAAGTTTTGATAAGAAATTCAATAAAAGAGAGGAAGAACTAGAAATTAGTTCTAAGAAACGGTAAAAATTTCGGATTTTCTTCATGTAGACGAGCGTTTTTTACAGAAATTTTGAACGATTGAGACTAAAACACGTGATATTTAACAATTATAGATTTACTGATAATGGGAACTTACAAATGGAACAAGAGAAATTCAGGTAATTCAGTTGGTAAGAAAGAAGAAATAAAGCATAAGAAGAAGAATGGCAGCACTCCATGGAAACAAAAGCAAAAGCAAAAGAAACCCAACTCCCCATGGAAATCCCACAGCCGCCTGGTTATGGCTGTAGCAACTGTTTCCCCCGCCATCACCGCCGCCTCCGAGGGACAGCCAGTGAACAACGACGACCAAAAGCAGCGGCGAGACGATGACGAGCCTCTGTAACACCTCGGAGGCGGAGGCGACGGCGGCGTCGTAAATGGCATAGGCCAAGAATCCGAAGATTATAAGAGCAATGGTTGCAAGAAGCCATTGGTCTGAGAAGCTTCTTGATCTGGTATATGCAGCCATGAGAGAAGGAAGAAGAGGAAAAGGAGTGTGGAGAAATATAAAATGGGTTTGCTAGTTTTGGCTTATATTGTGGACTTTACTCAATTCTATTGGGTTATGAGATAAAATAATTGACTCACCCACTGCACCTCCCTATCTCTCTCTCTCTCTTTCTTTCTCTCTCTAGATTTTGACTCGAGAAAACCGCTCGAATCAAAGTATTTCGGATATGTATCGGGTAGTTATTAAAGGGCATGCGAGTTTTGACCTTTTTGATAATTAATTTAGAGTTGAAATGAAGTGGGGATCACGGAAAAAGACGTATATGATGAATGAATGATTCAATCATAACTCACCTGAATGGGTTCTTTAGTTTCATTGAAGGGTTGTCGTTCTCCTATATGAGGTAGGTGTAGGTTAGAGAGGAATTTATATTTGTTGTTTATTAAAAAAACAGTCATATTATGACGGTTTCGTTGAATAATTTTTTTTGAATGTCGAAACAAATGACACTCAAACCCGTTTAGAACCTTAAAAGAGAAATAGCTTTGAAGTTAAGAACACAAGGAGACTTTGGATTAAAATGGTGAATATGATATTCTCTTGCTTAAAAGGGAATAAAAATGGCTAAGGAAGAAATCAAAATGAGAAGAATTGACATGAAAAGGGTATTTATTGGGGGAATTATGTGAAATTGGAATTGAATTTTTATTTGTGTTACAATGGAAATAAATATAATAATATTCTTGAATTAATTAAAATAAATGACTCATCATTTCAATAAATTTAAAAAACTCAAATCCACCGTTATCAAATATTGTCTACTTTGACCCATTACGTATCACCGTCAACCTCACAATTTTCAAAACGCATTTGCTAAGGAGAGGTTTTCACACCCTTACGAGGAATGCTTCGTTTCTCTTCAACTGAGGTAGGATCTCACAATCCACCTTTTGAGATCCCTTGGAAGGGGGAACGATGCATATCTCTCACTAACAGACACATTTAAATCGTGAGGCCGACAGCAATATGTAACAAACCAAAACAAACAATACCAGATAATAGTAAGATTGAACTTAGAATCAATTCCGACCATCTGTTAGTGTTCATTGCTAATATCACTTGATTTTAAACGAAACCTTCTTAAACAATTTCAAAAACTAAAAGTTAAAACGAAAATTCTAAAACGCTTACACCCCATCAACACCAGAGCTATCCAAGCAAGAAAAGGTTGGTCGAGCAAAAAGAAAAACGCTTATACAAGTGCTTGTGACCAAAGTAAATCAGCATCTACCTCAAAGTTTGGTGGTATCAATTTATCCCTTAAACTTGAATCCAAGACTTGTGAGATATACCTTAAAGCCAATGCTTATCACTTTGCAACCCACCAAAGCATTCAATGAAACAAGAAGAAATCACAGTTCATTTTCAGATAGAACTCAGAATATGATAGACACTGCCATAGAATTGGTTATGATATAAATATATCAAGGTTATCTGCCATTCTACATTTCCACATTACAACAATGAGATAAGATGA
This sequence comes from Cucurbita ficifolia, assembly GCA_033971965.1. Lineage (NCBI taxonomy): Eukaryota > Viridiplantae > Streptophyta > Magnoliopsida > Cucurbitales > Cucurbitaceae > Cucurbita > Cucurbita ficifolia. Next base: position 4,076,637 of record CM066972.1, read on the forward strand.
TGAACAGTCCAACAATTCAATCAGTAGCATACAACATAATTTTATATTTGATCTCTTGGAAGAAAGAATTACCTCTTCAGGCGACTTCTTCGGACGATGCAGAAGAATGCTTTTCGAGAATGTTGGGAAATTTTTTCGGTAGACTAAACACAGGCGCATCTGCTGCAAAACCTTGAAACGCCATGCCTAACGAGTATCCTAACGCTCGAGCTACAGGTACTGCTACTGCATTTCCTACTTGTATGTACCTGTTGCATGACCAGACCAGTTTTGGGGAATCAAGTGGCTGGAGTGTTCGTATGAATATGTTCGAGCAAGATCGGTTTAAACAGTTTTTTTGCTCGAGGGACGTGAACCAAGTTAATGGTAGAGTTATGAAGTTCAAAGAACGTACCTTTCTTTCACTGGCCCGTGGAGCTTGTAGTAATCTGGGAAGCCTTGAAGTCTTGCATTTTCACGAATCGTCAAAACTCTATCTTGCTCCGGATGTGTAATTGCCTATTATCAGTCGACGTCAAGGAAATGAGTTGGTTAAAGGTTTGTCCCGAACGATATTGCAAAGCGCCTTAAGCTTTAAAAAGCATTAAAAGAGCACAAAAGTAGAGTTGTAACCTGGTTGTGAGGCTCTGCTCGTGTAACGACTGTTGGCACCGTCTCATCCCACCATAAACGAGCAAATGGCCTTTATCATTTCATAAAGATAGGAAATATGAGTAACGAGATAGGACGTTAGAACGAATAAAGAGAGAAGGAAGGAACCGTCGTTGCTTACTTTGATGATGATCCATTTACGAAACTCATGGCGTAATCAGGAACCTGCAATTACAACGAAAGTTACAATAGGACACAAGAACTCGTAAAATTGTTTAAATTAAAGAATGAAACCTTCAGGTTTTTACAGTTAATCTGGGATACACAAACATCTTACCAAAGGCTTTCCAGATTCCAAATACACTCTCTTAACGTCAGGATCCCATTCAACTTTATTATCGGGACGAACACGAACACCGGGTAAATCTCTAAAGTTTGCTCCCTATAAAAGATGAAGGGGATAAGGAATGAAGGAATGAATAAAAAATACTCTCCAGTACCTCAAACACGTTAATATTCTCAAACACCTTTCTCTTCGGGATCTGACAAACACGTTGATAGTCATCTGTATTTAGTTCGAGTGGCCGATGATCATATAGTTCGTGCATTGCTGGCTTTAACTTTTTAGAAGAATCAAATCTTTCTGTAAATAACAATGGCAGAACCATATTTAACAAAGAAATTCAAAGTCGTAGTGCAAATCCTATTACAGATTATAACTAAGGATCCCACAGTAGCTGACCTTCCCTAGGCGATCTAATTAGACGCTGAAACTCGGTCTTAGGAGGTTGGTCATAAGGCATTTCATCCCGACGTTCGGAATTTGCAACCTGCATATGATTAAGCAAACGAAAAAAAATGAAAATGTAAGGAAAAATTTAAGAACTGAACCAATATGTTAAGATATGTAGAACATACAGCAGGAAGATCAGAAATTGCATCTTCCAAAAGAAGCTTCTGTTCCAGCTGAATGTCAGTATGTCGTTCATCATAAGCAACGACATTCATCTGCATCGTTATCATACGTTCTCGTTAGATAAAATAACAATGAACCCATAATGGCTCGATAAGATTCCGTACCTCAAATTCAGTCGGAATTACACCCCTCACTACAACATCGTGACTTGGAAGAGGATACTGTGGAAGCTTCTGAAAAAAGGGAAATGAATGTTATTACTAGTCCTTAGGTCCCGAGTAGCAAAATTAAAAGTGCTTATGAACGAAGTGACCTCGGTTGGTTGGGCGCCCCACATAAACATACGCATACGAAATTGTGGAAGTCCATATGCACCAGCTGCCATCATCCCCATACGAACTTGATAATTCATTGATATTAAACGGCCAAGTGCATACCGTCCCAAAAATCCATTGGCAAACTTAACGATATCGACTACGTTCTCCATCAAAACATATTTAGGCCTAAGATACTCTACTAAGTCCATATAGACAACAAGCTGTTTGTTTTTTTCATCTTCCAGTGGATTTTCTGTGTTCCTGAAGCGATTGAAGCCACTAATGCCTTGGCAGGGAGGCCCTCCACATATAACATCAACATCACCCTATCAACTCAAAAGTTCTAGTAAGAATAATAGTTAAAAACAAAGTACTGAAAAGTTCAATAAAATAATTAAACTTACAGGCAAAGGTAAACTCTTTGAATTGTAACCACTTGTCACGAAATCTTTCAACTTTTCCTTGCAGTTGCTGTTAAATAGGACGTAACAATCAACTCAGTTAAATTCTGAATCGTGCACACGTATAGATCATACAACTATACTAGGCACGACAACTTCAATAGAATATGTACCTCAACCCCTCGATTGGTTCCCACGTGTCTTCATCAGGGCCATAACCCTTCCAACGGACCTACATTCATATAACATGTGTATTAATATTTCAAATAGGCATGTCATGGAGCTGCTAGAAGAAAATTGTAATGGCCCAAGCCCACTGCTAGCAGATATTGTCCTCTTTGGGTTTTCCCTTTCGGGCTTCCTCTCAAGATTTTTAAAACGCGCCTACTAAGGAGAGGTTTCTACACCCTTATAAAGTATGCTTCGTTCCCCTTTCCAACCAATGTAGTATCTCACAATCTACCCCTCTTCGGAGCCCAGCGTCCTCGCTGGCTCTCGTTCTCTTCTCTAATCGATGTGGGACCCCCCCAATCCACCCCCTTCAGGCCCAACGTCCTTGCTGGCACACCGCCTCGTGTCCACCCCCCTTCGAAGCTCAACCTCTTCGCTAGCACATCGCCTGGTGTCTAGCTCTAATACCATTTGTAACAGCCCAAGCCCACCGTTAACAAATATTGTCCTCTTTGGGCTTTCCCTTTCAGGTTTCCCCTCACGGTTTTTAAAACATGTATACTAGAGAGAGGTTTCCACACCCTTATAAAATATGCTTCGTTCCCCTCTCCAACCAATGTGAGATCTCACAAAAATTAAGACGTCAAAGTTCATGATGGATTGACTTTAATATTTTCATGTTTTAAAATCTCCTTCATCCATGTTTCCAATAGCATCTTATTTAGGCTAGACAAAAAAATTTCCCGACTCTTACGCCATCGTTCTTGTGACTAAATATATTGATCTAAATTATCCAAGATCCTATTTTCTCTACATTACCGCATTCTCTTAACCGAAACTAGATATCATACGTACATCATGAAAGCCATATCTACATCGAACTGATTTAGCCAAATGACAATTAAGATTCAATCATTCAAATACCTTAAGAAACAATCCACGCTTTTTAGTTTCGTTGGGATCGCCATAGCATATTGCAAGTACTTTTTCTACTTCAAACACTTCTCCATCATCTTCACTTTTTTCATCTTCCTCTTCTTCTTCCTCTTCTTCACCATCATTAGCAAAAAGATCAATGTACTTCTGTTGTGGCTCTTTGCTTTTTACCAAAGAAAAATATTTGCAAAGCACTTCCCATTCTTTCAACAACGATAAAAAATCCTCTGCCATTGCATTTCTCACCTGCAATGTAGAAGAAACTAAGAAAAAAAGAAGCATAATATAGTAGAATATCAAGTCGAATTCAATCGTAGAAGTATACCTCTGTCTCGGGGTGATTGAACTTTAGACTTTCACAAGCATATTGATTTAAATCAACTGCCCATTTCTACAAAAAGAAAGAACAAGGTAAAAAACCTACAAAATAAATTTCTTTTGATTAGTTGTTTAAAGAATTTATAGCAACGTACCGTGACTAGGTTCACCCCGGACAAATTGGCTCCTAAGCACAATCCAGTCGACATAGCCCCACATCCTGAATACAAATCAAGGAGTGTAACGTCAGGCTTACAACGTTGCTGTGCTTGAGTGACACCCCCAATTTCCGAGTTCACTTCACAAGCTCCATTGGTATCAACCTCGGAAGAAATTGTCGATGATGTGTCACTGCCAACCCTTTTCTCACCTATAAGTTAAAATATACATGAAAACGATAAATTCTTAAGACTTCAGTTGCAATTGAAGGAACATGTTCCGATAAATTAATTCTTTTACAAAATTACTTGCTGGCAGTTTAACGAACGAAGAATATGGTAGCAAGTATAACATGTCACAGTGGAAGTCACAAGCTGGAAGATGCTTTTTCTTCTTATCCGTGGCCATCTGAAAAGAAAAACAAAATTAGCCTCGTGTAGTAAGAAAAACCTAAAACATTGACGGGCGTACAAAATTCAAATCCATACAGTTAGAGGTATTCTAGCTATATTTAGCTTCCTAACGAGACAATCCAATGGATTATCGTCCCGAACTTCTGAAAAGAAAACGCGCTTGTCATTGATGAGATGAGCATGGTCTTTCACCACCTAAAATGTAATAAACAAAATCCAATATTAGTTAGTTATCATACTTAACAAATCTGAGTAAAATGTAATGAAACTGCATCATGTTCATCTTACAGTATCTTTAGCTCTATAATACCATTGTGCAGTGAAATATAGTTGTCCATCAACAGCCTCGAACATTTCAACAATTCTGCATATATAATCGTCCTCCCCATCCTCAGCCTAAACAAATTTTTCCATGAACAATTATAATAAGAATCTATGCCTAGAATTTGCTTAAAAAAATGTTCCCATAAACTCGACTGTTAATCACACCTTCACATGGGCATCATCAAAGAGATTATAAACGATATTGTCGACTTCAGCCACTGAATAATGATGCAGAGCCTGGACTATGTCCTTAGAGTCGTCCCTATAAAATAACCGAAACATAAAGGTAAGGAGAAGGAAAAATAAAACGGGCTAATCTATAGAACGCATCAAGTCTAAGCAAGAAACCACTCTCTTTGATAAAAATATGCACTGCATCCTTCTGAAATTTCTTTTCCAGATTATTCTTAATTCATTGAACTATAATTAAACGCCCTTGGTGTGCAAATGGCTCATAGCAAATATCGTCAATCAATGATGAAAAAATGTTATTCCATCCCCTTTTGAGATATTTGACGTAGAGAAATAGAAAAATTATTCGAGATGTGGAGAGCTCTTGGAAGGAAGTTTCTACCTTGGCTAGGTTTACTGCCTTCTTTGGGTCTCAATCACAAAGAATTGCAGTAATTATCGTGTCTCGTTCTTACGAGTCAGACCATTTTGCAGTCTTGTTTTATTGCTTGCTTCCTCTACCTTGAACTTTTCTTCATTGAATTGCCCTCATGTATTTTTTCATTTCTTTTCATAAAACTAGTTTTTAATTAAAAAATAAAATAAATAGAAATGACAAGAACCTATATAATTGAATCTTGCATGTCGATATGTATTCTACAAGCATATAGTTATTAGCAAGAGTTGGATAGTCCATAAATTAGACGACCTTACTCGAACAGGATCTGTTCTATAGGCTGTGCAACCGTGTGCTTGAGTTCTAAAGATAGCCCATAAATTAGTGACATTACCTCGAGTTTTTTGCCCCAGCTACTTTCTTCTTCTGGAAAAATAGATAGAGAAAAAAAGATGAGAGTAGATATGAGGTAGAAACTACACTCGTTCGGAATGAGACATAATTATGAAAATTATGAAAGCAAACTACCAAATCACACTACAAAGACTAAGTTCAGTGGCAAATCACTTCACTTGAAACTTGACAAGCGTTTGTTAGGGATTTTTAAAAGCATCACTATTTTTGGTTCTAAACTGTTTTCTGCTTTGTAAATCATAATGCCAAACAAATTTCTGCCCAAATTTGTTAAACAAAACATGATAATCAATAACGGCTGCAAAATACTCACTTGAAGCTTCAATCGTAACCCTAATTACTATATCTCCAAGAACAAATAGTCACCTCACTTCAACTCCATCCAATAATCAAGATATGGATTCACTTCCCTCTCACTATTTTTTTATAGCTAAAGACCTCTGTTAAGAACAAAAAACCACAGATTCTTGAAATTCAGCAACATGCAGCAGGACAAGACTTCTAATACTCAATCAAAGCGCTTCCTCTCACAAAATACCCAAATCAAAGAAGATCGAACACAATTACACCAAAACTCCATGCAACACTATCTCATTTCCACATCAAGTAAGATTTCAAGGAATAAATTTCAATTACCTTTCCCTGATACCTCAAAGGCCACCGCTCCCTGGCTTCATTATCCGGAATGTGAGGCTTCACAAACCTAGCCGCAGTCTCCTCCTCGTCGCCGTCAAGCTCTGCCTTCACCTTCCTGGTCTGAGTCTGAGTCTGAGCCGCCACTTTAGGGGAGAGCGAAATGGGACTCGAACCATCTCCATTGAGCTCGGTTTTGAGCTTCTTGTTAGGGGAAGAAACATCAGGGTCGGGCTTAACGGAGATGGGAGTGGCGGACTTGGAGCGGCGCTTGGCGGGCATTGTCGGAGAGGATAAGAAAAATCAGACAGGGAACGGCGGGAAAGGTGGAAAAGGGCGGAGGAGAGAGATCAAAAATGGAGGAGCGTACAATTGGGAAAGGAAACCCCTTTTTATAGTGTCGGGGGAAAAGGGAAGAGGAAAAGGGGGCAAGATTTCGAAGTTGGGCGGGAAGTGGAATTTTTTTGGATTTCATTAAAATATGTCAGAAAGGGGTTATGGGCCGAGTGAACCGTTGAGTTGGGTCGGTTTGGACCCGACCCGGTGTCAGTGATGTGACGTTTATGTGTCTGCATGTTTTCAAGTGTGGTCGGCATCCTTGGGAGGGTACACTTTGACATAAAGTCATCTAAAATGTTTTTTTTTTAAATTATATATATATAATTTAAAATAATATTTTGAGAATTTTTATTTCATTTATTTTAAAATTGTGGCCCTGCACGTGTGGGAAGGGTAATTTGGGAATTTAACTTTGTGGTTGTGTTTCAAAGGATTAGTAGGTGGATATATTTTTTTTCTTAAAAAGACGAGTCTTAAACGAGATCCTCGATTATAAGAGCTACATAATTAAAATAAGTTTTGAAAATTATTAATAATATCGGAAAAAATAAGAAATATAATAAAAGCCTGTGGATTTTGGATATGAAATTTTTTGGATATGAAATTTTTTGGACCAATCCAAGATTGGTTGGATCAGTTATTTGAGCAACTTTAATAGAATTCAAAACCTAATCTGTCTTTTTTAATAACGAAAATCTGATGAGATTAAAATATTTGTAGTATTTTTAAATATAAAATAGGATATAATTAGGTTGTGTAACTCTTTTCAGATTTGTCAGATTGATTCTACTTTCAAATTTGTCAGACGGATTCTACTTTTAGATTTGTCAGACTGACTCAACTAAATAAACTAACTCCTAAGCCCAATTGAATTTTTTAATTTTTTTTTAAATTTAGCCCGACAAAACTCAACTTTTATGGTCTGAGTTATCAGAATTGTCGGAGTTGACTCAACTTTTATGGTCTGAGTTATCAGAGTTGTCGGAGTTGGTTAGGTTATTGAGTCAGGAGAATAATTTACCCTTAACCAATAAAAAGTTTCTAAATTTCCGGATTGGTTGATTGGTTTGTGGAATTTCCACGTATTTTTTATTTATTTTTAATTTCTTTACAATTTTTTTTTTCACTCACAAACAAAAATCCACGTGGCTAGAGGAACCTCGTCATGGGGCAGAGCAATAATCCTCTACTACATCATCCACCGTCCATCACAATCATCATCTCCACCCCATCATCCAACGGCCATCGTTCCCCAGTTCCGCCATACCATCCCTAAATGACAACAATTCACTGGCCCGCACTTCGATGGTTCTTAAAAAACTCATCCACCAATTTGAATCTTCAACTTTCATCCATCAATAATTTCTTTAATCCGTAAAACAATGCCTTTTTTTCTTTCTGGTAAGAGCTTGATTGCGACGTTTTTGACAATCTGATCCATTCCTTCCACTGAGATAGATCCGTAGCGACTATTTGAAGAAGAATTTCAATCCCGCAGAAACGCATTTTTGGAGAAGGAAGCTCAGTTCTGTTCTGGTTTTGTGAGATTTTTTCATAGTTTTGTAAAATGAGTTCGTCTAAGACAGTGAGGAAACTCCAAGTGGAGTCTCCAGTGCCTGCGGATATAGTCATTGCTAATTCTGTGGCGCCTCTGCACATCGATGATATTGCTAAAGATCTCAATCTTAGCCCCACTCATTATGATCTTTATGGCAAATACAAGGCCAAGGTGATTCTGGCACGAGTTTTTGAGTGATTCTGTTTGTAGTTTGGTTTGATTGCCTGATTAGGAAAATGGTCGTAAAACTGTGTTGTCTTTGATGTTTGTTTAGGAAATAAAGTTGAATTGAATTGTAAGCTGTTTGGAGGTGTAAATCTGAGGGTGTAGTTATTTGTGGGTTCAATTGTGTTGGTGTTTGGTGTTTGGTTTGCAGGTCTTGTTGTCTGTTCTTGATGAGCTTGAAGGATCTAAGGATGGATATTATGTGGTGGTTGGGGGGATTACTCCTACTCCTCTTGGGGAAGGTAAATCCACCACTACTGTTGGTCTCTGTCAAGCTCTTGGTGCTTTTCTTGACAAAAAGGTAATTTTCTCTCTCTTTCTTTTTAGATTCAGTTGTATGATTCCGTGCTTGATAACCATTTGATTTTTTAAAATTAGCCTATAAATACTACGTCCACCACCTATGAATTTAGGTGTTTTTGTAACATCCCAAATCCACCGTTAGCAGATATTGTCCTCTTTGGCTCGTTACGTATCACCGTACCTCACGGTTTTAAAACACGTCTATTAGGGAGAGGTTTCCATACCCTTATAAGAAATGTTTTGTTCTTCTCTCCAACCAATATGGGATCTCAAAGGGAAATGAAGCATTCTTTATAAGGTTGTGGAAACCTCTCCCTAGCAGACGCATTTTAAAACCGTGAGGGGAATCTCAGAAGGAAAAACCTAAAGAGGACAACATCTACTCGCGGTGAGCTTGGGCTGTTACAGTTTTGTTATCTACTTTCTCCTTAAAACAAAGCTCAAGTTTTGAAGGAAAGAAAATTCAAAAAGCTTGTCTTTGTTTTTGGAATTTAACTAAAAATTCAAATATTTTCTTTAAAAAATATGAGATAACATGAGATTTGAACTTATTACTTTATTTATTTTGTTTAGAAGGCATTGGTTCATATCATCCTCTTAAAATCTAGAAGATTGTCATGTTTTCGGTGCATATTTGTATATTTTCTTACTAAGTTGAACAAAAATTAATTTATACGTCTGAACTTTGGGGTCATATCGGTAAAAAAAATCCTTAACTAACAATTGTATCAATTTAAACTCCAAACTTTCACGAGAGTATCAGTTCATACCTTAGACAAATTTTGCTTAAAAAACATTAGTCCGCACATGTGCAAACTTATAATTGTTTAGGTTGATTTCAGGTGGTCACCTGCCTTCGCCAGCCATCACAGGGACCGACATTTGGAATAAAAGGTGGTGCAGCTGGAGGGGGTTACAGTCAAGTGATTCCAATGGATGAATTTAATCTCCACCTAACAGGAGATATTCATGCTATAACAGCTGCAAACAATCTTTTAGCTGCTGCTATTGATACCAGGATTTTCCATGAGTCAACACAGTCAGATAAGGCTCTTTTTAATCGCCTTTGCCCGCCGAACAAAGAAGGAAAACGAAGCTTTAGTGATATCATGTTCAGACGTTTGAAGAAACTCGACATTGCCAAGACAAAACCAGAAGATCTGACGCCTGAAGAAGTTACGAAGTTTGCCAGGCTCGATATTGATCCAAATTCTATTACCTGGAGAAGAGTAATGGACGTAAATGATCGGTTCTTAAGGAAAATTTCTATTGGCCAAGGTCCTGATGAGAAAGGGATGGTGAGAGAAACCGGGTTCGATATAGCGGTTGCCAGTGAAATAATGGCAGTTTTGGCCCTTACAACATCCCTGGCTGATATGAGAGAGAGGCTAGGGAAAATGGTAGTTGGAAACAGTAAGGCTGGTGACCCTGTAACTGCTGATGATCTTGGTGTCGGTGGCGCTTTGACCGTGCTCATGAAGGATGCTATTAACCCGACACTAATGCAGACTCTTGAGGGAACTCCTGTTCTTGTTCATGCTGGTCCTTTTGCTAATATTGCTCATGGTAATTCCTCTATAGTGGCTGATAAGATTGCTCTGAAGTTGGTAGGACCAGGCGGGTTTGTAGTCACAGAAGCAGGTTTTGGGGCCGATATTGGCGCCGAGAAATTTATGAACATCAAATGTCGCTATAGCGGTTTAACTCCACAATGTGCTGTAATTGTGGCGACGATAAGAGCGTTGAAAATGCATGGGGGTGGGCCACAAGTTGTTGCAGGGAGACCTCTTGACCATGCCTATTTGAATGAAAATGTGAGTCTTGTTGAAGCTGGCTGTGTTAATTTGGCCAGGCATATTGCAAACACCAAGGCTTATGGTGTGAATGTAGTTGTTGCTGTGAACAAGTTTGCCACAGATACTGAAGCAGAGATGAATGCAGTCAGAAGCGCTGCTTTAGCTGCCGGGGCGTACGATGCTGTTATTTGTTCTCATCACGCTCACGGTGGAAAAGGAGCGGTAAGCCACTCGATCCCGTAATTCATAAGCTTTCATACACCTAGTAAAATGCATAAGTGATGCTGTCTTTGATGACAAATGATCATGTTCTTTTGATTGGGTAGTAGACTTTATCATGTTCTTCATTTCTTCAGGTCGACCTCGGAATTGCAGTTCAAAAAGCGTGTGAGAACGTAACGAAGCCATTGAATTTCTTGTATCCTCTGGATGTTAGTATTAAAGACAAAATAGAAGCTATAGCCAAGTCCTATGGAGCCAGTGGGGTGGAATACACAGAACAGGTGAGCTTTTGTTGCTATTACTATATATCGTTCGCATGCTATTGGCTAAGAATTCGTTTGATTCTCATATCGTATTTTAAATGATTGATGCAATAGTGTCATAGATTCTTGTTTCTTTGATTGAAATAATCCATCTAAGAACAGTAAGACAATGAACAGTAAGTGCTGGACTCCCAAATCTTAAGACAACATGTGAAATTGAAGATACAAAGTTTGAGCTTCCTTGATAAAAAAAAAACTAAACCCAAGTTCATCCATGTCAGTTCAGTTCAACAAAATAAGGACGAATGCTATTTTGAATCGATCTTTCACTACGGGAAGCATCGGATCCTGTCGTTATTGATTTACCTTAACTTTTTTTTTTTGGTAAAATACTGAGCTTTCACTGAAAGAATGCACTAGGGCATACAAAAAACACAAAGAGTCCACCAAATGAATCCCACAAGTACAAGATGAGAATTGAACCAACCTAATAATTACAAAAAAAACCCTATCAACAACTGAGGGCAGAGGGCAGGCGCTGCCAGAGGAGCCCGCATACTTGTTCGGCTAAATTTGTAATGCCCCAGATCCACCGCTAGCAGATATTGTCCTCTTGAGGGGAAGCCCGAAAGGGAAAGCCCAAAGAAGACAATATCTGCTAGCGGTGGATCTGGGGCATTACAAAATTTCTCTAAAAATCCTACTATTCCTCTTGGGGAAAGACTTTGATCCTAGTTTTGGGGAAAGACTTTGATCCTAGTTGTAAGGCTCGGATATGGTGGCGGCATCATTACCAAAAACTTAAAAACTGAACATTAAATTAGTTAAAACCCGGTCTCCTAGCATTTCCTACTGCAGTTGAGAATACAATTGGTTGATGTGAAAGAGTTTATGTCTCTATAGAAACACTTTTAAGAAACTGAAAAATGTTTACTGTTTGTTTGCATCAACAGGCGGAGAAACAGATTGAGATGTACAGTAGGCAAGGATTTTCAAACCTACCAATCTGCATGGCAAAAACACAATACTCCTTCTCACACGATGCTGCAGAAAAGGGAGCGCCGAGCGGATTCAAGTTGCCGATAAGGGACGTGAGGGCTAGCATTGGTGCTGGCTTCATTTACCCTTTGGTGGGAACCATGAGTACAATGCCAGGACTCCCTACAAGACCGTGCTTTTACGACATCGATCTTGACACCGCAACCGGGAAGGTCATTGGTCTTTCTTGAACGAGCCCTCCCAAGCAGTTGCCTTGCCCGGCATCTTTCTGGTTTGTCGAACGACCTGTCTCAAAAATGTTATTGTCCAAGTACATGCTTTTTTTCCCTTCTCTTTTTGTTTAGTTTTCTCAACTGTTGTTATTCCGGTCTATCCTGTACTGCAACCTTTGCTGATCTTTGAACAGTCTGAAGTTATATGTCCTTAATAAAGTGGAAGGAGGGAAATAATGTGAGTGTTGTAGCGTGTATTTCCCTTCCTTTGTTTAGAATATATCTATTTTGATGGAGAATAATAGAAAGAGCCATTTTCAAATTGGAATTGGTGGTAGATCCTTCCTTTTAGACCTATTGCTTTATACACTATATTTTTTTTGGACCTGTAACAGTTTTGTCTAATATGAACTATCATGCCCAAGATGAATTAAAATCAAAGTTATGTACGGATAATAAAAGTTCGGGAAAGTTACTTTTTCGGTCAAGGTTCGATTTATCCCTGATGTTTGGAAACATAACTTTTTAGTCTATGACTAAGAAGTTCAAAAGGTTCTTGCATTGTATCTGGTTGTAATATATTAGCTTAAGATCAAAAGAATCCATTGTAGCCAAAACTTCACAATTTGATATAACCACAACTTGTGTCATTTCTCTTAGCATAGTCCAAAGCTCTAGCTAATCGAAGCTTGGACTAGGGAGGTCACGATATGATTCTCTTAATAATTACTAGATACTTCTAAAACAGAGCCTGAAGAAAGAAATCCGAAATTACTACCAACCATACAAGAATGATTAGTTTATCAGCCTTAATTCCCATGCTTAAATTCCATATCAAAGTGAACGAGGGATCAGAATTTCTATACTATTTTTAGGGTTTCACTTCATTTAGGAAAGAAAAATTTATACACTTGAGGCCTTGTAAGAAAAGTGCCTAGCAAACTACGAACTTGACTCGAGAGGATGACCATCGAGATAAACAAACTAAACAAAGAAGGGCGTGGAAGCCCGCCCAGGTCAAGGGTCTCCCCGATATCTTTTCTCAACAAACAAAAAATAGTGAAAGTAGAAAAACCAAATTCTTTTATACTCAATAAATTCTCCATTTGAAGACAAAGGAATGGAAGCAGTAGTTTACAATAGTTCTGCTAAATCCTCCATTTCATTGCTCATATGAAACACTCATATTCAAAATGAACATTACAACACAGTACCTCCTACATGCTACAGAAACGTTCGTATGAACGGCAACTTAATTGACATTAATACACATAAAATCAATAATTCAAACCAGACAAAAAATGCTTAGTGAAAAACAAATAAAATTAAGAGGCTATAACGATTATCTCTGTTAATTAACTACACTGCTGCTAATAAGTCGTGAATAATGTTCAAAAGCGCTCGTGACGCCGAAAAGCAGAGGAAGATGAAGTGCACGAATGGCACAGCCTCACATCTCGTCTCATCATAGGGCAGTGTTGGGATTGTTTCCAGCAAGAATTAGTGAGATCTCGAGCCCTCGACTGAAAGCCTGGTTGAACATAAGACGAGTTTGGAATGTCGATACAAATGGAAACCATGAAAGAAATGCAATGGGGATAAAGACAAGCATCCCCATCCCGGCATCATACAGACGAGCAATTGAGCGGATGGATTTCCAGAGTCCCAGTCTCTTTATCACAGGTTTCCAAGCTGCTGCAATCTGAAACAGGAAATGTTCTTATGTCAGGATGGAGTGCTAAATTTTACAAAACTAGGGAAAAGTCATTATCTTTTATTCCTCCCTATCAACCAGAGGGTACGTACAAGTATATTTTCAAAAAAAAAAGAAAAAAAGAAAAAAGAGGTGTTGCAAGTCTAAATTAGATAATGTTGCAAGTCTAATATATTTTGAGAAAATAACATGTCCCTTGTGTAACTAAATCATAATGATAATCTAAATACCCTAGATACTTGATAACAGTAATATCCTTCAACATATATATATATATATGTGTGTGTGTGTGCGCGCGAAAACGATAGGACAACTAGACTAGGGAACTTACAGAAAGAATGCCCCATCCTGTAGGTACAAATGCCAAGATGCAAGCGAATACATCAGGCAGTGACAAGTCTGTAATAGCAACCGCAACGGCCAGGCCAGCCAGCGTCAAAAGGAAAGATAGACCTTGGATAAAACGCAACAAAAGCTGGAAATTGACAGTCATTTTCTGGCTAAAGGTAAAAACCTGCAGAAGAGAAGAGAGATCTAATGACTATCATGCATATTGGAAAACACCAAGGAAACCAGTCGAGTCGATTGCACAGACCTTGAAAAGAACTATAAGCCCAGCTAACACAATCCAGGAGAACCCATATACCTAAAGAGTTGCACATTTTGGAGATTACAACAAGTTAATAACAAAGAAAAGATGGCCTTTAAACTACTTGATGACTACAAAATATAATAACATCAAACTGCTGCTCATAATTTTTTTTGAACTTTGGCATCCAATATTGGTAAGAATAAATAATAAAGTGGAAAAATGTATTTCATAGAGAGACCATACCGACAGTGATGTGTTTGATCCTTGCACATTGAGCTTGTAAACAATGCCATATTGAAAAATAAAAAATCTTAGATTCAGAATAGTCTCTGCTATCCGCCCTTCAAGAGTTTTTATATGTGCCTGCAGATTGTAAAAGCACTTTACATTTTGACCAGAAAAGAATGACCCAGTCCAGCATAGGTTTACCAAAATGTAATTATCTCGTTCATTGAATAGCCGTTATACAGGAAACATTTAATGATAACTAACAACATAATCTATCAACACATGAGGTAACATAAATCCATATCGGTAAATTCTGTTTTGCCCCTTTACAGTACAGTTGTGGTTTATATATAAAAGCAGATGGAAGCTTATTGGGTGCTTTCAAAGCATATCCTTTGCTGCTGAGTGATGATCATGTGGAGATCATTTCAAACAAAACGTTGATTTGCTAGAGATATCTCGGCTGAAAAATTACCTTCTTGGCCTGGCTTTTATTTTTCTCATTTTCAGTGATTGACGTAATATTTTGAAATATTTTTCAGTTTACCGATATTTTCAAATCTATACTAAGGTATAAATTACAGAAATGAGCAATTTATAACAAAAAAATTACTCACAATCACACACTAGTATAGGCGCGTGGTCAGAGCTAGATGGCTATGGAAGATAACTCGTTAGTGCTATTTAGAGCAGTTAATTTCAATAACTGTAACATTTCATTTATCTTCTTGTATGGGGATTGCATATACTTGTTTATTTAATTAAATAGGCACACTATATAGCTTTTCTGTGAGTGGAAGTATAAAAACTAACAAAGAACCAAAAAGAAAGAGCCAGAACCAAATTACTGATTGCATACAACTAAAAGCATGGACAAAACCATAACATTGTTGCATTGAGAGGGAACTGATATTACTATTAAGTACAGACCTAACGAGCATTGCATTAAAGTTCATAAAAAAGAAGGAAAAAAAAAAAGAGAGAAATAATAAAGAAGTACATAGAAAATTGAATTACCAGTTCTGAGTCCCACCATGCTTCCCAGCTTTCTTCACCTTTAACACCAATTCCACCACGGTAAAAAAGCCAATTGGTCCATTCTCTGAAGTCCTCCACGGTCCTAAAAGGAAGCATAGGCAATTAGATTAAGATTATTTTTATCTGGAAGATTCAGAAGCTGTCATCTCCTTTTCAAGCTAATAAGAAAAGACCTTCAAGGTGCCCCAACCAAATTAACGAAGAAACAGATGGAATGGTGAATATGACTTACTTCTGCCATTCAAACCCCGATGGATTGAACAAATAGGGAGCAAAAAGCCACGATATAGCCATGAACCAACTGCTAAGAGTGACAAGGATGTATGCTAACGAACCACCTGAACTATATCCGTAGGCCATGTATACAACCAAAAGGAGCACAACTTCCAATCTGAAAATACAATAATGTAGATAAATTAATTATTTGTAATTAAGTATACTAAAACAATATTAGACACCATAGAATTCAAAAGTTTCAATTTAGTACTTACAATTTTAAAAATGACAGTTTCATCCATATGATTTGAACTTAGATTCAATTTGGTCGGGTTATGAAAGTTCAACTAGTCTTCTATAGTTTGGTCAGATCACACAGATTCACTTTCTATAACTATATGAATACGTGCCATATTTTCTATTTGTGTGAAACGAGCTGGTACTATCTAATTTGCCAAACTGCGGTCACAAATTATAGTCTAGTAGAGTTCAAGACAGCTCCTATAGGATAATTGTCGCACGTTACAACATTTGAAAACTAGTATAATACTCAATCTCCTCAATAAACTATCATGATGCAGACCCCAGTATCTCAACATATTTGGGTTTATAGCTGGTTGCATTGACAACTTAAATAAATTAAAATAAGTTTTTTTAGATTTTAATTTTGATCTTGTCAAGTAAAGGATGGTGCCAATGCACTACCCATAAGCTTAAAACAGAGTAATTTACACAAACAGCAGAGTTCAAATAATACATTAGAAAATTTTCATGTGAGAAGAGAAAGAATGACACAAACCCTTTAACAAAATGGCTGCGAGAGTACAGTCTGTAATTTTCTGAGAATTTGATATGGCGAACCACAAAGCCCCTTCCAGTTGCATGATACTGTATAGAAGTAGAGTTCTTGAGATACTATATGTCAATCTTCGAGATTGACAAAGGAGCAGCAAAAATAGCAGAACAAACCTTTGCACCACCATGAAGAATTGTTCGGCCAAAATAGTGAGTTTTTGTACCAAGAGAGAATGTGAAGTAGACAGAACAAAGCTGAAGCTGCATGGTTATAAAGCTGACAATAGCCTGCAACCGTAATTCAGAATAATATCAGAGAGAAAATAAAAGACTGCTAAAAAGAAGATAACTAATTAATGGACTCGTTGACAAGAGGACCGCTTGCACTTGCTCTAGCATATGACAAACAAGTGTGCTTCATTGGGCCGAAAAGCACTTACTGTTACATTTGAAGCTAATCTTCAGATTAGAGAGAGAGAGAGAGAGAGAGAAATGACAATGATATCATCATGTTAATGTTCAGATTATACAAGAGCAGTCTTTTTTTTTTTTCGGACAAACGTGTACATATTTCAGAATAGCATTTACCCTGAAGAAACCTTGCTCCAAAATAAATCCCAAGATCATCGGCACTGCAGTGAAGATACCAATTTGGATAAGGAACTGTGTATTCAAAGCAGCTGACAATGCAGTATTATCTGTAATATTGGCTCTATCTTCAATGCCCTCGCCAATTCCAGACAGTGCCTGAAACACAGCCGCACATCTTTTCAGTATATTATTTTCTGAAAAAGAGGAAATATTTCCATACAAACATGTAAACTAGTCGTAGTTAGGGGTACACGTTGAAACCCAAAAGCCGAAAAGACCAAACCCAAAAGCCGAAAAGACCAAACCCAATTTTCAAAACAGAGGTTCCAGAATCAATTTTGACCAAAAGACAATACAGTCAGAGTTAAGTCCAGCATCACATTGGTAAACAAGCATAAGAAAAGAGTACATCAGATCTAAAAACAAATGAAAAATAAGCAATTAAAGAAAATTAACCCGGTAAACATGAAGCCTACTACTTGACCAACTCCACTGGAATTCACCTTAACTGTATCAATCGAGTAGTTTTAGTGCCTCTGGGATTTATCAAGCAAACTTAAAACTTTTGATTCTAGGGGCATAGAACTACTTCCAAACAATCCTCGTGAAGCTTATGACCACATTATCAAGAAAATTTTAAATTTACATCCCACTACAAAGCAGAGAACTTCTAAAGAAGAGAACATCTTCTATACCTCATATGTAGAAATATAGTAATTGAATACAATAAAACTTACCAAATATGCTTTTCCATAGAGAAAAATGTACACAGTCAACACCGTTAACTGCAAAAGATCATAAAGAAATAAAACGGATCAGATTTCTTATAAATTATGATGACAGAATTCTGAGGCTTGACTTATATTACTCATTAACATACAATCTTTTCAATAAATAGTAAGAGGTCCTCAATAATAATTTATTTTGTTGCATTGTCTTGCAACATACTTCACTTCGATGCAAATGTTTCTAATTTACAAGAAAGGAGCATCAATACTTTTCCTAGGATGATGAGTAAACATATATCACAGGGACTGCCTCGAAACTAATATGCATTAGAAGCGGTTGGTATCCAAACTTAAAAGTAGGCATAATTGAGATATTTTGTACGTCATGCATGTCATTGTGTAAAGATACTCAAGTTTAAAAATAAAAACAAAAAAAGAAAAAAGACAAGATTAAAACACGTAATAAAGCATTAGCTTTTCAGAAAAGGCACGCAGTAAAACTATGTAGCAAAGATTAGGGCCTCTTTTTTTTTCCAGATAAACAAACCATAAATATCCCTACTAATAGTGCGATGAATTCAAACAACTTCTCAATATAGGAATCTACGTGTTGTACTGGCATACCATAGTACAAAAGTAGTAGCCAACAGTCGTAAAATAGAATGACATCATCCGGAAAAAATCAAACAGTTGGCCAAGTCTGTATACATCACGGCTAAGAACTTGTTCTCCATTACCACCAGCAACCTTTCCTTCGAAAAGAGCAATCTGATTAAGACCAACATCTCGCCCTTTACCGACCTGAAACAACTCAAACAGTTTCAATAACTTCACCACTTCAAATGATGCCAGATTAGAAAATTAAACGATGACAAATCTCACCTGAATATACTCATGATGAGTAACGTTTCCTTGTCGCAAAGTTGTATTAAATCCTTCGATACAGAAAGGTAATACAGGTAATGAAATCGTATGTCTCATAAAGGGCATTAAAAAATGTACACCAGTAGTCATCAAGAAAATAAAATATGCACACGATACTATTAACTGTTAGTATTTATTTATTCTTTTTCATTAACAAAGTTGAATACAACAGGAACGCAGAAGTCAAGGAGTAAAAAAATGATAACATATGATAAAACTTAATGCAGAAATTACATTAATAAAAACAGTTCAATTTTTTTATAAATATAAAACTGAACCTTACATGAAAAATGAAAACATAACATTAGAGTTCCATTAACAGGGAAACAAAATCTCTTTGCAAATGAACAAAAATATATCAATCACATCACAAGGGAACCAACTATTCAGTAGCTGTGGATTCTATACATGGTATAACAAAAACAAGCCATTAGAGTGCATATGAGTAAAGATGTAATTTAAATGAACTAAATCCACATAAATACATTCTAGCAAGTAAAAGAGGATACCTGCATAGATATCTTCACTAATGTTGATAACACGGGAGGCCTTGCTGAAGCCACCTCGTGTTAGATGGAAAACCCTATCAAAAACATCTGGATGGCCATAATGCATACGAACTCTGACCAATTTGTAAAAGAGTTACTCCAAAGTGCAAACTTGAAAGAAATGTCAGAAAATAGTAACATAAAATATTGATTGGATTATGGCGAGTACATACTTCAAGGGATTTGCCAGAACACGCTGACCAAGAGTCACAAAACTAGCTTCTTGATTTGACATGAATGAAGCCAGAGATGAAACACTACACAGATGAAGCGATTATTACTTGACATGAAAAAAATAGATATGAAAAAGGATGGGAATTATTGGCTGCAATGGAAAGTACCTGCCCGTAAATACATGTTCCCTGACACCCAGTATGGTAGGAGGACGAATACCATGATCTTCACCAAATTCCTCGAGAAGATTTCTCATTTTCAATGCTTCTTCAAAGTAATTATCCTAGATTTCCAGAATCGCACATGTTACAACCAATCAAGATTTCTTTTTGACACAATGCTACTATGTTTCATGAGCCACAAACCGTGTTCATTATATATGGGAGAGTGTGGAGCATAGACATCTACACTTACATATGTCCTAATGTTGGCTTCATTAAAAATTATTGTAAGAAACTACCATGAGAAACTTACACTACACACAAGTGTTTTTTTCTTTCAATAAATTGTTTAGATGAACAATTTTCTACCATATTCGTGTCTGCATACAAATCATTTTTAAAAGGCATATCTTTTCTTGTCTATCCTTCTTAGATTATAACAAGATACCTTATCTTTAAAGAAATTATAAACCGAGAATTCCTTATCCTTACTTTTATCCCTGTTTCTTTCATAATCTTGTTTCATGCCAAACAAGCATAGACACCACTCACATAAATAAAGGAACTTAAGACAACTGGTAAACTTGAAATCTAATACTACCAACTGAGAAAGCGAAAATATAAATAAGCTTTCTGCCTACATAAACTAACGGATTTGAGTTGAATTCTTTAACTCGAGAAAAAATAAAAGGAACAATAAAATAAAAAATAATACTCACCTGATTCATATCAATTGTCTGAACAGCATTTCCACGAGTAAAAACAACAGCATGATTTTGATTCTCAGGCTTTCCTTCACCCAACTTTGGATCTCCAGGCAATTTGATGGAATATATCTCCTACACAATGGGGAAAATGGCAAAGATAAATCAATCAAGAGGTGTAAGGTAGAAGAAATAAAAACATTTCAGACATGTTAGAACTTAACCGGCTACTGTAAGAAAGACCAAGATCAATTAGGGAAAAAACCACAGATCCTAAGTTTACAAATTGTTTCTTGTAAAGAGTGCGCATAGTATATAAGAAGTTGATAACTAAAAAACATCAGAAGAGATGAAAGCTCGAGAAGAAAAAATATTATGAATATTGAAAGGGAAAGAAAGAAATAAGACCTTATCTTTTCCATTGATATCAGCCTTCACCAGCTTTGAGTAAAATTCTTTGTGCACCTTACCATCCTTTTGGGTTTCAATATCTTCAATGTAAGCAACACGAAGAGCTTCATTTCTAATAAAAAGAATTTCAAAGGATAAGAAAATTTAAAACATAAAATAGGATTTCAAGCACAAAAATTTACTACTTCGCAATAAGATTTTCCCCAGTAAGAGTTAAATAGCAATACTCCTTTTGTGGAAGATTCAGTATGGGAAAAAAAATATCAACCTTTGCATAAGCAATGCAATATCAGAAGCCTCAGGTTTTTGTTGTTCTCTTTGTCTTCCATATATCTGACAGGTCACAACATACGTAAATTTAAGATCTGCCTGTGCACGTGCTTCAGGAGATAAATCAAAACCCCGAGTATCAGTAGCATCAGTACAAGGAAGGGCAGCTTCCAAATCTGAAATTCGTCATATGGTTAGATGATAGTATTTCAGGAGGATGAACTAGAAAGGTAAGGTGATTGTTCTAACCTCCGTAAGTTCCTCTTTCTAAATAAGTCTGCAGCATAAGAGCTTTCCTATAGTACATCATTCCACGAACTGCAAAAAATCTCCCGCAGCTTAATCTAAACATGTATATCTACAACTACATAAAATATAAGAATGGACAATGGAGAAAATATCTTTTGACAACAATGCCCTCATATTCCTAGCCATTTTCTAGATTGCTATTAATACTTAAATTCAAAGTATTAAATATTATTGTAATAAATAAATATATCTTTACGCATGGACAATCTTGAAATATATATTATACCTACAAAATAATAATTTACAATTCTCACCATAATTTTAATAATGAAAGGTTATTTCTAACAAAGAGAAAAAAAGATCAATATAATTCTTCATGAAAAGAAATTTATTTTGTCAATATTCAATCAATAATGTTCGGAATCAATTTGATTAAAGACTCATGCTTTTAAGTATAATTTTTTAAGGGCAAATGGAAGAACGCAGACAGGACAAAGAAAACAGTCCACTAAAAATCTAATAAAAAAAAGTTCCAAAAAGGACTCAAATGGATGAGAACCAGAGTCACTAATTTGATGCTCGACTTTATTTAATAGTACCCAAAAATTATTTATTGTTTTCTGAATAGAAGTCTTCTCGTAAATTGTCATAGTACTTGGACAAATTCAACTATTTAAAAAGCAAATAAATTTTATTGGTATAATCAAATACAATGAAAAGATGATGTGCAACCCACGTGTAAAAACTTATGATCTTTGAAACATAATATCTCTATTCTATCCTTAGCTACGTAATCCTCAGAATTGTAGGCATGTCAATAAACAATTTGATGGACAAGAATTAACCTCAAGACAGCTTAAGAATTTACCAGTTCTTGCTAATGTCTGTCCTCGATAAGAGGCCCAAAATCGTAGTGCAAGGATGTCATTAGGATTATCAAACGATTCTGGGTCAAGTTCATTCTCATCTCGGCCAATTCGAGCAAGAAAGTTCTTCCATTCATCTATATTGATTTTTGTAGTTAGCATGGAATGCAAGATAAAAAAAATAGAAACGAGGACAAAAGAAAAAAGGGTCAGCAAGACCACATAAACCTAAAAAGAAATCACTGATGGAAGTGCATGAATGTCCAGAACTCATGAAAATGAGTTGTGTTGAGAATCCACTAAAAAAATATAAATTAAATTACAAATTTCATTCGTATCTAACAATTTCCAATTACATCTATGAGCCAAATGAGTACGATCAAGTTTCTGACTTTCAAAGTGTTAATCAAACAAAGACGGATGATTTGGTATGATGAGACTACAAATAGCACAATCTATCTAAGGAGTTTGCTTGTAGCTCTTTTCTCCATATTTAAGCAATTTTTCTTTCTTGGTTGTCCCTCCTTACCCTCGTGAAAAGATAAAGTTCCAAAGAAGGTGAAATTATATAGTTGGTAGGTCTAGCTTGGCATAGTGAACATTATGGATCAATGTTGAGGTATTCTTCCTGCATGGTGGGCCCTCAACAATGCATTCACTGGAAGGGTGCATTCTCTGCAAGAGTATGTTCAGAGATTTGGATGTAATGTCCTTTGGAAGTATCACTTTGCTTGTTCTTGTGAGGAGAGGGAGCGCAAATCTAGGATGAAGGAGATCTTTTGATACCCTTTAGGGTCTTTGGCTTGAAATGAATGATAGGGTGGTTAGGAATATAGAGAGCTCATGTGAAAAGGTTTGGTTGCTTGGGGGGTTTAATGTCACCGTTTGGACATCGGTTACCAAAGTTTTTTGTAATTACCGACAAGGTTTTATTCCTAGGGAGTGGAGCGCTTTTAGTTAGGGGCTTGGCTCCTTTAGTATGGACTGTTTCTTTGTATGCCCATGGTCCTTTTATTTTGTATTCTTTCATTTCTACAGAATGTAAGCTTGATTTCTCATTAAAAAAAAATATCAATGAAAAATTCATATGAAATACCTGGATAAATTTTTTGCAAGTAAAACAAAGTTGTTATGCCATCCTCATTTTTCTTCAGGAGTTCCCCCATACTATAGAGCACCGTCTCAGAATAATATGGAGTAAATACACTGCATTAAAAGATAGGATTAAGATGGAAGGAAAAGAAAAAAGATGAAACTTCAAAAAAGGGAAAAGAAATTAATAAAATATATGAACAAAAGATGCCATAGAAAGAAGCACCACCTGAAAGAAAGCATCTGACGAACAGGTTTTGGATTTGGCATAGCCATGAAAAGTGAATTTGTAAAGAATTGCAGTCTACGTCTGGCCTCAAGATTAACTGGAATATTTGAAGCTGAATCTTTTATGGTTAACAGCGAATGTAATCTTTTCACTTGAGACTTCTGCCGAATGATAGCAACAATTCAATATATGTATATATATATATATATTAAATATAAGAAACAGAGATGTATTAAACACAAAAGAGGGCCCAGCCTAAGGGCAGAAGATTGACGAGGCCCTCCCCACCAAACAACTATACAAGCATAGCAACAATTCAATCTCATAAAATAATAAAAGCAACATATATAAAAATGAAGCACGAGGAATTAAAAAATGTAAAATACCAATTCTGGATCTTTGGGCCAATTTAACTTTGTAAACAGGCGACCTTCATTTCTAGCTTTTACCAATATGTTCCATGTTTCATAATGCCCCCTAGAAAAATGAAACGTTACATGTCAAAGGATAATTCAAGATATAAGAAACTCAAATAACTAACAAGCTTCAGACCTCTTGTCACCAAAAAGGATATCATGGTGCACAACATCATACAAATCTTGAACAGCCTTAACAGCACCTATTTCGAGCTCCGGAGTTTCTGGCTCTTTCTGTACAATGTCATAATCAAAGTGAATTACAGAAAATATATAGGTATAAAATGCAATGAGTTTGACCAATTATCAGCGTCCATTTTTCATACCCAAGGAATTTATTCAGAAAACTAATCAACAACTTTTACTTGGAAGTAAAAAACAATATTGATTCAATAATTGCTTGATTCTATCCCTTTCAAAAATACTACAGATGTATCCTTCAAATCAGTATTCATTGAGATAAAAATCTCTAACATGTAATCTATTCTAGTCATTGTTCATTCCCTTATAACTGAACTGACAAATCTATGATATTATTAGAAACAACATAGCATCAGCTCACAAAATAAGATATAGGAATCATTGAAATCAAACCCTTCTATTAAATAATTTTAATTTTACAGTTATTTTATTTAGATGGAATTAGCACATGTAACTTATTCTACATGTGCCACTTATAATAATTCTGTCCAAATTAAATAGCTAAGTTAAAGAGGGGTAGGCAGTTTTACTAACAAAGAAACAAAGTGCATGTGAGGAGCTAAAATGTAAGCTTTTGGCAATTTTCTTCCATAAAGATCAATACAACTATTCAGGGGCTACACGTCACAATTTGACAATATAGTCTTAGGTACAATTCAATTATCAATTTCATGATATACTATTTAGTACATAATGTAAGTGAACAAGCTCATTTGAAAGGAAGTTGACAATAAAAACCATATCTGATGTTTCTCAACAAGGTACAACCACTTTTTTTCTCTCTTGGTTTTCATTTTCATTCTGTTTTTAATATGAAAAAGCCACAATGAAGATATAGATAGAATTACATGATCCAGTTTAAAATTTTGTAAATACGAACCAGAATACCCATCAGAGCAGTTACTCTTGTAATCACAAGTGGTAGCTTATTTAGCTGGAAGTCATTTTGAATGGAATTGTTTGCTACACTAGCTTGAATGTCTTCAAATACCCTTTCAACCCTGAAAAAGTACAAACAATTCAGAACGGCTTTTTTTGCAAAAATTTAACTTTTATGCATCATAACGTTTTTGGATAGAATTGTATATGAAAGGGAAAGGTATAGAGTAGAGAGGTGGAGGATAGAACACGTTTGTTCTTCGCATGTCAGCACTACACATTTTTCCTATGCTAATCAATTGCAGAGTCTATCCTTTCTTTTTCTTTTAAACTTTAATGCTCGCCTCAACTCCTGCTCTAGGAAGATATAAGTCTTCCTCACATAACCCTTTTTGGTAAGAACAGTCGAGGTTTGCATATATCTCATTCTTGAGCTTATTACAAAGAAAAATAATATGGAGACAACAAGGTAAATACCACGTCCTTCCTTCCCCAACCAGTAATTCTGTTAAGATAAGCTTAATTGCGTGGTAACATTCCTGTACTGCATATTTCATATAGTCATCTCTTGAAATACGCTCCCACAACTCGTCTTGTGAATCCCGTCTCTCAACAGCAATATCCTTTGCTAGAAATACCTACAGTTTCATAACCACAATGAAAATGTTGTACATAATTGGAACTCAGTGAGTTAAAACATCAAGTATTAAAAAGCATAATTATTCAAGTCCCATTTTATGACTGCAAGCTGACCTTGCTGGCAAGAAGAAAAAGGGGCCACTGAACCAGGGGAAGATTACCCTTGTTTTTAGGCATTTGAAGCAACTCCGATTCCCTACAAAACCAGAAAAAATTCAAATTAATGAAAAGAAAAACGAAATTGAGGCAATAGAAACAATCTAAAAAAATCAAATAAGAGAACGTGAAAGTCAAATAACAGAATGAATCTCTAGAAAATATACTCACAAGTTTGTAATATAATCTTCTTCCCTTAAACTTGCTATGATTTCATTCCAGAAGGGAGAAAATCGGGCAGCATCAAACTTTTCTTTTTCAACAACCTTGATATAAACAGCAGAACATGTTTGCACTAAAACTTCCAAAAAATCACAAGCAAAAATAGTGCTGGTAGACACTCAAGATAAGATGATGACAAGCAAAAATATTGCATAAATAGAGGCATTTAAGGAAGCAAAGTAATATGATCATCAAAACCTATCATCTACGAAGCATGGACACTTAAGTTTGGCTAGTATGGTTAAACATGGATGCTATGACACTCGTTGGACACGAATCAGACAGTTGTTAGCACAGCAGATGTGATAGACAGCATTGTAAAAAGTCAATATATGTCCAATGTTTATTAAACAAGTATGGAACACTAAACTAATATATATTTTAATAAATAGATGAAGTAATAAATTTTGGGAGTAAAATAAATTAAACTCATTTTAAAGCATTTAACGCATAAACTTATGGACATTGAATTTCCTTCATTATAAAAATAATATATATTTTAATAAATATATCATTATCGTGCCAATGTCTTAGAATTTTGAAAAATGACGTGTATAGTGTCTATGTGGTGCTGTATCTATATCCGTGATTCTTAGCTTATCATCTATCCAACCCAGTTTCATATGCTTAACAACCTCCTTTTACTGTTTCTGAGACTCAACTCCTAATCTCCAAATGCAGCACTTCAGCCATCCTCCCTAAACCTACCAGCAACTATACTTTTAAGTTACAATAGCATTTTAAAATCTACATGTCCTTGGCTGACACGAGGAAAATATTTTCCGAAGTTCAATTCAAAGAATATTTCTAATTTTAAGGGGGGGGGGGGGGGGGGGGGGGGGGGGGGGGGGGGGGGGGGGGGGGGGGGGGGGGGGGGGGGGGGGGGGGGGGGGGGGGGGGGGGGGGGAGGGAGGGAGGAGGGGGAGAATCCAATCTGAGGCCAACCAGAGTAAATCAAGCATATTTCTGAAGCAAGGAGGCAATAGGGAACTCACCGGAGTTGAAGACTGATTTGAAATCCTGCAAAAGATACGTTTAGAGACCAGATTAACGGAGAAACTTTTGTTTAAAGAAAAAATGTAGTTTAGATTGGCATCTTATGAGAAATATTCAAACCTGTCCCGGGGAGTAGCATGTAAAGTGTTCATAAAGGCTCCAGGAAACTGCTCAAACAGCTTATGAAGCGATTCCAATGATCTAATCTGAAGGTAATAAAACAAAAAGAAAAGAAAAAAAAAACAG
Source organism: Cucurbita ficifolia (assembly GCA_033971965.1). NCBI lineage: Eukaryota > Viridiplantae > Streptophyta > Magnoliopsida > Cucurbitales > Cucurbitaceae > Cucurbita > Cucurbita ficifolia. The sequence goes on from CM066972.1 coordinate 4,104,000, forward strand.
AAAACAAATTTTAAAAGTTCAAAAAATGAAAAGGGGAAAATTTGACTTCAACTACTGTACTAAAACCAAGGCTTTCATGCATTCAAGCATGTGCAGTCGTTGACTTGTTAGATTTCAAACCAAACCTCTACATAACTTCATCACATCAACAAAATTAATTTATAAGAAAAAGTTCGATTTACAACCTTTGTACTTGCCTGAGTGAGCTAATTTTAAAATTAGCCTATTCATGTCGTTTACAAGGAATGACCCGTTATAATTACTAGAATACCTTCCATAATCTTATTGATGATGCATATTAATTAATGTACCTTAGCAGTAATAAACGTTGTCTTAATAACAATTATTAATAAAGAATATTATTCAGTGATATTGTTATACTATTTATTGTCATACTATTTAACGATAATGAATTTTTTTTTTTTAAAAAGTCTCTGAACGGCCCAAGGCCTAAACTTAGGAGATCTCAAAGATTTTTCTTATCAAATTCAACTGAAGATTCAAACATGTGACCTCTTGGTAGACATTGCTTAAAAACCATAGGCCTTATTCAACGAGGTCACCTTGTGGGGGCTTAACTACAATGAATTTTATCTTTACTGTTTATTTAATAATAACAATAATAATTAATTAGTTCCTTTTGTGACATCCGATAAAATTGGAACAATATAAATAAGATTAAAAATAATTATTATTTAGAACTAACTAATTGAAAAAACGAAACATAAAATTTTAATATTTCATAATAGAATAAAATTAAATAATTTTTCTCATTAGTGTAAAAGTTGTAAAATAATTTTTATCTTTCTCATCCCTTCATTCCCATTCTACCTAAGAAACATGACCCTAAATTTTAATTTTATCCAACTGAATCTTAATCTTAAATTTGAATACAGGGTGAAATTAATAGCTGTAGGTAGCTAAATCAATGTAGTCTTTGAATTTGAAACTACATGTGTACATTCTTGTGATTGATTGAGACTAATTTTGTAGATTTGTTTTTACTTTTTTTAGGCTTACACATTTTGTACCAAGTTTGAGCATTTTTATGCAGCTCAACCATGGTTCAATCATTTGTGATCAATTATGATTGGGATTGGCTTTCTCTTATGGCTAAGCGTGGCATTTTTCTAGCTGAATTTTAGATGTTTTATCTGTAAGTATTTAGGTGATTTATTCGTTGTCTTTGTTTATATTATCTAATTTGATTATAAGAAGAGAATTCATTTAACGGCTTATTCAAATTTCAGATTCAATTTTACGAAATAAAAACTTAGTGGTTAAAATTGATCCCATCTGATTTAATTCAAGGTAAAAAATAAATATTTTTCCTAATTTATTTCATATCAAGAATGGGGAAATGCATAAGCTCAATAAGAATCGACTAGTACCTCTCCAAGACGATCTCTTGCACCGATTAAGAAACTCCAAATAGCAGATACAACGGTATAGAACACATGAAGGTCCAAGATGTAAATCTACAACCATAAATTAAATAGAGAAAAGTAAACGGTACGCCCATCAGAGACAAGAAATAAAAATAAATTTGAATCCTCCTAATCCAACGATAACTATATATAGCTATTAGTTTTCATGACATTCAGGAAAAAGATCACAACAAAGTGACTTGTATCTGTTTATCATAATTGATTTATATCAGCTCATTGACAACAAACTAACAAAGTGACTTATTCAGCTCGTTGATTACAAAATTTAAACTTACAGCAAACACTGGGGCCCATAAGCTAAGAACCGTCAAAGCATTATGATTATCTGCAAATACGACACAAGATTTCAGAAGTCAGACAGCCTAAAAGCTAATTGTCATAAATAACTTTTTTTCTCATTTCTGAAAGGTTTCTCTTCATCAAAAGGCTAAAAAGACAAAATAAGGAGAAAAACTATAGCAAGGTTGAAGATGTAAATCATATATCAAGTAACTTTTCTTTCTGTTGAGGACATCACTCCATATATACAAATGGCAGAGGATGAAAAAATTTTGGTTCTAGTTGAAATTTTATTGATGAGATGAAAGAAATAATGTAAAGGAGACAGTAAAACCAGCCGTACAAGATCAGCCATACAAAAAGACAGCCAAAAAAGGAGTCCAACTAAATTAAGAAAGGGCTACAATCCAAAAGAATAAAACCTATTGAATAATATGCAAAATATTTGTGTATTTTTATTATGGGAAGAAAGGAGTTCTTACATAGAAGAAACACCCTTGTACAAATAAGAAGATAAATTTCAAGCAAAACTGATTCACTAAAATCAGAAATAACCAAGACTCTCCCTCAAGCTAGTTTGAAGATATCTTCCATTACCAGCTTGTTAATCATCATATAAACTTGTAACTTTGGGAGCCCCTTCTTTAACACATCAACAAATTGCTCTATTGTAGGAAGGTAGGGAATGCATATTACTCCTAAATCAATATGAAATGTTTATTAACTTCGATATCTTGCCACAATAAATATGCACAAGCATCGTTTGAGAGAACTTTGATTGTTTCAATAGTTTCTTTGTCTATATACCCTCACAAAACCATGGGGTAAAGCCCTAAAAACAGCTTCAACACTACTTCTAGCCACTAAACTTTGTTTTTTTTTGTTTTTTTTTGTTGCCTGCCCAGTCAGCATTGTCATTAGTATAACTTTAACCTGCAAATGATCTTGCTTCTTAAACAATATACCTTTTGCAGTAGTACCTTTTAAGTATCTTAAAATCCTATAGATGACTTTAAAGTGAGTCAGTTTTGGGGTATGCATAAACTGACTTACCACATTAACTGCAATAGCAATGTTAGAATGAGATAAAAAAATGTAAATGAATCTTCCAGCAAGTCTCTGATTTTTTTTCTTTTTTTGTTTCTTTTTTATCTCTTTTTGTGTTATAGTTTGCAATTTTAAATTGAGCTCAATGGGGATGTCTACTGTTCATGAACCAATTAATATGATCACTTCAAGAAAATCAATAGTATACTTTCTTTGATGGAAAAGGATACAATCTGCCACTCTACAGAACCGTACATGAGATTTTCACCTCATACGGCTCCTCGTTCAATTCTTTCGAAGTCATTGATCCTTTTCCTCGTTCGAGAAGTTTTGCAGATGGCACTTGACAGACCAGCAAGACTCGCTTTGGCTTACTCCACTGAAAGGGCAACACAAACTAAAGGAAAGAAGGGCATTCCTCCGATCTATGACAACAAGGGATTGGACTCGAGCAAAGACTGGGCCTATTTGAACTTGAACAAAGACTGAGACTGCTAGTTCCACTATCTCATATGCTACCTTTATCAACCCTAGAAAAGTACAATTCATAGCTCATGATTGCTTTTCAATACGTTCAAACAACACTATAGGTGGAGTCGGAAGGTGTATCCGACTACATCACACATGTACAAACTGTGGTGAATCCACTCAAGAGCAAGGGTGAAACCCTCAAGGAGCCGTAGGTTGTGGAGCTAATTTTGCAGTCACTAACCAAGAATTTCGAGAATGTTGTGTGCGCCATCGAGGAGTCGAAGGATCTAGAAGATCTAACTATTGATGATCTTCTGTTTAAGGTTGCATAAAGATTTCTTTAACCTAAATATTTTGTTAATCTCTATTCTTCAAGTTTCCCATTCAGAAAAAGTTGATAAAGAGGTTAATATGCATTGACAACCATAGATAATAGAACTTTAATGGAGTTACTTTTAGCGACAAGGACAAAGGATTCTTGATAATCAAATCCATAACCCTAAGTGAAGCCTTTAGCAACAAAATTAGCTTTGTATCTTTCAATGCTACCATCAGCTTTGCACTTTAGAGTAAACACTTATGGGTCATTTGGCATAAGGTTGGGTTCCAAATCAAAACCCACGTTTGGCCCATTGTAATCACAACCCCATGAGTTACACCCTCCAAACCCCTTTCTACCATGAAATTGTTGGGACCCCTCATTTCTATCTCAATTTTATCACAATTTTGACGGATCCCAAGACTTTCTCCAATTTTTTCATAATTCTTTTCATTTATCTATATTTAATTAACAATAATTCAAAATATATATATATATATATATATATATATATATATATATATAATTTTAAGATAAAAAAAAAATTATAAATAGCTTACATAAATATTTTACAAATAACATTTAATGTTAAATTGACGCATTAAATTTTTTTTTAAAAAAATCAAATTAACAATATCCAAAGTAACAAAAATAAATGGCATTTTATTTTGAATTTTTAAAAATAAAATGAATAATATTTAATTTTAAATTAGTTATAGCAAAGAAAGTATTTAATTTTCAAATTGCCTATCCTAAAAAAAAAGCATATGTATGATATTCATTTTGAACTTATTTACTTGAAATAACATAAATATATGTTATTTGATTTTTAATTTAGATATTTTAAAATAACCTATGTATTTTATTTTTAATTTAATTAAAAATAAAACTACAAAAAGTATGTAATTTTTCCATCGATGTAATTCTATGTTCCAAATTTTCGTTTTTTCATGAATCACACATTTATTTTCCATTCACACTTTTAACTTATAACATCAAGATTAAATCATTGTGAACGATTGTTTTGAATTTAAAATTCTATGTCGATCCATGGAAAAAAATGACAAATCTCAAAGTTACAAAAAATACAAGTAATCAATTATTTTCTAGTAAATTGTCTAAAAAAAAATTATTTGAGCCGTTCACAAAAAAATGAAGAAAAAAAAACTAAAAAAACCCAACTACGAAAGAAGGGGGAGAGAAGATTCTCTTGCCTAAGCTCTCAAGAAGCACCAATCCTACTTCTCAGATTCCTATTGATGAGAATTGAGTATCTCACCTTCCTAATGCAACACCAAATCAAAGATCTCCTCTTCCAGTCAAAACCCTTCTTCCCAAGAACATTATCAAAGAAATTCCAATCCACATAGACGTAAGCTTTTTCAAAATTAATATTAGAAATGATCCCTTCTGCCTTACAACCACTATGGTCCTCTATAGCCTTATTAGCAATAAGCATCAGGTCTAGGACTTGTCTTTCTGAAACAAAAGCACCTAGATTATAAGAAAAGGAACCAGGGACAATCATTTTTTTTTTCTTTCTTTTTTGCTTATCCGCAATGCAGACTAAGTGCATGACTAATCAATCTGAAATCTCTCCACATCCTTGCCCTCCCTTAACTGGGATAAGGCAGACAAATGTTTCGTTGATCAAAGCATCAACAATACCCATTCTGAAAAAAAAAACGCACTTAAAATCTCTTGAAGACAACCCTCCCAAACATTTCTTCAAAATCAAGAAATTCATTGCACAATAGTTTTATTTTATGGGAGGTGCAAAATATTTTAAAAGATCAAACTATAACACACGAGTAAGATGACCACCATCCTTGCAGAAAAAAACTAAATTCGTAAACAGAAACTTAAGATCAAAAGGTAGATAATACAAACAATAGTAGACATGATACTTCCACCAAATAAAGAAAGAAAAAGGAATTTAATAGAAAATCAACAGACATGGCCTACAAAACAAAATGAAATGAAAATATTCTTACTTACTCTTAGACACAAAGTCATGCCACGAATATCTTAGATCTTTCATGTTCACAATAAGCCTGGTAGGTTTAACAAGAGGCTTGATCTGCAAGAGACGAGTTAAGTCTTCAGTTTCCATGCCTAGAGATAGATATCATTGCATAAACACCATAATTAACCTGAAGAAAATAGGCAAATGCGAATTTTCCACCCAGAATGATTACCCACAAGAGCATGTACCTGCAAAATGAGATTGAGAATTTCTACATGTACATAAACAAAATTTAGTTACTCCATACTATAGAGCACTTAAGAAGGCAACAACCTAGACAAGAAATTAATTGGGGAAAGGGGAGGGAGGCACATGGAAAAATTTACAAGGAACACCAGTGGATCAGATCAAAGGACTTCAGATACTTACTTGATAAAATCAGTAGTCCTCTCATACATCCCACGTCCAACATAGTACCGTTCCTAAAAAATAAAATTTCAGAAGCAAAAGAAAGTATAGATTCGACAAAATAACGTGCATCAACTGAAATTGAGGAGGCCACATTGCAGAAGCAGGAAAGAACAAAATAAAGCAAGCATTAGAAGGTGAAACCTGTCGCATCCACTTGATAAAGCGAACAAGAGGCCACCGATCACATTGATTTGTTAGAAGATGGAAAGCAGGTATACGCATCAGAATACTGAGGAAAAGCTGCACACCACCATATATTCCAATCACGATTACATATAGTCTAAACATCACCCTTTCTGCATTTGGGTTACTACCCTCCTGAAGAGCTTTCCTGTAAGAGAATAGATAAAAATAATACTAAACATCTTGTGGAGAAAAAAATTGATAACAGGGACAAAAATGCCAGAAATACATACACATAAAGAAACGTTATCGAAGCAGAAGCAATACTGAACCAAAGGAAACGAAGAAAAATTCGAGAAATAGCAAGGCGCCTTGAAGTAGAGTATGCCCCATACATCATTAGGATGTCTAGAACACCTGGATAGAAGTCCATAAAGAGCAATATAAATTTTTAGAACAAAGATAATTCTTTCATGCTACCGCACACAAGATAATAAAACAAATCAGCATCTAATACTTTCAGTAGAAATGACTAGAATAGCACATACTCTCAATAAACTTCATAACGACAAACGTCGGACCAAGACTCAGAACTTCCAGCAGGGTCTTCATATTAAAGTTTCCATTGTTGAATGCAACTATGGTCAGAGCCTGTGAGCATAATAATGTGATAAAGATAATTAAATAAATGAAAATGCAGAAATTCTAATCCAACTCAGTAACACCTCATGGTCTCAACTAGCATACACAACAGGAAACAGCATTAAGAAAAATATATGTATTGAGGGTAACATCCTAACGAGGTATCTGGTTGCTCTTCCTTTTTTCTTCATAACTTTTTCTTAACGATAACAATTGGTTTGTTTCAAGCAGGAGCTCTAAACCAGCAGTTTGGTGTATTTCTTCATTTTGGGTCTTTTAAGACACCTCGGTTGTACTTCATTTTTCTTGCTGAATTCTTATATTCTTGTGATTGTCTTTTACTGAGAAACTAAATGAGTTATGTTCATGATGGGAATCACTATTTTCTTTTAACACGTCTTTAAATTTTATTTAATTTATCAAATCAACTTTTACTAAGCAGAATGAAAGTCAATGGGGCAATGAAAGAACAGTGACACATAACACCAAAAGGAGTCAATTTTACAAAATCGGAGTCTTATCATTCCCAATGAAAAATAAAGAAAAATAGAAACAACCCTATTAACAAAGTCCAAATGGGAGGTAGTGAAGCTAACAGTGATTTGAGCCGCTTTCAACAAAACCTCAACACTCCCGTGTTCCCCTCAAGCCACAACCCAAAAGAATCCCAAAGAAAGCAACCTTCCATAAGAGCTTCCCTTTAACACAAAAAAAGGGGGAAATAAAGAGTGACCTTTTTTTCATCATGGCCTCTACAGTCCCTCTGAAGAATCCATGACAACCCAAAAGAAAGGTCCAAATTCAGACTTTTGGTCATTTAGATGACGACCTTCCACTATCCATCTTCTTCGTTACTCTTTGGATTCAAAAAGAAGATAACTATAATATATAGTGGCAAGCATCGGACATCTCCTCTTTCATTTCTTTATAACTGGAAATTCACTGTCGACCAGGCTTTAGGGATATCTCACTGAGCATAAACCCTTCAGATGGATTATCTTGTGGTTTGTTCCTCTGGAAACTATTTTCGAAACAACACTCATTGTCTTTTTAACTGTGGAGCAAAAAACAATATGGAGTCCTCTTAAACTACTGTTCTATTTTTTTCATCTTATTTTTGGCATTTGAAACAATTCTTCATTTTTTTTAAGCCAAGAATTCTTCATTTGAAACAAAACTACTGTTCTATTTAAGCCATGTTTCAACAAAAACAGGAGATTCTTCATTTTTTTTAAGCCAAGCCGTTGCTTCCTTTTATTTTCCTCGTTTTTTTTAACTGGAGGACAAGTTTTTTAAAAGAGGGAGGGAAACAAATGTACTAAGCTAGTCTAATTTTTTATTGTTTAATTCATCCCTTTTCTACTTTGTTGTTAAATCCTCTATAAAATAGTGGTTTAGTCTCTTGTATGGATCACTCTGAATCATAATAAAATCCTTTGGGTTTAATGTCTAGGAGAATGATATTTAGGCTAACACAACAAACAAAAACAAAAGAAATTTCCGAAGCATCTAGATGCAGGTAAAAAAAAAAAAAAATTTACAGGACTAAGGATAAAAAAGAGAGCAATTTAGAACACCATATACCTGGAACATCATAAACAAAAATATCCATAAACGATGGAAACTATGATAAAGATGAAGAAAAGTCCGGTGCTCAACAAATGAAGTTTTCCCTTGATGACGACTTCTACCAAGCATATTCTGAAAAAGAAAATAGGAAAAGGAAAATTTATTATGAGCACATAACAACAAAAATATTCAAGTACTTGATATTTCAATGCTAATGTGCCATACTGAAACCATAATACCCACTACCATGTGGTTTTCCCCAATATATAATTTCATCAGGAAACCAAACATTCATTATAGACAAAATAAATTATCCATGTAAATGATAAATATCCACACAGAACAAAAAATTAAGAAACTAATTGTCAATTATGGAAGAATAAAAGTGAAAGCATGAACGGGAAAGTATTCTTTTCCTAACAAGTACCATTTGTTAATCAGAATAACAAGTACCTTATGGAAGAGTAGGGTGTTCTCCCAAAGAGGGAGGTCTGTGACATAAAAAAACAGGTAGAGGTATCAATTGAGAGGAAGCAAGGTCTAGAGAGGAAATCTTCATAGTCGCATAAAACAGGACTATGAGAAGTGGAGTGCTTAATCTGAGTAATCAAAAGGGTTTTATTATAATTGATGATAATGGTCTTTCGGTTGGGGAGGGGTTAGTCCAAATCGGTAAATGATGGGGAAGAGAGGATTTGGCTGGGATGGAAGGCTAACACAAAAGGGGTAGGATTGGATTAGTACGATTATTAAAAGACAAGGCAGGTTCAGGTACAATGTTGGGAGGTGCATGCAAAAGCTGCATAAAGGTTGGCGTCAAGAGGAAGGGGGTTGCATGTTTAGATGGGGAATGGAAAGGCAAAGGTGAAACATGCTTTGGGAAGTAAGACTTCTGATGGGTCGATGCTTGAGCAGCTTGATGGTACAACTACTGCTTTCGGTAAGCGCGTGGGTCAACACTCACAAAGAAGGCAGACACGCCTGTGCACTCTGCATTTTTCCACTCACTATTGTCATCTGAGGCTTACAGGAATGCATTCTTGCCAAATAACCAATGAAATTTTCCTCCACAGAGAAAGGAATATCTCCCTATGAAATAGTTTATATTAAAATTTCCCTCATGAAAATTGACTGGACTAAACTCCAAAATTTAGCTAAATTTGGAAATGTAAATTTTTTTATTACTGCACATAGGAGGTGAATTTAGTTTAATTTAACTAATTGTTCGGTACTTCGAAACAATACCAATAATCATAATCTTCTACAGTTTCATCTCTATAGACCTGGCCTAAAAGCCACAAAAGTCCAAATTAGGGCAAAGGGCGAGGGTAAGCAAGCCCAAAAGTAGCCCACTCGAACGAACCACCAATGGATTGATGTTTTTCTTAAGGTTGTTATGGTACTAAACTGTACATGCCCACAGAAACTACCGGAAAAATTACACATAGTAATCCACGGATTCTTCATGTTCAAGCATGTAACAGATTCAAAACCCTAAAAACCACCTGCTAAAGCAGACTTCTCACTACCAAATGTGTTTAAGAGAGCAATAATTTCATGTATGGAAGATTACAGAACAGAAAATATTGTCTTCACTCAAACCAGTTAGTACAACAAATAGTATATAAATAACTCAGTATTTTCAGCAATTCATGAAATGCTGAATCGAGGAAAAACTTATGAATGGACCAGCAAATGAGTTTTTTAAAAAAGAAAAAGAAAGATAATCTTTTGACAAAATTAAACAAAGCATAGAGACAACCTTTGACTTTGGTGTTGGCTTTTGGAAAAAAGATTTGCCTTTATGCCATGGCCAACTGAGTTCAAAGCATCGAAGCGACCTGATAAAAAAAAATGAGCACCATTCCAAAATTTCATCAGTATGAATTGTTCATGACAATCAAACATACAGAATTTTGCAACTAACCAGAAATACTCGTTAAAATCATCATAGTTTCTCCATGAAGAATGTGGTGCACGCCCATTGTTATTGTTTTCAGCTTCCTGATTTTTTTTTTTTAACAAGAAACAGTGTTTCGTTGACATGAGAGAAGGAAGGAAAAACTTTATGGATATAAGTTCCCAGCGGGAATGAAAGAGGACAAGACAAGAAGAAAAAAAACTACAAGAGGATAAAACAAGGAAAAACAACTAGCACAGCAAAAAAAATCTGTAATAGAGAGCCCCTACTCCGGCTAAAAATGCAGAAACTTCTTCTGGAGGAAACTACAACAAAGACGCAACGAAATCTGAGAAAGCAGATTCAAAAAATGAAGCCAAGGAAAGATATTTCGTAAGGAACACCTCTTGCATTGATAGAATTATTAGACTAATGCAAGCCCTTAGAAACCTTCGAAACCCTCTAGAAATGCCAAGGAAGAATCCTCTATGAGAATCTCTTAAGAAACCATCAAAAAGAAAATAAAATCTCCAGCAATACTCTCCGGTACACCCTGAATCATTTTTAAAAAGAAAACCAAGGACACAATTCAATTTCAACCATAATCAATTCTTAGTCAAACAAATCTGCTTATTCTGAAAAGAAAATTGGACCAAAATAACTTAAAAGCCGAATGCTTTGAAGCTTCCCATAACCTCTAAAAAGCCATATCCACTGAGGATTAAACAGAAAAACTCTACTTTTATATGAGCTGAACGACATGAAATTTCACACATCTGAAGACTGCAAATCTCAGTAAGAGATGAAACTTTTTTAGGATACAAGAGGATGTACTCTATTGGAAAATCTTCTCTGACCTGGTCATCCATAAACTTTGAAGAAGGTACATCTTCTTCCGAAACAACGAGAGCCAACAATTGTGTAAGGACATCATTCTCACAATGGATTTTGTGATTCATTTTTAATTCCTCACTACACTCATTAATGATTCAGCATCAGATTCAGATTCAATAAATGGTGAAGAAGATGATGGAACATCTGAGAACCTGGAGGAAAGCTCCATATCATTTTCCATAATTAAGTTTGAATCTAGAATGGAGAATGACGAATGAACAAAATTACGAGAGGGCTGAGTGGATCAGAGAAACCAAAAGGTGTAGGCAAGCATCTCCCATAAAATCTGGATTAGCCTCTAAAATTTCTAAACTTGTTTTTTCAAGACCAATCTTATCCGATCCTAAAAAACATATTTAGTTACCAAAGAGAACGAGTTGTTACATTTAATGAGACAATAGAATTTGATGGATTTGGAAATAGCCAGACTAGTTTTTTCTTGGGTAAAATTTTGAATATGTGACTAGTTTGGTCTTTAATAACCTTGATCGTTGGGTGTTCACAACAATTATTTAAATCCAAATCACTTCCATAAAAAATTTGGTCCAATAAAACACGTAAAAATAACATTTTGAAGATGGAAGTTGGTAATGCTTTGTGTTGGGATGGTCTAATGCAACATTAACACCAAAACAGAGATCAAATTTTCAAGTAAGCCTTCCTAGAATTCAATTTTTGTTGGGATGGATTCACAAGTAATTTTCTCTATGTTTAATACAACGGCTGAAAAATCAAGGAGATTAATCATTTGAAAGGAAATGCTTACCAGACCACCCAAATGTTGCCCTATTACTTCAAAGAAAGAACATTCCCAATATGGCAAAGGTAAATTCATTAAAGAGATTCATTCTCTTAGCTTCTTATAAACTCAAAGTGGGAGGAAGCACATCATTTTGGACAGACCCATGGATGGAAAACACAACGCTTGCTCTGCAATATCCACTTTTATCCACTTTTGTACAAGCTCTCTCATAACAAAAAAAAAAAAAAAAAACCATGATCCAACAAACATGGAATGTCGTCAACAAGTTCTTGGATTTGAAGTTTGGTAAGGATTTAAAGGATAATGAATTAAGCATTGACCTTGCCCCAATGGTATTGTCAAACGAAATAGACTCACTGACTTGGCTCCCCAGCGCTGCCCGGTCTTCTCTACAAAATCCTTGATAATGGACATGGGGTAAAAAGTAGAAGCAATAGATCCCACGCTAGCAAAGACATTATGGAAAGGACATCACGCGAAAAAGGTGAATTGATTTCGTTGGGAAATAGCGCATAAACGAAACATGTTCCCAAAAAACTATCATCAATCTTTATCAAAGTCTTGTCATTCAATATTACATTTGCAACAACTCATCACTACCATTGAACCAAAAAATGCAAACCAATTGACTTCAATAATGAAGTCTTGATAAGAAAAACCTTCAAGAATATCACAATCTAGGATAGCTAATGGGTGGAAGGCTAAACAAAGAGAAGGTAGACAACGGCAAGGGGTATGAAGGTTGTAGTCAATGACGTGGTGGTGCAAGGTGGAGGAAGAAAGAGGGGTTGGGTGATGGAAGAAAGAGAAAGAATAGAAAGGGGTAAACTAACAAACGTAGAGAGGGTGACAGAACCGTCATGGAGTTGGGCAAGGAACAATGGATGAAAAAGACACCAAAGGCTTAAATCAGGGCAGAGAGGGCTGAGGTTGGAGGTTAGAGCGGGGGAGAGCGATTAAGGTTTAGGAAATGAAACGGAGGTGGTGCAAATAGGGTTTAGGACGGGAGGCAGCGTGAGAACAGACGTGGTAGGTGCAACGATCAAAACCATCGGAGAGCAGCATAGGAGTGAGGCAAAGTCCACAGTATGTGGTGTGGCATGGCAGTGGAAGGCTAGGGTTGAGGTTTGAGATACATTCACTTGTACTCATAGAGACACATTCACATGTACTCTTTAACAAGAATGGAAAAAATAAATCCTACTCTTTCTTTAAAAGCTTTAGGTGAGACAAGAATGTTAATGTTAAAATAAAAATAAATCCTACTCATTCTTTAAAAGCTTTAGGTGAGACAAGAAACATACCGCAGCCATGACCTCATAAAGAGGAAAGATAACTTGATCAAGGAAAGAAACACCATCTTTAGACTCGCAACTCTTGGCTGGCTGCGCAATCTCATGCCTCAATATCTCATCCATTTCCCGGACCATCTGCATAGAAATTAAAGGTCTAAGGGTAAAATTATGAAGCTCATGGGAAAAGACCGAAAAAAAATTTACAAAACTACGATTAGGAAGAAAGTGGAGAGAGCATACTTTTTCCCTCACTGGATCATTACTTACACTTCTAAATAGAAAATTGGCAGCAAGTTTAAAAGATTATATGTGACGTTCTCTTCCAAATCATTTTTTATGATTTCATATTTCCTTTTTTTTTTTTTTTTTTTCTCCTTTCACATCCTTGTGAAGTTTGTACCTTATAAGCAATAGTCTATTTTCATTGCTACAATAAAAAGTTTTGTTTCTTGTTCAAAATTAAATTTATGTGTCAAGTTGGTTTCACATATGGACTAAAAACAGGTTTGGATGGTATTGAACTACTATGAATATATCATAATTTATTCAATAATTTCATCAATATTAATTACTTTTAAGCAGATAATATATATAATAATTGGTTACCTTTTTTTACAATAGATGAAACTAATTAAGAAAATGAAAAGAGACTAATGCTTAAAAGACAAACCTCTACGAGGGAGTTATTGTTCTTAATTAATGTACAAAAATAAGTAATGATGTCAAAGGACTAATATTTTCACTATGTTCTCCATAACATTTTGGATGAGTAACCCTATAAGCAAAACCAACCCAACCAAATATTTCACAGTTAGATTGGCTTTGGACAAGGTTGTTTGGGTCAGACAATTTTTTATCCCAAAAAATTAGATTAGATTCAAAAAGCATCACATCCAAATCAAACTCCCCATGAACATAATTAGTAATTGAAGCCTTCGCAAGAAATAAATGCTGAACATAATTTTCTTTCAAGCCTTATGTTGGATCAACTTAAAGATCCCAAAAAATTGAAAAAAAGAAAAATAAAGGTTGACATAGTCGAATATAATTACAAACGAAGTCCACAGTTACGTACATGGTGAAATATGTAGCATAAGCATTCTGGAAGAAATCTGACGTTGGCTGCTTCGCCCCATATAAGAAAGTATAAGGAAATAAACAATAGCTTCTTTTCCTTGCTAACATCAGACAAGCTGTAAAACAATAAAACACTTTTAATAATTGTAGTCCTCCAAATAAAATTTTCTTCTAGGAGATATCAAATTCATAAGTCCATGTTGAAAAATGAAAATATAAGATGAAACTAAACTCCATACAGAAAATAAAAAGAATAAGTTGGAAAAACCAAACCTGCTCCAAACAGGTTGAATGCATAAATATTCACACCATTTAACGTAGTTTTCCAGAGACTTCTTAAATACACCCTCCACAGCAGCTTCATCCAATTTCTATAGCAACACAGAAAAATATCCTCAAATGAGAGCTCTAGCATATACAAGTACATTTCATATTTAAGCAACAGCACATTAAATGTAGAGGATAATAGTTCAAGCTCCAAGGCTTCGAGCACAAAGCTTGGGGTGCTTATTGATTTGTGCAGTGAAAAGACTTTTTTTCTTTTTTTTTTTTTTGGGGGGGGGGGGGGGGGGGGGGGGTGTTAGAAAGAAGGGAAAGCTTTGAAAGATTGCTTGGCGTAAAGCCTGTATCTTTGATAAAATCTTCGATAGCTTCTCAACTTAAATATTCTTTGAATTCAAAGTTTAATTTTATATCAAAAATAGAAAAGTGACTGATGAAAGCAACAATTCAAGACGAAAGGAATGTGAAGTTCTTATTTCTCATCGAAGTCCTCATTAATCAAGATTTAGCATTGACAAAGCAAAAACCAACCACAAAGTAGATATCAAGTACCCAATCAACATATATTTAGCCAACTACAACAACAATTATTTTAGGATATAAATAATCTTACATAAAATGATCTAATTGAAAGGTAATGGCTCAAATCATCAACCAAGGCAAACGCAAACAGCTCCAATTGTTAATGATTAAAAGTAAACAAAACTGTCCATCAATGTTCAATGATGAGAATAAAGGACATACTGGTTCATTTTCTTCAGGAATACGAAGGCGAGACTGTTCGTTGGCAAGTAGGTGCACTACATGCTCACGCTGATTGGACACATTGTCTTTCTGAAGGCCATCAAAATTCAACATTAGACAATATAAATTGAAATTCTTAAAGAAATAACCAAGGCATCCAATTTCAATGTCGGACAAATTAAATTAAAAATCTAAAAAAAAAAACTATGTAACTAAAAATGACCAATAGACCAAAATAGGGTAAATAAACATCAACCATCATTATAATTGCAACTGTAAACAATATTAGAATGTGTCAAAGTCAGCATAACTCAACAGCAATTGGCATCTACTATTTCCTTGAGGTCGGAGATTCAAATCTTCATACCCATTTGTTGTGTACTAAAAAAATAATATTAGATTCCTTGCTGCTTTAAAATAATATTCCTTGCAAATAAACACAAATAGTAGACACAAAGAATGTTGACCTTACGATAAAATCAAAATGATTTTTTTTCTTTCGAAAAAAAAGCTGTCGCGTTAGTTAGGTAAAGAAAAACTCCAACTAAAAGATCAAAAGGAACTACAAATAATGAAGTATAGCTACAGAGAAACAGAAAGCCAAATCGAAGGTGAGCTTTGGAATTTAGCCATTATTTTTTACAAGAAACCAAAAGGAGGTGCATGCAGAAAAAAAAAAAAAAAGAACAGCCCAAAGAACAAAGCTTAACAACAAGTAAAAAGGAAAACAAAAGTATAAAAGAAAATTACAAGAGCTCAAAAAACAGAAAGAACTGAGAATCAAAGTTCAAAGGCCACACTGTGGGCCAAAAATACAAAAGAAATGGTATTCAAAAAATGAGCTCAAAGAAGAATCTTATATTACAACATCTACAAAACAGATGAACTAGTACCATAAGATTTCAAACTTAGATCAGTATTCCTTGGGAGCTATTAAGGTGTATTTTAAAAAAAATTATAAAAATATTATGCAAATTAATCTTTTAAAACAGAAAAATATATTTTGTTCATAGTGTTCTTTTTATGTTTATTTCTTCTATATAGTGATTTAAAAACATATCAAATCTATATATGAGAAAACAAAGTACCTACTAAATGAGTTTCTTACAGGAAGAAGAAAGAGAAACTTTTAAACCCGATTCCCAACTAGAACCTTATAAAACAAAACAAAAACCCTCAGGAGAACACAACCTTATTTTAAAACCCTGATCAACACATAAGGTGAGGAATGAAAACTAGAATCACGTGTTGATAGTCAAATCCATTAATATACCTCCTAAATAATCGGAAATACATATATTACAAGTATTAAAACATAGAAACCCAGTAACAAACTATACAAACAGGGGACGGGATTGAGTTGTATACAACCACCAACATAGAAGTCCAAACCTGAAATCCAAAAATGAAGTGTAGAAAGTCAAGTATATCGGGACTCCTAGTCTCCGGAAAAGAAAATTCTGCAGGCAACTTTGGAAGGCCACTGAAATATTTTAAAGCTGACACTGATGCTTGCACCTAAACATAAAGTTCAGTTTCAAGGTAAATAACTGAAGAAATGGATAAACTTTCACCTTCTAAACAAGAAAATTGTAATCTAAAAGACCTCAGCCATGGACCCAATAGCATTTGTCGTAGAAGGAGCATCTAATGGAATGATATTATAAGCAATTAAGTCTTCTGTCATTGCAGCATCCGATTCCATGAGTCTTTTCATCTGCAAGAAAAGGAAATCATGTATAAGAAGAGACGCAAAACTCAGAATTTATTTTTTCAAACAAACACAACAAATAACTTCATTACAGAAAAATGTTACGGCAATTCCACTTTGTTCAAAATCCCTATTTCTCGATAATGCATCTACAAACAAACAGCCCATGTCAAATGCCTTTACTGAGCCAATTTAAAGCATCAACCCTTTAATTTTTCCTTATTTTTCCAGTCATCCACTATTTCACTGTCAATTGTATAACTTTTATCATATGACCAGGAGTTTTTCAACAAAGTCGGCCTTCCTTAGTTAAGAATTACCATAGAAGACTGATAGATAAAAACTGATCACTTGTTCATACATTGCCCTTTTTCTTATAAGAGCAGCTGGACCTTCATGTAATAAGGTAGGCTTCAGCTGGACCTTCAAAGTTCTAAAATAAGGGTTTTGATCGCATTGGACTAAATAAGGGAGGGCTTCAAAGACAAAGAATGCCCTAGATCAGCTGAAGTACATTTTCTATCAAAATTGACAAAAACATCCCATGCATCTTGAACAGCGAGAATAAATTAAACCAACAACGCAAAGAATACGAGCAGCTGAAAAGAAGATGGTTAAGATAATCCACATCTTTAAAACAAAGTAGACACACGAATGGTATAAGAGAAAAGAAAGGAAAATTCCTCTGTGAAACCTCGGAAGTATTTAAGGCTTCCATTAAGAACAATTCAAAGAAGAATATCAACTTTCTCAATGCTCTTAGTATTCCAAGTTTTCCAAATGTTCAAAATGTTGGGCCTATTTCCATCTCCCAAATGCTGTGGATAGTTAGTTGTCGGAAGCTTTGTTGGGAAATAGGAGGGAAAGCTAAGATCCTTTAGTTCGCTGCCGTGAGAACTACCCCTTGGTTAACTTGAAAAAAGAGTGATCTTCGAGTCTTTGAGGATAACAGGTCAACAAACTTTACTCTTTTTTTTTTTTTTTTTTTTTTTTTTTTTTGTGCATAGAATACTGAATTTGGCTTGAGTGCAAACAGACGATTCATTTTGCAATTAGACTTTTTATGATTCATATTCAGTAACATCCATTTGTCCAATTTTGGCTAATAATATCGAAGGCCATGGGTCACTTAAGTTATTTGTTTATACCCGAATTGTATGTAATAAGGTAGGCTTCATGCATGGAGGGCCTTTCCATGAAGAAGTTATTGCAAGTTTTTTTGCAAGAAGAGCATTTACTGGATGCAAGAAAAACAAGTTTCATGAACCATTTATGTTCAAGCCCCTATTGACGTTTTATCAGCAGCTATAGTTTGGCATTGTTTCATTCTTCGGAAGAAATTTTGTGCCTCCTCATAAGGAATAGAATATTCCCCCTTTGCCCTCTTTGAGTATTAAAGAGAATAGACCTCTTCTTGAAGTTCCCTTCCCATGCCTTACGTTAGTGTTCTTTTTCGGATTTGTGTTTAATTTAGGATATGTTCTTTGTCTGTTTCATTTATGCTTCTCTACCGGTGAAGTTTGTATCCTTTGAACATTAATCTCTTGTTATCTATTCAATGAAAACTTTTGTTTCTTGTTCAAAAAAAATCATCCACTGGGCATTCAAACAGTCAGTCTTCTACCATGAATGTATTGGATGACTTTGATAATGAAGTCCTCTACCATGAATATGTTGGTTGACTTTGACACTGAATCATGAGTTAAAATAGAGTCTTGAATTTTTTTTTTTTTAATCAAGAAACAAAACTTTTCATTATTGTATGAAAAGAGACTAATGTTCAAAGGATACAATCTCCACGAGGAAGAGAACAAAAATTAAAAAATATCACAAAGAACATCTCCCAAATAAAACATAACTCCTGAAAAACACAAGCAAAAAAGGCTTATACTGTTCGATACTCAAAACGCTAAGAGGCATTATTCTTCTCTTCACGAGGGGTGCAAAATTTTATTCCAAAGAGGAATTAATATATGCTAACTTACAACCAACTACTAATAATACTTAAGTTAGGAATTAATATATGCTAACTTCATGTATTTTTAAAAGCTCCCCAACCACAAGCTCATCTTGCAAAGCATCTTTTAAATGCTTTAAAACCACAAGCTATTCTTGCAAAGCATCTTTTAAATGTCAGACATGCAAAGAACTTGCAATTACTTCGGTGTGGAAAAGTCCTTCGTGCATAAAACCTAACATACTAAACATAATTTTAGGCTTAACAAATGATCTAAATGACTCATGGACTTCAATATTATTCTTGAATTAGAAATTCCTCTCCTAACCAATCATTTGCAAAATGAAGATATTATTGAGGATTAGTTTTAAACTTCTTCGTTCCTTATTCAAAAAGGAAAAATTGATTAACGCTTCAGCAAAGAAACATATTTCTGATATGGGGGTTTCAAAAAGCCCTAATAACAATAATGATCTTTCTTCGGGAAAAAGGAAATTTTCTCCCTTTCTTGAACTTTGTGGTCTTCAAGTTCATGAAATTATTCTACATGAGATGCAAACGTCAGGGTAATGGTCTAATTTAGGAGTTTTGGCTATGATCATTCTCTCTTCTTGGTTTCTTAATGATGGGCATTCCGTGGTATTCAAGAAGTTGTATTGTTTACGCCAAAAGATGCTTATATTAGGTGTCCATTCTTCATCTGTCTGAGTATCTTTTCAATTCAGCCAGCAACTTCACACTCATTGCCACATGATTTTGAAGATATATTACGACTCTCTCTATCTTTAGGAGTAAGGTGCTATCAGGTCTTCTTGGTTCATCCAGTTGGCCCACTATTGGAAGCAATTCTCGTATTCCTAGCAGTTTTTTGAATCAGCATATATATAGCTTAATGGAGTGTACACTTTTGCTTACTTACTTTAAGGTTTAGCCTATGGGTTTCCTCAAGCCTTCAATGGATGATCTTTTTTCATATTCTGTTAAAGGGGAAGAAAATAGATGTTTTGTTTGGTCACTTCTGTTGGTGTGTTTGGAAGCAACATTTTTTTGAGTTTTCTTGTCCAAGACAGCGGTTTTTAGCACCCTCAACAGTTTACTAGAAGTTGTGTTTGAAAAGGCATCAAAGAATCTTTGCAAGCAAGCTTCTTCTTTGGCTAGACCATTTTGAATCGGCTTGATTAAACGCTTCACCTTGAAATCTCTATCCTAGCCTTTGTTAGTTTTTTTTTCTTTACAGGATATTGTATTTAAATTGGGATGATTTTATCGGTGTAATTCTTAGTTTTTGGTTTCACTCCCTAGTGAAGTTTGTATCTTTTGAGCATTAGTTATTTTTCATTGATTTATTTTATCAATGAAAAGTTTCATTGGTTAAGAAAAGATAGCTCATAAGAAAAAATTTACAAATAATGGATATTAAAATACTTTGCACCAACAATTTTGATATATGTATAAGTACAAGATAATTGTAAGGCCAACCTCTTCAGGGATTGCATCACTGAGTTGCTCCAGTACCATTGCTAATACTTTCAGGGTTGCAAATACTTTTTTCCGCTTCAATGTTTTTCGTTCCAACCTTAAAATTAAATGAAAAAAAATCATTACCTGTCCATGATTCAAGATGATTAACTACTCACAGGAATAATTTGGGTCATAAGTGAGCCAAGAACCAACGTATACAAAATAAACCAAGAAAGTTTTAGGGGTTGTTTAGATATATTTCCTAAAATTAGTTTTCATAGACATCTGTATTCTTTAAAAAAAAAGTGGGATAAGAAACAAATAACCATGTATTAAATATCAAACGGAAAATAACCTAAGGAGTATAAGAAAAGCAGAAAATGTTCTTAAATATTAACCAGCCAATAATTGATAGGTTGCTTCCCGGCTCTATGTTTGGAAATTAGTGTTAAAGGTTTTATATTGCAACTTTACACTGAAAAGTTTCTTTAACAGAGAGAGAGAGAAAAAAGATCTAAGGTTTAGCAGAAGTTGAAAAGGCACATGGGCTCGCTCTTTCCACTCTCCTCCTAAACCTTCCCCTCCAAAGCCCTAGTCCCCCCACCGATCAGTAACAGATTGCAGACCAATCCAACCGGCCACCTTCGATCTCTGTTCCCCATTGGTTCTGTCTGATAGATGCCAGTTGTCTCCCTCCCAGTTTTGTCACCCTTTAATTCTGTCTCGCCATTGTCTTCTTTTAACCTTAGCCACCCCTCTTCCCTTTCACTTTTGCTTGACATTGTTCAGCCGTACTCTCTCCTAGTTTTCCTCTTTAAACCCTAGTCACCCCTCCATATCGTTTCCTTCAGTCTTTTTTCTGCACACTTTGATCGTTGCTTCCCATCTCTTTTTTCTTTTCTTTTCTTTTCTTTTTTTTTTTTCCTTTGTTTCTCTTCCTCCTGTCACCAAGCCCATCCTTCTCCCTCCGACCCCTTCTCCTCTGCTGCCTAGCCATTTCCAAGGAGGTGATAAGTTGTCGTATCCGTAACCTTTAGTTTTACATCTGCTATGAAAATGACATGGGTTTTATCGAAGACAAGAACATGCTGAAAATTACCCTCTCTATCTCTAATGTGTTTTGGATTAAAAACTTTCTACTTGAACCGTTGCAAAATTCATTGCACACATTTTTTCGTAAGCAAGTCAAGGATATCTCCAAGACTATCCATTCGGCCAAGTTTAGATCTCCACAAAGAAGGAAACTTGAATGTGTAGTACTCGTTAGTGTTGAAATAAAAGATGGAGTAGTTTTCAGAAAAAAATGATAAGAAATTATATCTTAGAAGTTAAAAAGAAAAATCAGCACTCATCTTTCATCTTTACAAATCATGTTAAAGAAGGAGAAATATTGCAGTCAGGCTAGTCAACAATACTTGCAGTCAGGCTCCTCACAAGTTACGCAGAAGACATACAAAAAAAAAAAAAAAAAAAAAGAGATCCGATGCTTCTACATTTTTTGCGAGGAAAGAAAAAGAAGTGGAAATGAACTTCAATTCTATCTTGGTGGGTTTCCAGATTGCTATTCCACAACTCTTGGAAGGGCAGTTAAAATGCACTAGAGGTTATTTTCAACTCAACATTTCTGCTAATCCTTTCATGGCAGATAAGGCATAAAAATTGAGTGTTGATTTTTCTGATTTGCAGTATGATGGTGTGAAGCAAATTGGAAATTTTCAACTGAAATTTGAGAAATGGTCCCAAGAAGAACACACTCATCCAAAGCTTATTGAAGGATACGGTGGCTAGATTTCTTTGAAGAATTTACCTTTATCGTATAAGAAACGTTCTTGTTTTGAACCAATTGTTCAGCATTTTGGAGGTTTGGTCAATATATTTTTCCAAAGTCCTAATTTCATTGATCGTACATCTCCTAGAATTGAAGTTAGGAAATATATTTGTGGTTTCATTCCACCTGAGTTAGAGGTAACAAATGAAAAGTCCGTTCAAGTTATGATGGATGAAGGCTTTACTTTTCCGTCCGAGGATTTTATGCCAAAGATGTAGAGTTGAATCCTACTACTTTGCAGGATCAGATGTAGAAGTCGGATGGTCTTTTTCTTCAAGATGGCCTTCAGGTAATGCAATACTCAATAGATAATGTTAGGTCTTCTTAGTCGTCCATTCAGGTTCTCATCGTTTCCAAACCTACAGTTCATGTCTCTAAAATAAAAAAATAAACTTATTCAAGACTCCCCTTTCCATAATACTTGAGAGAAAGACTGCTATGATATCCCTAAAAGCTCAGAGATTAATTCAGAAATTTTAGAAGGCATGTGTTCGGCTTCTCACTTCCTCTCAGAATTTTTGGAAGATTACGTGGATGCTTATTTTGGTGGTTTGGAGTTTAGTGTGGTTGGGCATATTTGAGCTGGTTCTCAGTTAGATCTTTTCTCTCCTTGTCAGAATTTGACTTTCGATCTGGTGTGCATAAATGATTGTTCTCATTTGTCAAATCTCTTCCTTCCTCCATAAATCCCTTTTTCTTGGAGCCCAACATTTTTGGCCTTTATTTCGATATTTTTATAGGATAATTATTTTAAACTCTTTGTTGAAGAGGATTTAGTACTATAAGGATTCTTATTTATATACTTATTTGTATCTTTTCTACTTGGTTTGTATCTTTTGAGCATGTCTCTTTTCATTATTTCCATTATTTCAATGAAAAATTTTCGTTTTTGTTTCCAGAAAAAGGTGAAAATGCGCAATGCAATAATAAGAGGAAACAAAAAAAGTTCTAAACAAAGGAATATGCTCTTATTGAGCCTCATAAATATTAAACGTCGATCCAAACCATTGAAAATCCAGAACTCTCCAATAAGAATACATAATGCATGGAAGTTAGGTTCCATGCTAGTCCTTGCAAAACTTTTATAGTGACTTGCCTCCACAAATCATTCCATTACAAAGAGAAACAACATTTAATGTCATTAAATTCATTTAATTTCATAAATTGCTTGACCCATATGAATAAACTGATGGGAACTATTAAATTTTATAAAATTGAAACCTGGACAAAGCAATAATCACATCGGGATTATTTATATAAAAAAAATTAATAGAACACCAGAATGTCTTGTGATATTCGAAAAGTTACAACAAAAAGAATAAAAGTATCCTTTTCAAAGTAACGGTATTATTATAAAATTTAAGAGCCAACATATTATGAATGTAAAGGTTGTGAGATGCTTGAAACATTCAAGAAAGCAAGAGTAACTAATAAAAGTCATTATGAAGGATGAAAAGAGGTAACTACTTTTGTTTATGAACTTACTCTCCAAGGTTACCACTGAAAGCACCAGATTCCCTCAATTTCATTTCATCTTCCCGAAGCTTATCTACATTATTTTTCTCTCGGTATAGTCTGTAGAACTCTTGTAACCGAGTAACGTCCTGCCTTCTATCTATGGTTCCACCCTCCCTCTTGGCTAGCTTTTGCTGAAATATATCTCTCAAACAATCAAGAATTAGATATGATTAAATAAAACAACGAAAGACGCCAAATTAGCTAGCTACCAGATAAAAGTCAAAAGTGCAAAAAAGTAGATGGCTCAAATTCTCAAACAATATAAAGTAAGAGAATAATTTTTTTGGGAAAAAAATGCTAGGATGGTGACAAGAAATCTAACCCCCAAAGATCAACCCAATGCTCAAAAAAAAATACAGAAGCAAAAAAAACTTGAACAAAGTGGCAAGAGGAATTCAGAAGATAAATGGTATATTGTGGGATACCTCATCAGATCTCCCCTCCTTTGCATTCAATTTTCTGTTGATATATATCTTAGTTTCCTATCCAAAAGAAAAAGAAACCCCCTCTCCAAAAGCAAGAGTAACCAAGGCCCTGAACAGCCATTGAAACAAAGACTATTCTTAAACACCATGATTTACCGGGAACTTTTTATCCATATATTCTTCTCTAAGAGCCAAAGAAAAGAAAATGGAAATGTCTTGATGGATGGTAGTGGTCCAATCGAGTGCCTGAAGGAGGGCTTCCAAGCCATACCATTAGTGTGTTCTCTTTTTTTCTCAGATGGGGACACTCACAACCATGTGTTTGTTGACTGCACCCTTTTTGTTGGTTCAAGTTGTTTTCAGTATTCAATGCTCCCTAGGCGTTCTCCACTGCTTTTAAGAAAAACGTTCTTCAATTACTTATTGGCCCTTCCTTGAATACTAAGGTCAACCTAATATGGGTCAATGTGGTACAATCAAAGTTTACTTTTAATATGGATCAATGTGGTGAAATCTATACTTCCGAAATTATGGTTGGAAAGAAATCAAAGAGTATTCCATAGCAAGAATCTTTCTTGGTTTGATCGATTTAATTCAGCTCTTCTGAAGGCCTCTTCTTGTTGCTATCAAAGAGTTTAGCAGGTTCTTGCTTCAGGATATTTGCCCCAATTAGAATGCCCTTATATATCCTCTATGGTTCTTTTTTATTATTATTCATTTGTTTCCTTTGTTGCGTTCTTCTTTTATCTTCTTACTTCCTTGTGGAGTTTGTATCTTTTTTTTATTATTATTGTTTCATTTTATTGCTTTCTTCTTCTATTTTAATTCTCCTCTGTGGAATCCATATTTTTGGACATCAGTCCCTTGTCATTCCCTTAATGAAGCGTTTCGTTGCTCCTACTTCTTTCCAGAATTGTCCCCTAGATGCATGCCAAGGTAAGTACAAGGGAAGTTTTCTTCTTGACACCCAAATTCCATGTCTTCTTTCTAAGATTTTTCTCTGCCTACATTCATCCCTATCAAAGGAGATTTGTTCAGGTCTACGGAGAGGCCTGAAGCTTTCCCAAATATGCTAAAAAAGTGACTCCAGTTCTCCAGATATGCTGGGTCATATTTGCTAAGGAGTAAGAAGTCGTCAGCATATTGGATGTAGGTGATACGAACCTCATCTTCCCCTACTTTGGAACCTTCTATAATACCCTTTTACCAGCAAGCATTGACAAACTGTCTGAACGCATCTATCACAAAGGTGAAAAGAAAAGGAGAGAGTGGGACCCCTCGCCTCAAACCTCTTGAAGCATAGAATTTCTATCTAGGTCTTTTCCTTTTTGCTCCATAACCGCTTCGAGGAAAGACTAATCTACTTTGTCATAGGCCTTCTCAAAATCTAGTTTGATGACGTAGCCTTTCTTCTTTTCTCTCAAATAAAAGGCATTAAATTTTCACTTCGATTGGAGGAAAAACTTCACGAAGTCTTTCTGCTGTACTTTTCCAATTATCTTGTAGACTCTTGGAGCACCTTAAGCAAATCAGCTTTAATGGTGTTCCAACCTTTTTTTTCAAAGGTTTAAACTAAATATGAAACTAAAATCATCAAAACAATAGAACTTTGCAATGAATTTTCTCATCACTTCAAAGAATATAACAGTTACTAGGTGATTAGGACAATCTTAATACAGAAAATTAAAGCCAAAAGGGCCCAGACTACTACTTGAAAGTTTACATGTCAATGAAAATGCTACAATGTTGTCTCTTCAATGATATTCTAGCATGTATACTCAATGAAATGCTAGAATGTGTCCCATAAAAAATACTAAAAAAATAAATAAATAAACAAACGAGAGAAGCAAGTTTAAACCATGAGATGCATTCCTGACCTTTTCTCCCTCTATTCAAATCACTTAATCATCGTTCCATTTTCATATACATTAAAAGAAAAAAAAAGATCAAGAATGTACCTTAATGACAGACATCAAACCAGTTTTGAATTGCAAAACACCTCTTCCTTCACTATTCGGATCCAGGTTTTGCGCAAGTGAATATGCATGCTCACATACTACAGGCAAAAAACAAAAACAAGTTCCAAGTGATTTGAATGATCTATCAAATGTATAAAAACAATAACAATCTTATATCAAAGGGAATAAAAGGAGTAAGTCTTTATAACTTTTCCATGAAATATTATTTTTCAATGCCGCTTGGATTCATTCCTATGAGATAATTTCAGTTCAGTTGTACATAATCACTCACTGGAAGTGTTGAAATTCATCATTATCATCATAATTTTATTTCAAATATCTACTTCTTGTGAGAAAAATAACTTACTGACAGACAAAAAATACAGAACTACAAAAGAAATGTCCAATTGATACGTAAAGAACTAAGGAATAATTGCAATTAAAAAAAAATCCCTACATGGATAAATTTTTCTGAAAGTGTCGATGAAGACTCTACTGTTACATTCCTGAGCGAAGGATTATGATTGTTGGACATATCCAAACCCAATAATTTGATCCAAAAGTCTTTGCCAGTTTGAGAGAACTTGGGAGCGGTTTGAGAGATCTTGGGAGAGGTTTGATCCACTGCTAGATTCAATACATCTCTCCAGAACTCTCCCTGCTATATTCAATAGCTCTCTCCAGTTGTCAAAATCTCTTTATAATTATCCTTTGCTTCTTATTCTTAATAGTTGGAGACCTTTCTTTTAGTTTTTAGGTTTGTCTCCACTTGTTTTTGGGCTAGTCTTTTTTTTTTTTTTTTTCTCTTTTGTATGCCCGGTATATACCCATTCATTTACTCTACGACAGTGTGCTTTTTCATCCAAAAACAAAAAAAGGAAAATGATTTTGGTTCTCCTCAGAAAGTTTACATAAGCAACAGCAGTTAATTTCAAAAGGAAAAAAACAACTTTCTTGATTATATCTTATTGATTGCTCCAAAATATAGAGCTCAAAAGCATAAGAACAATTTTCATTCCTTCAAGATGGGCACTTTCCACATAGTTTTACTGAAAGTTTGACTTAATAGCTTGAGAGCCTGAGAAGGGAAGAAAACAAGGACTTAAAATAATAGTGGTCAAATATTTCAAGAAAAAAACAAGGACTTAACATAATAGAGGTCAAATATTTCAAGACTTCAGAAGGGTTCCAGTATCACTCCCAAGAGAGAAGGTGAAGCTGTTAAGTTGAAAGAACATAAAATTTTACTGTCATATCCTGGTCTGAAAACCTTTTGTGAAAGTCATGAACCAGTAAACATTCTGAAAGTGATGGACCAAAAAAAATATGGGCTCACTCCAAACCTCCTTAACAGTAATCCCTCAATACATAACCAATTTGAGAGACCTTTAAAATATAACTTTCAGGGAATCACCTTCAAGCCACACATCCAACCTAAATAGGACGTTGGATCCCCTCTTTAGTGTTCTTTGATATTAGAGTTCCTCAATTAACAAGCTCAGACTGAGAGCTAACAAAGAAGCACAACAACAAGGCTAAACAGGGGTGGGGATGCATTTCCCATCATCATCCCCACTAGTTTTTTAATCCTCCTCCCCTTCCCATTCCCCGATATGAGGAATTGGGTTCAGAGTTAAAGACCCTCACATGGAAGCACAGCAACAAGGCTAAACAGGGGCGGGGATGCATTTCCCATCATCATCCACACTGGAATTTTAATCCTCCTCCCCACCCAAGTCCCCAATTTGAGGAATTAGGTTCAGAGTTAAAGACCTTAACATGGAAAAGTTGCTGTCTCATATTTTTTTTAATAAGAGACAAACAAAGCTCATTCAAAAACAGGCTTGTACAAAAGGAAGGAATGAGCAATCCCCACACGACAAATGGATTACAAAAAGAAACTCCAATTGGTTGAAATATGCATAAAGTTGCAATTCAAAAAAAAAAAAACATTAGCCAGCAAGCACCAAGTGGCCATAAAAATGTTCACAAAATCCTAGAAGTTCAATGATAATTTGAAAACTGCAATCCTAATTTCTTCTCCTTCAATGATTAAACTGGATGAATTTTTATTCAGGTTGGATTTATGACATGCAGAATTTATGTTTGCCAATACTAAAAAAAAAAAGTTCAAAAACAAATATTTTATAAATAAAAATTTAAAACAAAAGGAGCATACATATTCTCGCAACATTGGGATCTTCATCTTGGATTTCATCTGCAGCTCTCAAGATTTCATCAATATCCCTATTGTTTGCAAGTGAAGATGGTACATTTCCAGCAATGCCACTTTCAGGGCGTCCATATGCATCAATGCCAATTCTATCTCTTCTTAAGGCAGCTCGAACTAAGCGTTCCCATAACTCCTCAACTTGTGTCATTCTCTATTGAAGCATAAGAGAGAAATTATTTAAAACGAAAAATAGTAATGATCAACCAGATGGAACCCCTTAATGAATCAAATAAAAGCATAAAGTAGACAAACACTTAAGATCAAGACCAATTGTGAAAAGAAGCAAAGATGCAGTCAAGAATTTAATCATGGTTCACCTATGCATGGTACAATTACTCAAGACAAACAGAAGCGAGAAATCAAAAGGCAATTCTTGACTGCATCTTATAAGAGTAAGCCCCAATGATTAAATGATTAAATAATGTCCCAATAACTTCAATCTTACAAAATCACAACAAATATAACAATTTTGACGCACCATATAAGTCCACTCTAGCTACCAAGCTCAAGGAAAAACTTTGTCCTATGGGGAAATTTGGCATTGGTTCAAATGCTCCAGTAGAAGTATTCTGAGCTAACGCGATAGTTTTTTCCATTTTCCTTTAGAATAAAAATTAAGCTTGCAGTAAAGTTTGCCACACTCCCAACATCTCCAAATGTCGCTACCCATTCAATGATTTTTCTATTTCTCCTTAACCACATTCTGAATTGAATAATGTCACTTGCCAGGAACTCTTTTTGTCAAAGCAGAGCACCTTATTCGTCATTTCTCAAAACTTCGCTTGAAGCCAGACTAACACTAGAAATCTTGAAAACCTCCCCAAAACTTGAAAGAAAATTAGCATCTCAGTAAATTTTGTGAGTTCAACAACATTTGAAGGTTGGGACTTTGAACAATTGACATCTTAGTCGTACATGCCAATTACCGTTGAAATATGCTCACTTTGGTAGCATATCACTAAATAAGATGCACATATCTTCCACGGTACAGTTTCGAAGCACACAATAGTGCAAATATTACGGCAATTCACACTTCCTCGACACAGTATGGTGTCTCAAGCAACAAACAAAACGTCAGAAGATTACCACCAAAGTTCAAACCCAAAAACAAAGAAAATTCCAATAATTACAGAAGCCTCCATCAATCCAAAAATAAACACCATGCTATGCTGATGCCAACCAGCAAAAGGCCAACTCACCAGCACTTAAAACCCAGAAATAACAAAAACCTAAGAAAAAGGCAGGTAAATACCACTACATTTCCTCCATTTTTCAACCTCTGCATAACATCCACGAACCAGCAAAAAAGAATGAAACATACACAAGAATAAAAGGGATTCAACGTACCTGATTAGATGGAGCAAAACGCTACAGATAGAAAGACCAGGAAAAGGGATTCAACGTTGCTGTAGCTGTGTAGATTCAGAAATGGGAGCGGGAAAGACGGGAAAGGCGAAAGGAAAGAAGAAAGAAGACAACGCAATGTGGTGGGAACTGGGAAGTGGAAAAAAATAAATCACCGGGTATGACCGGTGACGGGGTTTAGGTCTTTAATTGACGCGGACGCGGAGACGAAAAATCTTAGGACACCTTCACCGGAATTTACAGGTTCCTTTCCTCTCTCTCTCTCCCTCTCTCTCTCTCCCTCTCTCTCTCCGCCTTATTAAGCAACCCTGGGTCCACTTTTTCGGGCTGCATCTCAAATTTTCCTTCCTTTGATTTTTTTTGGGATATTCTTTTGAATTTTTCTTTTTTATTATCCGCTCTCTTTATTTATATATATATATATATATATATATATATATATATATATATATATACATACACACGTATATATTCATTTATATCAAAATTAAGATTTAAAATTGCCGTGTTACTTTATAAATATATATTTTTGCATATAAAATACTATACTTTATAAATATATATATTTAGATATAAAATACTATATTATAATGTTTAAATTTAAACTTCAAAAAATTATGTAGCATAGTTTATATAAATTATATATATATATATATATATATACATACACACACACGTATATATTCATTTATATCAAAATTAAGATTTAAAATTGCCGTGTTACTTTATAAATATATATTTTTGCATATAAAATACTATACTTTATAAATATATATATTTAGATATAAAATACTATATTATAATGTTTAAATTTAAACTTCAAAAAATTATGTAGCATAGTTTATATAAATTTGTCATGATAATTTATATTAATTATATTGAAGAATGAAGAGTGTCTATTAGAAAAAATGCTTGAAATTATTATTTTTAACATATATAAAGATGAATAATAAAATTTTAAAAACGTAGAGGTTTCTTTCTTAAAAATAGAAAGAAAAAAAATTAAAATATAAAAATCAAGTATATCAATCCATCCAACTTTTATTCATTTAATATAAACCAATATTTAGGTTTATAGAGCGAGAAAAACTCGTAAATGAAGTATGCAAAACGTCCACATTACTCGAGAGTAACATCATTCCTTTATCCATTCAATGAATTGGCATAAGTAGTGTCTAGACAATTTAGATTTTCACAAACAACATTATTTAAATCTAAATTTTGTCTTGCTCGATACTTGAAACTTGAAACGTGCCTTCATCATTATTCATTTCAAGTGTCTTGATACCGATACGGCTACACACGCTACAAAATTGAGCTAAATCATAAATTTTGATTGTGATGGTGTTAAAATCAATGGACTTAAGAGAATAAATAATTGTCAATAAAAATAAATATCTTAAATATCTGATTTATTTTAGGGTATTATATTAAGAAATGATTCTATTAATTATAAATTTATTTTTGTTATGTATTACACATACTTTTAGGATAATTCATAAATTACATATTTTAAAATTAATCTATTTTTTAACCACTTTTTATCTACTATTAAAAAAATATTATTAATTCCGGAGAGGTGCTTAACGAAAATGACAAAAAGTGCATTTTACGATTAATAATTTCATTTATCGTTTTGAATTTTAAACAATTTATTGAATGCTTTCAAAAGCTACACATTATTTTCTATCAAGTTGAACTGTATATCTAACTTTAACTATACTTTTATGATCGACGAGAATTTATTAACTAATCTCGTTTTGAAAAGTTTAAAAAGTTAGCACCAAAACGGTTATTAACGAACTACTTCAACCACCGACTTTCTCATCAATCTTTTTGAATTATCGACCTTTAATAACCGTGTTGAACGAATGCTTTTTTCAATCGATCTTTCACTACGGGAAGCATCGGATCCCGTAGTTCTTGATTTACCTTAACTTTTTTCCGGTGAATTACTGAGCTTTCAGTGAAAGAATGCACTAGGGTATACAAAAAAGAGATTCCACCAAATGAATCCCACAAGTACAAGATGAGAATTGAACCAACCTAATAATTACAAAAAAATCCTATGGACGGTCACCCACAAAGAAGCTTTATCGTTGGAGGCTCAAGCATAGGCACGTGTACTTATGTTTTCTCGTATGATTCTCTTTGTCCGTAAATTTTGCCAGTTCCTGAGGCCGTCTAACCCCTATCACAACCCCGATCAACAACGGGGGGTGGCACAAGAGGTGCTAGCGTGTAAACGCTGGTTCGCATCGCAAGAGGGCGGCTAAATTTCTCTAAAAATCCTACTATTCCTCTTGGGCCAAACCACAAAAGGGATTGTACTTGGAAAGACTTTGATCCTAGTTGTGAGGCTCGGATATGGTGGCATCATCACTAAAAACTTAAAAACTGAACATTAAATTAGTTAAAACCCGGTCTCCTAGCATTTCCTACCTCCTATGGGGAGGTTCTCGTGATTTAGCAATCAGCCTGATAGTCTTTGCTTGTATACTTTCCCCAGTTCCGTTGCTACCACGGACTTTACTAGAGTTTATGTCTATACAAACACTGATAAGAAACTGAAAAATGTTTACTGTTCGAATCAACAGGCAGAGAAACAGATTGAGATGTACAGTATGCAAGGATTTTCAAATCTACCAATCTGCATGGCAAAAACACAATACTCCTCCTCACACGATGCTGCAGAGAAGGGAACGCCGAGTGGATTCAAGTCGCCGATAAGGGACGTGAGGGCTAGCATTGGTGCTGGCTTCATTTACCCTTTGGTGGGAACCATGAGTACAATGCCAGGACTCCCTACAAGACCTTATGCTTTATACACTAAGTTTTTTTTTTTTACCTGTAACAATTTTGTCTAATATAAACTATCATATGCCCAACTCAAGACGAATTAAAATCAAAGTTACGTATGGATAATAAAAGTTCGGGAAAGTTACTTTTATGGTCAAGGTTCGATTTATCCCTGATGTTTGAAAACACACCTTTTTAGTGTATGACTTTTGATAAATAAGTTTAGAAGGTCCTTGAAGTTTGAAAACGTACAAACGTACGTTTGGGAAAGTCCATGAATCTGGTGTCATCATAGGGCAGTGTTGGGACTGTTTCCAGCAAGAATTAGTGAGATCTTGAGCCCTCGACTGAAAGCCTGGTTGAACATAAGACGAGATTGGAATGCCGATACGAATGGAAACAACGAAAGAAATGCAATAGGGATAAAGACAAGCATCCCCATCCCGGCATCATACAGACGAGCAATTGAGCGGATGGATTTCCAGAGTCCCAGTCTCTTTATCACAGGTTTCCAAGCTGCTGCAATCTGAAACAGCAAATATTCTTCTGTCAGGATAGAGTGCTAACTAAATCTTGATGATAATATACTAGCTAGGTAACAGTAATCTAAATATATCCCTAGATACTTGGTAACCAACCATATAAATTATACGCAGTAAAACAATACGACAAGTAGACTCGGGAACTCACAGAAAGAATGCCCCATCCTGTAGGTACAAATGCCAAGATGCAAGCGAATATATCAGGGAGTGACAAGTCTGTAATAGCAATCGCAACGGCCAGGCCAGCCAGCGTCAAAAGGAAAGATAGACCTTGGATAAAACGCAACGAAAGCTGGAAATTGACAGTCATTTTCTGGCTAAAGGTAAAAACCTGCAGAAGAGAAGAGAGATCTAATGGCTATCATGCATATTGGAAAACACCAAGGAAACCAGTCGAGTCGATTGCACAGACCTTGAAAAGAACTATAAGCCCAGCTAACACAATCCAGGAGAACCCATATACCTAAAGAGTTGCACATTTTGGAGATTACAACAAGTTAATAACAAAGAAAAGATGGCCTTTAAACTACTTGATGACTACAAAATATAATAACATCAAACTGCTGCTCATAATTTTTTTTGAACTTTGGCATCCAATATTGGTAAGAATAAATAATAAAGTGGAAAAATGTATTTCATAGAGAGACCATACCGACAGTGATGTGTTTGATCCTTGCACATTGAGCTTGTAAACAATGCCATATTGAAAAATAAAAAATCTTAGATTCAGAATAGTCTCTGCTATCCGCCCTTCAAGAGTTTTTATATGTGCCTGCAGATTGTAAAAGCACTTTACATTTTGACCAGAAAGAATGACCCAGTCCAGCATAGGTTTACCAAAATGTAATTATCTGGTTCATTGAATAGCCTTTATACAGGAAACATTTAATGGTAACTAACAACATAATCTATCAACACATGAGGTAACATAAATCAATATCGGTAATTCTGTTTTGCCTCTTTACAGTACAGTTGTGGTTTATATATAAAAGAAGATGGAAGCTTATTGGGTGCTTCCAAAGCATATCCTTTGCTGCTGAGTGATGATCATGTGGAGATCATTTCAACAAAATGTTGCATTGACTTGTAACCATAACATTGTTGCATTGAGAGGGAACTGATATTATTATTAAGTACAAACCTAACGAGCATTGAATTAAAGTTCATATAAAAAAAAAAAAAAAAAAAAAAAAAAAAAAGAGAAATAACAAAGAAGTACATAGAAAATTGAATTACCAGTTCTGAGTCCCACCATGCTTCCCAGCTTTCTTCACCCTTTCCACCACGGTAAAAAAGCCAATTGGTCCATTCTCTGAAGTCCTCCACGGTCCTAAAAGGAAACATAGGTAATTAGATTAAGATTATTTTTATCTGGAAGATTCGGAAGCTGTCATCTCCTTTTCACGCTAATAAGAAAAGACCTTCAAGGAGCCAAATTAACGAAGAAACCGACGGAATGGTGAATATGACTTACTTCTGCCATTCAAACCCCGATGGATTGAACAAATAGGGAGCAAAAAGCCACGATATTGCCATGAACCAATTGCTAAGAGTGACAAGGATGTATGCTAACGAACCACCTGAACTATATCCGTAGGCCATGTATACAACCAACAGGAGCACAACTTCCAATCTGAAAATACAATAATGTAGATAAATTAATTATTTGTAATTAAGTATACTAAAACAATATTAGACACCATAGAATTCAAAAGATTCAATTTAGTACTTACAATTTTAAAAATGACAGTTTCAACCATATAGTTTGAACTTGGATTCAATTTGGTCGGGTTATGAAAGTTCAATGTAGTCTCTATAGTTTGATCAGATCACACAGATTCACTTTCTGTAACTATATGAATACGTGCCATATTTTGTATTTGTGTGAAACGAGCTGGTACTCTCTAATTTGCCTAACTATGTTCACAAATTATAGTCTAGTAGAATTCAAGACAGCTCCTATAGGATAATTGTTTCACGTTACAACCTTTGAAAACTAGAATAATACTCAATCTCCTCAATAAACCATCATGATGTAGAACCCAGCATCTCAAACATATTTGGGTTTATAGCTGGTTGCATTGAGAACTTAAATAAATTAAAATAAGTTTTTTTAGATTTTAATTTTGATCTTGTCAAGTAAAAGATGGTGCCAATAGCACTACCTATAAGCTTAAAATAGAGTAATTTACACAAACAGCAGAGTTCAAATAATACATTAGAAAATTTTCATGTGAGAAGGGAAAGAATGACACAAACCCTTTAACAAAATGGCTGCGAGAGTACAGTCTGTAATTTTCTGAGAATTTGATATGGCGAACCACAAAGCCCCTTCCAGTTGCATGATACTGTATAGAAGTAGAGTTCTTAAGATACTATATGGCAATCTTCAAGATTGACAAAGGAGCAGCAAAAATAGCAGAACAAACCTTTGCACCACCATGAAGAATTGTTCGGCCAAAATAGTGAGTATTTGTGCCAAGAGAGAATGTGAAGTAGACAGAACAAAGCTGAAGCTGCATGGTTATAAAGCTGACAATAGCCTGCAACCGTAATTCAGAATAATATCTGAGAGAAAATAAAAGACTGCTAAGAAGAAGATAACTAATTAATAGTCTCGTTGACAACAGGACCGCTTGCACTTGCTCTAGCATATGACAAACAAGGGTGCTTCATTGGGCCAAAAAGCACTTACTGTTATATTTGAAGCTAATCTTCAGATTAGAGAGAGAGAAATGACAATGATATCATCATGTTAATGTTCAGATTATACAAGAGCAGTCAATTTTTTTTTTCCTTACAAAAGTGTACATATTTCAGAATAGCATTTACCCTGAAGAAACCTTGCTCCAAAATAAATCCCAAGATCATCGGCAATGCAGTGAAGATACCATTTTGGATAAGGAACTGTGTATTCAAAGCAGCTGACAATGCAGTATTATCTGTAATATTGGCTCTATCTTCCATGCCCTCGCCAACTCCAAACAGTGCCTGAAACACAGCCGCACATCTTTTCAGTATATTATTTTCTGAATAAGAGGAAATATTTCCGTACAAACATGTAAACTAGTCGTAGTTAGGGGTACAAGTTGAAACCCAAAAGCCGAAAAGAGCAAATCCGATTTTCAAAACAGTGGTTCCAGAATCAATTTTGACCAAAAGACAATACAGTCAGAGTTAAGTCCAGCATCACATTGGTAAACAAGCATAAGAAAAGAGTACATCAGATCTAAAAACAAATGAAAAATAAGCAATTAAAGAAAATTAACCCGGTAAACATTGAAGCCTACTACTTGATCAACTCCACTGGAATTCACCTTAACTGTATCAATCGAGTAGTTTTAGTGCCTCTGGGATTTATCAAGCAAACTTAAAACTTTTGATTCTAGGGGCATAGAACTACTTCCAAACAATCCTCGTGAAGCTTATGACCACATTATCAAGAAAATTTTAAATTTACATCCCACTACAAAGCAGAGAACTTCTAAAGAAGAGAACATCTTCTATACCTCATATGTAGATATATAGTAATTGCATACAATAAAACTTACCAAATATGCGTTTCCATAGAGAAAAATGTACACAGTCAACACCGTTAACTGCAAAAGATCATAAAGAAATAAAACGGATCAGATTTCTTATAAATTATGATGACAGAATTCTGAGGCTTAACTTATATTACTCATTAACATACAATCTTTTCAATAAATAGTAAGAGGTCCTCAATAATAATTTATTTTGTTGCATTGTCTTGCATCATACTTCACACTTCGATGCAAATGTTTCTAATTTACAAGAAAGGAGCATCAATACTTTTCCTAGGATGATGAGTAAACATATCACAGGGACTGCCTCGAAACTAATATGCATTAGAAGCGGTTGGTATCCAAACTTAAAAGTAGGCATAATTGAGATATTTTGTACGTCATGCATGTCATTGTGTAAAGATACTCAAGTTTAAAAATAAAAACAAAAAAAGAAAAAAGACAAGATTAAAACACGTAATAAAGCATTAGCTTTTCAGAAAAGGCACGCAGTAAAACTATGTAGCAAAGATTAGGGCCTCTTTTTTTTTTCCAGATAAACAAACCATAAATATCCCTACTAATAGTGGGATGAATTCAAACAACTTCTCAATATAGGAATCTAGATGTACTGGCATACCATAGTACAAAAGTAGTAGCCAACAGTCGTAAAATAGAATGACATCATCCGGAAAAAATCAAACAGTTGGCCAAGTCTGTATACATCACGGCTAAGAACTTGTTCTCCATTACCACCAGCAATCTTCCCTTCGAAAAGAGCAATCTGATTAAGACCAACATCTCGTCCTTTACCGACCTGAAACAACTCAAACAGTTTCAATAACTTCACCACTTCAAATGATGCCAGATTAGAAAATTAAACGAAGACAAATCTCACCTGAATATACTCATGATGAGTAACGTTTCCTTGTCGCAAAGTTGTATTAAATCCTTCGATACAGAATGGTATACAGGTAATGAAATCGTATGTCTCATAAAGGGCATTAAAAAATGTACACCAGTAGTCATCAAGAAAATAAAATATGCACGCAATACTATAACTGTTAGTATTTATTTATTCTTTTTCATTAACAAAGTTGAATACAACAGGAACGCAGAAGTCAAGGAGTAAAAGAAATGATAACATATGATAAAACTTGATGCAGAAATTACATTAATAAAAACAGTTCAATTTTTTTATA
The DNA here is from genome assembly GCA_033971965.1 of Cucurbita ficifolia. NCBI lineage: Eukaryota > Viridiplantae > Streptophyta > Magnoliopsida > Cucurbitales > Cucurbitaceae > Cucurbita > Cucurbita ficifolia. The sequence continues at coordinate 4,141,813 of CM066972.1, forward strand.
ATTAAAAAACTGAACCTTACATGAAAAATGAAAACATAACATTAGAGTTCCATTAACAGTATATAAGCCATTGGTGCTTGTGGAAAGATTTTCTCCAGCTGCGTTTCCTTTATCCAGATAACTTAATTGAAGTAATTTTTTTGCATTCTTTTTCAAAAAAAAAAAAAGAAAACTAATGGAAGCAACCTGTTTCAGAAAATTTCAATTATCAGATATAATTTCTTGCTTAGTTACTTTACCAGGGAAACAAAATCTCTTTGCAAATAAACAAAATATATCAATCACATCACAAGGGAACCAACTATTCAGTAGCTGTGGATTCTATACATGGTATAACAAAAACAAGCCATTAGAGTGCATATGAGTAAAGATATAATTTAAATGAACTAAATCCACATAAATTCATTCTAGCAAGTAAAAGAGGATACCTGCATAGATATCTTCACTAATGTTGATAGCACGGGAGGCCTTGCTGAAGCCACCTCGTGTTAGATGGAAAATCCTATCAAAAACATCGGGATGGCCATAATGCATACGAACTCTGACCAATTTGTAAAAGAGTTACTCCAAAGTGCAAGCTTGAAAGAAAATTCAGAAAATAGTAACATAAAATATTGATTGGATTTTGGCGAGTACATACTTCAAGGGTTTTGCCAGAACACGCTGACCAAGAGTCACAAAAATAGCTTCTTGATTTGACATGAATGAAGCCAGTGATGAAACACTACACAGATGAAGTGATTATTACTTAACATGAAAAAAATAGTTAAGAAAAAGGATGGGAATTATTGGCTGCAATGGAAAGTACCTGCCCGTAAATATATGTTCCCTGACACCCAGTATGGTAGGAGGACGAATACCATGATCTTCACCAAATTCCTCAAGAAGATTTCTCATTTTCAATGCTTCTTCAAAGTAATTATCCTAGATTTCCATAATCGCACATGTTACAACCAATCAAGATTTTTTTTGACACAACGCTACTATGGTTCATGAGCCACAAACCGTGTTCATTATATATGGGAGAGTGTGGAGCATAGACATCTACACTTACAAATGTCCTAATGTTGGCTTCATTAAAAATTATTGTAAGAAACTACCACGAGAAACTACCACGAGCATAGACATCTACACTACACACAAGTGTTTTTTCTTTCAATAAATTGTTTAGATGAACAATTTTCTACCATATTCGTGTCTGCATACAAATCATTTTTACAAGGCATATCTTTTCTTGTCTATCCTTCTTAGATTATAAGAAGATACCTTATCTTTAAAGAAATTATAAACCGAGAATTCCTTATCCTTATTTTTATCCCTGTTTCTTTCATAATCTTGTTTCATGTCAAACAAGCATAGACACCACTCACATAAATAAAGGAACTTAAGACAACTGGTAAACTTGAAATCGAATACTACCAACTGAGAAAGCCAAAATATAAACAAGCTTTCTGCCTACATAAACTAACGGATTTGAGCTGAATTCTTTAACTCAAGAAAAAATAAAAGGAACAATAAAATAAAAAATAATAGTCACCTGATTCATATCAATTGTCTGAACAGCATTTCCACGAGTAAAAATAACAGCATGATTTTGATTCTCAGGCTTTCCTTCACCCAACTTTGGATCTCCAGGCAATTTGATGGAATATATCTCCTACACAATGGGGAAAATGGCAAAGATAAATTAATCAAGAGGTGTAAGGTAGAAGAAATAAAAACATTTCAGACATGTTAGAACCTAACCGGCTACTGTAAGAAAGACCAAGATCAATTAGGGAAAAAACCACAGATCCTAAATTTACAAATTGTTTCTTGTGAAGAGTGCGCATAACTAGATATAAGGAGTTGATAAATAAAAAACATCAGAAGAGATGAAAGCTCGAAAAGAAAAAATATTATGAATATTGAAAGGGTAAAGAAAGAAATAAGACCTCATCTTTCCCATTGATATCAGCCTTCACCAGCTTTGAGTAAAATTCTTTGTGCACCTTACCATCCTTTAGGGTTTCAATATCTTCAATGTAGGCAACACGAAGAGCTTCATTTCTAATAAAAAGTATTTCAAAGGATAAGAAAATTTACAACATAAAATAGGATTTCAAACACAAAAATTTACTACTTCCCAATAAGATTTTCCCCAGTAAGAGTTAAATAGCAATACTCCTTTTGTGGAAGATTCAGTATGGGAAAAAAAATACCAACCTTTGCATAAGCAATGCAATATCAGAAGCCTCAGGTTTTTGTTGTTCTCTTTGTCTTCCATATATCTGACAGGTCACAACATACGTAAATTTAAGATCTGCCTGTGCACGTGCTTCAGGAGATAAATCGAAACCCCGAGTATCAGTAGCATCAGTACAAGGAATGGCAGCTTCCAAATTTGAAATTTGTCATATGGTTAGATGATAGAATTTCAGGAGGATGAACTAGAAAGGTAAGGTGATTGTTCTAACCTCCGTAAGTTCCTCTTTCTAAATAAGTCTGCAGCATAAGAGCTTTCCTATAGTACATCATTCCACGAACTGCAAAAAATCTCCCGCAGCTTAATCTATACATGTATATCTACAACTACATAAAATATAAGAATGGACAATGGAGAAAATATCTTTTGACAACAATGCCCTCATATTCCTAGCGATTTTCTAGATTGCTATTAATACTTAAATTCAAAGTATTAAATATTATTGTAATCAATAAATACTGATGTAATATTGGAATAAATATACTATATTTTAATTTGATGAAATAGGCATATCACCCACCCATAAAACAAGAACTTACTCACTGCATAAAACTTAACATGTTATAACTCGACTGAAAATTGTAGTTGTTATAGAAAACTTTCCATTAAAATTTTAGCATACTAACAATGACAACCTTATTAAAACAACTGATTTCATATTATCCTTCTTTTAACATCTAATGATGCTAAAGATGTAATTGGAAAAAAACTCAATACATAGAGGATTAAGTTAAAACTTTCTAAAAGATTAGAGACCAAATTTTAAATTAGGGACTGAGTAACATATTTGCAATCTTTAAGCATTGACAATCTTGAAAATGTATATTATACCTACAAATAAGAATTTATAATTCTCAACATAATTTTAATAATTTAAGGTTACTGCTGACAAAGAGAAAAAAAGATCAATATGATTCTTCATGAACAAAATTTTATTTTGTCAGTATTCAATCAATAATGTTCGGAATCAATGTGATTAAAGACACATGCTTTTAAGTATAATTTGTATTTATCAAAGATATATTTCATTCCGCAATTTTGAGTTCATTTGAAAATAATATTTTTAAAGGCAAATGGAAGAACGCAGACAGGACAAAGAAAAATAGTCCCCTAAAAATCTAATAAAAAAAATTCCAAAAAGGACCCAAATGGATGAGAACCAGAGTCACAAATTTGACGCTTGACTTTATTTAATAGTACCTAAAAATTATTTATTGTTTTCTGAATAGAAGTCTTCTTGTAAATTGTCATAGTACTAGGACAAATTCAACTATTTAAAAAGCAAATAAATTTTATTGGTATAATCAAATACAATGAAAAGATGATGTGCAACCCACGTGTAAACACTTATGATCGTTGAAACATAATATCTATATTCGATCCTTAGCTACGTAATCCTCAAAATTGTAGGCAAGTCAACAAACAATTTGATGGACAAGAATTAACCTCAAGACAGCTTAAGAATTTACCAGTTCTTGCTAATGTCTGTCCTCGATAAGAGGCCCAAAATCGTAGTGCAAGGATGTCATTAGGATTATCAAACGATTCTGGATCAAGTTCATTCTCATCTCGGCCAATTCGAGCAAGAAAGTTCTTCCATTCATCTATATTGATTTTTGTAGTTAGCATGGAATGCAAGATAAAAAAAATAGAAACGAGGACAAAAGAAAAAAGGGTCAGCAAGAACACATAAACCTAAAAAGAAATCACTGATGGAAGTGCATGAATGTCCAGAACTCGTGAAAATGAGTTGTGTTGAGAATCCACTAAAAAGATATAAATTAAATTACAAATTTCATTCGTATCTAACAATTTCCAATTACATCTATGAGCCAAATGAGTACGATCAAATTTCTGACTTTCAAAGTGTTCATCGAACAAAGACGGATGATTTGGTATGATGAGACCACAAATAGCACAATCTATCTAAGGAGTTTGCTTGTAACTCTTTTCTCCATATTTAAGCAATTTTTCTTTCTTGGTTGCCCCTCCTTATCCTCGAAAATAAAATTCCAAAGAAGGTGAAATTAGATAGTTGGTAGGTCTAGCTTGGCATAGTGAACATTATGGATCAATTTTGAGTCATTCTTCCTGCATGGTGGGCCCTCAACGATGCATTTTCTGGAAGGGTGCACTCTGCAAGAGTATGTTCAGAGATTTGGATGTAGTGTCCTTTGGAAGTATCACTTTGCTTGTTCTTGTGAGGAGAGGGAGCGCAAATCTAGGATGAAGGAGATCTTTTGATACCCTTTAGGGTCTTTGGCTTGAAATGAATGATAGGGTGGTTAGGAATATAGAGAGCTCATGTGAAAAGGTTTGGTTGCTTGGGGGGTTTAATGTCACTGTTTGGACATCGGTTACCAAAGATTTTTGTAATTACCGACAAGGTTTTATTCCTAGGGAGTGGAGCGCTTTTAGTTAGGGGCTTGGCTCCTTTAGATGGACTGTTTCTTTGTATGCCCATGGTCCTTTTATTTTGTATTCTTTCATTTCTACAGAATGTAAGCTTGATTTCTCATTAAAAAAAAATATCAATGAAAAATTCATATGAAATACCTGGATAAATTTTTTGCAAGTAAAACAAAGTTGTTATGCCATCCTCATTTTTCTTCAGAAGTTCCCCCATACTATAGAGCACCGTCTCAGAATAATATGGAGTAAATACACTGCATTAAAAGATAGGATTAAGATGGAAGGAAAAGAAAAAAGATGAAACTTCAAAAAAGGGAAAAGAAATTAATAAAATATATGAACAAAAGATGCCATAGAAAGAAGCACCACCTGAAAGAAAGCATCTGACGAACAGGTTTTGGATTTGGCATAGCCATGAAAAGTGAATTTGTAAAGAATTGCAGTCTACGTCTGGCCTCAAGATTAACTGGAATATTTGAAGCTGAATCTTTTATGGTTAACAGCGAATGTAATCTTTTCACTTGAGACTTCTGCCGAATGATAGCAACAATTCAATATATGTATATATATATATATATTAAATATAAGAAACAGAGATGTATTAAACACAAAAGAGGGCCCAGCCTAAGGGCAGAAGATTGACGAGGCCCTCCCCACCAAACAACTATACAAGCATAGCAACAATTCAATCTCATAAAATAATAAAAGCAACATATATAAAAATGAAGCACGAGGAATTAAAAAATGTAAAATACCAATTCTGGATCTTTGGGCCAATTTAACTTTGTAAACAGGCGACCTTCATTTCTAGCTTTTACCAATATGTTCCATGTTTCATAATGCCCCCTAGAAAAATGAAACGTTACATGTCAAAGGATAATTCAAGATATAAGAAACTCAAATAACTAACAAGCTTCAGACCTCTTGTCACCAAAAAGGATATCATGGTGCACAACATCATACAAATCTTGAACAGCCTTAACAGCACCTATTTCGAGCTCCGGAGTTTCTGGCTCTTTCTGTACAATGTCATAATCAAAGTGAAATACAGAAAATATACAAGTATAAAATGCAATGAGTTTAACCAATTATCAACAAAGTGCATTTGAGGCGCTAAAATGTAAACTTTTGGCAATTTTCTTCCATAAAGATCAATACAACTATTCAGGGGCTACACGTCACAATTTGACAATATAGTCTTAGGTACAATTCAATTATCAATTTCATGATATACTATTAGTACATAATGTAAGTGAACAAGCTCCTTTGAAAGGAAGTTGACAATAAAAACCATATCTGATGTTTCTCAACAAGGTAGAACCACTTTTTTTTCTCTCGCTTTTCATTTTCATTCTCTTCTTTTTAATATGAAAAAGCCACAATGAAAATATAGATAGAATTACATGATCCAGTTTAAAATTTTGTAAATACGAACCAGAATACCCGTCAGAGCAGTTACTCTTGTAATCACAAGTGGTAGCTTATTTAGCTGGAAGTCATTTTGAATGGAATTGTTTGCTATACTAGCTTGAATGTCTTCAAATACCCTTTCAACCCTGAAAAAGTGCAAACAATTCAAAATGGCTTTTTGCAAAAATTTAACTTTTATGCATCATAACGTTTTTGGATAGAATTGTATATGAAAGGGAAAGGTATAGAGTAGAGAGGTGGAGGATAGAACACGTTTGTTCTTCGCATGTCAGCACTACACATTTTTCCTATGCTAATCAATTGCAGAGTCTATCCTTTCTGTTTCTTTTAAACTTTAATGCTCGCCTCAACTCCTGCTCTAGGAAGATATAAGTCTTCCTCACATAACTCTTTTTGGTAAGAACAGTCGAGGTTTGCATATATCTCATTCTTGAGTTTATTACAAAGAAAAAAATATATGGAGACAACAAGGTAAATACCACGTCCTTCCTTCCCCAACCAGTAATTCTGTTAAGATAAGCTTAATTGCGTGGTAACATTCCTGTACTGCATATTTCATATAGTCATCTCTTGAAATACGCTCCCACAACTCGTCTTGTGAATCCTGTCTCTCAACAGCAATATCCTTTGCTAGAAATATCTACAGTTCCATAACCACAATGAAAATGTTGTACATAATTGGAACTCAATTAAAAAGCATAATTATTCAAGTTCGATTTTATGACTGCAAGCTGACCTTGCTGGCAAGAAGAAAAAGGGGCCACTGAACCAGGGGAAGATTACCCTTGTTTTTAGGCATTTGAAGCAACTCCGATTCCCTACAAAACCAGAAAAAATTCAAATTAAAGAAAAGAAAAACGAAAGAGGCAATAGAAACAATCTAAAAAAATCAACAGCACCAGATAAGAGAACGTGAAAGTCAAATAACAGAATGAGTCTCTATAAAATATACTCACAAATTTGTAATATAATCTTCTTCCCTTAAACTTGCTATAATTTCATTCCAGAAGGGAGAAAATCGGGCAGCATCAAACTTATCTTTTTCAACAACCTTGATATAAACAGCAGAACATGTTTGCACTAAAACTTTAAAAAATCACAAGCAAAAATAGGCTCGTAGACACTCAAGATAAGATGATGACAAGCAAAAATATTGCATAAATAGAGGCATTTAAGGAAGCAAAGTAATATGATCATCAAAACCTATCATCTAAGAAGCATGGACACTTAAGTTTGGCTAGTATGGTTAAACATGGATGCTACGACACTCGTTGGACATGAATCAGACAGTTGTTAGCACAGCAGATGTGATAGACAGCATTGTACAAAGTCGATATACGTCTAATGTTTATTAAACAAGTATGGAACACTTATTAAGCAAACTAAATAGACGAAGTAATAAATTTTGAGAGTAAAATACATTAAACTCATTTTTAAGCATTTAATGCATGAACTTATGGACATTGAATTTCCTTTATTATAAAAATAATATATATTTTAATAAATATATCTTATTGTGGCAATGTCTTAGAATTTTGAAAAATTACGTGTATAGTGTCTATGTGGTCCTGTATCTATATCCGTGATTCTTAGCTTATCATCTATCCAACCCAGTTTCATATGCTTAACAACCTCCTTTTACTGTTTCTGAGACTCAACTCCTAATCTCCAAATGCAGCACTTCAGCCATCCTCCCTAAACCTACCAGCAACTATACTTTTAAGTTACAATAGCATTTTAAAATCTATAACGCATTCATACAATAATTTTCTGGTAGCATGTCCTTGGCTGACACGAGGAAAATATGGCAGTCCAGACACTAGTCAGACTATCTACTTGAAGTGTCAGATCTTAGAAATTTATGTTTTCCCCTTGTTGGAACTTCAGGCAGGATTGAGAAAATTTATTCAGGGGTGATGATAAATAATAACATTCATATACTTTAAATATTTAATCAACCTACAGAGCTTGAACAGGTCAGAATATTTTCCGAAGTTCAATCCAAAGAAGATTTCTAATTTTGGGGGGGGGGGGGGAATCCTATCTGAGGCCAACCAGAGTAAACTGAAGCAAGGAGGCAATAGGGAACTCACCGGAGTTGAAGACTGATTTGAAATCCTGCAAAAGATACGTTTAGAGTTAGAGACCAGATAAACGGAGAAACTTTTGTTTGAAGAAAAAATGTAGTTAAGATTGGCATCTTATGAGGAATATTCAAACCTGTCCCGGGGAGTAGCATGTAAAGTGTTCATAAAGGCTCCAGGAAACTGCTCAAACAGCTTATGAAGCGATTCCAATGATCTAATCTGAAGGTAATAAAACAAAAAGAAAAAAAAGAAAAAAACAGACAACAAATTTTAAAAGTTCAAAAAACGATAGGGGGAAAATTTGACTTCAACTACTGTACTAAAACCGAGGCTTTCATGCATTCAAGCCTGTGCAGTCGTTGACTTGTTAGATTTCAAACCAAACTTCTACATAACTTCATCACATCAACAAAATTAATTTATAAGAAAAAGTTCGATTTACAACCTTTGTACTTGCCTGAGTGAGCTAATTTTAAAATTAGCCTATTCATGTTGTTTACAAGGAATGACCCGATATAATTACTAGAACACCTTCCATAATCTTATTGATGATGCATATTAATTAATGTACCTTAGCAGTAATAAACGTTGTCTTAATAACAATTATTAATAAAGAATATTATTCAGTGATATTGTTATACTATTTATTGTCATACTATTTAATGATAATGAATTTTTTTTTTTTTTTAAAAGTCTCTGCACGGCCCAAGGCCTAAAATTAGGAGATCTCAAAGATTTTTCTTATCAAATTCAAACATGTGACCTCTTGGTAGACATTGCTTAGAAACCATAGGCCTTATTCAACGAGGTCACCTTGTGGGGGCTTAACTCAATGAATTTTATCTTTACTGTTTATGTAATAATAACAACAATAATAAATTAGTTCCTTTTGTGATTGTCTTTGTTTATATTATCTAATTTGTTTAGAAGAAGAGTATTCATTTAAAGGCTTATTCAAATTTCAGGTTCAATTTTACGAAATAAAAACTTAGTGGTTAAAATTAAAATACAAGGTAAAAAATAAATATTTTTCCTAATTTATTTCATATCAAGAATGGGAAAATGCATAAGCTCAATAAGAATCGACTAGTACCTCTCCAAGACGATCTCTTGCACCAATTAATAAACTCCAAATAGCAGATACAACGGTATAGAACACATGAAGGTCCACGACGTAAATCTACAACCATAAATTAAATAGAGAAAAGTAAATGGTACGCCCATTAAAGACAATGAAATAAAAATAAATTTGAATCCTCCTAATCCAACGATAACTATATATAGCTATTAGTTTTCATGACATTCAGGCAAAAGATCACAACAAAGTGACTTGTATCTGTTTATCATAATTGATTTATATCAGCTCATTGGCAACAAACTAACAAAGTGACTTATATCAGCTCGTTTATTACAAAATTTAAACTTACAGAAAACACTGGGGCCCATAAGCTAAGAACTTTCAAAGCATTATGATTATCTGCAAATACGACACAAGATTTCAGAAGTCAGACAGCCTAAAAGCTAATTGCCATAAATAATTTTTTTTTCTCACTTCTGAAAGGTTTCTCTTCACCAAAAGGCTAAAAAGACAAAATAAGGAGAAAAACTATAGCAAGGTTGAAGACGTAAATCATATATCAAGTAACTTTTCTTTCTGTTGAGGACATCTCTCCATAAAACAAATGGCAGAGGATGAAAAGATTTTGGTTCTAGTTGATATTTTATTGATGAGATAACTTTAACCTGCAAATGATCTTGCTTCTTAAACAATATACCACCTTTTGCAGTAGTACCTTTTAAGTATCTTAAAATCCTATAGATGACTTTAAAGTGAGTCAGTTTTGGGGTATGCATAAACTGACTTACCACATTAACTGCAAAAGCAATGTTAGAATGTGTGTGAGACACGTAAATGAATCTTCCAGCAAGTCTCTGATTTTTTTTGTTTTTTTGTTTTTTTGTTTTTTGTTTCTCTCTTTTTGTGTTATAGTTTGCAGAAAAATTGGGCTCGATGGGGATGTCTACTGTTCATCAACCAATTAATATTATCACTTCAAGAAATCAATAGTATACTTTCTTTGATGGACAAGGATACCATCTTTCAAACCTAGCAAAGTACATTCCATAGCTCATGATTGGTTTTCCAATCCGTTCAAACCACGCTATAGGTGGAGTCGGAAGGTATATCCGACTACATCACACGTGTACAAACTGTGGTGAATCCACTCAGGAGCAAGGGTGAAACCCTCAAGGAGCCGCGGGTTGTGGAGCTAATTTTGCAGTCACTAACCAAGAAATTCGAGAATGTTGTGTGCGCCATCAAGGAGTCGAAGGATCTAGAAGATCTAACTGTTGATGATCTTCTGTTTAAGGTTGCATAAAGATTTCTTTAACCTAAACATTTTGTTAATCTCTATTCTTCAAGTTTCCCATTGAGAAAAAGCATTCTTGACATTAAGTTGATGAAGAGGTCAATATGCATTGACAACCATAGATCATAGAACTTTAATGGAGTTAATTTTAGCAACAAGGACAAAGGTTCTTGATAATCAATTCCATAACCCTAAGTGAAGCCATTTGAAACTTAAGATCAAAAGGCAGATAATACAAACAATAGTAGACATGATACTTCCACCAAATAAAGAAAGAAAAAGGAATTTAATAGAAAATCAACAGACATGGCCTACAAAACAAAATGAAATGAAAATATTCTTACTTACTCTTAGACACAAAGTCATGCCACGAATATTTTAGATCTATCATGTTCACAATAAGCCTGGTAGGTCTAACAAGAGGCTTGATCTGCAAGAGACGAGTTAAGTCTTCAGTTTCCATGCCTAGAGATAGATATCATTGCATAAACACCATAATTAACCTGAAGAAAATAGGCAAATGCAAATTTTCCACCCAGAATGATTACCCACAAGAGCATGTACCTGCAAAATGAGATTGAGAATTTCTACATGCACATAAACAAAATTTAGTTACTCCATACTATAGAGCACTTAAGAAGGCAACAACCTAGACAAGAAATTATTTGGGGGAAGGGGAGGAAGATACATGGAAAATTTTAAAAGGAACACCAGTGGATCAGATCAAAGAACTTCAGATACTTACTTGATAAAATCAGTAGTCCTCTCATACATCCCATGTCCAACATAGTACCGTTCCTAATAAATCAAAGTTCAGAAGCAAAAGAAAGTATAGATTCAACAAAATAACATGCATCAACCGAAATTGAGGAGGCCACATTGCCCAAGCAGAAAAAAACAAAATAAAACAAGCATTAGAAGGTGAAACCTGTCGCATCCACTTGATAAAGCGAACAAGAGGCCACCGATCACATTGATTTGTTAGAAGATGGAAAGCAGGTATACACATCAGAATACTGAGGCAAAGCTGCACACCACCATATATTCCAATCACGATTACATACAGCCTATACATCACCCTTTCTGCATTTGGGTTACTACCCTCCTGAAGAGCTTTCCTGTAAGAGAGTAGATAAAAATAATAATAAACATCTTGTGGAGAAAAAAAACATGATAACAGGGACAAAAAAGCCAGAAATACATACACATAAAGAAACGTTATCGAAGCAGAAGCAATACTGAACAAAAGGAAACGAAGAAAAATTCGAGAAATAGCAAGGCGCCTTGAGGTAGAGTATGCACCATACATCATTAGGATGTCTAGAACACCTGGATAGAAGTCCATGCAGAGCAATAGAAATTTTTAGAACAAAGATAATTCTTTCATGCTACTGCACACAAGATAAAAAAACAAATCAGCATCTAATACTTTCAGTAGAAATGACTAGAATAGCACATACTCTCAATAAACTTCATAACAACAAACGTTGGACCAAGACTCAGAACTTCCAGCAGGGTCTTCATATTAAAGTTTCCATTGTTAAATGCAACTATGGTCAGAGCCTGTAAGCATAATAATGTGATAAAGATAATTAAATAAATGAAAATGCAGAAATTCTAATCCAACTCAGTAACTCCTCATGGTCTCAACAACTAGTATACACAACAGGAAACAGCATTAAGAAAAATAAGTGTTGAGGGTACCATCCTAACAAGGTATCTGGTTGCTCTTCCTTTTTTCTTCATAACTTTTTCTTAACGCTAACAATTGGTTTGTTTAAAGCAGGAGCTCTAAACCAGCAGTTTGGTGTATTTCTTCATTTTGGCTCTTTTAAGACCCCTCGCTTGTTCTTCATTTTTCTTGCTGAATTCTTATATTCTTATGAATGTCTTTTATTGAGAAACTAAATGAGATGGAGTTCACTGATTTTTTTTTTTTTCTTTTGAGTCATGTTCATGATGGGAATCACTATTTTCTTTTAACACGTCTTTAAATTTTATTTAATTTATCAAATCAACTTTTACTAAGCAGAATGGAAGTCAATGGGGCAATAAAAGAACAGTGACACATAACACCAAAAGGAGTCAATTTTACAAAATCAGAGTCTAGTCATTCACAATGAAAAATAAAGAAAAATAGAAACAGCCCTATTAACAAAGTCCAAAAGGGAGGTAGTGAAGCTAACAGTGATTTGAGCCGTTTTCAACAAAACCTCAACACTCCATGTTCCCCTCAAGCCACAACCCAAAAGAATCCCAAAGAAAGCAACCATCCATAAGAGCTTCCCTTTTAACACAAAAAAGGGGAAATAAAGAGAGAACTCTTTTTCATCATGGCCTCTACAGTCCCTCTGAAGAATCCAAGACAACCCAAAAGAAAGGTCCAAATTCAGACTTTTGGTCATTTAGATGACTACCTTCCACTATCCATCTTCTTCGTTACTCTTTGGATTCAAAAAGAAGATAACTATAATATATAGTGGCAAGCATCGGACATCTCCTCTTTCATTTCTTTATAACTGGAAATTCACTTTCGACCAGGCTTTAGGGATATCTGACTGAGCACAAACCCTTCAGATGGATTATCTTGTGGTTTGTTCCTCTGGAAACTGTTTTTGAAACAACACTCGTTGTCTTTTTAACTGTGGAGCAAAAAACAATATGGAGTCCTTCTCTTAAACTACTTTACAAAACTACTGTTCTACTTTTTTTCTTCTTGTTTTTGGCATTTGAAACAATTCTTCATTTTTTTTAAGCCAAGAATTCTTCATTTGAAACAAAAATACTGTTCTATTTAAGCCAAGAATTGTTTCAACAAAAACAGGAGATTCTTCATTTTTTTTAAGCCAAGCTGCTTGCTTCCTCTTATTTTCCTCGTTTTTTTTTAACTGGAGGACAAGTTTTTTAAAAGAGGGAGGGAAACTAATGTACTAAGCTAGTCTAATTTTTTATTGTTTAATTCTCCCTTTTTCTACTTTGTTGTTAAATCCTCTATAAAATAGTGGGTTAATCTCTTGTATGGATCACTCTGAATCATAATAAAATCCTTTGGGTTTAATTTCTAGGAGAATGCCATTTCGGCTAACACCACAAACAAAAACAAAAAAAAAAGTTTACAGGACTAAGGATAAAAAAGAGAGCAATTTAAAACGCCATATACCTGGAACATCATAACCAAAAATATCCATAAACGATTGAAACTATGATAAAGATGAAGAAAAGTCCGGTGCTCAACAAATGAAGTTTTCCCTTGATGACGACTTCTACCAAGCATATTCTGAAAAAGAAAATAGGAAAAGGAAAATTTATTATGAGCACATAACAACAAAAATATTCAAGTACTTGATATTTCCATGCTAATGTGCCATACTGAAACCATAATACCCAATACCATGTGGTTTTCCCCAATATATAATTTCATCAGGAAACCAAACATTCATTATAGACAAAATAAATTATCCATGTAAATGATAAATATCCACACAGAACAAAAAATTAAGAAACTAATTGTCAGTTATGGAAGAATAAAAGTGAAAGCATGAACGGGAAAATATTCTTTTCCTAACAAGTACCATTTGTTAATCAGAATCACGATAGTATTATTAATAAAGAATAAGCTATACGTATAATTTGGCTAATAGACAATGCCACCGCTCACTGGCTCAAGCAAAAATCGCGTTCAACCAGATGCAGAATTGTGTTCTTTTTTTTAATTTAATAAGAAACACCCGACTTAATTGATGTGATGAAATAATAAAAAAGGGTCAACCCAAAGCTAAAGAAAGTTTAAAAAAAAAAAAGAAAACAAAGGTTTTCCAATTGAAAATAAGGCTGTAGTCATGAAAGGGAGGTAGTACTTCACACCAGCGTTCTTTATCAAGGTTTTCCAATTGAAAATAAGGTTGTAGTCATGATGGTTCCTCTAAAGCCATAGGTTTTCCAATTGAAAATAAGGTTGTAGTCATGATGGTTCCTCTAAAGCCATAACGACTAGTACAAAGCTCTTGAGAAATTAAGTCATAGAGTTTTATTTTCCCCTATAAAAGGATGACAGAAAATGAGCAAGGCTGGAGTGAGTGTCCCTTGGCATCACAAGAGACCGACCAAAGGAATTGGAGACGACTTCCAGTAGGTAGTGGCAAAAGGTGGATGTTTGTTTCTGCATCGCTTTACAAGGGGGGGAGCAGCTGGGAGACTGCCATAAACATGTGACCTCATTTTGCAACTTGCCTTGAGTGCTTAAGCATGAGTGGCTAAGTTCCCTAAGAAAAATTTTGACCTTCATTGAATAATTGCATTTCCAAAATGTGCAATAGAGCAGTTATTTCCTTTTAACACCAATTGGTATGAAATCTCTTATTAGGAACTTAGTGGAGAAAGATCTAGTCTTGTCCAATCCCCAAACCCAAGAGTCATTAGATTCGGTCAACTGGATAGAAGAAGTTTTGCCTACGAACCCTTGTATTTACATCCCATAATCCCATATGTGGAACTTATAAATAAAGGCTAAGGTTTTCCCTTTTGTAACAGCTTTTTTTGAAGATTAATAAACTATCGCCTAAAGGTTATCAGCTCCACCAACATACTAGTCAATGAGGGTGTTGCCAAAATTGTGATAAAAAAGTAGCCCCAGTAGGACCATGAACCCCTTTACTCAGGAACTTGAAACCATCAACCATAGATATATGTAGGGAGAGAGTACACACCTTCCATAACCTCTAACAATGGAAGGATTAAGCTTTTGGATGAGGCCTTTCATGAGGGATTTTTTTTCTAAGACACCAAACTTCTAACATTCCAACCTAGGATAATCCTTTTGGGGCTATCAACCCATCTATAACAATGGAGGTGTTAGATTGGTAGTGATTGATGAAGGATTGGAAATCTTGTAATTGTCTAAGCACCTTTTGCTGCTGCTTTGTGACTGGAATCTTTGTTTTGCTCAGTTGGAATGGAGCGAGGGAGAAATCATGTATAGGTAGGGGTGAGATCAATGATGTGCACAAGGAAAATCTATTCTTAGCATCATGAAGGGTTGGTGAGAATAAGCATAATGGAGAAAAATAAAGGTTGCCCCAAGTGTGGGTGAAGGTAGGGAAGAAGAGGCGGTGCACATGCGTAGGGAGGAGGAGGAAGTTCAAAGAGTAGGGCCAAAAGTGAATGGGGGAACAACCAAAAAGGTCTGTAACATAAAAAGACAGGTAGAGGTATCAATTGAGAGGAAGCAGGGTCTAGAGAGGAAATCTTCATAGTCGCATAAAACAGGACTATGAGAAGTGGAGTGCTTAATCTGTGTAATCAAAAGGGTTTTATTATAATTGATGATAATGGCCTTTTCGGTGGGGGAGGGGTTAGTCCAAATCAGTAAACGATGGGGAAGAGAGGATTTGGCTGGGATAGAAGGCTAACACAAAAGGGGTAGGACTGGTTTAGTACGATTATTAAAAAACAAGACAGGTTCAGGTACAATGTTGGGAGGTGCATGCAAAAGCTGCATAAAGGTTGGCGTCAAGAGGAAGGGGGTTGCATGTTTAGATGGGGAATGGAAAGGCAAAGGTGAAACATGCTTTGGGAAGTAAGACTTCTGATGGGTCGATGCTTGAGCAGCTTGATGGTACAACTACTGCTTTCAGTAAGCGTGTGGGTCAACACTCACGCAGAAGGCAGACATGCCTGTGCACTCTGCATTTTTTCCACTCACCATTGTCATCTGGGGCTTACAGGAATGCATTCTGGCCAAATAACCAATGAAATATTCCTCCAAAGAGAAAGGAATATCTCCCTATGAAATAGTTTATACTAAAATTTCCCTCATGAAAATTGACTGGACTAAACTCCAAAATTTAGCTAAATTTGGAAATGTAAATTTTTATTACTGCACATAGGAGGTGAATTTAGTTTAATTTAACTAATTGTTCGGTACTTCCAAACAATACCAATAATCATAATCTTCTACAGTTTCATCTCTATAGACCTGGCCTAAAAGCCACAAAAAAATCCAAATTAGGGCAAAGGGCGAGGGTAAGCAAGTCCAAAAGTAGCCCACTCGAACGAACCACCAATGGATTGATGTTTTTCTAAGGTTACTAAACTGTACATGCCCACAGAAACCACTGGAAAAATTGCACATTGCAATCCACGGATTCTTCGTGTTCAAGCATGTAACAGATTCAACCCTGAAAACCACCTGCTAAAGCAGACTTCTCACTACCAAATGTTTAAGAGAGCAATAATTTCATGTATGGAAGATTACAGAACAGAAAATATTGTCTTCACTCAAACCAGTCAGGACAATAAATAGTATATAAATAACTCAGTACAAATGAGTTTTTTAAAAAAGAAAAAGAAAGATAATCTTTTGACAAAATTAAACAAAGCAAAAATACAACCTTTGACTTTGGTGTTGGCTTTTGGAAAAAAGATTTGCCTATATGCCATGGCCAACTGAGTTCAAAGCATCGAAGCGACCTGATAAAAAAATGAGCAGCATTCCAAAATTTCATCAGTATGAATTGTTCATGACAAACAAACATACAAAATTTTGCAACTAACCAGAAATACTCGTTAAAATCATCATAGTTTCTCCATGAAGAATGTGGTGCGCGCCCATTGTTATTGTTTTCAGCTTCCTGAGTTAATTTTTTTTTTTTTTTTTTTAACAAGAAACAGTGTTTCATTGACATGTGAGAAGGAAGGAAAAACTTGAAGGATATAAGTTCCCAACGGGAATGAAAGAAGACAAGACAAGAAGAAATAAAACTACAAGAGGATAAAACAAGGAAAAACAACTAGCACAGCAAAACAAATCTGCAATAGAGAGCCCCTACTCCGGCTAAAAATGCAGAAACTTCTTCTGGAGGAAAGTACAAGAAAGACGCAACAAAATCTGAGAAAGCAGATTCAAAAAATGAAGCCAAGGAAAGATATTTCGTAAGGAACACCTCTTGCATTGAAAGAATTATTAGACTAATGCAAGCCCTTAGAAACTTTCGAAACCCTCTAAAAATGCCAAGGAAGAATCCTCTATGAGAATCTCTTAAGAAACCATCAAAATGAAAATAAAATCTCCAGCAATACTCTCCGGTACACCCTGAATCATTTTTAAAAAGAAAACCAAGGACACTCCCAATTGGCAAAGGTAAATTCATTAAAGAGATTCATTCTCTTTAGCTTCTTATAAACTCAAAGTGGGAGGAAGCACATCATTTTGGACAGATCCATGGATTGAAAACACCACGCTAGCTCTGCGATATCCACTTTTGTACAGTCTCTCTCATAACAAAAAAAAAACCACGATCCAACAAACGTGGAATATCGTCAACAAATTCTTGGACTTAAAGTTTGGTAAGAATTTAAAGGATAACGAATTAAGCCTTGACCTTGCCCCAGTGGTATTGTCAAACGAAACAGACTCAATGACTTGGCTCCCCAAGGGAGTCTTCTCTACAAAATCCTTGATAATGGACATGGGGTAAAAAGTAGAAGCAATAGATCCCACGCTAGCAAAGACAGTATGGAAAGGACATCACGCTAAAAAGGTGAATTGATTTCGTTGGGAAATAGCGCATAAACGAAACATGTTCCCAAAAAACTATCATCAATCTTTATCAAAGTCTTGTCATTCAATATTACATTTGCAACAACTCATCACTACCATTGAACCAAAAAAAGCAAACCAATTGACTTCAATAATGAAATCTTGATAAGAAAAACCTTCAAGAATATCACAATCTAGGATAGCTAATGGGTGGAAGGCTAAACAAAGAGAAAGTAGACAACGGCAAGGGGTATGAAGGTTGTAGTCAATGATGTGGTGGTGCAAGGTGGAGGAAGAAAGAGGGGTTGGGTGATGGAAGAAAGAGAAAGAATAGAAAGGGGTAAACTAACAAACGTAGAGAGGGTGACAGAACCGTCATGGAGTTGGGCAAGGAACAATGGATGAAAAAGACACCAAAGGCTTAAATCAGGGCAGAGAGGGCTGAGGTTGGAGGTTAGAGCGGGGGAGAGCGATTAAGGTTTAGGAAATGAAACGGAGGTGGTGCAAATAGGGTTTAGGACAGGAGGCAGCGTGAGAACAGACGTGGTAGGTGCAACGATCAAAACCATCGGAGAGCAGCATAGGAGTGAGGCAAAGTCCACAGTATGTGGTGTGGCATGGCAGTGGAAGGCTAGGGTTGAGGTTTGAGATACATTCACTTGTACTCATAGAGACACATTCACTTGTACTCTTTAACAAGAATGGAAAAAATAAATCCTACTCTTTCTTTAAAAGCTTTAGGTGAGACAAGAATGTTAATGTTAAAATAAAAATAAATCCTACTCATTCTTTAAAAGCTTTAGGTGAGACAAGAAACATACCGCAGCCATGACCTCATAAAGAGGAAAGATAACTTGATCAAGGAAAGAAACACCATCTTTAGACTCGCAACTCTTGGCTGGCTGCGTAATCTCATGCCTCAATATCTCATCCATTTCCCGGACCATCTGCATAGAAATTAAAGGTCTAAGGGTAAAATTATGAAGCTCATGGGAAAAGACCGAAAAAAAATTTACAAAACTACGATTAGGAAGAAAGTGGAGAGAGCATACTTTTTCCCTCACTGGATCATTACTTACACTTCTAAATAGAAAATTGGCAGCAAGTTTAAAAGATTATATGTGACGTTCTCTTCCAAATCATTTTTTATGATTTCATATTTCCTTTTTTTTTTTTTTTCTCCTTTCACATCCTTGTGAAGTTTGTACCTTATAAGCAATAGTCTATTTTCATTGCTACAATAAAAAGTTTTATTTCTTGTTCAAAATTAAATTTATGTGTCAAGTTGGTTTCACAAATGGACTAAAAACAGGTTTGGATGGTATTGAACTACTATGAATATATCATAATTCATTCAATAATTTCTTCAATATTAATTACTTTTAAGCAGGGAATATATATAATAATTGGTTACCTTTTTTTACAATAGATGAAACTAATTAAGAAAATGAAAAGAGACTAATGCTTAAAAGACAAACCTCTACGAGGGAGTTATTGTTCTTAATTAATGTACAAAAATAAGTAATGAATGTCGAAGGACTAATATTTTCACTATGTTTTCCATAACATTTTGGATGAGTAACCCTATAAGCGAAACCAACCCAACCAAATATTTCACAGTTAGATTGGCTTTGGACAAGGTTGTTTGGGTCAGACAATTTTTTATCCCAAAAAATTAGATTAGATTCAAAAAGCATCACATCCAAATCAAACCCCCCATGAACATAATTAGTAATTGAAGCCTTTGCAAGAAAATAAATGCTGAACATAATTTTCTTTCAAGCCTTATGTTGGATCAACTTAAAGATCCCAAAAAATTGAAAAAAAGAAAAATAAAGGTTGACATAGTCGAATATAATTACAAACGAAGTCCACAGTTACGTACATGGTGAAATATGTAGCATAAGCATTCTGGAAGAAATCTGACGTTGGCTGCTTCGCCCCATATAAGAAAGTATAAGGAAATAAACAATAGCTTCTTTTCCTTGCTAACATCAGACAAGCTGTAAAACAATAAAACACTTTTAATAATTGTAGTCCTCCAAATAAAATTTTCTTCTAGGAGATATCAAATTCATAAGTCCATGTTGAAAAATGAAAATATAAGATGAAACTAAACTCCATACAGAAAATAAAAAGAATAAGTTGGAAAAACCAAACCTGCTCCAAACAGGTTGAATGCATAAATATTCACACCATTTAACGTAGTTTTCCAGAGACTTCTTAAATACACCCTCCACAGCAGCTTCATCCAATTTCTATAGCAACACAGAAAAATATCCTCAAATGAGAGCTCTAGCATATACGAGTATATTTCATATTTAAGCAACAGCACATTAAATGTAGAGGATAATAGTTCAAGCTCCAAGGCTTCGAGCACAAAGCTTGGGGTGCTTATTGATTTGTGCAGTGAAAAGACTTTTTTTTATCTTTTTTGGGGGGTTAGAAAGAAGGGAAAGATTTGAAAGATTGCTTGGCGTAAAGCCTGTATCTTTGATAAAATCTTTGATATCTATAATTCTTTTCTTATCAATGCCAAATGGAAGAACTTTTTGTAGCAAAGATCTTTTATGTTCCTTACTCAAACCTCTAACATTGACATCCAACATGATTTTGATGAACATCCAATGGGATTCAATCTAGTGAATCAAGCACTCATTATTGTAAGTAATGAGTTAAGATCTATCCTTAATATATGGTTGATGAGAATGTTTTAACGCTCAACTAAAATCATGTTTTGAGTGATTTTGAGTGTTTGGAATAAAACTCGAAGTGCTTAAGATGATAAACATGTAGGGAGGTGAAGGTTGTTTGTCTAATATTGACTGGGCTTGATAAACTATTGTCATTTAACAGTAACGATCTACCGAGCTTGTACTATAATGTGGTAAATCAATGGTCAAACTTGGTCATTCCCTACCACAAGGTGGTACAACGTGCCACCAACTCATGTGCAAGTGCAGCCACATTGCATCCTCTTGGTCGCATTTGCACATCATGCCAGTACTTTAAAAATGAGCTAGGGAGCCTTTTATTTTGAAGGATAGCAACAGCATGGCAAGCACACAGGTGACAGCCAGTGTGGATGGAACACATCAATCGTCAAAGACTCATAGAGAGGTGTGGTGAGTCAATCTACGTCGATCACTTGCCCCATTCCCTTATTTCTATCTAATCCATTATCGTACTTGCATCACCATTTCTTCATCTAATGTTTGCCTCTTTGGTCGTGATATTTCTTCTTCCTCCCTTTTTTGGCCGATGAACTCCAACATTCTCTTGCTACAACTTGAAAATCAAACAACTGGTCACCAATTTGTGTCAGAATCTTCTCAACTCCTCAAAATGGCATCAACTGATATCCATTTCCCCCAAGAAATGTTTCATTGAGTTAAAATGTAAAATATTCCTACTCTTAAAAGCCTTGATGCCAAGATAGCGAGCATTCTACTTGGACAATAAACCAACAGAATGAAAACAAAGGGAGACAAAGTGTCACCTTGTTGAAGGAAGTTCATGGACAGCGAATTTGGGCCTTTACCAACTTCAAAGTCATTGATCAGTGCCCCTTGATGCCAATAGTCAACATTTCTCTTCGACAATCAACCACTAGGATGAAAACAAAGGCAGACAATGAGTCACCTTGTTGAAGGCTACTCGATGCCAAGGTTTTTTCCCTATCCTTTCCATTAGTAATGGTGTGGATGATAAACAACCTCAGATCCAACTTTTCCATTCGGGCCTATTAGGATATATCTTCATCCATAAGTTCATTAGCAATGAGAAAAAACATCAAGCATTAGGCGATCAGCCACAAAAGTTGATTGGAATTCTCTGATAGTAGACAAAGAACTTCTACAAATGCTCTAACTCTCTAGCTATGAACTTATACATATGAAGAGTTAATACTAACAGGTCTACAGTCCCTGTACCCTAATGTCTTTGCATCAACTTTCCTCAAGCTAGCATTTATGATGGATTTCTATAAAATAGATAAATAAAGAAAGAAACAAAGAAAAATCATTGAATACCCTCTTGATGTCTTCCATAAGGATATTCCATGATTTTTTTGGAAGAACTTAGCCACAAAACCTCCAGGCCTGGATTGACCATTCTTAGCTTATGGATTGAATGAAATACTCTCACAGTTAAAACACCATCATAATCTAAGACAGCAAATTTTTGTTGACTACAATTCTGAGAAATAGCTTTCTTGATAGATTGAGCAAAAATACTAGAAACATTTTATTCAATACAATTTGGATTCCATGTATAATCCTTGAGGGTTGAATGAATTGAAGAGTGATGCACCTTTCGTCTAATGTGATACTAGGGATAAGCTACAATAAAACAATACTTCTCCTCCTTGTCGCCATTCATTGGTCAGCTTGGCAAGGGGCAACGGCTGACGAGGAGGGTTCTGGCTTTAGGATGAGGGAGAGGAAGGGTTTCAGGCCCAAGAGTTGTTGAACGATGCGAGAGAGAAGAAAAGTTGAAAGGAAAAAGAATCAGCAAACAGCAATCAAAACAGTTGAAAAACCAACCGGCAACGACAACAAACAACTGCAGCTGGTAGGAAGGGTTAGGGTTTTCGGGTGACGGAGGAGAAAAGTCGTGATCCAAGCTGATAGATTGTAAAGAATGGGGTCATGGATTCCAACCAAATATCCAATAAATAAAACCCTCCACAGGAATTAAGATACACACTATTGTCGAAGCTAACAGCAACAAGAGTTGACTGTTTGTTGAATATTTGTGAGATGAACCCAATATCATTTTTTGATCTTGATGCATACCTCCATCAAATAAATCCTTAAGAGCATTTTCTTAGCAATCTCTAAATACCCTCCAAATGGTTGTCAATCCTTTGAAAAGTCCCTATACTCATTCGTAAGTTACAAACCTTAATACATCCCCTTGGAAAGGAACTTTTGAATCACAATAGTAAGCCTATAAGGTCCCAGATTCAAACATAAGCGCATACCCATTGTATGTATGTCATTTCCTCATGTTGCTTAAAATTCGAGCTCATACGAAAGGAATGTGAAGTTCTTATTTCTCATCGAAGACCTCATTCATCAAGCTTTCGCATTGACAAAGCAAAAACCAACCACAAATTAGATATCAAGTACCCAATCAACATAATATATAATTAGTCAACTACAACAACAATTATTTTAGGATAGAAATAATCTCACATAAAATGATCTCATTGAAAGGTAATGGCTCAAATAACCAACCAAAGCAAACGCAAACAGCTCCAATTGTTAATGATTGAAAGTAAACAAAACTGTCCATCAATGTTCAATGATGAGAATAAAGGACATACTGGTTCATTTTCTTCAGGAATACAAAGGCGAGACTGTTCGTTGGCAAGTAGGTGCACTACATGTTCACGCTGATTCGACACATTGTCTTTCTGAAGACCACAAAATTCAACATTAGACAATATAAATTGAAATTCTTAAAGAAATAACCAAGCCATCCAATTTCAATGTTCGACAAATCAAATTAAAAATCTAAAAAAAAAACTATGATAACTAAAAATGACCAATAGACTAAAACAGGGTAAATAAACATAAATCCATCCCAATACAAAAATGTAAAAGCAACTAGACTCAGAACCATGGAATTAAAATTCAACGTGACAAAAGTAAATGAGTTTCTTACAAGAAGAAGAAAGAGAAACTTTTAAACCCGATTCCCAATTAGAACCTTACAAAACAAAACAAAATAAAACAAAACAAAAACCCTTAGGAGAACACTCAACCTATTTTAAAACCCTGATCAACACATAAGGTGAGGAATGAAAACTAGAATCACGTGTTGATAGTCAAATCCATTAATATAACTCCTAAATAATCGGAAATACATATATTACAAGTATTAAAACATAGAAACCCAGTAACGCCCACCACTAGCAGATATTGTCCTCTTTGGGTTTTTCCTTTTGGGCTTCCCTCAAGGCTTTAAAACACATCTGCTAGGGGAAGGTTTCCACACCCTTATAAAGGGTGTTTTGCTCTCCTCCCCAACCAATGTGAGACATCACAATCCACCCCCCTTCGGGGCCAGCGTCCTCGCTGGCACTCGTTCCTTTCTCCAATCGATGTGGGACCCCCGCCAAATCCACCCCCTTTGGGGCCTAGCGTCCTTACTGGCACACTGCCTCGTGTCTACCCCCCTTCAAGGAACTGCGAGAAGGCTGGCACATCATCCAGTATCTGGCTCTGATACCATTTGTAACGACCCAGGCCCACCGCTAGCAGATATTGTCCTCTTTGGGTTTTCCCTTTCGGGCTTCCCCTCAAGGCTTTAAAATGTGTCTGCTAGGGGAAGGTTTCCACACCCTTATAAAGGGTGTTTTGTTCTCCTCCTCAACAAATGTGGGACATCACAAAACTATACAAACAGGGGACGGGATTGAGTTGTATACAACCACCAACATAGAAGTCCAAACCTGAAATCCAAAAATGAAGTGTAGAAAGTCAAGTATATCAGGACTCCTAGTCTCCGGAAAACAAAATTCTGCAGGCAACTTTGGAAGGCCACTGAAATATATTAAAGCTGACACTGCTGCTTGCACCTAAACATAAAGTTCAGTTTCAAGGTAAATAACAGAAGAAATGGATAAAGTTTCACATTCTAAACAAGAAAATTGTAATCTAAAAGACCTCAGCCATGGACCCAATAGCATTTTTCGTAGAAGGAGCATCTAATGGAATAATATTATAAGCAATTAAGTCTTCTGTCATTGCAGCATCCGATTCCGTGAGTCTTTTCATCTGCAAGAAAAAAAAATCATGTATAAGAAGAGACGCAAAACACAGAATTTATTTTTCCAAACAAAGACAACAAATAACTAACTTCATTACAGAAAAATGTTACGCCAATTCCACTTTGTTCAAAAGCCCTATTTCTAGATAATGCCTTTACTGAGCCAATTTAAAGCATCAACCCTTTAGTTTTTCCTTATTTTTCCAGTCATCCACTATTTCACTGTCAATTGTATAACTTTTATCATATGACCAGGAGTTTTTCAACAAACTCGGCCTTCCTTAGTTAAGAATTACCCTAGAAGACTGATTGATATAAACTGATCACTTGTTCATACATTGCCCTTTTTCTTATAACAGCAGCTGGACCTTCATGTAATAAGGTAGGCTTCAGCTGGACCTTCAAAGTTCTAAAATAAGGGTTTTGATCGCATTGGACCAAATAAGGGAGGGCTTCGAAGAGAAAGAAGGCCCTATGAGAAGGTGAAGTACATTTTGTATCAAAATTGACAAAAACACCCCATGCATCTTGAACAGCGAGAATAAATTAAACCAACAACGGAAAGAAAAGGAGTAGCCGAAAAGAAGATGGTTAAGATAATCCACATTTTTAAACAAAGTAGACACACCAATGGCATAAGAGAAAAGAAAGGAAAATTCCATCTCTCTCTCACTCTCTCTCTCTCTCAAGCAACAAACAAAACGTCAGAAGATTACCACCAAAGTTCAAACCCAAACCAAAAATAAAAACAAAAACAAAGAAAATTCCAGTAATTACAGAAGCATCCATCAATCCAAAATCTAACACCATGCTATCCTGATGCCAACCAGCAAAAGGCCAACTCACCAGCCCTTAAACCCCAGAAATAATAAAAACCTAAGAAAAAGACAGGTAAATACCACTACATTTCTGTTAGAGGAATCGGACTCTCCACAATGGTATGATATTGTCCACTTTGAGCATAAGCTCTCATGGCTTTGCTTTGGGCTTCTCCAAAAGGCTTCATACCAATGGAGATAGTATTCTTTAATTATAATTCCATGATCATTCCCTAAACTAGCCGACGTGGGACTTTCATCCAACAATTTCCTCCATTTTTCAACCTCTACATAACATTCTCTGCAAACCATCCACGAACCAGCAAAAAAGAATGGAACATACACAAGAATAAAAGGAATTCAACGTACCTGATTGGATGGAGCAAAACGCTACAGATAGAAAGACCAGGAGGAGTAAAACTCGCGAAAACGGAATTGAGCTTCGAAGAGTTCTTCGGGTTCCTGAAGCTGTGTACATTCAGAGATGGGAGCGGGAATTTTAAATATATTTATATATAAAATACTATAGCGTAATATTTAAATTTAAATATTTAAATATTATGTCACAGTATATCATATTTTTTTATTATTAATTATATTATAAAAAAAACCTTCGAATTTTTTTGTTTTAATATATAAAAAGATGGGCAATTTAATGAATAATAAAATAAAAAAGTTTTATTTTAAAAAAATAGAAACACTTTCTTTTAAAAAAGGAATGAATTTTTTTATAGACATTCTTCAAAAAGGATGTAAAAAAACGAAATATGCGAATTTATTTACATCAAATCATCTTTTTTTTCTTTCTTTTTTTTAAATAATCTTTATTTTTTATTTACATCACATCGTCGATTATTCTGTCTCTGGATGAGTTTTGATCTAGATAAACAGTGATCGATTGTCTAATTGGACAAATTTGTGATGAAGGGAAATGTTTTCAATTTCCCTTTCTACCTTTGATAGTTTTACGACAATTCCGGTTGGATGTCGTGACTGCTATAAGCCTGGAGGTTGAGAATCAAAAAATGGATCTTTGAGGTCGTATCTAATGTCTTCATCTTCTTCTACGGTAGAAGGAGAAGACGTTGAGCCGATAGATGCGACTTCTTAAAGAACCTTCTGAAAATCAGTTTAAGTAGATGCTTGGGCTAACGTGCAAGTAGAGGAAGATTAGACCGAATATTAAATCTAAAGGCTGCATCTCTAGAAGCATCTGTCAATGTCGTTAAAAATTACGACATGTTCAATGAACTTGAAGGAGTCCTTTGGAAACAAAGAGAAAGATGACGAGATAGAGGACGGAACTTTGAACAATCAAGTTGCGAGAATTTCTAGAAGATGACACTTCCTTACCCATTTGATATTTTAACCAAATGAACCCACGAGAATTTGCAAAGAAATCGAAAGAAAGAAGCAACCTCAACCCTGACATAAGTAGTGTCTAGATACTTAGAATTTTCACAAATAACATCGTTTAAATCTAAAATTTGTCTTGCTCGATACTTGAAGCTCGAAACGTGCCTTCATCATTACTCATATGAAGCGTCTTGATATTGATACTACTACACACGCTACAGATTATTCTTTTATCCTAAGACAAACATGTGTTAAATTTCAGAACCGCTTTAGAGATTCTTTAGTTTTTTTTCCGTCTACCTTTCAAAGCAATCTATTATATGTTAAAGGTTATCTCATCAAGATGAGCGGCTACATTTCAAGTTTCTTATTCAATTTCTATTGTAATTTTGGAGCCCTCGAAATCATATGCAATTTCTTTTCAATGTCAGTACTATTTTATTCTCGTTCTTTATCTTATGAACATAGTAATAATTGAATTGACGCCTTGGTTGATATTAATACTCATTTTCAGTTATATATTTTGCATGATAGACCCTACAAAATAATTTATTGAACACTTTCAAAAACTACACATTATTTTCAATCGAGTTGAACCGTCTATCTAACTTTAAGTATACTTTTATGATCGACGAGAATTTATAGACTAATCTCGTTTTGAAAATTTTAAGAAGTTAGCACCAAAATGGAGTGATATAATTTTGAATAAGACCATTAACGTAACGTCTCAACTACTTGAACTACCGACTTGCTCATTGATTTTTTGAATCATCGACGTCTAATAACCATCTTATAAAAGTAAACTAGATGGTTACCTGAATCCAAAACACAAACAAAACAAAAAGAATCTTATCTCAATGATAAATATCACATTCATATCAAAATGAAGAACATGGCAAGAAATAACATAATAATCTTCAAGAAATCAAAAGAACTAAGGCAGTGAAACTAGCTGGAAACAAGATTCAGTAGTGTTACTAGTAATCATCCTCCTTAAATACAAGATTGTATGTTCATTAGGGGAATGGACGTGTGAACATAAACTATGAACAAATACCAAAATTTGCAGCCCATTAAATACTACTACTGAACTCTACTGCCCACACATAGGTTACACCTAATAATATAAACAAGCCTCAGTGCATCAAGTGCTATCAAGGAATTGGCATAAGGCAAAGGTTGTCTTACAGTGTTCTTAATCTTTGTTTCGGGATGACCGATCCTTCCGATGACCGCCGAGAATACGAGAAATCTGCAAACCTCTGCTGAACGCTTGGTTGAAGAGCATACGGGTTTGAAATTCTGAAACGAATGGAAACCAGGCAAGGAATGCAACAGGGGTGAAGAGGAGCAAACCCATGATGATCTCGTAACCACGGGCGAGTGTTCTTACGGATCCCCAGAAGCCAGCTCGATGGACGAGTGGTTTCAATGCTTGTGCGATCTGGAAAAACATTAGTTTAAGTACATGGAAGATTTAGTTCTTAGGGTAGAATTAGAGTCAAGGGGACTTACCAAAAGCATGCCCCAACCTGTTGGCATGAAAGCAAGTATGCAAACAATGATGTCTTGCAGTGTCATGTGAGGAAGGGCAATCAAGGTGACAAGAATTGAGATGAAGGTTAGGAATATTAAGCCCTTGATGAGACGGAACACGAGTTGAAAATCTGCACTGAACTTTCGCCTTCCAACCGATACAGTCTGGAAGAACGGAAAACGATCAAGTTAATATTTAGAGAGAACTTCAGAGTTTTTGGCCTAAAAATGTAAGAAAATCATGCGGCAGGAGTAACAAATTCCAAGCAACTCACCTTCATTACAAACAGTATTAGAAAGATTACCAGCCATGATACGCCATAAACCTGTGACCAAATAGGGAAAGAATTAATTTTGATATTCATATTGTTAAGATGGATAGAACAAGAAGTGGATTTACCAAGAAACTTTTAGTATTTGCACGCTGAGTGATGCTAAGATGATATACAAGACCATACTGATAGATAAAGAATCGAGATGCTAATAATATCTCAGCTACTAAACCGCGCTTTCCCGAGTGGCGTAAATGTTCTTGTTCTTCCTCCCACCACGATTCCCAACTTTTTTCGGGTGGAACACCAATTCCACCACGATTACTTATCCATTTGTTCCAATCAGTCCAATCGTCGACGATCTTTTGCCACTCGAAACCAGAAGGATTGAAGAGAAAGGGAGCGAACAACCAAGTGCCAACCATAAACCACATCGATACAGTAATCAACACATAAGCCAATGCACTTCTGTAAGTGTGCCCGAAAATCTGGTATACGATTAGTAAAACCATGAGCTCAAGACCTTTAACAAAGTGGCTACGGGAGTATAGCCTATAGTTATCAGCAAACTTGGCGTGGAACACGACAAACCCACGACCTGTAGGCCTATATTTGGCGCCTCCATGAAGTAAAGTCCTGCCATAATAGTGGGTCTTTGTCCCAAGAGAGAACGTAAAAAAGACGGGGGCGAGTTGTAACTGCATCAATATGAATTCGCTCAATGCAGTGCGGAATCCCCTTTCCAAACCAATCTCCATCAGCATAGGCAAGGCCATCAAAAATCCAATCTGAACAAAAGATTGAGAAGCAAGCGCCACTTGCAGAGGTTTATTGTCTCGAATAGCAGGTTGAGTGCTCAAACCTTTTTCGAGTCCACTAAGAACGAGATAAAGCCGACCATAAAGGAATACATATACTGTGAGAACAGTTATCTGCACATCAATATGTATCATAGTATTAATAAAAGCAACATTCAAATATAGCAGAAAGACAGAGTATGGTTCATACCATTGTACTGAAATAGAACCCAATAGTGGTGAAATAACATGATAACATTCGGAAGAAGTCGAATCGGTGTCCAAGCCTGTATATATCCCGACTTAGCGTTTGCTCGCCGTTCCCATTTGCTATTTTTGCTTCAAACATCGAAATCTGATTAAGGCCCACATCTCTTCCTTTACCAACTTGTATGTATTCATGATGAGTGACATTGCCTTCACGAAGAGTTGAATTGAACCCTGAAATTTATAGACTTTTGAGTAACTTGGGGTAAAGCCAAATTCATCTGCAAAGAATTTTAAGAGAAGTCATGGCATACCAGCAAATATGTCTTCACTCAAATTGATAACCTTGGAAGCTTTACTGACGCCCCCTCTAGTTAGATGGAAGAGCCTATCAAACACATCTGGATGCCCATAGTGGAAACGAACCCTAGATAAAAAGTATATATATAAATAAATAGTTATGAAAAATATATAACAAAAGTTCATTTTTAAAAGAATCCAACTAAAATCCCGCTAGCACTCATTCCCCTTCTCTAATCGATGTGGAACCACCAATCCACACCCCTTCGGGAGCACACCGCCTCGTGTCCACCCCCCTTCGAGGCTCACCCTCCTCGCTGGCACATCGCCCAGTGTTTGGCTCTAATACTATTTGTAATGACTCAAGCCCACCGCTAGCAGATATTCTTCTCTTTGGGTTCTCCCTTTCGGACTTCCCCTCAAGGTTTTTACAACGTGACTGATAGGGAGATGTTTCCACACCTTTATAAAGAATGTTTTGTTCTCCTCCTCAACCGAAGTGGAATCTCATACTAACAATCTAACAGAACCTTCGGCCAGGACAACAGCAAAACCAAGAATATGAATACTTTAAATTATTATTGTTATTTATTTATTTTCGTTAGGGTATTGCAAAATAAGCAACAATAGTTTTATTTAGTAGGATCATGTTGCTTTTGAATATTAAAACATGGAAGAACAGGACAAGTCCAAACTACTTCCAACTAATCATATTGATACAACCCATGATACCTGCTAAATGCATGAGCATCATATTTTATAGCTAGAAACTTCAAAACAATTTCAAATTAAAAAAATAAACATGCAGGTATTTCAGTTTCTGTTTATCATTTTTCCTCCTTTACAAGCACTTAATCACAAAGAGATGACTACTTACTTCAGAGGATTGGCCAAAAGTCTCTGACCAATGGTAACGAAACTCGTTTCTTGATTAGACATGAACCAAGCAAGCGAAGAAACACTGCATTCAGAAACAAGAACAATGAAGAAAGCATAAAACTGGCCATAAGTAGCAAAAACAATAACAGTTAAAAAAACAAGAGAGAGAGAGAGAAAAAGAGGATTTACCTTCCAGTAAATATATGCTCTCTAAGTCCAAGAATAGAGGGGTATCTTATACCATCATGCTTTTTAAGGAACTCTTGTAACAAGTTCCTCATCTTGAATGCTTCTTCCATGTAGTTATCCTACAAAATAAAAATATAAACAATCTAGAAAATACATGGGATGAAGAAAATCCATTACATTTTACTGAATATACCTGATTCATGTCTATTGTTTGCAAGCCCTCACCACGTGTAAATATTATCGCATGGTTCTGATTTTCTGGCTTTCCCTCACCCAAGATAGCAGGACCGGGGAGCTTTATTTGATAAATGATCTGTATGCCAATTTTTTAGGACAAAAGGATTGTAATTAATGTTGAAAGTTCATGGAGTTCTTTTATTTTGTGTACTAAGGGATGTCATCTTTTTTTTTTTTAATAAGAAACTGAGGTGATTGTATTAAGTCACAAAAAAGGCTGTCCTCTTCGTTAGCCCAAGGTGAATCACATAAACTATCTAAATTACTTTAGAAACCATACCATTCCAATAATAAATAAATAAGTATCAGCCTTGAAAGGTATTTGTGGCAGAATTTATAAAAAATCATGCTTTAGAAAATACTTCAATAAGTAGGAAAAAGACAACCTGCCAAAAAAACAACCGGCCAGAAAATGCTTTAGAAGTACAATAATGGAGGAAACCAAATGTGTCAGAGGAAGAAAAGAGGCGACAAAACTAAGATCTCCAAATCCCGGATGGAAGAATCGGACAATACCATAAGAAAAGCCACTACAGAAAGTCTACTTCGTAGATTATGAGTTCACCCTACTGTCGCAGAGTAACAAATTGAACCATACACTCCATGAGGAGTGAGCATGAGAGAGACGAGCAACGCCCATGGAAGTGCTCCAAAGGGATAGTATGCATGAGTTATGTGCTCTTACGGCTTCAACTTCAACTGATGGACATGTTAACAAAAGAACTTCATAGCTAACAATAACCTATTCAGAGCCTTCAAAGCTACCATTGTCACTTTTATTCAGAGACTTTATAGCTACCGTTGACATATTTATTTGAAGCTTTCAGAGCTACCATTGAGAAATTTATTCGGAGCCTTCATAGTTATCGAAGACATATTTATTCGAAGCCTTCATAGCTACCGTTGACAAATTTATTCGGCGCTTTCATAGCTACCGTATACATATTTATTTGGAGCCTTCATAGCTACCAATCATCCACCTTGACCAAATTAATTCAGAATCTTCATAGCTACTATAGAAAATTTTATTTAGAGCCTCCATAGCTACTAATCATCCACCTTGACCAAACTTATTCGGAAGTCGTGCAATCAATATTGCACATAAACCTATCCAGTCCAAATTGAGTAATGATAAATTTAGTCTTAGAGGTCTCAAAGGATTAGCCTTTAAGTTCGGAGATATTTGTGTAATTCATGAGTTAGTATCCAAGCTGAGGATGAATGAGATCTATTTCTTAGGGGAGTGTCGAAGGATATTTGTGACCTAGTAACTAGAGATTTATTTAGATTTATCGTGTTACCTATTATCTAGAATTTATTTGGATTACCTAGAATTTAGGAAATTTAGATTATTTATCGATTTAGATTTAGTCAGTCTTTCCCTATAAATAAAAAAGACATGTAATTCTCCTAATAAAAATAAGAAAAACTGCAGGTTAATTAAGACTTACAACAATTACCAAGATAACTTATAAGATATTAAATCCTACGAAGTTGCTCAACATGGTTAGAACTCATTCCCAGGCACTCTTTACTATTTACCTTGATCCTTATTCACCAAAAGGTGGTCAACCTTTGATTAGGTCCATTATTTGTAATTCATATGCTGGTACCCTTATTTATTATTTACATTTAGGAAACCATTGCAGCTTAACTGATTAACTATTTTGTTAGCTGGCTATAAGGGTCATGTTGATGCCTATTTAAAGACCTCTCATGTATTTAGTACATCTTTGAGTGAAGAGAATTAGGTTTCTTATTGTTTTTGTGTATTAAATGCTTAAACCGCCATCCAGTGTCTACTGACAACCCCAATTTAGGAAACTGAATTTTGGCATGTTGACAGTGTCCAGCATATCGACACGTCGATTTGGAGCCAGCAGCTTCAACATACCAACATGTCAACATACTGATCGACAATCTAATCGATCTTTTTCTAAAATCTAAACGCCAATGTTCATTCAATTGCAATGTTCATCCAATCTAGACCAGACAAGATTGACAACAGTAACTATAACATGTGAAACTGAATCCAAGCATGCCATCAAACTAATTTTAAGCAATACCTCATCCAATTGCACATGCTCAGAAGCATTAATAGATTTGGGTGAAGCAGCCTTAACGAGAGATGAATAATATGTTTTCTGGTTTTTCTTGGATTTGTCTTTACTAGGTTCTTCAACCTCATCGATGTATGCCACTCGAAGTGATGGATACCTGCAATAAACAATAATGGTAACGACAGAACATTAGGAAATGAAGACAACATCTCGATCCATAAAAAAAATACGTAAAGGTAAATAAAAACAAACAGCTAAATAAAAAATGTCTAGTAGAAGTTTCTGAATACAGTTTCCGAAGTTTCATCGAAACAGTCCCTCACATACTTTGTCATTAGTTTCAAAATGTCCTGGGCACGAGGATCACCAGATTGTTTGTGAATACCGTACTTCTGACATGATACAACATGGGTGAATTTCATGTCAGATATTGCCTGGCAATGTGCCCATAATGATCTATCTCCCTTAGAATTTTCTTCCGAGTTCAACTCCACCGCCTTGTAACCCTCCATTAGGTCTTGAAAAAGAATAATATTAAGGTTACAAGAAACAAGAAAAAGAATTGTAAAATATTGAACTTAGGTAAAGAAAAGATACAAGTTTGAAAAGAATACCTTGATCCTCAGCAGTATCAAGAAAAGCTTGAAGCTCTAAAGCCTTCCGGTAATACATCATTCCTCTTACTGGGTTTCGATAAAACAGTGTTACACGCAGAACAACATTTTCATAAAGAGGGATACAATGCGATGCAAATGACAAAAGGACGGAGGGAGAGAACCAGTTTTAGTCAATGTTTGGCCTCTGTAGGATGCCCAGAGGCGAAGTTCTTCCTCAAGCTCGCTCACTCCTTTTAATTCCTCTTCGCTCGTGCATTTCACTCTTTCAAGAAAATTCTTCCATTCATCTAAAAATATACAAACTAGTTGTTCATGCAACGAAATAGTACTCGGGAATAACAACACAAGTACGAATATAACAATACAAAAATAAAAAATAAAAAATAAAAAACAAAACAAAAATAAAAAAGAGACCTGGATATATCTTTTGTAGGTAGAAGAGAATTGAAACGCCATCTTCATTTGGCTCTTCTAGATCACGCAATGAAAATAGAACCTCCTCCGTGTAGTATGGAGTTAAAACACTAAAATTAACGTTACAGTATCAGCAAACAAATGAGAAGAAAATGAATTTTCGGCCCCACATAATAAAAAGAAAGGAATCTGTCTAACTTAAAGAAAAATCCACCACTTATACATTAGTAATAGAAAATTAAATGAATAAATAAATAGAGGAAAAATAAAAATACCTACTGAACGAGGAAAATATGAAAGTAATAATAAGAGAAAAAATCCAGAACAATGGAAAGAAAAGTCGATCACAGTACAAATTCAGTTAAGTAACTTACATTCGAGCACCTCTCATCTATTCATCATCTAATTGAGAAATTGAAACGGATTCCATTTACATGGCTCGGGAATAGTTCCCCTCTCTAAAAGATATGATGAATCACCACCTAAGTTTTTACATAGAAGATCCATGCGATGGAGGATTGAAATTCCATCACCAAAAACTACTAACCCGCTTAGAAACAAATGATGCATCAAGACCAAGACCATCCAACTTGACCATCAACTAACTCCAACCCACAACTCATGGACTCCAATCTATTCTATGGGAAAGGTCACACACAATATCAGGGACATTAATATGTCCCTCACTAGAGGATGGAGCAAACTAGAGCTAGGACCATGCAATGTTGTCCATCAATTTGAGAAAGCTAGAAAAACCAAAACTGATTTCGCAATGAAAGAAACTAACCTGTCGGTTAGTTAGAATGGTGGGTGAACAACCATGGCGGCACAGATTGGGAGGGGTTGTGGATGACTAACCTCAGAGCAAGGCTCCTTTTTCTTTTCTCTTTCAATATGATCGATCAAAAGTGGCACTGTTCAAATTTTAGCCACTCTACAGCATTTAATGCTAACTTTCATGCTTTCGTACTACCCATGCATTCCCCCTCTTCAATAAGGTCTGTCAGTCGTTCTCTCCAATTTGAAATTTTAAAATTTTACTTTCGAACTCCGGTGGCAAGACTTTAAAAAATCAAGAGTATATGTTGAGATTAACCTCAAAGAAGGCTCCTTCTTTTTGGTTCTCTTTTTCATCAGAAACAATCAAAAGGGCACGGTGGACTTAAGAATAACATACAAGATGATTCACAACACAACCCATATATGTTCCCTCTCAAATTGCAAAACCATTTATGACATGGCGAAGTGTTACACCTAACAACGCAAGCCTATGTTCAAAACCCCACAGTTTCTACAAGCATGCCCCAAAAATTTCCTCTCCCCAGACTCATAATGATCAAAATCCCCAATATCCAAAAATTTCCTCTCCCCAAACTACAGAGCTCAATTTGAATCAATTAGGCTCGAAATTTCCCAATTCAAACATATGGATAGAACACAATCAAAGGACCTTTGAATCACCCAGGCTCAAAACTTAAATATAATCCCTTTTTTGGCACTTTGCAAAACATAGGCTTGAATTGGGAAGAGTTTACGTAACTTATTTTTATATATATTTTATTTCACTCCTTTTGGGAGTTGGTGTCTTTTGAGCATAAGTTATTTTTTCAATGAAAAGTTTTGTTTCTTGTTCAAAAAAAAAAAAAAAACAGGACACCTACACAGATGTATACATTTTCAAAAGAACGACATCAGAGGAAATGCAACGAAATAAAGAACAAAATAACCACCATGGTTGAAAAATGAAAAAAAGAATAAGCCTTACGAGAAAGAAAGCATGTTTCGGACTTTAGGTGCTGCAGGCATGTCCATAAACAATGAATTTGAAAAGAAAGAGATACGCCTTCTTGCTTCTAAGTTGGATGGTACATCCATGGCAGATTCCTTGGTTGTAAGTAATAGATTGAGTCGTTTAATCTGAACATAGAAGGATATCCATTACATTTCATGGCAATAGCTAGTCCACAGAAAATAAACTGTTTATATTCTCAATACAAAGCGCTAACTATGTGGCCAGTAATCCTTGTCCAGCCGTTTTCTATTCTATCTTTTTCTTACTTCCTGGTTATTAACACCAAGACTTTAGGATATACCCCCTAGATGTTTCGATGTTGATTTCTTCCATTTTCTTGTTATAGTATATTTTTATATTTTGGGCAATCCTTGTATATCAATAAAGTACATTTTTTCATGCAATTGCATAAATCCAAAGACAGTGAGGCACGCCTCAAATACTCCTACTGAGAAAAAGTGAACCATGAACTTCCCTAAATCAATCACTGACCTTTTCCTTCCATGCTTCTGTCTGATCAACGGGAAACTTTATTGCTCCAGTGGATGCAAATAGTTGATGTTTTTTATCCAATGAAGTCATTCCTTCAAGCTCAGATCCTCCATGGAGTGTTTCATGTAAACTATTTAAATTTTCTATGTAAGATACTTGACATATGAAAAAACAATATTGAGAAGCTATAATTTCTAGGACATCTCAAAATTTAGATGCAACACCTGGGTATATAATAATCATTCATGATATCTATTGTCACATCCTCAAACATGTCCTGAAATAAAATAACCACAGAATCCTTGTCCTCCGGCTTGTTATCCAACTGAAAATTGAAGACATAACCAGTTAGATTGTACAGAATCCAATGAATTAAAATGGATAAACAGGGCTAATTATGAAACGTTACCAAATACTTGGTAAGCTTGACAAAGCGATCATAGAGCTTTGGAAGAGCACTCATCTTGAACTCGCTTATTAGGGTATTCTCTTCTATGTGTTTGTCAACCTCAGTAAATATATAATCTATAACCCTGGTAATATTCAAATATTAAGGTTAAAAGTAGGATAACAAAAAGTTAGTGATAAGAAACTAGTTGAGATCAACTTGTGCATTAGTTATATTCCTTAAAAAAATCATATGTCGGTCACACTTACTCTTTCTCACGAGCACCTTGAACTAAATGCTTGATTATCTTCTTAAATGAGGCATAACATTCACGAATGGCACTGGACATGTAACTATCAGCATCAATTCGCTTTTTCAACTCCCGGTCCTTGCCATTGCTATCTTTAGCCATATCTAATGCTATTGGAATCTATACAAAGTATAATCATCACTCCATGGTCAAAACCCCAAATACATTTTTCCAACAACCAAGGTCCACAAAAACAGATTGACAAGCAGCACAGACCTTACTAGCCAGAAGAAAAGGAGGCCACTGCATAAGGCCTAACTCAGTGTCTGCCCAATATGGAACAAGCAAAAGGTCCATTTCCCTGAGATATTAAACAGATTAAGCTAATGACAAGCTAACAAAGACAATTCAAAGAATCGCATAAAGTCTGTAGCAAAGATAACCAAGGACTCAAGGAAGATGAGGACAACTCAAACCAATTATGGGTCTAATCTTAGAATATTACCTATTACTTATAAGATCTTCCTCCCTAAAGCTACTAATTATTTTATTCCACAGCTGAGCAAATCTCGCACCCTCTTTCTCTTTGTTAGACGAAATCTGCAGGATAGCCAAAATGTACCCAAAAAAAAAGTCTTGTCAAAGTTAGGAACAAAGAAAAGAATCAAGAAACTAAAATTTAAGGCAGACAAAACTAACTACTGAAAAGTTTCGGGAGAGAGTGGCCTTCAGCCCTTTCTTCTTGGGTTCTCCCTGTTCCTCAGGAATCAAACAGGCATTAAAAGCTCCAGGCAATGACTCAAAACGAGACCGAAGCATCCCCAATGTACGAATCTGAAAGAATAAAAACATTTTCCTAAAACAGTAGTAAGGAAATATCACATTTCTACTTAGGGAAGCATTGCCATGTTGGAAAAGCATGACAAAGCTAAAAGCAGATAGTCACTTAAATTTTAAATAAATAAAAGGGCAAAGAATAACATAATCATTAAACATGGACTTGGGAGTTTTTATTTTAGATTAGATCAGAAACAAAGCATTAAGAAAATCAAAGTATACAGAGAAGGGAGATAAGTCATTTTCGCCAAAGAACCAAGTTGAGTAAAATAAGGCTACCCTCTAGTATGTTTAATCACAAAAAGAGAAGATGCAGATTTACTGAAACTGTAAAAAAAATGCTAAAATAATAAGTGAGAAAAAAACAAAACAAAAATAAAACAAGAAAGTGAAGTTGCAGAAGCTCCAGAAAAAACATAGCCATGGAGCCCTTTCTCCATCTGTTTCTAATGTGTTTAAAGAAATGAATCTTAGACCACCTATTTCTCCTTTGCCCCGGAAGACTGGGTTTTTATCTCTAAGGAATATGGTTTTTCAGCGTGTCTGCTCAGCTTCTAGAGGTGTTAAAAGATTGGATTTTGAAAGAAAAAGCTAAGATTTTGTAGAATTGTGCAGTTAGGGCACCCTAGTGGGGCATTTGGATGAAAAGGAATAAAAGAGCATCAGAAGATAAAAAAGCTTCCTTTGATGTTTTTTGTAATCACGTACAAATAAATAACTTAATCGAGGTGGTTTTACAGACTAAGTAAATTCTTAAGTAATTACAGTTTCTCGAATATTGGAACATTTCTTTGTTAGATTTGTGTAAGGCAATTTTCAATTTCCTTTCCCTTCGGCTGTTGCTTTCTTTTGTTTCAATATATCAGGTTTCTGAAAATATAAGCCTTAAAAGGATCACAAACCTCTCCAAGGCGTCGAAATGCTCCATAAATACCACCAAATAATGTGGAAAATATGGCATACCAAATCTGAGCATCCATAAAGTAAACCTGAAAATTTTTAATTCGTTAGGACATAACTAAGACGAAGCAGTAAATGAAGAGAAAAAAAAAAGTGCTATTGGGCATGGACAAAATGCATACAAGAATAATAGGAGCCCAGAGTGCAATGACAACGCCAATATTGTTTTTTGCTGCAGAGAAATAAAACAACATTAGAACATCAATGTCAAAGGTAACAACTCCTTTACAAATAATTACATTACCCACCTCGAGGGAAGAACTCGTGCCATTGGAATACAGTTATCCGAACGCTCATGATAGCTTTTGTTGGACCTACAAGAGGTTTTATCTGTCGAGAGAAGCAAAAGAATAAGTGAAAATAAGCAAAGGCATTGTTGTTTGTGCAATTAGGAAATAAGCCAAAAAAAACACACCCAGGGGTTAGGTTGTAGCATTAAAGTGGGAGAAGTCAACAAAATTCAGCATGTTTAATTTACTACTAAGCTGACAGTATAAAAGGAGGCAAAAATGGTAGAGGATATTTGAGGATAAGTTTTCTTCTTTAGAGTTATTTTTTTATTATTATTATTATTCTAATTACAACCTTAATATGATCTTCAACAATTAGAAAATATTTTGATCTGGGATAGGACTCCCTCTACCCCAACTCCTAAAATATTTTGTCCCCCCCCCCCCCCCCCCCCCCCAATAGATTACTCATTTCTTATTTTTAAAAACGGCAGACGAGAAAATAATACCTCCAGATAATAACTGAATGCCAACTTGGTTGCAATAAGAAGAACCCAGAATAACGTGTACCTAAAAGTTTGAAAGAGGATCGATCAGCAATGGACAAAGGAAATTGGTAAAGCAAGAATTGTTGTTTTTTAAATAATGAGGTCTTACTTGACAAGAGAAAATGTACTTTCATGCATTCCTCTGCCAACATAAAGTCGTGGCTGAAAATTTAAGAAAATGAAATGAGAAAATTGAGATTGCAGAACAGAAAAATAATAATTAACACATTAGCTATCAGTCTACCTGTGACCACCACATCATGAGCATCACAATTCTGTAGTTGGATCTCTCAAGAAACCGACGAATAAAAGGAAATAAAAAGAGGAAAGCAGATA
The DNA here is from genome assembly GCA_033971965.1 of Cucurbita ficifolia. Taxonomy (NCBI): domain Eukaryota; kingdom Viridiplantae; phylum Streptophyta; class Magnoliopsida; order Cucurbitales; family Cucurbitaceae; genus Cucurbita; species Cucurbita ficifolia. The sequence goes on from CM066972.1 coordinate 4,182,189, forward strand.
GCATATTCGGTGACAGATAGATTACAATAGCCAAGATAAACAAGGACGGAAAACGTGAACTGTTGCCACCAAACCAGCCTTTGATAGTTTGAGCAAATCCAGATGGATTTTCCCAGATATAAGCATAAGTCACAGGAAGAATTACCACCCATGCAGCAGCTGAAACCACCTTCAAAATATATCTTAACTTGACATAAAACGACATACTACGGTGTGCTTTCCAACTGAGAATTACATCAAGGACAGCTGCAGAAGCATGAAAAAGACACCAAGAATTAAGTATTTTGGTGGACTGAAAAGATGCATATCAGGAATCTATATAAATAGCCAATTATTGAGCATCAAGAGGGAAGGTTGTTGGTATATAAAAAGATAATGACACAAGGAAACAACTAGGAAAACACAAAAAAAACAACTTCCATGGTTCAAAGATAGAATATCAATCTAAGGATCAAGTATCTCAGTTGCGAGAGAGGTAATAACATATAACCTTGTGAAAGCCTAGCAGTTTCAGGTACATTGAAAGAAATCAACCAGCACGTTTATCGTAAACTCCAATTTTTTTATGGGCACATTTTGTTATGGACCTTTTTCTGGTATTGCTCGCTCTACTCTTTCATATGAAAGCTTGATTTCTAATTAGAAAGAAAGCAAAACAACTGTTGTTTTTTACTCAACGATCATTTACATAGGCCTTTAATCTCCACAAAGCTTCACCAAGTCTTCAAAAATAACCTATTCTCTTTTTCAAATTAAAAATGCTCCTTTAGAAAAACAATGGTGTCTGATAGTAAGCATCTAATCTCATTGTAAAGAAACTCCAACTCTCATTTCAGTTTCCAGCATGACATCTCCCTTACATACTCTCCTGGATTACCCCCGACCCTCCTCTCTCCCATGTCTCTGTCATTAGTGTAAAACGCAAACTTTGACATAGGCAGTGGACTAATTTTGAAAAAAACCATTGATACAAACAAAGAAAGAGAGAAAATTTATCAACCTTGACAAAGCTTCAATATGGCTGCAGTAATGAAAACACTTAAAACTTTCATGAACACATCCATATCAAATATTGCACTTGGCTGACCGGAGCCATTCCAGGCTACAATTATCATCGCCTGAAAGCAGTAAGTTAAGAATTAGAAAGGAAATAGTTTTTTATAAGTACAAAGTAAATAGTATTTTTCGACAACATCCAAGTTAGTAAGAACATAAAAGGAAAAAAAAAATATTCAACCTGCAAGCAGAGTATAAAAAAGCTCCACATACGATCAAAGCTTCTGAAGAGATGCCAAAATGACCTTATTTCAACAAAATTAACTTTCCCCACCCATCGATCTTTTGAAAGAGGCTTGTTCTCCTGGATATCACAGCCAAAATAATCGAGCTCACTAGTTGTAGAACAGTTGCAGTATATCATAAAATACCAAAATAAAACGGAAGAACTCTGTTGAAAGTGTAGAAAAATAAAACGGTAGGTCATGAACAGGCTTCACTTTTAATCCATTCTATCTAGCTTTATTAGACATCATCATGCATAAATTTCTTGTCTAACAATTAAATTTCCACTGGTTTTCACACTAACTCATTCAAAGCTCATTAAGCAGAATCATCATTACTTTACACTTCGATGCGAACAATTATTATAGAAAGTCCCAATGGGAATTACAAAACATCATTTGATAGTGAATCAACATAAAGATTAAAATGACCTAAAGAAGTTATTCATTCATCCATACAGAAACAGTTTCCCTAAAGCAAAAGGTAAAACTATATATGTAATTCCAATTTTATGGAAATTTATCGTAAAATAATACAAGTTATTGTATTGAGTGTGAGAAAAAGGATCCAGTAGATATTAGTTTAGCATACACTTGCAACAAATACTTAACAACGGATGGCAGGGAACGCGCACGGAGTGTTAGATACATCAAAGGAAATCTCATCTCGAAAAGGAAATAACTCACCCCAGTTCTGTCTGTATGGAGTTGATCACAAGGAAGACAAAAGAAATCTGCATCTGCACGCATTGGCCAGCCTAGGCGGAAACAATCAACTGACCTACAGTTATAGAATGGATATCATATGGCCCGATCACAAAAAAAAAAAAAATCAAATGGCCAATTTATTTGAGAGAGAGACACCACAATGAAAAGTTACCAGAAATATTCATTTAAATCATCATAATTCCTCCACTGGGAATGCTTTGATTTCCCTTGTTTGCTCCTTGCAGCTTCCTAGCAAGTTGCAAGATAACAATATTATCAAAATAGAAACGGCCTTCCTAGTATTTCCATTAGAACAAGCATAAAAATATATAAATACAAATTAAAAAAAGAACAAGAAAAACCTTTGCAATCACTTCATAAATCGGAGTCACAACTTTACGCAAGAAAGCTTCATTTTCACCACCATAGGCTGGCTTGACATTTTCTCCAGTCATAGGGCTGATATTCCCAGCTAGCATGCCATATAACTCAAATGCCATCTTCATGAAACAGGCAATCAAATTTAACAACAAAGAGGTATTCTATTAATAAATAAAACTCGTTCATAGTTTAAGATGGAATATTAGCTCTAGCACCAAACATCTATGCAACGGAGTTCAAGACTCCAATGTCCTGAACTTAAACAAAAGTCACATACAACGTTTAGTGCATACTACTGTAGTTCACAGACAAGCATCTGATATATAGAATCCATTTTTATAACTCAATCCTCTTGTATTTCAAATTCCACTTCTACCAAACAGAATTCTAGAAGGAACCCACACATCCAAACTGTTGACCATTCCTCTAGATAATAGGCATCTAAGAGTTCTGTTTTTTTTTTCTTTTTTCTGCTAGACAATTTTATTGATGTATGAAATTTACAAAAGGGATGTGTTATCTATTGTATTTATAAGAAACCTTCCCAAATTATAATGAGAGAGGTATGACTATGAGAAGCAAAAGTCATAACGAGATTTTTCGCATTCATAAAAAGAACCTCTAATCCAGTTCAAGGATTTGGTAAAAGCTCTTTGAGTTTACAAAGAAGATAGACTCAGGATTTGCTAATCCCTAATAATTAAGCTCCAAAAAAATAGAAACTTTAAATAAAAACGACAACAATTTGGCAACTAAGTCACTAGATGCTGTACAAAGCAAATGCATAAAATATCAGTCCACACAACACCATGTATAAGAGATTTTCTACCCAAAAAAAAAAGTAAAAGAATGGAGTACTGAGGCATACATGGTGGTATATATAACAAAGACACTCGGGCATGAATCTCAAGTTTGCTGCTTCTCCCCAAATTAGAAGATATAAGGCCATGTATAGTAGTTTCCGTTGTTGCACTTCCTGCTGTATGGTAGGTAACCTGAAGTGTCAGAAGCCCAAACACATCAAATGGTGATCGGCCAATTTCGTAGTATTATTAATGACTTAAGAGAGACAACAAGAAGTAACAAGATTAAGTACTTACAAATCAGAATTTAGAAATAAAATTCAATGATCCAAATAATGCCTTAAAACGAATGTACGAACATACCAAAGACTACTTTTACGGTCCAAATACTTGCACCATTTTTTGTAGTTCTTGAAAAGCTTCTTCATTACTTCAGTCACAGCACGTTCATCCAGCTACACATTGAATAATAACAATGAATAAGAGACAAAAAGAATCACACTTGACATTAACCGTTCCTAAATACCCACACTATAAACTTTATGCCTCAAGTAGACTAACACAACCGGTATAGTTCCCAATTTTCAGAACTCGGCCACTTTCTGTTTGTGGTACAGATAAGTGGGGTAGCATGGCGAACATAACTGGCATTGGAGCTGAAGGTGTTTCCATCTGAAAGTAGATCCCTAAGCTGTTACCACGCCTAATCTGTTACCACGCTTCTATGCAAGCTGTGTTTTTTTTTTTTTTTTTTTTGCCATTCTTTATATCATTCAATTGGAGGGAGAAAAGGAGGCATTTTTAGAGCAGTTAAGGTTCTCAGGAGAGGATACAGAATACACAACCCACATAACCCCATCAACTCTTGGAGCCTTTTCTTGAAAATTCAATTGGTGTTTCCAATTCGAGGGATTGACCTGCCTTTTTGTACGGGCCCATACCATTTTAGCTTTGCTTCCTTTCTTCTAAATAAAACAATTTTCTTAAGAGTGGAAAGGGGGAAATGGCTTCACCACTGCAAATCCTCAAATGTATATATATAAAGGCTTCAAGCCCATCTTCTATATAATATATATATTTGCCGAACATTACTGACCTTGGGCTGCTGATCAGATTTTGGAAACTGCCGAATGTGTACATTTGCAAGTAACAGAATAAGGTGCTCCCTTTGATTTGCCACGTTTCCTTCCTGCATTCAAGTTAATACTATTCAAGATATGTGGCTAAACTTTTGTCCGAAGGAAATATGCGACTCAATGAGATTTCACCCTAATTATTGCTCCTACGTTAAATAAAAAGAAAATGCAACAGTCACGCAAACCTCTAATGCAATGTCAAATAAAGAAGAGAAATTCAGGTCATTCTGTTACCTGAAACCCAAACATTGCTTGGAGCCAATCCAAGATATCTTCACCATCTTTCCTCTTGCGATCAGATGGCCAAAGAAGGCCCCTAGTGTTACGAAGGGCAATAACTGCCGCTTGGATCTGCAGTTATTTATCAGAAACTATTAATCTGAAGACGATTTCATTATGTCAATAAATCAACAAGCAGATAATATCAAACTAATATCAAACCTCGTGATATCTCATAATCGTCTGATTTGCACTATCGGGATCAAGAGGAAGAATGTTATATGGGAGAAAGATCTGTGTTTTCTGCGCAACTTTATCTTGTGCTTCCAGAATCTATAAAAAATAAAAATAAAAATAATTTAATGATATCATTCATTGAGGATACTAGAAGATGATGACTGAGAAGCAGGCATTGACTTCAAAGACTTCAAAGTTGGCAAAAAATTATCCAACAAGTTCCAATTTCACCTGTTTCCCACTAAATTTTGGGTTATCTCAGGAGGGAAAAACACCAATAAGATTTTCATAAAAACCAACAAAATGGTAATAGAAAAGATTCTCAGTTTCACCTCACGATCAACTTCAATGGACTGGGTCATGTTAACAGCCTTCAAAACTTCAAAGAGAACATTAGCAGTTTGATATGCCTTTGTAAGCTGAGCACTGGTATGCAGAAAAGAAAACGAAAGGTTAATGCTCCATTCAAACAAGTAAATAAAAGAAAGAGGGCGGCAGAATGTGTAATGGTGGAAAAGTAAAATCGAGACCAAGAAAGACACACCAGTTTTTAAAACCACGAGGCTTAAGAGATTTTACATACGCGAATTAAAGTTTGCTTTTTGGAAAAAAAAATTTAACAGTTATCCAAAAATCTCTTCACCATTACATAAGGAAAAGTAACGGCAATAATTTCACTCTGAACAGGACCAACATTATATGCAATCCCAAACAATGCCTACAACCCTCTTTTTCCTCTTTAAAGACCTCTGTCCCTTTTCGCCCAAACTTTTCATGGGGTAGATTATCAAGATGGATAAAAATGCAATAATTAACTAAAACCACAACAAGCTAACAAAAAAATTACCGATCAGCTTTATCGGCAGCACTTTGCAAAGCCTGGATGTATTTTTTATAATAATGTTGATAGAAGCTCTGCATTTCACGGGCATCACTTTTCTTTACTCTTCCCATTAAGGTTGGATCATTCTCCTGCAGTCCGGAGAATAATAACGTAAACAAACAAATTGAAATAGCAACCAAAGAAACATACATCAACTACTAACCACACACATAGAGAAATATATGAAAATTTACAGAAGCGTAACGAATAATCTTCTTTCAAAGCAAAAAAGGACCTCAAGCTGTGTCATGGCTCATTAGCAAGAATGCTACTTTCTTACTTACAGGCCTTGGGGTCAAATTCATCTTTAGTGCCTCTAATTATGTACAGAACTAGACCTCTTGGCGGCATTCTTTGCATTCAAAATTTCTTTTGTACTATTATGATTGGGAGGCCTTCATCGTTTAGTTCTTGGGCAGGGGTTCCCTCTTCCCCCGACCCTTTGGCTTTCACTCCCCTTTTGAATATGTATATATAAAGGAATGAAGTTCAAAGTTCTTATATATATAAAGGACTTCTTATATGGCATAGTTCAATAAATCTACGCTCAGCCAAACAAATGCCAAAATGCTCCAAGAAAGTAACTTCCAAATTTGGGTTTCAAAATAGTACTATTGTAAAATGTGGCCAATAACCTTCATTGCCCACTTAGAAAGAACACGTTACTCAAGACCCAAAGCCATAAGGAATATCCCTTGATAAAATAATAGTGGTCGTCCTCTATGAACCACCAAGAAGCTGCAGCGCAACCAATTTAGAGATATTTATGAATTGACATGGAGAAGAGAATGACAAGGTAAAAAGGGAAAAACAAAGCGAGAGAAACAAGATTGGCATGCAAATACACCCTAGATGCAAACAACCAAATGTGACCAATAAAGGAATTTGAATGAAGATGAAACCGCAACAAAAGAGACAAAAATAAGACAGCTCAACATATTCCCACTTAGAAAGGGCTCTTCCATAGCAAAAATTAAAATGTATAAAACCCGATCCAAGTGATCCATGAAAGCAATCATAACAAGGGTTGGAAAGAAACGGGAAAAATGAGCAAAGATTACCAAGCTAATAATCCTAACCAAAATGAACACAATTACCATACACACTCTAAGTAGATGATTTTTCTATGATTTAGTTGAGAGTCAATGTAGTGTTCTAAAAAATTGGGTGCACTTGAGCGGATAACTACCGTAGACTAAAAGTCCAGAAATTAATCATCAAACTCGCTTCAAAATAAATAAAAACAAGAATATAGATCCAAATTCCAAACTACTCATGAGAAAAAGAAATTTAAGGAAAAAAATAAAAGAAGAGAGAGCTAACCCTTTCAAGCCGTTGAAGTAAAGCGGTTTTAAATTGCCTAACACCACGCCCACTTGATGTTGGATCTAATTTGTGGGCTTTCTCAAATGCATAGAACCGACCTACAATTACAAAATACATAGATTAAAAATATGGCCCAACAACTTCGAAAAAACAGAAATTGTTATAAGAAATAAATAAACAACAAAATTATCTCATCTCACAAATGCGGAAAACCAGAAAGGCTAAAGACTAGAAACAACCAAAAGATAGGCAAAAGGTAGAGATTAATAATTTGATGTCGCTGTAAGTACATTTATATGCAGTCACCATAAAAGAGTTTGAGAAACATTTCATATTAATCATAACTGCAGGAAGATAAAGATCTAAGAATTATAAATCATGCACAATGTCCATGAACAAAATACAAAATAATCATCATAATTATCAAGTTATGTTGATGCCCTTCCAAATGGAAAAGAAAAAAAACATACATTTGATTTGAGTTCCTTAAAAAATGCACTAAAAGTTTTCAAGCATATACTGAGACTCAAGGTGCCACCTCGAATGTTGATAACTACATCAAGCCCAGATATCTCTGGCTTGTGGCTCCTAAAAAATACAGTAGTATAGGTCCAAGAACTAAACGATGGGAGCCTAAGCCAACCACCCTAAACCAGAAGTCTAAGTCAACCACCTTAATCTAGAATAGCATCGTTGTCAAAAACCAGTTAGATTGCTTGAAGAACATTGACATGAACCAAAAAAGCAGGTTTAGCTGCACGCAACATGCATCAATTCATTGATTTGAAGTTAAGTCAATACTTCAGAGTTTCAAACTATAAAAGCTGGCAAGCAAGCCTCATGGACCATCAACAATTTAAGCGAAGATTACTTGCAACTCCTAATCAAGCAGCTTGACAGAAATTCAGAATCATAATGCACGAAGGTGACATTAGTACAAGGTAAAAGGACATAATAAACTTGTCTGTGCAGCCCCACAATGTAAGCTGAAGAAAGGACCTACAATTTTTTGGTATGGATATAACCAAGCACTTAATTGTAACTGACGTCGGAATTGATACAACAATTGGTAAGAAACCAAACTTTTATTGAACAAATGAAAGAATACAAAGGCATACAAAAAAAAAAAAAAAAAAAGCCCAAAAAAAATAACTAGTGTTAGAGATTGTTATTTCTTATCAAACAATAATTGTTGAGGGTTTAGCATCAAAAAGAAAAATCAAGAAGAAAAGCAGCAATTTTTCAAAGCAAGCAGCAAGTACTTAGTTATGATACTGGTTCATCTTCGAATTCTGAATACACCAAGATAAGAACCTATCAACATTACAGCATTGGTCCAAACTTACATAGATAAGCAACTCTGGGATTGCTCGACTCAACCTCATTAGCCACACGCAGGATTGGCGCGATCTCCTTGAGCGACGACGGAACAACCTCACTGTCAAACACCGACTCGCCAAGGTTCCCCGTCGTCTGCGTCCTCGTGATCCTCCTCTGCAGTGGAGGAGGCTGATCGGATCCCCCTCTGGACGACATTTCGTTCCTTCAGACTCTCAAGCTCCAAAATCTCCCTGTTTCCCACATAAAATTTCAAAGAACAAGATACAGCAACACATAAGAAAACCCAGCATAAGTACCAAATTTCAAAATAACAAACAGTAAAAAAAGGGGAAAAAACATGAAATAACAAGCAGAAAACGCACAACACTAACTCAAACCAAAACCAATCCACACAAAAGTTCAGTAACTACCTCCTCAATGTGAGAACTTAAACGCAAGATTCAAGCATCTGGAACACAAAAACGGAAATGTAGCAACTCAAAATAAGTAACACAGACACAATATGCTCAGAAACACTGATACATTTCAAAGATACACAAAATGTAAATGAGATAAGAAGAATGGATACGAATCACCTGTGGTATTGGAAATCGCAGAAGAGGAAACCCTAAACAGGGTGTGAGAGAGAGAGAGAGAGAGAGAGAGAGAGCTGCAAATTTAAGCAACTTTATCGAAAATGAAGTAAATGAAAGGGAAATGGAAGATGGAGCCAAAGAAAAGGAGGGGAAAAAAAAGCAACCTTTTGGTGTCAGTAGCTGCCTCGTGCTTGTACACTAATCCACTCTTCTTTGGTTCTGCTGCTGCCTGCTGTTTGATAGGGAAAGAATTACTGCCTTTGTGGGGCCCATTATATTCTTTGAACCTCCATTTTACAAAAAGGGTAGAATCTTTTCACGTAATTACGTGACTACCCCTTGATATTTTAGCGATTATATATAATTTTTTTTAGTTCAAGTGATAATATATTTTTAAATTAATTAGTTAAATTATACTACTCTATACATTTTTTTAACTATACCAATAAATTTTAAAACTATTTCAGTTCCGGCATTTTTATCGATAATATTAGTTCCATTATCGGCTTGCTTTTTCTACTGTCAACACCAAAAAGACGGTTGTTTATGCACCTTTAAGCCTTAAATCAGGAAAGGAAGGCTTTTTTCCCGAACCGTCATCATCCTTGGACTAGACAAGAACTTCTTTGGCTCGGAGGTTTTAGAATCTATGAAATGACATCTAAGACTACGTAAGAAAGAGCGAAAGGAAGTCCATTATTGAGAAAAGTGGTGATCTCGTCTTGCGACCGCCTATATTAATTATTTGAGTTCAACGACGCGTAATAAATCGGAGAAATTTAAGAAAAGTAACATTTTTATTGAATGAATATTGATTTATGGGGGCAATTCCGTAAATGACTGCAATAACGGGGATAGGGGCGAGGAGGGGAAATTCAAAATTCAAAAAAGCCTGTTAGAACGGAAAAGGAAACGGAAGGACAGAGAAATCGGGGAAGGAAAAAAAGCAAAAGCGGCAGCCGTTTTCTTCTCGATTGAGTCGGTTTGATCTGTCTTCGCCTTTCATTTCGCTACTTTATGCGTTTTTTTTGCAACTTTCTTGCGTTTTTTTGTAACTTTCTGCTTCTGCTTACGATCAGATCTTCTCGACTCTTAGAACATAATTTTGATTTGGATCTGAACTCTTTCATCTCTCTCTAAAAATTTGCAGAGAATTCGAATGATTTCTTCCTCTTTTGTAGAAATTTGCTGCAAGAATACAAAACTTACGCTCTTTCTTTCGAGGAAATTGCAGAAAAAAAGCATAAACATTTCCCCTCTCCCTCCTAGGGTTGCAGAAACGAGAACTTTCCTCTAGAATGTTCGCAAAAACAGAGCAAAATTCCGCTTCTTTTCTTTCTCTCTCTAGAATGATAAATTAGATGAGACGTTGCATGAACTATTGGGGGAGATGGCGACATGGGTTTCTTTACAATTCAGTAACCATTTTTTTTTTTTTTTTAAATTGAGGTGCTTTCTTACTTTCTTCAAAATTAATGATAAATTTAAGTTAAATGAATCATGTTTTGGTAGATCGAGTTCTCAACTCGAGACGTGTCTATTGATATAACCGTTATTTTCATTTTCTCACATCCCCCAACCCAGTTGTCGAAGAGAGGAATATCGACTAGGCTAGACAACTTACGACATAGTATGAAAAAATTGCTCTAAGAGATTATAGTCTTTATATCTCCTTGTGCGCTTTCTTACCACTAATTTATGGGCACGTTTGGATTGGGCAATAAAGGCCACGTGACTCAGACCGACTAAAGTGAATAAATTATATAACTTCCATACAAAGAAGAATACAAGAATCGAGGACGAATGCCTAAAGCAACATTAGTTCCCCGCTATTTTTAAGGCTATTTATCAAGTGCAAAACACACATAAAAATCAAGATCACGTCCTAAGAAGACAACATTAAAATGCAAAAGCCAACGAACCCTTCAATGTAGCATGCAAGTTCACACGCCACACGCTTTTGAAAATTAATTAAAACGCACGTGTTTCCTTCATATATATTGTACGACACTGTATTTTTTTCCCAAATATAGTTACGCGTTAGAGAGCAACAATGAGGCACTGCAATAACTTTTCCTAAATATTCATCGTTTTGGAAAAGACTTTTGGGTTCTCGACATAACCACACGCTCACCTCTTGCACATGAGGCAATTTTAGAGCATAAAGGATGAATATTTGAAATCGGAGATCATAGAGACGGTACAAAAGACCATATATCGCAACGTCCCTTCATGTCTGTCTTATAACTTTGTTGGACCAAATATATTTTCATGGACTAATTTGATTTCTTTTTATTTTATTTTTTAGGGAGAAAAAATATATTTTAATTATCATATTTATTGAGTAAAAGAAAAGGAAGAATAAAGTTAGATTGAGATTAGATATTAAAAAAAAATCATATATTAATTTAAGTTACGAAATTATATAAATTATAAATCATTTCCTTTTGCCACTAAATAATAATAATAAATAATTATTAAATAGAGAAGAAAACGGTAGCTAGGGTTTTAGAGCTTAGTCCTTTGTCGTCGGCAGTTTACCACAGCCTGCCTTACATTGCAGAATCATCAAACTCATAATCGGAAAAGGTTGTAAGGTGGCCGGAACATGGAGATGGAGAATCAACAACCGTTTCAGATCGACCTGGGTAATCTAATGGCGTTCAATCCTCACCATCAATTTCCTTCCCTCTCATCCTCCAGGTTAGTTGTTCTTCTCTCCCAAAATATACTCGGACGACGGATTCTTCTTGCAGTACGCACTCTCTCGCGGCTTTTTTTTTCGAACATAGTATCTCAAGTAGCTAGATGAAACGAGGTTTGTTGAGAATTTTGCCCCGAACTTCTCGTGTTTTTGTCACACTGAGGTCGAAGAACACTGGCGGGATGTATTTTTGGCTTTGCGATACTATGCTATTCACATTTCGTTGTACTGTTTTCGGAGCTTCGATGGTACAGATTTTATGGCATTTGTTTCGCATACGATGAATGTCTAGTAGATATAAGCATTGGGTGCACGTTCCTGAACATTTATGTCTCAAGCGTTAAATTATTGCCAATTAAATTAGAAATCCTTAACATGTGAATATTTAACTTCCCTCTGTTTCTGGCAAGTTTTTGATGTTCAGATTATATAATTGCTTGTTTTATTTGAAGAATACCGGTACCATCTTTGCTTGATTTATTTTTCTGTATGATTAATAGGGAGGATCTAGTTAGTGAATGTCTGCAAAAGGGCACAGAATTAGCTCAATTTATTGGTAATGATCTTTTCAACCTGCCTTCAACTGAAGACAGAGATGGTCCTCTCGTGAGGTTGCCTCCACCTTCTACACGATTGCCGAGAGAGAAACCTGTAAGTCCTCGTGTTACTTTATAAATTTCATCCCTTGGTAACCACTGTCACTGATCGTGCTGTATCCATGAGCAGCGGGTGCAAATGTTAATTCTGTAGTTCTTGGCTGAGATGATCTTTTCTTTTTCTTTTTCCAGTTGCCAAAGCCCAAAGCTCCTACAAAATGGGAGCTTTTTGCCAAAAAAAGAGGTCAGTTGCTTTGTGTGCCCTGTGCTAGGGTATATTTGATACAGCACATCCTCCAAAGAAAAAAAGAGGATAGAACTACTGAAACAAGAAATAGCAGCACAAACTTAGTTAATCTGATAGCAATATATTTGTTTCCAAGTGGAACTTATTCATAATTATTGTTTTTTTTTCAAACTCTTGCAGGCATAAAGAATCGTAAAAAAGATAAGATAGTGTATGATGATCAGACGGGTTCATGGAAACGTCGCCATGGTTATGATCGTGCAAATGATGAGGAGAACATACCCATAATTGAGGCCAAGATGACTGATGGTAGTATTTTATGATGATTTGTTCTACTAGCTATTTATTCTTTTTGTGAACATACCCATAACTGAGGCCAAGATGACTAGAAAGTTATGTTTTTGCTTTTTGTGAACTTGATTTGCAAATTTGCACAAAGCTGCAACATCCAGATAGCCAACTGATGATCCAATTTAATTACTGGATTCTCTTTATTCTTAAGACACGTAAAATTAGCTGAAATGGCTGTTAAGAGCTTGGTTGATTTGTCTTGTAGAGCCCGGGGTGGATCCATTTGCTGCAAGGCGAGCCAATAAGAAAAACCGAGTTGAAAAACAAGAAAGGAATCAGTTACAGAATCTGAAGCAGGCTGCAAAAGTTGGCGCTCTACCAAGGTTTTACCTCTCAAGACAGTTTTGGTTGTTGAATATGATATAAGTTGTACCCCACTTCGTTGTTTATACATGAGTTTCATTGAACTTTTTAACTTAGATCAACGTTTTCCAAAAATGTTTTTGTCAACTACTCTATTTAAGACATCATCCATGCTGTTATTCTCAAGTTGCCCATCTTAGTGTTCATCTTCAATCATGTCTTCCTTTCCTCCCTGTCACTATCTATTCTTGATAGCATAAAATTCACTGTATCAGTCACGTTCAACTAGCTGCCACTGCTTTGCCTATAACTGGAACTCAAGCTGCACCTAAGAAATTTACGAAGGATGAACTTGGAAATGTAGCTGGAATGGCAGCAACTTCAACAGCCAGTGGTGGAAAATTTGACAAGAAGTTAGCAGGAGAAAAACCTGCGAAACATCAAGGAAAATATCGCAAGGTTAACTGAACCAGCCTGTTGATCTACATTTATGCTTGAGTTTACCTTATATTTGTCCTAAAAAATTGTGATGCATTTTTTGTGTTTGGATGCAGTTTCTGCCTGTTGTGGAGGGAACAGGGATAGGCTCCCAAGAAAGAGAGCAAACTGAGAAAGTTCTTAACAGATTAATTTCCAAGAATTCACACGAGATTCTCAATATTAATAAGGTTTGACTGCTAAACTACACATTACATGAACAAATGCATATGTGATGTCCCACATTGGTTGGGAAGGAGAACAAATCACCCTTTATAAGGGTGTGGAAACCTTCCCCTAGCAGACGCGTTTTAAAGCCTTGAGGGGAAGCCCGTAAGGGAAAGCCCAAAGAGGACAATATCTGCTAGCGGTGGATCTGGGTCGCTACAGCATATATCTTATTGTTTGATGCTCTATGTAACTCTTGTGGTTATAAAACGATTATGTGTACTCACGTGACTTAAAACCACCCCTTTTTACTTTCTTGTAAATTCGGTTAGGTTGTCGCCATTTTTTTAGTTCAACAGCGTGGAAGAGAATTCAAACCTTCTAACTTTTGGCTGGGACATCATGCTTTAGCTTGTTGAGCTATGCTCGTATTGATTGCCATGTTATGCTTGTATATATCGTTGTATATTATATGATTTAACTTGATTTCTAATGGACCTTGTGGTGTAAATAGATCATGATGTGATGGATATCCGTGTATATGATTTATCATGCAAGTGAAGCTCATTACTTCTGATAATCAAATTGATTTTGTAATCACATTCAACTCTAAGCCTATTTTGGATTCCTCATCTTGATTTTCAGGCTGTGAACATGTACAATGTGAAAAAAGAAAAGAAACAAAGAAACCAACGAGGGAAGTCTTCATCAATGTCAAGCAACAAGTTGAAACCAAATAAGAAACTCCAGAAGAAGCCATTGAAGAAGGGATCTTCAAAGAATGGCAAGGCAAAGTGAATGAATTTTCGCAATAAATCATGAGCTCTTGTAGAGGTGTGCGTATTAACTTACATACTGGTTGAAATTTTGAATGTACGATTATTATCATTATTTAGTAGTGAAGAAAAATTTGAAATTCTGTTTGTTTTCTCTATGAGAGTCCTTTTGATTGCATATGTTGCATAAAAATCATTTAAAATCTGCTTTGAATTTCACAATTTTTTGGGTTGAATTATTTAGTTTACCTGATAATAATTTAGTTTAGGAAATAAATTATATTTATATACGAGAATGAACTGAAGGACAGACGAAGTAGTTTTTTTACTTTGGTTTCTTAAATTTTAAGTATGTTAAAGTTTTTTTTTTCATTCTCAATAATAATGGACGAAACTTTTAGAAAAATGATAGTATGTTTAGACAAATAACATCTATACTTTGTTTCTTAATACTAATTACAGACAAATTGAAGATAAAATTGAGTAAAAAAGTCGAATAATATCTTTACAATTTTTATTCGATGCAGTTAAATTAAAGAACACGGAAAGTATACCGAAGATCATGAAATTCGTTCAAGATAAATCAAACACAATTGTGCGTCTTAACCCGTCAACCTGTTAAATTATGCTTAAATTTGTAACGGAGACAGAACGTTTAATATCGATCAAATTAATTGAAGCTTTACTTAAATCTCGTCCTGAATATCTATGTAGATGAAAAATGCTTGTCTTACAAGTGATCGGACATCGTTTTACCAAAACTAACAAAGAAAAGCAAAACAAAACAACATTTTGTTCAAGAAGAGACACTCACACTGCTACAAGGCCGCTGAAAGTGGTGGTCGTTCACATACCTGGTTTCCGCAATTCACTTTCGCCATGTGCAAAATGGCATCTTTCTCTAAACGTACAAGTACCCTTTGCAAAATTAGCACAAAGCTTGGTCTTGAAGTTGTTCGCCGAGCCCGAAGGGTGCTGAGAATGCTGCTGCTGCTGCTGCCTCATGGCGTTATTGGCAGAGGCAGCGCCGACGTTTGCAATCAACTCGCGCACCATTGAACTAGCAAGATTGATCTGATCAAACGTACCCTCGAGCTCAATGTTCTTCAAGCTAGAGTCTGACTCGTGATCTTTTATAGAAAGTCTTGCGCCTGTCATTCGACAGATATTCTTCGAGTTAACCCCATTCTTCCCGATTATGGGACCTGCAAGCGATGCATCGACGCTAATCTTTGCAGTTGCAGACGCACCGAAGCTAGCAGCAGGTCCATGGTTGGGTTGTGGCGGAGGCACATTCCAGCCACCACCCATTCTGGGTAATTGTTGTGCTGGTGGTCCTCCCATTCCACCGTGTTCTGGTGGAGGGGGGTTTG
The DNA here is from genome assembly GCA_033971965.1 of Cucurbita ficifolia. Taxonomy (NCBI): domain Eukaryota; kingdom Viridiplantae; phylum Streptophyta; class Magnoliopsida; order Cucurbitales; family Cucurbitaceae; genus Cucurbita; species Cucurbita ficifolia. The sequence goes on from CM066972.1 coordinate 4,198,073, forward strand.
GCCTTCCAAGTTCCCACTCGCCATGAGCAAAATGGCATTTGTCACCGAATCTGCAGCCTTCGGCTGAGTTGAATTTGTTGCACAAACGTGTCTTGACAGCCGGAGGAGAAACACCATCTGGATAGGATTGGGGAGCGACAGGATTTCTAATGCCAGGGGGAATAGAAGGACTGATCATCTGAGAAATTGCTTTGAATCCGCCAGGAACATAATGTGCAAAATGACACCCCTCACCAAAAGGGCAACCAGAAGTGCTGCATTTTTCATTTAAAAAGAGGAGTAAACTTCACGGTAGCAACACGATCCAGAATACTAGTCGAAACTCATACAAAACTTAACAAAACCAACAAAAAACCAATGAAGATTCTTGAGCATAAACAACCGAAGTATAGATCAGGAGTAGAAACGAGCAGAAACGACATTTTCCAAGAGTCCACAATAAGTAACTCTACTCCAACCCAAACAAAGATATCTGACATTCAAGTTTCAAGACAACTCTTCAATTTAGCAACAGAAACAAGCTGAACTGCCGTATCAGAAAATTGTAATGTCCAAAATCCTTAACAGGAAAATAAACCAAAATCTTAACCAGACTTGACCATCGTTCAACTAAATAATTTCATATAACATTTACAGACTTGCATATATAATTAACATAAAAAAATGGTCGGGGCTTCAATAGTCACAAGACATTAACCGGTAAAAGGCATAAGTCGAAATGATACGCAGTTCAGAACAACGTCCTTGGAAAAATTCAATAGAAGATAAACAAACATCCCATTTGCACCTAAAAATGGAAATGTGGGTCATGTGATAGCATAGGAACAAATAGGACATGATTTACCATAACTTTTTATTCTTTGATCAAAACCTAAATGCCAATTCAATTCTGCATCAAGCTGCTTACTTGAAAATATCAAGTAAGAATTAATTATCCAGTTTAGAGAGAACAAGTTTGCATCCAATATAAGTGCTTTCAATTTAGACAAATTCCAGCAAAAGGTTATTCGCAGTGGACTCTTGTGAATCAACTATTTCAGTTCAGTGATTGTTGTTATGATTTACATCATTGCATAACCTGAAAAAACTTTAACTAACCAATTCATTAGTCCAAAGCACAATAATTTTACTTGAGAAAATTAAGTAAATCTTTCTGGAAATTAAAGAATATTAACAATAGATTGAGTGGCATTACATTAATTCATTTTAGATAAGTTAAGATTTGAACCTGAAAAACTTTGTGCAAGGCCTCGATTTGCTTCCTAAACCAGTAGATAAGGAGTCCATTTCTGTCGCAGAACATTAATTAACTTTCCTTAGTTAAAATTTCAGCGAATTATTGATCTCCCAGCTTAAAATATCTAAAAAATTGTTCTAACATCTTTTATGGCTAAGACAACACACTATTAATTAATACGGTGAAAACGGCCAGCAGGAGGAATAAAAAGACACCCACATTCCAACGTTGCTCAATTTCAACATATTTCCATTTTAAAAAACTATCAACAAAAACAAAGACAAAAGGGAGTGATGTACTTTTTAGCCCTGTGAATAGAAACTGCAGGGCTAAAATATTATGAACTCCAAGCAAAGGATGTGAAATCGACATCAGTCGAGCCCATAACAGTAGTTTCAAATGCTAAATATCACATCAAAAACCTTAACCAGAACTTAGAACATGATATTAGAATGATTAAGCAAATACCTGAAGAAAATTCAAAATACCAGCCAAAAAACAAATCAACAAGCTGCATGGTAGAAGGATAAAAGGCAACAATTTGTGTTCATTTATTCAGATTCGTTCTAGAATAAGCTTCCAAGTTTCTTGTAGCTAGAGCGTATACAAAAAAACACCAATACCCGAGAGTAAATAACAAGTCCATCAAAACTATCAATAGTAGTCAAAACGAACAGAAATCAAACAGTATAAATCAAACAAAACGCACTTCCGCTACATTTGTGGTACAAACAAATAGTAGTGAGCATACACATACTACAACTACAAGCCACCAACAAACCCAGGAACCAGGTGAACGAGAAAATACCAAAACCGTTGAGAACGCCGAAAAACAGCCCAAGAGGAGCATTTATGAAGCAAAACGAACCTGGTTTGGACTTCTTAAAGGCCCCATTGCCATTCAAGGCGGTTTCAGCTCTCTCCCTCTTGCGAACACCGTCAGGGTCCATTGAAGACAAAAGCGAGCAGGACCCAATACTCGAAAGGAAGAAGAGGAAATCTCAGAGAAGAAGATAGAACAGGGAATGAAGCAACAGGAGAAGTGAATGTGGGAACCTAATAAAGACGAGGAGGAGGAGGAGGAGGAGGAGGAGCAGCAGCTGCAGCAGCAGCAGCAGCAGATATGGAAAGAAGCGAAAGAGGGGCGGATTTGAAAAGTAGGCCAAAATAGGGTTTGATAAGATGACTAAAAAAATGTATGGATGTGAGTCAAAGTTCAAGTGCTTCCGAGTTTGATGTTCGTGTTCATGCTCACAATCGTAATCAAGCAACTATAACGCTCGATTACGATCGTGTTATGTCAGGATTCTTTACTCTTGCTTCCGAGTTTGATGTTCGTGTTCATGCTCACAATCGTAATCAAGCAACTATAACGATCTGGATTCTTTACTCTTGCCCTCGAGTAAGTCACCTAACTAGAATTTAGGTCGTCGTTGACACAGACAATGTATGCTCAAACTTTTAGTCCCATTTTAAAAACCAATTTTTTAAAAAAACAATGTTCTCGTCTAATAACCAAATAAGCATTAATCTCACAACTTTCATAGTATATAATCAGTTGATCAGCTGATTCTATTATTAAGTAGGACTTGTACCGTCTTTTTGATTCCGACCACTCTTTGACCTACTTTCGACCACTATCTTTCACTCGGGTAACCTCCACAGTTACTTTTTTTTTTTCGTACAAATTTTTAAATGGTTAATTATAAAACTATATAAACAAAAATTATAGTTTTAAAAATAAAATTTATTAAAAAAATATATATTTACACGTTGAAATTTAATTTAATTTAATTTTAAAAAGTTGAAATTTTATAGATATTTATTTAATCTGCAAACTCGAATAAAATAAAAATAAAAAATCTAATAAATTCAATAATATTTAATAACAAAATTAAAATAATATTCAAAATAAACAAAAATTTAATATAATATTCGACATAAACAGTCTCCTATACAAAATTTTGTAAGATTTTAATTTTACAATTTACATAAATTGTGCTACAGCTGTGTTAATTACAGTATTTTTATTTAACCTGGAATATTAAATCGACAAATTATCACAATAATTAAAATAAAATAATTAATCAAATTACTTCTGCAACTAACTAATTATACTCTACCAACAATCTCATCTTCTTCCTCCGGCTCCTTCCCTCCGGCGCGCACCAGGTTCACCGCCTCCTTTGCTGGAGCGCTGTCGATCTGAATAGCTTTGTACGACCTCGCCTTATACATATACATCAGAAGATCAATCGCCGTTAAAGCCGCGATCAGGAAGTAAAATCTGTCCAAATGGCCGGAGTTTAAGTCATCGGGAATCCACCCAGGGTTTCCCCCTTTCGTCGTAATCGCCATCACCGCGTTCACCAGTAAGATACTTCCGTAATTTCCGAGAGAAATCGACGCCATACACAATGAACTCGCTAAACTCTTGATTCCATCAGGCGATTGCGCGTTGAAGAACTCCAATTGACCGACATACATGAAAACCTCAGAGCAACCTACGAGAACGTACTGAGGAACCTGCCAGAAGATACTCAGAGAACTCTGTTTCTCTCCTGGAATTACGTACTTCAGCCTCTTGGTCTCGGTTAAGGCGGCGGCGATCATGGCGAACATTGCGATTACGAGGCCGATCCCCATCCTTTGAAGCTCTGTCAGTCCCTTAGGTTTTCCGGTGAAACGGCCGGCGAGAGGAATGAGGACATGGCGGTATAGGCCGGTGCTGATGAGGACGCTGCAGATGTCGAAGGCGGACATGCTTGCGGCCGGAATGCGGAATCCGTTGGCGACGGTGGGGTTCATTACGTCGCCCTGTTCGACAAACAGAGAGGCCATTTGAGCGAAGACGACGGAGTACATGATGGTGCAGAACCAAATCGGGAGCATTCTGATTAGGCATTTGGCTTCTTCGACCTGCGTTACTGTGCATAAACTCCATGGATTCTTCAATCCCCTTGTGTCGTCCTCTGTAATCGTCGCCGCCTTGTCCAAAAACCTGTAGGTGATTTAGGTTACATGAAATCCATTTTTCAGCAAGATCCAGGCACAAATTGAGGATTTAGGTTACAGATTGAGGATTTGAAAATCGTACCTGCAGCCATTGCTATGAAGAATCTTCCGGCTGCCTTTAATAGCAGAAACAGGGCCATCGACCTCAAACAGCCCATCTCCAGTCGCCGGCGGCACTTTCCACTTCTTAGCCGCCGCCATAAACACTTGCGCGACGCGGGACAGAGGGTTCCCACACGCCTTCACATACCGATACCGTTTGGTTCCAAGCAAGTACAAAACCAGCGCCAGCACCGCCGAGCCAAGGGACACCAAAAACCCTAGCGTCCAGTGGCCGGAGTCCTCAAAGTAGACGAGAATGGTATTGGAGAACAGGGAGCCGAAATTGAGAGCGAAGTAGAAATAGGAGAAGAAGGTGGGCTTGGCGTTGACCTCTTTCGGGTTGGATTCGTCGAACTGGTCGGCGCCGAATGTGGCGAGCGTCGGCTGGTGGCCGCCATAGCCTAAGGCGATGAGGTAGATGGAGAGGTAGAAGATTGCCACACCTTTGATGGATGATGGCACACAGTCTAGTACGTCGTTGCCACAACCGGTCGGATTTAGGAGGAACAGGCTCGTGGTGAGGGATAGTAGCGCCAAACCCTACATTTTCGACACGTAACTAAATCGTCACTTTCACGAAACTTCAATACTAAATGAAAATAACAACGAACTTAACTTACCATTACAAAAATGAGTTGAAAGATGGCACAAGTGACGTATCGGCCCCAATAGGAGTCGCTAAGAAATGCCCCAACCAGGGAGCAAAGGTAGACAGTGCCAGTCCACTTGCTGACCCCGTTTGCTGCGGTGGCACTCTCTTGATTAAGAACTCTCGTTAAGAACAACACTAAGTTCACTGAAACTCCGAAGAAAGCTAGGGTGGCTAACGCTTGATTCACTGTTTCAATATATACCAAATCAATCTTCTACGATGCATTTATTTAGTATATTTAGTCTTATACCAAATCAATCGCATTTATTTAGTATATTTAGTCTTATACCCATAAGACCTAAGATCTCGTCTTTAGTCTTATACCCATAAGACCTAAGATCTCGTCTTTAGTCTTATACCCATAAGACCTAAGATCTCGTCTTTAGTCTTATACCCATAAGACCTAAGATCTCGTCTTTAGTCTTATACCCATAAGACCTAAGATCTCAACTCGGGTTGAAACGTAAATAATTAAATTTTCAGAAACTAAAAAATTAAAAAAGATGACCTAATAATAGAGTTGCAAGTTTCCATCCTCCAATGTCCTTTGAGACAGTGGGTCTCTCCCTATACATAGAAACAGCCATTGGGTCTTCATTTTGGTCACTGTTTTCATTGACACCTTCTGCCACATTTTGGTCATTTTGGTCACTGTTTTCATTGGCACCTTCTGCTGCTTCTTCAGCAATCTACAAATTCCATTAATAAATCAAAACAAAAGAAATTTATAATACGTCTCGTAATCCTTTTCTAAAATTCTAACCTTCACCGTGATCTCCTCCCGAGAATCCATTTTAAACTCTGCAAAACAAAAGAAGAAGGGGTTGAGTTGGACGATCTCATTGAATAACTTGTTCAAACGACAGAAGGTCCAGACCTTTTTGCGAAACTTGACAAGGGCAAGAGTGACTTGTTCGGGAATGGTAATGAGAGACGACAACGACTCAGGGGACGGGGAAGATGATCGGACACGAAAAAGAGGTGACCGAGATTGAGAAATCAGGCGTGGATGATCGTAGTCGGCCCCAAAACTAAAACCTTTTGTCATTTATGGTAAAGGAATGGTTGTGTTGAATCAAACTGATCAATAAATAATGAAAGCTTAGCTCTGCAATGGTTTTGAGCTCTAATGGCTGATTTTTTTTTCTTTTTTTGAAAAAAATAAAACAAAAGACTAGAGAGAGAAAGAGAGATTGTGTTGAGAGAGAAAGAGATGCATTTAGAGATATTTATAGGTTCAAATATGGCTGTTGATGAGATCCAAATTAATAGGAAATTCATTGCTTACAAATTTCCTCATTTTTTGCACATTCATTTGACTTGGTTTTAGGTTTTTTTTAATTACAGCAATAATAACAGTAATAATTTATAACTATATATTTTAAAGTTTTGCTTTTTAGTTTGTTTCATAATATGCAATAAATTATTACTATTTAAAAATATAAAAAAAACTTCAATCCGTTCATTTTTCTTTGACTAATTTAAATAAATATTTTTAAACTTTCAAAAGATTCAACAAAATTAAAAATTAGAATAGAATTTCATAACGTAATGGATACATAACTATGTTAGATGAACAGACTCTCCACAATAATATGATATTGTCCACCTTGAGTACCTTGAGTATAAGCTCTGTTTTGGGTTTCTCTCAAAGGCCTCAAAGGCCTCATTCCAATGGAGATAGTATACTTGATTATAAATTCATGATCATTCCTTAAATTAAGGAGTGTGGGACTTTCATCCAAAACTTTCCCTCCAACCAAGTACACCTCCCCTTGATCGAAGTTCGACTCCTTTTCTTTGGAGTCTTCGAACAAAGTACACCCTTTGTTCGATGCTTTAGTCATTTTTTTACTATGCCTTCGAGGCTCACAATACTTTTGTTCCACATTTGAGAATTCTATTGACATGACTAAGTTTAGGGCATGTTAGATGAACACGACTCTCCACAATGGTATAAATAGTATAATATGGGATGAGTCCTCGAGAGATTAAGATTTTACCATATATTGAAGAAGACAAATATAATTTATATTCTTTAAATTTGAACAAGAATCCCTTGTCCCAAACTTACAATAATCTATAGAGAAGACAAATATAATTTATCCTCTAAAATTGAACAAAAATCTCTTATCCCATAATATTTGTAATAAATTCAATGATCGCCCGCCAAATCGAGCGAGAAAGTCAAATATAATCATCTCCTCTAAAATTGAATAAGAATCTCTTATACTTGAACTACCCCAAAATTATAATTTAACCAAAAAAAACAGAGAGGAGAGGAGTTTGCAAACAAGAAATATATATATGATTGGATTATTTCTTATAGATATAGGCAGATGAACAGCAACTAACACAATTTACATGCTAAATAAAGAGAAATTTTGAGAAGAAACCTGAGAAGAAAAAAGAAAAGTGTTATTTGTCTCAACTCCATTTGCTAGTGTTGTTTTAAATGGTTTTTTAGTTGTTAAGTTTGTAGTTTAATTTGTTTCAAAAGTAACCAAATCTTGTTTAGTTTTTGAAAACTTTCCACCATCCAAAATCCCAAAACACCCATCAATTTGAACCTTTTTTCAACTGAAACAAAGAACAAAAAAAATTATAGCACCATTGACAACTTGTTTTACCTCTCCCCTGCAACTGCAACTCAACTTCAACCATGGCTTCTTCTTCCTCTTCTTTAATCCCATTTTCCCTCCCCACCATTTCCCAATCTCATCCACCATGGAAGACGAAGCATCCTCCACCTTCATTTCCTTCACTAAGTCCCCTCTCCTCATAGATGAAGTTTCAGATTCTAATTTCTCAGATTATGCCATACCAGCTGCCAAGCGGATGAGATTAGACCACGATCTTAATGATGTAGCCACCGTCGAGAAATTTAAAGGTGTAGTGCCGCAACAGAATGGCCGCTGGGGAGCGCAGATCTATGCGAACCACCAGAGGATCTGGCTCGGTACCTTCAAATCGGAGAAAGACGCTGCCATGGCTTATGACAGTGCCGCTATCAAGCTTCGCACCAGAGACTCTCACCGGAATTTCCCATGGACTCGCCGATCAATCGAGGAGCCGAATTTTCAAAGCAAATTCTCCATAGACGCCGTTCTCAGCATGATCAAAGACGGATCGTATTCCTCGAAATTTTCCGCCTACTTACGAACGAAATCTCAAATTTGCGACTCGAATATACAGAATCTCCAAACTATTGAAAATGGCGACCGCGATGGCCATTTCTCTTGCAGCCATCTATTCCAGAAGGAATTAACACCGAGCGACGTCGGGAAGCTCAATCGGCTCGTAATCCCTAAAAAATACGCAGTGAAGCACTTTCCGTACATCAGCGAGAGCGCAGAGGAGAATAGCGACGATATCGAAATCGTCTTCTACGATACATCGATGAAGACATGGAAGTTCCGATACTGTTACTGGAGGAGCAGCCAGAGCTTCGTCTTCACCAGAGGCTGGAATCGATTCGTGAAAGAGAAGAAGCTGAAGGCGAACGACATCATCACGTTTTACACATACGAAAGCTGCGGAAGAGACAAAAATGGCGGAACATTGATTTTCATTGACGTAATCTACAAGAAACCGGAAGATGATCGGAGCGAGAGTAGTTGCTTAGCGGCGGAGAGAGAGAGTATTAAGAACGAACAATTGCAGAGGGAATTAGGGCTTGATCGGGAGGACTGTGAGGGGAAGAAGAAGAAGAAGGAGGAGATTTTAAACCGTGAAAAATTAAACCCTATTACCCAAAATGTTGGGCAAAAGCGAATTAGGTTATTTGGAGTGCATATTGATTAAATGAAATTAGGGTTCAAATTAGGGTTTTAAAGATTTTGAATCATCTCGGTTCAATTTTCTTTTTGGATATCTAATTTCAAAAGGGTCGAAAATGGAATCGATAAGTAAGGAGGATATGTTTGTGGATGAGATTCGAAAAAATATATATATTTTTTTAATAATCGGTGTCTGTGTCATGCCCTAGATTTTGTTAGCTCGATACTGATTTAGGTCTTACACGAAAGGAATTGGCGTGCTCGAGAGAGATATTGTTCGATCAGTTATTCCATGATGTGATTCGTGGTTGAGTTTTTATGGGGACAAATAATGTGCTCGGGAGGAAGAAGTTGACTTAGATGAAAATCTCGAGAATCCTTTAATTAAGAATATAATTGTTATAAGTTCAAACATGGTGCACAAATTTCTCATGTTTTCGAGTTGAAACAATTAATAATTAAATCTTATTTACCGCACAAATTACCATAATTAAATAAATTAGAAGTGCACAAATTTCTAACGATTCCAAAATGTTTGGAAGATTCCCACAATATTGGAATAACATCATATTCAAAACAAAATTCCCGACGGTTTTAGGCTCTCTATTGACTTCTTCTTCTTCTTCTTCTTCTTCTTCTTCTCCAATGGCCAAAGAAAAGCTTTCTGAAAGCAGCCGAGCTACCAACAATGGCTTCCCTCATCTCTTTCACTAATTTACACCTACATCCCTCATCCCCAACTATAGCCCAACTGTTCAATTAATTCTCTCCCTCTCATTCATGAATTCACAAATTCATTATCCGCCGTCTTCTTTAACAACCCTTTTCGGCGATCTCGACGCTTTTTCTTCATCTTTTTCATGGACACTTCTTCACCACTCTTCAAAACCCAATCAATTTCTTCTCCTCCTCTTCGCTTTTCATCCAAGGCCCGATTGATCTTGTTGCAGTATCCATTGCCGCGCTCTCTCCGGCGCCAAGAAATGTAAGAAATTAACGTTTTGCTGCTTCTCTCTATCTGTTTTGACTTGGATTTGAGATGTTTCTGCAAATTTCTGAATGTCTTAATCTAATTGAATCATGAATCCCCTTCAATGTTTTCGGAATCTGCAATCCTTTGTCCTGATGAGTTTCTTGCCCTCTAAGTGTTTGTAAAATGTCTGTGTGGTGAAACTCTGTGTTTCTTACGCTTAGTTCTGTATGCTCTTCTCTGAGTTTCCAAGACATTCAATTCTTTGTTTGATCATCTGCAGAGTTATGGATTTTGTTTGAAATTTTTAATTGTATAGATAGCCATCTTCTATAAGATGTCGACAATCGTAGCCTCTAATCTTCCGATGTGCACACTGAGAAACAGCAGGCTCTCTTCTGCTAAACTTAGAAATGTCTACAATGTCTCCTCTTTGAAACACTTTCAGCTGAATTCCACCACTTCATCTTCTACAAGAACTGTGAAGATTGGAACTAAAGCTATGTCTGGATCTAATGAACACAAACCAGTCTCTGGGTTGCCGATTGATTTAAGAGGTTGTCCCCTCAGTTTTCTAGTTGCTTCTTTTATTGGCTTAAATTTTATTCTATCATTATGCATTTGTTTCTTAGTTTGACTGTGTTGTAACGGGAGCGGAGGCAAGGTGGATCCCACTCACACACCCACAAAAAGAAATTAAAGAGACACAAAGATTTACGTGGTTCGGAGAGAAGAAATTCTCCTACGTCGACGGGTAGCAACCAATCTCAATAATTAAAGTGTTTACAAAGTGTATATCTTACATTCTCACGCTACAAAGTCTCCCAACAAAGTTCTTCCTAAATGTCACTCAACAAATACAAAAATGACACTCAAACTCAATACATCTCAACCATCCTGTACGATTCACGTAAAGGCATAGAAGCATTAATGTCATAGATGAATCAAGATGATTCTTAATTCAGGTATCAAAATGGAAGATGAACCAAATAAACGAGAGTTATGAACCAAATAAATATCAATATATGTATAGGAGATGCATGAATCTATTCTTCATGATAGCCTATCGGAGGAGATTGTTGGGATATAAACTTATTTGATTTAAGAGGTTGTCCCCTTCGTTTTCTAGTTGTATAATTCTCTAAATCAGTTCAGCAAATTTTTGGGTTTTCTGTTCAGGTAAGCGGGCATTCATTGCTGGTGTAGCTGATGACAATGGTTATGGTTGGGCAATAGCAAAATCTCTTGCTGCTGCCGGAGCTGAAATTATTGTTGGTACGTGGGTGCGTGTAAGTATAATCCCATAGCAATTTTCATCTTTATGTTTGAATTGTTTTACTAAACCCTATAAAAACTGGTCACTAAGAGCTTAGAGTCATCTTAACTAGGCTTTAAACATCTTTGAAACCAACTTGCAACGTGGAAAGTTCGATAAATCTCGATCGTAAGCTGTCTAACCATATGGAACTCTTTTTACCTGTGATAGTAGTTTCTGCTACTGAAAATTTGATGTTTCAGATTGCCAGATGGATCGTTAATGGAGATCGCCAAAATATATCCCCTGGATGCAGATTTTGACAATCCTGAGGATGTTCCTGAAAATGTAAGCCAGAGATTAACTGTTGTTCATGAATCATACAAAAGATCATGAGTATTAGGAATTACGAACCTCACAATGGTATAATATTGTCCACTTTGAGCATAAACTCTCAGTTTTACTTTTGGTTTTCCCAAAAGAGAGATGTATTTCTTTATTACAAATCCATGATCAATCCCTTAATTAGCCAATGTGGGACTCCTCTCCCAACAATCCTCTCCTCGAACAAAGTACACCATAGAGTCTCCCCTGAGGCTTATGGAGCCTTCGAACAGTCTCCCCTTAATCGAGGTTCGACTCCTTCTCTGTTGCCCTCAAACAAAGTACACCCTTTATTCGACACTTGAGTCATTTTTTACTACACCTTCGAGGCTCACTTCTTTGTTCGACATTTGAGAATTCTATTGACATGACTAAGTTAAGGGCACGACTCTGATATTATGTTTGGAATCATGTGTTGATTTCATTTCATGCAGATAAAAACAAAGAAGCAGTATGCAGGTTGCAAAAATTGGACAGTTCAGGTACTGAACTTTCCTTGCACAAGCATAACCCATTCAACTTCACCACTTAACTTATAAGCTTAAACTTTCGGGTTACTACCATGGTGATTTTAAATGGACTTCAGGAAGTAGCAGAATCAGTTAAGAAGGATTTTGGAACCATTGACATCCTTGTGCATTCAATTGCAAATGGACCAGAGGTATGCAGTTTCTGTAAGTCAGTTAATCATACCATTTGGCTTCTTCATCTTAAAGAGTTTTGATAACAGGTAAGTAAACCTCTCTTAGAGACCTCCAGGAAAGGTTACCTAGCGGCTTTATCTGCATCAAGTTACTCCCACATCTCTCTTCTCAAGCATTTCGCTCCAATAATGAATCCAGGCATACCCAACTATCAATTCAACAATCTATGAACTGTGGAAGCTTTTGACTAGAAAGGCATTCTCGAGAGGCTAAATTTTGATTTCGAAACTTGCAGGCGGTTCGTCGATCTCTCTGACATACATAGCTTCCAAAAGGATCATTCCTGGGTATGTGCTTTACGCGTAGTTGCTTTAAATCATCCCTCTCATGAGCTGATAACTTGAATTGTGCTTAGATATGGGGGAGGTATGAGTTCAGCAAAAGCTGCACTGGAGAGTGACATACGAGTGAGATTCAGTACCTTTCTTTGTTGCTTCCCTTTACTTTTCATTTCTCCTTATACCATTCTTGATTTATCTTTCAAATCAGGTGCTTGCTTTCGAGGTGGGTAGAAAAAACAAGATCAGAGTGAACGCCATATCCGCTGGTAGCTTCAACAAGTCAACTCGGAAAACTGCAGTTTATCTTTACAGTTTAGGATCATCTAGGCTCTTCTGATCTGTATTCTACCATTACCATATTTTTATTCTCAGGTCCTCTAAGAAGCCGGGCATCAAAAGCAGTTGAATGCATCGATGAGATGATAGACTACTCACTAGCAAATGCACCTCTGCAGAAACCATTATCTGCAGGTAGTTTCTTCATCTGCTGTTCTTATGTTGTTTATACCAAATCTTGATCTTCAAAACTGGTTGAACAGAGGAGGTGGGGAATGCAGCTGCCTTCTTGGCGTCTCCTTTAGCGTCTGCCATAACTGGTTCTGTTATCTGTGTCGACAACGGTTTGAACGCCATGGGAGTTGGAGTCGATAGCCCGACATTCAAAGGACTGTATCTTCTAAACCCCAACTGACGACCACCAGAGAAACTGTGACTGTCAAAACGAAAACGTGAGAAGAGCTGGGTGCCAAGTCTTTGTTCATTGCTTCCTGTTCTTTCTCCATAATTTCCAAGAACTTCATTTCATTTACCCTCGATCCTCTAATTTGAGGATTTTGACAGTCAATTTAAATGTACTGAAAAAGACGGTTCAAACTTCAAAGTGATAATAAATGGGGCAAACATGCTTATAATTAGAAGTCAATGTATTTTGAATCTTGCAGAACTACAAACAAAATGCCCCTGGCCCTACACTTTCGGGCTACCATTCCTTGTATTAACGTAATTAGGAACTCTACCTTTACAGAATACTTGGAGCCTGATCTAAGCTACCCACAAACATCATAACTTCTGTTAGAAAACTTATATTTGCCAATCATTTTCTCCTAGAATCTAATGACATATTCACAGGGCAGCCGTTAAATATACAACCAACAGAATAAAAACCGGAAACAACTCACATCCGGTAGTTTTCAGAGCTCTAATTTTCCTAACCTTGACTAAGCTTTTTCTTGCACCTCAACATTGCAGTTGGTCCTGAATGAGCGCCGTTATCAGGGGAATCCTCAACAACAGTTTGCATAACTAAACCTCGATTTCTTGACAGCTTTCGAATTGGCGTGGTAGGCAATGCCGCTGCTTCAGAATCGTCCAGGGCTGCTTCTGCTTGGGGATTTGGCGCTAAATTTAGAAAGTTCCTGTGCGGCATCAACTCCTCTTCAACTGGTACTAAATCCATCATCAACTGCAAATACATTTCACAAGTATGTGTTCCTCAATTGAAGCCAAGGATCTAAATAATACACAGCATTTGATATATATTATGAGCCTCTATCCAATATTATATACAGTCTAATCAGGTACACAGCTGCAAAATACTTTTATTAATATTTGAACTCTGTTACATGACACTGGGAAATGTAAAGTTAGTATCACATAGCAATGAATGCTTCTCTGTACCTTCCAATCCTTAAAATCGAGTCTGAATACAAAGTGACTATAATTAACTTCATGTGACATAATGGCACTATGGGCCGGGGCATTCTTCGGAGCTGAAAATATTGACAGAAAATGTAAGTATAAGCAAATAACACAATGTTTTAAAAGAAAAGTACAAAAAGTTTAGTCTGTAGATGTTTACTCACATACAAAATGAGAACCATTTTTATCAATAGTTATCTCGGCCCGACCATCCTTGACCAGAAAGGAGAGAGCAAATAAGTTCTCTACTGTCTGTGCAAAAGACTTTCTATTCAATATCAAATGTTCAAGTCTAACGGTTTTATTCCTCCTCAAAATTCCAAACATGATGCTCATGTTCTTATCTGTATCCGTTTTTTCTTCAGATCCGTTTTCATCAACCTGCATGTATGAATTGAGATAAACATCAACGAGACAAAAGAATATCCAATGCATGAAAAACAAACATAAATGCAACCTATTTTACAAACCATTTGACCAAACAGAAAAAAGTTAATAAGTATGTGCAAAGAACATCAAGCAGGAAAGCTAGAGGAGTGACTACAAACAAGCTTCGTAAGGTTCGGCTAAAACATTAACAAGTTCAATTATATATGTCCTACCAGAAAAGAAATATCTGTACTTTCAGTAAAATTGGACACTCGACCATGTAACAAAATAATCTAAAACATGTTTACACTAATCTCCAAGGTGCTTAAAAATTTGACTGTAGTATTAAAGTTAAAGTCTAACCTCTGCAGGTCTCGAACTTTCAGTAGGCCTTGAACGTTTCCGGGCAATATTAGTCTTTCGCTGCTTCAACTGAGTGCTCATAGGTCCAAGCCTTGAAAAAGACACGAGAAAGAAGTTATATAATTGGTAAAAACATCCATTGAAGCCACTTTAGCATTAAGTTTGAGAGAAAAAGGAATCTATGAGCCTCACATGGTGCGGCATCCATGGCCATTCATGAAAATAGACGAAACGCTTAATCCAATATCTTTCCAACTGAGAGAAATTAGATTGTTTTCTTCAGATGTTATACCGCCTTCAATGTCAGCAAATTCTTTGAGCAGACAGCTCACAAAATCCGATGGAGTAACACCTTCATTTGACTGCGACTTAATAGAGGTCACCAGGGAGTTTGCAATATCTTGCAAGGCTTCTGCATCTGCAACTTGTTCCCTTGGCTTCTGAACTGAAACCCAGATGGAAACACAACCATGTCATATGGGTAACAACAATATCAAAAGAAAAAGAAACAAGCCCCCTTTCGAAACTCGAAGTTCAATTCACATTCAAACTTGTACGATTATAAGAATGCAACAACGGAAAAGTGGCAATGTTTGATTGTTTTCTTTTGATGAAAATTTTAAATCAAAGAGACAACAGTTCTTCAACGTAAACAAACTATAGAAATACCTTGCTCGTGCAACTTTTCCACTTCATTGATGATAACATTGAACTTATCCGAATCCTTCGTCAAATCCTCTCTCCTTTCTTCAAAAACAAGAAACCAAAATAAAAGAAAGAAAAAAAAACCCGCCGATTACCTACACACGCTAATGCAGAGATCCAGTAGTAATTAAAAAAAATGCAGAGATCCACTCTACCACTAATCTCGTGAATGACCGCAAGATACCGAGACCGGAGGACCCGCCGCTTCGTCAAGCCTTGCTGACCCTCTTCAGCTTCAGCCATGTTGCCCTCGCCGATGTTCTCTTTCTCCCGAGCAACCCTCGCCCGCTTAACATCTCTTAAATTCGCAGCATCGACGGCGTCGCCGCCTTTACTCTGATTACTGCGGCTGCTAGCGGCGGGTTCGCGTTTGACAGGCCTCATAGTCACGACTGTGCAATGGAAACCCTAATCCAAAATTAGGGTTTAAATGCAGGGCGGAGAATCGAGTAGCCAGAGACTTGAAGAGGACCTGGGAGAGCCGAGAATTGTGTTTTTGAATTTGGAGCGATAAACAAAGAAGATGAAAGGATGCATCTTTTCCTTTCCCGCTCCCTTCTTCACAATTTACGCCCTTTAATTTAAGCAACCACATTTGTTTATCTTAATTAATTCAATATTAAATTAATAAATACCAGCTCCTATATTTTTACAATTTTGAATAATATTCTTCGATTTTTTTTATAAAAAAATAAAAAAAATATCCCTAAAATCATATATTTAAAAAATATGCATGAATAAAAAAATATATTTTTTAATTTTTATAAAAGTTTAAAAATGTTTTTGAAGTTTTTAATAATTTTTTTTTTAAATCTAAGGATATTTTTTTAACACGAAATTTAAAATATATTTTTTTAAATAAAGTATTATTTATTTATCTAAAAGTATGTTTTTTATAATATTTTAAAAAATTTTAAGGGTATTTTTTAAAATAAAAATATAAAGTTTAATGGTATTTATTTATTTATTTATTAATTTAACATCGATAAAAATGCCTTTGAACTTTATAGAACTTGCAATATTGTTACTCTACGACACCGGTACATCGATTGTGCGACATTTGTTCTAATATGGCAAACAAGTTAGCCATGTGAAAATCGAATTTTGCAGACAATTCGAACGTATGATCGATACTTAATTCACGTTTGACATAAAATATTTTATACACGAGGAGATGCATTGAAAATAGTTGAAAAGAAAGTAATGTTATCAGCTAAAAATGAATAATCGACCATCACGATTTTGATAACATATAAATCGGGTTTGAAGAATTGACGACTAGTCACATCTTCTATAGTACATTTTGAGACATTTTAACCCAAACAAGTGTAGACATTAATTTGGTAAACGGTCACACACCCCTATTGACATAAACATAAATAATAAAGACTTAACTAACATGAAAGTAAATAAAAAGGGTTTGGAAGAGGCATACGACACTCTCAGTCCAAGCTCACAATTTGGGCAACAATAATAAATATATTTTATTCAATGTAATAACCATTTGCATTGATCCAGTATTTCCCCTTTCTCTTCAATTTACAGGGACAGATCCAAGTATTCATCTGAAGCTCCTTCCATGGATTCCCACCATTCTTGCTCAAAAACATTCTAGCCACAATTATTCATTCATTCCCATGTAAATCCGTTTCTAGGTATCTCCATCCCCGAGAGGTAATTCTTCATTTGTTAATTTCACACCCTCGCCTTTTCCTTCTGCAAATCTCTTATCGATGCTCAGCGATGGAGCGTTTGATTTAGTTCGTTTTTGTTCAATTCATCGCGGGTTTACTTGTATTCAATATCACGCGCTCTCGATTGTTAGCTCACAAGTGAGGCGTGTCGATTTTAGTAGATGAAGCATATTTTGTAGCTGAACTACTTGTACAGCTATGTTGTTAATTGCGTTTCTTGTTGGGTTTGGATCACATTGTGTTGCTGATTGGCAGGTGTTTGAAGGAATTTTATGATGGGGGATCAAAGAAGTCACAGAATTCTGATGGTCTCTGATTTTTTTTATCCCAACTTTGGCGGTGTGGAAAGTCACATTTATTATCTCTCACAATGTCTGTTGAAACTCGGTCACAAGGTTAGGAGATGACTCTGCAATGTATTTTCTGCGATTTTGTTGTTGAATCGAAATGCATTGAAATTTCATTTGAGAATGAACAGATTTTTTTTCCTTTTCTGTTCCCTCACCGCTTGCACATTAGGAAGCATGTTCTTGACATGTGGTTTGGACTTTGGAATATCTAGTTCTTTAGAATTTCAGATTCATTGGACATGCCAAGGACATCTTTATGGGATGTCAAGACATATGAAGGGATGCATGTTAATCCATGCTCAAAGATTATATGAATGAATAAACTTATGAACTTAGCAAAATAAAACCAAGATATACCCAGAAAACTTGATCATCTGCTCAACAGAAAATCTAACTCAGAACTTGGTCCTTTTTGTGTTTTGACTATTATTTTGTCTAGAATTTATATCTCAAGAAAAATATTATCTATTTTTTGATGTGTAAATTTCGTGCTTAAGCTGAAATGTTACATATGATCAAGTTCATTGTTTTCAAAAGCGCTTAAATGCGTCAAAGTATGCAATTATATTTTTAAAGATGTGTTTTAGTGAGCATGGCCCTTGATTAAATGTTCAAGATTAAATTTTGTTGAATACAATGTTAATTCAAACACTATAATTTATGGAATGTCTACGCACTCCTCAATTAAATAATGTGAAAAGTCGTAAATAATATTTTGATGAGAAAAATGTTCACTATTTTGGTCCTGAGTTTCAATCGAGTTCCTTTTCCTAGCTTTTTGCATACTTAGTAAGCCCTCCATGTAAGTTTAAACTATTGTAAATTGTAAAAACTTTTAGAAAATAATTTTCTAGGTTGTGGTGATGACTCATGCTTATGGAAATCGTAGCGGTGTGAGATACATAACAGGAGGCCTAAAAGTGTATTATGTACCATGGAAACCGTTTGTGATGCAAAATACATTGCCAACTTTCTACGGGACCCTTCCAATAGTCAGGACAATCTTGATTCGAGAAAAAATTACATTAGTGCATGGACACCAGGCCTTTTCAACTCTTTGTCACGAAGCTTTGATGCATGCAAGAACCATGGGATACAAGGTTGTATTTACCGATCATTCGCTCTATGGTTTTGCTGATGTGGGAAGCATCCATATGAACAAAGTATTGCAATTTACTTTAGCAGATGTTACTGAGGCTATATGTGTTTCACATACTAGTAAGGAGAACACAGTTCTACGATCAGGTTTGCCACCAGAAAGAGTTTTTGTAGTACCTAATGCTGTTGATACTGCTATGTTTAAGCCTGCTTTGGACCGTCTCAGTACAAGTGAGATCATCATTGTGGTTGTAAGTCGATTAGTTTATCGCAAAGGGGCAGATTTGCTTGTTGAAGTCATTCCTGAAGTCTGTCGTATGTTTGCTAATGTAAGTTTCGTGTCAAACTAATGTCTATTTAAAGTATTAACTTTTGCTATGCTTGTCAGATGTGGTTGATTCACCTGAACTCATACTTGGTTATGCAATGGCTGTTTCATTTGGTTTTCAAGTCTTGACTTCCTTGTTCAATGGTAGTATTGTTTATTTATTTTGCCATGTGTCAAGTTATATGGTACTTCATGGGGACATTTAAGCATGATATCGATGGCCTACCTTGCATGGGGACGCTTATGCTTGGATGACCGTATGATTTTGGTTAAGTCAAATTTTATATGCATCCTCAAATTTTTTCTAAAAAATTCTCTCAACTTCAAATTTCAAGTAAGATGGTGCTTAATGAGTATAATTGAGTAGATGCCATATTAATTAGTATGATCATCATGTTCTGGAGTGATACACTATATTAAGGATGGCATTTTCAAGTCATCAGTGTGTTCCTCTGCAGAAAGATGTAATTGGAGTATTTGATCCTTAGATTACATGTAACTTTCATAGGTGCGATTCATTATTGGAGGAGATGGACCAAAACGTGTGCGGCTAGAAGAGATGAGGGAAAAGCATGGTCTTCAAGATCGAGTTGAGATGTTGGGAGCTGTTCCACATGCCCGAGTTCGATCAGTCCTTATATCTGGCCATATATTTCTAAATAGGTTGCTATTTCTTAGAATTCTATAATTGAAGTACACATTTTATTCTAGAGCTTTCAACTAAATGTTTTCATTCTTTTGAAAGAATCTTTAATTTTAGCTGTCTGATGTTTCTATTGTCACCTGTCTAAGTGTATTTTCATTTGAGTCTGACTCTTACCATTCTTGCAGTTCTTTAACGGAAGCTTTTTGCATAGCCATATTAGAGGCTGCTAGTTGTGGATTATTAACCGTTAGTACACGTGTTGGAGGCGTGCCTGAGGTGGTCAAGAATAGAAATTCTTTTTACCTCTTCTATTTTCATATTTCATATATATACCATTTTGGTCCCTATACTTCGAGTTTCTCAATCTTTTTGGTTCATTTTATCGTTTGCCTATTCATGTTCTATTGTTAGGTTCTACCAGATGACATGGTCGTACTCGCAGAACCAGATCCCGGTGATATGGTACAAGCTATTATGAAGGCAATTACCATACTTCCTAAGATTGACCCACAAGAAATGCATAATCGTGTGAGTGCATTCTTTGAAGGAAAGAAGAAGAAATGTTTCTCTATGAACATCTTGGAATATCTATATGTACTAATATTATTCTCTCATTCTAAAAAAAACTCTTAGATGAAGAAATTGTATGATTGGCATGATGTTGCAAGGAGGACAGTTATTGTATATGACTATGCTGTGCGAAGCTCGGATCAAAATCTTCTTGAACGACTCTCCAGGTATGCGATAATTCATATGTTTCAATGGGAACTCGAACCTTTTATTGCATGGAAATTATATTATTATTTAACCAACTTCGATAAAAAAATAGCTTCAAACGACTAATTTTAGGGTCGGTTGAAAGTACAAGGATTATAAAATGGAATAGAACCTGAAGTACGGGGTCAAAATAGTATTTGAACCAAATATTAACCCTCATTTAAGCTAGCCTGATGTCAAAAAACTTGAGTAATCTGATTTGTCCTTCGGTGCAACTTGCTGCTTGTAAAATAATATTGAAGGGTCGTCACAACTACAATCTCTATATTTCAGGTATCTCTCGTGTGGATCGTGGGCAGGAAAGCTTTTTTGTTTAGTGATGATCATCGACTTTTTGCTATGGTATCTTTTGAAACTGTGGCAGGTACTACAGTCGTGTTCCCTTCTCGTTTCATCGAAATATCTTCCAATAATTTTCATTTGTTTCGACTATCCTCCTACTCTTTTAATAGCCTGATGAGAACATTGAGGTGGTGCCCGATTTTACATTGACGTGCAATCGGGATCAGGGGCCAATGCATGACATGGACGTAGAAAGAAAGGGTTCGAAATGACTATGGATAAACTGTTTATTTAGGTATGTGAGACTAGCATGAATGTTACCTACTAAAAAACTATATATGGATCTATGATTCCATATTAACTAGCTTCAAGAAGATAAAGGAAAGGCTGCTGATCTTGGATCGAAATCGTGGATGATTGAAATTTTAGATGGTTTACTCTTTCTTACGGTCTGATGTTCAAATTTTCACTTTCTCGTTTGTTGTACTGAATGTCTGATATATGACCAATGTAGGTGAAATTTACGAGGTCGAACTCCCCATTCTCATTCGTGAACAGTTGAACAGAAACAGATCTTCGTCCTTTTTTTCCTTCGTTGTGGAAACAGTTCAAAAATGTTTTTGTTCACGAAAACAAGGTATTCTTGGCGACGGACAAGAGTTTCTCTCTCTCTTAAGTGACTCTCACTCACTCTTCCATTTCCTGTTCATTCTCCATGTTAGAACCTCGACAAAACTTCCACATTGCGTGGGAAGATTGATGATCATCTTGCCGCTTGATATTCAAAAGTGAACAGAATGTATGTAGATTAGTGACTCTGACTCTATTCCAGATGTTTTTCTATGTTGTTGGGGCCTTGATGGATCATCTTGTGATCATCTTGTGATCATCTTGCCACTTGATATTGGAGGTGATGATGATGCTTCCACCTGCTGTGCTTCAAGATATGGGGGACACATTTTCTGGCTTTGTAGAAATAAATTGGAGAATTTTAAGAGAGCTTGAGAGCCCTTCAGTGGTTTATAACATCTGACTCTACTTTTTGTGAGTTCCATTTCTTTGTTTTTGTTTTGTTCCTTTGTAATGTTAATATTGTCTTTTGAATTAGGGAAAAAATGATTATTCTCTAATATTTGGTGTTCGGTGTTTAGCTTTGCTACCGTGTATACTATAAACTTTCAATTCCGTATCTAATAAATTTTTTAATTCAAGAAAGTCGAGATGGGGTTGGTGTTCCGTGTACCCTCATAGTACAAGATCGAAAAGAATGCATTGGATGGATGCCCGGGCATTGAGAAGGAAGGACGCTTTCAGAGGCGAAAGGCCATGGGGAGATACCGTCTGTGATTTTCAAGTCTAAGTTTTTTAATTATCTCATTTATTTTTTATAAAAAAAACTCATGAATCTATTGAATATGCGTCTATAATGAAAACGCTCAAATATGGATGTTCATATGACTCAAATATGGATGTTCATATGACTCAAATATGGGTGTTCATATGACTCGTGTTCATATGACTCGAAAACTTGATCCACTCAGACTAACCAATCAAAACTTTATCCTGCTTTAGAATTTATTATAAAAAATAAGAATATTTGACTTATCTATCATATTTTAAAATTTATTATAAAAATTAAGAAGGTTTGACGACTCACAAATATTTAATATATTTAAATTTTATAAGATTTTATATAAATTTTTCTAAATAAAATAAAAAAATCAACAACCAATCTCCAACCGGACAATGAATAAAGGATGAACTTTTCCAACATATTTTATTTTGTTTTCCACAAAGAAGCTTCATTCTCAATTTGCTCTCAACTCTGTTCTTTCCCCCACCAAATTAAACCCTTTCTCTACCATTTTCATCAGATTTTTGTCCAATTATCTTGGCCGGCACTTGTACGCACCACTTGTACTACGCGGTATCAATCTGCTTCCCAACCAAATTCATTTAAAATCCTTTTCTCCAGTTGCGGCCTTCGATCTAGTAAATAAGCCTTCAGTTCCTCTTCGTCGCCGGTTGTTTTTTCAACTCTCGGCGATGGCGAACTGCACCGTTGAGTCTTGTAAAGTCGAGACCAGTGATGGTGTCAAGCTCCACACGAGGGTTTTCAAGCCAACAGATGAGGAAGATAGGGAAAATCTGGTGGTTGTTTTGGTCCACCCCTACTCGGTTTTGGGTGGTTGTCAAGGGCTTTTGAGAGGAATCGCAGGTGGCTTAGCGGAGAGGGGTTATAGAGCTGTGACTTTTGATATGAGAGGTGCTGGGAAATCGTCTGGTAGGCCTTCTTTGACTGGATTTGCAGAAATTAGGGATGTCACTGCTGTTTGCAACTGGGTTTGTAAGGGTTTATCTGTTAATCGAATCTTGTTGGTGGGTTCATCTGCAGGTATTTTGTTCTTCTTTTCTTTTGTATTTATGCTGTGGAATTTTGGCCTTTGTTGGTGAATTGTTCTTTAGATTGGCTGCCTGGTTTGATGATTGGTTTGGGATGTGATTATTCTTGCATATTGATTGAAATTCTTCTCGACATGATATTCTAAAGTAGTTGTCTGTCTCATTTTGTTCTTCTACTTCGCCATTTTGATATCTGTTTGTACAATGAATTCTGGGAATGGTTTTCTGAGATCTAAAGAGTTGATCAAATGGAAGCTTTTCTTTGAACTTAGGCTTGGTTTTGGTATACATCAAAACATGTCTGTGGTTGAGATTTTTCTGTTCTGTTTCTTGATTGAGCAGGTGTTCTTTAGTTCAGTAGCAATGTCATCATTTTATCTGTGGATGGTTGCCTCCTTGTGCATAGTTCTTTGCAATTTTTCCTTTCTATAAGGATGAACATGTACCATCTGGAACCATCTAGATCATTCCAGGATAAACGATAAAACAATACCACATCTTGGGAGAGGTTCGACACCCTTTCACGAACTCGTTTTAATTGCCAAACTTGATATTAGTCGTATACCATATATGTCAGAGCCAGTGACCGGATGGTGCGAGGCACTAGTCGGAGTAGGGCTAAACTCTCTCCATAGTAGACACGTTTTAGAACTGTGAGGTTGATAGCGATATGTAAAGGACTAAAGCGGACAATATCTGCTAGTGGTGGGTTTGGGCTGTTACAATGTTTTACTTTATTTTAATTTTGTTTTGTTTGTGTTCGTTCGATTTCGTATTTCCATCACGGTCCAATTTCTCGAAACCTCGAAAATTGGGTCGTGACAATATAGCTCCATCACAGACCATTGATGATGCATCTAATAAAGTTTATTGGAGGACCAAGAACATTACTTTCTATTAATTTGTGGGACAGGGAGAGCAGATGGAACTATTCTGAATCACTTGTAATTGTGTCTTTTGCAGGCGCCCCCATTGCAGGCTCATCTGTGGATTTGATAGAACAAGTGGTAGGCTATGTAAGCCTTGGCTATCCCTTTGGCCTAACTGCCTCAATTCTTTTTGGAAGACACCACAAAGCCATTTTACAGTCTCCGAAACCGAAGCTTTTCGTGATGGGCACACGGGACGGGTTCACGAGCGTGAAGCAATTGCAGAACAAGTTAAAATCTGCAGCAGGACGTGTAGAAACACATCTAATAGAAGGTGTGAGCCACTTTGAAATGGAAGGCCCTGCATATGATGCTCAAATGGTGAATCTTATCCTTAGTTTTATTTCTTCTTTGTAGAATGTTCAACTTGTTCAGAATGTTGTGTAGGAAATCAGAGGCTTTGGCTTAACAGATTGTGAATTATCACAGTAAAAAGCAAGAACTAATCTACATAGATTCTATTGACTTTGGAATAAAGTTTTACAGAAATAATCCTTCTGAAGTTAAAGCTAGGGATCGAAATAAAACAATAACTCTTAGTACAATCAAAAGATGCATCAAATGGGCGTGAAGTCTGCGTTCTTGAAGGCCAAGGCACCAATAATAGCACGGTTGGTCATAAAAATTTGAAAACGCCAAACCAGAGTGAGCGTTCTGCTGAGTTTTCCATTCAACAAATGCAATTCATCACCATTGCCATCAATTATTAGCAAGCCTGCAGGTTTAAGAATTTGGCCATTTTGGAGCTTCGTCCACTTTACATCATCGTTCATACACGAACCATTGATTGTCCTTGAGAATATGGTTCTCTTCCATCTGCTTAAATCCCAAAAAAGAAATAATAAAACGAGGAAGAAACGTAGTGTTCTCGCTACCTAAGTAGCCCGATTTAATACCGTTCTTGCTATTTCAAATTAGAAAAAGAGACATAATCCATTGAGATTTGGGGTGATGAAATGGTACAATCCATAACTCAAGATGCAAGTTTAATGATCAGATCTTACTAAGGTTTGATGATAAAAAGCTATTACCAATACATTGATAATGAATAGAAGTCTATAATTGGAGTGAGGAATTTTTACAAAATTGGGAGACCAATGACGTTGATGAAAAGAAAACATAGTAGAAGAAAATGAAGGTTTTTAGGCACCATGTACGTATACACAACCAATGCAATATCATTTAAATTATGTACTGTACATCAGTAAGCATGTTTAATTAGTTATTACCACTCTCACCGTCCGATGCATCTTCAAGCCTTGCAATTGCGTCGACAAGGGATTGTTCATGGTCCTGCATTTGAATAGACTCATAATAAGTTGTATAAATAAAGTCATAGCAACGGGGGTCGAGGTTAAACGATTCATACTTTCAGCACTTTCTTAGCCTTTTCGATCTCCATGGGATCTGGATGATTAGCACCAAATACCTTTTCCACCTGTTTGAACAACTCCAGCAACAAGGAAAACAAAGGTCATCACTTAAATCAATAAAAGAAAAAACAAAAGAACAGTAGAACGAAATTGTATTAGCTCTTGCACACCTCCTTAATCAGCGTGTCGGTGTGAAGTATTTCAATATCACCCATAGCCTGCTTACGAGATCCATTTTGAGCTACAGGTAAGTCTTTCTTGGATTGACCCTTTGTAGTCCCTCTGCCCCTCCCACCAGCAGCCACTGCACCGCCTCGTGTCATGGACTTCTTATTGCCCCTCCCGTGTCCAGGGCGAGCACCACTGCGAGATACTACAGAATCTTCTCGTTCCCACCTAATATCTTCAGGGGATATCTAATAGGGAAGATGTATAAATATTTCTTAAGGGGCAATATTCATCTTCAGATCAGGAATTCCAGAAGAAATATGACTACTGAGTTTATAGCCAATCATTTCATCATTCAACTAATAGTCTGATCTCTACGTGAAAAATGAAGCAACATTTTCAGACACACTACAGGTCATCTGGTTTAAAATCAAAAGCTATGGCTGTTCGTGGTTCAATACAAATTCTTCAACAGTTGCATACGTGATTCATAAGCAGTGAACTAGCAAGTGGTCAAATGTACCATTAGATCGGAAGACAGTGAAATGTAAAAGATAGCATTCCACTCTAAATCACGAGCCAATCTACATTTATTGCTGCTTAAATTGTCTTCCAGTTGCTAGTGTAACCTAAAAGCTTAAAATTATGCACTAGAATCCATTACATGACTATATGATGTAGCTATTACTTCACCCAGTGAACAACTGTTACAAGAATTAATCAAACAGATCCCATCCTGTAATGGAACTAAGTAAATGCTCAGCTTGATCGAGTACATATAATATTGCAATGTGATTAGAAACATGGTATTAATCAGGACACCTATATGTTTAACTCTACCCTAGTTGAGGAAATATAAAATTGATTTCAAATATAAACCAAGCAAAATCCGAAATACTTCTCTTTTGTCAGCTTGAAAGAGTGAAGAGGAAGCCATTTAATAAAAGAAACATTCTTATAGAGAGCAATATGTAAACAAAGGGCGATCTAGATCTAGCAAGCCCCTTGTTTATTTATTTATTTTGAGGGTGAGGGGAGTACCTCTTTAAGGTTGACCCATTCCCACGTCTCGTGCGCTGTATTAATATCATAAACCAAAGCATGACGACCCTGTCCAAAATAAGGGACAATGCAATCAAGGAAAACCCATGTCCACATGTGAAGTAACATCAAATTATTAGAAAAACATACCTCAGCATGGTTATAATCAGTTATAACAGCCTCATAGAAGCTGTTGTCTTCAGGCCATCTAGTCCAAACTTTCCGTCCAATTAATGGTTCAGTTGTTCCATCAGCATTTTCATTTGAAACAAACGCCCCTACAGAACCTCGATTATTCACTTGGCCACTTCCAGTAAGACCTGCATGCATGGACTTCACAACAAGTGCTGCTGTTAATGCAATGCATGACCAAGTAATTGAGGATAATAAAAATTAACGACAAAAATTACTTTAAATTCCTCAACAGGTACAAATTATAGAACTTACTGCTTTCGTCTTTGTAGTCCTAGCACCAGGGGGAGGACCACGTCTCATGGCTGATGAAGATGGTTGTGTACCAGTAGGTATTGCAGGAGTAGGTGCACCTTGGGACAGGGAAGCTTGGGATGTTTTCTGTTTCTTCCGTGATGCTGAAGCAGTGGGGCTGGGTACGGGATCCGCCATGGGTTGATCAGCATTGAGCTTTCCAGGTTGGAGCCCATTTGCTGTTCTCCATTCCCTAAGTGCATTATCATAACAATGAATAACGAAATAGCACGAACCATACCAACTGTGGTAAATAGAGGTACAGGACAAGCTATACCATATGCAAAATAAAAGACAACAATCAAACCTTATCCTTTTGATGACATCGTCTGCATTTACCCGAGATAAAAGTTTTCTGTGTTCTTCATCTGATACTCTCAACTCCTTTCTTAATTCTGTTATTAAACTTTCCTTCTCCTGATAGATGTTAAGATCGTAAAGAGTTCGAAAGCTGGAAATAAACATAAATTTGATGAATTCAAAGAACGAACTAGAGAAAAGTATACCCATGTAATTGCATCAGATTGAGCTTTAAAAGCACGCAGGACCGAACTATATGCTTCCTGCTCGATGTGGTGGATCTGCATTTCCATATCGCCGCCCATCCTGGGTAACGTAGAAGAATTTACTGGTGCAGATCTTCCATTCCCAGCAGGATGCCCACCTCGTTGAAATCTATTTTGATGAGGAGGAAGGTCATCATCTGTTCCTGCAGTTGTTTTACATTAAAAAATCTTAAAACTAGAAGGAGAGATCTCCAGATGGATGCTGCCATCCTATGAATAATATATTATCCAAACAAAATCCTCCAATCAAGTTCATAAGGCACCTTCCATACCGTCTCACAGGAAGTTGCTTCATTACGTATGAAACAACTGAATTTAAACCGAATAAAAATGTCAATCCATTACACATTATAACACTAGAAGAAATGAGCTAAATTAAAACAGAGAAAGGAAAAAGCTCTTATAGCCAAAGATAAATACTATATAAACACAACATAATGGACAACATAAGATTTCTTTCATTCCATTTTCAAAAGAGTTAGCACATACGACTCTTTTTGGTGAAATTTTCCTCACTGCAACATAACGTGACAAGAAGGCAATATCCAGTCTACCGGATTGCCGAAAATAAAAAGGCTGCTGCAATGTACAAGCGAAAAGGCCTAATGGAAAGAAAGAAATCTAACTTAACTGCACCCGCGCGAGCGCAACTCTCGTGTTTAGATGCCAACCGTTGAGGTTGGAACCCTGAGCAGACTGCCGGTGATAAGCCCGAGGAAGGTGAGGATGACGTCTTGACATCAAGTCATCGTGCCCCATATGCCCTGGGCGACACTAAAGAGTCTAGAAACGGCTAAGGGATGTAAAGCAAGCAACAAAGGTGAACAAGAAAAATAAAAAAGAAGAAATCAACATAAAGCTACTCAGTTTCATAATGAAATTCGTTTATAAATGAACAGAGGAACTAAACGAACTGGGATTGGATGGAATACTCAAAACAGAAAACAGAAAACCTAGGGATTATCAAGAGTAAAACACAATTCCTCGGTAAAACTATTGCTACTGAGCCCTAGAAAACCCTTCGAAAGTTCAAAACCAAACTTTTCAATTTACTCACCACTGCTATCCGAAAGTTCATACTCCATGGAAGTTCCTTCCACTCAAATCAACGCCAACCAACTTGAACCCACGTAGGGAAAATCAACTTCGCAACAAACCCAACTCTCAAAACCAATAAATTCCTCAAGATTCAACAAACACACAGGCAGCCAAAAGTTAACAAAGAACAAAAAGACCGAACAAGCGTCTTCGCAGAATCAGGCCGCAACTCCAAGCTCCACGGCAACCCTTGAAGACCAAGAATCAAAATTTGCAGACAAAAGACGGATCGAGTGAGAATCAAGACTCGATCGGCTCGAAAAAGTTCCGAAGACAGTAATTGCAAAAATTTGAGGGAATAAAATATGAGTATGACGAATCTAGATTAGGAATTGAGGAGGATTTCAATGGCCTTTTTGTGAAGGGCGCCTGAAGATGTGAAAGATGAACGAGACACGAGAGAACCCGTTCTGGGTTTGGGAGGGAAGGCGGACTTGAAGCCGATTATTGTCTCCATCTGCCCATTTTGTCTTCTAGTGAATAATTTTCGTTCAATTCCGCCGTGAAAATACCCTAAGATTTCTTATGGCTTTTTTTTGTTCATTAACTAATTCATAAATTAAACCCTAATATAGGGCTCAACTCATCTTATCTATTTACTTTTAATATCTATCTCACTAGTCCGACTAGCTAGTGAGCGGTTCTATCTCATTTCTCGTGATCACGAGATTCATATTTTTTTTAATAATAACAAGAAAAAGGTACAAATTTAAAATTTTTCTTAAAAAAAAAGTATTGATGTCAATATGTACTGAGTTATGTTCAAATTGGCTATCATATCGTCGATTACATAACTATACCAATGATATTATGTATATCATCAGTATAGTTATAACCGATGTTTCTAATATGAACGACCAATCAAATAAATAAACCTATACATTTATGGTATTACAGATTTTTTGCACATTATTATTTAGGTTGGACCTTCGTTATTTGCTATATTATTTATTGTAATAAGTGGTTATTATATTTGTAATTATATATATATATATATTTTTTTTGTTGCTATATTTAAATTGTTTAAATCCGTGGGCCAAAAAAAAAAATTAATACAAAGCTTTATAAAAAAATTAATAATTTTAAATTTATTTTGATTTAATAGTGCCTTGAAAATCGGAACTAAAAAAAAGAAAAGAAAAGAAAAAGACAAAAACAGAAACAGAATGTCATTGGTTTGGTTTCCCATTTCTTCCACAGGCTTTCGCAGCTTCCCCGCGTTTCTCTCCTCTGCCATCGCCACCGTCTCGGCTTAGTTCGCCGTCGTTCCACTCTTCTCATTCGCCGTCCTTCTACTTCTCTCGTCTCTTTTCACCACTCGCTGGCCACTCTCGCCACGGCCTCCGGAGAGTTTCCATGGACTCTACTTCACCGGAGGTTTCGGCGTCGGTCGACTCCGTGGCGGAGGGTTTGAAGAGTCAGAGCTTGAACAGCGACGATCGTGGCGATGGAGGAAGTAGCGTCGAGCATCAGGCCAAAAAGAAGCTCGAAGATCTGAACTGGGACAATTCCTTTGTCAGAGAACTGCCTGGCGATCCCCTTACCGATATCATTCCTCGAGAGGTTCTATTTCTTTGTTTTTTTTTATTTTTTATAATTAATGTGTGTAATCAATTTAAAGCTCGAGTAGGAACTCTTTTGTATGCTTACAGTTTAATGGGTTTACCTTACTGCGAGTTTCAGCTACTTCTCGGTGTTCAAATGGATTTTGATCTTGATTTTGATTTGCCCGCCCTTGGGTTCATTTTCATTAAAAAAAGAAGGGTTCTACATTTTACTTGGTCTCCATTACTAGTTTAATTTTCTTGCGGTTGTTCTGAGCAATCAATTGGATTTGTAGGTTCGATTGATAAAGATTTATTGTAACCTTGTGATCCCTTCTTGCTGCCGTTAATTGGCTGCGTTTAACTTCCATGCGAATTTTAGGTATTACATGCATGCTACTCAAATGTGTTGCCCTCCGTGGAAGTAGATAGTCCTCAGCTTGTTGCTTGGTCAGAATCCGTTGCCAATTTGCTAGATTTGGATCCTCAAGAGTGAGTTTTCTTATTTCTTTTGCTGTTTGATAAAATTGATAGATGAGGTATTTGCAATATATGATATAAGGTATGAAGCATGGATATTTAGTTTGAGTAGAATCTTAATATCATTGTTTGATGCTATACACTCTACTAGACCCTCATGATCATAGTTTAAAGATCTTCTCTCATTATTGTTTAATTTTGAATAACGTATGAATATATTTAGATATATCAATGCATAACCGATTTAAGTTCTTCCTTCTTTTTATGTTAGATAGATATACCCATTCCTCGCAAAAACCTTACAAATTCCCTAAATACAAATTACTCAGCACAACTCGGAAGAATGCATAAAACCTTCCAATTGTAAAACAACTATCTTTGTATTTCAATCTTATTCCACTTAGTCAATTAGATGTCTGATCAGACAATGTTAACGTTTCATTTCGTATTAGAAGGGCCTCTAAAAATCTTTGTATTTCAATCTTATTCCACTGTAGTCAATTAGATGTCTGTTCAGGCCAATATTAACGTTTCATTTCATATTGAAAATGCTGGATTTTATCCAATTTGTGTCATGAATATCCTCTCCCTCAGAGTTGTTTTCTTCTTGCAAGAGCTGAAGGATTTTGCTTTTGTCATTGTAGATTTCAAAGGCCAGATTTCCCCCTCTTGTTTTCTGGCGCATCTTCATTAGTTGGAGTGTAAGTGTGAAATACTGATTGATGGACAGCACAAACATTGTGATTTTCATTATTGTCCCCTGCCAGCTGATATTGTGTCTTACAGGTCGCCTTACGCTCAATGTTATGGAGGCCATCAGTTTGGCATGTGGGCTGGACAGTTGGGTGATGGTCGAGCTATAACCCTTGGAGAGATACTTAATTCCCGTTCTGAAAGGTGGGAGTTGCAGCTAAAAGGTGCTGGGAAGACTCCATACAGTCGGTCTGCAGATGGCTTGGCTGTGCTACGAAGTAGCGTCAGGGAGTTCCTTTGTAGTGAAGCAATGCACAGTCTTGGAATACCAACAACTCGTGCACTTTGTCTTCTGACCACAGGAACATTGGTTACCCGAGATATGTTCTATGAGTACGTAGACAAAAAAATCTTGTCAAGATGGCAGTTAAAGACAATTTGTAGTTATACTACGATTTTATATCTTCGTGTGCTTTTGAATATGGTTTTCTCATACATGCAAGAATTATTTCTGAATATGGGTTTTTTCTTCTTCTGCAAAACCCTTAACACATAAACTTCATAACTAGATAGGGGATTATTTATTTATTTATTTATTGAAATCATGATTTTTGATGAGTATCTCTATGTAGGTACTTTTATGGTAGTTTTCAACATGTAAATTAACTATAAAATGTGAAGAAAAGGATTTGACATAAATCCTTATTGGTTAAGGCAATGCAATAACAGTTCCTATTGTTTGAATTTGTAGCGGGAATCCAAAAGAAGAGCCTGGTGCAATTATATGCAGGGTGGCTCAATCCTTTTTGCGTTTTGGATCATACCAAATTCATACCTCTAGAGGGAAAGATGATTATAAAATTGTTCGGGCTTTAGCAGACTATGTGATCCGCCACCATTTTCCTCACATAGAGAATATGAGCAGCAGTCAGAGTTTATCTTTCAGCACAGACGACAAAGATAGTTCAGTTATCGATCTCACTTTAAACAAATATGCAGGTAATTGTTTCTGTTTAAAAAATGTATATGATTGTGGTTAAAAATAGTTTGTGACAGGAACTCAACTGTGTGTTTAGACAGTGTACAAATTATGGTGCATCTATTTTTCTGGAAAAGCTCATGCTTAGGAATGATAGAGATGGGAAGAAAAATGCACGTGCCTTAACTAGTTGAGTTATAAGATGTGACTGTTGTAACGAATAAGAACTAGAACTATTACTCGTCTTTGGAAAAAAAATGTTTTTAGCCAAGAAACGTGTTCTCTGCTCAGTATCATTAATCAAAGCTATAGCTTGAAATGAGCTATTTGTTGCTATTTTATCTGAAAATTAATCAACGGAATCATTTACTTCTCGACTGTTCTTGGCTCGTCTGTGAACTTTTGTAGAGTCCATTGCATGCCATCTCTATTTTTATTTATTTATTTGTACTTTTTTGGGTAGGAACTGAGTTTTTATTGAGAGGTATTAAAGAATGAACAAGGGCATACAAAAGTTTTCCATCTTATTGCATGGTAGATGCATATCCTCCTTTTAGTTGTATTCAACTTGCTGTTTCTGAACAAAAAGGGTTATGATTTTATGGTATGACACTTCTATTTTCATTGCCTTTGCATGGATGATGTTATCAGCGTGGACCGTAGAAGTTGCTGAGCGAACAGCTTCCTTAATAGCAAGATGGCAGGGGGTTGGGTTCACACATGGCGTACTCAACACTGACAATATGAGCATCTTGGGTCTTACCATTGATTATGGTCCATTTGGATTTTTGGATGCTTTTGATCCTAGTTTTACGCCTAATACAACTGATCTTCCGGGCAGAAGATATTGTTTTGCAAATCAGCCAGATATAGGCTTATGGAATATAGCCCAGTTTGCCTCGACTCTTTCAGTCGCTGGATTAATAAATGATAAAGAAGCCAACTATGCCATGGAAAGGTGGTTTTTCTTTATCGAACTTTTATCCGTTCAAGATTTATTGACCTTCCATTGCACTCATATTATGACATTTCCGCTCTCTTACAGATACGGAGACAAATTTATGGATGACTATCAATCAATAATGACCAAGAAACTTGGTTTGCCAAAGTACAATAAGCAGTTAATCGGCAAGCTTCTCAACAACATGGCTGTTGACAAGGTTGATTACACAAATTTCTTTAGATTACTTTCCAATGTCAAAGCTGATCCTAGCATCCCAGAGAAGGAGCTGCTGGTTCCTCTGAAGGCAGTTCTATTAGATATTGGCAAGGAACGTAAGGAAGCTTGGGTTAGCTGGGTAAAGACCTACATAGAGGAGGTACAGTAACAAAAAATATTTGATCGTTAAAAAATAGCAGTCGTAGAATAAACATTAAAACATTTGCATATTTCTGTTTCTTCTTTGGTTCTGATCTGTTTTGCTTGTGTTCGTTTGCATTCCTTTTTTAAAATCTTGTTTCAGCTCATCAACATGTCGATTCTGAGTCGAACATTCTGACTCTCTTGCATCGCTATGGATATTGCATTTACGAGTTATATAACTTGCATGTCTATCTGCAATGTTGGCATAGAACTTCCCTCCCCTAAACTATCTGAAATGGATAAAACATAGAATGAACAACACTGTTCCTTAATATATACTGCCTTACAACCTCCCCGACACTCCCTACGTTGTCCCCCTTCATTCCTGACTCTTCTAACCAACTGGTGAGAAAGAGTTTCCCTTCCTGCCCCTCCTAGTTTATTATATGGTTTGGCTTTCTCTTGCATTGATCTGATGTATATCATGCATGATTTTTCATTTAAAAAATCATACCCATCTAAATAATTTCCGTTCTTATTAAAGTTTAGAGTTCAATTTAATGAAATTACGATTTTAAGGCTATAATTGGTAGCTTCAATCTGGTTTACTTGAACTAGGAGTAAGCTTGGCACTTGGCAGTCAATAGTTTGTCGTGTTTGCTGTATCGGGATTTGTAGTTGGGGCGATTAGCTAGCTGTTAACAGTCAGTAGCTGTAATGCTAGTTATGGCCGTAAGCTTACAGTCATTGGAAGGACGGGTTTGAGTGTATATTTGAGAGGCATAGAGGGAATGAACTTCGCATGCAAGTAAGTAAGAGCTTGCATGGGAAAGGTCAAATGACTGCTAACAGATATGGTCCTTTTTGGGCTTTCCCTTTCGAGCTTTCCTTTAAGGTTTTTAAAACGCATTTGCTAGGGAGAGGTTTCCACACCCTTCTAAAGAATGTTTCGTTCTCTTCCCCAATCGACGTGGGATTTCACATCAAACCTTTAACAGAAAAGTTATTTTTCCTTTTATCATATTTGAGTATTTGATTGCTTTTGTAGCTTGCTGGAAGTGGCATCTCAGATGAGGAGCGGAAGGCCTCTATGGATGCAGTAAATCCTAAATATATCCTGAGGAACTACCTATGCCAGAGTGCCATAGATGCGGCTGAACAGGGTGATTTTGGAGAGGTTCGTCGGCTGCTGAAGATAATGGAACGGCCATATGATGAGCAGCCAGGAATGGAGAAATATGCACGGCTACCCCCAGCTTGGGCATATCGGCCAGGTGTTCGTATGCTTTCTTGTTCTTCATGAGTTCATAGCTTGCTCTATTTTACACACACAAACGAAAATAATTTATTGATAGAATGTTTGCTATGTATATAATATTGTGAAGCTGTCATAATTCTTGAAATTTAGACAGTTTTCTCATTTCTTTTTGGATACTGAAGCAGAGTATTACAGACTTGGAAATGTTGTTCATTTTTGGCAGTCATTGGATCTTCCATTATTGGTTTGTTTTTGTTTTTTTTACCCCGAAACGAATCGTTTTGTTGAATAGAAATTTAAGAGTCGTTATGTAACCCGAACACCATGAAAATGTAGAATTACTTTTAAGATTAGATTACAAGTTTGGTCCTGTGGTTTCTATGGTTTTTAAAGTTTCGAAGGTTAGTATTTATGAGATTTTTTCAAATTATAAGGACGAACATTGCTAAATTTCAACTTTCTCCGAATCAAAAGAGAGATATAAAAGTTTTGAGATTATTTTTGTGATTTTGAAAGTTTAAGGATCAAATAGACACGGTTAAAAACTAAATTTGTAATTTAACTTTAAATTGTTTATATATATTTCTTAGGGTATTTGGCTCACAGCCGTGTATTTATTGTTAGGTGATCAAGGCGATCACACATTTTTCATCACAATCAAGAAGAATTTTAACGATCAACCGAACTTATATTCAAAATCAAGAGAGTTGGGTTGTTTTGATGGATTCCATTGGTCGATACTAAAAGTTATGTTTTGAAATCTAGTAGTTCTAGTTTATATGGTCGGGTGTTCACGAGGAAAAAAAGTTAATTTAACTATACTATTAAATTTAAAATTTAATTTTGAATAAAACTAAACTTTAAAACTTTTAATTTGTAATTAAGAAATATATTAATTTTAAAAATTCTCTATTAGATTAAGAATTTATTGGATACAAAATTAGGTTATTACATGTCTACTAGAACATTTGGACTTATATTAGACGATTATTAAAATTAGATTATTAAAATTAGAGACATTAAACACAAAATTGAGACTTTGAAAATTTATTAGACATTTTTTAAAATTTATAATTAATCTTATTTTTATAAATTAATATATGATAAAAAGTTGCACAAATTTAGCCAAAAGGAAAAGGAAATAATTAAATTCAAGTTTTAATTATGATTTAATATGATATTTAATACTATTAACTAAATTATTGCATGCCATCCTTCTGGATAAATTTGACCTAACATGACACACTAATTACTGGTAGAGAAAAAACATAGGGATTTTTTTTTAAAAAAATAAAAACATTTTCGGGTAAATAATATAGATATATTTGAGCAGCCCCCATACTATTTGTAAACCGAAATCAAAGTGGTCGTATACCACATCGAGAATTGTCAGCTAAGATCAATAGTATTTAAACGAAGAGAGGAGGCTGGAAGGGCACGACCTTACTTGAACAGGATCTGTTCTATAGGTTGTACAACTGTGTCCTTGAGTTCTAAGGAGACAAGAATCGAAGTCTGGTGGATGAACCACTGCCCTGCGACTAGAGCGTGATTAACGGCTTAACGGGCTTCGGTCCTGCGGCTGTAGAGGATCGTTCTTGGCCGACTCCGGTCTGCTGGGATTGGTCGCAGGGCGGTCTGACAGACTCAAAAAACTTTTTTAATTTTTCTTTATGCTCGTAAGATGTTTGATGAATGTCTCTGAAGTCTTACAACTTTTCGTTTGGATCTGAATGTTGAGTCAGGTTGTTTTTGTGTTGTAACGGGTTTGGATTTCTGGTAGTGCATTGCTGTTGTGTGAGAGAAGATACGAAAGATGGCACTCTGTTTTCTGGTGAGTTTTTTGTTTATGCTTGTAAGGTGTTCGACGATATGTCTCTATGAGCGACATATGATATCATTTTGGTACTCTTTTACCCATTTTTGGTACTCAATTTGGGATGGACTATATATGATATCATTTTGCCCAATCAGATTCACCTTAACGTGTATTCTCATGGACTGAGTGAGTGTTAAACAAGCATGTGGCTGTCTCCTTCATCGCAGTATCCAAGCACACGAACTCCTCTGACTGGTAACACAAGCATGTGGTTGATTGGCCAATCACGTTCACCTCAGTTTTGAACTCCTCTCTGTCTATTGTCTTCTCCCTTTATGTCATAGACATTGCCACAACATCCTCTTCTTAGTTCTTCCTTGAAATGAAACCATATGTTGCTTTGCTTTGTAAAGTTCTATATATGCCAACGGATTAAATTGTATTCCAAAAATAAATTGTTCGAGCATGTTTTTGCCGATATCTCTCTTTTGGGACAAAGTAACTTAAGCATTCGAAACTGTGAGATTCCACGTTAGTTGGAGATGAGAACAAAACATTCTTTAGAAGGGTGGAGAAACTTCTCCCTAGTAGACACGTTGTGTAGTTCCAAATGCAGCATAGCTACCTGATCCGCGAGCCCAATCTCCTTATTGATGATTACAACTATGACCGCACCTTTCTTTTATCAAATAGTAGGGATATGGTCCAATCATGAGGGTAGTATTTTATCATGGTGCTATACCCCAAGTTTTTCATGAATTCCTTCTTTGTCGTCGGGCTCAACTCCAAAGACATAGTGTTTCAAAACAAGGAGGTCATTGTGAGATCTCATATCGATTGGAAAAGTGGAACGAAACATTTTTAACATACGCGTTTTAGAACCGTGAAGCTAATGACGGAACCCAAAAAGGAGTGGATTGTTCGTGTTTAGTTGTTGGAGTTCTTAATTTATTTTTTTAAAGCAAATACAATTAAAAGTGTTTTTGCAAATTTAGCAAAAATAAAAAATTAATCAGTTCAACTTTAAATTATGATTTCATATGATATCATTGTTAATACTATTAGCTAAATTATTGCATAATAAAATTGACCTAAAATGACACTAATTTTATTAAAAAAAAATAGCGAACATTTTTTTTTTTTAATAAAAGAGATATTTTTTGATAAATGATAAATAATATAGATATATTAGAGGCTGCCGCCAGATTATTTCTAAGCCTAAATAAAAGTAGTCATGTACCACATCGGGAAGTCTCAGCTAAGATTAACAGTATTTAACCGAAGAGAGGATGCTGTAGGCGCACGACCTTACTTGAACAGGATCTGTTCTATAGGTTGTACAACTGTGTCCTTGAGTTCTAAGGAGACAAGAACCAAAGTCTGATGGATGAACCACTGCTCTGTGACCAGAGCGTGATTAATGGCTCAACGGACTTCGGTCCTGCGGCTGTAGAGGATCGTTCTTGGCTGACTCCGGTCTGCTGGGATGGTTGCAGGGCGGTCTGACAGACTTAAATTCCTTTCTCTTTTTTTGCGCTCATTGCGTTTTGTGAGTTTGTTGAATGGGGTTTGGATTTCTGCTACTATAAGTGTGAGAGATGAAAGTTTTTTTTCCCCTTTTTTGTCGAAGATTTTGATTGCTTTGGTTAGTTTTTGGTTTATGCTTGTAAGGTGTTTGATGAATGTCTCTGACGTTCTATAACTTTTTGTTTTGGACTATGGGTAAGATCCAGGATCTGGATGTTGAGTCGAAGCTTCAGGTGGGGTTGTTTTTTTGTTGTATTGGGTGGAATGACCTTGTTTTGTTGTTCCCCAAAAGATGGGGTTTTGATTTCTAGTAGTGCATTGCTGCCGTGTGAGAAGATACGAAGGGTGGTAGTCTGTTTTTTGGTGAATTTTTGGTTTATGCTTGCAAGGTGTTCGATGATATGTCTGTGTGAGCGAGTCTTAAAAGTTTTTCATTTGTTTTTGCTTTTGGGTGTTATTTTTCTGAATGTGTATTGCCATGGATAGGATACCCCAAAAGATGAGAGGTTTGGAAGTGGATTCAACCATGAGTAGTACTTGGGTGTGTCTGCCTTTGCAAGAAAAACTCGTCTCTGCTAGAAAATTTAGTAAAATCCCAGAAACTCTCTTGTCTCTGCAACAGCCGTCCTCATACACACTTGGAAAAAGGCAAACTGATCATCATAATCTGTTAATCCCTCAGTCTGATGTAGTAGTGAAGCCAGGAGCTAAACTTCACAACACAGAGAGAGGGGGAGGCATTTCATTTCATGGTTCAAACCAAGCCATTTAGTGAAGAAATTGGATTTGGGGCCAGAAACTATGTGAAGAAACTAGAGCTTGCCATGCTTGACATGACATCTTTGTATGGAGTGAAAGCTAGAGCTGCTGGAGGGATGGAAGGAACTGGAGTTTGGGTGGGAGATAGGAAGATTGGGGCCATTGGAGTTGTGGGATTACTTCTCATGGTGTGGTGTAGTGTGAGATCCCACATCGGTTGGAGAGGGGAACGAAACATTGCTTATAAGGTTGTTTAAGGGTGTTGAAACCTCTCCCTAGTAGACACGTTTTAAAACTATGAGACTGAAGACGATATGTAACGGATCAAAACAGACAATATCTGATAGGGGTAGGCTTTGGCTGTTACAAATGGTTTCAGAGCCAGACACCGGACAATGTGCTAGCAAGGACGTTGGATCTTCAAGAGGGGTGGATTGTGAGATCCCAACTCGGGTGGAGAGGGGAACAAAAACATTTCTTATAAGGGTGTGGAAACCTCTCCCTAGTAGACGCGTTTTAAAACCGTGAGGTTTACGGTGACACGTAACGGACCAAAACAGACAATGTAGATCTTGATTTGAGGCATTTTAAGCATATTCTGCCTTGTGGGATCGCTGATAAAGATGTGTGACATCTTTAAGAAGGGAGACTAAGGAAGCTCTCCCTAGTGAAGAAGTTGCAGAAGAGCATTGGTTCGCCCCGAGCCCACCCGAGTTCGTTTTCTACCGCCATTAGCCAGTCGCCGGAGAAACACAGCTCGGCCCTCTCTCGAAAACGTGGGGATTTCTTGTTTTATCAAGTTATTTGGTTATAGTAGAACTCAGGTGGAAGAGAATCCTAGCATTGAATTAGATTTTGGGGATAGGATTGGTTGGTACATTTGTTCTGCAAACACTTTTGTTAAATTCTGTGATTCTGATAGTGACATTTCTAAGAACAAAGTTTTAGTATTTAGATTCTATTTCAAAGTTTTGAGATTAAAATAGTTAATTTTTAAAATATTAAGGATAAAAAATAATATCATGTGTCGAGATTGGAAGTATGTCTGATATGTGTCACAATCACACTCTTGTGGTAGCGAGATAACGATTGTCTGATACTTGTTCTAATCCGACGAACAAGTTAGTCATGTGAAAATCGAACTTTGTGGATAATTCGGACATATGATCGAGTCTTGAATCACGTTTGGCAAAAAAATGTTTTATAAAACGTGAGCGAAGAAATGCGTTGGAAACCATTTGAAAGAAAGCAATGTTATAGGCTAAAAGTGCATAAGTAACAAACTCAGCTTTGATGATAGTATATGACTCGTATAGAAAGAATTGATGGCTCGTCACATTCTCCGATAGTACATTTTGGGGCATTTTATCCTTGACGAGTGTAGACATGATTTTGGTGAACGGTCATACACCCCATATTGGCATGCCATGAATTGCGAAGGCCTAACTACACATGAAAGCAAGTAAAAGAGGTTCAGAACAAGCATACAACCATGAACAACACACTTTGGACAAGTATGACCGAAACATCTAACACACGACCACATGCAACACACTTTGGCCAAACACGACCGTGACACCATGTATACTAATATTATTTATTAGGGTTTTCAATGAAAGTGATATACGTAGATTCGTTGTATATGAAAGTCATGCACATCTAAGCAGGAAGACGAGACCTAGAGTGCATAAAAGTGATGCACATCTCGAAAAAAAGAAAAGAATGAAAACCAACGGATTAAGTTTTAGGTCTTATTATAGTAAGTTAGTATAAGCCATTTACACGTGATCGCATAGCCAAACCCTAAAAGTGAAGTCGCTTTACTTTTAATACTAAACCTTTTCCAAAACTTTTTTTTAGGTAAAAACAACGCCATATAAGGCGAGTGACTAAGGCTGTTTGCTAGCTTTCCTATTACACGTTTTGCACCGTTTTCATTGAAAACCCTAATAAATAATATTAGCGTCTTTAAAGAAAATGTTCTCTCTCATAGCTGTTTTCACGAGTTTTCAACCGCTTTTAACATATATGTAGACGCGACGTGAATCAATCTAAATTATATATAAAAAAAAACAAACCGCTTTTTTAATTATGTTGAAATAACCAATCTGAGCATAGTTTAACTCATACAAAACACATGAACTCAATTAAGAGGTCAGAGATTCAAATCTCGAACACCGCCCTCAGACAAACATAGGTGAATATAGACTTTTTAGATAGCAATAATATCAAAGAAATAATATCTGCAGCCGTATATTATAATTTACATACTATTTAATTTTGTCAGAAAATAATTAAATGAAGCCAAAAAATTATTTTCGTTATGGGTATAATGAAAAAATATATATATATATATAATATAATAAAACAAAATATTATAAATAAATATAAATAATTTTTTAAAAATAAAATTATAGATGACTTGCTTTGCTGGCCCTAGTACCCAAGATCAGATGACCGTTGTGTCTTAACTTTGGTTCAATCTCAGCCCCACATAATATTTTAATGTATAATATAGTTTTTTTTTATTATTATATAATTTTATTTTTATTTTAAATATATTTTTTTAATCCAACAATATTTGAAAGAAATTTGAACCTTTTAAGAATAGGTTCTAGGGTTATTTGTAGGTTAGATTGGGTCGAGTTTGGACATTTTTTAGACACATCCAAATTATTCGAGTTGTCAAATAATAAATTCGACCCAACCTAACCCAACCATGCAAAATTTTGAGTTGATTCGGATTGTTTGAGTCGTTTATTCAAAATTTTATTTTTAATAAAAAAAATAATATTAGTTTATAAAACATCTATTTATTTCTTTTAAAATTTGAATATATATTTTAAAATTTTACTTTTCAAATAATTAAAAATTATTTTTAAAAGTCGTTGGAGAATAAATTATAAAAAATTAATTATGAAATTATATATATATATATATGAGACTCAGTATAAATTTTTTTAATTAATAATAAATTTAAATTAATTTAATTAGAACAGATGAATCTACTGAACTCTAAAAAGTTTTCTTTTATTTACTCAACTCAGCTAAAATAAGTTCATAACTAGTGCAGTAAATTGGGTTAATCGAGTTTTTCGGATCATTGAATTTTTTTAATACGTGATCTCCCACTCTCTCGAGTCCCAAATTCATAAAATAAATAAAATTAAAAATTTAGAAACCGAAAAATTTATAAATTTCTATTATTGTTTTCAATAATAATAATTTTAGAAATAGAATAAAAACACGACATCAAACGATATCAGTCAAAAACATGTTTGTCTAATCAATAAAAATCCGTACAAAGTTGAATTTATGTTACAATGACAATAACATCCATTAAACTTTAATCAAACTTAAAATAAAAACAAAATAATCCAAAATATAAAAAATATGAGTACAACAAATAAAAGTATATTTACTTAAAAACCCTTTTCATTAAAATAATTTTGAGTTGAAAGAATGGTGGATTTTAGTAATTTTATAAATCTAAATTTGAGGATAAATTTAGGTTTTTTCATGTGAATTTTGGATTTATTTTATTTGAAGAGTTATATATATATATATATATATATAAAAGCAATTCTAAGGTGATTCTTAGTCAATTGCTTTAGAAAAAATTATTATTAACAAATTTAATT
Source organism: Cucurbita ficifolia (assembly GCA_033971965.1). Lineage (NCBI taxonomy): Eukaryota > Viridiplantae > Streptophyta > Magnoliopsida > Cucurbitales > Cucurbitaceae > Cucurbita > Cucurbita ficifolia. The sequence continues at coordinate 4,240,829 of CM066972.1, forward strand.
ATTTCAAAAGTTTTTTTTTTTCTTTTTTTGTTGACAAATATGAGATTTAAAATAAATATTTTTTATATTCGAAATTAATAGATAAAAAAAAAATCAAAACGTTTCATCTTAAAATATAGTTTAGTGAAAAAAAAAACAATAATTACGATGGTAAAATTCAATGATTCAATTTAGTCATATCCCCTAGCCCATAGTTATATGCTGTAAGCCGTTGTTTTTTTGCTTGCATCACATATAACACTAATTTTAATCTCTCAAATCTTTCTTTCAAAACTCTCTTTCGAAATCTGTTTGCCCCGTTTTCTAAAACTTTCTTCTTGAACCGGAGCGAGAGGCTCGAGCCTACGTCGCTTAACCGTAGGCGACGCAAGAACGAATTGGCTTAACTCACTTGTTGTTGGGAGTAAGTGCAGCACAATCGCAAGTCCGCTGCCATCAAAAGTGCGATTGTGAGAAGTTCTCAGTTCACAATTTTTTAACGGTAAAAAATATATTAAATATAAAAAAAAAACATCAACTCGAACATAGTTCAATTGGTTAAAACATATTTTGTGGATCACGGGATAAAAAAACATAAATAAAATAGACAAATAAATAATTATATTTTTAAAAAAAAGAAATTTAGATTGGAGTATTAAAAATGCAACATGTGAATGAGAAAAGGGAATTTAATAGTATGGTCCTCGAATTATTAGGAATTTACAAAAGTGACCCTGAAATTTGAAGTCTTCTTACACGGACACGCCTCCGAATACAATGGACTTTTGCTCCAAATTCTTCACATTCTATCAACAAATATCTCCTTCGATTTACAGCGCTTCTCTCTCTGTTCATATGGGCAGGTCTTTAAGTTGCCTTCCCCACTGTTCCCCATATCCCAATCCTTCTTAATTCCTCGTTTCATTTTTCGATTTCCTCTTCAGATCATTGCTTATATGCCTCTCAAATCCTCCCTTTTTCTCTCTCTGTTCTCTTCAATCCACCAACACCCTCATGAATCCTTCTCTGTTCTTGTGATTTTCTTTTCGTTTTCTACAGATTCACTGTAATGCCTTCTTTCCATTGATTCGTATGGCCTTCGTTTCTTATCAGGTTTCTTTTATTTCTCTGCTTTTTGTTCGCTCTGAAATTGAATTTGTTTGTCGATCAACTGTTCTTATTGCTCTAATCTTGCTTTCTGCCTATCCGATTCTGCTGGGTTTTGTTGGATCTTGTTTGTCTCTGTTGTTGCGGGATTTTATTGTTTTTCTTCTTCGCTTTCCTTATCGATTCTGATATTTGTTTGTTTTATGAGAATCTTGTTGCTTCGAATTGGGGGTTTTCCTTTTCTGATTGAGATTTGTTTATCTTTGTGGTTCTGTTCAAGAACTGAAGAGATTTTCGCAACTTTTTGATTTCCCCCTTTGTAGTTCTTCTGAATGCTCTGATTGCTTGCTATGTCTTTTTTTACTTAGTTTTACTTTGATTCAGCTATTTCTTCACTCTAGGGAAGTGATTTTTGTGTTCTGCTAGCTTACGTTAGTCAACTTAAGTTCAAGAACTTTGTCCAAATTTCTCCCACTTGAGTGCACAAGTGAATAAAATCCTCTACGAACTTCGATTTTGTTTTCGACTAAACTACCATTGAACCCAAAAGCTTAAGTTTCTAGGTTAGAGTATATGGAGGATTCGAACCTTAAAACTTTTGGAAGGTTCTTGACTGATCGAGCTATACTCATATCGACTCGGTTAGAACATATTTAACCTACAATTGGGAGGACATGGTATTGTAGGGATTTAAACTTTAGAGTGCACAACATTGAACCTGAAATCTTAATGTCTTGACCGATCAAGCTATACGCATATCGACTCGGTTAGAACATCTTTAACCTACAATTGGGAGGACATGGTATTGTAGGGATTTAAACTTAAGAGTGCACAACATTGAACCTGAAATCTTAAGTTCATAGGTTCGAGTATATTTAATCTTGTATCGTACCCTTAATGCTCATCTACATGTAGACTTCGATATTAATTTGATTTTCGAAGCCTAGCATGAGAATTATTGATATTAAGAAGGGAATGACATTATAAGAATTCAAACCTCGAAACACATACTTGATACTATGTTAAATCATTGTATATATATTGTTTCATGTTTACAGTTCATGATTTAAGACGGAAGAACTTATGATGAAGCCTCATAAATTTCATCTCAGTTCTAGAGAATTCAAGCATCTTTATTTTTGCGTTTATAAAGATGTGGTTTGGTTGATATATAACTATCATCTGGTTACGATGTTCGAGCTTGTTGCGTTTATTTACTTAATGAGTTTTGTATCGTAAGATAATTGAAATTGTTTCCTATGTAATTGTTTTATGCTTGGCAGTGGCCATCTGTTGCGTGATTTTTTTCGTTCTTGGAGTTCTTAAAAAGGATGGGTAGAGGTCGAGGAAAGGGGAGGAAGTTGACGGTTACAAATCATGACGATGCTGGAAGTGGTGAGGAAGAGAAGATTCCTGCACAAAAGCGGAGGGGAAGGCCACAAAAGCCATTGAAGGACGAGATCGATGAGGAAGAAGCTGAAAAGATTGAAGACGACGACATCGAGAACCTGAAAGGCAATGAAATTGTGAGCAAGGAGATGAAAAGCAGCAGCAGCCCAGCTGCAGCAGCAGAGAATGGGAAAAGGAGGAGAAGAAGCTCACAAGTGAAAGAAAAGCTCGATCCAGTCAAAGACGAAAATGGAGACGGAACACGATCAAGCACCGATGAATCAACCAGATCGAATGGATTTCGCCACAACGGAAGCAGGAGAAAAAGCAAGCCCCGTCGAGCTGCTGAAGCAGGCGTTAACTGCAAGTGAAACAACTCTGATAGAATCTGGTTTTTCAAGGTAGAAAATGAGGCATAGTGATAGTGAGTGATCTTCCAGATTACACCATATTTTGTGTTCGCAATCTCCTCTTCTCTTCATATAACTATTTCCCATCATATCATTCCTTTGTTATTTCTATAAAAAAATGTTGAATTCAGGATTCACTCTGCTGGTTTTAATATTCTTTTCTTCTTCTGTTCTTCTCTTCTTTTCCATTACAACAGGATCTAACTAAGAATCAATATTCTTTAATGTCTTCATTTGATCTGTTATCACTGGTAAAAAAGCTTCAATTCTCTGCAAAAAAAAAAGGGTTCTTGAGAAGGGTTGAAGAACTGAAGCATGATGAGGGTGTTGAATAAAGTGAGGGTTGATGATGCTCAAAAGATGTGGTTTGGTTGCCTTTTCTTTCTGAGATGTTATTATGTCTGAGAATATAAACATTTTTCTTAATGTCTTCATGCTGGAAAAGTGATTGTGTTTATTAAAAAGTGCAATGGCCATCCAAAACCTACGCGTGTAAGATACACGAGGCTACTCGGTTCTTCGTGAGGTGATGACGTGTAATATAAAAAAGGTTTACTTCACTCTTGAAATCTCAAGATTACCCATTTGGGTATTCGGGTTTTAAAATATTTATTAGATCGAATTGTTGAATTGAAAAAATGGAGTGCTATACTTTTGTATCGCCTAAATTCACGAGTTGGAGATAAGCAAACTCGAACAACTGATATTTATTATAGGGTAAACTATCGCCTCTTAGGGTTCCGATTGATTCTACCATAGAAGCCAATGATAGTGAATCGAAAGAATGGAGTGCTATCATATACCTTTGTATCGGCTAAATTCACAAGTCGGAGATAAGCGAACTCGAATAGCTGACATTTGTTATAGGGCAAACTATCTTCGACTGATTCTACCATAAAGGCCGACACATAATAACTCCTTCACAGCTTATGACTTAAAAAAAAAAAAAAAAAATTAGGGATGAAGTTATATTGTGAAATTTTAGATACCAAAAGAATAATAATTTTTCTAGAGTTGCTATTAATTATGGTGCCATCATTTATCGTCTATAAAAGCCAAACGGCTTGGCTTTTGTCATAGAAAGCATTGCACGCAGCCCTAAGATAGAGTGTGGCTGGAAACATTGTGTCATCATCGGCTAAAGGTCGGCGTGTTCGGGTTGTTTTAAGGGCTCAATAGTGAATTTCTTCTTTTAAGGGGAGACCTACCGATTGATGCGACTAGACCTCAAACTAGAATTTACTGGGTCTTCCTTTTTTCTTTATTTTTTTTGTTGCTTTTTCCGACCCTTTGGCTAGTCCGTTTTGTCCGATAAGACCAAAATTGAACCCATCCATTGAGCCCTATCTCTATGCATGTTAGAGAAAGTTTAGCCTTTTGGAGCTCTGAGTTAATTGCTAGTTGAGGATGAGATACCTAGTTTTGGGTTACACGTTAAACCCTTCGATCATTAGTTGTATTTTACTTCTAAGTTTGTGAGGTTAATTCTAAGGACGTCGTAAGATTTGGACTAAAGTTCGTTCGTGTAAGCTAATGGAGGGTTGTGTTGTTACTTAGACATTTTCTTATTTGGATAGTTAAGTATTTAAATGGTTAGATATGTGTGCATGTGGTTGTTCTGTAATTGTGGTAATTACCTGTTCAAGAGTATGCCTCACAATTGTAGCACTGGAGGCACAAGCGGGTTGTCTCTTGTTTTAATTCTTGGTCATTGGTGATCATAGGCTGGTTGGTTCGGGTTTCAAATTTCAAGACCACAGGCTGGTTGGTCATGTTTTAAGCATAATCACAAGCTGGTTGATCAATACTTACACGCCTAGATAAAGGCACATGCAGGTTGTTCTATCTCCTTTGAATGATTTTAGGTTTCTTTTTTACCCATTTGAACAAACCATCTCGTTCTTTCCATTTTTTTTACTCGTGTCAAATCTTTAATATAGTCAACTAATGTGACATGTCCAATAGAAACTTATTGTAACGTTAAAAAAATGTGTCGATATGATAATGATAAAGATGATAGGTGAGAATAGAAAAAATCGTAAAAATAAAAAATTAAGTCAAACCAAACATGATATCTGATTCGCTCACGCATCAACCATCACTCGATCAATCGAAAATAGTTGGTGGCTTGTCTCGAATGAACATTCGAGACAAGTAATGCATGAGTTTTGACAATATTGTTTTGATCAAACAATCGACAAAAAAAAATAATAATAAATAAAATAAAATAAAAATAAAAATTACCTTCCAATTAATTAAAATTTATTATAAAGAGACGTTTGGAAAATAAATAATTAAAAAATAGTTATGAAATTAAATAAAATTATATTTATGCATATAATTGTATCTTGAACAAAAAAAAAAAAAAAAACAAATAAATTTGAGTTATAATATTTTTATTTATTAGAACCAATCCAAATCGAGTTGAATTAGATTAATTAAATGAATCAAAATTTTCGTAATTTTCGTAATTTTCTTAAATTCTTAAAATTAAATAATTAATTAACTTATAAATTAATCCAATTATAATTAAAAAAAAGACATGATCATACATAATTTTGTCTTGAACGATACAGATAAGTCGGCCATCTGTTTCTATCTTCCTCCTTTTCTTAGCCATTTTTTCTCTATGGAAAATTTTATTTTCATTTATTTTTTATTTTTTTTCCTCAAGTTGTTGAGATTATTATTTTTAAATTACGAATTTTTTTATTAATAAAAAAATATATATATATTAGGGTTTTGTTTCTTATTAATCACTGTTTGGACTTGGTCAAAGGCCAATAATATAAATTAAATGAAATTGAGGACTTAGAAGCAAATTCCAAAATAAAAACAACCATAAGAATTTCAAACTTTATAATAATTAAATATTCAAGTACTAAAAATTTACTCAAGCTAGATGTAGAAAAGGATTTCTTGTTTTCCTTTCTAAAGAGAAAATTAGGAAATAATTTACTTAAATTTACAATTGAATTCGAGAAGTTTAGCAAAGTCGGTGAAAGATTGGTGCCCGCTCCCGACAACCATATATTTTAGATTAAAATATATCTCGGGCGGTGGAAAGCTCACACCATGTATGAGACTTTTACATCATTTTAGTGGATGATCATATGGTCTTACAGAGCGTTCGTTTGGTTCGTTGTCCAATTAACATCAAATTTGACAAGCTTTCATCTTTTACATATGTAGACTTAACTCTAAAGCTGCATATCAATGAATGATGATATGGTTATGTGAAGCGTTTGTCTGGTGTCCAATTGACATCAAGTTTGACAAGCTTTCATTTTTTACATATACCGACTTGATTCTAAGCCGCATGTCAATGAATGATCATATGGTCTTGTGGAGCGCTCGTCTAGTGTCCAATTGACATCAAATTTGACAAGTTTTCATCTTTTACATATACCGACTTGATTCTAAGCCGCATGTCAATGAATGATCATATGGTCTTGTGGAGCGCTCGTCTAGTGTCCAATTGACATCAAATTTGACAAGCTTTCATCTTTTACATATACCGACTTGATTCTAAGCCGCATGTCAATGAATGATCATATGGTCTTGTAGAGCGTTCGTCTAGTGTCCAATTGACATCAAATTTGACAAGCTTTCATCTTTCACATATACAGACTTGATTCTAAGCCGCATTTCAATGAATGATCATATGGTCTTGTGGAGCGTTCGTCTAGTGTCCAATTGACATCAAATTTGACAAGCTTTCATCTTTCACATATACAGTCTTAACTCGAGCCATGCGTCAAAACTCTTTAAAGTTAAACGACCGTTTAACAAAACTAAAACAAATAAATAAATAGAGTATTTTAAGTAATCACATCTTCTTAACAACCACACAAAACCCATCTATAGACACAGTAGGAGATGAGATATTTATCCATATAGGAAAAAAAAAGAAGAAAAAAAAAGGTTTCCCACTAAATTTAGACATCATCAGTGGGTTTGTCTGGTTTTTGTCGTTGTCGAAAACAAAGAACAAAGAGGAAACAAGGCTGTCAAAAGTGGAATCCTTCACCTTTGATTATTGGTTCTTCTTCCCCATTATAAAGCTGCCTTTTTTTGTGGTGGGTTTTATGTGTAAAAGAAAACCCTAGCGATGGGAAAACTCATTCTTCTCGTTTTTCTCGTTTTTCTCGTTCATGTTCTTGTTCTTGTTCGTGCTAGTGGAAACCCTAGCCATGGCGTAGAGTTCGGCTTGAACAGAAGTTGTTTTCCACCCGGGTTTGTTTTTGGGACAGCTTCATCGGCTTACCAAGTGAGTTTGCGCTAATGATTTGCAGGCATTGTTAGAGTGTTCGAGTTGTTTGTTTGTTTTTTTGTTTAATTTGTTGTTTGATTCTTAGTATGAAGGTGCTGCAAATAAAGATGGTCGAGGGCCGAGTATTTGGGATACGTTCACACATAAATACCCAGGTCTCGCTTTTTCTCGAGAATTATTCAATGTGATCGTCATAATCTTATCCCGTTCTAACTTGAAATATTCTTTATTTTCGTTCGGAGGGTATGGAGTTTCGTAGACTCAGTTTTTTCATATTTTGATAATGTCTCCTTGTAAGGCAAAACCCGTCATTCGTTTTCTCTTTTGAGTCTCTTCCATTTCACCGATTTTATCCATGTCAATAATTACAAAATTAAAAAAAAAATGATCTATATTTACTTTTTCGAATATATTCTTAACAAATATAAAGGTTAAAAAGTATTCATAAACTAGAGATCAGTCAAAATCTTATTTTCTAATATTCAACTTAATCTATTTATAATATGAGAGACCGATTCAAATTTGAAACATTATTTTATATATAAAAAAACATTTTAAATTAAGAATCATTATGATTTGTCCAAGTGGACCTATTTAAGTCAATACAAAAAAATACGTGGGACCATTAAATTGATGTGTTATATCTTTCTTCCTAAATATGTGTGACATATTTTCGTGATAGAAATAATTGAATTTATACGATGTGATGTGTATCCTTTCGCGTCATGCTCGATCCTTAATATTGGTTCATACAGTCGATAATCACTAGGTTCATATTGATCCAAGCCAATGAATTTGATGGACCTTTGTAGGCCCCTAGCTCATTTGACTCGTCATGGGTCAACCCATAGCATTGGCCCTACCGATGGACCAATACCTATAGTAGTTCTTGATTTGAATAATCTCTAGGAATGCATGTGATAGGAATAGTTAGTCATTCCATATCGTGCTCTCGATCACGGCTCATCCAACTAACAATTGAGGTGTGTTGCTCAATTTACTAGACTCGAATTGATCCGGGCCAGTGCATTTAATGAACCCCGAGCCTATTTGACAAGTCTACAGTCACTTATTCTATTAAAAAAACATTAAACTATTTTTTTTATTTTTTTTATTTTAGGTTACTAATCATTTTTCATAAATAATATATTAATACATATTGGGATTAATGGCAGGCAAAATTAAAGATGGGAGTAGTGGAGATATAGCCAATGATGCATACCATCGCTATAAGGTAAAGTGCACGTGACCATAAAAAAACAAATTATTAATTAGCTAATTAATTAGCTAATTAATTAATTATCTTGTGGTTTAACAGGAAGATGTTGGGATTATGAAGAAAATGAATTTAGATGCTTATAGATTTTCAATTTCTTGGTCTAGAATCCTCCCAAGTAAGTCTTTTTTTTTTTTTTTTTTTTTTTTAATAATTTGAGTTATTTTTAAAATAAATATATATTATTTCTATTTTAACCGTTTTATTTCGACAGAAGGAAAGCTTAGCGGAGGAGTAAATCGTAAAGGAATTCAATACTACAACAACCTTATAAACGAGCTACTAGCTAAAGGTTCTCGACTCATACTATTTTTAGTAACTTTTCCGAGACGATAAAAGTGATTCTAACCCGTTATAGCTACGAAATACAGGAATCGAGCCATTTGTTACACTCTTCCATTGGGACCTTCCCCAAGCTTTAGAAGACGAATACGGTGGATTCTTGAGCTCTCGTATAGTGTAAGTCACCATTTTTTAATTTCTTTTTTTTAAGAACATAATGTAATTTAAATGATATATTGATTGATTTGAACTTAAAAGGGATGATTTTAAAGACTATACCGAAGTTTGCTTCAAAGAGTTCGGAGATAGAGTGAAGCATTGGATTAGCTTGAACGAGCCGTGGTCTTATAGCATGGGCGGATATGCGTTGGGCGTGCTGGCCCCAAACCGGTGCTCGTCGTGGCAGAACCTGAGTTGTAGCGGCGGCGATGCTGCTACTGAGCCGTATCGTGCCGCTCACTATCAAATTCTTGCTCATGCTGCTGCCGTCCAGCTTTACCGACAAAAATATCAGGTTTTTATATATTTTGTTATATATATATATATATATATATAAATATAAATCATATTATTTAAATTTTAAATTATTTGCAGAAATCTCAGAAGGGTTTGATAGGAATAACCTTGGTGTCCCACTGGTTTGTTCCTGTTTCAAATGCAAGAAAACAGCGCAAAGCTGCTTATAGAGCTCTTGATTTCATGCTTGGCTGGTAAGATTTTTTTATTTTTTATTTTTTTTTTAAATAATTAAATTAATAAAAATATTTATAACCTTTGTAATTTGCTTTTTAAATTTAATAATACACTTAATTTTTTAAAAAATAAAAAATAAAAGATCTTAGAGTTAGTTTTAGAAGAAAATTGTTAATATTTGTTTACAAAATAATATTAAACTTCCAAATTTTCATTAATGCCTTTGACTTAAATTTTTTTTAAAAAAAATACCCTTAAAACATTTTAAAAATTAAAAAAAATATATCGAACGTTAATTTTTTTTTTAAAAAAATTGAGGGTATTAATGTTAGTTCATGGATATTTTTGAAGGGGTAAAAGGTATTTATTTAACTTTTTAAAAAATTTGAGGGTATTTTTGAAGTTTTAGAAAAAGATTAAGGTTATTTTTTAATTTCTTTTCAATATTTAAGAATATTATTAAAATTAAAAAAAATTACCGATATTGTGAAATAAATTGCAAAAATCAGAAATACTTTAATTAATTTTTTTAAATTTTTTTTTAAATTTTGATTGTTATTCCATTTGCTAATTTTTCTATTTATTCTAAGGTCCCTCAAATGTTAAACATTTTCTTAATATGTTGTTTTATGAAAGTGAAATAAATAAATATTTAGAAAAGACAAATACTTGAAGTAATGTGTTATAAAATTTGGTGATGGGGTTTCCCAATAATTTTGAATTTTATTTTATTTTATTTTGTCATAATTTTGTAATTTATAATTTTAACAAATATGAGATGACTATTTGCAATTATTAATTTGACATAAATGGGTGACATATAATCATTTTCATTTGAATCATATATATATATATATATTATATGTTTGAATTTTTCATTATATATATATATATAAATCATTGCCTAGGTTTCTGAAAAAATCAAAACGTCGTAATAACATTGTTATTAAGTTTGTTCTTGAAATGTAGGTTTATGAATCCATTGACGTTTGGAGATTATCCAAAGAGCATGAAATCCCTCGTAGGGAAGAGACTCCCAAACTTCACAAAAGAACAATCTGAGTTAGTGAAGGGGTCGTTCGATTTTCTTGGACTCAACTACTACACTACCAATTACGCCCAATACACTCCACCCCCCAACGCTAATCGTGCAACCTACTTCTCTGATGCTCGTACTAGTCTCTCAACCAAGCGCAACGGAGTTCCCATCGGCCCGATCGCTGCTTCCCCTTGGCTTGCAGTTTACCCTAGAGGCATTCACAACGTGCTTCTATATATAAAAGCAAAGTACAACAATCCCATCATCTACATTACAGAAAACGGTACGTTAACGACGAGCTTTTTACATAAATTTTGCTTAAGATAAGAACTACATCCAAAATGCTTTTCTTTTGTAGGAGTTGATGAGTTTAACAATGTCACTCTCTCCCTAAAGGAAGCACTTATAGACAACTTTAGAATCGATTACTATCGAGCTCATCTCTATTTCCTACACAAAGCCATCGAGTAAGCCTTTCTCAGCTCAAATCTCTCTCATTTTTTCTTCTTTATGTACTGTCACTAACAAAAATAATACAAATTTCTGAAGGGATGGCTTGAGGGTTAAAGGGTATTTTGCTTGGTCGTTGTTGGATAACTTCGAATGGTCAGATGGCTATACCGTAAGATTTGGCATCAACTTTATTGATTATAAAGATGGGATGAAAAGATACCCTAAAAAGTCAGCTCACTGGTTCAAGACTTTCCTCAAACGCTAGAGCTACTGACTATGACTCCTACTCTTTTAGGGAAGAAGATGAGCCATTAACAACTGAGAAAGCTTTCCAATAATTTCATTCTTAAACATGCTCGATGATAAAAATATCGATGTTGATAAAATGGAGCTCTGGAAAACTTGAAAGATATGTCGAGATACTAAATATATATTATATATCTAATTATTTAAAAATTTTGAGTTAATTGACTATTTTTTTTAATCTAATTTATGAAAAGATGTTTTAAATTTAAAAGAAAAGTTATCGACGTTGATAAAATGGAGTTTTGAAAGACTCGTGTATAGGACATGAAAAGATATGTCGAGACGCTAATTTTTTTTTTATATATATCTAATTATTTAAAAATTTTAAGTTAGTTGACTATTTTATTTTATTTTTATCTCATTTATAAAAAATGTTAGTTTTTTAATAATAATAATAATAATAATAATATATTATTACAAAAAATAATAAAATTTATTTGAGTGATTTGTTGTCGATTAAAGTTCGACTATAAATACTAAATATATTTATTAATTATATAAATTGTAAAATAAAAATAAAAATAAAAATAAAAATAAAAAGCATATGTATATAATACCTTGAATATTGCCAATAATTAAAATCATATTTATTTAGAACGTCAAAACAATATTGAACTCAACATGGCGAAATGCAGGGCCGCCATTGCTGCTCTTAGGGGACTGTTCTTCAAGCTTCTTCAGTAAGTCCCTGCCTTTAGAAAAATGATACGATACGATTTCACCTCTAAGCTCTTCGTTTTGCTCGATTTCTGCAAATCAATCCACCAAATCAAACAAACCCATGCTCAACTCATCACTACTGGTCTTGTTCTACACCCAATCGCCACTAATAAACTCCTCAAACTTCTTTCCTTCTCAAGATTTGCTTCCATTTCTTATGCCCAAATGGTGTTCGATCATTTTCCCCAACCAGATCTCTTCCTCTACAACACCATCATCAAAGCCCACGCACTTTCACCCACTTCCTCTGCAGATTCCTTCACAAGGTTTCGTTCTCTGATCCGCGATGAATGGTTAGTGCCCAATCAGTATTCTTTTGCATTTGCCTTCAAGGGGTGTGGCAATGCTATTGGGGTTTTGGAAGGGGAGCAAGTTCGTGTTCATGCTGTTAAACTTGGTTTGGAAAATAATTTGTTTGTGATGAATGCGTTGATTGGGATGTATGTGAATTTGGGGTTTGTTGGGGATGCTAGAAAGGTGTTTGATTGGAGCATAAATAGAGATATGTACTCGTGGAATATCATGCTTAGTGGGTATGCGAAATTGGGGAAAATGGATGATGCTCGGGAACTGTTTGATGAAATGCCTGAAAGAGATGTTGTGTCGTGGACAACAATGATTGCTGGATGTGTCCAGGTAATTTGATAAAAACACAACTGCATTCAGTTTTTTTTTTTATCTGTTTAATTAAAAGGATAAGTTATAAGTTCTGTCTTTTCACTTCGGATTTCTGTCTTGACCAATTAAGATATGTTCATGTTGGAGTTTGTGGCTGTAAATTAGTCGTGAAACTAGATAAAATACAACCACAATATAGGAACTTGATGGTCACAATTTTTGGGATTTTAACAAACCATTAACGTTCTATGATTTTAATTACTTCTTGGCACAGTAATACTATGCTACCTACGGTATACGCTATGCCATAGTGAGAAGCCATTTTTACTCTGTCTTTGAGGACAGAAGCATTTTTATGTCTGGTTTCCTCAAACATGCCTCTGCGGGGAAATCAAATGGTAAGCAATTACTCAGTGTAATATGAGTTGGGTTTAGTTCTAGCAGGGATAATTATGCTTCATAAGGGCTGAAATATGATCTTCATCCATAGGTTGGTCATTTCATGGAGGCTTTGGATATCTTCCACAAGATGCTGCAAAAAGGGGTGAGCCCAAATGAGTACACATTGGCCAGTGCCCTTGCAGCCTGTGCTAATCTTGTGGCGTTGGACCAAGGAAGATGGATGCATGTTTATATTCGAAAGAATGAGATACAGTTGAATGATCGGTTGCTAGCCGGACTCATTGACATGTATGTAAAATGTGGAGAGTTAGAGTTTGCCTCGAAGCTTTTCAACAGTGAACGGATGTCGATTCGGAAGGTTTGGCCTTGGAATGCCATGATTGGTGGGTTTGCAATGCATGGGAAATCTAAGGAAGCAATTGAGGTTTTTGAACAAATGAAGGTAGAAAAAGTTTCTCCCAACAAAGTTACATTTGTTGCTTTGTTAAATGCTTGCAGTCATGGCAATAGAGTTGAAGAAGGAAGACGCTATTTTGAATCAATGGCCGGTTGCTATGGAGTCGAGCCTGAGTTAGAGCATTATGGATGTATGGTGGATCTACTCGGACGTTCGGGACGCTTGAAGGAAGCCGAAGAGATCATATCAAGTATGCCTTTGACACCAGATGTAGCTATCTGGGGCGCACTGCTTAGTGCTTGCAAAACCCATAAGGATATTGAAATGGGAGAGAGAATTGGGAAAATTGTTAGAGAGCTGGATTCTGACCATCTGGGTTGCCATGTTTTATTAGCAAATATCTATTCTTTGACAGGGAATTGGAATGAAGCCAGGACATTGAGGGAGAAGATTGCAGTAAGTGGGAAAAAGAAGACTCCTGGTTGCAGCTCCATCGAGCTGAACGGGACGTTCCATCAATTTCTCGTAGGCGATCGGTCCCATCCTCAAACTAAAGAGCTGTATATGTTCTTGGATGAGATGACCACCAAGTTGAAGATGGCTGGTTACATCCCTGAATCCGGAGAAGTTTTGCTGGATATCGATGACAATGAGGACAGAGAAACAGCTCTGTTGAAGCACAGTGAGAAGTTGGCTATTGCCTTTGGGTTGATGAACACCGCACCTAAAACTCCAATTCGCATTGTGAAGAACTTGAGAGTATGTGGAGATTGTCATCAAGCTATAAAGTTCATTTCCAAGGTATACGATAGGGAGATTGTTGTAAGGGACAGAATTAGATATCACCACTTTAAAGATGGAGCTTGTTCGTGTAACGATTACTGGTAGCGTTTGTTGTTTATCTGCTCATCTGCGTAGCTACACCTTCAAAGTCTCTGCCTTCATCGTTCAGGTACATAAACTCGCAACTTCATTGCCAATACTTAAATAGAAAGTCATTTTTTTCATACTTACGTTCACGTGAATTAGCTTAGCATTTGATGGATCTAGCATAGTTAGAAGATTTCTGCTACCTCTTTGAGATTACATGATAAGCTTTCTTAATATTCTTCATCATAGCTTCATCATGTTGCCTTCTCTTCTCTTGCTGCAAATTTCATCTTTTTTTTTCATGGCTATACAAATTGCTTAGGGAACTTGAATGTAACGCCCGCTCATCGGGAAGCCCGCTTCACTGTCGTTATTAGTGAGACTGATCAATTTTACAAAAAAATATTTTATATTTGATCCACCATCATTAATTTCAAACTAAGACAAAACTAGAGGAGTATAGATGATGAATTCAAAATCTTTCTAGTATATCTTAATTTTTACATGTAACAGGTTATTTATAAGTTTTTGGTTTGGATCGGATCCTTGATCCAATCATTACCTTGGCTCCTAGGCTCATCTAATAAGACCGGTCTATCATTATTAAGGTGTTCTAGCTAACATGTTTTATCTGTTGGCTCTGTTTATTCTTACTACAAATTTTAGACTCGTACGTAAAATTCGTTCTTGATTAAATACGGTCGGCCTACTAAACTCTTTAATAGCTTGAAGAAGCACACAACTCGACATCTTCTTATTCTACCATTAATATCTCAACTCTCAGACAATGCATCAAACAAATCCCTTCCATCCATCCACCGCCTGAAAACATTTAAGGTATTATATCCTATGAAAAGGTTGAGTTCAAATCTTCCCTTCGTCTCTACTCCTCCCTCATCCTATTTAAATAGAATTACAACAAACTTTTTTTTTTATCTCCAAAGAACTTGATCATCCTTTTCTCTTATATTCGTGAATGTATGGACCAATTTGCATGCACTTCGACTATCATTATGGTATGAATTGAAAGGTATTCACTAGCGCCTCACCCTATGGTTTAAAGGAGGTCCTACTCCATTCACTTTTCTACTTCTTTTATGCACTTGTGATAGAAGGTAATAAATTGTACCTTCGTTATTGAGTTTTATCGCATAATAAGTTTGGGTTGTTTGGTAAAGTTCATTTCAAAAAATTGAGATCATTCCTAATTCCCTTGCTCTTATTGCGTTGGTTTTACAAGCTTTTTACTAGAAGAAGATCATGATTAGTGCTTTTCGCCTCTTAAAAATAGTTTAAGTCGAGTAGATAATGTGGTCATGTCAAACAGAAATGTTGGGCTATTAGGTGCCAAATCCGTATTCCAAATCCCGACTCGAATACGCTACAACAAATTTGAATTAAACTATTTGTTATTTGTTATGATTGTGTTTGACGATCTATTCCCTTTGCTTATTTATTGTACTAAAGTTATTATTATTCGAAAGGGAAAGTCATTCCAAAACCTATTTTTATATTTTAAAAACACTAAATCAAAGTGAGAATTTAAAGTCAATTACTAATTTAACCTCACCAAATCACATTTTAAATTCACAAATTAATGTTTATATATTCTTAAACACAAACACCCACTTAATGTGAAAAATATTTTCCTATTTTCATTATATGTTATTATTACTATAAAATGATTAGATTGTGTAATGCAGTACACCTGGAATTCATTCATGGCACTAAATAATTTACCAGTTTGAATGTGACGTGTTCTACTTCTTTTCTTTTTTTATTTATTTTTACCATAAAAACCAATTTTAAGTTTTATAAATAAAATTACTTTTCTCCTAAAATCTTGCCCAAGAAAATTATCTTGTATTCATAGTTTCCATTTGAAGAATTATTTAGAAAAAAATTCCACAATTTATTACAAAATTTTAGCGTAAAAATTGTTTTTTTTTTGTTCTTCCCAATGTGATTGTTGATTTGATGAAAAAGTTTGAGAATTTGGGTTCTTCGAGAGTTAAAAGAAAATGAAAAAAAAAAAAAAAAAAAACAAGTTGGCAACTTAATCGCAGCTCCTTGACCATTCATACATATCTGGCTGCGTAGAATCTCTCTTTCGCTCCTCCCCTTTTTCGTTCATTTGATCTATTTACTTCTTTTCGTTCTAAAACCCCTTTTCGTTTTTGTTCTTCCCCACTCCCTTTCTCCCTCAATTTGCATCCGATTTCCAGTAATTCTGTAGCCTTTTCGTCTTTAATCGCTCTTTTTCACGTCTTATTCCATTTCTTTCCAATCATTTTGCGCCCATCTGCTCGTTGTCGCCTTCTTTCGAGCATTCAAGGGCTTATGAGCCCCTATTGTTTTCGTTAATCCATTTTCGCTTTCTGGGGTTGCGATTTCCATGTCTGTTCGTCCTTAGGTTTCGCTATTGGGCTTGTATTTGGTAAGATTTTGAACTTTCCCACCTGCCCTGTGATTCAATCGGTTTGTTTTCCTGTTTCTTTCCGAGTATGTTGAGAATTTGTTGGATTTTTTTATCTGGTTCGTGCTGATTTGGCTGTAATTTGATGGAAATTCTAATCTGCTGATTGTTGAGATTTGGGATGTTCTTGTTTCGCGATTTTTGTTGTTCATCTTTGTAATAGTTTAATCTTTTTGTTCGTTTTGGTCTTTTGAGGCTGCTGGAGATATCGATTGATGTGATTAAAGGGTCGTTTTGATTGATGGATATTTGATTCTGCTAATTGAGATGCGTTTACAGATTGAAATTTTGTGAGCTGAGATTATTACCATCGGCTTAGCTTTGTAGGAGAATGCTTATTGAATCGATATAGCCAATAAAATTCTGAATTTGTTGCGTTCTTTCTGTGATCTCTTACTAGCAGTAAAACAGATATCTGATCTTAAATGGAGAATCTTATGATGGTCGATGATGCGTTGGGAGATTGTTCGGATATGGAAGTTGATGATATAAGGTGTGACAATATTGCAGAGAAAGATGTCAGTGATGAAGAAATCGAACCCGAGGATTTGGAGAAGCGTATGTGGAAGGATAGGATCAAGCTTAAAAGGATTAAGGAACGACAGAAGATTGCGGCACAACAGGCTGCGGAGAAGCAGAAGCCAAAGCATACGTCTGACCAAGCTCGGAGGAAGAAGATGTCTAGAGCTCAAGATGGGATTCTCAAGTACATGTTAAAACTTATGGAAGTATGTAAAGCTCGGGGATTCGTATATGGCATTATTCCAGAAAAGGGGAAACCGGTTAGCGGTGCTTCTGATAACATTCGAGCGTGGTGGAAAGAAAAGGTTAAATTTGATAAGAACGGGCCGGCTGCCATAGCCAAGTATGAAGCAGAATGTCTTGCCAAGGGAGAGACAGATGGAAATGGAAATAGGAATTCGCAGAGCGTTCTTCAAGACCTTCAGGATGCGACACTCGGGTCTCTTTTGTCTTCGTTGATGCAACATTGTGATCCTCCTCAGCGGAAGTACCCTTTAGAAAAAGGGGTCCCTCCACCTTGGTGGCCATCTGGAAATGAAGCTTGGTGGGAAAAACTCGGGCTATCCCATGGCGTTAGTCCTCCTTATAAGAAGCCACATGATTTGAAGAAGATGTGGAAGGTCGGGGTTTTAACGGCTGTGATAAAACATATGTCACCTGATATTGCAAAGATAAGGAGGCATGTACGGCAGTCGAAGTGCTTACAAGACAAGATGACAGCAAAGGAGAGTGCAATTTGGTTAGGAGTTTTAAGTCGAGAGGAATCTCTAATTCGACAACCGAGCAGCGATAACGGGGCATCTGAAATTACAGAGACACCAGTCGGTGGTCGTGGTGGAAAGCAAGCTGCCATTAGCAGTGACAGTGACTATGATGTTGATCTTGCAGATGATGGTGGGTCAGTTTCTCGTAAAGATGACAGGAGAAATCGATTGGTGGATGCCGAGCCATCCAGTAATCTACGCAACAATGCTCCTCAACCTGCTCAAGTAAAGGAGCAAGGTGAACAGCATCGGAGAAAAAGACATCGTGGTGGCAGGACAAAACCTGCCGATGAAACACCGAACGAGGAAGAATTAAGCATCGAGCCAAGAAATCCTCATCTAGATATAAATCATTCTGATGTACCATTAGGTAGATGTGAAATTCCAGGAAACCAACCACCAAAGGATACTGTCACAGCTTTGAGGCCACTGGAGAAAGATATGGATGTCCGATCAGACGTACCAGCTCCCCAGTTCGACATGTTTTCCACGAGTGCCACGGATAATATCAACATAATTTCCACTCAGAGCATGTATGTTGATGGAAGGCCTTTGTTGTATCCCGTAATGCAGAATGTCGACGTGCAACAGGAAAGCGCTTACGATATCTATAATCCACCAGTGGAATATAATTCCAACTATGATGTACAGCATCCTCAATTTGTCAACGAGTCTCAATTGAGATCGGAGGAAGGAGCGCACGTGCCAACACAAAATAGAAACGACGAGACGATTGGAGGAGATTTCAACTATATAAAAGAAACGTTCGACAACAAACAAGATAGGCCTGTTGATTCACAGTTTGGATCACCAATTAATAGTCTCTCATTAGATTATGGAGCATTTAATAGTCCGTTCCATCTTGGAATCGACGTTTCAAGCTCGTTCGATGACTTCTTGGTTGATGACGATTTGATCCAATACTTCGGAGCTTAGGTTTGCTAATTCTGTATATTCTGAGCCTTGGATTCTACAAAATGCTTCCTTGTAATGTGCCATTCTTCCTGTTGTAGTTTGCTTTTAACTGAAGTGATTCTATTAAAACTGATGCTTCAATTCTAATAAAGTTTCTATGCCAGGGATTGACTGCAAGAACGCAGCTCATCGACGTCTACGCTCGACAGGGTTCTTTTACCCGATCAGCTGAGAAACGTTCGTGTTTGGTCTTATCTAATACCATCAGGACTGTAGGTCATATGATTTTGCAAGTAAAATGACTACTTTCTATGCATAATGTTCGTTTTTTTCGGTATATTGGTCGATTTGCAGGAGAATTCGTGGCATTATTCTCATGTTCTGGTAGATCATATGTTAAAAACAGCATCATTGTCTTATACTGATTAGAATCTCTGGTTGTTCAATTCTCTAAAGGTCCCCTTTTTGTATGATCCATTCCTCAATCTTTCTCCAGTTTCTGCTGCCTGTTTATGAATCAAGACTACCCATCCTGCTCTTGAACTCTTCTAGTCTCGTCCGAGTTTCACCCGAACGCATTTCCTTTCGTAACGGATTAGAAAAACGTCTAGTTTTCTCTGTTTTAGTCAATGGCCTCTTTATTCACCTAACTACTTTTCCTTCTCTATTTCATCAAGAGAGAATGCAAGGGATTCGGGTTTTCTTGATCAGATATTCGAATTACGAATTACGGTTGTACATCCAAAAGTTTGTATAGACATTTTGATTGAGAAAGAGAATCGAGGTGATTTATTTAAACTCGTTATATTTGATGAGAATATGACTGTCGAAGGTGTGTGCAGTTCTCCTAGACACCCGAACCAAAGCAACTGCCGGGGTCGGGATCAGGGACGGAGCTAATTTCATATCATTTGCACCTGGTAACATCTATCACCTCCCTTACTTCTAAACTGTCAATACAGCAAAGTTAAACTAGCTAGTTTCGATCTCGTTTAGGTGTTATCTCTAAATCATATGTTTCGTGACATAAACGCTTTTCTTGGTGCTTCTCTCTTTCGTAAAATAGGGAAGAAATCAGCTGAGGAATTTATCTTCCCAATTGACTTACTGTGGAATCCGATGAAAGTGATTACTACATAGTTAAACCATTTATAGAATCAAAATTTATGAATGTCTAGATTGCCGCGAGTTCAAGAGATCCAAGCTCTGATGAACACGGTTTGAATCTTCGAGTTTATATGGGTTATGAGTAGAAGGTTTGAATCTTTGTTCGACCCTTAATCTTTCTCGTGGAATTTGTATAAAGAGGAGAAACGGGAATAGATCGCCGACCTAATAAGCATTGACTCGATCGACTATATTTTTTATTTGGTGAAAGCTTGAAAGATTAGTTTAGTCTGTGAAATACACGTTGGATTTTGTCTTCTCAAAAATGATTATTTTCTTTTTGTCCTCTCTGACGTGGAGCTCTCTCAATCACCAATGATGTCATACGTGGCATGTATTTGTGTCATGCTATATTACCACGTGGCAACTTCAAATTACTTCATAACTTGCATGATATTTTTGTCATCTCTGACGTGGAGCTCTCTTAGTCACCCAACTACCTGTCATGTATTTATGTCATTTTTATTGCCACGTGGCCACATAAAATTATTTGATGATTTTTTAAATAATTTTTTTAGCTTCTTTGAAATTTAGGCATAGATTTTTTTTTTTGTTATAAAATTAATGTTCATTATTTTCTAAAGAGAAAATAAATATTAGCCCAAATTTTAAAAATAACTATTTTAATTGTGTTAATACGTCTACTAAAAATCATATTATCTATTTATTAAAAAATATTATATGTTAAATATATTTTAGTAAAAAAAAAAGACAAATTATTATTTTAAAAGTTAATAATTTAAAATTAAACAAAAATCGCATTCCATCTCATAATTTTTTAATGTATAAAAAATTTTAAAATAGAAAACACTAAGAAAGTAGTAACCAATCATTGTTTTATTTATATTTTTAGTATGTAGCCAATCATTATTGAAATAATAATAATAAATAGAAAAAGATGA
The DNA here is from genome assembly GCA_033971965.1 of Cucurbita ficifolia. Classification (NCBI taxonomy): domain Eukaryota; kingdom Viridiplantae; phylum Streptophyta; class Magnoliopsida; order Cucurbitales; family Cucurbitaceae; genus Cucurbita; species Cucurbita ficifolia. The sequence goes on from CM066972.1 coordinate 4,261,789, forward strand.
GAGAATATTGTTTGAGAGTTGATGTTGATGGTTAAAATAAATAAATAAATAAATAAAAGTGGAATTTATTTATTTTGCTTTCCCCACCAATTAAAATCTCTCTCTCTCTCTCTCTTCAATTACCCTGCAACAGTGAGCCATTTTATTGGGCGGCAAGGTCTTCATCGGAAGCTAAAGAAGAAGCCCTTTCCTCTTCCGCCCACTCGCCGTCGCCACTCAATCTCCGCCGTAGCGACCGCCGTTAAGGTCTTAGATTTGCCACAAAAGGATGGTCCATCAACCTCCATCGCCACCCTAACATGGAGGTGACCTTTATTTTCGTGTTCTAATTTGTTTTAATGTGTAAATTAAAGTTTTTTTTTTAATTTAATAAAAAAATCTAACTAGGCCTAAAATATCTTAATAACTAATTAAATTAAATATAGGTTGATTAGCTCGTAATGAGTTATTCGAGTTGAAGTGTCTATTATCCATTACTTGAATGAGCGACAATCCTAAGCTATGATAATTTTTTTTTGTTATTTTGGTATAATTTTGAAACCATATAATAAATTTATTTAAGTGATTAGGAGTTAAAATGTATGATAAAATTAAGTAAAATAGTTATAAATCATTGAAGATAGAAACTTTATAATATAATTTGATACGATTATTTATTTATTTATTTAGTTCTAAGTAATACAAATATCAAACTTTAGGTTATATAATTGAAGGTTTTGAAAGGGATTTTTATTTTATTTTTTTATTTGGTGAAGCTATGATGGGTCCGTAGACATTGATTTACTTATTCATTCTAGACGTGGAGCTCTCCTAGTCACCCAACCATTGCATACGTGTCATTTTGTGCCACGTGGCAATCTCTAAATATATTTTATTTGTCGCTTGATATTTTGTGCTTCTAGAAGCTACGGCCGTACCAATTTTATTCTTTTTTTTTTCTTTTCCTAATTTATTTAACTAATGGAATTATATTTAAATTACCACTTTTTTTTATTTTACATAAATTATAAATATTATATCAATCTCAATAAAAGTAAATGATTATATAAAAAGGGTAAAAAAAAAACTTAAAAAGAAAATTCATTTATGTTATGTTTATAATATTATTTTGGTCGTTTAATTCATGAAAATTTTAAAATACATTTCAATTCATAGTTTTAACAAATTTACGTTTATGTCTTTATCTTTTTAAAAAATTACAGTATTACCCTTTATATTTTGTAAATATTTTTAAAATATGGAAGAAAAAAATAAATATTTGAATTTTGTAATTTTTAAATATTACATAAATCATTTTAATTTATAGGGGTATTATTTTGTCACCTAAAATCCAACCAAACAAATTATATAAAAAAAAGTTGAATCCAATAATTAATTTCAACCCGAAAATAGAAAAATAAAATATTCCTAATTTTGGGTATTTATTTAAAAAAAATTTAAAAAAAAAATTTAAAAAAAAAGAAGGAAAAATGATATTGAAAAAGTGACATTTTTGAATTGCCTTACCCCACCAACCAAAATATCTTTTCAATTTCAACTGCTAAATATCAACTGCTTCTCCCTTCGGTTCAATCAATTTCATTCAATTCTCTTCTTCTTCTTCTTCTTCTTCTTCTTCTTCCTTGGATTCTGCAACTGTAGCCCTTTTTCCGGCAGCCATGTCTTCGTCGGGAGCTAAAGACAGCCCTTCTTCATACCATTTTGAAACCCCTCTTCTCGACGCTGAGTTGCCGTCGCTGCTACACTCAATCTGTGAGCACGGCGGCTATGCCTACATCAGCATGGCGGCTCTCGCGGCTGCCGGAGACTCACATGCTGCCGAGGCAGCTAGTGAGATGGCTTGGGAGCAGCTTCATTCTGGCCCTTGGCACTCTGTTCTCCCTATATGGCGTGATGCCTACTCCATGGCTTGCCTGTACATGGCCAGGTTCCATTTTGCTGGCGGCGACTTTAAGGAGGCTCTAAGGGTTTTGGATATGGGAGTGATCATGGGTGGTCCGCTTTTGAGGAGTGATTTGGATTCTGCCATTGCGAAAGTATCTGCTGCGGCGAGGGTTGTTAGGGTTTTGGATGTTGCGGAGAAGGATGATCAATTGGAGCCTCCGTTGGGTTGCGAGGAGCGGAATAACGAGGTGACATTCGTTTTTTTCTATAAATTTATTGTTGTGATTTTTATTTGATTTGAGTTCTTAATTTCTTGCTGTTGGTGATTCTAATGTTTTGAAGAACTTGGTTGCTGATACTTTCTTAGTTCATTTCTGTCAAACTGACTGTTCTAAATCTTCTAATGGGATTTTTTTTTTTCATTTGTTCATTCGTTCATTTGTGAAACATTAGTGTTCTAGTCTTGCATTTCAGAAACGAAGATCAAGTGGATTCATTTTCTAAATCGTGGTGGATTTTATTTTTCTTTTGGTGATGAAAATTCTGCAGTTACTTGAATTTTGTTCCTGTAAATGTTTGCTAATGCCATTGTGGGATTACCACGAGGAAGCCCAGGAGCTACCCTGGATTCAAACAACTAACTAGTTTACTTGCTAGAAGTGTTCTTGTTCAAGTTAAATTTCATGATCAGGGGAAGCGTCGGCGTAGATGAACGCTCGTGTTCTATTTGATTCATTTTCACTGGCAGTGCTTAATGATGGATTTCATTACTGTTGTTTAGAATGATGCTCTTCTGAAACTTATTTCTTTTGGGCTAAATATATGCTAGAAGGTGAAAGTCACTTGGAGATCGTCTGAGAACTTTAGGAAGAAATGATGGTGTTCTATCTGATGAACTTACAACAGTACCTGGACTGAATAAGTTTTATATAACCAATTAGTTCCCTAGGCTCGAAATTTCCTATCAAGCCCTTCAAAGAGTCTCCCATTCCATATTAGCCAAAGCTTAGTGTAGTAGCCTTATTAGTATTTTATGACAATGTGACGAGATTCGTGTGCGTTGAACAGATGGCTAAAGAGCATTTGAAGTAAGAACTCCTTTACACATCTAGGGAGAATCACTTGAAACCCAAAACAGTTGAGAAGCTTCCGCCACGAGTTAATGGAGAACGTGCACCAAAGAGAGATGATTTTGATTCACATCCTACCGTTGTCACCGAAACACGCATACAACCCCAAACTTAAGAAAGATATCTAGGATTCCTTGTCGCAATTCTATCACAAGTATTAATGCCACGGAGGAATCATGTCCGAACAAAATCTTAACTTCCTTTCAACATTGGGTCTTCCATATCACCTTACTCGACCTGAAAGAATAGCATCCCTCACAACTGAGAGAATTTGAGAAAGGAACTTGCAGGAGAACTGCCCTGAAATTCAAATCATATTAAATTTCTGATCTATTAACTATTTTGATTTTATGCCCCTACCTTTTTTTATTTTTTCTCTCTTCCATCATATCTTATTATGATTGTGCTAATGTCTTGTTTTCCTATGCGGTGTTGATATAATCATATAATCCATGTTTCCAAGTCTACCAAAATCTGTTCTAACAGGTAACATCGGATGCCTTCGATAGGTTGCTTGGAATTTACCAGTAAAGGCTCTCACTAATAAGATAGTAGCAAAGATGTCTGCTTTATCTCTAGAGGGATTCTTGCGTGAATATTTCCAACCAGGTTTCCCAGTTATTATTAGTGATGGTATGGATCATTGGCCAGCTAGGACAAAGTGGAAGAGCATGGATTACTTACAAAAGGTTGCCGGCAACCGTACAATCCCAGTTGAGGTGATTTATTTATCTGTTCATTTGTTTATTTATCGATATGATGAACGGTCTTGGATCTTGAGAATGTGTTTGTGTAACGAATTGTATGAAGTATTTCTTGACTATTATTCTTTACAACCCTTTTGAGAGGTTTGTTTCCTTTCTTGTTTTTTTATATAATTTTTTGTGATTTTTCTTCCTATTGTAGCTTTACTCCTGCTGACTTGATATTGGAACTGATTGATTTTCCACCCCCTGAACTGAAGACTTGTAAAGCTTTTATGCTTTTCAGGTTGGGAAGAACTATTTACGTCCAGAATGGAAACAAGAGCTTATTACATTTTCCGAATTTCTTGTCAGGATTCAGTCCAATAACCGTTCTGATGATATAACGTATCTCGCTCAACATCCATTATTTGACCAGGCACGTATCCATACATAACTTTATCTGCTTGGCATTGTATGTGCATGCATATCTGTGTGCATCTTATTATCTGGTAGATTCTTTGAAGAACATAATGCTAACCTATGGCATTTAGTTCTGCAAATATCATTAAACATTTTTCTTTCTTTCTTTCTTCAAAGACAGATAGATGAGCTCCAGAAGGACATTTGTATTCCTGATTACTGTTTTGTTGGTGGCGGAGAGTTAAGATCTCTTAATGCTTGGTTTGGCCCACCTGGGACAGTAACACCTTTACACCATGATCCTCATCACAATATATTAGCTCAGGTTTGTATTAACAGATGATTGCTTGAAATGATTACACTGCAAAGCATTGTAACTTTTGTGAGCTAATTCTCATTTTTATTTTTCCTTTTTTTACTTTGCATCTTTTCATTTGGTACTTCCAACCCTACATTTTGAACTATAGGATGGAGTCATTTTTGTGCTTCGACAATTGAATAAGTCACTTCGTAAGGCTAAATATAAAAAAGGATCGTGCCATTTAGCATTCAGATTTTCAGAATATTGATTCACTGAGTAGTAAAACTGCAAATTTTTCTTAAACGAACCTGTTGACTTGGGAACTGTTGACAAACTGGATAGAGTCTGAAGACAGGAAGTAAAAGCGGATCAAGTGAATATGATAGTTCTATTGAGAGGAACAGTGTTGCTGCTTTGGAATAGGTAGAGGTCTTGGATAAAGTTTTTAACAAAAACAATGTCTGTGAAATCCCACATCGGTTGGGAAGGAAAACATAGCATTCTTAGTAAGGGTGTGGAAACCTCTCCTTAGCAGACGCATTTTAAAAACCTTGAGGGGAAGCCCAAAAGAGAAAACCCAAAGAGGACAATATCTGCTAGCGGTGGACTTGAGCTATTACAAATGGTATCAGAGCCAAACACCGGGCAATGTACCAGTGAGAAGGCTAAGCCCCGAAGGGGAATGGACACGAGGCGGTGTGCCAACAAGGACGTTGGGCCCTGAAGAAGGGTGGATTGGGGGGTCTCACATCAATTGGAGAAGGGAATGAGAGCCAGCAAGGACGCTGGGCCTCAAAGCGGGGGGGGGATTGATTGTGAGATCCCACATTGGTTGGAGAGGAGAACAAAGTATTCTTTATAAGGGTATGGAAACCTCTCACTAGCAAACGCATTTTAAAAAATTTGAGGGGAAGCCCGAAAGGGAAAACCCAAAGAGGACAATATCTACTAGCGTTTGGCTTGGGCTGTTACAATGTTACTGTATGCTGAAAAAATCTCAAACTCTTGCATTGCATTCATGCAGGTTGCCCTATGCACTTTTTTGAGACTGTCCTATATTTTTTCTCTACTGGCATGTGTCCATATATTTACATAATCACGTTTATCTGAAAGAGGGTGTGGATAGTGATGCTTAGCACGCATAGTAGAAGACGCTGCAAGCTTTTACAACAAAGAAATTGCTGTTACTTTAATACTTTGATACTTAAAACTGTTTTCTCTTGTACAGGTTTTAGGCAGAAAGTACATTAGGCTTTATGATGCCTCATTGTGTGAGGAACTTTACCCATACACTGAAACTATGCTTTGCAATTCCAGCCAGGTAACCACTCTAATAAATCTTATGTGTGATGAAAAACTGACATGATTATGGTTTAAAATTCTGGAGCATAGCCATGAGAATTATGTTTTCTTCATTAGTTATCTATCACCTTATCATTGTTTCTTGAATTTGCTTCACTGATCTGTCGAGCGTTATTCCTTCCACTGTTTTTGTGTTTTTACTCTTTACAACGACCACCGTGTTTCGAGCTTACGTTTTTGTGTGTGTAAATATTACTTTGAAGGTCGATCTAGACAACATAGACGAAAAGGAGTTTCCAAAGGTGGTGGACTTGGATTTTGTGGACTGCATTCTAGAGGAAGGTGAGATGCTATATATCCCACCAAAATGGTGGCACTATGTTCGATCCTTAACAACTAGCTTTTCTGTTAGCTTTTGGTGGAACAATTGTGATGAAAATTGAACCGCTTCTTGATATTAATGCCATTTTTTTTTGCCCGCTCATTCTTTGTTTTGATATAGAACATTGAGAAAACTATATTATTAGCCTCTGCCTCCGATGATTTGGTATACCTTCTTTCTTACCCACACAAGATGGTGCCTTTGTCATAATGTCAATACAGATGGTGTACCAATTATTATTGCACTTTTGAAAGCCATTGTTGTTCTTGATACAATGCATTGTTGTTTTGGCCTCAAATCATTCATGTTCTATGGTGTCGCTGTTGATGATGGGTTTCACTTCTGTTGGCATTTGTTCATGCTGTTCCTTTTAAGTTCACCACACCAATTTTTAACATTCTTTTGTACAATTTTTAATATTTACGAAAAATATGAATCCAAGCTTAAAAGTTGCAACCGATATAAGATTTGTGTTTTGAACTGTAAATTTGCAATCTTCTGTTCAAAAGTTGCAATCGTGAAATAAGAATCCGAGCTTAAAATTACACATTCCATTGATCAATGATGATTCGACGAGTAATTAAATCAGTAATTTTGATCAATGTAGAATAATGTTGGCATAACAATTTTTTGAACAAAAGATAATGTTGGCATAACAATTTTTTGAACAAAAGATTCTCGGAAGAGGATTAGATTTAGGTCGTGTTTTTTACTTCACTTATACACTAATATGTATGATAGTATGATATTATCGAAGAATGATTTTAGACTCAATTAATTCACTCAATTAGTGCTTCATAAGAAATGATGCATATACTTTTCTTATGAATATACTTACTTGAAACTTAACAACCATGAATTAGCTTCATATTAGTTTTAACACTAGAAAATAACCACTAAACTTGTTATGATCAGGTGTAAATAGATATGATATTCATATACACTGAGTTTGAAAGAGCATAAAAAGCAAAGCAACGGACCATCACTAACCCACCTGAGTTCCCAAGCCATTTTTTTGATTACTCGATAGCAACGGCCTTTTCCACATTTTCCATTGAACTTAAAAGCGGCTTCAAATGGGAACTCGGAATTTGTACAATCAATTATGGCTTCTAACATGATCGGTTCTTCTGGGAAATCATGATCAAAGATGAATTCTGTAACCAATCCTCCCAAAAGTCAGGATTTCATCGAAGAGAAAAGGGCTATTTATGTAAAAAGGGAAAGATGAGCACTACTGCAATAAATAGTAAAGATATGATATAAACAAACCTTGGTTCCAGCTATGATGGTGCCATTGAGGGGGTGAGCAGCACAAGAAGTAACTCCTTCAGACAACTTCACAAACCTGTTCTGTCGTCTTTTGTTTTCTCCTCCAGCACCATACAACTCATCACTGGAGCATGAAAAGGATTCAATAAATAGCACAAAAGAATATCAATCTCTTCTCTATAACAAAATGTTGATATTTAATAGATTCAAAGTCGTAGAATGTTAAGGATTAATGATACTTATATTGCCATTTCATTGTTTTTCTTTCACCAACTATTGGTGTCTATAGCTGCACATTTTGTATTGTATTCTTACAAAAACCTACAAGTTTGTTCATTAAATTCTTACTTGAAGTTCACATGGCTGGGAGAGCGGACGTCGGGATGAAAATCCAAAAGATGAATGCCTTCATCAGAAGAAGACCCAACTGAATAGATCTACAATATACCATTGTAAAATTGATTAGAAACTTGACTGAACAAAACTCCAGGTATATGTACCAGTAACTCGCTACGGATCCGCATATCATCACAGTTCGTTACTATACTATATAACTTCCGCACTAATATTTACTAGACTAAAAACATCTTGTCGTCTTCTACGAACCAGAAAATTAACAGATTATGGTAGGCCAATATAACTTTCAGTTGCTTAGACAAACGTCCTTGTTTGTACAGCACCCGTGCAAGGAGAATTGCCTAGTGGATAGCTCCTTTCTATTTAGTCTTACTATTATTATTATTTCTGACAGAGCCTCTACCAAGTAAAGAGCCTAACTAATGCAAGAGAATTCCTAAATCAAAATTCGCACATAATGAAATTATTGGACTTTGCAATTTACTTTAATAGCATAGCATAGACTTTTCTTCACATGATCTACAACCTAAAGTATTAGGACTATTTTCACAATTCACTCAAACCTCATACATGAGATATCTGGAAATTTGGAAGTTGCCAACGAAACAAATAGAAAAAGAAACGGTTATACTTGAGAACAGAACTATTTTGGAAGAGATTAACAGAACTATTTTGGTCGTGCACATGTTCATACATAACACCAGGTTTCTACTTGAGTCAAAAAAATGATGGAACAAAATAGAAGCATGGGTCAAGATAACTTACAGAGTCTGTAGGCAGCCATGATGGTTTCCTCAAAAATAATTGATCTGTGGGCATGTTGGAATCATTTCTACTCTTTCCAAACAAAAAGAAATAGAGTTACTATCTGATTCTTCACATAACGAATATCTTCAATAAGTTTAAATTTACTTACAACCATGCTGGGGGCGGGCAATGAATATGTGTGACCTGAAAATTATAAACATCTAAAATACCTGACCTGAAGAAGCATAGGAAAATTATAATCCTGGATAATCTTTTGTGAACATATAAAATGGCCAAACTTTAACGAAACCTAAGAGGTTAAGCTTATAGATGCAAACATCTCACATAGTATCAAAGCAATAAAAGTTCTAGAGTTTAAGTGTTTGTAATGTTATTCCTCTTTTAACTCATTAATAATCCACAAGTTAGATGAGAGTGAAAATTATTATCTTGAGTCCACATGTAGGAGCAAGTGCTGAAACAATATCAAATGATTCCGCAAGGGAAAGGGTAATCTCAACGCAATTTTAGCTAAATCCATTTTGTAATCTAGGTAGCACAGTCCCAAAATACAAAAATACCAGACATGAGAGACAGATTTATGCTCCAGTAATCTGAAAGGCTAGAGGGTGGGATGGTAAATGAGGTTTACACTCCTCGAATAGATACATTCTTCTCTATAATTTGTTACCTTTCAAGTTTAAATTGAGTTTTTATTTGAACTTATGGTAGGAAAATTGTTAAATGGTGATTAAGTAGTTTGAAGACTAAAATAGAGAAATATCAAGCTCAAAAGCCGAAAATGCATTTCTCAATAATGATCTTAAAGGAGGTGTTTATGTCTTATCACCAGGTTTTGGAGTGGATCTTGGAGTTAACAAAATATGCAGGTTTAAGAAATCTCTATATGGCCTTAAACAATCTCTTAGAACGTGGTTCAAACGTTTTTTGGGAAAGTTGTTACAAATTATAGTTTTCTTCATAATCAAGTAGATCATACATTTTTTATACACGCTGGAAATGACAAGATAGTTATCCTAATTGTGTATGTTGATGATATAGTTCTTACAAGTAATGATGAGGCTAGACTAGGGAGTTTGAAGGAAAAACTAGCAAATGAATTCTAAATCAAAGACATGAGAATTTTGAAGTATTTCCTAGTGATGAAAATTTTCAGGTCAAAAAAGGGTATCCTTGTCAATAAAGAAAATATATAATGGATTTGCTTGAAGAAAAAAGTTTACTTGGTTTAGATCAACAAAAACTCCTATTGAACCACATTTAAAATTGCAAGTTGCAATAGAGGAAGAAGTAAAAGATAAGGAAAAATACCAAAGACGAGGCCAGTTTGAGGAAGTTTACAGGATTCTAAGATATCTAAAAGGAACCCCAAGAAAAGGCATACTTTTTAGGAACATGACCACTTATATCGTTGAAATTTATAGTGATGTTGACCCCAGGTAGCACCACGGATAGAAGATCTACTTCTAACTATTACTCCTTTGTTGGAGGGCATCTAGTTGCCGGACGAAGTAAAAAACAAAGGCGGTAGCCAGAAGTAGTGCTGAAGAAGAACTCAGAGATTTAGCTCATGACATTTGTGAAGGTATTTGGATAAATAAAATAAAAAACTACTAGAAGAATTGAAATTCGTCAAGAAGGCGTCTATATGTGTTTAGTGAGACAATAAGTCATCTCCATAGCTCACAATCCAGTCCTTAAAAGGACAAAACATATCCAAGTTGATAAATACTTTATAAAGTAGAAGATTGATATGTATTCTCTATCTTCCTACAACAAAGCAAATTATTAAGGTACTAACTAAGAGACTTCCAAAACTACGATTTGACAAGTTGGCATGGAAGATATCTTCAAATCAGCTTGTCTCTTACCAAACCAGCTTGTCACATTATAGTTATACCTCCCTGATTGTTAATTGGGAAGGTCTTTTGAAAACATCATAGATATTTCATTCTTTTTGTAAATTTCAATCATCAATGAAATTGTCTCTTACAAAAAAATAAATAAATAAATAAAAATAATAAAAAAATCAGCTTGGAAAGAGAGTTGGTTTATGTTTGTGATATTTTCCTTCATTAGAATTATTAGGTGTATTTATATAGTAATTATTTGAGTAAGTTTTTTCTTTTGATGTATTAGATCTTTACTTCTACATAAAAAAAGGTCCCTTGTAACTATTGTAAGTAAATGAGAATAGATAATTTTTCTATTCAATAGAAATTGATATTTTGCAATAATTCATCATTTAAAGTAGGAATATAAAAGTTTCTTTTAGCAACATACCATCCGTCGTCAAGATGAAAGGCCAACTGATAAGGACAAGCTGGGTTGAGATCAATAGAGTGTATTTCCTTTGGAATGATATTCGCTTGCTCCTACATTGTGATGCACAAAGGTAAACCACACCTACTGCAAATTTTGTCTTAAAATACAAAGAACAAAATAACTAATCATTTTATTGCATTTTCTACTGCTTTTTTTTTTTTTTTTTGCAAATAGAATGGTCTCAAGTTCAAATTAACATTTACGTCCATTCGAAACAACATAATTGCTCTCACTGTGCAGCAAAGTTGACCTTATCACAATTTCCATCATAGAATTTAAATGCTAAAAGAAATATAATTCTTTTGACATGTGAAAAAACGTACATCACATTATGCTTTCAATTGAACAAATATTTCCCATCCCAACATATACACGTGCTAATCCTTGGGGCACTTGGTCCAATATATATATGTCTAAGGACCTTGCATTTGATGATGTTTTACGTACCAAAACTGATGTGCAATTTGATCCTTTGTCAGCCAACTTGCTAATAAGATATCTTACTAAATTTAGGCTTGTGAATGTGTGTTTTAGGATTTAAGTCAGGGAAGACACTTGGCATTGCTGAAGAGGACACTGGGCTCTACATCCTTAAAAATCCAATAACTTCTCTAAACATTCTAAATAGTAAGAATTCTACTTCCTAGTCTCTAGTATTCATGATAATTTATGTATTTACTTATTTTTATTTTTTACATCCATAAATATTCAGGTCGGCTTGCACAACTTTGACTACTTTTACGAGACAACCACTTGATCTGGTTACATTTAGTAGCCAAGAAAACTTGTAGAGTCTATAGTATTCATGAAAAATAATAGCCAGTTTATATTATAGCCTTATCATTTGGATCAGCCGAACTTCATGTTAGCTGAAAATATTTTTCCTTCAATTTTTAACATATAATCTTTGTTGTTTGTATGAAAGATATTAACTAGTGAAGCATGTTCGGTCTCTTTATTCCCATGCACTTACAAAACTTCCCACCGTTTTTATATACTATATAGTGATGTTCGTGCGGCAGCCAGAATAAAAAACATACTTGGAGCTCAGTAGTAAATATCTTTTGTTGATGATCAAAAAGCAAGGACATTCATTTTCAACAATCTCATTGCAAGAGACTGTTTTTTATTAAAAGCAACAGTGGACAGGAATAACTGATAGTAAAATTTTCAGTACCTTCAAAGTTCCAATTTTCTCTATAATTGAGGCTAACTTCAATGATTTTAGAGGAGGATGGCATACCTGCGTGAAAATGCTTGAATAAATATGCATGCAATAAAAGAATATGATGCTTCCAATACAGAATGTACGGAAAATGAAACAACTAAAGAAAGAAAAAAAAAACATTATGACGAAACTTGTCATCGACAGGTTATGATGAGGGTCAAATTTCTGCGTAAGCTTAGCCAGCATTAGCTTAGTTGAGTTACAATCAGACCAACAGGCCATCGGGCAACTAAATTGTTGCCCCAGGTATCCTACCCAGAGTAGATTATTTTAATCTACGACGGATATTCATCCGGTGCCACAAACTAATAGAGAAAAAGGTTCAGGTAATGAACCATATCTTAATTGCATACACATTCTGTTTCCTGAATAGCATCAAGCAGTCCTGCATGGTCATTTAAAAGCAAAACAGAAACAAAAATAACGTTTCTGCCTATAAAAATTGCCTTCTGATTGCCTTTTGGATTTGCAATATATATGAACAACTACGGTAATCATCCCCACATTTAAATACTGTAGTCAGCTACTTTTTCTTAGAGGAGGTTTTTGTTGCTTAGTTTAAAATTTACTACATCCATTCCCCTTGAAGATTCGATTCTTAAAGTACACTTCATATATTACTTAGGAGACAGCGTGCATTAGCGCTTGCCCTGATACCACAATATTATTAATAAATAGGATGTGTGTTAAACTGCAATTTGGAAATTACAATTCATTTTTTATAGAAAAATAATTCTAAATGCACTAACTCATTTTTAATTACAGACCTTATTGAGAGAATTGGTTATACGTGGAAAAATAGTGAAAAATTCTATGACTGAATCAAAATAAGGGGAACAAAATAAGAATAACCTTAGAACAAATGAGAACAACACGATACTAGCTTTTTATCCCATTAAAAGAAAAAAAAGGAGTTGACTAAACCCATTCATCAATGGCATCAGCATTTTTAGACCTATTACCTTTTTTTTATCTTTTATTAGATCTATTAGTTCTATTACCTCTTTATGATTTTGAAAAGCACCAGATGTTCTCCCTCCACGAAGATCCCAAATATAGATGACTCCATGCTTACCAGCGCCAAAGATAATCTATACCAAGATATCAGTGTCGGAAAATGAAACCGAAGTTACTTAAATGGTGAGAAATCTAACGCAGAAAATAAAAGAATGCGATTCATGGGGAACAAAATTATCTATATGTATTCCAACAACAAGTACCTGGTTTTCATCATTCAGCTGGATTCTGTTAAGGGTACTGCATGAATTACTAGTTAGCTCAAGACATGGAAGTTTTCCAATTCTTCTGTCCCACATACTGATTACACCACATGTATCAGATGCAAGTAACCTGCCAAAATGCTCGCAGAGAACAATATATCATTGAACTTTTCTACGATGAAAATAGAGATGATTTAGATTAGGTGTAAAAACATTAAGTTCCAGTGTTCAGAAGAAACCAACAGTTAGCATTATCAATAACCAATAATACCACAATGTCACTATGTCCCATACATTTAGTATTCCATTAGGAAACACTTTACCATACTAAAAAATTTGTTTGAACACTTCAAAATTTCAATTTTTGGTCCATCAGAGATGTCTATTTAAAGAAGACACAAGTATCAAGTTTCTGGAAACTTTAAGTAAAGTTCAGTCCATACAATCTATTCCAACACATGATTTTGTCCCATTTTTTCCTTCGTACTCCTTTTATACTTTTGTACATCAGTGGCTATTTGAGACCTGTCTGCTCAAATCAAATAGAGAAAAAATGAAGACATATATATCTTTCATACGAGATTTTTGCAGGAGCTGAGTCTCTAGAGGAAGGGCGATTTGTGACTAGGTTTACATTTAATTCGAAGGAGTTTTGGAACTATATTTGGCCTCTTATTCTCAACAATTGAAGCCCCTTCATGTAGTCTCAAATTTGGTTTCTTTGTTTAGGCTACAACTGTAGTAAACCTTTTTTTTATTGTCCATTCATATTATTTCTTAACGAAAGCTTCATTTTTCATACATTTTTTTTAAAAGAAGAAACATTCAAGGTAAGTTCAACATTGTTCGTTAATCCTTAAATGTGAAGGGAAAAGGCAACCCAATAAGAATAGAAATAAATATGAACCAGTTGTCTTATTCAATTCTTTCTTTCCATAATTATAAATTATAATGGCTGTATATTTATTGTCCATACAAATAAAAGAATAATAAGGTAATGAGTTGTTTCACCAACCTTGCATTATTTGAAATAAATGCTATGTCAGATAAACCTTTATGATTATCAGACCCTGAATTATTAATTCTTTGTCTTACTCTCAACACCTACGAGGATAATGAATGAAATTATCAGTTCATGGTCAAACTGACGATCAGTATATTTAGCAACAATTAATTTTCAACCGTGAAAAGAAATAGAAAAAGAATTATATGGTGAATGCAACAATGGTATCAGTTAAGTTTCTTAAAGCATAAATATGCTTATAACAATATCTTATTTTTCAAAAAACTAGCGTACAAACATAAAGATGGACAAACTTTCACCGTTCACACTCTAGCAAACTTATTTATTTGCACAAGCAAGTTCCTCCATTTGAAGTGTTATGTCTATGATGGACAAAACATATATATTGAACATTCAACAGGACATTATTTTACAAGTGAATTGTATTGGTTGTACTTGCCATTTCTAGTAAAATGGAAACTTGGAAAGCTAGATGGTTGTATTGGCATTTGTTGTAAAAATGGGAAACTTGAGAATTTAGCAAATCATAAAATGAACTCGGAGGCTATAAAATTCCAAGTATTCATTGAAACCAACGAGTATTTTTTTTATGTATAGGTGAAAGAAGAACTTACTTCGACTGGTTTAGAAGAAATATAACCAATGTCAAAGATCTTTAGTTCCTTACTTTTCATGGACGTACAGACCACCTAAGTAGAGAACATATGTTAGCAGACAGAAAATATAGGAAGAAGCCACTAATAAATACATAATTCAGCATCAGAGTCAGTATAAACAACCGTGCATTCATCGGGAATTAATTCAAAGTAGAGACAATGGTGGAGGCATTATATCGTATTTGAGTAATAGATACCCAATTATTTATAGGAACTTTTACATTAACATATGACTCCTATATATTACACGACAGTCACTGTCCAAACTGCAGCAAGCCCCTGAACGAAAAAAAAAGACCATACAAGATGCTAGGACCTTTACAGATGAGTCTTATATTTTAGTATTTGGAATCCAGAATTATTTTGTGATTTTGTACAGTTATAGCATCAAACTAGAGTGCCTCACACAAATTCATCGTAATTACTTCAAGCAAGGAAACGGCTTGCATAATGGGCATCAGAATAGCAACCAACATTTTGTTTTTTGAACATTCAATGGACTATTCTACAGCAATCTATTGAAGAAAAAATGATTCTCATAATTACAAGGAAAACGAGTTGAACAAAAACCTCATCTTGATTGGCAGGATTCCAACGTACAAAGTCAAGCTGTTCATTTAGGGAAAGGTGCAGTAAATGTTTGGTCTCATCTTCACTCAAGCCTATTAGTCGAAGGAAGGTACTTTAGTTATCAAAATACTTAAATGCACCCTATTTAGAGATATATACACTGCGTAAAAACATGCTTCATATTTTTGCCACAAAGCTTAGAAGAAAAAGAAAAGAAACGTACACAAGAGGAACGAAGAACAGAACTTAAAAGAACAAAAGTTACCTGCTTCATTAGTCTGCAAATAAAGACTCTCAAAGTCGTGCACTGTTAAACAACCTGCTTTCGTTGCTGAAACCAAGTATATTCCCTGGAATAGATTTCCATGGATGCGTATGTGGATGGGGGGTGGGACAGGTGTTTTGTGAAAAAACAAAGAATAAAAGTTTAGGATATTGACAATGTAGGACAACAGCTGAAAGTCATGTTCCAATAATTCACCTTGTTGTCAAAGTCCACAGCAGATATGCCTTGTCTGACAAAAGAATGAAAATTAGCTTCTTTTTTTCTCCCTTTATTGAGGAGAGAAGGGGAGGAAAAGCTGATAGAGAACACTTCATTCTTTTCTATAAAAACAAAACTAATATTTTGCCAATGGTTTTCCTGTCCTCATAATTTGCCATTTCTTAGTCATTCCAAATATTTTAAAATGATGTCCCTTTCGAGAATTGGCAACAGGATCTGGATAACTGAAGAAGGTCACAAAGAATAAATTTTAAAACATGCACAACTGTCTCGGATTTTCGAAAAACGCAAAGATTTGAAGACCTAAAATTTTCATATTAATAAAAGAAAAACCAAATATAGAAGAGAACAGAAAAAGGAGAAGACGAAGAGATACCAACACTTCAACACCAAAGAAACGAACACCAAGAAGAGTCAGGAATAGAACCGAACCAAACCAAACCCAAAAGGAAAAACCAATTGACATCGTAATGCTTGAATGTTATTTTATAGAGATGTACTGACTTCTTAAACGGCAGTTGATGATCCTGAGCTCCATTGGCAATTCGATTCATCTGCAGACTCTACATTCTCAGCATAAACAGAATCTAATTCTAACCACACAGTATTAAAAATGAAACCGGAAATTGAGTAGAGAACAACGTACACTCGTTGGACAAGAAACGCCGTTTATATGATATAAATGAGGAAATGCTCCAACCTTTACGGAATGAAACCAAACACGCACTGCTATTACATGATATTCAAGAGTAGAAGAACATTTAACATACCAAAATACCAGAACAACGTCGAAAATGTACCTCGGTATAAGATTGCACAAGAAGCACGGACAAGTCCTGGCGATACTTCGGATCAAACTTCCCGTTCAATTCAACGGTGCTCAATTTCCACCTATTCCTGCTCAAGTAAGCCAGCTACGAAATTCAATAGAAAAATCCCAAAAAAACAGAGAACAGAGAAAAGAGGGCGAAGCAAAGGAATCAGAAACAAAACCTGCTCAACGGTTTAGGAACTTGAGATATTGATTCGGAAGGCACCAAGTATTTGTCCATGGCGACTTCCTGAAACTGAGGATGCTCAAACGATATGCTGTACTTATTCTTCGGCACCAGACCTTTTCTCCACCTCCTTTGCGGTTTACAGCTTCATCTTTTGCCTTGGCCGGGTAATAGTGACGACGGCGACCAGAAATGGATCCTTCTGCCCGTTCGTCGGCTTAGAATTCCGGCGAATGAAGTCTGCGAATTGTGATTGGCTATTAGTTGGTTCTGAGGAAGGTCGGAACTTTGTGAGCCGTTTTCCCGCCATTCGGCATTTTGCTAAACTGCGCGGGTGCCAGGTATATCTCCTACATACGATCGTATGATGAGAAGTTACGCTTTTATCCTCCGGATCGTTAAACCTAGATAGACATACTCAATTTATGAATATATTGAGGAATATTTTAACAAAAATTGTGTAATTTTTAGAGATTATTTTTTAATGACTTTAAAATTTTATCTTTTATCTTTTATATATATATATTAACATGTTATAACCGTTAAATATTCTTAATTGAGTTGGATTAAATTGTAACTCTATTTTTCTAGATTAGTCGGGCTACCGATAAAAAAAAATGTCGACTCACAAACTAATTTAAATTTTTTATACTTAAAAAAATTCAACATAATCCAAACAAAAAAAAAATACTCAATCCATATTTTATAGTTTGGATTAGATAATTAAATCGGTCGAATTATCATGTGAATATCACTGTTAATTTTATAATTTTTTAAGTTAAATTATATATATATATATATATATGTATATTAAACAAATGATGAAGAGATATTTTTATAACTTAACCACAAAATACTAAAAAAAAAACTTTTTTTATCATAAACAATGCATATATACAATTGACATGATGAACACATCAATAAATGAACAAAAACAAATTGATTAATTTACACTTTTTTTTAATTGTAGATAATCATTAATAAGTACTTGATAAATGTATAATAAAGAAAATGGAGATGTCAACATTTAATTTTAGACTTATTAATTATATTAGAAACTATTATGGCAGGGTAGAAGGTAAAATGGGCCGAGTAGCTAACCCATCACAACGGAATATGGGCCTACAAACAGCCCAATGGGCCTGAAACACTATTTGATAAGTCAAGCTACCCCAACCACTTCGCTCATTGAGTCAAAAATTGAAAATTCTGAGTCCGTTGGAATTGCCAAAATAATACTTTTCAAATCAGAATTTATAAAAAACTAAACAAATTTATATTTTCCATTCTATTTCTTTCAAATAAGTTGGCTTTTTTTCCCCCCCAAAATTTTAACTACAAATTTTAGTACACGTTGGATGTCCTTTAACTTGTTGATTTGGTTTAACACATCCAATACTTAGTAGAATACAATATTTTGATCTTAACACACACACACATATACACACCAAACATTATAAATAATTTTAAAAGCATTCTCGATTAATCAAGATATAATTACATAATTATTATAATAACGCTACAAAAAATTCATAAAATTGAACTACAATTTCAAGTAGATAAAATATTCAAAAAAATCCATTCACTCATATGGAACTAGAGAGGTTTAATTAAGTGTTAGAGTTTTACATAGACATGCTTAAAATGAGGTGAAATTTCTCTATTTAAAACTGAAAAGGTCCGCCGAGAGATTTTTTTTTTTTTTTCCTTTTACCTAACTGGAGATGAAGACAAAGATCAAAATGAACTAAACAAGCTAAGTATTTTTTAATTAAATTTTTTTTTATTTTTTACCAATATATATATATATATATATATTTAGTGGATTTATGCATAGCCTGAATTAGTATAAGATTTGTAGATGAAACTTTAATGGCAATTTCCCAATCATAACAAATAAATACGTTCCAAATCCAAAACCAATTTACAAGGATGGTTAGATAGATACATTAAAATTTCCAAATATAAAAGAAAAACAAAGTTGCCTTCAGAACTCCCTCCCATCAAGGATTCAAAACTCTCTCTCTCCCTCTCTCTTGAAAGTTAAATGCATCCATCTAGAAATAATGAAGACGAAAATAGAGCACACATTTATGAACAATTGACTAAGAAAGCTCCGTGCAGAAGGGGGCAGTTGGATTCCTTAATTACTCACAACTACCCTTTTTCCCTCCCTCTCCCTCCAATTATAGAGTGAATACTTCCAAAACAGACTAGGAAGCTACCTCTTCCACCTAACTTTCCCACCATCTAGTCTTCTTCTTCTCAAACTCCCCCCTTACAAGCAAATTAAAGTTGCCAATAAAGTCTTAATTTCACAGATTTATCAGTTGTGCCTAAGGGGAAAGCCTTTGGGACCCAGAAAAAAAAAATACAGAAATCATACAGAATACCCTTTTTCATACATTCTATAAAAGAAACACTGAACTGAAACCCACTAATCTTATAAATTACTCATCTGAAAGAGAAGTGGAAGATGGTACCATTTTGATACTGATAATCCCACAATGTCGATTCCCTTTCTGTTTTTTTCCCCGGAGAATTTGAATGAATTGGATTCGGTGTCTCTCCAACTTTTCTGAAGCAATCAAATAATATCGAGAGCATAATTAGATTACAAATCAAGCAGTTTATTCCACATTTCTTTCTAAGCCATTTCTTGGGTCAGCCATTGATGGCAATTTCCCTTCTTAATTCCTCTACCCAGATATGCAGTCAGTCAATCTCTCTCTAAAGTGAAAGATTAGATGCAGTGGAAGATCTACTAATCATGCATGCTTATTTAATTTACACAGTGGTGGCAAGTACCAGCAGGTCTTTAAACTCACATGCACAGCCAGCTTTCAGCAGTCCTTTGTCTTCTTTTTTTGTTCTGCAAACTTCCTTCACAGCAAATCATGTTGACTCACTATTTCTTCTTAATTAATACACAAATAAGTTGCTCAGAGAGTTTCGTGTTCTACTCTAAATTTACAAATTGCAAGGCTCTGTACATAAGAATTTCCACGCCAAAGACTTTTTTTCGTTATTGATGCTGCCTATGTGAGCACTTACATTTTGCACGATTATCTGAGAGTGTCTGGACCAAAATCAACAGAAGATAAGGAAAAAAAAATGGTGGTGGTAACTTTTATCATGTGAGTATGTCATAAATTTATAATTACCTGAACCTGTTTCTGAAGGCCTTTTATGTACTCAACTGCCAAATCTAACATGTCTGATGTGTTGGTTTGCTGTGGTGAGAAAGAGAGAGATACTTTAGCTCAACCTTTACCAACTTTTACAAGAGTAAAGTGAAAAGAAAGTTACCTTGTCCATGTTGGGCACCAGCTCTTGAAGCTTCCTCATTCGTTCACTGATTTTAGTTCGTCTGACCTGAAAGTTATCAGTAAAGGGAGCGACTTCGTTTAGTATCTAGGTACATATCCGGGTTTGGATCTTAATTTATATGCTCAAGGACATGGACATTCCTAAAAGATGTTATGTTTTTAGTTAATCCAGTAAAGGAATCTTTCCAATTTAAGTTAAATTTAAGTTGTAACTGCTCAAGCCCACTACCAGCAGATATTGTCTACTTTGGGTATTCCTTTTCGGGCTTTCCCGCAAGGTTTTTAAAACGTGTTTACTAGGGAGAAGTTTCCACACTCTTATAACGAATGTTTCGTTGTCCCCACCAATCGACGTGGGATTTCACATGCGTTCAGGTGCAACAGATTCCACTTTATTGTCAGCTTGGGTGGCAAATCAGGGTCATCTAGATCCAGCAGATGGCTTGACAGATCCGAGAATCCCAACCCAAGTTGCAAATTATATTCTTAATGCAGTGGGTTTAGGAAATAAGAGAAAATATGATTAACTGTTCAATATATCCTGACTTACTCTCTCTGCAATGCTTCTGGGATGAGTAGCACAGCCACGCTTGGCTCGAAGTTTACAAGGAACAGAATCTGAAAACTGCAAGATCTTTTCAACAGCATTCATTTCTGCTGCAGTACTTGGCAAAGTAAGATGACGAGCAAGCATGGGAGGGCGATTTCTGGGATCCACTTTCTAAGTTTTCAAGCAAAACAATAAAGATGAGACCAATCAGAATCAGATATCAAGAAGAACAATCACAATGAACTTGAAATAGCTAATACCTGAGTGTCTGAAATGTTCAAATTTGAGTACTTCTCCTTGTCGTCGTCATTTTCAAGTGCTTTTCGACTAACAATTTTATCAGACATGACAGCAGATTCATCCCAAGAACCAACTGGGAAGCTAGTACTACCATAATCGCTGGTTTGGCTTCCGGCAAAGCCTTTAGTATCTTGATTGGCTTCTCTGATATTTTTTTTCTCAATTCCAGCCATGGGACTCATCAACCCTGAAGAGTGCGGTGGTAAGGTCCTTGGTGAGAAATTTTTCAACCAGCTTGGAGAAGAAAAAGATGCTTCTTCATTAAAGCTACTACCAGTTCCAGAATTTCCCATGCCCGTCAATGCAGCATATCCTGCCAGTTGCTAAGCATTTTCAGCACCATGTGGGAGCATAGGAAACTAAATTCTAGTATGAGAAACAGACCAGAGATCATAGAAAATCAATATGGTTATAATAGCAACAAAGTCTCAGTTGAATAAATCATTTTTCTCTGAACCCTAATCAGAATCTGAGACCATAGAAGAAAACTTCAATTTTACTAGAATTTTCCATTCATTCAGGTGAAAAGATTACACTACCGCTATCATTGATATTTATGTAGTCGAATAGTCCAGCAGGGGAGCTACTTTGCCGAATGAGATTCGAAGATCTTCCACCATCTGTTCTTATCTGAGGCTTCAGATCAACTCCCATCGAACCAGATCCCTCAGCTTCTGGAATCGAACTCTGATTTGGAAGTGGAGGTTTCATCAAACTCTGATGGTAACTTGTTGGTGTTGATGAAGCCGGGAGGAAATTGCTGTTGACAATGCTCGGCTGCTGGTGAATAGCTCTTGCTTCGTTATTCACATAAGGTGTTTGTTGATTTGCTTCAGTAGTTAAAAACACTTCTCCAGCCTGAGCGTTCTTCTGAGACTCATCCAGGTTCTGAGATGAACATACTGGACCGCCGCCTCCGTCACCAGCGCTGCCGCTTGTCATAAACTGCGCGAAAATCTGTTCAGTTTCGGGGCTCGAAGGCCGATTGAAGAACTGATCACAGAATTCTCTATCCGTCAGTCTTCTGAAATATGAACTCGGCGCAGAACGGTATCGTGTCAATCCAGAACTCATCTGCGGTTGCTGCTGATGATGTTCATGGAGAATATGCTGCTGCTGCTGCTGAAAATCCGCCTCCATTTTGCGTCCTCCTTCCTCCAGCTCGCCTTCAACTAGACTAACAGTAATAGACCTTAAAACGATATGAACCTTTCGGAAACAACTTCTAATTCTTCTTCTTCTTCTTCAGTTCTTCAATTATGCCGAATTTTCAGTCGGCACCAACCAAAACAAAATGCCAAAAAAGCACAAATGCAATCAAATCCACAAAAAAACTCTGTTTCATCCGACACAAAATAACGTCACATACCATCAAATTCCCTCACTAACGAAGCGTATAGAAACACAACTTCAAGTGGACCACCTGATCCAAAAACAACGAAACAAACAGAACTCGATTCAACTCAAATCCAATCAAGAATACATGACCGTAAAAAGAAAAACAGGGAGCAGAGCACCGCAAAAAATTCCGAGCCTCATTCACGTGCAAATCATCTTAAAAAAAAAAAAAAAAAAAAGGAAACTCACTCACTCCATTCGTGAACGTCAAGCAAAAACAACAACTATCAAATCAAACCGCACCAAATCTTTCCACGGGTGAACACGAAAAAAAAAAAACATCAAATCAACACCGAACAAAAAAGATTCACAATTCAAAATGAAGCGACAACAACAAACACAACATACCAAAATCTCATAATTTTCTGTCTAGCAATAAAAATACACACCTCTCTCCACAGCTACAGCGGCGGCCGGGAAAACCAATCACAAATTCCCCGCCACGGCGAGGAGGTTCGAGAGAGAGAGAGAGAGAAAAAAAAAATGAAATGAAAATCAAATGGCGTTTTTGCTTTCTTTTCTGTTCACTAAAATTAAACCAATGGTAAGTAAAGAGAGCGTCCAAGAATATAGGCCCTCAGATTGTGTATGTTTGTGGAGTGATAAAAGTACCGAAATACCCCTCCTACTCAGGGGTATTTACGGAAGGGAATTTATTGGGGAAAAGGAATGACTGGATTGGTTCCACGTCAGCAAGTATGTGAGAGTGGTCCACGTGGGGCTCCGTGAATGGACCACAAGATCGATTCCGTTTTCGGAAGCATGGCTGCCTTTGGGACATAAAGGTCATAATATCAAATAAACTCAATGTGGAATTATATTAAGAAATTTATTTCCTACAAAAATCATTTAATATCTATGTTTTAATCTCCATTAATATCTGTGGTTTTTTTATACCTTTATCTGATAAATAATATTTTTTTTTTTTAAAAAGAGGATTTATTTTCTTAAAAAAATAATATTAACTTAAATTTTATTATTTATAAATTAGATGTGACAATTTTTTAAATTTTAATCTCATGTTTATTCCGTTTTAATTCAAGACTTAACTTTTTTTTTTTTTTTTTTTTTTAGGTTAAATCTTTGAAATTCTAAAATGTATATTTTAAACTTTAAACATTAATATTTTTATAAAAAAAATTAATATTATTTTGTTCTCTAATATATGTGCGGAGTATATGTGCGGAGTGTTAAAAAACACAATGACCCAAAGAACCCAATCAACCCAATCCGTGTAGTTTGGGTTGGAATGAGTTCAAATAAATAAAATTTTCATATAATCAAAGTTCGAAAATATAAGTTAGACCTCATAAATAATGTTGTTGTATTTGTTGAGCGATGTGTGAGGTGGAATATAACTCTTTAATATTCTAACCCGATGAAGCCAAATATAAGGGTAGGTGATAACTCTAGCTGATGTGTAGCTTTACGAGTGAAAGTAATTTATTATGAGATAAGTCGCGACACGAGAATAAAGAAACGATACATGAATGAACCGATACTATATTCGAATGAGAGTGATCGAAGAATATCATCGTTAAAAAAAGTGCTTAAAATAATTAATAGCTACTATCAATACTAATAACGTACACTTTTCTTTTCAGTAGCTCAATCATATAAATCCTAAACTTAAAAGTGTTTGGCTCGAAGTTTTGACACCCGAGTAAAAGAGAGGTACATGAATGAACCAAAACGACATGTGAACGAGAACAATAGAAAATTTTAAATCTTGACCAAATTTCTACGGGTTTTGGACATATATAGAAAGACATTTGTTTCACACTTGGACAAGGCATGTGACTCCCAACCTTCAACCTTTTGTTTCTTTTGTCCTCCCATAAAAAGAGCTTAATCTAATTTAAAATATTATAAAGTCTTTTTTAAATATATAATTACTTTTTAGTAAATCACGCAACTAAAAAAAATAATATTTAATTACAAATTCTATATTTTTATTTTTTTATATCATATATTTAGTTATTGTTTATAATATTAAATTATATTTTTATATTGTACTAAAATTTCATAAATGAAAAGTCAGTAGAATAATAAATATAGTTTTGGAAATGGTCTTTTTCTCATTATAAGTAAAAATAATGTTTATAACATATTATAAATAAATCACATAATATAAAATAAAGTTTATTTAGATACGACCTTGGGGAATGTGACAATGCCAGCTGGCCCTATATATTAGGAGTAAACCCTAATTAATTAATTTAATGAGGGTGCATAATTCAAAGAATAAAATAATTAATTAAATATAATCAAGCACTCCCCGCATTAAAATATTAGATAATGTTGTTTATTCAAAGCAAAATAATATTCAATAATTGAGTCGACCAATCCTCCAATGTCTAAGCACCAACCAAGGAGTGTAGTTTTTTTTTTTCTTTTTTTTTTTCAATATTATAATGTGATGAAATTTTTAGATCACAATCTAATTGTTTGATTCTTCTTTACTTAAAATAAATAAATAAATAAACATTGCTCGTTCGAAAATAAAACTCAACAGGGATTTTCTAACCTTGCGGGGGAGAGATTTCTCCATATTACATAAATGGGGTTGGAGATGGAGATTATATTATCTGTCAACATGATGGTTGTAGAAGAAAATTCATGACTCTTCTATTGGTTACGATTCTATATGACGGTAATTGTGAGATCTCACATCGATTGGAGAGTGCGTTTTAAAACTGTGAGGCTGACGGTGATACGTAACGAGCTAAAGTGGACAATATCGGCTAGCGGTAGGCTTGGACGGTTAGAAATGGTATTAGAACTAGTCACTGGACGGTGCGTGACACTAGTCAGAGTAGGGCTAGACTCTCCATAGAAGACGAGTTTTAAAACTGCGAGGCTGACAACGATACGTAACAGGCCAAAGTTGACAATATCCAATAGTGGTAGCCATCGGGCGATGTGACAGCGAGAACGCTGGACCCTCAAAGGGGGAGGGTTGTGAGATCTCATATCGGTTAGAGAGGAGAACGAAACATTTCTTATAAGAGTGTGAAAATCTCTCCCTAACAAACACGTTAACTGTGAGGCTGACAACAATACATAACGAGTCAAACCATGAGGCTATTGAAAGATAGAGCTGTTGTTTGGGTTGTGTCTGCTTTGTCCAATGTAACGTGTATTAGCTCTCCCGCTCAAATTATCAAATTATTTAGAGGGAAATGCAAAATAATGGACCACCCATAATTATTATTTTTTCCCCATTTTTATATAGTTGGTGTAGAACAAATGGAATATATTCTTTCTTAAATAGGCAAATCCAAATTTTCTAAGAAGTTTGTATTTTTGGTATGTTTTTATTTGCATATATTTGTTGCCACTCATGTTTGATCCTTTTGTTCCTACAAATCTATGTATTGGAATGTTTTGAGATCAACTTCTTTTCTCTATATGCTTGTCTTGTCTTGGGATAATATTTTAAAGTCAATTGGACAAATGAGGGGGAAAAAAAAGGTAGAACAAAGGTAGCTCGAGTTTGGTGGGTAAGGCATCTCGTGCTTAAACACAAATCCAGGTCGTTAGAGGCTCGTGGCCCCCGAGCACTAGTACGATAAAGTGCAAAAATTCTAATTTAATTAGAAAAATTCAAGTAGTGTTAGTCCAAAGATCAAAGATTTAATTTCTATTATGTATGGGTGTTCACATGACACAGTAACTCGACTAACTTGAACTACCTAACTCAAATCATAAAAGTTGGGTTGAGTTGTGTTAGATTTTTATTTAGTTTGGGTCGGGTTGAATTTTTTTGAAGATTGAAAAATTCAGTTTGGTCTGCGGATGGACATTTTTTTTTGTTGGTATCTATTACCACAAATATATATTTGAAAGAGAGGATAGGGAGAGATTTCATCGAAGATTATATTACTCCTACTCTAAATATAAAAACTATATTATAACATTCAAATTTGAATTTTTAAAAATTAAATTTAATATTATATTATATTAGAAATAAAAATCATCTATTAAAAAATTACTTGAAATAACTATTTTTAAAAAATAGAAAAAAAAATCCAATTTTTCTCACGATCGTCGCAAAAATAAATGAAAAAATTTGTGAGAATATGAGAATAAGAGGCAGAGCCGAGGACGGAAACGGAAAAGACTTTTTTGTCCTTGCCATGCCCAATGAACATCTCTAACTTCATTAGTATATCAACGATCAGTCTGGATAAAAAGTTAGAGGATCGAATCCAAAAGCCATAACCCGGAATCATTCACTATAAGAAATGCAATATTTATAAACTCCAATTTGACAAAAAAAAAGAAAAAAAAAAGAGGGACTATGAATTACAAAATTCCTATAAAATATAGAGTTATTTCCATTTCTAACCTTACAAACCCTTTCCCATTTTGCCCCTGTTGAGGCCGCCAAGGATTCATAGTATCCTTAACACATCCAAACACCAAACACTGATACAAGCTAATACAAGCAAGCAACTGATGTTTTTATTCACTTCAGCAGTGGGAAATTACTGAAGTGCCCAAATTTATGAGAGAAAATCAAGTGATTACCACTCCATTTCCTCACAAAAATTTCTAACAATAACTTACAACACCATTATGTTCTTCTTCTTCTCTCCTCTAACAATCAACACACTCACTTAGTGTTTTGAAGTATCACCAAACACCTCTGTGTAACATATGGGGCAAGCCTGCAAAACCATAACATTATTACTCACTCACTCATTCATAACACGGGTATTCGATGGTAGCTACGGAATGAACGTGGTTATTACGCGAAGGCAAATTAGTCACTGATGAAATTGGATCGTGGGAAGATTGTGTAGATGAAGGAGAAGGCTTTCTATGTACCTCGTAATATGGGGAACCTAACAGACAAAACAAGAAAATGAAAAAAGGGAAGCCCTTTATGGAAGGTTGAGTGAATAGGCTAGCTATTAGCCGTTGCCCCTCTATTCCCGACTACACAATGTTAACCTTTACTTGGTCGATTTTGAGATGCATATGAATCAGAAAAGAGCGGGATGCTATGTTTTAAAGGGAGGATGGGAATTGGTTTGAAAGTCTACAGGTATAAGCTTTGGAAGCGCTAACAGAACATAGGTCTCGAGTTATATCAGTCAACAATGGCAGCACACATTCAGTCCTACTAAACTAATAGTAATACCTTGTTGATGCTGAGCCATTTGGTTCCACAACCAGCATGGTAGATATGTTTGCACGGCAGAGTGATCCGTCGATCGCCTCGTTTATATTCCATTTGGCATATCACACATCTACATCCAGAAAAGTATATGAGATACAAAGAAGTAGACAGGAACAAACTGGACTCTCAACCAGGTGCAGATATGATATAGTAGAAATGCATCGAATCCAAAACGCTCATTCAGCGTTCTTTGTAAGTACACGACATAATGAGGATAGCACGATTACGAGTCAATCTCAGAGACAAATAAACATCAAGGAAAGAAGTTTATCAAATTCGATAAAATAGGCACATCACGAACTATCACATACCTCTCTCCACGAGATTTTTTCCTCGAGAAGAAACTATATTTGTACTTTGATATCGGAAGCAAAGCGATCAATTCTTGTGAAAGACCTCGACTTTGAGTTCCAACTGTCTCACCCAACTCTAGTAATTCCTGAACTCGAAATATTATAGATTTTTATCCAAGTATTATAAAAAATTTCAGATAGTTCAAGAGAATCAGAGGCCATATAGGATGAAATTTGTTAAATCTTACTTAGAAAAATGTTCAGCAGGCCTATATAGTGGCCCCTATAACTTTATCAAACTAGTTACCCAAAAGAAAACTTATTTCAGCTTATGTAGCTATAGATATTTAATACATTGTGTCGGTTTCGGGTGTGGGTACCCTTTTGTTGAAGCAAGTTCCGTAAAACAAGTAATTTTTTTCCAAATGAACTAACCTCGTAAGTCATATTATCAGGATCGACATTGTCTTGCCAAACAACCTACACTTAGATAAAGCATCCGTTCGTCAACGATCATGAACAAAAGCACCAGGCCAAACAAGTTTTATAAACATGTTTCAGGTAGAAAGTTGATCTGCAAACCATATAAAAGCCACAAACCTGAAAATCATGTGAATTATGGCGTCCTCTTGGACCTGAGAGAAAGCGAAAGAGAATTGTTCGAATCTACCGTTAGAGCTATTAGAGAGAGGAAAACTATGAACCATTTAAGGTAAAGCAATAACTATGAACCATTTAAGGAAAACTATGAAAAATGCAATTGATGTGTGTATCTTTTGATGTTTCACAACATTGTTTCTGTAACAGCTCAAGCCCACCGCTAGCAAATATTGTCCGCTTTGGCCCGTTACGTATCACCGTCAGCCTCACAGTTTTAAAACGCGTTTGTTAGGGAGAGGTTTCCACACCCTTATAAAGAATGTTTCATTCCCCTTCCAACCAATGTGGGATCTCACAATCCACCCCCTTTGGGGGCCAGCGTCCTCGCTGGCACACCGCCCGATGTCTGGCTCTAATACCATTTGTAACAGCCCAAGCCCATCGCTAGCAAATATTGTCCGCTTTGGCCCGTTACATATCGCAGTCAGCCTTACAGTTTTAAAACGCGTTTGCTAGGGAGAGGTTTCCACACCCATATAAGGAATGTTTCATTCCCCTCTCCAACTGATGTGGGATCTCACAGTTTCAAAAGTAAATATTTTGCATACCACCATGAAACCTCAATGGTGAACCAAACAGATAAAGAACAATTGGAAAAACCTTTTTCCAGGGATGGAAATGATCTAATTACCAAAAGCTATCACTTACATTCTACATGGTTGTCAAATGCTGTAGTATTTGCAAATTCTTCCAACTCAAGATTTACTGTACTCTGTACATCAGGCTGAGTTGCTGAGTTTTCTAGCCTCCTATGTTCATAAATTATGGGCTCTTGATCATGCACCCTATAAGCTTGTGGTGGGTTGTAATAGGTCGGACTCCCAAAATCTGAAAACCCAAACTTGTAAAAGTTTGAATTCAGAGGAGGATAAACAGTCTCCTGCAAGTGTGAAACTCAATGAGTTACATTGTCATTCTCCATTTACAGTTCAAATTAATTCAAGAAACTCGAGAGCGAAGCACTACGGTTCAGTGCGAAACTTCTTTTGCTAGCATATCGGTTATAAAGAGGGTAAGGCAACTTTCAACTTGAAAGTAGATTCGACTCGAAAATGGAGGTCAGAAGAAGAAAAAACAAAGAAATGCAAAGAGACTTCTCCAATACATTAAATCCTTCATTTCACAAACAAAGAAGATGATTTTCCATGAAGCTAGAACGATGAAAGAACAGCATATCGAAAAAACGAAAAACGACCCCCAATTGCATAGGTAACAAATCAAGAACAGGAGTTTGGAACAAAGAAGCAAGCGGATCGAAAGTACCTGAGAATGTGAAGCGCCCGAAAATATGAAATTTACATGTTCGTAGGTAAGACCTTCAAAATATTCCAGGAAACTCCCAGCAGTGTTATAAGGATAAGTGGTATTAACATGATGAACTTCTGTATGCGTGTTGTTCCAACTCATTTCATATACAAATGAATCCACCAAAGCTTCTGTTCAATGCAGTAACGTCATAAAACCAAAAGAACATTGCAAGCAAGAAATCAAAACAGAAAAATGCCACTCCAAAGCCTACAGCACAGCTAAACTAAACTGTTCCAACACAAGTAAACCCAGTTTCATTTTGCCCTTAAATGTGAGAACCAGGGCAAGAACAACCAGACCCAAGAGTTTAGTATCTCCTAGATTAAAGAAGCAGCTGTAATTCAGTAAAACACAGCACAAATTACACAAATAAGTGGAGACATTATCTGTCGCAGCCAAAGCCATCTCTTAGCAAATCTTCGAGCTAACACAACCCAGATCCCATAAGAAACGAATGAACAATGAACAAAGAAAAACAATCAAAGAGCATCATCGGAATTGGACTCCCTCGTTGTTGATGAACCACAAAAGGGAAATCAAGCAAGCAATTATCCATACTCAAATTTCCATTGTTCCATCCAAATTTCCCACAAACAAACAACCAACCAACCATTCGACAATCAGCAAGCATTTCTTCCTACACAAACAGAAACAAAAAGAAAAACAGAGTGAATAAAAATGTAGGTTCTCAAAACTCACATTCAAACGCCGGAGCGATGCGCACAACACAACCAAGCAACTCCGACGCCGAAACCCAACAAACCAAAAGCTCAGCAGAAGAACCCAGTTGGTGGAACAAGTGAAGGGGGGAATGTAGAAGAACAAAAACAGAGAGAAGAACAGGGAAGCGGATGAAAGAGACGAGGAAAGATAAAGGGTCGGCCTCGGAAACAAAAACAAAGTGAAATCGGAAAAGAAAAGGGATTGATTCCAAAGGAAGAGGGAAGGGATTAAAGAAGCCGACAATGATCGCTTTTGATGGCGAAAAGAGAGAGAGAGAGGGTCTATGGTTGAATGATTGATTGTGGTTGGTTTGGGTATGGTTCTATAGATTTCTCGGCGAATTTGGGGATTGAAGGCTACGAGAATTTCTCTCGCTCGTTTTCTTGTTGTTGGTGAGAATTCAGAGCCTCCTCCTTGTTTGAGTTTCCCTCCCACAAGAGATTCCATTTTCATTTTCTTCCCTAATACTCTACGATTTAACAAATCTAACCTTTTTCTTTTTAAGTTTTCTTTAGTTAATTAAAAAAAAAAAACTAATTTTTTTTCGAATATATTATTTTAATTATTAAATTAGCGTCTCACCTAGAGAAATATTTCTACTAAACCATTCGTGTTGTGATTTCTTACATTCTAGGTCTTCCCGTTCATTTCACTAAAGTTCTTCATGTATATCATATCCTACATTAGTTAGAGAGGAAAACGAAACATTACTTGTAAGGGTGTGAAATTATTATTTTTCCTATCACGTGTCAAATCTTGAGGAGAAACGCAAAAGGGAAAGCCCAATGAGAACAATATCTACTAGCGGTTGGACGGTGACAAATGGTATTAGAGCCAGACACTAGGCGGTGTGTCAGCGAGGACGTTGGGCTCCCTATGGGGTGGATTGTGAGATCCCACGTCGGTTAAGGAACGAAAAATCTTGAGGGAAAGCCTACTAGTGGGCTTGGGTGTTAGCATTGAAATCGAATGACTTTATGAACTTAGAACTCTATCTATTACGAGTAATGTAAGAGACATCTTTATTTTTGTCCCGATAATCCTTAGAATTACCACTACTTAGCTTTCAATTTTCCTCCGACCATGAAATAAATTGTGCTCGTTTTTTTTCTTCTGAAGTTCAACAATACGTGGAATGAATATTCAAGCCTGTAACTTTTATATTAACAGTATAATAGTTTAACTCGTTGAATTATATATTCAAAATAAACTAATAAAAAAAAATAATTAAGTTGTATATGATTTAACCCAATTATAAAGATTAATTTTAAAATTTTAAAACTTACAAAAATTAAAATTATATGATCTAAATTAAATTTTTTTAAATTTATAAAGACTAAATTCAATAACTTTGGTTGATTTATTTATTTATTATTTAATTTTATTACTTTTTTTTTGTGTGCATATTTTGTATTGGCTGTTTGTCTTTTTGTGGGAGGCGACTGGGCAGCACGCGTTGAATGACAGGTGATCGCGTGGGCGTTACTTTCTTCAACTGTCCAATTGTCCACTCGCAGCTTCCTTCCATATTTGGACAAAATGTAAGGGCTTGTTTGCAAATTTTGGTTTTTTTAAAAAATAAAAGTTTCATAAATTTTGATAATTTATTTTTTTTATTCTATTTTGGTTACCTATTTTAATTTATAAATTTCAATTCAACGTATAATTACAAAAAAAATATTTTAATTTATATACTTTTAATCCGCGACCCTTTAGGTTCTAATTACAAATTTCAACAAAATTTATAAAATTTTAATAAAAAATAGTTTTAAAAATAAAAATAAAGATATTTTAGGGACCAAATTGCAACCACAATCAGGAAATAGTTCAAAAAAATTAACATAAAATATTTACATATAAATATTGGGGTTAAAATGGAATTAATTTATGAATTGAGGGGTTGGATTGCAAAATAAATAGATGAAAACCAAGAAAATGGGTTTGAAAAAGGACCAAATTGCAAATATTTTTGGTATGTGTTTGGAAGTGGTTGGGCTTGATTTGGAAAGAAAATAGTTGAAGAAGGATCACCAACCAACACCACAAAAAGGTGAGTTGGTAATTGTTGGAGGCTTGGTTGAGAATCATTCTCCTAAGACGGTTTTCTCCTTGGACTCTTTAGTTTGAATTGAAAAATCTCGTTCAACTGTTTAAGTTAAAAGACAGAGATGAATATTTATAGACATTGATGGGCGGTTTCTCCGACTGGCTTCCAACCTAATAATAAATCCCGTTCCACTGTTTAAGTTAAAAGACGAAGATAAATATTTATAGACATCGATGGATAGTTTCTCCGACACGGTTCCAACCTAAAAATTTCTTTACTTAGTTTACCATACATGTAATGTAATTAAAAGATATACAGACCTGTAAAACCAATTTTTGATTAAATTGAAGTCTCCAAACTCGAAGGGCTCGTTTTCTTCTTCTAAGATATTTTCTCATTACACGTCTTCATCGTCATCAGATGATGTGACAAAGTTTAGTCTCTTTAAAAAAATAATTTTTAAATGGAATCATTTTTTTTATTCCACCCCATCTTTATATGTTTTTCTTCCACGTAATCATGCTTGATGACTTTTTCAATATTCAACAAATTCAATCATTTTATTTTCCAAGATCTAAGAATAGGGAGGCAAAGTTTATGGAAGTACATTAAAAAAAGTGTTTTTTTTTTCTTTTTTATAACAAGAAATAAGATTTTTATTATTTCAATTTCAATTTATATAGAAATATTGTATTTTCTGTAGATTACTATATGGGTTTAAATATTGTTTTCGTGGATAAATAACATGGGAGGTGAGATTATAGAGAAAAATAATAATTTTATATACCAAATAATTAAATTTCAAATTATCATAAACTAAATTAAAATAAAAAAAACTCACTTAATTATCTTAATGAAATCAAAAGATTTTAATACAACTTTGGTTTAATAAATGACCTCAAACCAAATTAAGCCTTTTTTTTTTTTTAAATAAATAAAGTGGGAATCAAATTATTATTTATTTTAAAAAGGAAAATATGGAGATATAAAAGGAAATCTTTGAGAACATCTTAAAAAAAATAATATCATTACTCATAACTATAACATTTTGTTTTTATTTTTCAAAAATTAAACTCGTTCTTCTTAAAATAGGTGAACTAGTATTTATACTTTAAATTTTTAAAAATTAAATAGTTATCAAACAGAAAGTTAAGTGGTTCATGAGTGCAGTGAATCTTAGCTGACTAAGGTACGAAACGAGCTCTAATGTTCACAACGTTCCATCTAGATAAAAGCTAAGTTTTGACTATAAATTGACATTAAGCGTCGTGAGCCGGTTGTATATGGAATCTCTAGGCCCTACATATTGACTCATTGGATTCCATAAGACATAATGAATGAACATAGGTTCATAGACACATTACAATAACTATATGCTTGCATACCTCAAATCAATTCTTAATGCTCATTACCTCATTGGTCCTCTTTTCTACTTTTCAATCAAGACAAATGCTTTAAAACATGGACCCAGATTCTACAAATAACTAAAAAGAATATGGATATGACATTGAAATAGAGATTAAAGTAGAGGGTCTATCTAAAAAGGCCAATTGGTTGAGTGAAATAAAAGTAAGTCTATGCTTGAGTTCCTAATGTTTTTGGTGCAAAGTTCATATCGAGTTCTTCACGTTTTAAAATTGGCTTGTGGTGAACTCTTTGTAGGCAATCACAATGTAACGGTCCAAGCCCACCGCTAGCACATATTGTCTTCTTTGAGCTTTCCCTTTCGAGCTCCCCCTTAAAATTTTTAAAACGCGTCTGCTAGGGGGAGGTTTCCACACCCTTATAAAGGGTGTTTCGTTCTCCTCCCCAATCGATGTGGGATCTAACAATCCACCCCCCTTCGGGGCCCAGCGTCTTTACTGGCACACCGCCTCATGTCTACCCTCCTTCGGGAAACAGCCTCCTTGCTGGCATATCACCCGATGTCTGGCTCTTATACTATTTGTAACGGCCCAAGCCCACCGCTAGCAGATATTGTCCTCTTTGGGCTTTCCCTTTCGAGCTCCCCCTCAAGGTTTTTAAAACGCGTCTGCTAGGGAGAGGTTTCCACACCCTTATAAAGGATGTTTCGTTCTCCTCCCCAACCGATGTGGGATCTAACACACAACAAAAACTTTAAATGTTAGGGGCCTCAACCTCTAAACGACATATCAATCTATATACATAAGAAACTCCGCTACACATTAACAGCATTTGCAACATAAACTAAATCATTACAAATACTAAACTACCCAGACGAAATGGTTACATACAAAAGTTCATAGACTAAATCGCTAGACATTTAGAAACACGAGCTAAATCTAGCAGGACCAGAAAAGTTAATGAACAGCGGAAAATAATAATAATAGAATGATGATTCAATACTAGTTGGCCAATTGAGTGTGATTATGGGTGTCAATCCAATCAATTTGGATGATGGTGTCTGGCATGGGAGAAAGCAATCACAAAACTCCTAGCAAATGGGACAATAGACACTGCTTTTTCAGTCAGAGTTGAGAGACTTAGACATGTGAAACTGGAACAGAAAGAGAAAGACCAAACCCTGAGGCGGAGGCAAAGGACAACCACTGAATATTATTCTTTATTCCTTCTGTTCCCTAATCTGCTACAACTGCATCGCACATCCACTCTCTTCTCTCATTACTATTTCTTGTCCCTTTAACAAATCAATCATGTTACAGTTTTTCACCTTTCAATGGTTTGATCCTTCTGAAACTATAGTGGGAGTGACAATTACTCGTTCGGTGATCTAGTTTTATTGAATTCACTCGAAATCTAAAGATCTACATTTGAAATGTTTTATGGGTTAAGAGATAGGAAGTAGTTTGGCCAACTATCTTGTACAACAATACTAAAGTAATCCACATCATACTCTAGGGCCTCATTCATATCTCGAGGAGTGTGTTAGTCTTTCGACTGAGGGATAAGTCAGTGTACTTTAGGAACTTGGTGAGTACTCGATGAAGCATTGGAGGGTGTCTTCTTCAAAGAGTTTGAATGACCTTTAGTAAAAGAGTATTATGTACTTGAAAGTGACATAGGTGGATGGGTAGAAAATAAGGGCACGAGGTACTCGCCCACTTTAAACTCAATCTTTATTCAAGCCTAAGCTTTACTAAAAATTACTACAATGAATACCACATCCTTGACTTTGATCCTAAATTTTTTTGGTTGTTAGTTTATAGTTTGTTTCGTGTCTTAGATCTCAATTGTGAGATCCCACATCGGTTGGGGAGGAAGCATTCTTTATAAGGGTGTGAAAACCTCTCCCTAGCAGACGCGTTTTAAAAACCTTGAGGGGAAACTCGAAAGGGAAAGTCCAAAGAGGACAATATCTGTTAGTAGTGGACTTGAGCCGTTACGAATGATATCAGAGCCAGACACCGGACGATGTGCCAGCGAGGAGGTTGAGCCCCGAAGTGGGGTGGACACGAGACGGTGTGCCAGCAAGGACACTGGGCCCCAAAGAGGGGGTGGATTGTGAGATCCCACATCGGTTGGGGAGGAGAACGAAACATTATTTATAAAGGTGTGGAAACCTCTCCCTAACAAACGTGTTTTAAAAACCTTGAGGAGAAACCCAAAAGGAAAATGGCTCTGCTAGCGGCGGGCTTGGGGTGTTACACCAATACTTGTCTCGACTGTTAAATGTTTTGTAATTATTCTTACATGTTACACTTCTCTAACTCTCTCCAACCTTAGTCCCAACTTTATTTTAAGAAAAAGTTAGTTGTGAACTTTTATTAGGTATTCTGTGTCCTTGTTCTTGAAACTCTTTATAATTATGAGGTCCCAACCCCCAACTCTGGCATTGACTTCGAATTTCTTTAATTGATTATATATTCTGCATTCCTTTTCCAAATAGGATCTTCACCCTAGACTTATCCTCGGGATTTTTAATTATTATAGTGTACAACACATCTCCATCCTAGTCTCCATCTCAACCCTAACCTTTAACTTTTCTAAAATTCAAACAATTAATGGAGCATAAAAGAATTTCTTCATTCCTAACACAGAAATCCCTTAAATATAATACAAAATGACTTCTACTTTGATCATCAGTAACTTGTATCACAAAAAGGGACTGTAACTATATTATGAAAAATAACGTAAACATCCTGGGATTTATGGTTCCATGAATCATGATACTTGATTTGCAAGAAATAACATACCTCATGTCAATGGGTTATGGGCGGACCACGATTTTTTCATCTTCTTCCTGAGATATCTCAGATAGACTTCATCTTTCATCCTTCCAGTTTCATTCTTGCGAACACGTTCCCCACTAATGTGATACTTTTAGTATTGCACAAGTCGATATGAACAATACCTAATATCCATCATTTATGGCTAGGACTTTTGAGGTATCTAATCTCATTCGCTCCTCGTCTTTCACCTCTCAATGTCAGTGTCGGGCTAATTTTGTCGGTGGCAATCTTTGTGTCTTCCCTCTGACCCAGTTACACTGAACACATGGATTGAGCTTTATTTCTTTTGAAGTGCGATCCTTACCACAAGGTCATTTTTCAGAACATGATTCTAAAAGCCTTTCCTTCCTGTGGGCACTTTAACACTCGACAGGCCAGTTCCAAAATCTGGGGAAGGTGTATACAATCACATTGATGATCAAACAGATAATGTACATAAGACAAAAGTCAAAGGAGAGCAAATAAAGGTCCTTAACAATTTCTGGTTTCATGGTCACAATGTGACGCAGCACACGAAGTCAACATAATGAGTTCTCTTGTTTTCATACCAAAGGCCCCACACGACCATAACCATATGATATTATAAATTAAACTTTAATATATGGTTTAAATCTTATTTTGGTGTTAAAACTTTTAATAGTTTTATTTAGTCTTTTATTTAACTTCAAATGTTCTATTTTCATCTCTAGACTTAGAAGATAACATTTGAATGTTCGAGGACATGAAAGATTTCAGCACAAACTAAGATGTACATGAACGTTTTGAGACCAAAAGAAGATTACACCTATTTATGTTCTACCTCCATTTCAAAATTGCTTCATCCAAAGGAATCGAAGGAACATGGTTTACACGTTTAAAATAGTTTAAAAAATCAAGATGCTATAAGCATTGAGCACATAAACCTGATCATCATACCCACCAACCACCATTACATATGCTTCAATGAAGCATATCGATAAAAACTTGCTGGTGACTTGTTATAGAAAGGGTGAGGAAAGAACAAATGAGCTGAATATGAACCTGTTTAGCTTTCATTTCAATTATTTGAAGCTTTTTCCAAGATGCCATGCTTCAACTATAACTGGACAAGAAAATGCAAAAAGTCAAGAAACTGAAAAGGCTTGAAAGGAGCTCATTGCTTACAGTACAGAACAAATTCTTACCATTCAGAAGATTCAAGTGATTATCCTTCTGAAGAAGCTTTGTGGGCTTTGAGAGGTAGACCTTCATCATCTCAAGGAAACAAAGGCTCTTCAGAATCACTTCTAGACTAGAAAGCATTCTTTTATTACATATTCTTTTTTGAACCGGGGTGTCGGAGAGCCGCGCTCTTTGTATTATGTTCATAGTTGATCTCTCACTAATCATCGAAAAACTTCACCGACTCAAGGCTAGCTGTGGGAGATACCAAAGGTTTTAAGTCAGAGAAGGTTGAACCCCAAGACTTTAAACGATATCTCCTAATCTTCAAATCGTTACCGTGGAGGCATCCTTTGGGCAGCTACACAGCTTTCCAGTGATGGAATTTTTAAAGCACAAGCATGTGAGAAGGAGCTTGGTCAAGCATATTATAGTGCCCTACTCTTTGTCAACTCAAATATGACCACCTCAAAATTCTTTCAATGAAGATGTTTCATCCTCAACAAGTTCAAGTTGTCTTGTTAACCAAGTTAAACACTCATAAATTTTCTCTGATTGAGGATGTGACTTATCACGAATTATAAACTCATAAACTAAACCATTAATCTCAATTGAACTACAACCAGGTGTTTTCTCCACCCCTCTTTCTTCCATCATCTTTCTTACCTTCCTTGCCTTCTCCCACATATTAGCATCACCATACATATTTGCAAGCAAAACATAAATTCCGCTATCATGAGGATCCAACTCAAGAAGCTTAAAAGCCGCTCTTTCTCCTATATGAACATTTCCATGCATACGGCTGCCAAAGAACAATGCTCCCCACACTACTGCATCTGCCTCAAAAGGCATGCTCCTAATAATCTCTTCTGCCTCTTCCAAGAAGCCAGCCCTACCTAGAAGGTCCACCATGCAAGAATAATGCTTAAGTTTTGGGGAGATACCATATTTGGAGCTCATTTGATAAAAATAGTCTCGACCTTGATCAACCAATCCACCGTGACAACAAGCCGATAAGACCCCAATGAAGGTGATCTCATCAGGCACCAGTCCAATGCTAACCATCTCCGAGAAGTAAGATATGGCAGCGTGTGCTTGTCCATGAAGTGCTAGACCACAAATTATAGCTGTCCATGTTAATGAGTTTCTTCCTGGCATCTCCTCAAAAACCTGTAGAGCCTTTTTTATGTTCCCACACTTAGCATACATGTCAACTAGGGCAGTTCCTAAGGCAACGTTCATAGTAAGATTTTGTTTATCAACGAAACGATGCATCCAAATTCCAACATCAAGTGCTCCAAGTTGAGAGCATGCAGATAAACAACTAACGACAGTAACCTCATCTGGGTCAACATTGCTGGCTTGCATTTCATGAAACAGAGCCAAAGCCTCCTTACTACGCTTGGCTTGAACAAAGCCACCAATTAAAGCATTCCATGGCACGACATCCTTCTCTGGCATCTCATTGAACAGCCTCACAGCACTTTCCAACATCCCACATTTGGCATATCCAACAACCATTGTAGTCCATGAAACAATGGTTTTCTTTGTCATATTCTCAAATAGTATTTTTGCAGCCTCAATATTCTTACACTTAATGTACATATCCATCAATGCATTGACAAGTGGAATGGTCAAATTCAAACCCATTTCTTCAATGAACTGATGAAGCTTTCTTCCAAGAGCTACATTTTCAAGCTGGGCAGAAGCTGAAACGAGTCCAATCATTGTGACCTCATCTGGCTTCACTTTCAGCTCCTCCATCTTGTAATAAAGATTCAATGCCTCGTCTGCCAACCCACACCTAACATACCCATTGATCATCGAGTTCCAAGAAACCAAATCTCTCACGCAACTTTCGTCGAACACCTTACGTGCAGCCAACAATTCTCCACAAGAAACCAGCACATGAATAATCGCATTGTGCACAAACAAATCCGAATAAAAACCCAAATGTACTACATGCCCAAGAATCTCATTAGCCGTGAAACTCAACGACAAACCAGCACAAGCTTTAAACAACAGAGGATAAGAATAATTATCAGGAATAGACCCACCTTTTCTAAGCATTTTCCTGTACAAAAGAACAGCATTTCTGGGATTTTCAATCTCTAAATAACCTCTAATCGCCACATTCCAAGAAAAAACATTCGGGTTGGGAGCATTGTCGAGAATTTTGTCACAATAGTCAAGATTTCGCCACTCGGAAATCGCACAGAACGCAACAAGGCGACTCAGAGCAAACCCATCTGAGATCAAGCCAGTTGAAACCATTTGGGCATGAATTTGCCTCATCTGCGTCATGGAAGTGCACTTTTCCAAGAGAGAGAGAAGTGGATTTGATTGAATCAGGGCGTGAGAAGTATTCCAATTGGTGGGTTTATCTTTGTGATGTGGAAGAGAGTGAGTGTGGAGTAGAAAAATTATGGGGATTTGGAACGTTGATCTTGGGACCAAATGTGGATACCTGAAGATGAGATTACTGACATTAAGATTGACCATGGAGCTCAAGCTGAAGCGTGAATGATGAATGATGTAAATGGCGGCAAAGGCTGGTTTGAAGGACTTCCACAGTTCCTGAACGTTTGATTCCAGTTTACCCCAAATTTATTTACACACGATCATAATAATAATTCTAAATTAATAAAAATATTCCTAAATTTTTAAAATTTTTAAAATTTCAATAATATACTTAAATTAAGATTTTTTTTTTTTAAAAACAATCATAAATATTCTTATTTAGTTCGTCAGAAATATTTTTAAACTTTTGAAATAATTTTAAAAATAAATTTTTAACTTTAAAAAGTATTTCACCTTTAAACTTTTAAATTTTTTTTTAAAAAATAAAACTTAAAAAAACGTCAAAAAACACTTCTAAATTTATTTAAAAACTTTAAAAATAACCCAATTATTCTTATCAAGTATATTTTTGAACTTTTAAAAGTAAATTTAATATCCTTAAAATTTTAGAAAAAAATAATAATAATTTAGAAATGATTATGGAGTGTAGATAGATGTTTTTTTTTTTTACTTTTTTTTAATATATATTGATGTAAATAACTTTTTTGAATTTTTTATTTTTAATAAATGTGGTGTTAATAATAGTTTTATAATTTTATTAATATTTTTTAAATATGGTGTTTTTGAACTTAATTGGGATGCCCGGTGAGAAGTACATGCGGGCGGAGGTTGCGGCAGCAATCGAGAAGAACAAGAAGATTGAGAATTTGGGGTGAACCACGCTTGATTCAATAGGTACATTTGTTCTAAATTATTTGTCTGATATTTGTTCCAGTATACATACACCATTAGCTTGGGAAAACGTGATGAGTTGCTTGAATTTGCTTGATCAAATATTCTTGTGAGGTAGTATACCCTGCGTGTAGGGTTATAGCTATTGATTTTGATTAGATTTGAGGCATTTGTGACCGACATCTCAACTTCGTCTTGCAATAACAAAATCTTTGGCGATTCCTTATTGTTTTCGATGAAATGAAATTGCCGATGGATGTTATGTCTTCTTCATACGACTCCTCTTTCATTTTTTGGTCATTTAGGAACTGGTTTCTGTAGTCTTAACTTCGGATCGGATGTAAGTATCCTTGTATTCAGACAAACAACCGTTGAGATTGAAGAGTTTTTCTTTTATCATTCTATTGAGCTCTATTGATGTTTGGTTTTTTCTCCTTCGATATTGCTACATAAGGAACTGTCTGGACTGTGCAGCTTAGTTATTGTTACCGTCCAAGCTCACCGCCGACAGATATTGGATTTTTTTACCTTTTCCTTTCAAACTTTTCTTCAAGGTTTTTAAAACGCCTAGGGAAAAGTTTCCACACAGTTATAAAGAATGTTTTGTTCTCCTCCCAGCCGATGTGGGATCTCACAATCCACCCCCTTTCAGGGCCCAACGTCCTCGCTGGCATTCGTTCCCCTCTCCAATCGATGTAAGATCTCACAATATACCTTCCTTCAGGGCCCAACATCCTCGCTGGCACACTCTCGAAAAGGGGTGGACACAGGGTTGTGCACCAGCAAGGACGCTGAGCCCCGAAGGGGGTGGACACTAGACGGTGTGCCAACGAGGACGCTGAGCCCTAAAGGGGGTGGACACCGGGCAGTGTGCCAGCGAGGACGCTGGGCCTCGAAGGGGGTGGATTGTGAGATCCTACATTGGTTGGGAGGAGAACGAAACATTCTTTACAAGGGTGTGGAAACCTCTCCCTAGCAGATGCGTTTTAAAAACCTTGAGGGGAACCCCGAAAGGAAAAACCCAACAAAAACAATATCTACTAACGGTGGGTTTGAGCTGTTACCGTTATGCTTTATGCTTAATTGTGGCTTAAGGTATTTACTGCTGCTTGATGAATGTCAATTGCTAGAACTATCTGAAATCCTATAGGTGCCTTTCAGGCATCGCGTTCCAATCTCTCTTTTCTAAACCCCAAAATTCGATATTAACTCAAGCTTCTGAAGATTAGTGGTTGAAACTTGAAAGCCCTGTTGATCTCCTCTGATACTTTGTCACCACGTTTAGCTGTTCCTATCTGAGTGTTCTAATACTTTTTAATGCATTTTCTATGTTCATCCATATCAAAAGCCATTCTTTATTGATAATACCTCTGAGATTACATATCAAAAGCATGTAGAATCAAGTTCCAAATATATAGTATCATGGCCAAAAAGGAAGAAAAAGTAGTGTGCCAGAATCATCACATCAACGTATACATACAAACCATCAATGAGAAAGCAGGAAAATCTGACATCTAATGGCAAAGATGCGCAACGAGGCAGACGAAAGTCGATAGCAGAACCCGACCACTGGAAAATGTCACCTGAAATCCAGCCCCAGCATCCATAGCAGGCAACGGTGCAAGTCCTCCGCTGTCTTGAGCTCTTGCCACTGCAAACAGAAGCACCACAACCACCGTGAACCACCTCGTTGCCCTGTGGACACTGAATCTTGCCATTTATGTCTGCACAGAATGCTCAAAAGGCAAGAAAGGAGAGGAAGTAAGAATGTTATGGAGGTGTAATATCAAATTTAGGAGGCAACATTTATAGAGTTTAGTGATAGTGATGTTGCTTCTTTAGATGACTTTACAGCTCCTTTTGAGGATGACAGGTTAGCTTACTTTGCTGCTCACTGGGGCCTGCAATGCCGATCCCGCAGCTAACTTTGAGTAATATTGTGGTATCAGGCAAGCATTTTTGTGTTTCTTGTGTTTTCCTCCTCATTCAATGCCAATGCCACTCGTACTACTACTTGTCTTGTCTGTGTTACAGTCGGTCTCATTGCTTCGCTCCTCTTCCTTGCTTTACATTCGAGCAATTTCATTGCCTAAACTTATCGGGGTGGAATTTG
This sequence comes from Cucurbita ficifolia, assembly GCA_033971965.1. NCBI lineage: Eukaryota > Viridiplantae > Streptophyta > Magnoliopsida > Cucurbitales > Cucurbitaceae > Cucurbita > Cucurbita ficifolia. The sequence continues at coordinate 4,305,329 of CM066972.1, forward strand.
TATTCGTCATTAAAGCACTAGTTTGAAACCATGTGCCTCTGTCTTTTGTTAAATGAAAAGTGTAGCTTAGTTAAAAAGGTCGAAAGGAAAAACTTTCTTTTTAGGTAAAGTTGAGAGCAACCATGGTAGCTCAAGAAGTTCGCTAAGAAGGTCATGAGAAAGTTCGTTTCTACATCAGTTTTTTTTTTTTTTTTTTTTTTTTTTGTTCTTGTTTTTGCAAGCATCTTTCTGTGATATTTATGATTCTCCTGTTCTCGAACACGAAATTTAGGTTTGTTTAGAATTTTTCTCGTTTGTCCTAAGCCAGCTTTGATAAAATTAGAGATGTATACATGGTAGGATAGGTACAGAGAAAACTTACTCATCTCTGTCCTCGCCTCCCATTTCAATCATCATACCTACCAACAATTTCATTTATTTCGTAGAATCAGAGTAGGGATTCCATGCTGGAATTTTGCAAGAATCGAGTTCTCTCCATGGATAATTTCACTTTATATTAAAAAATCTAACGAATCTTAATAAATTTAATAACATTTTATAAACAAAATATAATATAATATACTAAAAATTCGAATTTCAATATCACAACTTACTCTTTCACCCATAAGATTTATATACTCATTTATAAGGTAAGTAAAAAAATAAAGAAATACATATAAAGTGAGCCGGGAGTCATGTCACGCTTATTCAATGCATGTTGTCTATGGTTGCATGCTGGATATTCCGGTCATGCTTATCCAAGACGTGTTGTCCATGGTCATATTTCATCTTAGATAGGCTTTTACCATTTCATATTGTGTCAATATAGGGGTGTATGACTGTTCACAAAAATCATGTCTACACCCGCTAGGAGTAAAATGATCCAAAATGTATTATAGAAGGATACGATTAGTCGTCGATTTTTCTTACCTTAGACTTACATGCTATTTAAGCTGTAATGTTTCTTTCTTTATTTATAACCATATAAATATAACGTTGATTTCTTCAATTCTTTCAAATTATTTTTGAATGTATTTTCTCACTCACGTTTTCTAAAACATTTCTCGCAAACATGACCGAGGCTCAAGCATACGTCGATGTTGTCCGCGAAGCCCAAATTTCTCTTGGCTAACTTGTTCACTAGGTTAAAACAAGTGTCGTAATCGCTGTCCCGCTGTCGCAAGAGTGCAATTATGATACCGAACAAGGTTGAAGGTAGGGACGAGTACGTAGAATATAACTCCGTCTCCATTCTCATTTAACTAATGGGGAGAAGTCTCGATCCACGCCATTCTATGGCGGTACATTTTGTGATTAAAAGAAAGAAAAAAAAAACTGAAAAGGGAAAATGAGAGAATGCTGATGAAATTGCACAGCTAATAAAGTTCTTTCCCCTCGTCGCCATCAATCAGTGCCTACAGTTCTTCCTTCCGGAGAAATTTTGCCTTCGGAAATGGAGATCACACATTGCACATAATTCTCTCTTTCTTCCTTTTACTTTTCTTCTCTATTTCTCTTCGCCTATTCCGTTTCTTCCAGGGTTAGGGTTGCTAATCCCCCTTTCTGTTTGTTTTTTTAATTTCTCGAACAGATCGTTATCTTTGAGGATTTGGGTTCTTTTCCTTGTGTTTTTAGATGAATTTTAGTTTAGTTTAATCTAATTGTTTACTGTTTCGTTTGATTACACAGGGGTTTTGCTTGGACGCGAATTTTATCTTGGAGATCGGTTGAAAACCCTTGTTTCTAAGGGTTTTTCGTCCCAGAAAAAAGGGTACGGGGAATTTCCCTTCCTGATATATGAAGTTCCATGTGTTTCTTATTCGTGTTTATTAATGTTTCTCCTGATGATTGTTGTTGTAAGGATCTTACTGGCTTGTAGATATTATGATTGGAATTTTCAATGTTTAGTACAGGGACTCCAAGAATTTTGAATGTTCATTGAGATGATTTGGGAAGTGTATAATCTTTACTTTTCGACTTGGTTCGTCAAAATCATAGTTGGCAGTGTCAAATGTATGTAATGAGTTTATGTTTTACAATTCCATGAGTAATTTGATAAAGGTTCAATACTGGGTTCTAGCGTCCTGCTAGAGTACATGTTTTGAGTTCAAAGGTCTTTGGTGTTTGAGGTGCGAAAAATTATGGCCATTTTTCTCATTGATGGCGTGGATTGCAACTATAGTTTTATAATGAAGGAACATATTTTTTCACTCTATTAAATCTCTTGATTCTTTTGGCCCTCTCTGCCTATCTTATGTTTCTGCTGATAATGTAGGTATATGTGCATATGAATCCTCTGTTAGAATAACCTTGTTCTTTCTTTTTTTCTTGTCTATAGTTTATGTTTTTAATCTTGTTGCAAGTTCTTTTCTTCATCTAATTCCAATTTATAATGTGTAGAACTTTTCATTTTTAGACGTATAGTTAACGTATTCTGAGACATGGGAATTAACCTAGGAATCACACTCAACCTTTTCACGTCCCTAATGTACACGAATAACATTTTTTGTTCATTGGCATCTGTATGGTTATCAAATTTGAAGTCTTCAAGCTCGTCACTTGTTAGTAGTTGTGTTGTATTTGGTAGTGGTCATGGGCATCATCCTGGTTCCTTGTGTAGTCTGCTGTTGAATGAGATTTTTGTGTTTCCCACCCAAAAAGAAAAGAAACAAATTCACGTGAATGTGTTGCAGGAGATTGCGAACATGGAACATGACGAGGCAAGCTGCCAAGCTCCCCCTGAGGGTCCCTTTCTGTGCGTTAACAACTGTGGCTTTTTCGGAAGTGCGGCTACTATGAATATGTGTTCCAAGTGCCACAAGGATTTGATGTTGAAACAAGATCATGCTCAATTGAGTGCTTCAACTATTGGAAGTATCATGAATGGATCGTCTACTTCTAACCAAAATGAACCCTTTGTCACCGCCAGTGTTGATGTGCCAGTTAGTTTGGTGGAACCTAAGATCATCTCAATGCAGCCATCTCCTATGGTTTCTGAAGGGAGCAGTGAAGTGAAGCCTAAGGACAGACCTAGACGTTGCAACAGTTGCAACAAGCGAGTCGGATTAATGGGATTCGACTGTCGTTGTGGTAATATCTTCTGTGCCGTTCATCGTTACTCCGACAAACACGATTGCCCCTTCGATTATCGCACCTCTGCACAGGATGCAATTGCTAAAGCCAACCCCATTGTGAAGGCAGAGAAGCTCGATAAGATCTAGGGAAAATCGGGTCAGTAGTTGGCTGGAGACTTGTATTGTGTTGATCATTATCATGATCACCCAGATGATTTCTGCTTTTTGCTGCATGCATATCATGTAACCCGTTGTGTATTGTTCTATTTGAAGGAGGTAATGGCAATCGTTGCATCTCTGCAGTCTGAAGAAAATGTAGGAAGCAATATGTTGTTTCAGTGTTTTTCTCGTTGTTACGATGGTTTAACGTTATCATCAGAAGCGTGTTACACGAATGTATTGTGTCATAAAGCATTCTGAGGAATGCGTATATGAATGAATGCTGCCCATGTTTGATTTGTTTGTAAGCATCAGTTGTGCTCTAAAAAAGTTCAATGAACGCCCTTCTCCTTCTTGAGTTTCTTCTTAGACCTCTTTACATAACTGTGGGTTGGGGTGTCTACATCCGTATCGATCAGAACAAGTTTGTTTGTTCTTAAATCTCATTTCCTAATGACAATATTTTAGGCTAAAAATTTGTCTATATCATTAAGTCCCACACTTCAAGAATTTCGTTTCAAAAATTGATAGCTATTTTACAACAAAACTTTCAAGTTTTCAAACACTACGCAAAGTTTTGCAACACTAAAAAAAGCTCCGAGATCAAATGAAGAGTGAAAACAACAAAAGAAAAGTTCGAGAAACCACTTCATAGAAGATAGCTTGTGAGATCCCACATTAGTTGGAGAGGGGAACAAAACATTCCTAAAGGTGTAAAAATCTCGTGAGATCCCACATTAGTTGGAGAGGAGAACAAAACATTCTTAAGGGTGTAAAAACCTCGTGAGATCCCACATTAGTTGGAGAGGAGAACAAAACATTCCTAAGGGTGTAAAAACCTCGTGAGATCCCACATTAGTTTGGAGAGGAGAACAAAACATTCCTAAGGGTGTAAAAACCTCTCCCTATCAAAAGCGTTTTAAAACCTTGAGGAGAAGCCCAAAAGGGAAAGCTCAAGGAAGACCATATATGCTAGTAGTGAGATTGAGCGGTTACAAATGGTATCAGAGCTAGACACCAGGCAATGCGCAAGCGAGGACGCTAGGCCCCGAGGGAGTGAATTGTGCACACCAAGGACGCTGGACTCCCAAGGGGTGGATTGTGAGATGACAACATTTTTTTATAAAGGTGTAGAAACCTCTCCCTTGCAGATACGTTTCAAAACTTTGAGGGGAAGCCCGAGAGGGAAACCCGGTAAACATGTTTCTAAAATGTTCTCAAGGCCATTTTACTCACAATCAACTATAAACAATAAACCAAAAGCTAGGAAGCATTCCATAGCCAATAAAAAAAAAGAAAAAAAAGAAAGAAAACCGGAGGAAACTGCAATGGAAGCATTCTATAATTAAGTCGCTTGTCAAAATTTGGGGAGAATCCTAACATGATGTTCTCTCTGTTTCTCCATGAGAATTATTTCGTTAAAAACAGCTTGGAAAACAGACCATGATCTCACTGACCCCTGTGAAGAACCAGCACATAATCAATGAAAGGAAGTAAAAGTTAGACAGTGAGTCCACTAGATCCAGATTCAAGATACTTACAAATCCTCTCCATCACTTCTCTACCCTTCACACTGTTTTGCATGAACCTCTCAGCACACCGTTGCTCCACTTTTTCGGCCATCGATGCCAACGCTGACAACGGCTTGATACGAATACTCGTCTCCTGTCTGCAAATTGTCCATCCGTTCGGATTATCAGGGTGAGGCTCATATCTAATCTTCTCCACCACTTCTATGAACTTCTGGAAGCTAATATTCTGAGTCGTGAGTTGCATCGATCGTGACCGAGCATCTACAACCGTGGATTCGACACAATGGCAGGTATCTTGACCAACAATTTTACGAACAAACCATGGTCCAGGCGCATGGATGGTAATAGCACGGGTCGTATATAGCTTCCCAGATTCAGGGTCAACCTTCCTGTTTAAGGTGTCAACTTCAAGAATATGGGACAATGTACGCCTGCTTTCAGAGTCAGCAAATTTACGCCAAGATGCAGAAGTTACCCGTTCCCACGGGTGCTCGTAAGTGTACTCCTGAGCGTATGCTTTAACCATCACACTATTCTCAGATATCCTGAGCATCACACATACATATATCAAATCAGATAAGGAACAGTAAAAAGTTCGTTTTATCAAGTCAATAGGTCCTGCCCAACCCAGGAGTTCTTCATAATTCATAATAGTTCATTCACAAGAACAAATTTTCTCTCCAACAATCTTGCAGTTCTTTCACCTATTGTTCAATAAATTCATTCAAGTTATTTAGAGAATGGATATTATTTTAGATCCATCCAAATCATAATGGTACAAGAATGTTCTACCTTTCATGACAAGATGCTACGATTTAAGAATATGCAGAATAAACTAAATATATTGCAATCCATCAGTTTAAACTTCAAGATTTTGTGATTTGAACATGGTATCATACAACTCGAACTCCTATTAATGTCATTTTCTCCCGTTGTTTGTTGGGCCTTGTGCAAATATATCACAACTTTATCAACTCTAGTGTTGGGAACCACAAACCTCCACAATGGTATGATATTGTCTACTTTGAGTATAAGTTCTCATGGCTTTACTTTTGGTTTCCCAAAAGGCCTCATTCCAATAGAGATGTATTCCTTACTTATAAACCCATGATCAACCCCTTAATTAGCCGATATGAGACTCCTCTCCCAACAATCCTCAACAATCCTCCCCTCGAACAAAGTACACCATAGAGTCTCCCCTGAGGCCTATGGAGCCCTCAAATAGCCTCCCCTTAATCAAGGCTCGACTCCTTCTCTAGAGCCCTCGAACTAAGTACGCCCTTTGTTCGACACTTGAGTCACTATTGACTACACCTTCGAGGCTCACAACATTTTTGTTCGACATTTGAGGATTTTATTGACATGGTTAAGTTAAGGGCATGACTCTGATACCATGTTAGGAACCACGGACCTCCACAATAGTATATGATAATGTCTACTTTGAGCATAAGCTCTCGTGGCTTTTCTTTTCGTTTCTTCAAAAGGCCTCATTCAGATGTATTCCTTACTTATAAACCTATGATCAACCCCTTAATTAGGGCCGTCGATGTGAGACTTTTCTCCCAACAATTCTCGACACTTAGCTCTAAAACAATTCTCGACACTTAGCTCTAACTTTTAAGGGCAGTTAAAACAAAAACTGAAGTAGGAAAAGGGAAACGATGAATGTTCACAATCAGCACAACACAAATACAATCGAGTCAAACATTTGCAAGCAAAAAAAGAAAAGAGTCCCATCACAACAAATAATGATCCATCAAAAGAACTGGCAGCAAAACATATGCTAGTTTTAACCATTCCCAATAGTCTCAATTTCTTCCTTGGATTTGAAGACAAATATGAAAAACACAACTGAGTCACTTTCCACAGGCATCTACAGCAGCTAGTTTGGAATTTAAACTATTTTAGGAGCATTTGTCAACCACAATCCCACAGAAATCCAACAGATAGTGCAAATAAAGGTGAAAAACAAAACCCTAAGGAAGCGCCCAGCAAAATGGAATCAAAACTCATGTCAAAGAAAGAGGTAAAGATAGAAAAAGTTCACCTGAGAGATGAAAGAAGATGGGGTTCGCAGGCGGCGGAAGAAGGCGGTTCCGATAGGTCAAGATCTCAATCTCAAAATAGAAACTCACAGAAAAAGAGAGAAATTTTCGGTAAATCAGAGCTTCAGGAAGAGGAAAGACCATTTCCATAGGACCGAGGTGTGGTTAAATAGAGGTGTAGTTTTCTGACGAAATTGCTCTTCGCCATTGCAGCTGAAGACGGAGACATCGAACTGTAATGGGTAATCCAATCCCCAAAGCTTCCATTTTCAGGTCTCCTTTGCATTTTCTTTAGAAATAAATGAAATAATGAATAAAAATCTTAGAAAACATATTGCTATTTATTAGTCACCATTTCTAAAAGAAAGAAATTTAAAATGATCATTATTTATTTTCTGACAATAAAAATCATTGTCCTATTTATTCGAATTTATTAAGAATACAACCAAAAAAAGAAATTATATATTTATTTGTATCAAGAATAAGATTCAAATATATGATAATTATAGTAAAATTGTAATGGTTAAACCCTATCGCTACCAGATATTGTTCTCTTTGAACATTTTTTATTGGGCTTCGAGGAGCCGGATATCGAGCGGTGTATCAGCAAGGATGCTGAGTCTAGAAGGGGGTGGAACAAAGCATTCTTTATAAAAGTATGAAAACATCTTCCTAACATATGCATTTTTAAAACCACCCCCTTTGATGCCCAACATACTTGCTGGCACACCGCCTGATGTCCACCTCCCTACTTCCTGGTGTCTGGTTCGAAGCTCGAGAGAGAAAGCACAAAGAGAGGTAATTCACCCCCTTTGGAGTCCAACATTCTCGTTGGCACACCGCCCAGTGTCTACCTCCATTTGAGACTCAACATCCTTACTGATACACCGCTTGGTGTCTGGCTCAAAACTGGAGAGAAAAAGCACAAATATGATAAAATCTGCTAGCGAGCCAACTAATTAGCTAAATAACTGCACTGTTTTGTTGGTAATAATATACCTTTAATATATATAATCCTTGTTATTAAAAACAAAAAAAAATAAGGCTATGATCATGGTCATATCAAAATTCACAATCTTATTATTCTTATTATTATTATTTCTTAAAATTGAACTATGTTACAAATTGGAACGCATACCTTTTATTTGAAAACAAAAATTTATTGAAATATTGGAACGAGAGTACATCAAATAGGATAGAATAGAACTTAAAAACATTATCTGGACTTAAACACTCATGATATTTGTAGTATGGCTCGAACACTCACGAATAAAAAATACGAAAAAAATTACAATTGCAGCATCAGAAACATGGCTATACAAACAGTAAGTTGTAATACAGCTACACATGACTTGAAGTGCCTGAAGTGGAATGATGCTTTAGACAGACACACATACTACACTTCGGTGTTGAAAGAATCACTAAACACTGCACAAAGAATGGAATGAATATGAATGAGTACTGTGATGATAATGCATTTTGTATAGCCACATGACAGGCTTATTATCTTATCTCATTTTTGAAGTAGCCGTTCCTTGGCTGGATCTTGGGACGACAGATTGACGGGTGTCGAACGTGTCGACTTTGAAGAATGGACGAGCAGTTGCATAACGAGGATTATGAGAACCAAGAGGGCAGCTAGGAATGCAATGCCTTCCCATGAGGATAGGAGTGCAGACCATTGGAAGAGTTTAACAATGCCAAAAGCCAGGATACATAACCAACAAAGAACAACCTGTTGAGACATAGAAGAGATATCTTGGGTCGATAAGGAGAGCGGAGAATGTATATAGGATGATGTGTGGTTTACCGGTCTTGATGTCGAGTAAACGTACCAATAACGACTTTTTTGGTCGGCCTATGTTGATAGGTTGTTGATCGCTGAACGAATTCTTGGTCATATACTTCTCCAGTAATGTGTCCTGAAAAGTTGCATAAGGAAATAGATATCAGAGATACAGACAGAGCACTGAGAGAGTTGGAGGGAAATTGTAATTGGAAATGCACAAAGTTCAAGTTTGACAAAGTAGAAAAGCAATGACAAAAAAAAAACAAATAAACTTATAGGAAGAAATAACGTTTTTGTGAGATCCCATATCGGTTGGGGAGAAGAACGAAGCATTCTTTATAAAGGTGTGGAAACCTCTCCCTAGCAGATGCGTTTTAAAAACCTTGAGGGGAAACCCGGAAGGGAAAGCCCAAAGAGGACAATATATGCTAGCGGTGGGCTTGGGCTGTTACAAATGGTATCAAAGGCAGACATGAGGTGATGTGCCAGCGAGGAGGCTGAGCCCCGAAGGGGGGTGGACACGAGGCGATGTGCTAGCAAGGACGCTGGTCACCAAAGGGAGTGGATGGGGGGTCCCACATCGATTGGAGAAGGGAACGAGTGTCAGCGAGGACGCTAGACCTCGAAGGGGGTGGATTGTGAGATCCCACATCGGATGGGGAGGAGAACGAAGCATTCTTTATAAGGGTGTGGAAACCTCTCCCTAGCAGACACGTTTTAAAAACCTTGATGGGATCCCTGAAAGGGAAAGCCCAAAGAGGACAACATCTGCTAGCAGTGGGCTTGGGCTGTTACGATTTCATAAGCTTAATGTTTAAAAACTAAAAATTAAAAAGTCAAATGGTTATCAAACGAGACCTAAACAATTGTTTATTGATGAAACGAGGTAATAGCACAGCAGATTACTTGCATCTATTTTTCAAGACAGGAAGAACGATAAAAAACGTGTCCAATCGCTTCTAATATCTGTTATTGTTCCTCATACCTTGGTAACGAATAGATCTTTGCACCACTGTGAGATCCCATCTGAAGTTACAGGCAATTCCTGCATTTCGTGTCGCTTGACTTGCAGTTTTACCTGTGCAATAGAACACATTAGATGTATACTCGTAATTTTATATTTTTGTAGAAGATACAAAGCCGATCAGTTTGTTCATACAAAATAAGGATTGATTACAATCATAGAGTCAAGTTTTAATATGTTCTTATTCAAGCCCCAAAATAATCAGCCCAGTTTAGGATCAGTTTCATTTTAAGTTGGGACACTATTAATGGACACAACCCTCAAGTTAGCTTAAACTTTTTATTCACTCGTAAAGAATCTTTTAATGCATTAGTCACACCGATCAAATTAAAATTGTGTGAGATCCCACGTCGGTTGAAGTGGAGAATGAAGAATTCCTTCTAAGGGTGTGGAAACCTCTCCCTAGCAAACGTATTTTAAAACCTTGAGGGGAATCCCAGAAGGGAAAACCCAAAAAGAACAATATCTTCTATCAGTAGGCTTGGATTGTTACAATTGGTATCAGAGCCAGAAACGCGTTTGCTTTCCCTTCTGGGACACTATTAATGCAAAAACTAACAACACAACACAAGCCCCAAAGAAGCAGTCATTCTTTCACAAAGCAGATGAATTTATAGATGACTGTTATATTCATGAACAAGGATGGATATTATCTTGAACTATTAAATAATATGAGACAAAGTAGTGTTCAAGCAATGTCATATGGATAATCAATCAGTCAATTATTATTCTTCAAGGGTTTGTTGGACTACCACAAAAGATTGGCCTCTAAATAGCCTCAACAATGTAGGAGGGTCGTCTTTTGGGGAAGTGGCCACTGTACAATCATAAATGGCAGGAACAAACGAACGCATATGGTTCACAGCAGAAACAAAGCCCTGCAAAGACCAGGCTGATAGTAAGGAAAGGATAGAGTTCATGAATTTACCCGTTTCGATTCTAACAGTAAAGGAATGTTCAATTCACCTTCGTACGAGGAATTAAAACGTTTCTAGGGACAGGTAATCCTCTAGATGCAGCATATTCCTGAGAAGCTAGAAGTTTTTGTTGTGTAAAACGAGTTCCCTCAACAAAAAGTGCCAACCAAAATGGAATGGGAAAATCCATGAGTGACTGAAAGCTTGACTGCCATTGAATGTTAGAAAAGAAAGGGAAAAGGTGAGATGACATGCTTAAGTGTAACTTTTATTGCACGTATATGAACTCACCTCCAGAGTGCTTTCATCCTTTGCCCAGCTTCTTTCTAGAAAAATATAGTCAGAGTACCACATTGACCAGCCAATGACCTGAAACAGTAGCATGATATCTTTTGTCAATTAGTAAATAAATTCTAAGAGAAACTCAATTCGTTCAACCGAAAGAAAGTGATTTTTTTGTGATTTTGGTCATTCCGAAATCAATCTCAAAATATACCCTAAAGACTAAAAAAGTTGATTTGAGTCGTATTAGCTTAATTTTTAAAAAACCAAATGGTTATCTAATGGGGCTTAAGAGAATGTTAGATCCCACATCGGCTGAAAAGGGGAACGAAACATTCCTTATAAGGGTGTGGAAACCTCTCCCTAGTAGACGTGTTTTAAAACCTTGAGAGGAAGTCCAGAAGGGAAAGCCCAAAAAGGACAATATCTGCTAGCCGTGGACTTAAGCTGTTACAAATGGTATCAGAGCCAGATACTGAGCAGTGTGCCAGCGAGGACGCTGGGCCCCCAAGGGGGTGGATTGTGAGATCCCACATCGGCTGGAGAGGGGAACGAAACATTCCTTATAAGGGTGTGGAAACCTCCCCCTAGTAGACGCGTTTTAAAACCTTGAGGGGAAATTCGGAAGGGAAAGCCCAAAGAGGGCAATATCTGCTAGCGGTGGGCTTATCCTGACGAGGTAAATTGAGTCAAAGATGTTGGTTATACCAACTCAATAAAAAAAAAAGTCAAAGATAGGATGGATTCTTATTAGAAAAGAAAACAATGAGATTTTGAATTCAACAATTCTAGAGTAACAACATAACCAGCATTCTTATTACTATTCCCAGAATTTTCATGATGCGAGAACATATTTAGCTTTACTTCAACTTGTTCATTCATAACATTAACGGCTGCAACTCATAAAGTGAGCCCTTATGGATAATGCAGCTTAAAGAAAAGCGCGGCTTGGTTTAGTTAATACTTACTGGGAGGAATTTTGCCTCTTTCTTCATAATGGCTAAGGCACTACCAAGACAACCTGCACGCTGCATTAAGAAGGCTTAATTTCGAAACAGTCGAAGAACAATACAACAGTTTTAGCATATATTGCTGAAGTTCTAATTTAAAGTACCTGAGCTAGGACCCATCCAACAAGCCAGTCAATGTCGCTTCGATGATTGCATAAAACAAGTGCATGTTCTCGGCCTGTAGTTTTGCACGAATGAGATTACGTTTGAGTTGCAACGCATATATGTTTTTGACATTTAATTTCTAATATCATACCCAACAATTGGAAGGTTGCTTGATCTGTATACAGCTCAACCTGCAATGAGCAAAAATTACCAACTCACAAGAAATGGCCTGATTAGAAAAATGCTCTTTCATCTATGTTAATATTAGTTGTTTCATTTGCTTAATGAAAAGAGGTTCATAGCAAATGAGTAACTGTTTGAGGAAAATGGTAACTAGTATCAGACTTATATCAGTAATAGCAAAGCGATGTATGTTTAACCAAAACATATTTTAACGAGACCGTGACACCTTGGCACCTGCCCACCAATCGATTAGCCAAATGAGTTCCAACCATAGCAATTCAGCAACCAGTTTGTTGATTCTCCTGTACCAACACTTCGAAATGGGACGAACAAGAACAAGGACAAGTGCCTGAAAGTTGAATTCATGAATTACATGAGACAACTATATATATATAGATAAAAAGATAGATAGATATACCCTTTTAAGTTGAGGGTTTAAAACGAGGGTTAACAAACCTATTTTCTACCAAATCCAAACACAGGCTTAATAACCCCAAATTTGATCAACCTAAGCTTAATGAACCCCCCAAATCAGTGAACCAAACAGCTCCTAAACGAGTACAAGACTGAGTTGACCGATGAATACGCAAATCAGAATGTTAAATTCAGAAAAACCAACTCTACAGCTTCGATTGACAGAACGTGGGATCCCACATCGGTTGGAGAGGGGAACGAAGCAGTCCTTATAAGGGTGTGGAAACCTCTCCCTAGCAGACACGTTTTAAAAACCGTGAAGGGAAGCTCGAAAAGGAAAGCCCAAAGAGGACAATATCTACTAGCGGTGGGCTTGGGCTATTACAAATAGTATCAGAATCAGACACCGGGCGATGTGCCAACGAGGACGCTGGGCTCCCAAGGGGGTGGATTGTGAGATCCCACATCGGTTGGAGAGGAGAACGAAGCATTCCTTATAAGAGTGTGGAAACCTCTCCCTACCAAACGCGTTTTAAAAACCTTAAGGGTAAGCCCGAAAGAAGACAATATCTGCTATCGGTGGGTTTGGGCTGTTACACATAACAATAAAAACCATGATTGTCCGTAGGAATGGTAATAATTGATTCCATCTAATTTATATAATGCCAGTAGCCTGTATATCTTTAGTTTTCAGAAGTAAACACTGTTCAAATCACTACGATCTCGTTGCCAAATTATGCAAAATAGCTAACCATACAACAGAATCAGGATAGTGCATTTTAATATTTAGGCGTTATTGCTTCAACACCATTTACAAATACAGCAGGTGCAAAAAGCAGGCCCAGATTCAAACAATCTAGATTCATAACTGGTTTGCAAATTAACGCACATTAATCAATACATCAGGATTGCAGAAAGATCAAGTACCCATCCGAAAATAATTCAACTCTTTTCATCGCATGGACAAGGATTTGAAAAATGCAACTCAACCGAAATCAGACAAGGCGATTACACACACAATAAAGGGATAAAGAGAGGAAATAACAAAAGAGGAATCTCCAAAAACCTGAAGAACATTGACGATGAGGCCGGAGAGGATGAAAAGCAGACCAAGAGGAACGATGACAAGCACAGCAGGGATCGCCATTGGCAATGTGCATAGAAAAGGAGAGAGAATTGGGTTGAAGGATGGAAAAATGGGAGATTAAAGGGTAAGAATTGCGGGAATTGGTGTTGTTAAGATACCAAAATTATATGAAGCGATGGATGCCGGAAGAAGCGATGGATGCCGGAAGAAGCTCCAAATTATGAACATGGTGATGCTGTTCGCAGATTGATAACAATAACTTCTCTGTCTATTTCTTCCTTTTTATTATATTTTTCAAGAGATTGAGAGTAAAAACAAAAAATTGAATAGTTGGCCATTTTGTTAAATTTTTGTTCTAAATGTTGTATTTTTTTTTAAATAATTATACAAATTAATTTTTTGAGTAATTTAATTTAAATCAAATTTGAAGTTCGAATAAATTATTAATAATTAGTGATTCCACTTGTTATCACAAAATTATCTTAAAAATCAATTGAACCTTATCAACTTTATGTCAATTAAATTTATCAATATGCTCGTCGTAGCTCATTTTAGCTTCAATTACGAAAAAAGTTCTTCAACAAATAAAACCCCTTTGAAGTTGTGTGGGATAGTCTTTCCTGTCACATGTGGTTGACTGTCTTTATGTAGGGAAAAGTTCTCAAGCTTGTAAGAATGAACGTTTGAGGTAGCTCCAGCCTATTTAGAGAAGACTCCGAACGTATGAAAAAGGGGGCTGATAAAAAAACGATGTCCCTTAAAATTTCCAAACGGGAGACTAAGTACTTATCAAACTAAGACCATAACAACTCCAGTTCCAAGGAAGTAAAGGCTAACGCTTGGTATGGAAATATGAAACATTCATAAAGTTAACAGGACATTGTATAGAATTCAACTTCATTGTTGGATGAAGATCATCTTGTACTCCATGTAAATATTTTGAAACTCTATCATCCTAACCTAGTTGATATTGATCACAACGAAATATCTAAGCCTTCTACCATAGCGAAGAATATCAGCAAAAAAGAAGTCAAAGAGATCTTAGCTAAGAGGACACGAGGAGTCGATGAGCCAAGAAGAGATGTGCAAGATAAGGAGATACTTGGTTGTCAAATCTTTTTACCCGGATCATATTTTATCAATATTGATGCTATCTCTTATCGCTTGCTAGATTATAACAATTACTACAAAAAAAATGTTTTCACAACCACCGACGATCTAAATTTGAGTTAGCTGACTTACCCAAAGGTGAGAATAGGTGTCACACGATCACTTTGTAGGTTAATTACAGTTTCACGAAAGGAAAGCATATTCTGAGCTCAAAAAAGAAAGCACGCACATGCCATCACCCGGCATTCTATCTATCCAGGAGATATTCTAATTAAAATAAAGGTTGTACAACGCCCATCGTCTGCATGTACATGAAATCCAGAAGAAGGAACTCTAAAAACAATAAAGATTCTGAACCCCGAATTTTGCAGTTCAAAAAATGCCCAAAAAAAGATTTCACAGTTAGGAGAAGTACATGTTCCTCAGATTGCACACTAGGAATTTTGGGCCGTCTTTAAATTGGCTTGATCTTGTAGTGGAGTGAAATGAGAGAAAAGACAAAGCATTTCAGATCCTACAGCCAAAGAACACGCAAATATGATCTAAGCTTGATAATGTCATGCGTATAAAGATGTAATGCATATAATATTCAAGAATCTAGAGACAGAGACGGCCTAAAAGGCAGATAGAAACCTTCCATGTTAAAGTAATCTACACAGAGAATTAAGCTTTACCTGAACAAGATAATAGAATATCCGCAATCCTTCAGGATCCTTGCTGCTTTGCACATCCACAAGAGAACCAATCTTAGACGTGGTAAAGGAGATATGCTCGTTTCCCATCACAATCTCCAGCTCCTGTCGTCCAACCCGATCAGGTTCTGGCCAATTATTGTCATCTTCCTTCATGATCTGAACAGAGACAACAGCAAGCTAATTAAGTTCCAAAAGGAGATAAAATAAAGCATTTCAAGGCAACTGACAAACAGATTCAATCTCAAAACGCTCTTTGTCAAATACATCGAGGAGAAAGAAAATACGGGAGGAACAAAGAAGACTCGACTCAATCGCAGTGGGAACGTACCATTTTATTCAGAAAGGAAGAAAATAATTGAAGACGTTCAAAATCCAAATAGTAAAATAATCTCATAATCTGTTGCATAGCTTGGAAAAAGGGGGTGTGAATAGATCAGATCTCTGAGAAACCCAATTCAACGACAACATATGAACATCAGATTTTTTTTTTTAATTAGTCTAATGAGGTAAGATTCTTTTGAAATATTATTTTTGAGACAGCTTGAGGCTCTTTCTAACTATAGTGCAAGGTGTGGTGCATTGGTGGTGACTTCATTATTACTAGATGGAGTCACAAGAGATCATCATTACTAGATGGTGCATTGTTGATACTTCAATAAGTTTATTGATGGCCTTTCTTTGATTGATCTTCCTTCGTAAAATGCTGATTTCAATTGGTCACCAACATTAGGAATCAACTGATTTTTTGTTAAACAAGCACAGAATATCAAACTTCATCTTTCAAGAGTTGAAAGAATTCTTCACACCACTTTGAACCATTTTACAATCCGTTGAAAATAGGAAATTTAAAATGGGGCCTATGCCTTTTAATTCTAAACAATAATTTGCTACGAATCTACAGGCAACCAAATATCTTTAGTAATATCTCCCCCCTTAAATCTAATTAGATTAGTTGTCCCATATGCTTGATGATAATAAGAAAAGGATCCCTTTCACCTATGGAGCCCATTCCTTGTTTGGAGTGCCTATGGCATGAAAGAAAGTCACACTTAATACTTTTGGCCTTGACAAAATTCACAGCCTGAATGGCTACTTTAGAGGAATCTTGAAGAATTGGAACAGCATCAAAGAGCACGTTCTAATGGGATTGCAGTACTTTCTTGCTCTTCCGTAATGGAAAGCTGAGAGGTTTTAGATTAAAATTTCAAGACGTCTTAAGCAAGGTCACCCCTTTGCCTTCCTTTTTGCCTAAGAGATGGCTACTGTAAATAGTTCACTTGACAAAGGCTTCTGAGATGGTAGCCTCTAAAGATTCATTGTTGATAATGACACTATTCACATCACTCGTCGTCAACTTGTCAGTAACATGCTCCTTTTTCAAGTGACAATACTATCAAACTCAACAATCACCATAAAGTTGTGAATCCTTTTTAATTTCCCTTCAGCCTAAGGTCAAACAACTTTATACCACTGTTAAAAATGAGGAATCTTTGCATCTGAGTGAGTATATTTTAAGTCTTTAAGGATTTTCTCCCTGATCAACTCTTTCCAATTAAGTGTTCAAGCGTATTTCCTTCCTTTTTCCAGTTCAGCTCTTTTAAGTTTCTTTGTGTTCAAGCATTATGGATTTAAGCAACTGTTGTATTCAGAATAAAATTTACTTCAAATGGTTTGAAAATGATCAATTTTTCATAGACGAACTGGATAGAAAAGATTCGTTACCTATTGAATTAGCCATCTCATTTGGATTGAGAAATCCATGGTTGATTTGATGCATAATCCAATCCATTGAAGTTTTTATATCCAAGATAGATTTGCGATAGCATGTGGAACACTAGATTTCGGCTAGCACAGGTGGAAGATAATGTATATCCACATTCTAGTTCAATTCAACAAAGCTGGGTGGGTAACTATTTTGGGATAAGCTGAATATCTTCTTAAAGGAACATTATTGTCAAATGGATTTCATGAAGGAAAAAAGTAGTGGATATTGAAAAGCCGAAGATTCTAAGGGGTTAAGGGTTGGTTGGTGAAGATGAAAAGCTGATATTGCTATGTTCATAGAGTATTTCAAAAGTAGAGGAGAAAAAGAAGTCGCAAAACAAACAGAAGCAATGCAGGAGAGAAACATAATCTCAAAGTAAACAAAAGAAAACCCTAAAAATGGTGATGCAAAGGAAACCCTAACCTCGCTATCGGAGATGATTCGACGGCATTCCCGGAGGACAGCAGGGGTGAGGTAGACTTCCTTGCGAATCATCGTGTCGTTCTTGTAATTGGAGTTGTTAGCGTAGCGAAGCTTGCCATCGGGTCGGAATTCGAACTCCAAGAATTCGTGCCCAAATTTTCCTTTGTGCCCTACATAATATCTCAAGTAAAACTCACCATTCTCCATATCCTCGGCCGCCATGGCACCCGCAATCAGCCTTCTTTCTCTCCCGCACAGCCTCTGCGACTCCAATATATCCCTTATATATATAAGAGAATTGCCGACGGCGATGGCGCCGCTGAGCTGCTGAAACGGAGGAGGTAACGGCGTGGGGGAAGAAGTCCGTGGAGCACGTGCGAGTCACGAGAGAGTTGTTTTTAGGGATTTTTGCATTATTAACCAATATCTTCCTCTTGATTTAGCCTTTTTTTTTTCAAAAAATAAATTAATTAATAATAGCAATAATATTAAAAAGATATGCCATATTAATTTAAATAACATTTTTTAAATTTTAAATATAAATTTATTTTGGTGTTGATGAATATTTAGCTGTGTTGTTGTTAGTTATTAGTAACTGCTGTTTGAATGGACCAAAATATAAATTCGATATTATCCAATAAAAAAATACTAGACATAAAAACGTGACTTGTAACCATATTTCTTAAATTTATCTTTATTGTAATCAGATTAAACTCAACCCGACCACCTTGAAGTAGAGCTGTGTTTAGCCAACGTTAGGTGAAACAAGCCACTATTATTGATTCTTAATTTAAAGATCTAAAAAAAAGAAACCTTTGTTTGGTGAGGCGTCCCTACTAACTTATATATGTCGATATTAGATATCAATTATCGCTAAGCTATTATGATTGAAATATTTTTTTTAAACAATTACAAAATACATGAATTCTGACACCCGAGTAAATGAAGAGTACATGAATAAGTCGATACTACATATGAATGAAAGCAATACTGAAGATAAGATAGTTATCAAATACTTAAACGAATCAATAAATTACACAATTCCTTGAAAGTGAAAGTTACTCACTCGTTAAATCGGGGAGTATACCTAACCATGTTGCATAGGAAGCTTAACCATACAACATGATCTAAACGACGAGTGCCAAATTCCATGATCTGAAAATGTAAGCACGTACAAAAGTATCAAATACGTCGGAGATTTTGGGATAATTTTTCATGTGGGTTTTTCTACTCTCAGTCATCTCCATTGGCACGTGTATTAGGCAGCTGTAAATGAATGACGAGAGCAACAGTGTCGGGTTTGCCCAAAAAGGTGACGGGAGGAAGAAAGGAGAAACACGTACGCCTAAATCAACGAAATGGAAGTGATAAAGTTTTCATGTCATATAAAATAGATATCTCATTATGTCACATCATTTTCGAATTAACGACCGATGTTTACTTACGACCATTTAAGACATCTTTTAAAAAAGAAAATTGAAGAATACAAATACTATATATATATATTTCATAAAAATACACATTATAAAAAATTATAAGGATTGAGATTTATTTAGATTTTGCACCATTAAATTATTAGAAGATTTAAATAATAAAAAAAAGAAAAGAAAAAAGGAAATTCCTTTTCCCATCAAAACTCCATTGGAGGTTTGCCTTGTTGCTCTCAAAGCTCCGAGGGGTTCTTTCTGCTGTGGCCTCGGTGCCATTTCCCATCCCGGTAGCTCTGTCTGGACTGGGAAGATGCCAACCTCAGCTTCTTCTGCGAGTCCCAAGCCTTTCTCCGAGCTCGTCGCCCGGTTGACGGCCGCCGACGCCGCCGTCAAGCTGAAGGCCTTGAGAGACATCAAGAACCAGATCATCGGAAACCGCACCAAGAAGCTGTCCTTCATCAAGCTCGGCGTTGTCCCCCATGTTGCTGCCGTTCTCTCCTCCACTTCCGACCCCAACATTCTCGTCCAGTCCGCTGCTGTTCTTGGCAGCTTTTCCTGCGGCGTCGACGCTGGTGTCTCCGCCGTTCTCGATGCTGGTGCCTTCCCTCGATTGCTTCGATTGCTTTCCGATCCCGATCCCAAGGTGTCCCTCTCCTCAACTCTTCTCTTTTTTTTTTTTTTTTTTTTTTTTTTTCTTTTCTATCAATCTTAATCCAATTTGGTAATTGCATTTCTGGGGAAATTGAGCAGTATCTGGTGTTGAGCAATTGCAATTTGCATTTCTGCGCTTAATTTTAAGTTACAAATGCTTGGATTGTATCTTGTTTAGTTGATTAAAGAATCAATTTCATAGCTTAATTTTAAGTTACAAATGCTAATTTCGTGGCGTAATTCTAAGTTCCATTTCTGTGGCGTCGACCCTTTCTTCTAATCTTCTCTATTATGGCCTCTTCGAACTACCTGTTGATATTCGGTTTTGTAATTAATCAGAAAACAATGACAAATACACCGTTTAACAGCTATTATCAGCAAGAACAAGCTGAGCAACATGCACATTTTATCAACAATGAACAAAGAGGAAATTTGAAGAACAAGAGAGAAACAACCGATTTATAGTGGTTTGATTCAAATATTGATCTACATCCACTTAGGCACTTCCATTAGATATATCAAGCCAGATGTAGCTCTTGAACGATACAGTGAGATTGCAATCGTCTTCTTCACTACTCCAATAACTCGAACACTGCAGAGTGCTTCCCATGAACCCTATATAAATCACTACACCAAGGACTCACACTCTCAGAGAAATCACTCTTCAGTAAAGAGAAAAATACTCAGCCGATTATCAATAAAAAAAACAAAGACAAGGACCTATTTTTCACTCTCTGAAAACAATTAAATCAATCAGGTACAGATGCTCGCTGCCGTGCTAAACACATGCTCCAGCTGTAGGGATAACAGAATTTTGCTGTGTAGCAGCACAACCCGCATGACTTATAACTTCATCAGCTCTGCCTTAAGTTGAGCTGATTCATAACCCATGTTAACAATGGGTCAATTACAGCATATCACCGGGTATACTTCAGCTATGCCACCTCAGAATCCTGTCATCAAGATTGAGCTATCAATATACATCACTAACAATCAGTCAAAAAACACTTCCAGGAATTGAGGGTAGATGCTAATCTTTTGGAGGGAAAAAAGTTTGAGCAAAAATGGAGTTGTTCCTTTCAAATTCTTATTGGATTAATAGTCTTCTAAAATGATACTGGCACCACTTGTAAAGTCCTTAAATAAGGGCTATCAAGAAAAGTTACCAGGTTTAGACAATTTGTTTTGTTGATTGAGAGTAATTGTAACGGACCTTATGTCCAATTCAACCTTTCTTTTTATACACCATTCCTTAATGTTTTACAAGAATTTGTTGTGTTTATAATAAAAACCTTTGCGGCTGTCTTCTTTAGATTTTATTTGCAGTTAAACTCACTTTTCAATCATAATGTGAACTTTGTTTTTTTTTTTTGAAGGTTGTGGATGCGGGAGCTCGCTCGCTAAAAATGATTTATCAATCAAAGTTGGTTCCTAAGTATGATTTCCTTCAGCAGGAAAACACCAAATTTCTTCTTTCATTATTGAATAGTCAAAATGAAAATGTGACTGGACTTGGGGCAAGTATCATCGTTCACTCCTGTGAGACAATTGCAGAGCAGAAGGCATTGTTTCATGGTGGAGTTCTAGAGAAGCTTATTGGCCTTCTTGATGGATCTCTAAGTCAAAGGGATGCTAGTTTAGAGTCTATTGCTACAATATTTAAGAATAATGTTGAAGCCATAGCAAAGTTCATGCAACCTGGCAGAGAAGATTGTTTGAGATACATAATTGAATTGATGAAGGATAGAAATCCCAAGACAAGATTGCTAGCCTGCGTATGCTTGATTGTTATAAGGAATTCGTCACCTTGTTATCTGCAAGATATAGGAATCAAAATGAAATTGATACATAGTTTGCTTGAGCTTCTCGACAATTCAGGTCAAGTTGGAGATGAAGCTTCCTTCACTTTTTCGACTTTACTTGCTGAGAAGGAGGAGCTACAGAAACTTGCTTTTGAGGCAAATGCAATTGATAAGTTTTACAATCACTTGCAAAAGGATCAGTTAAGTCCTAGACGCTTACAAGGAATATTGCTGGCTTTTTCTCATCTGTGCTCAAAGTTGGAGAGCTGTAGGTCTAGGTTTCTCTCATTGCAGGTTTGTTTCTTATCTTGATTGCATTAACTTATTAAGTCACCTTTTTTGGTTTTTGTTTGTAACATTTATCAATTACGATGTATTCAACTTGTGCAGTTTCGTAGTCCAGTGGTTCCTAAGTTGATTGATACCTAAAATTGTCTGCTTGTCGATTTGAATATTTGCCAGTGGTTATTTCTGCCCTAAGTTGAAAGTGATCCTTATTACAAAGGTTTTTTGATAAAATCTTTGTTTGGTTTCCTATAATAAAAATATTTGTTTGGCAAAGCTGTCTCTGTTATCTGATTTCATGTCATCCCAACTTTTCAAGGAAAAAAGTTAAATTATATCAACTGGTCTATTCCAATTGAATCAAAGATTAAAAAAAAAGAAAAAAGAAAACAGAACAGAAAAGAAGGGAGCAGAAGCAACACATTTGTGGAAGTATAACAATTGTAGTTGGTACTCAAAAAAAAAAAATTCTTCTTTATTTTACCTGTTGATTATTTAACTAAGCTGCCAACTGATGGAGGTTAACAAATCTGAAATTTATTTGAATTTAACTTGCTAATGTTTATAAATTTTATTTATTTGTTTATAATGATGACCTAGGTAATGAACATAGTGATCAGTGCCCTAAAACATGAAAGTAGTGACATACGTACCGCAGCTTGCACTTGCTTGAGAAGTGTCTCTCGATCAATTAAGGTATGTAATGTTTTATTAACATTAGCTATTCTGATATTCATACACCGTCTTTTTCCTTACCCTTGCTTTTTAATGGCACCCTATTCAGAATTTGAGTGCTGGTTACTTTATGAACGAAGCAGTTGTCTTTCCCTTGGTTCAGCTTTTACATGATCCTTCTAATACTGTTCAGGTATGCCTATTTATCTTACTTAAGTTTCCATATAGTGGGAATCGTCCTACTTTTTAAGCCATTGAATGTTCAGATAGAAAGGGGTTGTTTGGAAAACTGTCCAGTAGGTCTTGCGCAATAATTATCATTTCATACTTCTTGACCAGGTTGCAGCACTTGGTGCTATTAGCAACATAGTTGTCGACTTTTCAACAAAGAGATCAATATTTATTGAATGTGGAGGTGTGAAAGAGCTGGTTCGATTATCAAAGTCTATGGACTTGGACATAAGGCTGAATGCATTGCGGGCTTTAAGGAATTTAATATTCTTCGCAAACAACATGTGTAAAGCAGGGATCTTTGTGGAGTTAACAGCTTCCTTGTTAGCCAGCCTTGTCTGTGGTATTGTTGAACTCTGTTTGTCCATTCTGATGGTTGATTTTATTTTTTATATACTCAATATTGCTGCGTATGTTTATGTTTCAGATCCTGAGCCTTCCGTTCAGGAGCATGCTATGGCCCTTGTGCGCAATCTTATTGATGGATGTGAGGACTCAATTGAGTATGTGTTTGCTGAAGATGGCATCATATTGAACGCTATTGGCCGGCAATTGCAAAGTACTTCAAGAGACGAAATTGGAGTGCAGGTTAGTTTCTTTTGTTTTTGACTTTTGAATGTGATGTATGCTCAAAAGGTACGCATTTTTTTGGGAGAGGAAAAAGCTAAGAATGATTATGAGGCAGTCTATGTCGAAAAAAGAGCCTCATTTTACTAAATGGTATTAATTATCAATAGTAACGAGGTAACTCTGAGCTCAGCTTAATAATGGCTAATAACAGCCATGGTGAGACATACATTAACTATGTTACCTTATCGAAATAGACACCCTAGTTGATTAAACATGCTACAGAATTTATGTTCTCCCTCCTGGAAGATCTAATAACAGGCTGACAATCTACATTACTAATTTACCTAGAGTGACAAACTAGAGAAATATTTCTATTTTAAAGGTCACAAGGACCTTTAAACGAGTCGCTGGGATTCTGTGAGACTAGTCCTTTCATGTATAATATCATTCACCAAGAAAATTATTTTCTTTTTCTCTTAAAACGGAGCAAACACAGATATAAATGGAAAAAGTAAGTCAAAAGTGGAAAGTATTACTTTAAGTGAAGAAGGGACAAGGGAAATGACATCTTTACTTGCGTTGTAAGCATGTGGCCTTTATCTTACTTGGTTGTAGATGGAAACCCAAAATTTTCTAAATTCTGGAAATTGGTTGGGCAAATGTCCTTGGGAAAAGTTGCGAAATGAAGAACTCTCTCCTTTCTGTATGAGAATGAAGAAGAGGGGTTAAAGCAGAAAATGATAAGCTTCATTTAGTTGAGTAATTTTTTTAATTTTGACTGATGCAGGGAATGTATGTACTTTGCAATGTTGCTAGTGGAAATGAGCTTCATAAGGAAGGGGTCATGAAGCAACTATTTCCACAAGGAGATGAAGTGGTCCAGTCATTTGTGATGAAGTTTTTGCAGAGTGACAACAGTCAGCTTCGAATTGCTGCTGTCTGGGCAATAATAAATCTTACTTCGCCTTCAAGTACGTATGCTCTAGATCGGGTTACGAAGCTACGGAATGCTGGTATTGTTTCTCAAATTAAGAATATGGCCAATGATCCGTGCCTGGATGTAAAGGTGATGTTTACCATTTAAGTCCTGCTTTCTCCTCCTCTCCCCTTCCCCTTTATGCATTATCATAATACCCTGTCTTTTCTCCTTTGCAGTTCCGTGTGAGAACCGTGCTTGGACAGCTAATAGCTTTTGGTGATGGTATTACATTGTAAATTTTCCCATCATAAAAACCCAAGAAAAGAAGAGCGCTGCTTGCAGTTTTGTTTTTGATCCACTATTTCTGTTGGATATTGTTGAGCTTTTTGTTGGCGGCTTTGATCCATTTGGTATGTTTGAATCTTATTAGTTTACTTCTGTTTTTTCCTCTCCCAAAAGTCCAATTGAACTAAATGCTACTTATTTTTTTTCATTTAGAAGATGTCACAGATAATCTACTTTTGAAGTATATAATATGACCAAAATATATGAATTACGAATTGTAACATGAGCTCTAACCTACCAAATTTCTGCTTCTGCTCATGATTGCCTTTTGCAGGACATAGAAAGCTTTTTGCGCCTTCCAGTATATTCCACGGGCGGCTCTTGACCTTACAGGTTACTCATAAAAATCTTAATTTTTGGATGCATTCCAGCCTCTATTGGAGGGAATTTTGTTCTTTTTTTCTTTTGGTATCTCTCAAATGATCATATGGTTAGTTTGGCTTGAAGGCATAATATAAGACTCGTAAATATTGCCTATAAGCAATTTCGTTGTTCACGATCATCTCAATTACTGTTCTGCTTGAAGGGTTTCGTATATAGGCTACAAATTGTCGCTTTCATACCTTGCTCCAACGTTCACCAAGACCCAGAAACTTTCTTTTTTCAGAGAAATATAACCTAAAGCTTTGTTAAGGAAAAACAACGAAACCTAAATGAATGATTGTTTGGCTAAGTTGTACCTTTTCAAGGATGGTTTATATTATTCAAGCATCCAAGGAGAGAGTAATTCAATTCATGCAGATGTCTTCTTTCCTTCAAACAGATACAAACCTCCAAGTATAGCTGTTATTACATGGCCCTAATCCACCACTGTACTTAATTTCCTCCTAATCTTGTTTTGTGTCCAATCTAATTAGTGTGCATTTGAACATAGTTGATCAATATGATATATGTTCTATCAATACAAATTGAAAGAATTACATGAATCAGTCTTTTGTGCTGAGATTTATAATTGGTATTCTAGAACAGGTGTTTAAATTGGGCAAGGCTGTGGAGTGTCTACGTGGTGTAGATCCATATTTATCCCTAATGTATGTGGCTTTTAGGAGCAGAACCATCATTATTCTGTGATCCAGGAGGAAGGGATGCGCTTCAGTCAAAACCAGATTGCTTGCGTTCCAACCTGTTTTACAAAGTGTACAAAGATGCAAGGCCTTAGGTTCATTACCATTTAACAGTTGAATTGATCTCCATGGTATATGTACACACAGTGACAAGGTTTCCTTTGATCATTAAGAGCTGAAAACCATTACATTTTATTTATTACTGGTCAAGCTCAAGAACATTTTACTCATGATCTGTTTTCTATCTCTTGCTTGAATAATCTGTTCGTTTTGCCCTGTCGTTACTAACTCAAAAAAAGTTATGTTGTATCAGCATCATGCTTAACTCACCATTGAGATGCCTTGAGCGTAGCCGATTCGAAACAATCAATCCAATGGTTGCTTGTTTTTGAAGATCCTCTGACTACAGGTTGTGCAAACAAACAGAACCAGGAGTGGGAAAAATCAAGAAAGAACAAGTAAATTGCACATTATTAGCTCATTCTGGCTCCCTCTCATCCGGGATATGCATGTAATAGAAATAGAAGCATAAGTTATGAGAAAACCCCAGCTCTACATTTTATCTTCAGAAGAACTAAGATGGAGGCTAAATATCTATACATCTTACACAATATAATGACTGACTGCATACACATCTTCAACAAAAAAACGACTGCATCATGAAGGATTGACAAAGGAGATCAAACTCAACAATCAAACTAGTTATGATCGAGAACTCGAAACTATGCATGTTCTTTAGCCAATCTTCTCTGTGTTGGTGTCATCAGAAGGCCATATAACAGTCTCCATAAGTCGTTCACGCATCAATTCCACATTTTCGTTCGAGATCTCTTGGTATATTTCAGCATGGTTACATTTCTACACCATAGAAGAAATAATTGTTTGCAAACTTATAGTTTTCATCCATATAAATGATGGTCTTCCCACAGGTATTGAAGGAATATTACAATAATAGCTATACCTTCACCCATTTGCCATACAGATGTAGACGTGTGATCATTACTCTTTCAGCAAGATCTTGCCTTTCCTGTCAATTAGGAACTCAATGATTCAGATGCAGCAAAACCCTTTAGGCTTGGCTCAAGACACCGTGAATGACCTTAAATATTTGTATTTGAACGACTTTAGCTCTTTTCCTCACTTTTAATTTCTCAGCAATTCATAGAGCTTTATATACACTTAGAACATCAGTTTTTCAAGTGTATTACTTGAGAGTGTTATGATATATTGTGCACTTCAGATTACTTAGTGGTAGTATTCTTCCTTGGAAAACTCTATAGGTATGGAAGTTCTCATATCGGTAACTCGTATCGAGGTAGACTAAAATTTTAGTCCAAACTAATAATGGAGAGGCGTTTGATAAACTTTAATAAAAAAGATATAGCTACAATGAAACTTTTAAAGGTGGACTAAACTAGAAATAAAATCAAGGTATAAGGACTAGATGCTCTTAAAACAACCGTGAAAGCATGTACTAATGTAACAGCTCAAGGCCACTACTAGCAGATATTGTCCGCTTTGACCTGTTACATATCGACGTCAGCCTCACGGTTTTAAAACACGTCTACTAGGGAGAGGTTTCCACACCCTTATAAGGGATGTTCCATTCCCCTCTCCAACCGATGTGGGATCTCATAATCCACCTCCCTTGGAGGTCCAACGTCCTCGCTGGCACACCGCCTAGTGCCTGGCTCTTATACCATTTGTAATAGCCCAAGCCCACCGCTAGTAGATATTGTCCGCTTTGGCCCGTTACGTATCGCTATCAACCTCACGACTATAAAACACGTCAACTAGGGAGAATTTTCCACACCCTTATAAGGAATGTTTCGTTCCCCTCCCCAACCGATGTGGGATCTCACAACTAAACATAGCCAAATGCTCAAAAGTAAAGCCATGTTCAACATGAGATCTTTAGAACAAGTCGAGTCTTAAACCAACGGTGAAAGCATGTTCTAAGCATAGAGTAATGCAGGATTTACTTCCCCACACAACTAAACACTATCCAAGTCGTGAAATAGGTGTAGATTTTAAGTACCTTTACAAGTGTGCGAATGAAATGTTTTCCATCTGATGGCTTGTTAGATAAGACGAAACTGTTGAAAGAACAAAAACTTGGATCAAAATTAAAGGGCACGACCATACTAACATCAAATAATTTCACAGCTAAACTCGAATATTTAAGCAAAAGGTCAAAATCGTTATCGAAGTTTTGAACTAAACGACTCGAATTCAGCTTGAAATATGACTAAACCAGAAGAAATGGAGATAGCACTTACTCATAAAGCCACCTATAAGTAGGAGGGTTCATTTCATATAGTTGGTTCATGACAGTCCTCACAGCCTTGTATGTAAAATAGTTAAGTATTTGCTGCAGCCATACAAGTCTCAGTCAATTCAAAGGGTGGGAGAAGGAGAAAGATAGTTCAAGAAACTGGATAAAACAAGAAAATTATACTAAAAAATGATGTATTATCAACCAATAATTTGAAAATGCAGAGCTTAATTAGTATAAAATTAATGGAAAGCTTAAGTCTCAAGCATCTCATTAGCATTAAAAAGAAAATTTTCAGTTTCCTCTTTGTATTTTATGTGTATCTACCTGCTGGCTTTCGAGTGACGAGTGTGGTTATGACTGTATTGACTCATAAATCCATCTCGAGCCTTTTTTTCCACCTCTCCTCTCCAATCCTCAATCAAACTTGCGTTCCCTAGGTGCTATGAAATGGGGGTCGTTACTTCGCCTATTGTATGTGTTGGCTTGGCTTCATGCAGAACCAATGAGGTATTTTGGTGGGCGCGTGCGTGTTGGAAGTGAAGGTCAACCACTACATAAGCTAAAAGACGACGACTACAAGCAAAATCAGAAACCACTTGCTTCTATTCTGGTTGGGTTGTCTATCGATGGGAATCTATAGATCGTAGTGATTCCAGTGTGACAAGCTATTCCTTACCTTGAAACTATATTGGTTGTTGGGCAGTCAAAATGGTGGCAGGTGTACTAAAAGCTATCATAATATTAGGTCCTTTATAGAGTTGCTATGTGAATGTACTAAAGCTGTTACTCCAGACTACATTATCCCTTTACTGTATTAGCATTAACGCCAACTCCCTTGACTCACTGGCAATGTAGCAGCTAAGTCCACCGCTATCAGATATTGTCTTTTTTGAGCTTTTCCTTTCGGGCTTCCCCTCAATGTTTTAAAACGCTTCCACTAGGGAGAAGTTTCCACATCTTATAAGGAATGCTTCGTTCCTCTCTCCAACCAATGTGAGGTCTCACAATCCAACCCCTTGGGAGCCCAGTGTCCTCGCTGGCACACCGCTCGGTGTCTGGCTCTGATACCATTTGTAACAGCCCAAGCCTACTGCTAGCAGATATCGTCTTCTTTGGGTTTTTCCTTCCGGGCTTCGCCTTTAGGTTTTAAAACGCGTCCACTAGGGAGAGGTTTCCACATCTTATAAGGAATGCTTCGCTCCCCTCTCCAACAAATGTGAGGTTTCACAATCCACCCCCTTAGGGGCCCAGCGTCCTCGCTGGCACACCGCTCGGTATCTAGCTCTGACATCATTTATAACAGCCCAGCCCACCGCTAGCAGATATTGTCCTCTTTGGGCTTTCCCTTCCAAGCTTCCCCTCAAGGTCTTAAAACGCATCCACTAGGGAGAGGTTTTCATATCTTATAAGAAATGCTTCATTCCCCTCGTTCCCCTCTCCAACCAACGAGGGATCTCACAAGCAAATCTTCACGTGATCCTTTGGAAGAGTGGATATTCACAATATTCACAATTTCCCCACAATTTTTCTATACATAGAGCCACCATGAACATCTGGTTAATTAGAACATGAATCATTGCGTTGTCCTATATCATTAATGTTCATGGACATAGTAAGAATCAAGGAACTAGAAAGAAACATGAATTTCCAAGACTTTTTGGCATATCCAAATCATTTTGAAACTAAAATGAAGCCTTCCAAGAACTATAATCTCCAAAAGTACCCAAAAATATGTCTTATCAACATGAAAAAGACTCCAAATCCTACAGAAACTGCAAGATTTAGTGCAGGAAGCAAGAACCAAGCACTCAAATCACATTTGAATCAGAGTTAAAACGTTCATTTAGCTACATACATTTCACTCCTCAAGAAACTATCAAAACATGCTTATAAGCCTATCTCTCTTTAAGTAAACAGATGAACAATCCTTTTCAAATTCACATTTCTTACCATTTTAACATCATCAAAGGTATCTTCATACTGCCCTCCAAGTTCATCAATCACCACAAGTCTTCTGTTCTTGTGCTGCTTCCTTGAACTCCTGTTTATCATATCCGCCGAGAGCAGCCATTCCCGTCCAGCATCGACGAACGAGCTGCTTAGATCCAAATGTTTTGGTTTGGGTAAACGCCTGCGACCCATTGAATGCTTTTTCATTACAAAATCCCCACTACTTTTGAGATTGATACTCGTTGTGGGCAGAACATCCAAACACAAACAAGGGGAAGTATGCGAGTCCACCACCGATGAACCCACAACAGATAAACCTCTCACCATCGTTTTACAATCAAATACGACCCCTCGTAGTGAATCGATTTGAAAAACAAGATCAAACCACTGAATTAACAGCCAGAGATTTGAAATGGGTTTCGAAGGAATTTGGAGATTAGAAATCGTAGAGTGTTCTTCGGCAATGGCGGGAGGCTCGAAGAGGTGAGGGGGAGGAGGAAATGAAGTTGAATGAATCTTAACCTTACATTTTAGTGAGGCCCAAAATTTTCCATCCCTTAAAGCTTTCAGTATTTAACAAGAAAAATCATCGAATTCATCTGGACGTTTTCTTGAAATTGGTGGGGTTTCTAAGTTGAATGATCGCAGCTTTGTGATACTAAAAAGAAAAAAAGTTTTTCACTAAGAACAAACATTTTGGAAAATTATAATGAACAGTCAAGGTTGCTCAATAATCTTTGTAAACTAAACCCTTTTTTTGGAGTTGAATCAATGATGTTTACTTGAATTTCTTTACCATAATTGTTGTTTTATTGTTTCTGCAATCTAATTGGAACGGACGTAACGAAAGTGTACGAGACCATCATGACGTGGGTATGAAGTTTACAAAATTCATTTTGATGTGCTATAGTGTGTGACTTGAGAGTCTACGTGAGTCGAGTTGGGTTGAGGAGACTAGTTTAGCCATTTGTAGTAGTTCGAGATTAATGGTAAATATTGCAACTTTTAACCCTCCGTCGTTTCAACTATTTTTTATAGTCATCGGTCACATTAATAACCAAATTATTCCTATGTTAAACAAATTTTATAAAAATAATAATAAATATTAATTCAATTACTCAAGAAATAAAATATTAATTATTATTTCAAAAGTAATGGGTTAGAAACTCATAAATTAAAATAAAATAAATTTGTTCGAACACTCGAATAGGTTCGGAAGGATCATAATAAATAAATAAATAAATAAATAAATAAATAAATAAATAGAAACAAGTGGACGAATCTACCCATGAAACTAAAAAGACTCTGTTGGGATTAAAATAATAATGTTGGAATAATAGGTTTTAATTGAATATTTAATTTGATAATCAATTTCTCATTTTTTTAAGATTTAATTTTGAGAATTAAATAAATATTTTAACCAATCACATTTTTTTTGCTACCTGCCAAACCGTCCATAGTGCCTTATCAATTAAAAATTTAATAAATTTTCATTGGATACCTTCACTTTTTAAAATTAAAAAAATAATCCTAATTTAATATTTTTTAAAAATAGTTGCAAATAATATTTAATTTTTTTAAAACAAAATCTTTTAATTTCCTTTCCAAGATATTGATTGAGATAGATTATAGTTATATTATTCATTACAAAAATATTCCAAATTAATAGATTTTTTATGGAAAAATTTACGACGATGGAAATTGAAATAGGAGGTGGGGACGGAGATGGGAACGAGGAAGGCTTTCCCATCCTCGCCTTGCCCGTGGACATCTCTAATATATAAAAAGTGAGCGGGGCTGAGGTAGGAAATATAATTTTCATCCCTATTCCCGTTCCCGTTCCCTTTCCATTCTTTATTTAAACGATTAATTTTTACCCTGTTTGGGAGCAGCGTCGTAGGTCCGTAGAATTAAATGAACATCTCTATCAACAACGACTCGTATTATTAAAATAATAATAATAATAATAATGATAACACATTTGAAAATATGACATAAAGCAAACATGTGCTCTGTTTTTTCCCTCCTTTCACTATAATAACAAATCCCTCCACTTATAAACCTTCTCCCTTCTTCTTCCTTCTTCTCCATCTCCATACACCTCAAAACCTGCAACTCAAAAACTCAAACCAGAGTCCTTTAATGGCGTCTTTCTTTCCATCCAAATCTCTCAATTCCCTCAAAAGGGTTTCTCCATAACCTTCTGTTCTTGACGAACCTCACAAAAAGGAAGCAGTTTGGGAAGAAACAGAGCAAGAAATCTCCGAAGCTCTGTAAATCCATGGCTTCCAAAGGAGGAAGAACAAGAAGAGGAACAAACCCAACACCTCCATTGAAGAAGACGAAGAAGAAGAAGCTCAAGAACAGCACCAACAATGGCGGAAGAAGAAGAATCATAATGAGCACTAAAATAAAAGAAGAAATTGAAGCAGCTTCAAGCTCCTCTGCCATGGCTGCCATTGAAGAACCAGCTTCAAGCTCTGATTTTGAACACTGTAGCACTCCAAAAGCAGATAGATTCAAGATCCCAGAGATTCAAATTTGCCCTCCAGCTCCAAAAAAACAGAGGCCCATTTCACATTGTTCTTTGCAAAAACCTTCTCCGATTGCCTTCTTTGCTTCACCTGATATAGAGCTTTTCTTCTTCTTCTCACAATCAAATTAGCTTGAGATTTTCATACCCCAAAAACAGGGGAAATGTTGATAGAATCTTAGCAGTAAAGGTCTTTTTTTTTTGTTTAATTTATTAATTATCAGAGAAATTCAGCTTTGGATTTTACCATGGGGCTGGTTTTAGATATGTAATTTGCACGGATCTTTGTGTCAGTGGTTCCTGCAATCACTTTAGTAGTTTGCTTATCACCCCTAATCAGGGTCCTAAATCGAGATTATCGAAAATTAGCTATGAACGATCTTTATTTTTTGGGATAATTTAATGTAATAATCCTAACTTTGATTCATCAGTGGTATGTAAGTGTGTGGTTTTGGTTTTGTGTTTGTGTTCGTAATATCAACTTTTGAATAGTTAGTCAACTTGAGGAAAGTAAAGTGCCAAAATGTTGGCTTTTTCAGTATATTCTATCATCGAGCTAGATAATTCAATCACGATCGATCTAGTTTTAAGTGTTGTAGTTATGATAAGATTTTTAAAGTTCATGATTCGATTGTTGCATTTGTTTAAGTACAAAGAACTAAATTGTTGAGAAAAGAAGCACGAGATCAGAATTAAAACCCATTTTGTGTGGTCGTGTTCTTGATGCTTCAAGATAAAAGACTTCCAAAAAAAGGCTTCTTAAACCCTACTTTTGAAAGTGATAATGTTGCTATCAATTTAAACTTTCATGGGTACCTGTTAAAATATCAATGAGTACTCGAGTTAGAGATTTGAACTTCTAATTTGTAGGTTGAGCGTAAAAGTTATAACCAGTTGACCAGCTTGAAACTCGTAGGAGTATTAAATCTGATGTAGAACGATGATCGTTATATTCTAAACCAGTAATTCCTTCGAGCTTTTTTTTTCTTTTTTCTGGGTACATGTCACAATAACCACCAAAGTCAAATTTGATTACGTTGATCGTTAATATATAATTTCAAACAAACAGGGCTTTGAATAGTCTACAACCGAACGAATTTTCTTGTCGAAGCGTTTTTTAAACGTAGAAAGGTAATGGGAAAAAGACATGAATTAGGGTTGAAAATGAAGAAAAAAGGGGACAAGAAGAGCAGAGAGGGTGTGTGTGTGGGTTTGCTTTTGGATTTGAATTTACACATAAAAATAGAAAATGTTTGGATTTAGGGTTTTTTGGGCATTTCTGAGTGTGACAGAGAATCCTATGAAACTACTCGTGCGCCTTCTCAATCATTCATTTCTCACTTTTTTTTTTCTTTTTTCTTTTTTTATCTCTAAGAAAATAAATTCTCTCGAACCGGATAAGGTTTGATTCAATTACGTGCGTATTTTCTTGTTATGAACGGTATTATATGTTTGACTTTTGGTCAAATTTCACAGATCATCTCTATCACGATTTGTTATTACTGTATCGAATATCGAAGAGACCATCACCATACAGATGACAGAAATTGAAGCTCTAGCCTCTGCTAGCTCTAACTAATTTGTTTTCTCTGGATTTTCATGAAAAAGTGGGATAACTTCCAGCACTAGATTCGGAAAAAAGATGATGGGTCGGGTTGGACGGCCTTAGGAATTGGCAAGATTCGTTGGCGAAGCTGAAAGCTGCTTGATCCTCTCGACCTTTCTTATCCCGTTGCAGAATTTTTGTCTGATTTTAGAGGTTATTAAGACATGTAAATTTCAAAATCACATTTGCGTTGGCTTCATTGAACACATGTTGTGTTCTATATTCACGTAAAAGTGGGCTGGTATTTTAACTATTTTGATTGACATTTTTGCTGTTGTGTTTCAAAATTAGTAAAAAAAAATGACGTAAAGTTGGTGGGTTTTCACGAGAAGTAAAATAGAATCGTGGAATGTAATTGAACGGAAAGGTCTTAATTAAAACGTTTTAAAATTATTTAAACCACATTTTGTCACAAATCTCCTATACACTTTTGAATTTTGTGTTCAAATCATTATTGTTAAACAATATTGGTTGCCTTTTCAAATTGATTTAACAACATATTGTCTCTTTAAACAACTTTGGAATGAGGAAAATTTGTGACATGATGGGTTTAATTTGTTCTTTAATTATATTTAGGGTAGGGTTTTTTTTTCCTTTTAAATTATTTAATTAAATATATATATATATATATATATATATATATATATATATATTATAACATCGGGTTGAGACATTTTTTAGATACAATAAATTGTTCGGGTGTAAAATTTTCAGCTCAAACAACTCTTATTAAATAATGAACTCAACCCGACCTTACCACATTTTTTGAGTTGGAATAGTTTAAATTATTTAAGTCATTGATTTAAATTTTTGTTTTTAAGGTATTTCATTTCAAACATTTATTTAAATTTTAAAATTTGAATTTAATATATATCTGTTAAGGATATTTAGTACTAAATTATAGTTTACCATTACTATAGGTATCTTTCCTGTTATTTCCATTTATTATTCTTCTATATCCTTGTAATTTCTTTGATTATAAATATATAACTTTCACACCAT
The DNA here is from genome assembly GCA_033971965.1 of Cucurbita ficifolia. Lineage (NCBI taxonomy): Eukaryota > Viridiplantae > Streptophyta > Magnoliopsida > Cucurbitales > Cucurbitaceae > Cucurbita > Cucurbita ficifolia. Next base: position 4,340,263 of record CM066972.1, read on the forward strand.
ACCCTTTAGATGAGGTGGTTTTAGCAAATATTTTCAGTATTCTTAATATATTTTAAAATTAATTATAAATTTGGATTAGATAGATTAATTCGGTCTGAATTTTTTTTTGAATATATCTAAAAAAAATATTACCTAATTCTCATATTTTCTAATTAAATGTAAAATTAAACTAAGTTTGTGAACTATTTATCTCATTTTCATAAATATTTTCGTTACTTTAATGAAATTTTTTTTAGGATAAAAAATGAGATTTTAAAAATCAAAATAAAATAGTTTTATATTTTAAATAAAAAGTAGTGAATGAACAATAATGAAGTGTATATCAATTAGTCAATAGAAAATTTATTTTTTTAATATTTTAATAATTAATTAATTAATTTTGTGGGTGGGAAAGAAGGGAGGTGTGAGGTGGTGTGTTAGTGGTGGTGGTTAAAAAGTTTTGTATTAAAAGAAGCAAAGGGAGGATCCTAAGCTTTACTTAAAGGAAGAAAAACTCGATATTAATTTAGGGTCGTCTTCGTGTCCTACATGTCTTTTTCCTTCGTCGTGGCCCACCCTATTCAACAAAACAGGTTGAATTTTATGCTCGAGAAGACTCGTACATACATCACTGCTTGGTGATTAAGATATTTCTAACTCTTACTAAATATTATAGGCTCGAGTTTTTATCTAAAAAACTCATATATATTTTTTAATAATTTAATATTGACTTACTCCCATAATTATTAAAATAATTTTTTTTCAACTAAAAAAAGATAAATTATAAAGATAACTTTAATTTTAAAATTTGCTACCGCCCATTTCCATGCCAATTCCATTAAAAGGATAAGATTGTTTAGTTAGTAGCTTTTTTGTTTTATTTATATAAAAAAATGTTTGAAAATAACTTTTAATAAAATTCCAAAAAACATATTATACACTTTTTCTCTCAAATACTTTTTAACTAAAAACAAATTTTTTTTAATCGACATTTTCCATCAAATCATAAAATTACGAGTAAAAAAAGAATAAATAAATGAACTGAGACTATATCTAAATGAAAGCAGATATAAATAAACTGAGACATAGTCTTTAAGACCATGACTTCCATTAAATTTTGAACTCGCTACTTTCCGGTTGGAGTCCGTTACTTTCATCGTCGAGCTAGGTCGACTCAAATTTTATCAAAATCTTATGTTCTCTCGAAATTTTAGCTACGTACGATGCTAGAGAAGAAGAGATAATATGATACCGTCTTTTATCTCTCTAGTTCTTATTTTTTTGTCCTATGACTAAATATTATTTTACTTATAAAAAATCATCTAAAAATAATGTAAGGTAAATAGAGGAGATACGATCATATAAATAAAATAAAAGTTATACGACTAATAATTTTTTTTTTTTTTAGAAGTTATACGATCATATAAATTATGTTTTTAGAAATAAAACGAGGATTTTCCACCCAATTCGAATGGGGATCTGTGTAGGACTCTTAGGTTCGAAGTGAAATGAAAATCTCTAATAATAAAAATAATAATAATAAACGTTGAGAAATATTAAAGAAATGATTATTTAAAACTAAATAATAAATGTAATAAAATTGTATGGATGTCTAAATTGACCCGAGGTTGAACCTTAAAATGGAAATTATTATAAAGTAAGCAACACGTGGCTAGTGGTCCACGTTTTTGTGCCACGTATTGGAAGAATATCTTTAGTCAACACCGCATTACGTGGGCTCCAATCGCTCTCTGTGGGATTGATAAAATTACCATCACCCATCACAACGCTTTATTTATTTATTTAGAGTTAATCCGTCTCAACTTTTAAATAATTCATATTTTTAAATAACTAAAATGTTTTATTAAATAATATCCTAATATACATCCTCCAATAACAAATTTTTTTGTCTATATATTTTTTATTATAACAATTTAATTAATACTAAAAAATAAAAATAAAAACAATACTTTTAGCCTCATAATTGGGCAAATTTTCAATTTTATTAAATTTTAATAAGGGATAAAATTAAATATGTCGTCAAAATATCCCTTAGAATTCATTTTAATCAACAAGTTAATCATACCAATAAAAAATATTTATAATTAACTAATCTTAATAAATTATATCAATAATAATAAATAATTGAAATTAAAAAATAAATGAGTACATTTAATCCTAAAATTTTGCAAAATTAAACCTATAGAATTTTAATTATGATTAAAAAATGCTGTTAAATTTATTTGAATCTAAATTTTGTTATATTACTGTTTTAGGTTTAATTTACATATAATCCAATAGATATAAAAATTTAAATTATTTTAAAATAATTTCTAAAAAGTCATAAAATTTTAGATTGTCTTTAAAATTTTTAATTTTGTGTTTGTAGTTTTCTTAATTTAAAATTTTATATGTAATACATAATTGACTTATTAAAGATTTATTATATATTTTTAAAATTAAATAAAATATTGGTAAAAGCTAAAATTAAATAGATTGAATAATCATAATTAAAAAAAAAAAGATTCCGATGGTACAAAAAATAATAATAAGTAAGTAAATAAATAAAAGGAGGAGAGTAGGGGATGCATCCACGTGTCAGAAGGAGAGGGGCGAAAGAGGTTTGGTAGGTCCCACAGTAGGTGAAATTATCATATCCATAGCTTTGTGATTTAAATACCTTCAAAGTCGAAACAGAGTCTTAGGCTTAGCTGCTGAAATTTTTTCATTTTTGGAATTCATAGGGATTAATTTCTACTCTGTTCTTCGTTTTATTACAGAAAATTCTCTCTGTTCTCTCTTCGATCCTATCTGATTTTCCTCTTTTCTCCATTTGGACGTTGCTCGAATTCCCTTCGGTAAGCAATTTTTCTTTTGGATTTCTATGGCTGTTTATCTGGTTTTTGATTTCTAGGGTATTCGCGCAATTCACTGTTTTAGGGCTTTTTTTAACTCTTCTTTTGGGTTTTGGGTTTGTGGGCGATCGATTGTTTTGGATTTGATTTGATTCTGAGATTGTTGGGGGAATTGGAGGTGATGATTGATGTGTTATCGATGAGAATTCCTGTTTTTCTTTTGGGTATTCTTTTTTTGTGAGGTAATCATGTGTCAGATTTCGTAACAGCTTTGAAACTGGATAAAGCATTTTGAAGATGATGAATAAAGGAACTGAAAATATATGTTTCTTGATTCTTCCTAGGTCACTTTTGCATCGGATGGTAGAATAATTGAGAGTTTAGCTTACGAATTTTGATTTGCTGTTGATGGGAATTTAGTGCGTGTGAAATAGTTATGTACTTAGTTACTACTTTTTTTAAGAAACCTAAACGCTATATGAAAGGGGATCAGTACTTAAGTGTAATTACCTGATATTTGTTCTTCTTTGTTATGTTAAATTTTATCTGTACCAAGTTTGTATGAACTGGTTCTATGTTTTGTTGGATCTTAGGTGGAGATTAGGATGTTGGAAACGAACTGTTTGGGTATGCAACTTTCAGGTTTTACTTGTTGGTTCTTTTGGTTCAACTGATTGTGAAAACGGGATCTGTGTTAGTCTTATTGGTTTTGTCGATTACTTCGAGTTTGAACTTGGGATAGTTTCTTGTTTAGCTTTGTTTGATTTGCTTTTGTTGGTGGGAACAAATGCATTTGAAGCAAATCCTAGTTAGATTTCGATATGATATGGTTGATAGTATTTTGTTGACTGCATTTTTGTATTCTTTTTATGCCTTTTTGTTGCTACAACATGGTGCCCTACATCGTTAAATCAATTTTTGGAACATTAATCCCTAAATTTCAACTGAGTCAAATATGGGAGAGTGTAGCCATCCAGGAAAACTAAACTGAGTCACATATTGCATAAAACAAAAGGGATGTTGAACACAGTTTAGTCAAAAGATACTGAAAAGATGTAATTTCACTGGACTGAATCATGCAAAACATTTTTCTTTTATGTTTTTGTTAAAAGGTATTGGAAAGATGTAACAGTACAGGATTGAATCATGAAGAACATTTTTGAAATGTTTTCTTTATGCCTCCCAGTTACTTTTTACTCCTTGCCCTTGCAAACTTGGAGGGAGAAGAGGAATTTTTCCTAAAGAAAGAGATTGAAAGAGTCTAGAAGCTCTCTAACTACCTGTGTTAGCTTTCAACTTCCTGTTGTCATGAGATTAGATTACAATTGATTAGGAATAATACTTAAATTCTAACTGGAAATAGGAAAGGATGCTTTCTTGAATTCTTGGTTATCAACATAATTTCACTCTGGTTATTAAGAACTCGAGGCTCTTTTGTTTTTCAAAGGGTTTGAAGGCATGCAGTCGAAATCCGAAACCAATAATCAGTTTGTATCTGATCCAAATGGTGCTCATCCATCCACGAGTATCTATTACGAACCCTGGTGGCGTGGTATTGGATACAATCCTATTCCGCTACCTGTGGTAGGGGGAAATGCCTCCAGTTCAACTTCTCTTGAATTCCCTAATGGTGGTTCAGAGTCGAACGATGGCCAGTCGGTGTCTAATAATGACGTCAATGATGAAGAAGATGTTTCTGAAGAAGTTCAAGCTACTGGATCTCCACATTCTGGTACATCATTACTCCTTAACCATTAGAGCAAGTCCCTTCTCCAATAAAGCACTTCACAGTCTTTTAGCTTTTCTGTTTTGTGCCTGACAACATTGAATCTTATCTTCTTTAAAGGTGTTATTATGAGATTGGAGGCTTGCTTTAGGAGTCAAAAATTCATTCTGTCAGGATCGTTTTTTTAAACTATTTTAAGAAGAAATAAATACAGCAAGAGAGTGGCCGTTGTGTTGTTTTATTGTTAAACAACCCACCAAATATGCCCTTATAACAATTGCATCTTCTAATTTCAGCTGGAAATTACAGACAGGATGCTCAGAAGATGCAGCATGTTTCATCTACTTTGCCAGCAATGCATGGTGAATGTCTGATGCAGTCGACACAACTCGAACTTGTAGGCCACTCTATTGTATGTTCCATTGCTGTCCAATATTAGGAAATGCTTTATGTTGTTCGTACAATTTTCGAGCTTTTAGTCTGAGAATTGAAGATTCCATTAAAAAATTGGTCAAGTTATATTTTATAATTACATGACTGAAGAATTTCCTGTGTCTTTTGTGGTACTATTGCAGGCATGTGCGTCAAATCCATATCAGGATCCATCTTATGGAGGAATGATGGCCTTTTATGGCCATCAGCCCTTGGTATGTTATTAAACTCAACTTCGTACGAACGAGAGAGTGGTTTCACTGTTTTATCTTCTTTTCCATTACTTGGCTGTGTGCTCATCTGCCATAGCTATTGAAATCAAAATCCAAAGGACACAAAATAGGGCTTTTGACTCTCTTTAAGAGACGGAACTTCAAATTCCAGAGCAAAAGTGTGAGATGCCACATTGGTTGGAGAGGGAATCGAAACAGAGTGTAGAAACCTTTTTTTAGAAGATGCGTTTTAAAATCTTGTGGGGAATCCCGAAAGGGCAAGCCCGAAGAGAACAATATTTCTAGCGGTGGGCTTGGGCTGTTACAAATGGTATTAGAGCCAGACATCAGGTGGTGTACCAGTAAGGATGCTAGGCCTTCGAGGGGGGTGGATTGTAAGATCCTACATTGATTAGAGAGGATAACGAAACATTCCTTATGAAGATGTGAAAGGAGGGGAATTTCGAAAGGGCAAACCTAAATAGGACAATATCTGCTAGGATGTATCAAAAAGGATCATGCTCCACCTTCATGAAAAATTGTGTTTGTGCATTTAATCTTGCCAAACTCAATTTGTTTGTTGTCATACATCTGGTTTTGCTTTTACTTCTGACTCGGGTCGATTTCGTGGACAGTTCATGAAATATTATGCTGACTGTTGAGTGGTTAATGCTGATGATTTGAATTAGAACCTGTATTTTTACATGTAATACTCTCTTATCGTGAATGTCTCGAAGAACAATGCTTCTCAATTTACATTTTCTCAACAAATCTTGTTACTCATAGTGTAGTTCGTCTGCAGGGATTTTAACACTGTTTCTTCTTCAATCTTTTAATTCTTTAATGAAGGTTTTTTTTTTTTTTTTTTTTTTTAACCCTAGGAGAAAATTTATTATATGTGATAATTTATTGTGTCCAATATAGCTTCAGAATACACAGAGAGTTGACATTTTCATTGTACTAGACTTTATGACAAAAAACTCATGCATAGGCAGTAACTTCAAATATTTCTCATGTACAGGGCTATCCTATGGTCGGAATGCCACATGCTAGAATGCCATTGCCCATTGAGATAGCACAAGACCCCGTTTTGGTGAATGCGAAGCAGTACCAAGGAATTTTGAGGAGAAGGCAAGCGCGTGCAAAAGCCGAGGCTGAGAAGAAGTTGATAAAAGCCAGAAAGGTGGATTTCGTATCTTTTTGATAATGATCAATCTTTTAACCAACTCATCAAATCAAGATTTATATGCCCTGAATATACAATATTGATGGTTAATACCTGGGATATAGATTTAGGTTGTACTGTGCTGGACCATGTTCAATACCTCATAACACTGAACTGCCATTAAATAGTTCTGCTGTGGTTCTGTCTGCTATAGATACAAATGAGTTGTTTTTACCGAACGCTTATGGTTAAGCATGTTACAACCACTTAATTGTTATAGATACTCACTCGAACTCGAACTCAGCTTAGAATATACACAAGAATTCAATTTTTGGCTATGCTGCTCACTTTTCTTATTGAACAGCCATACCTTCATGAGTCTAGACACCAGCATGCCATAAGAAGGACAAGGGGTAGTGGAGGGCGTTTCACCAAGAAAAACGAAGCTGATGGAAAGGAGATGCATTCTGATGAAGTAAATGAGAATGGTCGCCGTCTAAATGACGGTTCTAAACAGCAGAATGGAAGCTCCTTGACGAACAGGTCCTCTGAGTAGCAACCTGCACCAGCCACTGGAGGTGAATGCCAAGACGACGATCAAAATCCGTGATGGGGCTCGATCACTTGGCAGTAGAAGTAAGTACTGCATCCCTGGCAAGCGCGCTAGGCGGCAAATCATTCTTGGCTTTGTTCTGTTCTCAGAGAGGCAAATCATTCTTGGCTTTGTTCTGTTCTCAGAGAATGTGGTCTCATGGCTTCAGAGGATTCTTTGAAGTCTATGGATTTCTTCATTCCATTCTCTCTCTTTTTCTTTTTGTTTTTCCATTGTACAGAGTTTGTATTATGCAGCAAAGTGAAACTAAATGAATCATAAGGCTTAGGATGGATATAGATTGTGATTTAAGCTTACTCTTGATAGACTTTAGCTGAACGTTTTTTTTAAAAGAAAATTCGAACTTTTTACTTAGTTCAACGAACTTCTGATATTGTGATTGAAACATGCTTACTTTGATAGCCATTATACGTCGTCAAGCTCAAGTTTACTCAGTTTCTTCCATCCAAAACTTCATCCACGGACTCGTGAGTCTGTAGAGACCCGACGAGGAACGAGAAATCTACAACCAAAATGGGGAGGTGAAAGCAACCTCTAATGTAGGTGAAATTCATTGCCTGAGCATTTGCCACAAAAAAAGTAGAGAAGATTGACTAGAAGCGTTTTAAAGAAAAGTTTACATGTACATGTCACAGATGACTTGTGGTATAAATCAGGAAGAATTCAGTAGAAAAGCTCACTTTAGTTTGGATATAAACCAACTTCTGTGACTCCTAAAAAAGGATATAAGGAACAAAACCCAACTGTTTAAACAATCAAAATTAAAACAAAGCTCATATAGGAACACATTTATCATGGTTCTCTTCCACAAAAGATTGAACAAACCTATTGATGTGTATGATCGCCATCGTGATTATAATGATCAGAATGCTCTACGTTGTCGATAATTTCAGCCTCAGGTTGGTCGGAGACAGCATCTGGACCTGTACTATCACCTGTTTGGTTCTCTGCCACATCAGGGTTCGGATTCGTGGCATTGACCACTGTTTGCTGCTTCTCCATCATCCCAGAAAGAGCAAGTCTCGGAGACCATTCGAGAACATCATCAATGATATTCGATACACGCTTCTGATATCTGCAAGCGTAAACGGAGTTCATGACCAAAAACAAAGTAATTGTTGTCCATATATTTATAGTTCATAAAATGGGAAATGAAATGGAGCAGATGCTCCAGGTCGTGTGTTTCTTCGATCTTCTACATTGGACAGAGCCTCACAACATCGTTACCATCATACGATAAACCCGCTATACAAACTGGTAGCAAAGGCTAAAGCAAAGTTTGCTCAGTATCTTTAGTGGTATCAAAGTTTAGAAAGATATGGCACTAACCTTGCTCGGGCAGCCTCATCGGGAGCATGATGCCTCATCAGTAGTATGATCAGTACAGCCACCAGTGCATAGAAAAGTCTGGTTGTCCATTTTGGTTTCTCTTCTTCATCTTTACTCGGCCAAAAACGGAACAATTCTCGCAAAGTTGCTTCCTCGGCGAGAATATTGGGGAAAAACCACATGCGCTTGCCCACAAGAATATACAAAACGCCAAATACTGCTCCCCTCACTGCAAAATTAAATGAAAACATGTAACAATGGACCTGGAAGAAAGAATCCTGCCCATAAAATGCAACATAGGCACTTAGAGATTCTAAGCCATACTTGATAAAAACCATACACTGATAGTAAAGGCTAAAGCAGTTCCAACAACTTGCTCAATCCAAGACATGGAATTGCTCGGGCTCAAGCCACTTAGGAACGACTCGAATACTCAAAATATCATAAACTATAAAAAATAGGTAAATCGAACATAGCCAATAAGCATGAAACATCTAAGAACTTTGTGAAATAATCCTACCATGATACTTCAGGCTGCATTCCCAAAATGATTTATAGTAAATAAACTCAAACGAAGCACAATACAAAAATGAACCGATGAAAAGTGCTGTATGACCTACATAAAAGAAGCGAGAGTATAAGAAGCAGAACCCCGGCGCACGAGTAGAGTATCAAAAGCTTGCACTGATGAGGATATACAGGAAACAAGCAAATTGCAAGAGTCAACACAGGCCAACAAAATGAAAGAAGTGTCTGCCAAAATGGCCGTCGCTTAACAAATGTCCAAGCAAAAAAGGCATCCTGTTCAGAGAACACCTGATCCTGCAAGAGTAAGTTGCACATTCAAAACCTCGGAAGATGGTCCGAGAATATGTTCGGTATAAATGTGTTCACAATTCAACAGATTTGTTTCTTAAAAAGAAGCATATGTTAATATCGAGTATATTGGAAGTCTCCAACTTTAAAAGAAAGACGTAATGCATTAAAAGACACACCGGAAATATCTCCAAATGCGCTGGCCATGTAGACAATTTTCTCTTCCCAGGACGAACAGTTTTCACCACACGATCGCACCGAACTAAGAGATTCTTACTTAGCAATGCATTGCCAATATCTTCAGTTTCCAAATTCTTATCGGAATCAAGAATTTCCTTCACCTCTGGATGATTTCTCAAAAAACTAACAAAATCCTTGCCTCTGAAATACTCGACACGCGTCTCTTGTAAAACGGCCCACCTTGATTCTAAATCCTTGTGGTCTCTCACCTTCTCAGCAAACAACTGAAATACATCCTTTGCAGCTTGTTTCTGAAGATTAAAAATACATATAGTTCGTGATCGCCAAGAAAACCAAAATGACATAACGAAACTGGTGAGCATACAAACACAAAGCTACCTATAATAACAAAAGAACAGCTGCATTGATTTCATAAATTGTAACTGAATAAAAGAAAAGTAAGCAAAGCCACCAAGGGCGTTCGGAACCTGCAGAAATTTGGAAACTCTTGAAAATTTCCTTGAGAAATTGGAATAATGACATGAAAAAACACATGATTGATAGCCAAAAGGTAACTGCTGAATCCAATACTAAATAGAAACAAAAACAAAAAAAAATTCACTTCACTCTCTTTTAACTCACATGCACTCAAACAATCAATCACTGTAACAACCACCGAAGTCCACCGCTAATAGATATTGTCCACTTTGGCCCGTTACTTATCGTCGTCAGCCTCACGGTTTTAAAACGTTTATGCTAATGAGAGGTTCTAACACCCTTATAAAGAATGTTTCATTCTCCTCCCCAACCGACGTAGGATCTCACAATCCACCCCCTTTGGAGCCCAACATCCTCGCTGGTACTCATTCCCTTCTCCAATCAATGTGGGACCTCCAATCCACCCCCCTTTGGGGCCCAGCGTCCTTGCTGGCACATCGCCTCGTGTCCACCCCCTTCGGGGCTCAACCTCCTCGCTGGCACATCACCCGGTGTCTAGCTCTGATACCATTTGTAACAACCCAAGTCAACCACTAGCAGATATTGTCCACTTTGGCCTGTTACTTATCACCGTCAGCCTCACAGTTTTAAAACGAGTCAGCCAATGAGAGGTTTCCACACCCTTATAAAGAATGTTTCGTTCTCCTCCGCAACCGACATGGGATCTCACAATCACCTTCTAACTCTTCCTGATAACCATCACACTGTCATTCAAGACATTTCTCGTCGATCTAAAGAAGCTAAGAAGATTCAATGTAAAGAAATAATGGCGTCTAAAGCCTTCAGCACTATCAAATCAAATAACAATTCATTTCTCGTAACTAAACTTTAAAACTACTCTTAAATTGCAATTCGATGGAACCTCACAAGTCATACTTATCTAAATTCCAACCACAAAACAACGATTAGCGTCTAGGTGAAAGCAAATCTGATGAATTGAGGCCCAGACTCTTTTACTTTTACAATTTGAACTTCTAGTTGCCCTTCTTGCTTACACTACAAAGCTACAGAACTAAGAACTACAAAGAAACCCTTTTATAATGCATGCAAATTAATCACTCCTTTTCTCTTTCTTGAACAAGAAACCACAATGAATATTCGCAGGCACGTTCTCGCAAATGGGTGCCAGAGTCAATCGTTCCTCCAGCCACACACCATCCATTTCAGCATTAAGGAACTCAAAATCACAAATGGAAAATTACGCAAACTGAACGTCCACCAATCATTTCTCGCAAAAGCACAAAAATATAAGAACCCAAAAGAACAATTCACAAAACATGTCCAAAATCACATCAAAGAAAGACGCATTTGGGGCAAGGATGCGCCATCAAACAAAAAATCATACAGAAGCGATCGTTGGTTCCCTCTTTAAGGCAACAAAAACCCAGATCAGAAAACAAAATTAGAGGGCAAAATGAAGATGTTAGAAGGAAAAGGAAGGCAAACCCTAGGAGGGGTATCGGAATTGGGATCTTTGGCAGCATTTTGAACAGCAGTTGATTGCCTTCTGACCCTCTTCTTGTCGGTTCCTCCTGTTTTCCTCATCTCACAGCCCGATTCGATTCAAAAAGAAAAGGGAAAAATTAGGCGTTCCCGTTGGTTCTTCGCCGCTGTGAGTGCGTTTGGTTGCGAAGAAAAATTGGGAAACGTTTTGGTGAAGTCAATAAAAGAAAAGAAAAAAAAAAAAGAAGGGAACAAAATTTACGAAACCATTTCTTCACTTTCACCCTCTTTTCTCACCTCCAACATAAACGCAGAAGCATTGGCCTCTCTTCATCATACCCAATCAATTTCTGCCATTTCAGCATCCTGCCCCTCCTGCATCTCCTTTTATATTTCATCATACCCTTACTGCTTTTTTTTCTTTTCTTTTCTTTTTTTTAATTATTTGATAAATTATAAATTCGATGATCTCAAAAACTCAATCAACCCCAGGATCAAGATACCACCTTATTCAGATTGAGTCGGGTAATAAATACAAATTTTATGGCTACAATTATATATTTAAAAATGCATTCTTACAACAATTATATATTGTGATTTGATTTCGTAATTATTTTTTAATTTAATAAATGTACGAATTTTAAAAAAATGACAACCCGAACAATTAGATTGGATTTAAAAAATGTCCGAAGCCAATTCACGAACATCCCTACTTTTTATACTTTTTTTTTAATTGTTCTACTCTTGAAAAAACAAATGGTGAAGTAAATTCGTGTATGATAAATCTCATTTCAAAACCGAGAAAAGTAGGTTATATATATATATATTAAAAAATATGGTACATTAATACTAATTTATCGAGAATTAACACCCATTCAAAGAGCATTTATTAATTTATCCTTAGGAGTCGAGAGTTGTCGGCCCTAGAGGTACCAACACTCCGACCTAATATGGAACTCTCCTCCGCAATTGACCTGTCATTTTTTCGAGCTTATTTTTTAGGCGAGCATAAGTGGCGACACGAGCAAACACAAATCTCATTACAACTTAATAATCTTGGAAGAATTCCGTTTTATTATTTTAGAGACTTCAGTGAACATTTTTTATCTATAATCCATCGAAGTAGCGCCACCGACAAAGACTTTTTATTTATTTTTTCAAATTTTTTTATATTGATATTTAATATCTAAGTTTATCTATAAATTTATATGATTTAAATGGTAAGTTATTTAGTTTAATTTAAATTATTTGATAAAAAAAAAAAAAAAAAAAGGTTACCATGTAAATGCAAAAGTATATAAGAAATATATAGAAGGAAAATAAAGTGTAAAAATAAAATATAATATTCATTGCCATAAAAATATTTTAGATAAATTAATAAATTTGTTAAGTTCTTCTGTAATCGTTTTTTACTCGAGCTCGAAACAATCTCTAACAAGCTCTTAATAGATAATTTTTATATTCTTATTTAGCGGTGCACACCGGTTGGGTTGGAAAATTCTTTTGAAGTCGGGTTGATTTTAGTTGGTGACTCGAACAATGTAAATAGAAGTCACGGCTCAACCCAACCCAACTATTTATTTCTGGGTTGGGTTTGATTGAATTGTTGGGTTGTTCGTTTTTTTAAGTCACGACATATCATTAATATCGGTTATAAATGTTAAATATTCTTCATCTCTTTAAAAATCAGGTCGAGTTGGTTTGAATTGTAACTCTAGTTTCGGGATTATTGAATTTTTAAAAAATTATATTTTAAAATTAATAAAATAAAATAGATAAAATTGAATTGAATTTGCATTATAAAGTTTCATAATATTAATAAATTTTGGAAATTAGGGTTTTCGGTCCCATTTAAATATAGTTCTCAGTTCATTCATATATAATTCTCTTTTACTCGGATGTCACACCTAACAAAAAATAATAATTTAATTGTAATTTCATCACCAAACTTTCGGGAGTTCAAACTTCCACCTTTGCAATTGGTCATATAATTTTATATTCGTGACGATCCATACCCAGGATTCAGAATATGAACTCGATACTCGATGACCTCGACATTCACCTGTGACATGGTCACGTTACTTACTCCTCACTTCTAAGAGTGAAAACTATCCTCATAAACCAATACAAGTCATTCCAACATGTTTTGTCCTCACTCACATACACCCAATATAGAATTGGTCTAAGCAAAACACGTTTAACTATAAAGTTCTTATGGTTGAGCCACCGAAAAGGGTAGGTGCATGTTGTTGGTATAAGCAGTAACTTTCAATTCTTTTAAGTTTTTCTTAGTCATCTTATCCTCGGGATTTCTCTCATTCGGATGTGTCTTTTACTCGAATGTCACATAAAAAAGACTTTGTTCAACGACCATTTGCGTGGTCTTCGTCCCTCGGTCAACTAAAATCCTCCCCAATTTTCAATAAGAGATTTGGTTGATTAAGAAACAAAAAGCATTTATTTGACCTAGTTGATGAACACAACGACCACCTTTATCACTTTTACTAATACAACTAAACCGAACTCATAAATATAAAGACTAAGTACATGTACAAATTTTCTAAACTTAATCCTTTTTAAATTCTTAAATAACCGACTTTATAAATATAAAATATTTTCCAACTTTTAATTATTTTAAAATTTTAATAAATATGAAATAAGATTTAGACAATTTATCTTGTTAAAGGCGTTATTAATATTTTTATCAGTAGAATTACTGCAGAGTAAAACCCCTTATTAATAATATTTAAGATATTCAAATTCTCGTACTCCAGGTTGTACTGAAAAACACGTTTTTTTATATAAATTTTATTAAAAAAATGATAAATTGATAAAAATAAAAAATAAAAAATAAAAAAGTCAAAAAAAGTAGTTGTAAAAGAAATCCACATTTTAGTTTGCATAAAGGTTGAAAATTTGGAATGGAAAAGTCCAAAAAGACCAACCAACTGTAGATGTGTTGAACAATTGTTTGGTGTTCAGCCCCCACTTTTATTTGGTTTTCAACTTTAAAACTTTGAAATATAAACAATGTGTTCTTCGATTAGCATTGATCGAGTTTCGTAGAAGGAATATGGATTTAGTAGGGTCGGGGACGGGAAATATAATCCCTGTCTTTGACCCTGTTTAGCTAACGTAAAAAGATTCCTCCCAACTCCCTCTTCATTCTCCATTTAAACCATTTCTCACCATTTCACTCTTGTAGCACGAGGATAGTAATTGTGCGGTTGTTGTTCAAACCCAGCGAACAAGTCAACTATGTGAAATTCGCAGACAATATTAACGTATGCTTGAGTGAAACAGCTAAAGCCCACAATTAGCAGATATTGTCCGCTTTGACCCGTTACGTATTGTCATCAGCCTCACGATTTTATCTACTAGAGAGAGGTTTCCATACCCTTATAGAAAATGCTTTGTTTCCCCTCCAACTGATATGAGATCTCACAATCCACTGTATCTGGCTCCGTGTAGAAGTGCTCCGTGTCTGGCTCTAATTCCAATTGTAACAGCCCAAGCTCACCGCTAGTAAATCTTGTCCGTTTTGACTCGTTACCTAGCACTATTAGCCTCACAGTTTTAAAACACATCTACTGGACAAAGGTTTTCACACTTTTGTAAGAAATGTTTTGTTCCCCTCTCAAACCGATGTGGGATCTCACATCAAGTCTCACACGTTTGAGATAAATGTTTTAAAAAACGTTAGTCAATGTTATAAACTAAAAGTGAGTAGGCAACAACAATAACTTTAATAGCATATAACCCGGACAAGAAAAATTGACAACTTCGTCCTCATTCCTTATTTAAATAGAAAGTTTTCAGCGAAGGGATATGGTCGGGTAGGTAAACTGAACATATCTCTAGTTTACTTACCATTCAAATAGTTAGACTTTTGAAAATGAAAGGCTATAAACGTAAAAGATTATATTTTTTGCACTGATAAACAATTGGTACCTTGAGCAATATGTTTGGGTCATTCACAGCAATATGTTTGGGTCATTCACAGCAATTGGGGAGGGACACATTTGTTTTGTCTGATTGAATAAAACTTTGGGAAATTTTCTATGTTCATAATTATAATTATAAAAAAAACTTGAAACCCAATTCCAAAAAATGATTTTTTATAAAAAAAAATTCAACGATTGATTGGGAAAGGAAGAAAGAAAAATAAGGTTTCTCTCTTCAATGAATCAAGGAGAGAGAAACTGGAATTGAGAGACTCAGGGAGAGAGAGAGAGAGAGAGAGAGAGAGAGAGAGAGAGAGAGAGAGCGGAGAAGTGTCTCTACAGAATGAGCTTTGACCTCTCTCTCAGAGATCTCATGGCGCATTCACACTTTTGAATAACTTTTTTCCCCCTTCTTAACCTCTCCCCTTTGAAGAACTCTCTCAATCTTCCTTTCCCTTTGTGTTCTTCATCAGATTCCGAAAGACCCATTTCGATTTCTGGGGGTTTTCGAAGAGATTTTTGTCTGGATTTCAGGTGAGGTTCTTGGGATTTCTTTGCTCTGTTTTGTATTTCAAACAAACGTTAAGAAAATCTCTTGTTATTTGGGGTTTTTACCTTTTTCTTTATTGCTTTTGGATAATTCTGGAAGATATTTGCGTTTGTTCTTATTTTTCTTCTCTAAAATCTCGATTCCCCTTTCTTCTCTGTCTTAATCGTTGCCCTGTTCTTATTGTAACATTTAGATCTGTTTCCCCTTTTTGCTTTAGTGGGTGTTGTTAGAATCTCTTGAAAGAATCAGTCGCTTTGAAAGCTTGAGGATCTGATTTGATTCATGGGGAATTGCTGCGCTACACCGGCTACTCCTTCAGGGAAGCACCACAAGGGGAAGAACAAGAAGCCGAACCCATTTGCAGCTGATCATGTAGTGAGCAATGGCAATGGCGGTGGGAACTGGGTGTTGAAAGATCCAACGGGTAGAGACATTTCTACTTTATACGATCTGGGAAGTGAGCTTGGAAGAGGTGAATTTGGTATAACTTATTTGTGTACTGATATAACCACTGGAGAGAAACTTGCCTGTAAATCGATATCGAAGAAGAAGCTTAGAACAGCTGTGGATATTGAGGATGTGAGGAGGGAAGTTGAGATTATGAAGAATTTGCCTAAGCATCCGAATATTGTGTCATTGAAAGATACTTATGAGGATGAGCATGCTGTTCATATTGTGATGGAGCTTTGTGAAGGTGGGGAGTTGTTTGATAGGATTGTTGCAAGGGGGCATTACACAGAAAGAGCTGCTGCTGCTGTCATGCGAACCATTGTTGAAGTTGTTCAGGTGAAGTGTTCTTGTTTATGTGTTGTTATTGTTGGATAAGCTTGTGTCTTGGTGAGCTTGAGCTGTTTCAAATTTTAATGGTTTCTGATGACAACTTCTTTTGACTGTTTGATTTGATTATGACTTAGGTTTAAGTTACTAATTTAGTCGTTGAACTTCGATAGAAGCTTTACTTTACGTCATGAACTTTGAATTTTGATTCTCTAGTTGTGATGGATTAAGCATTGTGTCGAATAGATGGTAGAAAAAAGTGGAGAATGGACAACCAGACAAGATAAAGAGGACATGTGTTGGATACCCCCTTCCTAAAGCAACGTATCGAAACCCGTTTTAAAGACCACGTCACTTCATCTTATTGAGTTGTCAACTTTATTATGTTATTTATCTGTCAAATCATGCCAAAGTAGCGAATATTTGTCTAATAGGTAATGTGAGATCCCACATCGGTTGGGGAGGAGAACGAAGCATTCTTTATAAGGGTGTGGAAATCTCTCCCTAGCAGGCGTGTTTTAAAAACCTTGAGGGTAAACCCGAAAGGGAAAGCCCAAAGAGGACAGTATCTGCTAGCGGTGGACTTGGGCTGTTACAAATGGTATCAGAGGTAGACACCGGGAGATATGCCAGCGTGGAGGCTGAGCCCTGAAGGGGATGGACACGAGACAATGTGCAAGCAAGGACGCTGGGCCCCGAAGGGGGTGGATTGTTAGTGACTACAATTTTAATTTAACCAAGAATTTATAGTTAGTATTTAGATCGATGTTGTTGCTGCTGATTTTTAAATCCTTGTGTTTTCAACTTCAGCATAACGCCCCTACACAATTGACTGCATTTTCTGTTTGAAACTTGTTATTGATGGTAGCAATGTGTCGATTTGTGTTGAGCTTATTGAGAAGTAATACGATTGCTCATATCGTCGTATCTGTTTTGCTATGCAGATGTGTCATAAACATGGTGTTATACATCGTGATCTCAAGCCAGAGAACTTCCTTTTCGGAAACAAGAAGGAAACAGCTCCGTTGAAGGCAATTGATTTCGGGTTATCGGTGTTCTTCAAACCTGGTAATAAACTAGATCCATTCAGCACGGTTGCTTTTAACCTGTCTTAAACATGATTTCTTCATGTAATGCACCTTTTTTAACCTGTCTTAGGTGAGCGGTTTAATGAAATCGTTGGAAGTCCGTATTACATGGCTCCGGAGGTCTTGAAAAGGAACTATGGTCCAGAGGTTGATGTTTGGAGTGCTGGGGTTATTCTCTATATTTTACTTTGTGGTGTCCCACCTTTTTGGGCAGGTTTGTTTCTGATAACTTATGTATTTTCCTTGTTTTGTTCTTCACTTGATGGATGGAGTTGGAAAACAGCTTGATTTCTACTGATGTTTATTGTGAGATCCCACGTCGGTTGGGGAGGAGAACGAAACATCCTTTATAAGGGTGTGGAAACCTCTCCCTAGAAAACGCGTTTTAAAAACCTTGAGGGGAAGCCCGAAAGGGAAACCCCAAAGAGGACAGTATCTGCTAGCGGTGGGCTTGGACTGTTACAAATGGTATCAGAGCTAGACACTAGACGATGTGCTAGTGAAGAGGTTGAGCCCCGAAGAGGGTGGACACAAGGCGGTGTGCCAGCTGCTGGCCTCAAAGAGGGGTGGATTAGGGGGTCCCACATCGATTGGAGAAGGAAAAGAGTGCCAGCTGGGCTCCGAAGGAGGGTGGATTGTGAGATCCCACATCGGTTGGGGAGGAGAACGAAGCATCTTTTATAAGGGTGTGGAAATCTCTCCCTGGCAGACGCGTTTTAAAAACCTTGAGGGGAAGCCCGAAAGGGAAACCTAGCAAATAAAATCCTATGTTTTTCGTTCAATCTGATTATGATCCGCATCATAAGAACGTCAAATATATGAAAATTCTTGTTCGTTTATCCATTTCTGTTTGGTTGACTTTCTCCATATTTCATGAGCAGAAACCGAACAGGGAGTTGCACAGGCTATCATTCGCTCGGTAATTGATTTTAAGAGGGACCCTTGGCCAATAGTATCTGACAACGCAAAGGACCTTGTGAGGAAAATGCTTGATCCTGACCCCAAAAGGAGACTCACAGCTCAGGAAGTGCTGGGTACTAGTTTTATTCTGTCACTAAAGATTGTGTAGAGTTTTCAAATGAGTGCTTCACTACTAAATGATCTCCCCTTCTGTTCATATGCAGAACATCCATGGCTACAGAACGCCAAAAAAGCTCCAAATGTTTCATTGGGCGAGACCGTGAAAGCAAGGCTAAAGCAGTTTTCTGTGATGAACAAGCTGAAGAAAAGAGCTCTACGGGTAATAATATCTCGAATACGAAGAAAACTTTGCAATAGTTCTGAAACTTCTTGCTGAATATTTCATATCCATGAAGCTTGATGTCTCGGGATTTGAATTATACTGTATATTAGGTTATTGCCGAGCATTTATCTCTAGAGGAAGTGGCTGGAATCAAGGAGGCATTTGAAACGATGGATACTGGTAAAAAAGGGAAGATAAATCTCGAGGAGCTTCGTGTTGGATTAAAAAAGCTTGGCCATCAGATTCCCGACCCTGATCTTCAGATACTCGTAGAATCTGTAAGCATTACAACAAATCTGGGTCTGATTGCTCCTCGAGCTCTGCACAATTGTTCATCATCTTAGTTTAAACGTTATGCTCGAACTTTCTTACTTTTCTTGACAGGCTGATGTTGATGGTGATGGAACATTGAACTATGGAGAGTTCGTCGCGGTTTCGGTGCATCTTAAAAAGATGGCCAATGACGAACACCTGCACAAAGCTTTTTCATTCTTTGATCAAAACCAGAGTGGCTACATAGAGATTGAAGAGCTTAGAAACGCGCTTAACGACGGCGATGAGACTAACAGCGAGGAGGTTATCAATGCCATCATGCATGACGTGGACACGGACAAGGTCAGTATTAGTTCCTTACAAGATCTACCCTTAACCAAATTACCTGTAGGGTTCAAACACCCCATTCAAATCATTGCTATCTTTGTTTCTGATGGAGAACCGTTGCATCACATGCATAGATGCATTTGTTATAAGGTTGGAGGATCATAATGACAATTGAAAATCGATACCAGTAGGATGGAGAAGAATGTTTTGATTCATTTGTCACTTATCATTTCATATCTATATCTATATATGTTAGATATCTAGGCTCCACTAATCTTCTAGAGGGCTTTGCTGACCTGACCCGACCCGACCCTAAGGCTGACCATTGAGAGACGACTAGAGTTTTGAAATGTTAAGTTTTCTCTTGAGGCTTGAACTCAATATCTTGAGAACTCCAAACCGTCCCTCGTGGGTATTGTTTGATACATTTTTAGGATCGCACAACAACACACTCAATCTAGATGAACACAAAAAGGCTAGAGGTTTATATTGATGATTTCAAGTATGTAAATGTAATCGCCCAAGCCCATCGATTGCAGATATTGTCCTCTTTGGGCTTTCACTTTCGGGCTTCCTCTCAAGGTTTTAAAACGTGTCTACTAGGGAGAGGTTTCCACACCCTTATAAAGAATGCTTCGTTCCCCCTCCAACCGATGTCCTTCGGGGCCTAACATCTTCGCTGACACTCGTTCCCCTCTCCCATAGATGTGGGATCTCACAATCCACTCCCCTTTGGGGACCAACGTCCTTGCTGGCACACCTCCTGGTGTCTGACTTTGATACCATTTGTAATCGCCCAAGCCCACCGCTAGTAGATATTGTCCTCTTTGAGCTTTCTCTTTCGGGCTTCCCTTCAAGGTTTTAAAATGCGTCTACTAGGGAGAGGTTTCCACACCCTTATAAAGAATGTTTGGTTCCCCTCTCCAACACTATAGATAGTTTTACCAGATATAGTCATCTACGGTATATAACTATGTTTAGTTTACTACATATAACTTTACCAGATATAAATAAGTCTCCATAACCTAACAACATTGTCGCTCTTCTTCCGGTGCACATTTAATGTTTTCAGGATGGGCGTATAAGCTACGAGGAGTTTGCAGCAATGATGAAGGCAGGTACAGATTGGAGAAAAGCATCGAGACAGTACTCGCGAGAAAGATTTAACAGTCTAAGTTTGAAGTTAATGAGAGATGGATCGTTGAAGGTAAACGAATCATAAACATTGGAAGAAAGCTTATCGATTTTCAGGATTTTGTGGATTGAAGATGTTTTAGATGGTAGAAGAAGTAGAACAGACATTTTGGGGGTATAGGCAGAGGATTAGAATGGTGGAGGCAGAGGAGAGTCTAAAAGGGCCTCTTGAAATGCTTATTGTTTATCTTAAGGGTGTCTGTTTTGGGGGGTAGCATTGAGTTGTAGAGAGAAACAAAAGGGGTAAAAGGAAAGAAACAAGGATTGGTTGAGGACCTTAGTGTGATTATTGTGTGTATATAATCAGTTAGGCCAACAAGTTATTTCATTTACTCTTGCAATTTATGTATGAATTTTCTTCAAAATCTTTCATCTCTCCAACCTTTTTTCGGGAGTACTATTCTCTTGGATTAGAAATAGAGATGTCTAGAGACGGGGACGGAGAAGCCTTCCTTGTCCTCGCCCCTGGCCCCATCCCCGTACTTGCCTCCTATTTTAATTCTGTGGGAATTCTTCTCTACAGACAATTTGCTTTAAGGAGGTGGGACGGGACAGAGAAACCTTCTCTGTCTCCATCGCTCTCCTCGCCCTTGCCTCCTATTTCAATTCCCATCTCATTTATTTTTGTGAAAATTCTTCAGGGAAAAATTTGCGCGCAACAAATTTTTTGTGTGAGATTTTTTTTTTATAATATATATTAAAAATATTATTGTCAAATAATATTATAATTTCTCCTTATAAATGTAAAAATCCAAATAAATCTAATAGTCATTGAGCCAAAAATATAATTTCTAAAAAGTTACAACATAGTTTTAATATACTTAAAAAAATATATATTTATTTATTTACTGAGTATATATATGTATATATATATATCCACTTAAAACTTATTTAATTCGATTTAAAAATTAGCTCAAAATTTTCTATTTTATAATTTAACGATTTAGACTTTGTAGCTTATGATTTATTAAAAATTTTAAAGTGAACGAGACTAAATTATTAAAAAAAACAAACTAAATTTTTATAAATAAAAAAATATATATAAAAAATTGAAAATGATAAGAAATAAATAAATAAAAGGAGAGGAATCCAATTAATAACTTACAAAAAAAATAGTACTAAATAAATATTTATTTAGGGTGTGAAAATAATACCGAATTAGGGTTTTTTACTCACCTGAGACCTGAGTCAAGTCCAGGTTCAATGTACTATTCACACATTCCACGCGCCTCTGCACGCGCGTGCCCACATTTCACAACACATTCAAATGCGCCGCCGCCGAAAATATCATTATACGTAGTTTTTTTTATATAATTTTTTTAGAAATATCGTGTATTTTTTTTTGCAAATAAACTATTATTATTATTTAATAATTCTTTTTTAAAATTAAATAGAATATTAAAACTATTTACAGACGTGGTCATAATTTGGTAGGTTTGTCTTTTATTACTATTTTTTTCTTTTATCAATTATGGAAATGAAATCTAAATATTTATTACAAGAAAAAAAATAGTAATTATTAAAAAAAATATAAAAATAGACTAATGCTAAGGAGCGACCTTCTATGACTGCACCACTCTCGAAAGCTCCTCCAATCTCAACCGACAGCCTGCAAACACCTAAAAAAAGAAAATATGTGAGTATAACAGAAATCAACCTATTTGTAGGTTCTCATTCTATCTATAATCTAGCAAGTGGCTACGAGCTTTACTCTAGGCTGTGTATTATTCTTGGTGTGCTGTGTGTCACAATCGCACTCTTGATGGCAGCGGACTTGCGATTGTGCGGCACTCACTTTCCAACGACAAGTGAGCTAAGCCAATTTGTTCTTACGTCGCCTACGGCCAAGCGACGTATGCTCGAGCCTCTGGCCTCGGTTTAAGAAGAAGGTTTTAGAAAACGAGGGTAGAGAGAGATTTTTAGAAAGAGAGATTTTTGAAAGAGACGTTATATAAGCAAGCAAGAGAGTAACAACAACGGCTCACAGTATATAACCTTGGGTAGGGAGAAGTTGACAACTAGTCATATCCCCCTATAGTACATTCTGAGGCATTTCATGTCTAGCAGCCCTAGACATGATTTTTCCGAAACGTCATACTAGAAATACAAAAGTAAAATGCTAGAATATGGAAAGACATAAAGGGTTTGGCTTGTCATGAGCATGCGGCCATGGGTAACACGCCTTGGACAAGCATGACCATGACACTGTGCATAGTCTTGGAATTCACACAAATTTATTGTTAATTTTAAAATATCCCATTATTATATATATAATTTTATAATTATTTATTTTCTAACGGTTCTTTAAAATAATTTATTTTTCAGGTATATGTATTAAAATTAAGTTAGTAAATTTTAATTAATTATCGGAAAATATAACTAAGATTTTACTTTTATAAAAAATAAAAAAATCCCATTTCCCATATTTCAAGCGAGGCGCGTGAATGAAATGAGAGTGGACGTGTGTCTCTTCAAGAGTTTCAAAGGGCACGCGTGTGCGGCACGTGACTCCTTTTTGTTTTCTTACTATTAATTTTTTAAATATTCGTTTTCGATTTTTTTAAAACCATTTAATTTGGCATTTTTAAAAAGATTTTTTTTGCTCTCTCGTCCATTGCCATCCAATCTGATTCTCTTCTTCTCTGCTTCACTCACTCAATTCCAGCAGCACAACCTCCTCCCTCCGATGACGACGACGTCGTTCGGCGCCTCAAACGCCGCCGTGTTCACCGACCCAACCATCCAGATTCATACCTTTCATGGCCTCAAATCCACCACCTCCCTCGCTTTGGCCAGACATGTCCGCTTCTTCGCCCCTTCTTCGTCTCCTTCTTCCTCCTCTTCTTATCCTCTCCTCGTCCGCGCCGTCTCCACGGTACGATCCATGCTCTCTTTTACTTGTTTTACGTTTCACTATTTCAATCTGTTTCTCGGTTTTCACTCTCTGAGGTTGTTGCTGCTTTTGATCTTCGTAATTGTTGTAATAGAATGTGATTTCGTGTAGTTCTTTTGTTTCCTTTTCGTTTTTAATTTTTTGTTTTGTTTGAGATGGAAATGAATGCAGAAATGTCGATTTTGTTTTAGTTTTTTTTGTCCTTTCTGTATGAACTATTCGACTTGAAAGGCTTATTTCTGTTGTCTCTCGCGTTTGAGGAACCAAATTCGTGGGAATTTGAGCTAGGATGTTTTGTCTTTTACCAAACGTGATTGGTTGCCCCTGGATTTGTTCTGGTTGGGAAAATGAGCTTTGGAAGTGAAGTTCATTACTAATCGCGGCATGGTGTTGAAAGATTCGCTTTATGCTTCTATCGTGCCACAGTTATAATCGAATATATTCTCTTTTGATTTTGTTGGCTACTAAAAGATTTTTTTTAGATGGATTCTCTTTTACTTTCTGCTCTATTGTGGTACAAGTTTGTTGATTATCCTAAAAATGAACCCATTCCACGGAATAACATGAAGACTATGAAAGTAATGCTTGTTGCTGCATGGATTTTTGTTACCTGGTGATATGTTTTTGGTTAGTAAGGTGAATTTTTACTGACATAGGTTTGTATTTCTGTAAAATTTGTGGCCAATTTTGCAGCCGGCAAAGCCTGGTGTTTCAGCTGAGCCGAAGCGTAGTAAGGTCGAAATTTTCAAAGAACATAGCAATTATATAAGATACCCTCTCAATGAGGAGTTGCTGACAGATGCCCCTAACATAAACGAGGCTGCCACACAATTGATCAAATTTCATGGGAGCTATCAGCAGTATAACAGAGAAGATCGCGGACAGAGGTCTTATTCATTCATGCTTCGTACCAAGAATCCTTGTGGGAAAGTGTCAAATCAGCTGTACTTGACAATGGATGATCTTGCCGATCAATTTGGAATTGGGACGCTTCGTCTAACCACCAGACAAACATTTCAGCTACATGGAGTTCTCAAGAAGGATCTGAAGACAGTTATGAGCACCATTATTCGAAGCATGGGTTCAACACTTGGTGCTTGTGGTGACCTTAATAGGAACGTTCTTGCTCCTGCTGCCCCACTTGTGAGAAAAGATTACCTTTTTGCCCAGCAAACTGCCGAAAACATTGCTGCTTTATTAACTCCTCAATCAGGATTTTATTATGATATGTGGGTAGATGGGGAGAAATTCATGTCTGCAGAACCTCGAGAAGTGGTGGAGGCCCGTAATGACAATTCTCATGGAACAAATTTTGAGGATTCTCCTGAGCCTATATATGGAACTCAATTCCTCCCTAGAAAATTTAAAATTGCAGTGACTGTTCCAGTCGACAACTCTGTAGACATTCTCACAAACGATATTGGTGTTGTCGTCATTTCTGATGCTGAGGGGGAGCCTCAAGGGTTCAACATATATGTAAGTGGATTTAGTACCAACAAATATCAGAATTTGAAGTTATTATTTTTTTTAGAGAATAAAATGTCCCATGTTCCAATAGCATTTTGCTTAATAATTCCTTCTGCAGGTTGGAGGGGGCATGGGAAGAACTCATAGACAAGAGACCACCTTTCCACGTTTGGGAGAGCCATTAGGATACGTTCCCAAGGAGGATATTCTATATGCAGTTAAAGCTATTGTTGTCACGCAACGTGAAAATGGTAGAAGAGATGATCGCAAATATAGTAGACTAAAATACTTGATCAGTTCCTGGGGGATTGAAAAATTTAGGAGTGTTGTGGAGCAATATTATGGGAAGAAATTTAAACCTTTCCGGGAATTACCAGAGTGGAAGTTTGAAAGTTACTTGGGGTGGCACGAGCAGGTTAGTTCTGAACCCTGTACGACATCTGATTTTGTTAGCTCTAATATTTGAATTGTTGCTTCTTTTAAATGCTGAGGGGAGCCTCACGTCATCTCTTTTATTCAGGCTACAGTATTCACACTGCGATGTTTGATAAGAATTTGCTATAGACATGGAATGTTGAATTGTTGTAGACACATTCTACTTTCAAACATGAACGTTGTATATACTTCTGGAAAATGTATGCCACCTAAATATCATTTCCCCCGAGCTTTATGTATTAAATTCATCGATTAAAGTTAGAAACATTATTGTATTGAAATTGTATTTTAAATACTGTAGTAAAAAATATTATCCAGGAATTTGATTTTCATTTTTGGCATGCCTGTTGATGACGAGGGCCATCATCTGTAAGGAATTAAATACAATAATCGATAATGATGATCTTTTTCCTTTAGTGCCTCCATAAACTATCAGCAAATGAACAGTTCCTTTGATGTCTGGCTTTTGTCTTATAGACTTGAACATTTATTGTCCACCTTGCCTGAGAATCTTGCTACTTTTCAGGGTGATGGTCACTTATATTGTGGGCTACATGTTGATAGTGGTCGTATTGCTGGGAAAATGAAGAAGACATTGAGGGAGGTGATAGAGAAATATAATTTGGATGTTCGTATCACCCCAAATCAAAACATCATCTTGACCAACATTCGCAATGCATGGAAGCGTCCCATTACTACAGTTCTTGCACAAAGTGGTTTGCTGGTAAACTATTATTCTGTGGCACTACTTGGTGATTGAGTTCTTTCTGAAAATATAAACCTACATGTTTCAATTTAGCACAAACATCTCAATTGGCTTTCCTAGAATTGTAGTTCTAGCTTTTCGGCAAGAATTTCTATTTCTGTTGTAATATGCACAATTGATTCTGAGCTGTTTATGCTAGGATGGATTTGCGTTATATTAACATGGAAGTTAGAATTATGAAGTTGTTTGCCAATTTTTTGGTGGAACTTCCTTTTCCTTTTGTATGTGCACTTTTATGACTGAATTATGTTTTTACAGCACCCAAGGTATGTAGATCCCCTGAACTTAACTGCGATGGCGTGTCCAGCTATGCCACTTTGCCCTTTGGCAATAACAGAAGCCGAGAGAGGAATTCCAGACATCCTTAAGCGTGTTCGAGCTGTATTTGAAAAGGTATATTATTGATGGGCAAACACGATTACCTGTGTTTGCAATGCCGGGTGTGATAATGCCTTTCCTTAGGGGAGGCGAGGTACCCTCATGATTTTGAAACATTTGTGCGTTTCCTTCTTTAAATAGGAAGAAAATAGCTTGATTCCTTTTTTCTAAAACAATTTTCTTTTTAAAAAAATCATTTTCTTTTGAATGTTTTTGTCGTTTCTTTAATGTTGTCGACTACACCAAAAAAAAAAAAAAAAAAAAAAAGAAGATTTTTTTTTCCCTTGTATCTATTATTTTGTAGTGCCCTGAAGTTCTTCAATAGTGCTAAATGCTCTTCATGTTTGATAAAAAAAATGATGGTTATAATGACTAGTCCCAGGGATTGATCCTTGACTGGGGGCTTGTTTCTGTGTGCGTGAACATTAAATACATGAGAATTCAGGCACTGATGGCTATGCTTTTCCTGTTATCAGGTTGGTCTCAAGTACAGCGAATCTGTTGTTATTAGGATAACTGGTTGCCCAAATGGTTGTGCTAGGCCTTATATGGCTGAACTTGGATTAGTAGGTGACGGTCCTAACAGCTACCAGGTATCATGAACTGCAAGCTGATGCTTTACTCCATTCTTAGTGGAAACTTTTGAATATGCGTACTCGATTTATATCTTCATGAATGCTTAAAGTATATGTGTTCTCTTACCTTGTAACAGTTATGGCTTGGGGGAAAGCCCAATCAAACGTCATTGGCAAGGACTTTTATGGATAAGGTTAAGATCCATGACCTTGAAAAAGTCTTGGAACCCTTATTTTATCATTGGAAGCGCAAACGACACTCTAAAGAATCATTTGGAGACTTCACGAACCGCTTGGTGAGTTTGTTTCTAAAGTGTCTAAAATTTTGAACTGAATTATTTTCGTCTTACCAGAACTCTTCGTGAACGGTGGTCGTTTTGGTTTAATGCTCAGGGATTTGAGAAACTTAAAGAGCTGGTTGAAAAATGGGATGGTCCTGTGCTTGCACCAGCACGATACAATCTGAAGCTTTTTGCTGATAAGGATACGTTTGAGGCCATGGATAACCTTGCAAGGCTTCAGAATAAGAATGCTCATCAATTAGCAATGGAAGTTGTTCGCAACTACGTGGCTGCTCAACAAAACGGGAGGAATGAATGATTTGGTAAGGGAGGTTTAACTTTTTTCGCCTTATAAGCCGATGTTATAAGGTCGAACGAGTGTAATAGTCTCGTTCTCTCCTCGGGCTTGTTACTATTTTGTAACAGCCGGAGTGAAATGGATGCTACTGAACTTGGTATAATTTTGTACCCAAGTTAATTGTTTGTCTGCATGAGTTTTATATTCACTGTTTTTTTCGATTTTTGTATCTTATTTTAAGTTTGCTTCTAGTAAAATTACCTCCTTTTGAGGTTCTCTTGTGATCTGCTCTAAAGTGCAAAAAACCCAATATAAAACCTTATCATCTTCATCACATTCATGGCCTATTCAGATACAACTTCTTTTGGTAAATTTACACAATCAGTAATGATAGATCTTGGTTCACCTCAATCATAACACAATTCTGGTAATTTCTCAAAAGAAAATGAAACCCGTCGTTCCTCAGCCTTAGGTTTTTACAAGAAACGTCCCATTTCAGAGGTTTATGTCATCTATGGAAATTCGGATGGCCCCAACTATTACCATCCTCCTTTGAACCCTTGCTGAAAATGTCAATTCACTCTTATGTTGATGTCGAATGTCCATGAACATGTGACAGACACGTCCATGGAAACCCATACTCCTAAGTCGAACTCATGTTTGGGGAAGAGTTGCCAAACTCGGGTTTTGTCGGAGACATCAGAAAACATTAATTCACTACTTAAACTTCTTTCACAACGTTTCTTCTAAACTCACCGTCTGTAACCAGCCTCCAAACATAGTTTTTGTAAACTTGAGGCTTCTGAACTTTGATTGGAAACATATTTTTTTCTTAGTTCTGACCTCTAAACCTTTTACTTTACTAGCAAAGCTGGAGATATGATATTAAATTCATACCTCAAATGCTCCCTTCAAATTAAAAGGTACTTCTAAATGGTGGATTCTCAAGGGCTGAATGCAAAAGGGAAGTTTTAAGTAAATGAAAAAGGGGCCTGTTTGGCTGATGGGGTTTGGCTTCTTGCAGGGTTTATCAGTCTGTTGCATGTTCAAGTAAGATTCTTGCAAATGGCTGGGCAAGTTCTTGGAAAGATCCTAGCCCTCTTTTTTAATGGAGAAAAAAGAACCAAAAGATGAAGATAAAAGCAATAGACAACAAAGATAGCCAATAAGGTAAAGGCCTCTTTCATTATGAGAAATTATGTCCCACAGAATACTTCTGGGTCCCAAATTATACACATCATGTGTGCAGTGAAACTTGCATCAGAAGTTCAAAGCTTGTCATCTTCTGATTTTTTCTTCTCTCTGATCAATCAATATTTTTGGTTGACGAGAAGGGAGTATCATTGAAACTTTCATATGTTAGAAACAACGGACTTCCACGATAGTATGATATTGTCTGCTTTAAGAATAAGCTCTCTATACCCATGATCTTCCCCTTAATTAGCTAAGGTAAGATTGCAACCAATTCTCAACAATCCTCCCCTTGAACAAAATACACCATATAACCTCCTCTCTACAACCTTCGAACAAAGTATACCCTTTGTTCGACACCTGAGTCACTATGACTACACTTTCGAGGCTTACAACTTTTTGGTTCGGCACTTGAAGATTCTATTAGCATGACTAAGTTATGATAAGGACATGGTTCTGATACCATGTTAGAAACCACGAATCTCCACAATGGTATGACATTGTCTACTTTGAGTATAAGCTTTCATGGTTTTGTTTTTGGTTTGGCCCAAAACGTCTCTCCAATGGAGATAGTGTCTCTCACTTGTATACCATCCTCCCTTTCCGACACCAAATATAAAAACATAACTTTATTTTCCTTTCATCAACTTTGTAAACTTTTACTTATGAAAGACTTTAAATTTTCCTTTTTCTTATTCATCTTTTGAGAGAACTATCCCACCACTATAAATTCTCATCTTCTTCCACACAAATCTTCATAAACTCCTTCCCAACCCCCAACGCACACTTGATCTTCAACACAAAATCCCCATTTTAGCTCTTCCAAAAATGGCAAACCTTTTCAAGTGTGGAAGAAGAAGTTCATGTCCCAAATCAGCCTCATCCCACACTTTAGACAACGATGAATATGATATGGTGGAGAAAGGCAAAGATGATCTTTTAACATGGAACATCCCAACTCTTCCCACTTCCAAAATCTACAAAACAAACCTCTTCACTCACTTTTCTTATAATTCCCTTCTCAAAACCAAAGAGGGGAACAGCTCTCTAAGCAACGGCGGTGGATATCTTAACTTGATTCGTGAAGACGATGACTTATGGAAAAAAGATGGCAACTATTCATGGCATCTCCAAAACAATTACCACACAATTCACATTGGAATGGTTCAAATTGGAGTCAAGGCCATAACAAGAGTACCCTTAAATGCCAAAGTGCTTTTGTGCCTTAGAGATGCAAGGCATCGCAATTTACACGATTCCCTTTTGGGGATGGTGGAGGCCAATTTGAAAGATGGCCCTCTTTACTTCAATGTCTTCCCTAACATTGTGGAGTCTCTTTCTGCCCCTCGGCTGGATGATTTGTTGTTTTTGAATGCTAAAGTTAGAGAGTTTGAGCAGCTCCCTGAAGGTCCCAAGAACATTGTGGTGATGTATAGAGTTTGTTACAAAGTCCTTAAATGTGGGGTCGAGACACGAGTCTTGCTTAAGAGTCCTTCAAATGGAAGAACAATCTTTTTTCAGACTGATTTTGAGACTGCGATGAATGATTTTGATCAAGGAGTTACTGTGTGGAATGAAGTTCAGCTGCCCAAAAACTGGCCGCCGCCACCTCCTAAATCGTACTAGGTGACAGAATTCTTTTACGCTTAAGTTATGATCCATCTCGATGTCGTTCCCTGCCCGTTAACACTCCTACTTGGTGGCATGAGATGACGGAAGTCCTATGCAGATGTGTCTATTGTTTGTGTTTTTGTGTCTGAAATTTGTGCTTTTTTTGGTCTCCCTCTGTGTTGTGTTCGAACTTTATGAATTGTGCAAGAAAATATATAATGTTAGAATTATTGTCTATTACTCTGTTCGCCAAATGGGATGAGATGGAATAATGGATTTGTGTTTGTATTAAATTAAAGTTAGTGAATATCTCTCATATTTCTATAATGATATTGGGACGGCTAAAAAGCTTGATCTTGTTTGCCCAACCTTCATCCACAAGTTAGAAATAAAAGTATGTATAGTAAGTACTCCACATTCATACGGACTCACATACTTTTGTTCGACTTCGTTTTGTATTGATTTTCGTCAATCACTTAAGATGTTCATGCCTTTTAACTTTGGTTCATGCCTTTACCTGAAAAAGTCGAGTATTAAAAACAAACTGTAAGTGACCCTACTTGTAACGACTCATGTTTAGGAATTGGAATTCAACTTTATCACATGATAGTCTCGGTATTTCCTGCGACTTGGTCACGTTACTTACTTTCTAATAGTGAAAACTATCTCTACAGACCAACATAAGTCATTCTAGCATATTTTGTTTTCACACCCATGCATCTTAGGAAAATTTATAGGAGGTCACTCAATATAGAATTGCTCAAAATAAAACATACTTAACTATAAAGTTTCTATGATTGAGCCATCGAAAAAGAAGGGGCAACTTGTTGGTATAGATAGTAACTTTTATTTATATTAAGTTTTTTCTTAGTTATCCTATTATTAGAATCGCTCTAATTAGGATGTGGTCATAGTTCATTAATGTACCTCTATTTTATTGTCACATCACTGTTGGAGTCGAGATATGCAACATGACTTACACTATCATAACTATAGTGGAAATGAATGAAAACTTAATCTTTTAGTTTCCACTTCTTTTTATTTTTTCGAGATATGCATCACTTTTATATACAAAACGTTCCATATACATTACTTTTACTCTACAAAAAGCCATGGGTAATGGGAATGGACTAAATTCCAAATTCATGCATCACTTTGATGACCCCATCACTCTTCAATAATCACTATATAATTCTACTTTACTTTTGGGTGGAAATAATTTCAAAATTAAAAATAAGTATTTTAGGAAAAATTTTAGAAAAATTTTAAGTGGCCGCTCACCATAGAACTACTTCAAGCAAATAACACTTAATCGTCCTCACATTCAGGTGCGGTCTCAGTTCATTCATGTATTCTTCATTCAATTCTTTTTTAAAAAAAAAATTTAACGATAGGTGTATTTTTGAAATTGAGCGATAAAGATATTCGTAATTTGAATATGTAAATGTGGACTTTGAACTCTCTCCTATCATGATTGTGGATATGTGGGCTCTCTATACACCTTTTGTGTAACTTGTGGATGAAGGGTTGGAATAAAGGCCAATGACTATTTTACTATTTGGTCAATCATGAAAAATGAAAAGGCATTTTGAGATTCTTTCTTTTTTATTGGAAAAAGGTGGTAGCATTTTCCACGAACTTACCCGTTTGGAATTTTTAGAATTCTTTATTACGGTGATGGGCGGGTTTAGATGGTATAAATTTTATTGGTAGCGGTTAGGGCGTGCACGACTTGGATTGAAAAAATCTTTTCGACCAATTTGAAATTTTGAGTTGGTTGGGTTGGTGACTCAAATAACCCGAATAAAGTTCATACTCAACTGGTTGAGTTGGGATGTGTTAGAGTTTTTTTTTTTTAATTACTTAAAAAATTTACTTATCCATAATACATGTTATATTAGTAATTAAAATTTCATAAAGTTTAAATATCGAACATTTACAAGTCACAATGTGTCACTAACATCGGTTACAAATGTTAAATACTCTTCATCTTTTTTAAAGTAGGGTAGGGTTGGGTTAAATTGTAGCCTTAAGGTTGGTTGGGTTGATAAAAAAAAAATGTCGACCGACCAATCAAATTGAATTTTGGTTTTTCAAAAATTCAACCCAACTCAAACCGAGAAAGAAAATGTAACCCAACCCAACTTTACTCCCTCCTCGGTCCCACGAGAATCTCTATGTACTTGTCCAGTCCAGGACAAGATCTTTCGGTCTGAGTGCGTGGGAGGAGCTCAAACAAAAAAGTGTATGGTCTGAATTTAGGCCCGACCTGCCCATCTGCTACTAGGTCCGAGAATGGCGCCAGGCAAGGGCGTCGCTATGCCCCTATGCTAAGACCTAAATTTGATTATGATTGTCGACACAGATCTCATGAGACCTGTCCACTATTACGACGAAAAAAAGCCATGCCCTTTTCCTTCGCTACTAGGAGAGTTTGCTACTTCTATTAGCACCAGACCTTGAGTCAAATTAATCATATGTCATGTGCTGAATAGTTTGCATAGGACGGATTGTCGAGTCATATGAATACTCTCAAAAGCGACTCATGTTTTTTTCTTATGTTTTTGTGGTCGGAGTTGAAACCCTGATGATCTTTTCATTAAGAATGCATAATCATAGTAGATATCGATAAGTGTAGCTTCGTGGAAAGACACCATAAATCTTTTCACCAATAGAATCTTAAGAAAAAGAAAAGAAAAGAAGAAAAAGAAAAGAAAAGAAAAGAAAAGAAAGAGGTAGGGTTACTTCTTTATTCATGTGTCTTTATTTTAGTTGCCCCATGGAATGGACAACTTCACCAATCAAGTGGCTAACCTTCTTCAACAAGCTAAAGTAGTTCAATAATAATAATTGAGAAGCTAAAGTAATAATAATAATTGAGAAGCTAAAGTAGTTCAATAATAATAATTGTATTGAAAAGCTTAATGGTTGTCCTCTAAGATTTACGTGCGCACGAACTCAATGAAGAACTTGTAGTGATCTGTAGTAACTCAAGTCCACCTCTTCTCAAGATTTTTAAAACGCGTCTATTAGGGAGCCGTTTCTACACTAAAGAATGTTTCGTTCTCCTCTCCAACCGAGGTGGGATCTCACAAATTCAATTCCTTGACGAGAATATTTTTTAGATCGAAAATGGAAAGTTATAAATCAAAAACTAATTTCATACCATGCATGACAAAACAGAATAAAATGATGACATCACAAATCATTAACTCAAAAACTTGCTCTACAATTTAATTTGTCCCCTTTTGCATACTTTTCAATCTTATCTCTATCACTCAAGAACACACAACATTCAAGTCTATGTAAAGCCATTGCCTTCTTCCATGGCATACCCATAGCCCATCAAAAACCAAAACAAATACACCAATTTCTTACCTCAAAAAAAAAAAAAAAAATGGCAACTTTTCTCAAACCCTGTTGGAGTTCAAAGGCAAGAGGAGGAGGACAAAGCCATGCTTTAGACAATGAAGAATTCATAAAAAAAGGCAACAATCTATTGAATTGGAAGATCCCAAAAATTCCCACATCGAAAATCTACAAAACAAATCCATTCACTTTCTTCTCTGATCCATCCATCAAAACCAAAGAAGTGGAAATGGCTTGTGGCAATGGCACCCATGCTACCAACTTAATCCTTGAAACCCCCTTCATGGCTAACCTCCGAAGCACAAGATTCTACAGCATGTTCAACGTGGGGATGATCCAAATTGGAGCCAAAACTTTGACCAAAAAAATACCCTTAAACGCTTCGATTATTCTATGCGTTTTCGACACTCGAACCGACAAGTTCGAAGACTCAATTTTGGGGATGGTGGAAGCCAAATTATGTGATGGGCCATTGTATTTCAATGTTTTTCCAAACATTACAATGTCTTCGATTCATCCTAAGTTGTTGGAGGCCTTGCGTTTGCTTGTCATTGTTAAGGGCTTTGAGCATCTTCCTGCTGGGACAAAGCCAATTAGTTTGACGTGGAGAACTTGTTACAAGCTGCAAAACAGTGCTTTGGCAGAGGCTTTGATTGAGAGTCCACATGGCAAAACTGTGTTTTTTCAGACAGATTTTGAGAACTCCGATGTTGCTGTTCAGAAGGTTTCAATATGGGATGATGTTCTTTGCAAAGTAGTGGAGTCTCAGAAATAATCAGTTGTCTCTATGTTTTGATCAAATTTAGATATGATCAACCTTTTTAATTACCTTTAAATATGTGTTTAGAACACTATTAGTTTGTTTAAAGTTATTGTATTTTGTGATTTCTTAGTTTGTTTAAAGTTATTGTATTTTGTGATTTCTATGGCTTTTAATTATTGAATAAATCTTAAATCCATATTGATATCGAGATTTAGATCGAGAGGTAACGTTTTTTTTTTTTTTTGCTTTTATCTATGATTTTTGGTCATATCAATATCGAGTTGAGCTAAATCGATAGGAAAATCCGAGGTTGATCTTACTTTAGTTGGTTAGAATAGACATGATTAGAACTCGGATTGAGCAATTTTGGATGAAAACAATATATATGATATAAATGATGAAAATGCCCAAAATTCAGTTGTATGTCTATTTTAATGCTTTCAGCTGTATTAGAATGGAAGATGAGATATTATGATATGTGCTTTGGATGATTGATGATGTTATCTCCCCATTAAGCACGTTTGAATGTATGATTTATGATTTTCGATTTCTGTGTATTAGATGATCGATAAGATTATCTCTCTAATAAACATATATGAATGGATATAATATGTTATCCGTACTTAAGGTGATCGATAAGAATATCTTCCTAACAAAGCATGCATAAGTGATCTCAGCTAAGATTAAAGCTCTGGAGTTAGAGTAATTTATACGTTGACCTGGGTTGGAACATTTTCAAAAGACCAAGTACCCTAGGATCGTGAGTGGCGATCAGAGGTCTAGTCCTAAGTGCATCCTGGGGAGCTAAGAGACCTGGAAACGCGAGATGAGATTTAAACCGCCTAGATGCTCTAAGAACCTAGTAAACCTTTATGGCACCCAAAGAACCTCAATAGAACTTACAAGACCTTTAGCAACATAAACGTGCTAAACTTGATAGACAACCAAATAGAAAGATGAAGGTTTAAGCCATCACTTCCCCATGGTAACAAGGCCTGTAGCTCACTTCTGTAACATTCATGTCTACCATTCTTACATCACAGCACTCTACTCCTCCTGCCTGTAAACAAACCAACAAACACATTTTAAAGGACTAAATGATTACTCCAAAATCAACCAAAAAAAGAGAAAGTGAACGCACCTCCAAAGGGACCTTTGCAGATGAAAAAACCCTAATCTTGGAGACTGATTCAGCTGAATGGTTCCCATAAAGAGCACACGGAGGAAGATTACGAGCCCACTTCCTTAAATAAGTGGTCACGATCCTATCCTCTCGATCCCTCTCAATCGACTCAAAGTACAGCACATGGGGAGCTTCACAAGGGTTATCAAGCACCCCCCACCTTGTGTTGAACATGAAAACCGGAGCATTAGCTCGTTCAAATGGTGCAAATGTCTCCAATGGTCTCTCCAAATAGTTTCTAGCCATTATGGCCTCATAGATGTGAGCTGAGTAGCCCCATGACATTGAGAAGCTCCAGTTTAAGGGGCGGTGGTAGCAGATGGTCTGTTGCAGGAGTCGGGACTGGTCCACCGCCCCCGCCTTCATTAGGTGGTTGATGGCGGCGGGGCGGTCCATGTTCGGGAAGATGGGATTGATGAGGTCTATGTGGTGGAGGGAGAGGAGAGGGGTTTGTGGATGGTACGAGAGAAAGCCTGATGCATCGCCTCGAAGATCAACCTTCCAAACATGCCATAATAACAATGATTATATTCTTTCAAAGGATTGTTGGGAGGAGAGTCCCACATTGGCTAATTTAGGGGATGATCGGTTAGTAATCACGAACTTCCACAATGGTATGATATTGTCCACTTTGAGCATAAGCTCTCGTGACTTTGTTTTGGGCTTCTCCAAAATGTCTCATAACAATGGAGATGTATTCCTTACTTATAAACTCATGGTCATTCCCTAAATTAGCTAATGTGAGAATCTCGAACAAAGTGCACTATAGAGCCTCCCCTGAGGTCTATGGAGCCGTCGAACAACCTCCCCTTAATCGAGGCTCGACTCCTTTCTCTGGGTCCTCAAACAAAGTACACCCTTTGTTCGACACTTGAGTCACTTTTGACTACACCTTCGAGGCTCACAACTTCTTTGTTCGACATATGAGGATTCTATTGACATGACTAAGTTAAGGGCATGACGAACATGACTCTGATACCATGTTAGTAATCACGAACCTCTACAATGGAATGATATTGTCCACTTTGAGCATAAGCTCTCATGACTTTGCTTTAGGCTTCTCCAAAAGGTCTCATACCAATGGAGATGTATTCCTTACTTATAAACTCATGATCATTCCCTAAATTAGCCAACGTGAGACTCCCTCCCAACAATCCTCAACATGATCACGAGTTTATAAGTAAGGAATACATCTCGATTGGTATGAGGCCTTCTGGGGAAGCCAAAAGCAAAACCATGAGAGCTTATACTCAAAGTGGACAATATCATACCATTGTGGAGAGTTGTGGTTCCTAACATGGTATCAAAGTCATACCCTTAACTTAGCCATGTCAATAGAATCTTCAAATGTGAAGAAAGAAGTTGTGAGCCTTCAAGGTATGACAATAGAATCCTCAAATGTGAACAAAGAAGCTGTGAGCCTTGAAGGTATAGTCAAAAGTGATTCATGTGTCAAACAAATGGTGTACTTTGTTCGAGGGCTCCAGAAAAAAGAGTCGAGCCTCAATTAAGGGGAGGTTGTTCGAGGGTTCCATATGCCTCAGGAGAGGCTCTATGATGTACTTTGTTCGAGGGGAGGATTGCTGGGAGGGAGTCCCACATTGGCTAATTAAGGGGATGATCATAGGTTTATAAGTAAGAAATAATCTCTATTGGTATGAGGCCTTTTGGGAAAACCAAAAGCAAAGCCATGAGATCGTATTCTCAAAGTGGACAATATCATATCATTGTGGAGAGTTTTGGTTCCTAACAACAATAAGAAATAATAATATATTTACCTGATGAAACCCCTTTTCGTGAGTAATCGAGAATCCCAAATCCGACAAACATTGGAACAACATTTGATCACTAACCCTCAAATAAGGGTATCTCTCAATGCAACCATCCAACCTTTTTGCTACCAAAGCAGCAAGTGGGTAACTCAAAGCATAGCCAGCTCCACCAAAAGCCATATCATACGAGAAATCAAAGTTAGATTTCACACACTCTGAGTTCATCCCAATGTACCAAGGCTTCCTGTGATCATACTTTCCCAAAGTCTTCACTAAATTATCCACAAATATTATCGTATCGTCGTCGGTCATTACGTACCACCTGACGTTTGGGCCGCCTTCTCTAAACGACTCCATCACAGTTCGAAAGATCCTCACCTGTATGAAGAATACGAAGAACAGATCAAATAAACCTAATATAAACCATGAATTATCAACCCGTTTAAGTATTTTGGCCTCAATATCTATAATAGTTTAGTATGGTATATCATAATATAAATAAAAGAATGGTTTTTGTATTCGTGGACTAAGGGTTTGTGCATCTAAGAGCTTACAAGGGTTCTTAGATTCAACATTTGGTATAGAGTTCTAGGTTGGATGTATGTTTCTGTCATTATGAAATTTTCTTATTTCTTTATCTTAAAACCATACTCCAACTTTCATTTCAATATCCAAAATCTTTATACTAAAATAACAACG
Source organism: Cucurbita ficifolia (assembly GCA_033971965.1). Lineage (NCBI taxonomy): Eukaryota > Viridiplantae > Streptophyta > Magnoliopsida > Cucurbitales > Cucurbitaceae > Cucurbita > Cucurbita ficifolia. Next base: position 4,378,588 of record CM066972.1, read on the forward strand.
TGAATGTCTATTTATAGTCTTGAAATAAACGTTAGAGTAACCTATAGTTAATTATAAGGTTGTAATTCTCGTGCTCATCAATACCATAATAATAATTAACTAATGGTAACTTAAAATCTTAAAAATAATACTCTAAAATCGAAAAATACAATAAAACCTCCCTAAATCGAAATATGTATGCTACAATCATGTCATCTACCATGATATCTTTGTAGCATGATTAAAACACCTTATTTCGAACTAATTACAATTTATATAAGCCTATGTTTCTAAGTTAATAGCAATAGTTAAACTACCTGGTCTGGCCATTTGATTTTGGGGTACACTGCAAACCCTGTGATATCTTCATTGACTCGAAACGGAGCAGACGAGTCCAACCACGGTAGGAACTCATTAGAAGGTGGCCGTTCAAAGAAGACATGACCACGGGTTACATTGGGTCGCCACCATGATTCGCTATAATATCTCTTGAACGTCCATGTATTCATTGACCCGACAATACTAAACATGATGTGAGAGATATCGGTTTGAGACGGGTTTTTCATCGAAAATTTTTGTTTGAAGCTAGAAAGAAAATCAGAGAGTTGGTAATTTGGAGGTGAAACCACGAAAACATAGAGAGTGAACAAGGCAAGCCCTGAAAATGCCAAAACTTTGCAGACATTTCCAAGAGATATGGAAGAAAGCTTGGCTTGAAAATTGGCAATGGTGGAGCTGATAGGCAGTGGAGAAGACATGGTGAAGAACAACAAAGAGTTTGAAGAAAAGGGTATGAATTTACATAGCAACATAGGCCATTATCGAAAATTTGTTCTTAAATTAAAGGCTTTTGTTAAGAAATTATCTTAAATTCTTCGAAACAACAAATCTTTTGTCGAATTCTTACAAATTATCATATTTTAAAATGATAAATGAAGAATCGTATGAAATGTAATGAAATTTTGTTGTTTATAGCCGACTGATATGTTTATTTTATTCGATTATGATATAAAATATTTCGAAGTTCATTAACAAATTTTATTTTGACTTTAAAATCATCATTATGTTCATCTTGTTCTTGGGTGCTCCTCCTTTTGTCTTAAATGGTTGTAATTTATTTTGTTGTGACAAAGTTTTAGTGATTGTTTTTTTTCTACGTTTCTTCAGCTATTTCCACTCTTTCTTGGCTTTAATTTGTTATATTATGGGGCGGTTTGTCCCGTTCTGAAATCATGGGAACTTTCATTGTAAGTGCTGTGAGAACAAGACATGGAATGGGATAAACCAGTCTCTAGAGATTTCTAATTTGACTACAAATGTGTTCTTCATATAATTTTAAAAATCTCTTAAAATTTATTGTAATGTGTTGTGGTACATGCCTTGATAGCTCAGCAAGGTCTCTTTCGACCAAAGTAGGTGTGATACTTGAGTAAAGGAGGGTATATGAATGAATCAAGCCCACGTTTGAATGAGCGCGATCCTAATGATAGAATGACGAAGAAAAGTGTAATAACCCAAAATTAAAAAGAAAGGAAAAAGAAAAGAAAAGAAACGAAAATGAAAATTGTCTCACATCTGTTACGTTGAGAGAGTGGAAGTTGGACTTAAGAGAGGTCCATTGTTTTTTCGAAGTTACATCAATTGCTTCCTCTCATTTGGGCCGTATGGAACTTAGAGAATACATTTTGTGACAGTTCTAAGTGTTTTTCTGCTGAACTAGCTTGGGTCCCTTTTTCTATTAGTTTCAACTCTTCAAAAAGTACGACTATTTTTAGGTGGTTTAAATTATTTGGAGTCCGTTATTCTATACAAAATTAGGGGGTCACTTTTCATAATAGAATTCTAATTTTTGACTGTGGGACTTTTTTAGAATTAAATCTCAAATAGTAGCGTTGAGCTAGCATTAAGAAATTTTATTAGTTTCGGCCAGGCCAACCAAGTAAACTAGGCATTAAGGGATCGTAGTATTATGTATGATGATGCGTGCTCTATGGCCCTGTATCATATGTATAATTAATATGTTATGCTATGTTATTCTAAACTAAGATAGGATAGGGTATGCCATATTATGTTATGCTATGCTAAATTATGTTATTTTGTGATCATGCTAGGTTGTATATGAAATTTCTAATCGTGTATCAATCTCCTTAGATCATGCTATATATTACGGAATGTAGGAGAATTATGTAAAAATAATTCATATACTTAATATGTTATAGATAAATTAAGGCTTGTCTTGCATCATACATTATGTCATGATTATAAGCTATGGGACCTCATGCATATTTGTGTGACACATGCATCAAATTCTTCTCCACTATGATGAGTACAAACGCGTACATTATGACTTATGATTTAGGACATTATGTTCACCATGATGTTATGCTGGTCCTTTCTCTTCATGATATTCATCATAGAACTCGTTAAGCGAATGCTAGCCCAACGAGCCAGACCCAGAGAGTGTGCAAGCCCGCCTAGTGGGCCCATGCTCGCACGCGTGGGTCATGGGTAGAAAAGTACTACACATCCTACCTTCTCCGGATTAGAAAGCTAGCTATGGTCATGCTATGCTATGTTAAAAGGATAGACCTCACCATGTTGCATGTGCTTGCATTTTCCGACATCAATAGTTGAGTTACTTACGGAGTAATTCTTAAAATACTCAAATCATGTGCTACTCTTACATTTTAGGTAAAGGTAAGACACCCATATACAGATGACAATCAAACCATTGGGTGGGTAAATTCACTCATATTCATTGTAGCACTTGCAAGTACCAAGTTTATCAAATCCTTCACACCCATTAGAAGCTTGTCACTTCTTTGACTCAAATGGGTGTGAAGGATTTGATCACAAGATCCAATTTTGGTAGAAGAAATTAAAAATTAGGATACACAAACAAGTTAGAAAAAAATATGTCAATGCCTTTTGGTTGATTTACTTTGTATATCATAAACTTATTACATCTCAAAACAGATATATAAATTTTAACTCAATTTCTGCCATCTCATTAGAAGCATATTAAACATACTAAACTTGATAGCCAATCAAGAAGAAAGCTTAAGGTTTAAGCCATCACTTCCCCATGATAACAAGGCCTATAACTCACTTCTGTAACATTCATGTCTACCATTCTTACATCACAGCACTCTACTCCTCCTGCCTGTAAACAAACCAACAAACACATTTTTAAGGACTTAATGATTACTCCAAAATCAACCAAAAAAAAAAGAGGAAATGAACTCACCTCCAAAGGGACCTTTGCAGATGAAAAAACCCTAATCTTGGAGACTGATTCAGCTGAATGGTTCCCAGAAGAAGCACAAGGAGGAAGATTACGAGCCCACTTCCTTAAATAAGTGGTCACCATCCTATCCTCTCGATCTCTCTCAATCGACTCGAAGTAGAGCACATGAGGAGCTTCACAAGGGTTATTAAGGACTCCCCACCTTGTGTTGAACATGAAAACCGGAGCCTTAGTTCGTTCAAATGGTGCAAATGTCTCCAATGGTCTCTTCAAATAGTTTCTAGCCATTATGGCTTCATAGATGTGAGCTGAGTACCCCCATGACATTGAGAAGCTCCAGTTTAAGGGGCGGTGGTAGCAGATGGTTTGTTGTAGGAGGCGGGACTGGTCGACCGCCCCCGCCTTCATTAGGTGGTTGATGGCGGCGGGGCGGTCCATGTTTGGGAAGATGGGATTGATGAGGTCTATGTGGTGGAGGGAGAGGAGAGGGGTTTGTGGATGGTATGAGAGAAAGCCTGATGCGTCGCCTCGAAGATCGACCTTCCAAACGTGCCATGAAAACAATGATTATATCAGAGATTTAAATCTTAAACTTCAAACGCTCAAATTGAAAATTTAAAAAAATATAGCAATTGCTAAGGATTGTTGGGAGGGAGTCTCAAATTGGCTATTTAAGGGAATGATTATGAGTTTATAAGTAAGGAATACATCTCGATTGATATGAGACCTTTTGGGGAAACCAAAAGCAAAACCATGAGAGCTTATGCTTGAAATGGACAATTTGTGGAGAGTTGTGGTTCCTAACATGGTATCAGAGCCATGAGCTATGCCCTTAACTTAGTCATGTCAATAGAATTCTCAAATGTGAACAAAGAAGTTGTGAGCCTCGAAGGTGTAGTCAAAATTGACTCAAGTGTCGAACAAATAGTGTACTTTGTTCGAGGACTCCAGAGAAAAGAGTCAAGCCTCATTAAGGGGAGGGGAGGCTGCTCGAGAGCTCCATAGGCCTCAAAAGAAGCTCTATAGTGTACCTTGTTTGAAAGAAGGATTGTTGGGACGGAATCCCATATGAAGAAAGGAGTCGAGCTTCGATTATGGGGAGGCTATTCGAGAGCTCTATAGACCTCAAATGAGGCTCTATGGTGTATCTTGTTCGAGGGGAGGATTGTTGAGTATTATTGGGATAGAGTCCCACATTGATTAAGTAAGAGAATGATCATGAATTTATAAGTAAGGAATACATCTCCATTGGTATGATGCCTTTCGGAGAAACAAAAAGCAAACCCACGAGAGTTGTGGTATATATTTACCTGATGAAACCCCTTTTCGTGAGTAATCGAGAATCCCAAATCCGACAAACATTGGAACAACATTTGATCACTAACCCTCAAATAAGGGTATCTCTCAATGCAACCATCCAACCTTTTTGCTACCAAAGCAGCAAGTGGGTAACTCAAAGCATAGCCAGCTCCACCAAAAGCCATATCATACGAGAAATCAAAGTTAGATTTCACACACTCTGAGTTCATCCCAATGTACCAAGGCTTCTTGTGATCATACTTTCCCAAAGTCTTCACCAAATTATCCGCAAATATTATCGTATCGTCGTCCGTCATTACATACCACCTCGCATTCGGGCCGCCTTCTCTAAACGACTCCATCACAGTTCGAAAGATCCTCACCTACTTGAAGAATATGAATAAAAGATTACATAATCCGTAAAAAATAATTTGTAACCCTATTCTTTTGAGTTAATAATGACAAGTTAACAACCTGGTCTCGCCATCTGATTTTAGGGTACACAGCAAAGCGTGAGATATCTTCATTGACCCGAAATGGAGCAGACGAGTCCGACCACGGTAGGAACTCACCAGAAGGTGGCCGTTCAAAGAAGACATGTCCACGAGTTACATTGGGTCGCCACCATGACTCACTATAATATCTCTTGTACTTCCACGTGTTCATTGAGCCAACGATGCTAAACACGATATGGGAAATGTTGGTCGGAGGATCATCGGGTGGGAGCAACGGCGATGACGACGGATTGTTAATCGGAAATTTTTGTTTGAGGCTAGTAAGAAAATCAGAGAGTTGGTAATTTGGAGGTGAAAACACGAAAACATAGAGAGTGAACAAGGCAAGCCCTGAAACTGCCAAAACTTTGCAAACATTTCCAAGAGATATGGAAGAAAGCTTGGCTTGAAAATTGGCAATGGTGGAGGTGATAGGCAGTGGAGAAGACATAGTGAAGAACAACAAAGGGTTTGAAGAAAAGGGTATGAATTTACATAGCAATTAAAGGGTTTGCAAATAAATGTGAAGCCATATGGCTATAAACTATGAAGAAGCAAATGAGTTATGTGTAATTGATTGTCATTTACGCATTCTAAAGTCAATTATATGGGTAAAGAATGGAGATATTGGCAATTTCCATGCTTCATGTTGTAATAGTTTAGTTCATTCCTCGGTTTGAATAATTACATCGTAATTACGAGCTAGAAATTTGAACTCTCAACCTGGAATGAAAGTACTCGTATGTCTCTTTTTAAGTAAACACGTCCTATCGTACTAAATATTTTGTGTTTTAGTGATATCCTTTGTTCTTCTATGAATGGTTTGAGATAAGAAAAATCAATAATAGTATTCGAATCGCATTTGTGAGATCTCACATCGGTTGGAGATGGGAACGAAGCATTTTTTATAAGGTGTGGAAACCTATCCCTAGCTGATGCGTTCTAAAATTGTGAGATTGACGATGATATGTAATGGGCCAAAGCGGACAATATTTGCTAGTGGTGGGTTTGGGCTGTTATAAACGTTATCAGAGTTAGGAACCGAGTGGTTTGTCAACGAGGACGCTAGGCTTCGAAGGGAGGTAGATTGTGTCAGAGCGAATTGTGAGATTTCGAGGAGAATATAAATGTGTAACAAATGAAGTCTATCCTAAATCAATGCATAAACTTAATGCCAAGACAAACAAAGAAGCAAGGCATTAACCTTAAAAGGAGACCAAAGACCAAACAAAAACACTAAAAAAACATATCTTACGTGAAAAATAAGGTTTGTTCACGTTTTTTAAGAATTTTTTAGTGTTACAATTTTGATTTAAATCTTTCTATTAGGAAGTCAAAACACATCTTCCAATAAACCAAATTGTTACAATTAATTTGATTCATTATCCCTTTAACTTCAAAGTTAAATACTTACTCGTGTATGATTTTTAGTCTCTAATCTCATGAATAATACGATTTGTAATTTAATTAAATATTCCGTTATAAGTTTAGTTCTTAAACTTTTAAATTTATGTTTAATAGATTCCTAAACTTTAAAACGTGTCTAATAATTTTCTAAAATTTCGTTTGGTAACGATGAGCCAAAGTTGCCTAACAAGGGAAATCTTTGTTTACAACTTCACATCCTAGTGCCCAACCAGATGACGAAGATATGCCAACATTTGCTCTTTGATAACCCATTTCGAGTCGGTGATTGTGATAAGATATACTCGAATCTTTTGGCCGGTTCTTTCCTTCACCTTCTTGAACTGTAAAGTGGATCTCATGACCTCGAGACAGCTTCGTGTTCTAAGCTTGCCTTAAAGATGACATTCCCTTAATTGATTGCAACAATGACTTTTTTGAATTATATTAAATATATATGTCAAGAACATATTGGAAACCGAATAAAAAACTCGAAAATATATTAGATACGAACCCAAAAATTTAGATGCTTAACTTATAACTTAACGTACAATTTACTTCACTAAGTCAAACGTACCCCTTCATTCAACTTAATGAGTTGTACATGTCCGTCCCGTATAATAAAAAACCTATTCCCACATTAGCTTCTACTCAATGTTACAATCTTAACGTGTGGATTCATATTAACAATTAAAATAAACAAAATTCAACGGTGTTGATCTGTATCTTCGACGAAAAGAGGTTAAACGTTCGAATATCCCACTTTAAATACCGTTGAACTCTCTCTCTCTCTATATATATTATCTTTAAATTTTTCATCCAATCGATCTCATAACATCTAAGATCAGATTTTATGATAGAAACTCGAGAAATTATACCATTATGGACTAAATTATATATTTATTATACCCAAATCCAAGATAAGATAACATAAGAAAGGGTGGGTGGCTTACTATAAGGTATTTGACCCTTTCATATTACGTTATCAAATTTTTTATATAGAAAATGGAAATTTAGATCTCAAGAAATGGGCTATGTGCATCAAAATATGTGTTTTTTTTGTCGTCTCTTAGTTGACATGGTGAATTGATTTTAAAATTAAAGTTGAAGTTGGTTTACAAGCTACGTTACGACACGATTTTGTCACGACACGACTTTGTTAATTAAATGTTTGCATGGTATTCATTTTAAATAGAAAATTCTCGACAATAATGAGTAGCCCATTACGTATCGTCGTTAGTCTCATGATTTTTAAAACGCGTCTGTTAGGAAGATGTTTCCATACCCTTATAAGGAGTGCTTCTTTTCGCTCTCCAATCGATGTGGGATCTCACAATCCATTCCCTTGGAGTCCCAACGTACTCGTTGCACACCACTTGGTGTCTGCTTCTGATACTATTTGTAATAGCCCAAGCTCATCGTTTATAGATATTGCCTGCTTTTGTCCATTACGTATTGTCATCAGTCTCATGGTTATTAAAATACGTATGTTAGGGAGAGGTTTCCAAACTCTTGTAAGGAGTGTTTTGTTTCCCTCTCCAACCGATGTGAAATCTCACAATCCACCTTCTTGGGGTCCCAACGTCCTCGCTGACACACCGCCTAGTGTCTACCTCTGATACCATTTGTAACCGCCCAAACCCATTGTTAATAGATATTGTCCGCTTTGGCCCGTTACGTATCGCCATCAGCCTCACAATTTTTAAAACGCGTATGTTAAGGAAAAGTTTCCACACCTTTGAAAAGAATGTCGATATAAGTTCTCACACATAAATCAGCCACTAAAAGTAACTACTTTGTTTTCTTTTGAAGTTCATTAAGACGGAAGGAAATTCAAACATTCAACCTCTTGGACAAACGTATAATATATTAAGTTAACGTAAATAACTATGGATTGTTTAATAAAAATTAGATAAAGTTAAATATTTTATTTAAAACCATTGATGACTTGTAAAAGTTGATTTACTTTAATACAATAAATAAATGTAAACAAGTCCTACATTAATTAATTAGTACGAGGATGGAAATTACCTCTCAATATTGAAATTAAAAAAATTATTTTTAACCATTTGAAGAATCGATGATCAAAAAATAATTATTATCCTAACATAAAAATCCGTGAACCAATCCAATCCATAAAATTTTAATTTATTTAAACTTAATCTAACCCAAACCATACGAGTTAGATTGATATGAGTTTTCGAGTTATCAAATTTTTTGAACACCTCTACACGTAACCAATTAGTTATGACAGATTTTGAGAGCACAAGTTTTTATTTCTTTTTTAGGATCCTAGCTCTTCCAAAGTGGTAATAGCTCGAGCCCCTCAAAAGGGAGCCTTCTTCACCTGTCACCTAAGCTGCGCAAGAAAGGCCCAAAGCCGAAAACAGTGAAGCTTTACAGGGTCTTTTTGTCTAGGTGCAGGTAGTCCGCATCTTCACAGACATATCTATTTCACCGAGTCTCTCGATCGTTACGCCTTTCGTGCGGGTCGAAACTTACCCGACAAAGAATTTTCCATTTTGAAAAGTGTATTTTGCATAAACAAGACGTATAAGTGGAGCTAACAAGACACAGTACTGAGAACAGTAAGATTACAATGATCTATTGCTTACTTTTCAAAAAATTGTTACAACTTAAGATATGGGCTCTCATCAGCTTGAGCCTTCACCTTAACCCATAAATAATATGACAGAAAATTACTCTTATTTAGTGATTTTCTCTACCATTTTCCCCCTCTGCTACACATCTTTTTATTTCTGAGCCACAACTAAAATATGTTATATAATATAACTACTAACCAGATCAACTGCTTCTTGTCAAGGAGTTGTAAATAACGAAGCTCTAAAACTTCGGTCATGTATCTCGAGGTCCATCGAACGACTGTGTTTTTCTTAGATTCCAGTGAAGGCCATCGTGAATGCTGCGCAAGAAGTCGTTCGTCGAGTCTGCCTGGCATGCTGTAGGCACTGGCCAAGGTGCCATGCTGCATACAAGTGCATCTCCTGCTGCCAATTGTTTCCTGTCCTTCCCGTCGAAGGATGCCCATGCATGCCCCCTGCTATTGAAAGGTACTTGTATACGTATTGTTACGTATTCTGGAAATATCAAGGGTCGAAACGACAAGGAATGTGGGCATATCGGAGTAAATAGAATGCCGGGAACCTGTGAGTGTTGAGCTAGTATTTAAGAAATGGTCGCTCTAACCGATATAAGAGTGTCAACTGAAAGATCGAGATCAGTCGACCGAAGAACATACCTGAGGATGAACCATTGATCCCCCAGCAGCCAATGAGTATGCTGTGCTGCCAGAAGTTGTTGATAGAATCAGCCCATCCCCTTGGACACAAGTTACAAAGGAACTGTCACAATAACATTCCAAATTCGTAAGGTATGATGATATTCCGCGATCAATTGTAACCTCATTCAGCACGAGTATAGGTTCTTCAGTTTCGTATTCGTTTCTTGCTGCATCTCGAATAACATGGCACTGCAGTCGGTGTCGCAATGTGATACTAATTGGACCCTTTAGAACTGAATCCAAGCATTCTTTGTAATGCTCACTGTCTGAAGCATGTTAAAGAAAATTTTCAGCAGCCAACGAAAATCAACGTCGTGGCAATATGTCGGTTTAAGAATAACTTTAAACATAGACACAGAAGTCTTAGGGAAGCAAACCAATTACTTTCTGGTTAAACAACAAATGAATTGATTTCTAAGGTAAATACTTCCTCAGAATCGAAGGATACGAAAAGGAGTCATGAAACCGAGAGACCCTAAAGAAAACGGAACAAGTGGAGGAACTGGTCCTTTAAACATTGATGCTGCCTGCAATCAAGTGCCAAATTAAAAACATACAGTTCATAGCAGTTGATAAGCTCAATATGCAGCCTTGAAATTTTATGAAATGACTGCAATAACAATGACAATTATAATATCTAGAACAATAAGATGATACTCCTGAAAGTGAAAGACGTACCCAAAGTACAGTTCCATCTCCACCAAGAGTAACCACGAGATCAACTTTCGTGTGGAGGAGCATAATTTCCTTGTCTGTCGAGAAGTAGAAAAGAGGAGTCAATCGAGTGCACAAGGACGGTATTAAACAATTAGTTATAGAAACCATAAGTGACGGTTGCCATAAAAATTATAGCTCAAAAATGCAGTCAAGCCCATCCTTGAATAAACGAACATCACAAACCGAGCAAGAACAATACGCTTACTATTACATAATAACAACCATTCATACTCACCATCTTTCCATGTATATACAAAATTGTAGTAGTCTGACTCTGTGAGAAGCTCGCTTTTGACACGTGGTTCGACATAAATGTGAAGACCTTTATGCTCTCTCAACCATCTGGGAGGAATAGAAATGGGAAGAAGGAAAACAGCATTCATTTCACATTAAGATGATACTCTTGTTATGATGCATAAAAACTTCGGTCTAGGCAAAAAGGAGAGCGAACTTTTCCTAAGCAACACACCTGACCATCTCAAAACAAAGAATTCGAACCGATATTGAGTTTGGTTTGGTCAATATAAGCACAGTCTGAGGTTGAGATTCCCACTTCAAAGAAATCTGAAATGAAATGTTATATCAATTAAAAAGTGGACCCACTCAAAATTCATGGCCCTAAGCTCAGTTTTTCATTTCCATTTTGTCAAAAATCGAGCGTATATAAACTGTGACATATGTAAGTAATTCAATTGAGATGCATCTACGTTCAGCAGTAACAGACCTGTCTACTGCTACGCTCTGCAGTTGTTATGTTTCCTTTCTCAAAGGAGACAACATCGTGCTTGTGCCGATCACTATGCTCACCATTGCAGCACCATGAAAGTTTAAATGGTGCCTGTAAGTTTAAATGGGATTAGCACAATTCAGTAAATATCTAAAACCAATTTGTTACATTTCGAAGTATTTTTTCTGTAGTGCAATGCCACCAAAAGGAAGTATGCGTGAAACATCACTAGGAACAATGAAATAAGGAACTATGCGATGCATGCAGCATGCTTCGTTTTGCTTGTACGCATGTTTAAATTAGAGAAATAAAAAACATTGAGAGAACTTTTGACTTTATTACTTTATTTATGTTGTGGAAATAAATGGGCATGTTTCATTTTTCCTTTGTCATTGGATGGACTTCCTCAAATACCTTTCTCGTATATTTTTTAGACGCCATCTGAGAAATAGAATCGATGTCCCGATCTTGGAGAATTTCATGAGAACATATTCCATTTGATCCACAACACCGTTCTGTTTGCTCCGTGGCTTGTGGGCTTAGAATCCTTGACCTCTTATTATTATGACCATTGCATTCTACTGGTGACTGCCCTATAATGCATAAGCATATGTAGTTTTAAGGAACATATCAAAAATAAGGAGAAACGAAAACGAAAACAGAAGAAAAACATAAGAAAAAAGGAATGAGAGGAAAAGAAAAACGATGGTGGATCACATTTGTGAACATGGTGAATACAAAATAAGATCACTAGTCGGTTAGGTTGCTACAATAGCAAGTAATGATGTCATGGCATCTGCACGTCGAGATTAATCCTACAAGGCTCAACATAACAATAACGGGCGCCATATGCGCCTCTCCCAATTCTCCAACTATGTCTTGTTATCTCCATAAGAAGTAAAATACAGATATCACAGTTTTAGTTGTAAACCAAAGCGAACCTAAAGTGTGAGATCCCACATCGGTTGGGGAGGAGAACGAAGCATTCTTTATAAGGGTGTGGAAACCTCTCTCTAGCAGATGCGTTTTAAAAACCTTGAGGAGAAACCCAAAAGGAAAAGTCTAAAAAAGACAACATCGGCTAGCGGTGAGCTTGAGCTATTACATAAAGACTTGAAGAGAAGACGTTTGCTATTTACGGAAAGTGTGTGCTTCTAACAATTTCTCCAGCCCCACGAAAACATCAACTAATATAATCTAAATAATACAATAAATCCCATTAGAGAAACCTTTAAACTCGAGTTGAAGATTTCTAGTCCTCTCCAGTTCAAATTTTCGCTTCCATTCAGCTGCCTCAGCCTGTGAAGCAGCCTTTCCCTCAGCTGCCTTTCTTAATGCTTTTGCAACAGCTGAAGATCAAAGAAATAACATAAGCAGCATATTTTGACCAATTCATACTCAACAGCAACCATATCAGCAAAATTACATAAACGTAAAGGAAAATATTCAACAGCAGCTCATGATTCAGTAAAACATACGAAATAAAACAGCGATACATACTTCTCAAGGCCTCTGAAAACTCAATAAGGTGATCATCAGTCTCCATTAATGGAGACCGTTCAAGAAGCTCCTGGACAGCCTTCTCAGAATTTAACAGAGAAGTTGCATTAAATAAACCATTATCCGCCATTGGGCCAGAAAAGTTTCCTTCTCCCTGTATCACCAGCAGTTTAGTTGCCTCAAAAAACTAAATAACACGAATTAGAAAAGCAACATCTAGAAAGAACAAAAGAAAAAGAAAAGGGCCCCCACTAACAAAAAGACTTGGGAATCTGAAAAAAACAAGCCGTCCTCTGGGATAAAACTATACTGTATACAAAATCATCCACTTGATTCATCCATCAGATATTGAACCACAAACAGAGCAATTCCTGATTTCTCCCACTCAGCAACAAAAACCCACCAAATTAATCCGCACAGACAAAATTTTCTAGCAGCACAACACAAAGATTTTAAAAAATCCCCCGAATGGAAACAGAGCATCACATCGTCTACTAACTACAGAATCACCCAAAATTCCCACAGGGAAAAAAAAACCCAGAAAACCCAATCAACAGATCAGAAAGCGTAAAGAATACATGGGGACGATTCCGAAATCAAGATCACAACAGATAAACAGTAAATACAGAGGCAGAGAGAGAGAGAAGGATTACAGCGGAATTGAACTTGCTGGGAGCCATGGATGTGTAAGAGAGGGAATTGAAGAAGGAACAAATGGGGAATCCCAATGCCCTTGTTAATCCATCCTCCCACAACCGCGACCGCTTGAAATTGGCAGAAGCAGAAGCAGGAGGAAGAGATTGGATTAAAACGTGAAATTTCCGGACACCCACTTGATCCAGAGAGGGAAAGAAGTTTATAGAAAGAGAGGCTGGTGAGGCCCTGTTAGAACGCGTGGCAATTTCGGCAAAGCTCGGAGAAGAACGAAAGCGGCGTATGTGCTGAAATTACGAGAATACCCTTCTGAATTGGGAGTAATTTTTGGAGTATATGGGTGGTTGGGTGGGGAAACGGAAACCATTTTTGACCCATTTTATTGACCATTCATTACCTCATAATTCAATTAAATAAAATATTTTTTAAAATAATGTCACCATGAATTAATATATATATATATATATAATCTCGATCAAAATATTAAAGGGTTGGATCAAGTAATTACGGGAACGAATTAAAATTAATTATCACGAATTAAAATTAATTATCATGAATAACACATGTGAAATAAAATAAAAAAATAAAAAATAAAAAATAGTAATAATTGAAATGGAAATAGTTATATTTTTTTCTTAATATGGTGTACGGTAGAATTGTTGAAAATTGACCAAGTTTTGATGGAGGTGTGAAATTGAATGGTCCAACCATAGGGAGTATGGTGGTAGGTGAGTATATAAATTATTTTATTAATTATAAATTCAATGCTTGACCAAATATATATATATATATATATATATATATATAGGTATGTATGTATCTATATATCTATATGTATGTATGCATATGTATATATATAATATTACATTCAACTATAATATTAATACATTATTATTATTAATGTTATTTTAAAAAATAGAATGAGACTCTGAAAATATTTTTAGATACAAAAATATTTTCTTTTTGGTTAAGAAATTTAAGAATTTTAAAGATTTTTTTTTTTTTACGGTTAACTATTTAATTGAAATATTATTTTATTATCGAGTTAGTTGGATTAATTCAATCAATAAATTTTTATGATACGAATTAAATAATTTAAATGGTTCCAATTATCGGATCATATGACCGCCCATAAGACAACGGATCTCTTCCCGTTCCCGGTCTCTTCAATCCTTCAGCCCTATCCGTCGAGAGTAATTTGATTTCCGAATTTCAGGTTCATCAATCTCCTCCTTCCCCGGAGTTGCCGAATTTTTAACCCTATTGGAGCTCATTCTCATGGATTCCCTCCGTTCCAATTACAGAGATGAAGATGATGAAGAAGATGACTCTATTCGCGCCGCTGAGATCGACCCACTTGAGCCTCCTGATCCGCCATTGGATGCGAATCTTAGGGGCTCTTCAACAGAGCCCCAGAACGGTACCAGACAACACCCACCCGATGCCTCTGAAGAAATCTCCGAGGAAGAACCCGCCTCCGATGACACAAAATCCGCTAAATTGACAAAGTCCCCTGGGAATGACGACGGCGAAGAAGGCCCGACTCCGAAAAAGCAGAAGCAGTTGTCTTCGCTTAACAAACCTGCAGGGGAGGACAAATCGCCATTGCCGGCAACCACAGCGGCGGCTAAGAACAACGGGTCAGGTAGTGGCAATGTTGCACCAAAGAAATCGAAGAAGAAGAATAATAATGTTTGGGCTACTAAATCGACCCGGAAGGGGAAAAAGAAGAACAAAGCTAATAACAATCACAATGCCCCTACTGAGGATCCTGTTTTGATCACTCCAGTTCCAAGGTTCTCCGATAAAGGAGATGACAATTCCTGCATGCAAATATGTTTGTCAAAAGTTTACAAGGCGGAGAAAGTTGAATTGAGTGATGACAGAATGAGTGGCGGTAGTACAAAGGGGTATAGAATGGTGAGAGCTACTAGAGGGGTGGAGGAAGGAGCATGGTACTTTGAAATCAAGGTTGTAAGCTTGGGGGCGACCGGCCATACTCGGCTCGGATGGTCGATGGAGAAAGGGGACTTGCAGGCGCCGGTCGGGTACGACGGGAATAGTTTTGGATACAGAGATATTGATGGAAGTAAGGTGCATAAGGCTTTAAGGGAGAAATATGGTGAGGAGGGATATAAGGAAGGTGATGTTCTTGGTTTTTATATCAATTTGCCTGATGGGGCTTCATATGCGCCCAAGTCACCGCATTATGTTTGGTATAAGGGGCAGAGGTACATTTGTGCTCCTGAAGGGAAAGAGGAGCCTCCTAAAGTAGTTCCTGGTATGTTGGATTGCTTTACTAAATGCTGACAAATGATGCATTCTATGTTCAATTTTCTTGAGTAGTTGAGGTTCTGCTTTATGTTCTATGCAAGCTCTATGGAAACCATTGCATGTGCATCTTGATTGTTATATAAATAGTTCTTTTCCACTTAACTTGTGCTTTGTTGTGAGATCCCACGCCGGTTGGAGAGGAGAACAAAATACCCTTTATAAGAGTGTGGAAACCTCTCCCTAGCATACGCGTTTTTAAAACCTTGAGGGGAAGCCTGAAAGGGAAAGTCCAAAGAGGACAATATCTGTTAGCGGTGGGCTTGAGTCGTTACAAATGGTATCAAAGTCAAACACAGGGCGGCATGCGAGCAAGGAGGTTGAGCCCTAAAGGGGAGTGGATTGTGAGATCTCACATTGGTTGGGAGGAGAACGAAATATCCTTTATAAGGGTGTGGGAACCTCTCCCTAGTAGACGCATTTTAAAAAACCTTGAGGGGAAGCCCGAAAGGAAAAGTCCAAAGAGGACAATATCTGCTAACGGTGGGCTTGGCCGTTCCTGATATTTAGATTTAGATTGCTTTAAGGATTTCCTAGTTAGCCACTCCTGCAGCCCTGTGAAACAAATGATGAGAAAAAAACACAGTTTTGGCCCATGAGGCAAGATCTCACTGGCTAGCAAGCAGGGTATAGGCTGCAGCCCAGTTCTGCCCCTGAAGTAGGCTGCCCTTTGAGCTGCAATTGATCAATCGTGAAATTATAGCTTTTTGAAAAGAACAAACTTGAAGTTACTATAGGCCTTATTGACATTCGTTTTAAATTAAGATTCCTCTAAGATTATGTGTTGCATCTGTTTGTATTTTCTTCTAAAGTCGAGTCATTTGACACTGACATAGTTTGAAGGTTCATTTCGACACTACGTATAGTGTTGCATTTGGGGAGAAACGTTCTTTTTTCCTATTTATTTGGCCAAGGGGG
The DNA here is from genome assembly GCA_033971965.1 of Cucurbita ficifolia. NCBI lineage: Eukaryota > Viridiplantae > Streptophyta > Magnoliopsida > Cucurbitales > Cucurbitaceae > Cucurbita > Cucurbita ficifolia. The sequence goes on from CM066972.1 coordinate 4,395,159, forward strand.
GATGTAGTTTTCCCGACCGAGATACCTCGGTTGGTACAGAGAAACCATTTCATAGCTGAGCTATACTGCAAGAACAATTTGAAATCCTTTTACCATGCATAATGAGAAAGATGATCTATAGAAATAGGGTATCCAGATCAATAAGTGAAACTCATAAGCATTCTGTTTCCAATTTATCCGATTCTTTGAATGTGTACAAATGCTTGTATGTTTTAGTAGGTGATAAAACCCAAGCCAACCATGCAATTCACTTGGGGCATGTTCGGGAATGATTTTGGACATGTCGTTAATCCAGGAGGAATAAACGCTCCGAGGAAGTGGGGGAAGAGGGTACAAAAGAGCTATCAGTTGGGAGAGAGGGGTAGCTTGTTAACAATAGTGTAAGTAAATAATTGTGAGATCCCACATCGGTTGGGGAGGAGAACGAAGTCTTCTTTATAAGAAGGTGGAAATTTCTCCCTAGCAAACGCATTTTAAAAACCTTGAGGGAAAGTCCGAAAGAAAAAGCCCAAAGAAGACAATATCTGCTAGCAGTGAGCTTGAGCTGTTAAGAGTAGTTAGGTTCTGATGTTTCCTTTTTCTGAGTCTGTTCTATGTAGGCGTTTGTTACAATTTACAAGTAATTTAGCCAACCATTTTCGACACACTGTGTCGACTGTCAAGTCGGTTATATAGCGATTGAGGATTAGGAACTCGAGATAGATGCCCAAGCAATATGTTGCATCTTGCCTTGCGCTTTTCATTCTTGTTTCTTCTTTCCCGAGTTCCTAGTTTAGTTCTTGATCGGAGTATTGTCCACTCTCTGAAGTTACATGATGCGTTCGACATTCTTGTGCAGGAAGCGAGATTTCGTTCTTCAAAAACGGAGTATGTCAAGGGGTTGCGTTTACAGATCTAAACGGAGGTCGCTATTATCCTGCAGCCTCAATGTACACTCAACCGAATCAACCAAATTGTGTTGTCAAGTTCAACTTCGGCCCCGATTTCGAATTCTTTCCAGAGGACTTCCAAGGTCGTCCTTTGCCACAACCCATGGTCGAAGTACCTTACCACGGATTCGACAAACAAGTCGAAAACGGAGTCTCGAGCGAGAAAAACACAGTAGTCACCAAGTAATACCATTCTTTTAATGTGCATTAGGACTAAATTTTTTCTAGTCACAATCAGTATAGGAGAGGAATTTTCTGTGTTAGATGTAGAGATAAACACTGCATGAGCCCAACAATATTTATATCATTTGCTTGGGTTTCTTCCACATCCATAATTCAAAGTTGCTTATTAGGTTATTTGATTGGAAAGTTAATGGTTTGATGATTTCATCCGCCTATAGGAAATCCAGCATCCTTCTTCAAATGGCTTCAAATGGATGGATGGATCGTTGTTCGATAGTTATTGTAGTCGGGATATATTGTTTAAAAAATAGTTGTATCTTTCAAAAGTTTGAATATTACTCCATCATTTGAGTAGAAAACTACATAGAAACAAAGAGAAGGAAAACAACACATAGACTGAGGTCGAGCACATAAAATATATGATCTCTTTGGTTTTTTAAACAATAGCACAAAGATAGGGATTGTTTGGAAGCTATAAAATGATTATGGTTGACCCTATAACATATATTGTTTATTGAAGGTAGTCCTGGTATTGATTCATGCAAATACCTTCTTCAAAGAGATGGACCAAAAGCCACCACGAGACCTGCAAAATGCTTAGATTACCTTGAAATAGTACCGTTACTTAACGCCGTTCGCTTAATGAAGAAACAATTTCAATCATCTAAAATACAAATTATTTGAAGCATTCTTTTGACATGACCGTGTCTAAAAAAGAACACCTCATGAAGCCAAAATATGAAGAATTTAGTAAAACTTGTGTGTTCTAAGTCTCATTATTCTAAATATAATCTCATTTAAAATTTTGATAAATCCAAATTAATTTATAGAAAATCCATAAACCAATCCATCCCATAAATTTTTAGGCAAACTCCATGTGAATGCAAGCCATACAACAAACAACAGTTATGATGAATCTTTCAATCATTCATCTTCCTCCATCAAACTCAATAGCAGTTCAACAGAGGAGTATAAGCATATTATGAAATTTAAAACCATATATAATACTTAATACTCCAATCTAAACTAACCGTACACATCAAGAAACATGCAGATTAATACATTTCAAAATTAAAAGGTGTCCGACCAAAGCTGAAACAGACATGAAAACCAAATAAATAACCTAACCTATTCTATTGCTTTCTTGATGTAAGCTGCCTTAGGTTGTACTTGGATAACTCCTTGTACTTCTCCACTACTCCAATCAAGCAAATTGTCTGAACAACCCAACAAAAAACACAATACACAGTTATTGTCCACATTCCAGACCAATCACATTTCATAGCAAAGAACACATATCATCAATCATCAAACATTATTTTTTATTTATTTTCATAGGCATGGGTTGTCAACTTCCATCTAATACAATCTATGAGATTCCACATCGGTTGGGGAAAAGAATGAAACATTCTTTACAACGGTGTAGAAACCTTGAGGGAAAGTCCAAAGAGGACAATATCTGCTAGCGGTGGGCTTGGGCTTAGGCTTAGGCTGTTACAGGGCCTATTCTATTAGCATCCCGTCTCACCAAACACGTTCCAAACTAATGGATCAGCAATTCTTCAGCTTCTAAAGCCATAGTTTTTGCCTCCCAGACTAACTTGCAGATAAAACTAGTTCTGCAAGGACTTTCAGAGGATCTACAACACTTTCCATTTACTTGGGTAAGGGTAATAAAAGTATGAACTTCACTTACTTCCCAGCAGATTTAACCTCAAGCAATATATATTTATCTAAAACAATACAAATTTGGTAAAAAGAAGTCAAGTTTGAAACCAAAATTAGATTAAATCCTCAAGGCAAGGTTTAAGATGTATATAGCTTCAGCTAGCAGAGAATATTTTAAACACAAAATTTGAAGAGGCACATACCCCACCAAGTGGGTGCCTATGGCAAACATTCTATATACTGAATCAGGTCTATGGAGAAATCTCTAGACTATTTACTTCCAAGAACAGAGTTCCTCACCTTGACAATCTCAACCACAATGGTTTTTTCAGGATTGTTCAAATCAACTTTATGAGGCTCAGGAACAGCTTTTGCTACAGTATTAATTATAGTTGCCCTGTCAATGCCAGTATTTGAACGGGCCTCGTATAATACTGCAAACTGCAAGAAAGATAAAAAAAAATTGAAATATTAATTTGTGATCATTCTAATAATAGCATCCTCACGTCAAGTCACTAGGAAACGAGATTCATGTTCGCTTCTTGTAAAGCATTTATAGGATAGTTTCTTTTATAAATCAATAAATCATCGATTATAGTCACTTAATTGCATTTTCTTCCATGTCCTTTACCAACTGGAGGTTGCAATTTCAACATGCGACTAGGAAGTGTCAAAACGGGTAGGGTCAGAGTTATCGAAACTGCAAAAATTAAAAAACCACAGTACCAGACATGTTTCGATTTAAAAAGTTATGTTGCAGTATAATTAACCAAAAAGAGAAAAAAAAAAAGATTGCATTGTTTAGGAGTTTGTGATATGAAAAGATCTACAAAAGTAATTTAAAATGCATAAAACATTTCTAAAATTTAATGATAGTTCATTGTTAGCAGCTTAAAGAAAATAAATGTTTAAAATACTAAAATTTGCACAGAACAACCAACCAAAACTAGTTGAAATCTTTCAGCCATTATAAGATGAATAGCCATGGATTCTCCTTATCTTCTACCCGGTTGACAACTACATCACGGCGGCTTTAAACAGTTACAAGTACATACAACCTACAACCTACTCTTCTTTTCACTCAATGACGTTTTTAGCTCTCCTAGTCTTAAGTAAATTGGATATGTGGCCTAGAACTCCAGTCACAAAACTGAGCACAAATCTAGAAACAAAATTTGAAACAATTGTCCTCAATTTTAGAATGCATAAAGCCATCAAGAAATCTGCGCAACTATTTCCAACTCATAGTAGCGTGAAGTGATCGTATTCAAATAGTCATTGCATCTATAGTTGTTCCTTTATCACATGGTATTGAAATTGGTTGACGATTAAAAGGGAACGTAAAAGTAGGGATATACCTTTTTAGGACTTTGACTTTCAACAGGAAAGTTCTTTTCTATTAGAGGCTTTATTGCCCTGGATATCTCCTCCACTGAAGCATAGCATGCCACTTCAACAGGCAGTACTCTAAGTATGAACCTGGGATATATCAAACATATAATAAAGCCTTTTAGTGATCCAGTATATGAACTTCTTCATGCTTCATTCCTTATAGAAATTCAAGAACTATATGCAAACCTTGATATGTGTTTCCTTGTTGAAGCAATAGATGTCATCATATGCTGCACAACAGCCTCAGGACCAGGTTCTCCATCATTCTTCCGCATTTGGATAAAGACAACACCATTGCATCCCGAATCAAGGTTGAAAAAACGTCTCTGTACCACATTTCATGATAAGAAAATTGGAAAACAAAGGATCAATTATCAGTCTAGATGTTTAAAATAACTCGATAAAACAAAGCAATATCATGACGAAGTTTAAAAATACTAGCATGTAAGTCGTAATCATAACTCATAAGAAGTTAATAGTTGTAAGATTAGAAAAAGAATAACCTTAACGTTGAAATTTTATCACTGACCTTGCTTTTATCTCCCAGTTCCTGAAGTTCAGCTTCAATCAATTGATCAATAGATTTCTCCTTCTCCTTAACAATACTTTTTGATGCATCTGCTTCAATGCAGTGTTTCTTTTTTGGTGGCTCCTCAACTTCCTCCGATGGAACTTCTGGACACTTTATATCCTTTTCATTGTCATTTGATTTTTCCTCTGTTCGACTTTCGGTGGCTACAGTGTCCCCTTGATGAGGATCTGGAACGTCCGTTGTTTCATTTTCATTGCAAGGATCATTTTGCTCCTTAGGAGACTTAGACTTGCTTTCTTCGTCAGGAACCTCCTTGTTCTCGTCCTCGTTCTCATCCCCCTCCTCCTCTTCCTCATCACCATCATCAGAACCAGAAGATTCAGAATCTGAAAACTTAATTTTTTTGTTTAAAGGTTTATCAGCTAATTCTGTCAGCTTCACGCCAGAACCCTTTCCATGGACTAACTCGTCAAAAAACTGAAAATGGAATAAACAAAACGAATACGTAAAAATCAATGTTCTTGTAAAGAAATCAACAGTAAAGCCTTTAAACAGAACAAACATACATGTATAGCATTTAAAGAATGAACAATTAATAATCCTACAACGAACAATTAGACATAACATTGACAAAAACCAGACTTACTTTGAGATAAGCTTAAAAAATTTCCTGTGCAATATTTTCCCTTTACGTCTATCATAGATAACTTTGGATTAGTATTCATTACTCAATAATAAGCTTTACAAATAGACCCTTCGCACTTTAAACATCTATGAATTATTGGGTACCGCGCTTTACATTATCTGACCCCAAATCTCTCTAATTACCTTCAATTACTCCCTCTTTCTCCAAGTTTCATCTCGGAAATTTATAACAAAACAAAAGGAATGGTTCAATTCCCCCATGACTTCCACAATAAGGTAATAGCAACACAGCTCAATGACAATCAAAACGTAATACATTAAATATCCATCTCAATCCCAACAAAACATAACCCAGAAGCAGTAGAAAGGGGCAAAGTCATACAGAGTCGATAACATTGATAGCTTCAATGGAGGCTTGACGCTCTCGGCCGCCATCGCAGGTGATAAAGAAACCTTGGACTCCTGGGCGTAACGGGTAATGGCCCTTCTTCTTCACTGGTTTCTGAGGAAGGAGAAAAACAAGAAAATTAGAAGGAATTGAGTAAATCGACAACAGAATAATAGAGAAGGTAAAAAGAAGAGGAGGAAGCAAGAAGAAGAAAAGATTGAGAGAAAACATTGTTGGGACGATAGCGCTGCTTCCGTTTCTTGCCGGCGGTGGAGGGTTTGTTCTCAGCGGCCATTGCAAAGAACACAGAGTTCCAAGTTGTGCTAGTTCGAGCCAAAAAAAACCGACCCCATTTTAAAAGGTTTCTCTGGGGGTAAATATGTAATTTTGCTTGGACCATTTTCATATTTTGCCTCTAAAATCTTTGCATTTTTTTTAAAATTAATTTTAGTTGCATTTTTTTCATCTCTTCTTCTAATGGTTGAATGAGTCACATCTTGTTTAATGTTTTTTTTAAGGATAAATTATAAATTTAGTATTTATGTAGTGTTTAAATTTTTAAAGTTTAATTAAATTGTCTTAGTATTCACTAATGAAATCTACTACGAACATAAAATTAATTAGACAAAAACTTGAAAGTGGAGCGTCTAAGCTTCTTTAGACACGACCGAGAATTTAGTCTACAAGTATCATTATTCTAAATAAATCATTCAAAATTTTGATAAACATATTATATCATTTGTTGTCGTCCAGCCAATAATGAGGGAGACCAATGTCGCATGGTAACTTGGTCACGTAGTAGGGAGATGCATTGACATTTTTAGGAACGGTACATTCTTCATTTTTACGTCCCCTTCAAGTGCGATGATAGTCAACGTTAAACGGTTGCTTGCTCGCATAATAGTGAGACGAGAAACAGGAAGAGCTAGATAATCACAACTCAAACATGCTTTTCGAAGCCATTCTTTCATACGAAAATGAACTTTTGACCACTTTATAAGCCCGTTTCATTCACAACATTCCGAGCTAGTGATATTAGTTTCAAAAAGTGTTAAATAGAAGTTAATATTTAGGGAAGCAAAGATTTAAAAGTAGAGGCAAAAAAGGAGTAAGAGAAGGAATTTTCACATTATATTCAAATCCCAAATGAGATCATGAACTGTAACTTTACAGAACTTCCCATGCTGCAATGAATATAACAAACAATGCAATAGAATCATCAGCAGTCAGCACTGGAACCTTTGAACAATGCCAATGAGAAAAAAATATGGACAGCCTTCTTTATACATAATCAAATATTGAAATGAATCGCTAAATGTACAGGCTAAGGCAAACCTATAATAATTTTGTGTATATATGAATACTTTTTCTATACTGGATCTATATATTATTCAGATATGTGTGAGTTTTTGTAGAGATTTTACGTGTTTATCCACAGATGCCGAATCTACGATGAATAGGAAGCTGCAAGTAGTGCTGCTCCGATACCCGACCCATCTTCGGTCGCCTTTAAAATTACGTGTGGGGCTATCTCCTCTCCCAGTATTTCAACCAAAGCTTCATGTAGATACTCTCTGAACATTGTATAGCTTGTGTATAAACTTCCCTCAATTGCAACTGTTCGTCTAAGTTTGATGTCGGGTCTACTTCTTCCTCCAGCGATTCCACTGCTCCCGTCCCGCCCTATCTTCTTCAGGATGCCCACAATGCCAGCAACTGCCAAGCGAGCAGCTCTACGTGTCACGATGTCGCATATTTTCACTACGAGCTTTCGAACCTTTAAGGGTGTATCCGTGATCTGAGAGGATAGAACCAACCAAGAAAAGAAATCAGTGAAAGTAAGGTAGTTATGCAAATAAATGAAGAGAGATCAATGGAGAAAAGATAGCTTTTGTGTCCACCTCCAAGATGTCTTCTAAAATCCGTCCTACTTCTGTTAAATCCGGGGAGCTATCCTCGTGCATCGCAGCCATCAATGGTGTTCTGAAAATTTGATGGAATCGTGACCACATTGCAGAGAGTGTGATGGGGACAGAAAGAGCGGTCGGGGGGCGGGGGGAGGGAAGAGATTACCTCAAAATGAAGGGCATCAATAACCTGGTAGAAGCAGGGCCAAGAACATCAGATTCTTGTGATATCCTCAGAATCACTCGTCTAACGATATCGCCAAGATACATACCCGATATCATTTTCTCAAAGCCCTACATCGAGCTCATACACAACCAGGTTAGTTCCAACATAATGTTCAAGAAGTTCGACAACGAAAAGCAACCATACCTGCTCATTGGGATTGGGGCTATCCGCATCCAAATCAATATCGTAAGTCGTTCTTGGTAAATGAGAAGTCCAAAAGTTTCCCCATTCCATGTTGATGACCTGAATGATCAAAAAGATTAATATCATTTCTAGACTAAAAAACACTAAAGGGTTTTAACTAAAGAAAAGTACCATGCTCCCAGATGTTGTAAGAAGCCCCTGGCATTTGATAATGGCATCAGTACGTTCAAGATAGCAAGCATTGGTGCCAGTGCCAATTATAACTGCAGCAACCGTGTCGGGATCTTGATAGTGACCAACCGCTAACGTTCCCACAGTGTCATTAATCTGATTCAGAAAACAATAAACTACACTTACAAACTCCGTTCAATAGATCAAGTTATATCAGTGTGCCTTTCTATATTAGATCAAATAGTCCATCCAAACATCAATAGACTGCAATTTCATAACAAGCATGCATATGAAGTAAATGTGTCCCTTAAGTTCTATGGAACAACACCAAATTCGAGGAAGTTGGCTATCAAAGATTTTTCAGACCAGTGAGCATCAGAAAAAGGCAGCATCGATTCGACTTCCTTCTGTAAACTATCAAGAGAAAGACATTTGATGTTTCTACCATCATTTTAGCTAACTTGCTAATCAACAGAACGCTTACCAGTACCGATACCCTCATATCCAGTCCAATCCTATCAATTGCTTGTTGTAACGATTCTGCAGCATCTTGTCCAACCTGAAAAGAAGAACAATTCTTAGCTACTAGTACAAGAAGTCCAAGATACAAACTGATGTGCTTTTATTCTTCAAGGCCAAAGATATTCAGTTTCGGTATCGGTCAAAAACTGTCGACAGATAAATTTTTCATTAGGAAGAACACTTTTTCATCTCTCACTCTAGTCGTCGAACCACCCAATCAATTTAAACAGCATCAAACTAACCATGTCTTCAATGGAAAATCCTTTAGTCCATTTAATCAACACCCCAGATGAAGCAGATGCATGTTTAACAGGAAAGGAAAATGTAAATCCAAGTTCCTTTCTTCTAGCTGCCAACTGATCAGGATCATCAGCTTTCTCGACAAAATCCTTCAGCGACGAAGCGATAAAATCAAAGAGATCCTACGCGCAAGAAACACGGATCAATACTAAATGAAAACTGATGGGAAAATCAAGAGCAGAGGTTTATGGTAGAAGTGAAATCACCTCGCTAGTGCCAGTCATTAAATGTTCGGGAATTGGCTGCCGCTCCACATCATGTTCCAAACTAAGAGACCTCTGGCCACCCAGATGAACTCTCAACACCCTAAAATTAGTGCCCCCAAGATCCAGAGCATAAAAAGTTCCTTTCTCGCTCCTGAAGAGGGAAAAGGGAAAGAAAAGGAGAACCACTCAATAAGAACAGCATAAACGTGTATAATTACAACGTATAATGCAACACATCAATCAAAATCCAAAAAAGCAAGAAAAAACAATTTGGCCATACTCAAGAACAAGAAAATAAAACACATTTTATCCAACCAAAGATGACATGCAGCAGCAGGCAGAGACTGACACCTCTCAGCAGTAACGCTACAGACAGAAACCCAATTTAAAAACGTGTAAAACTAGTCTGCAAAAACAGAAATATGAACATGATTGAGAGAGAGAGAGAGATCAAACACAGTACACATGCACCAAAAGATTAAGGGTAGGGACTGTTCTTGATTAAAAAATTGATTTCCAATAAGCAAAGATGAAAAATCAAGCAATCCAACAAGGAAGCTTCAAAGAACTACAACCAAACAAATGAAATCACTAAAACCCAGTCCTCCCCAGGTCAATAATCAATAAATTGAGGCTATAGATAAAATTGATTGATGTGTTACCCATTAGGCAGATTATCGACATATGTGAGTAGCATTTTAAGCTTAGAACCACCTTCAGAGGCTAATCCAGCATGCATTTCAACCGCCATAGCATCAACCACTTGCCTCAATCTCCTCACAGGAGTATCACCATCCACCTCAAACTCTTCCAAAACCCTAACCACTCTCTTCCACTTACTCCTACTCTTCACTCTCCGTCCCACCACAACCGCCGCCACCACACAAGCCCCCACTGCCACGCCGACCGCCACGCCAAACACCAACTTCCTCTCCATCATGGCCGCCGGTGATCCCCCACTCCACTTAATCCATTCAAACACGCCTCCGTTTAAACGCCTTCTTCCTATTCGTTATCCCCACAAACTCCCGCCACTTCCACATGCACGCCGCTTTCTATATCCTTCAACACCAGAACCACCACCACGGCCGCCGGTCGAATGACACAGAACTTCACAGCACCACCGATCGCCGGGACTCGCGTCCACCGTATTCACCGGCCACCGCCCACGCCAGTGAGACGCCGTAACAGACGCGGTCTACAGAGATAGACAGAAAGAGAGAGAGAGAGAGAGAGAGAGTGATTTTTGGGGGGACGAGATTGTTGGAAAGCGAGCTAGGGTAGTTACTTATACAATGTGAAATAACGAAATTACCCCTGGTAAATAGAGATATTTACGGATTCCATAATCATTTACCGTTATTAATGAGAAAAGAAAAAAAAAGGAAATTGCAAATTTTGACTTCGCCTTTTTACCTTTTTCTTTTCTTAATAAAAATAAATAATAATAATAATAATAATTTCTTTTTCTTTTTTGAACGTTTCCCCATAAGCAATTCCACAGTTTTGACCCTTATTTTTGCAGTAATTACGATTTTAGTTTTTTTTTCCCACAAAAATTCTCTAATTTTTTTTTAAAAAAAAAACTTATTTTGTGAAATTCAACCAACAAAAATTAGGTTAAATTTTTATTACAATTCTCCTTTTTAAATTTTAAAATGTTGATCAAGCAATCAATAAGGATAAATAAAATCACGTAATTATCGCTCTAATTGATCCCTTAATCTATCAAATATGGTTTAAATTTTGATTAATGATAAAATAATTTAAGCATTAATTTATAAAATAAAAAATAAAAAAAAAGAATTTGAAAATATTAAAATAATTATCGCACTATAGTTGAATTGATAAAAGTAGGCTTAGTTTTTTGGACCACTAGCTAGAAGAGAAGACCATGGTCTAATTTTTGCAAAATATATAATTAAAAATGGTTGGATGAGTAGGACACGAATAAAACAAATATAAATAGTTGGATTTTCCCGAGTTAGAATTATCTGCAAAATGAATGACGGGACTGAGAGAGATATATAAAAAAATTTAGGTTAAATTACGAATTTGGTCAAAAGCTTCAATTTAGTCGACCACCGTGAGTATCCTAGTAGTCTAGAAGGACAACGTACATAGCAAAGGGCTTAAAGGAAAAACGGGTAATTCAAGTCATAGTGGTCACCTACCTCCGTACCTAGGATTTATTATTCTAAAAAACATGTGACTGAGAACAAAGCATGTTGAATGTCTGGTCTATAGGGATCTAGGGCACATAACGTTAAAATTAAGTCTAAGCCTTATGAACCAGTTTTACGTTCATGTACTTAAAGCTCTTTGACATGCATTTGTTACATACCGTTAAATCTTATAAGATTATGTTTCAATATTTCATAATTTTTATGAACGAGAATTCATATACTAGCTTTTATTAAAGGAAATAATGAGTATGAACTCAATTATGTAGGAGGACCCTACAAAGATATGTACAATCTTTATGATGCAAAGGATAGCCCAATTGTACAACAAGGGACAATTCTCTCCCCCATCCCATGCCCAAAAAGAAAACGCCACATTTTTTATATCAATAGTGAGTGTTCGGGTCAACTTGCGTATACTTTGACTAATTTTCTTAGACAACTGTTTAACTCCATTTCAATTGGTTGATACAAAAACACGTATGATATTAAAACTTAGGTATCTATCTACTAAGGATTAAACTCATTCTGTAACAGCTCAAACTTACCGCTAGTAGATATTGTCCGCTTTAGTCCGTTACGTATCGCCGGCAGCTTTACGGTTTTAAAACGCGTATGTTAGGGAGAGGTTTTCACACATTTATAAGGAATGCTTCGTTTCCCTCTCCAACCGATGTGGGATCTCACAATCCGGGTGGTGTGCCAGCGAGAACGCTGGCCCCCAAGGGGGGTGGATTGTGAGATCCCACATCGGTTGGAGAGGGGAGCGAAACATTCCTTATAAAGGGTGTGGAAACCTCTCTCTAGTAGACGCGTTTTAAAACCGTGAAACTGATGACGATACGTAGAGCGGACAATATGTGCTAGTGGTGGGCTTGGACTGTTACACACTCTCATGAGAGCATTATGACCATTAGATCAACCTATGATAATTCGGAATTTCAAAACGAACGTTACTCATTTTAGGTGAGAGAAAACATACGATAGAAGACAAGATGATAGTATAGTAATTTGTGTGTTAAGATCCCACCAAGCAAGATAACACCATGAATACAAAGGAAATCCTTATGAGTTATTTGTTGTGTCAAAAAGCCCTTTTGTGGCTTCTTTTCCAACGTCAATTAATTACCTTGAATTTCGGTCCATTCTTATTTTACAATTGATTTCAAATTTGTCACAGCAATAATTGAATAAAGTTTACAGTTCAATCCTTTATTTTTTTATTGGGTTATTTTTTTAATTATTTTAAAAAAAAAAATCTATTTATCTATAATACATGTTACTTTAAAAAGTTAAAATATCAAACATTTACTAGTCCTAACCAATCACTAATATCAATTACAAACGTTAAATATTCTTAATTTTTTAAAAATAGAGTTGAATTGTAATCCTATTTTTCAGGTTAGTCGTGTTGACCCGAGTAAAAAAATGCCAACCAGCATACCTAATCCAATTTTTTATTTTCAGAAAAAGGTACCATCCAATTTAGCCTCCTTTGCTTGTCCTTGGTCTTGGAGAGGGCAATGTGGGAATTTCACATTATTTTAAGACTTAAAAATGGAGCATTAACATAATTTTTAAGTTTTGTATATTTAATATCCATTTGGAATTAATATGCAATTGCTTTTATTGTATTTATTTAAATTTAATGCCAATCTATTCATATTAGCTTTTATTGATCATTTATTGTAATTTAAATTCATCAACATGCCCTTTTAATATTACTCTAAAAAAAATTCTTTTTTTTTTATTTATTAAAATATCATAGATTTGAATTTTTAATCTTTTGATTTAAGATACAAGATTATTATCTATTAAATTTAAAAACGAGCTTCTATTACGTGTTGTCGGTGAAAAGGCAAGTATTATTGACCTAATAAATCGACATATGCATTTACCTGACATAAAAAATAAATGTATAATCTTTTATCTTCCTAAAGTGTAGAGTGAAAATCAACATGTGATTCGAATCCATTCGAATGTAGTCTCCGTTCATTCATGTACCCCTCATTTATTCAGGTATCACATGCTGACCAGCTTCCGTCTTGGTTCGTCCCCCAACCACATCTTACATAGGGAGGTGTCAATCTCATACCATTTGTAATGACTCGTTTTCAAGATTCGAAATCTGGGTTCGGCACTTAGTAGCCCCGAAATTCCCCTATATCTCATGCGACATGATCATGTTACTTACTCCTTGCTTCTAAGAGTGAAGATTATCCCCACAGACGAACCACAGTATGCTTTGTTCTTGCTCACATACATCTTAAGAAAATTTTCAAGATGGTCACCCAACATAGAATTGCTCCAAGTAAAGCACTATAATTGAGTCATCGAAAAAAAAAAGGTGCACCTTGTTGGTATAGGCAATAACTTTCAATTCCGTAAACCTTTCTTAGTCATCCTATCCTCATGATCACGCTCGTATGAATATAGTTTCGGTTCATTCATGTACCTCTCATTTACTTAAGTGTCACACGACAGATTCTCCCGATTTAAAAAATTATACGACTAAACATCCCAAAGGATTTAAACAAAATATTTTAAAAAATATTATGAGATATTTTTAAACTTTAATTATCTTAATTTAACTCATCTAAATATAATTTACTAAAATTAGATAAATAAATAATCTTTGTAAAGTAAGTAATGACATATTAAGGGTGATGTAACTTTGATTAGACACCTTAACAAATGGGATTTTGTGGACAAAATAAATCCAAATAGTGACATTAAACCTTTCTTTTTCCTACTTTTCTTTAATAATCCCTTCTTTATTTTCTTTTGATTTTTGTTTTTGACTTAAAAAAAAAGTCTTTTTTTTAATATATATTTTTTCCACGAGGTTTGTCTTAACACTGATGTTATGTGATCTTATCGTTTTAGTAACAACTCAAACTCACTGCTAGTAGATATCGTCTTATCGGGCTTCCCTTCAAGGTTTTAAAACGCGTCCACTAGGGAGAGGTTTTCACACCTTTATAAGAATGTTTCGTTCCCCTCTCCAATCGACGTGGGATCTCACACATATTTAAACAAGAGTTTTATTCTAAGTAGAATTTCCTTTCGAATACTTCAAAGTAGGTTTAGGTTTTTATTTCAGATCCCGAGTAAGCTTTAAAACATATATCATAAAAACACACAATAAAAAAAATCCGTAGGAACTTGTTTTTAAAATTTAGAAAACTATTTGGGTAAGCTAAGAAGCATAAATCGTGTAGCGGTCGAATCAAACTCGGGTTTGGTACCGCCTACTCTAAACTCAAACTACACTTGAATTGATCCCTTAAAACTAGAACTTGGTCGGGTAAGGGTAAAAAATGTGGAGGGACAAGTAGCCGACCAAAAGTGGAGATTTTAATAGATTGGTTTGATAAGTGTGCAAACATATTAATGTTCCATTCGCCACTTTTTCAAAACTCCCCCATCAAAAATCTCCTTAAATTATGTCGTTGATTTTTATCGGTGTTCGTGGATTGAGTTGAATTAAGTTGGTTTTAAGCATTTTTAAGACCCAATTTAATTGTTCGGGTCGTGAAGTTTTTTCCAACCTGAACAGCTCTCGTTAAATAATGGAGTTGTTCGAGTCATTTCAAACCCTAGTTCCATTGATATTACTGGCTTCCTAGTACCCAAAAGTGGATAAGAGAGTATTATTCGCGAAGCAAGGTGGCTCAGTGGTTCCCAATTCGATGGTGGGCTCGCTGGAGTGGTGTAGTATGTTTGGTTCAGCTAACCGATTCGGTCCATTTTGTTAGACGAACACGACTCTCCACAATGGTATGATATTATTCACTTTAACTATAAGGTCTCATGGCTTTACTTTGGGCTTTCCCACCTCACCATAAACTCATGGTCAATTCCAAAATTAGCCGATGTGGGACTTTCATCCAATACATTTCAGTTGGACCCATTTTGTTCAGCCACTTTTTCTTGTCGGAGTTCAAGATAATAGCATTATGAAAACCGTTGGGCCAACCCAATTAGTGTAGCGGGTTCATCATATTGAAAAGTAGCACAACTTCAATTTCGATGAAAATGGGCCTAAGTTAGGCTTTCTTTTTACATTTCCAATTTCATTGTTGAGCGGTCCCCGATCTTTTTTTTTTTTTTTTCATCAAAATCCAACATAAATTCTACCTTTGTCGAATCGGAGCCAACCACCCCACTCTATTAGTAGGAAAAAGGAAAACGTTTGAAAAGTTGAGCACTCGCCCGCCAGCAACTTCCGTACACAGAGATAGATTCATTCTTCGTAACTAGTCTAACTTCACAAACCTTCCGGGGTTGGTTAGAAGTCCATCTTCTTTAGTAAGCGATATATATCTCGTAACCGTAAGCATAAATTACAATACTTGTATAAATAAATTCATTAATTTTTCAACATATTTAACCACAAAGGCATGTTCTCAATACATTAATAGTAAAAATGAATGATCTAAAAGACTATAATTTATTGTGTATTTAATGTATAGTAAATGACACAAAATTATTGAGAAATATTTTATGGTCATTTATAAAACACATCTTGGAATTTAGACATCTCAGACAACGTCCAATAATTCTATTCAACTATAAAAGCTACTAACCCAACCTATTTATTAAATACCGGAATTGGGTTGGGTTAACTCAAAATTTTGAGTTGGTTGGGTTGGTGATTCGAGTAATTTGAATAGAATTTCACAGCTCAACCCAACTCTCTATTTTCGGATCCGGCTGGATTGTTGGGTTACTTTTTAAAAAAATTATTTAAAAATAAAAAATTAGTTATCCACAAAATATATTACATTAATAACTAAAATCTCATTAAAAATGTTTAGCAGTCACAACACACCACTAACCTTCGTTACAACCGTCAGATATTCTTAAATTTTTATAATAATCTTAAAAGTAGGGTTGTATTGTAACCGTATTTTCGAGTTGGTTAGGTCGGTCAGGTTGATTCAAACTAAGGTTTGAACAAAACATGATTCCACCTGAAAAGAAATATCAGTTCGATGAACCATACGTATGCAGATACAGATACGTGTGTTCGTGTATACGAAGCTATTAGACACGCAAAACGGAGTGATGAAAGACTCAAGCATGTTGGAAAAGCACCAAAAAGTTTGAATAGAACAAAACAAAAGGCATGGAGGATGGCCACATTGGCATTCATCTGTGTGTCTCTCTTTCTTTGCCACCAACACACTCAGACAAACTCATTCTGTCTTCCTCAATGGAGTGATTTCTACTCTAAAATTCTCATTCAAACCCCAAGAAATGACCATTCACTAACAACTCCTCCTTCCCCACTTTGAATCACCCTTTGAATCATCAGGGAGAGGTTTTTGAATCATTAGGGAGAGGTTTCCACACTCTTATAAAGAATGTTTCGTTCTCCTCCCCAACCGATATGGGATCTCACAATCCACCTCTCCTTCGAGGCCCAGCATCCTTGCTGGCACACCGCCTCGTGTTCACCCCCCTTCGGGGATCAGCCTCCTTATTGGCAAATCGCCCGGTATCTAGCTCTGACACTATTTGTAACAACCTAAACCCACTAGATATTATCCTCTTTGGACTTTCGCTCAAGGTTTTTAAAACGCATCTGCTAATGAGAGATTTCCACACCCTTATAAAGGGTATTTCGTTCTCCTCCTCAACCAATGTCGGGGCCCAGCGTCTTTACTGGCACACCGCCTCGTGTCCATTCCCCCCTCCGCCAGGGATCAGCCTCGATGACAAATCGCCCAGTGTCTGGCTCTGATACCATTTGTGTAACAGTCCAAACCCACCACTAGCAGATATTGCCCTCTTTAGGCTTCACCCATTCGACCTTCTCCTCAAGGTTTTTAAAACACGTCTGTTAGAGAGAAGTTTCCACACCCTTATAAAGAATGCTTCATTCTCCTCTCCAACCGACGTGGGATCTCACAACATGTATGCATCATATTACTAAAATCCATTGTAAAAAAGAGAGAAAGCTACCATATAACTAAAATCCATAGCAGTACAAAAAGTAGTAGGGACCTCCTCACACACCTCCCTCCATGCACACAAAACAAAGCACATCACAAACAATAACAACATATATATGCGTTGGGTATCAGCCATTATACCATGTCAGTGCCCCATGTGATACCCTTTGGTGTTTCCCCCGTGTGTGGGCCTCAACAACAACAGTGCCAGACAAAACAGTCCTCTAAAGCTAAAACCTTTCACAAACCAAATCAAAATCCATTTTTGTCCTTGTTTTGTCAATTTCAATTCAACCCATCATCAAATTATGATATTATATCTAGAGGAGGAAAAGAACAGAGTAAAGCAAGCAGCTCTTTGGGTAACCAACCCCCACTTTTCTTTGGTCCCAATCAGTGTCCGCTACAACAAATTTCTCAAGTCTTCTCTTACATCCACTAAGAACCCTACTACTATATACACAACAGGCTCTTGTGAGCTTTCACAGAAACTTCAAATTCTACCTAACTATCAATAATGCCAAGAACAAACAGAAAGAACTTATGTGTAGATGCAAAATGTAAAACAGAGTTAACCCGACCCGACGACCGTAGTTCTTTAGTCAGCATGGTCCAGCACAAGATAATAATAATAAGCACAGAAGACCCTAACTCAACTCTCATAAACCAAATCATCTGTCCTAAATGTATGAATTTATATATGTATTTGCTGTTAGGAGTATGTAAAATTGATGAAGATGATACTTGTGGAGATCTTCTCTCTATAGTAGTAATAGATCTACTCTTCGAAGTAGGTATAATTTCGCTATACATCCGGGGGATGATTCTTCTGCCTGCTATACGCTTTTCTAATGTTTTTCTGCGTAGATAAAATACGAACATCATTAGCAGTTTTCATTTGATAGAACTCGAAACATAATGCCCTGAAAATATAAGAAAATCGAGGAGGCAGAGTGATCGGTGGAGTCTTACCCTAACGTTGTTGATATTTGCTGGCCATGCTCTTGTAGTTATTGCCTATATTTTAAAAGATTCACACAAGGAATAGAAACCTAAGGAAAGTAATGTATCTTACTTTGAATAACTGACTTCTAAAATTAGCATGATGGAAAGTGAGCTACCACAAGGAAGAGAATAACAGGACCTTGCCATTCAGCTGTGGGGTAAAAGGTTAATTAAGGGGCAGCTATGTCACCAGCAAGACCGGTAGCCAGTGATGCGTTGCTCTGAGAAGATGACGGTAACGTATTGGGACCGCACCCGTCCGCTTTAACAGAAGAAAAGTCGGGATGTTGGCCCGAGGCAGATTTTTTAGGAGAAGCAAATGGGCTATCAGGAAGGACCTGCTCAACACTGACCTCATGGCCAAAGTAAATGATAGAGAAGAATATGGTTAATACAATGTACGACGAAAATAATCTCGTGCTCATGATGTTTTAATTAGACCTTTTGTGGATTTCGAGCAGTTTGGAGTTGTAGTCGTCGTCCGTGGCTTTCCCAGTGTTGTTGCTTTGGATAAAACAAGGATTCTCTTCCAGCTGAAAGTTTTGCGGCGTGCTTATCGCATTGTTGGTAGTTACTTGGTTATTCTCATGACCTGAAACAGCTCTCATCGTCAGCTAACAATTGAAAACGTTCGAGCAAAAGAAAGGAGAGAAGACCATGAAGAATCAGCAAACCTTCAGAAGCTTCTTGGTTTATAAAATCAGGAGGATAAATATTCTGATTCATTTGATTATGCGATTCGGTGGATAACGGTGAACAAATAGGTAAATTGTGTGGGTGATGGTGGTGTAGCTGATCGTTCTTCAAGTCGGGAAGCTGGAGATTCAATAGCCTTCTTCCCTGAAGTTCGAGTGCTTGCTGCAACTCAACTTGCTCTTCTAATTTCCTACGCAACATCATCCCTTGAGTGTTATACATCATTCTTGCACCTGTAAATCAAATGGTTCATATGAATAACCCATTAGAGACGTATGGTTTATTTGGCTGTCGAATTTGGGGGAAAGGGGCCTGCCGACTTATTTCATACCAAGGTTTAGGTCGTAAGGATCCCGAGCGTCCAGTCCAGAGGGGCTCAAACAAGGAGAAAAGTCTCCCCTCTCGAGTTGCGGTTGTTGATGCTGCTGCTGCCTCCTACATTCCATCCCAACTATAAACATCACTAATAAAGGTAGAAAGGTAGCATAGAACATAAGAAAGAGTTTCGAGTAAATTTACTTTTCTGGAACTTTTCCCTTCTCTTTGTATGGTTTCACGAGTACTCGTGATTCGCATATGAAATGTGGGTTCCCCTTTGCCAATATATGTTTTACCGTTTCTGGATAGACAAACGTAACGAACCCGAACATCCTCTTCTGTTGGTATGGAATCCTAACATCTTGCACAGGCCCAAATTTGCTGCAAAAAGGTAAGAACATGAAAGTTCTTCAATCACTATTCGCTTTACAATTTGAATCAATGTAGATTATGGCCAGTTGATTTACAATCAAGTAAATCAAATCGACAAAAACCCGTACCAATTAAACTAAGATAAATTCATATATGATGTAGCAAAAAGTGCAGCTTTGTATCTGAGACATACTCTTGAGCATTCTATAAAACTGAACGTATAAATGCGTCGTAAAAGTAAATGTTTGAATGAAGACCAAAATTATGCAAGTATTCGCACGAGTCACATAGGTGCATAAACAAACAAACGCATACACGGAACATTTTTCCTATCTCGTTCAGTGTTTGTGTTGCATAGTGTTCAGACTTCTTCAGGATGTACTCAGATTTCTTTTCTTTTTTTCTTTTGTTCGAAAACAGAACAACAAAAGAAATCGCGTCGTGTTCATAAAAACAACACCTCAAGAAACTCTTATTCTATTGGATTTACTGCAAATGAACATCTAAAATCCAATGAATTCATGTTGAAGCATACATCAAACCATCTAATTACGTTTACATGCATTGAGAAGTAAGTACATTCGAAGAATCTCGCACCATTCTCGAACCAAAGTTGTAATAGAACTAAGAAGATTTGAACAGAAGGCAGAGGCATAGAACACGAAGGAAGGCTCGATTCCGGTAAACGGGAAATTAAGTGAGATAATTATTTGTTAAGAATCAGTACAAAGTGAAAGCAATTGTACTGAAACTTAGGCTTATTTCAATATGCGTTAAAAAACCTCAATGGCCAGCCTCCTTAAAACCCTGAAAAGTTTTAATACAGAAAACTATGAATCAGATGCAGGTAATCATCATACTCATATATAAAACAAAAACATTTCAGATCATCATACACAAAGTTGGATTCATATATCGTTGGGGCGACAATGACACGAACGGTTCATCGGGATATTTTAACTGGTTACCTGAAATACTCAGAAACATCTTCATCCTTGAAGGTGCTATCAGCTGGGAATGTCAAATAAATCTGTCTCGACGCTGAGTTTCGCTTCTCGACAGCCAAAGCCAAGAAATCGTTCCTTTCATTTCTGGAAATGCCAAACTTTTGATACTCATCTCCCATCATGAGCGCTGCTGCTGTAGCTCTAGATTATCCATTTCAAATAAAGAAGAAACATTGCATTACAGACCAATCCCAAGCTAAAATTCCCAAAAACAAGACAAATATTATGGGATTCATGCACTATATTTGGTTACCTATGAGTTTCATTCTGTTGTTGAAGTAGAAAATTGATGTATTTGTTATACTGAGAAGGTGAAACACCAGCCATGAACTCAGAAGCAGTGGCTAATCTTTGTTGTTGAGCAGCCTTATATCTCATGAACTCCTCACGTTGATCAAACAAGCCCTCTAGTTTGCTAGGAGACCCAACAATGGCAGCAGAAGGATCAACCAAGTCAGGGAAATCGCCATGCAAGAACTTGCAATTGCTACCATTTTTACAAAAACCTCTAGCAAAGTAAAGACAAGGCTTATACCCAACTCCAAATCCACCATCTTCAGAGCCAAAACAAACATCACTAGCAGAGTAGCTCCTTCTATGAAAAGGGGTCTCAGCATTATCCATAGATTGACTCCAATTCTGCTCACCTCTTGAAGAAGAAGACTCGTTTAGAAACGAAAGGTAATCATTAACTTGCGGCTCATCAATGACTTCAGAATCTCCAAACCCATTTTTGTGCTGCAAAAATGGAGGCATTGAAAAAGGGGGAGCTCGAATACAGTCATAAGAAAGAAGGGAAGTGGATTTAGGGCTAATGACATTGTTAGTGATTCCTGAAAACGACCAAGAACTTGTTGAGGAAGGAGAAGAAGAAGGGTTTTTCGTTAAGTCAAATCCATTATTAGGGATTCTAGGCGATGATTGAGAGGAGAAAGGGTTAGTGTTGGAAGGTCTAGCGATGGGATTAAGAGGCGAAGGCGAAGAGGGCGTTGAAGAAGAAGAAGAAGAAGAGTTCAAAGAAAACCCTAAATGAGCTTTGGCCTTCAAAATCAATGAATGCAAAAGGGTTTCAGGGCCAAAAGCCAAACGAATCAACTCCTTATCGCCAAGGTCTTGAATGAGAAGAAACCCCATGATTTTGGAAGCATTTTCAGGCTCCAAGTTCTTGATCTTGGCATAAACCAAATTAGTTGCTTCATAAGCATCCATTTTTCTCCTCTGTTTCTTCAAGAAAACACAAACCCAAGAACCCAAATCCTCAAAAACCTTAATGGGTCTTCAAGAAAATACGTTATTCCCAAGAAAAACACTCAATGGGCTCAGAAATCAGTAGGGTTTTGAAGCATTGAGCGAAGTGGGTTTGCTTAGTAGAGAGTAAGAGGAGCAGGGAGTGACAGGTTTCTCTCTCTAAACAGGAGAGAGAAAAACGGAATGGCGTAGTGGTGATAGAAGATTACAGATCTACTAAGTTGAAAGTTAAAAGAGTAATTGTGAAAACAGTATAAATCTTGTCATACGTGTGTATTATATGCACTGCTCTGTTCTTCCTCTGTATGCAAAATATAACCTTTATCATATCAAACAGATTCCAGCGAAGAAGATAGGTCCCAATACTTTCTTTTTTTTTTCTTTTTCTTTTTCTTTGAGATAATTCTCAAAAAAATTGGGGAAAAAAAACCTAATTTTGAAATTGGGTCCCACATTTTCTCTTTCAATTTTGTTTTTTTCCCCTTTTTTTTATTTGATGTTTCTTGTTCATCATCATCATTATCTCTTAAGTATACTTAATTAAGATGAGACTTATCCATGATTGCAACCAAATCTTCAAACTCAATTCTACTCCAATCCTCTTCTCCTCATTTTCTTTTGCCCCCATTATATAAATTTAATATTGTGAGATCCCACGTTCGTTAGGGAGGGAAATGGAACACTTTATGAGGGTGTAGAAACCTCTTACTAGTAAACGCGTTTTAAAACTGTGAGGCTTGGGATATTGCAAATGGTATCAGAGCTATACACCCGACGGTGTGCTCAGTGAGGACGTTGGGGAGGATTATGAGATCCCACATCGGTTGGAGAGGGGAACGAAACCCTTTATAAAAGTGTGAAAATCTTCCCTAGTAAATGCATTTTAAAATCGTGAGACTGATGATGATACGTAATGGGCCAAAACGGATAATATTTGCTAGTAGTGGGTTTCCACTGTTACTAATGGTATCTAGAGTCGGGCACTGGACTAGTGCCCAACAAGGACACTGCCCTCCAAGGAGGTGGACTGTATGATCTCACCTCAGTTGGAGAGGGAAACAAAGCACTGTGTGGAAACCTCTTCTTAGTAGATGCGTTTTAAAATCATGAGATTGACATCCATACGTAACAGGCCAAAGCGAACATGAACTTAAGCTGTTACAAGTATTGTCATTGAATTTAAAGGTGAATCTAAGTGTTGGTCCACTTAGAGTAGTAAAATGTAGAATCAAAATAACCTTTGGTGGTTGAGATTTGCCAACTTTACTTCAAACCCATTTAATTGTTAATTAATGAATTGCATTAAATGTGTTCCAAATCCAAGGAGAAATTTTTTTTATTAACAAAATCACATTTATTTTACTTACATTCTTTATCCATACTCTACTCGTAACTCAAACGACGTTGGTCGTTACATCATAGGTCGTCAAACTACATTATTTGCCACGTATCGTGCATTTTAAGTTGTCAATTTTTGGACTTTGTGTACCTGTGTTTATGTGTAAATTATGAGAGTGTAAAAGTTGACCATATAATTCACGACCCATTATGATGGGTGGGACTCAGCTCCCCCAATGAGGTGTCGATTCTCATCGGTTGAGATAAAGTCTCTTAAAACTCTCGCATGAGCATCCTATTTTTAGTGTTTAACCTTTTACAAAAGGTTATTTCATAAGTAATTGTCAAAGTCGATCGTGAGATTTTAGTGTTTAACCTTTTACAAAAGGTTATTTCATAAGTAATTGTCAAAGTCGATCGTGAGATATTGTCCTTTTTGGGCTTTCCCTTCTCAACTTTCACTCAAGGTTTTAAAACGCGTTTGATATGGAGAGTTTCTTACGGCCTTATAAGGAATGTTTCGTTCCCCTCTCCAACCGATATGAGATCTCACAATCTACCCATTTGAGGGCCCAACGTCCTCGACGGCACACCGCCCGATGACTAGCTCTGTTACAGCAACATTCCTTAATCGAGCTTCTAAGATTTTGGTCCGTATAGTTGTTTAGATCTGGGATTTAATTCTTGTTTCTAAAATTGAATTATTTGTGACTTTCAATATTTATGAAGTAAAACCATGCAAATTCACAAGTTTTTACTACCGTGCTTGTAGTAACCACCTTTAGAAAAGTCGTAGAACTCAAGTTGTCACAGGTTACACTCAGAATGCAAGAACACCACAAAGTGTAGGCTAGAGACTAACTCACCTCACGTGTACTAGAAATCCCACAGTTAGATGAAGTAATGTCCTCGATCCACCGATGCTGGAAACGCGAAGGGAGAAAGAAAAAGAGAGGATGAATTATAGCATGATTAAGTTTCATTGTCAGAATCGTTGTGCTCTGCTTGTGACCACTAAGTTGTCAATGTCGTTGAAAAGAGGACGAACCGTCGATATGGGCTGACTCAACGAGGGAGAAAACTCAATTCCAAAAGCAAGAATTGATAGTTGAAATAGACGGGAGTTACCGACAATATTGTTCCATTAATCCAATCATTTGGAGTCCATTTTTTCCCCCAAATGCTTCCAAAATAATAATCTAAAACCAACATTAGGTTTGAATCACATCAAATTTTGAAATAGCAAATTCTCACAAGTCTCTTTCCCACACTCATTATTAAACCATAGAAATTGTACCAAAAAGGTTTGATTGCAAATTTACTATTAAATTGGAGACTCTAATCATTAAATGCTATGATTTAATATTCAACTAAAATTACAAAATTGTAATTAAAAATACAAATTAATAATAAATATTTTAAAATATTGCATAAATGCCCCTGGGTTCCAAAATTTTTGTAAGAAATTATGCATTTTTGCTACAATAATTTAATTTCTGAATAATTCTATAAAATCTTTAATTATACTAAATTTTCATATATAGTTTAATAATTATTATTATATAAGATATTGCTGAGTATTCTTCGAAATACTCAAGTCGTGTGCCACATTATTTTTCAGGTAAAGACAAGATGTACTTGTACGGAGGACGGCGGCATCGCGAGCAGAAACTGTGGCACGTGCATAGAGTAGACACATATTTAAATTCTAGTCTTAGGTTAGAATAGATTGTTTTGCATTTCATGTTTTAAATTATTTTGTATTTGTTTTTATTTTCTCTAAATTTCAATATTATTTTCCCGACAAGAAGTTGTTTTAAGCGTTTCGAAATTTATGATATAAATAATGTTCATTTTAAGCGTTATATTTCCGTATTAGAGATGAACATGAGACGTTAATAGCTATTCTGAATAGGTAGAAATTTAAGGTTGTTATATTTATATTAGATTTGGTGACCATTTCAAAATATTCCTTCTACAGGGTGAAAGGGGAAAGGGGAAAGGGTTAAAAAGTTGGGTTTAAAAAGGCAATCTTTGTAATTAATAAATTACCAGCACGGTAAAAAAAAGAATCCAAAGTCCAAACGGTCTCCTAAGAATCAGTAAAAAGAAAATGATTTTTTAAACTCTTTTTATCTTTCCATTTCTGGAAAGAAGATCATAATATTATCTGGTTTTAAGTAAAAAAGGCAGCAAATATTTATGGTGAAATAATTCTTTACAAGGATTTTTTACTCACCACCTTGGGTAAGTTTCGTGACCTATTTGGGTAACTTAGATTTTGTTGTAACCCTAGGTTAAAAAAGTGTCAATTTTTTTTTTTTTTTTTTTTTTACTTTTCTTGAGTTTATGTAAATAATTTCTTGCAATTTAAATAAAATAATAAAATTCAATGGGTAAGTTCGCTTAAATTTCTTTAAATAACGTTGGTTGAATTTTTTAATAATTAACTAATAAAAAAACTTATTTATTTTAATCTGTCATGAAAATTAATAAATTAATAAATCCATATTATACTTAAAAAGATAAAATACTCATTTATTTTTATTAACGTTAAAATGTATATAATAAAATATAATTATAATTTATATGATATTATAAAATAATAATTATACCAATTTTATAGTATAGAATAGGTTCATAAATTAATTAAAACATATAATATATTAAAAAATAGTAAAAATGTGAAATACAATTTAAATTTTAGTAAATCCCTCAATTTTCTAATTTACTTTTTAGTTTAGTTGTTATTTTAAATAAAAATAGATTTAATTGCTCATTTAATAGAAAATACAAATCGGACATTAGTCAATTGGACTGATACATTATTCATATGTCCTAAAAAAATTTAACCCGAGCATAGGTCAACTAGCTAAGACAATATACGTGTGTTGTAAAGGTCGATGCTTGAATCCCGACCTTATGTATTCTTATAATTTGTGGAGTAGGAGATTAAAACTCTTAACCGTTTAATCGATAGTATACATTCGATGTTAGTTAAGGTATGTACCCGAACTAGATGAAACCGAGATAACTAGAAGGGTGTGGTTATGAAGAGAGAGAAGGGCGTGTTGAATGGAGCTATAAGTAAGGCTGACAGAGTTAAGGAGAGGTTGAAAGGTGCATTTACGGCCATGGCTGCTGCCCCTGTTTCATCTCTAATTATTTCACCACTCCCTTAATTTTGGGGACCCCCCTCCCTACCATGGGTTTCTTTCAAGCCAATCAATTATCAAACGCTCGAATGTTTTTGTTTCGTATTTCGAGTTTTTTATTGTTGATTTGTTTTTTTTTTGTTATATTAGGTAAGTACGACTCAGTTACATGAGCTTGACATAATATCTAACCGTAGAACTACAGAATCCTTTGTGGGAGGACTCTAGTTCTGGTCAATCGTGCTAGTCAGCTTTTATCAACGTAGCTTTGGTGACCGACGAAATGAATGCAGTGGAACCTGTGAATGTTCAGTCTAGCTCAGTTTATAATGATTCATATCCTAATATGTCAATGTGAGATCCCATATCGATTAGAGAGGAAAACGAAACATTCTTTATAAGGGTGTGGAAACATTTCCCTAAAAGACGTGTTTTAAAACCATGAGGCTGACGGTGATAGGAAACGGGCCAAAACGGACAAGCGATGACCTTGGAATGTTATAGTCGAGTTAGTAAATATATGAAGGTGTTTGTGAAATATGCAGTCTCGAAAGCGGACCCTCTCCTTTCTAATTGGAGTAATCCCTTTCCAACTCATCCCTATTCAAATAATATTTTTTTAGCGGAACGATAACTCTAAACAAACTGCCCAATTTTTCTATGATCGCTGAGGAATAAAACTGAGGGTTAATTCAAACCCTTTGGATAAAATAAGGTCGGGAATGACAAATACTACTAAAAACGTCGAAATTCCCTTAATCAAGTGACGTTGTTGTAGCCAAACAACAAAAGAAAACATACGAAGAACATCGTCGTTAGTTTTGATGGAGTTGACTTGGTCTTTGTCGAGTGAATTTAAGATCTACAGCCTTTTTCATTGATTTTGAGTTCATAAAAGGATGGCAGTGTACAATTTTAATTCTTGTCAAATAATTGAGTTTGAACAGCTTCCCTTTTTTCTTCAATTATTGCCTCTAATAATTACATTTCTTTTCGATTAAAATATTGTTTAATTTCAAAACTTAAAAAAAAAAAAAAAAAAAATGGTATATAGATATTTTAGATTCACTCTTACAGCACTGGTCTCAATCTCAACTGTTCGACGTAAATCAAAATTTAGAATTTATATTTGATATTTGATGGCCCCGACATTCTCCAGCGACATAGTCATGTTAACTATTGCTCGTTTCTTTTGAGTGAAGACTATCGGACCGGCTAACCAGAATCTTTTCAACATATTTTGTATCAGTCACATGCATCTAGATTTATTAATCCACCCCTCATTTGTTCGAGTATCGTAATTTCTTTCGTGTCTCTCTAGGTTTGATTCAAATAAGGGTAGGTCAATCCATGTACCTTAGTCTTCTCGAAGTGTTCCAGGTAGTGACGGAGCTAGAGTTCTCCGTTGTGAACTCCGGCGACACACCACCGGATTCAGGGATGAAAGCTTTTAACTGAAATTCAAGGCGAGGTGGGTGGTGGGCGGCGGCGGCGAGGAGAGAGAAGAGGAAGAATAGTATATTAAAGAGGGAAGAAGCCACCTCATTAAAAAGAAATAATATTCAATAATTCAATAAATTAGTTTGCCAACTCACCAATCCACGTCAACAACTTAACCGCCACGTCATTCTACTTTGGTCAACTGCTATTCAAAGACCATTTATAACTATTCTCAAATTTTTAGGAAAATGGATCAAATAATTGCTAAAACTCAATTCTTTTTTTTACCCATAAATATTTACTATTTAAAAATGACAATTTAGTGAATAAAATATAATAACATTAATTATAAATAATGTACACAAAATTAAAATTTTGGGATTTCTAATTTATATCTAATAGATCAATAAATTTTTTTTTATAAAAATAATTAAATTTATCAGAGACTCAATAAACACAAAATGCAACGTTCATGAATTTAATAAATAAAAAATAAAAAATAAAAAATTTTAAAAAATAATTGACTTTCAACAGCCTTGCCCTTTTACTTCAATTATTGCCTTCATTATTTCATTTCATTTTTTTTCCAACTTATAATTATATTACTTTTTACCCACTATATATTTGAAATAATAGAGCCTAATATCCTAATTTCCTTTTTATTTTCTTTTTTTAATATCCAACAAAAATTGTATAAAATAAATTAGGGAAAATAATTATAATATATGGTTTGGGAGAAGATGCATTTATCGACTATCCCGAGCATTCAAGTAATTCAACCAAATTCATATGATTTGGTCGAAAATTTAAATTAAAATAAATTGGGTTGAAAATTTCATTCAATCTGACTCTATTAGATTGAATTAATGCACGATAATATAAAGTCATAACATTCAATCTAACCCTACTGATAAACATTTGAAAACTTATGTGTCGCTAAATTACATGCAACCGTAACGTGTCACATAGACACGAGTTCTGTTGATGGGTGGGTCGAATATATATATATATTTTTGTTTACAAGCAGATTGAATTTCATGTGTCAAAGTAGTATCTAAACAGTGTATCCACATGTACAAATATAAATAAAATAATAATTTAATATGACATAAGCTTTTTTTTATCAACAAATATCTAAAGATGCTTTTAAAACGTCAAGAACAAAACTGCAAGAATGAAAGTTGTAAAAGATCGATAAACAAAACCAAACCAAGAATTATTGTAACAGTTCAAGCTCACCGTTAGTATACATTGTTCTCTTTGGCTCATTACATTATCGTCGTCAGTCTCACATTTAAAAAACGCGTTTGTTAGGGAGAGATTTTCACACTCTTATAAGAAATGTTTCGACTTTCACTCCCCCTCTCCAACCTACGTAGGATCTCATAATTATTCGTGAGATTAGGGATCACGTGATAAATTAGGGGGGTCGGGACACGGAGAAAGGATTAGATTGTAAATATTGAAAGTTGGAGGGGTGATAATGAGGTGGGAGTAGGTGGAGGGGGCCATGTGATTGGAATTACCATAAACCAGGTGAATGCTTAAGGCTGTGTGTATGGCTTTATTCAGACACCTTACGGAGTTTTGTCTTCTCACACCAAACACTCTATTTTCCACTTAAATAAAAACATTAATTCAAATGCTCAATTCTTGCCCCCACCATACAAAATATCATTTTTATTTTCCCATAAATTCAATAAATTTATCATTAATAGTTACAACCTACCTTCTTTTTTTTATTTTTTATTTATCAATAAATTAATGCTTAAGGTTGTGAGCGGCTCTGATACCATTTGTAACGACCCAGATCCACCGCTAGCAGATATTGTCCTTTTTGGGCTTTCCCTTTCGGGCTTCCCCTCAAGGCTTTAAAACGCGTCTGCTAGGGGAAGGTTTCCACACCCTTATAAAAGGTGATTTGTTCTCCTCCCCAACCAATGTGAGACATCACAATATTTTTATTTTTTTTTGCATAATTGTTATAATGATTACATGATATATATTTTTTTTTAATATTTTCACGATGCATTTAAAGGTCTAAAATTGACGAACTTATTATTTGTGTTGGTCGTTTTTATAAGATATTCAAATTTGTGAATTATGAATCGTGAATGAATCATTGTGTTTACCGATGATATAACCTATGAATTTGATTTTGAATGATAAAATGACGTTTAAGGATAATCAAATATTTTCTTTAAAATAATAATAGTCATATGAAGTAAATATAAGAAATCATTCCATAACTATTTAATTTTTTATTTTAAAAAATTTGTTCTAAATTTTTTTGTTTTGTAATTTACTTCTTTTATATATATATAATTTTTAAAAATACCAAACTAAAATATGAAAACTAAAAAAATGATTTTCACAAGCTTGCTTTTATTTTTTTAATTTGCCTCGAATTCAAATCTTTTACTTAAAAAAAATCCATAATCGAAAAATGATAATAAAACGATCATAGTTTTTAAAAATTAACCATTCATAATATTTTATTTACTGCAAAAGAATATTCTATTCAATCAATTCAATTATTTTCTCGAAAATATTTTATTTAATTATTTTAAGTAACTATAAGAAAAATAAAAAGAGGTAATTTAGTCAAAATATTAATACTATAATAGTTCATTATAAAACAATGGATTAGAATCATATGCTAGCAGAGAGAAGAAGAAGAAAACTAATTAATTTTTTAGTCTAAAAAATGTGAAAGAACGAGAATTTCAACCTCCGACCTCAAAGAAAAGAGTTCATGCCATTCTAACAGAGGGCGTTCGGAGAATGACCAAATCCAAAACCCTCGATCCGAACCAAATTTGGAACAAAAGAATATACAAAATAGCAGGTTTCAACACAAAAAAGCATGAACCTCAAGTAATCCAAGGAAAAAGGGGGAATATCATTAACTTCAGATCCCCCAAGTAACATAATACAGTTCATCAGTCCCCAAATCAACGTCCGAGAAAAAAGGAGGTGGAAACCAGGGGAATCTTGAGAGACAGTTGAGTAAGAGCTCAGTAGAAACATCACCTAATATCTAATCCACAACAAAACACCTTTCCAATTTAAAACCATAAACACCACACCACACCTGGAGTTCTACACCTCAAGATCAATATCTCCTCCTTGGGCTCCTCGAACGTCGTTCTCGTGCAGGTCTGCGGTTAAATTAGAACAAAAAGTTATGGCCTGTGATTATTCCCCTTGCAAATATTGAATGGATCTTGAAGAAGCAAGCATACCTTGTGTTCTTCCTTCTGATGGGTCCACGGCTGAATGCCCAATCAACATTGATAATTTGGGTCAGAAGCTCAGCTCCATCCATGCCAGATATTGCTTTCTCTGCTTCCTCAAAGCTCTCGTATTCGATCAACGCATACCCCTTGCCAAAACCAAAATAATAAATATTAATCAACACTCCAGCACAATGGAAAATCCGTAAATTTCTGAGTCGGGGATCGTTAACAATAGATAACAGATGAGATGCAATGGAAACCCGAATAGTCGTCTTCATCAATCGACTCAGGATATAACATTAGAACTAAAAATTTCTACTTACAGCTCCAATACAGACGGCTATCACTTAAATAACCTAGTTCTCAAAATGTAATGCTCAGGTTTTTCCAGCAAAATAGCTATGGCAAAGCAGACTATTGTAATATGCATGCAATGTGTCACCTATGCAAACATCTATCACCAAAATAATCCAGATTTCAAAGTTTAATGCTCATGAAAGATGCTATAAACTCGAATGGAGCTTGAAAAATACTGCCCCAATCGGTAGACTTAATATTAAGATAATTTATTGTGCTATCGGGAAGGGACGCAAAGAAAAGGGAGAATTCACAAATTAAATTGTTTTTTAATATCAAAATAGAATCTACAATACTACTCCATTCTTCTTACAAACCATATGATCATCATCAAAATATGAGTTTTCTATTTGGATTCCTTTCAAAACTTCATAGTTATTGTACATTTTTAACTATGAAACAACCACATATATGCATATTCTTTTTCTCCTTAATAGGAAGCAGATAAAACTTAAGTTCCGGTTTCTATAGGAAAAAGTAAAGATAAATGGTAACCAAATATACCTTGACAAACCCAGTACGGCGGTCGAGATTTAGATGCAAATTTTTTATCTCCCCAAAGTCACCAAATGCGTTTTGTAGATCATCCTCCTGTGCCTCTTCGTGTACACCAGATACCAGAACGATCCATCCTTCAATAGCTACACACAGTAACTAGAATTAGAAATTGTTCAAAAAGTGCACTAGCTACAGGATCTACTGCCTCACACGTGAACTTTCTTGTTTATGGAAATTTGGACACATCCAATCATTTGTTTACTCATAAATCCAAGAAGAAAACTGTTTATGATTTTTTTTCTTGAAATGACTAAAGTCCTGGGCCACTTTTCTTGTTTAGTAGACAAAAAGTCTAAAAATAACTAAGAAAATTGGAAAAGTGCACAAAAGGGGAGAGGATAAGATGTACCCCAAACCCAAACGAAGAAATTATCAAGAGCTTCCCAGTTTAAATCTTTAAGATAGGGATAATAATTAAAAAAAAATTATTCAAAGAGCTCCAGAGGAGAGCTACAAAATGAATCAAAACAAAGAAATCAGTCCAAGTATTAGAGTATCATAAAAAAATCTATCGCGTCTTTTCAAGCATTAGTACCAAAGATGAGCAATACAAGCATTCACCAAATAACCATTTTAGCACCAAAAAGGCAAATCATTTTCGGCTTCCAAGAGAAAGACTGCAAAAAACATGTGCATACAACCGTGTGAGCAAAATTCCCAGGAAGACAACATTCAACAGCCATAGGAAAAGGGTGAACGATAAACGGTGGCTTATCCTCTACATTATTCCTAATGTTAATACACCGTTGAGAATAAGGGAGAGATTCAAGGATTTCATCACTGAATCCGATATTCCTGTCATTAGTTTTGATGAAATAGATGACAAGGGACCACGGAGAAAACTTGAATCCTATTAGGAACTTTAGAACGCTACATCTCAGAAGACAAACTTTTTAGAATACAATAAGAACTCACAAGCTAAAATGAACCTAGCTCAATGGTAATTGACATATACTCCAATGCTCATACCCCACATCTATTGTACTACAAATAACTCACAAAAGCTTTAGAGAGAAGCGATTTGCATGATAAAACTCCAAACTACCCAAAGGCCACAATTTAGAATCTTCTTATTGATTAGGATGCATAATTAGCAAATTTTACTTACGAGGGTAACGTTTATTCCATCTATATGAGTTTCAACCTCATATTCAATATATGAGAGATCATACATCATACAAGCTAGGAATGAGTAGAGGTCTAAAACACCCGACCAATCCTGCAATGTCTCCCCTTTTCCAATTTTAAATAGAAGAATTGACCAACTAAAGATCAACATTTATTGGCATGGAACCAAGGGGATTTAGGACAAGAGGATGGAGGAGAACAAGTAAACCAACTGAGACCATTTAACCCATCTTTGATTATAATCAGCTGATGCTGAATGACCCCTCCAAGGAAAATCTACAAACCCACACTAGAACAAAAAGGTTCCTTGTTTTAAGCAACCAATGAGGAAGGAAAGGGAACGATGAGCATTTCACAATGTGCGGCCACCCTCTCTATTTGCCTCTCCCTAATAAGTTCCCGATTAACTTCTTCATTTTCTTAATAACTTTTGTGGTTTGAAGGGATAAAGATTAAGTAAACTCATTTGAATGACCCAATTGAACTAACCCCATATTGTAAATAACTTTTGTTTGAAAGACCCTAACGAACCAAGGTTATACTTCCCCAGTTCCCCCCTAGAAAGAAGATAATTCTTCCTCTTGAGATAAGTAGCCGAAGATCCTCCCAACCACCAAACTCCTAAAAGAAACCAACCTTGTATTAACTCCAAGAAGCAATATAGCTAATACACATGAATCTTTAACACCGTTCAGGTAAAATTTCCCACATAAAATTTCAGCTAAGATCTGCATTATTGAAACAAGAGGGAAAACCAACCGACATTAACAGAAAACAAAAGAAAAAAGAAAAAAGAAAAAAGAAAAAAGAAAAACGCAATCAGTCAAACTAAGTAAATGAGAATAATAGATAGATAGAGAAAGAGAGAAAGGCAAGACTAACATCGTTGGATGCCAGGGCCATCAGCAGAGTTGAGGGAATCGAAGTCCGACCCAGCAAGACGGGTGTTACGATCAGAGTCTTCTCGAAATCCACGACCCTTGGTTTTCTTCAAACCACCGGCCAACGTGGAAGATGCGCCACCAGTAATGGCGGATTTGAGCTTAGGAAAAGGAGCTCGTGGGGAGACATCGGCTTCGGCGGCTCCATCCTCGTCCATGAGGTCGTCTTCCTCAGGCTCAAAGTCGACAGCCTCAACATCAGCGCTGGCCATAGCTAACAACAAAAGGTCTCTCAGAGCTCCAAATCGGTCCTGCAAAATGCTGAAGGGCAAGGGGACGAGGAGAAGATGGGAATGGCAGGGGTTTTGGGAATCCAAACAAGGGTTTCTGGTTTGCCCGCTAACCCAATTTTCTTTTAGATTTTTTTATTTTTTATCCTTTTCTTCTTGTTTTTTATTTATTTTTTTTTTTTTTTTTAAATCCTATTTTGGTAATTTTCTTCGTTTAATTTACCAACCATTAGATAATATTCACTCTCTTTAACATAAATATATTTTCAGAAATATATATCTATATATATATACTAAAACTAAATTTAAAAAATAAATTAGTTAATTTGTGTTAATATTTAAACTAAAATTTTTAATTATTAAAAATTATAATATTAAAATTTGAATTTTTAAAAATTATGTGTATATGAAATATATTGATTTATTATTATTTTTTAATAAAAATTATGTTAAAAAAATGAAAACTTTAACATAAATATTTTTTAAAAAAATAATAAACGAGAAAAAAAAAGTGGGAAATTCTTGCTTAATCTCCAAAAATAAATAGGAAAATTAGGTGAAGAATGAAATAAGTAACGAAGATAGGGACGAGAAAGGCTTCCCCATCCCTATAGCTTTGTAGACATCTTTATATTTTTTATTTTTGTATTTTGCTTCGGCCTATTTTAATTTTTTAATTCTTTTTATTAATATTATAATTCCAACCAAACACTATACTCAATATTTTTAAAATTTTTATTAAATTTTTTAGGTTTAATAGAAAAAAAATAATCCTCTAAAAAACGTTCGATGATAAATCTTTTATTTGATTAATATTTAAATCGAACAATTAATATTAAAAATTGAAATTGAAATTTATTTTGGGTGAATGTTAATAATTATAAGAACCCTCTAATCCCCTTTCTACGCCCTCGTTCTTACTCCCAACTTCTCTCTCTAAAACCCCCCATTTGATTTGCGTTCATAGGTTATTCTTCTCTTAAAGCATCTACGCTTTTACAGTCCAGTGTGTTGATTCGAACCCACTTCCCCCATCTCCTCATTTTCCCTCTACGAACTTTTTTTCTTCCTTCTTCTGGGTAGTAATGAGCAGCTGGAAGAGTCTTCTTCTTCGAATTGGCGACAAGTCCCCGGAATATGGCACCTCCTCCGACTTCAAAGACCATATTGTTCGTCTCTCTCTCTCAATCTTCCTCCATTTGTACGCCGGTATTCCACTACTGGCCGTTGATTTTCATCTGGGTTTTGCAGGAAACTTGCTTCGGTGCGATTCGGCGGGAGCTGGATCACTATGGAGATGAAGTTTTGCCTGTAATTCTTTGCTTCTGCACATTCTTTGCTCTTTAATTTACTGGGTCTTGATTAAATTTGCAGTCTTTGTATTGGATGGAATTGTACTGGTTGAATTACTATATCAGCAGCATGTGTGCTCTGTAATTTATCTGGGTCTTGATGAATTTTGCAGTCCTTGTATTGGGTGAAATTATACTGGTTGAACTACTATATCAGCAGCACGTGTGAACCGAGTTCTTTTTTTTTTGCTGGCAACTTCTTTAGTTGTTTCCCTTCGTGGCATGTTCGAGTCGTGTCTCTACTCTATGCTTGTGGTATTTACACTGTTTTCTTTTTTCTCTTCTCCAGTTCCTTCTACAATGCGTTGAACAATTGCCTCATAAGACTCCTTTGTACGGGACATTGGTAAAGTACATTACATTCTTCAGACCTACTGTGGATATCATTTCTTAAGAACTTCTGAATGATGTGCTTATGTTGCTATCTCGCGTGATTTAGCTTGAACTTCTTAATTATGTCTCACATGTATAGTAGTATACAGCGTTATAAATCTTATTTACCAAGTCCCTAACGAACGATCGGCTTGTCTTTGAGCATGATAAAGAGCTTCGTGCCGACTAGTTGCTAATAAACTTTTTAGCCTCATATGAGAATGGAAAACTAGAGCATTTTCTGCATCAGTCGATGACGAATCGCGAACGTAATAATTTCTGGTTGACCATGTTCCTAGAAAAAAGATACTTTCGAGAAAGGACGAGCATGACTGAAGTAGCTATACAGACAAATCCATTCTAAATGTTTCCCATGAAAAGACAGAGCTTTAGATTCAAAGTTATGAAATGCAGCGGCCTTTCCTTTTGCTATTTCCTTTTCTGTTCTTCTTTATGTATCGTTTATGCCAATTGGAGTGTAACTCTAGAGCTACGTGGTCGGGCTTTTCCTCTTTTTCCTATGGTGTATTATTTGATTCAACGAAATTGTATGTTTCCTTCAGGAAAAGACAACATTTTTTCTTTTTCCCTAGTTTGGTTTGTTGCTTTGGCTCCCTCTGATCTGATTTATATATATTTTCAACATTTTATATTCCCTATGTATATTCTTTCATAAGAGGAATGGTTTTTCATACCCTTGTTTCCTTTATACTCCCTTTGATTCCGTTATACTCTCACTCCAACTGGTAAACACGGTCTCTCTTCCTTTCATTCTCTCTTTTTTGCTTTAATGTTTATCAGATTACTTAACAATATTTCCTGGAAGTTTGCTTATAATTTTCAATGATGGTTATATATCTATCTTGTTGTGCATACAGATTGGATTAATAAACTTGGAAAATGAAGACTTCGTGAAGAAAATTGTGGACCAAACTCACAAAAGTTTTCAGGTTAGCAATTTTGCAGATCACATGGTTTAGATGTTTTCATTTCTTGTGCCGTTTGAACTTTCTGCCGAGTTGCTTCCTTTCTGAACTTCTCTTATGTCCCCAACCACAAATCCTCACAAATTCGATCCAACTACCTCAAGGGGATAAGTCTCTTGACGACTTCAAGGTGAGAGGCGAGAAAGAGACATTGTCATTGATTTAGTGGAGTGAAGTAAGGCACTTCCATACAAAAAAATAAAAAAGAAATGAGTAAATTATATATTTAGTTCTTGAACTTCTAAAGTCGTGTATAATTGATCTGAAAATTTTAAAGTGTGTACTTAGTCCCTAGATTTTCAATTTTGTAGCTAATAGGTTGAACTTTCAATTTTGTGTCTAATAAGTTCTTGGCCTATTCAATATTTTTTTGGGTAGGAAACAACTTTATTCATTAAATAAAATGCTGCACAATGAGGAGATTACCAATAATAAAAAAAAAATCCTATGAGTCACCTTGACAACCAAATATAGTAGGGTCAGATAGTTGAAATGTTTGTAAGCGGGCTTGAACACTCATAGATATTAAAAAATGTATGGTGCAATCTAGGACAAGTATCTTCGTTCTTCGATTACTCTTCTGTTAGTGCGCCAATTGTAAAAGATGGTGTACTTATAGCCTTGCCTTGATTGTTAGAAATTGGAAGGTTTTACTTTGTGATAGTTCTTTTGTTTGGGAAGGGGTTCTCCCCCTACCCCTTGCCCTCAACTTGTTTTCCTTTTGCTGATATAAATACAAATCTTGCTGTTTCATATATAAAAAAAAGCTTTTGGGATGTTCGACTCCCATCCTTAGTATTCGAATTTTAATTATTTCATCAGAGATATTTCGTTTATCTTACTCTTTGTTCTTTTTCAGGATGCCTTAGACACTGGAAATTGCCACAGGATCCGAATTTTGTTACGCTTTCTAACTACCTTGGTATGCTTGGTTTTTCTATTAACAATACATTGTTTTTGATTGAGTAAATATTCTGACCTTTTAAATGGGTTCATTGTTTTTTGTCTTATGTAGATGAGCAGTAAAGTCCTGCTGTCCACTTCTCTAGTTGTTGTTTTTGAAACATTATTATCTTCAGCTGCCACAACAGTGGATGAAGAGAAGGGAAACCCTGCATGGCAGGCACGCGCTGACTTTTACATATCTTGCATTCTCTCCTGTTTTCCCTGGGGAGGAGCTGAACTGGTTGAGGTATTGTTGTTTTGTCTCTGAATTTGGTTCTTCCTATGATTGCTCTAAAAGAATTATTTAAAGAACCTCTACTATTTTTAGAGTGTTACAACACACGTGGGATGAGGATTTCAAACCTACGAACTCTTAGAGGAAATAGGGATGTTTTTAATTGTTGAGCTATACTCATGTTGGCCAAAGAGCCTCTTCCATTGAAAACTCACCTTCGTGCGCAGCAAGTTCCAGAGGAGCTCGAGAGAGTAATGGTTGGAGTAGAAGCTTACTTAAGCATCCGAAGGCATACTGTGGACACTGGTTTATCCTTTTTTGAGGATGCTGGTGAAGTTGAGAAAACTATTAATGAGAAGGTATAATTTCACTAGTTGCGGTAATTCATTATCATAATTCTAAACTTTTCTACTTGATTGGGAATCTGTTTCGGGTTGACTGTTCTTTCAATATATATATGTTAGTTATAAATGTCATGGTGTCCAATCTGTTATGTCAATAGAAAAACCTGTGTTATTTCAGTTGGAGATTCTGCCTTATGATTGGAACTGAACACAATTAGTATGATAATGATTTTGTTTTTAAAAGTTAAGCTTGTTTACTAAGGGTTTCTTTGTTTTCTTATCTATATTTTCTAATCGCTCACAAAATCATTAACATATTTTCATTAAAAAAGATCATCCAAAAATCTTCATGTAGTTTTCAATTTTAGTCAAGATTTGAAAAAAAGAAGAGAAAAACAAAATGAGAGGATTATGTATAAACAAGCTTAATATTTATAACCTTTGGTTAGCGGGGAATTGGGATCTCATCTGATCTCATCTTCCCTTTTTGTATAGTTTGACTTTTAATTAATACAATCTCTTCTCAATTTCAGATAGAAAAAAAAATCTTAATATTTAGAAGCATAGATTAAAAAATGAAACATTTGATAGCCGGCTCTAAGCTATTCTATGGGGGTTAGGAAGCAATGTTTAGCCTTTGATCGGCTGGCTCAGGATTAACAGCCCCCAACTAAGTTCAACCAACAAGGTGAACTAACTATAAAGTAAAACCTGTGGCCTTAAGAAATCGTAACAAATTACTGTAAGCAACAGTGTAAGAATTTTAATAATAAACCAGGCCATGTAGAAAAAGCTTCCACCTTGTCTTCCATCCTATGTGTTCCCTCCTCTCCATGCCCCCACCAGAGCTCAAAATAGATAAATTTGGTTTTATCACATTGTTGTTAAGAAATTTGCAACATAAGTTACATTAATCCTTTTGTTTCGGTGGTTGTTTCAGGATTTTTTAGAAGATTTATGGGGACGCATACAAGCGTTATCTAGTGATGGATGGAAAGTGGATAGTGGTGATTTTCTTAAACTTTAAGCCTCGATTTGGTTATTTACTCCGGTCCTTTTATGTCGCCATATCATTATATTTTACAATGAATAAAGTGAAATTGATCCATGTATAGAACTGCTGAAAGCATTTGCCATGAGGGATTGGTATAGTAATAACTTTGAGAACCCCATTTACATCTAGAATCCCTATATTTTCGTTCATATTTCTATGAGATGCATTGGTATCTCTGAGAGTTGCTCTAAGTGGGACTCGATCACTGAGTTGCAAGAATTTAAATTGACCCTTGATAATGTATGACAGTTCAGTATCTTCTTTTGATGGAACCTTGCTATCTAGTTTGTCTCTGTTGCTTGGATTTTTGAATTTTCTCTCTCCAGAGTCGATGAAATATTACTAGCAGTAGGGATTCATCAACAATGTTATTGTTCATTAGTTTTTTTTTTTTTTTTTTGAACGAGAGATAAAAGTTTTCATTGATGTAATGAAAAGAGACTAAAACTCAAAGATACAAACTCCAAAAGGAGTGAAAGAGAGTAAAAGGAAACAACAGCAAGACCGAACTAAGAAACATATAGATCAAGGACTAAATGAAAGAACAAAAACATAACCAGACAGCAACAATAGAAATAGGGATATAATAATGCATTCCTATAGGGATAAATATCTTGAAGAGAAAAACCAAGAAAAGGCTTTGAGAGAGAACTCCATGAAGAGGCCTTGTACAGTCGGCTTCATGGGGAAAAATATCACGGGGTAGGGATTCTCCACTGGGAATAGATAAGGAAATGAGCCCCAGAGCTATGGTATTTCCAAATTTGGCAGAGCTTTAGGATCCTCTAGTTGTGCTACACATTACTAGATACCTATGGTATCGATGTTACAGGGAAGGGAAACTGGGTCTTGATCTCCAAATGCTTTGGAGATTCCATCCTAATGGGAAGTTGTTAACAGAAAGTAATGAAGTAATGAATAAAAAGTCTTGGTTTATTGTTTGCTATCGCTTATTAAAGATGTATGCATTTTGCTTTTTAGGAAGTTGCTGATCCTTTCTTCTGCTTCTCCGATTATTCAGTATATTTTGTATTTTCAGTAATTGTTATATCTTCTCATGTGATAGTTCCAAGGCCCCACCTTCTATTTGAAGCTCAGCTAGTTGCTGGTAAGTCTCATGAATTTGGAAGCATCAGCTGTCCGGAGCAACCTGATTCACCTTCAACACCTTCTGGCATTACTTATGGTAAACAGAAGTATGATGCAGAGTTAAGTTATCCTCAAAGGATACGTCGGCTTAATGTATTTCCATCAAGTAAATTTGAGGTACTATTTATTTTTGGACATTAATGTCATTAGTTTTGTCTTGACTTGTGAATGTTATCTACAAAAGATAGATTACTAAGACTTTGTGTAAGGAGTTACATTTAGTGCGACTTAAATGTGAGAATCCCACACTGGTTGGTTGGGGAGGAGAACGAAACACCCTTTATAAGGGTGTGAAAACCTTTCCCTAGCAGACACGTTTTAAAAACCTTGAGGAGAAGCTCGAAAGGGAAAGCCCAAAGAGGACAATATCTACTAGGGGTGGGCTTGGGTCGTTACACTTAATTTGTTTTACTGGCCTCAATCAAAAGTCCAACCTTTTAGTGACGGTTCTCGATTGACCCAACATTATGAGAGTAAATATTTTTTCATTTCCTAGATGGAATTTCTTTTATAGGAAATAAAAACCATTTCATTGATGTATGAAATTGATACCAAAGAAATTACTATCAGAGAATAATTCCAAAAATCACCTCCAGTTAGCAAGAGAGTTCATAAGCTATGGTTACAAAAAGGAGGAGATAGTTTACTCCAAATAAAGCAAGATAAGATGTAGACTCAATAAAAGTGTGTATGTGTTGTTCTGTATCTTTGAAGATACAAGCATTTCTTTCCAGCCATAAATTCCAACAAAAAGGCATAGATAAAGTTGCACCAAAGATTCTTCTTTTCCTCCTTGAACAGGTGGCCAAAGAGAGGTCCAAACTAATAGTGCGTCACATCAGGATAAAGGACAAAGAAAAGTAACAAAAGGAGTCCTATTGATACCACGCCTTGTTATATTTTATTTCCAAACAAAACAACAATGAACTTCAACATTTTCAGTTTGCAATATTAGATTTGTTGCAACATGAACGAGAAAATCTATTGGCAGATTAGAATTTTGTCGAAATTGTAATTCTAAAGCATTATTTAGTCGAGAGTTGATCATACATTTTACTTTAGACACAAATTGTTTCAAAGCTCTGTATTCTGCTGATAAATAAAAGCTTCCTATGCTGATTTTGTCTCTTACTTTGAAACTCAACATTAGTTTGCGGCATCTTTCAAATAGTACATTATTTTTTTTTTTGTAGCTAAATGATTGACTAGGTGAAACATGTGCTATCTCAAGATTGTTGGCAGATGATTTATTTTGGCTGTCTCCCTTAAGATATTAGCTTCCTAATGATCCTTTATACTCAAATTTTTTAAACAACTCCCATCTCTCATAAATTGCAAAAGCATCACTAGTAGTAGTACTACAAGGTTTAGCCCATAATTTTTTTTGAG
Source organism: Cucurbita ficifolia (assembly GCA_033971965.1). Classification (NCBI taxonomy): domain Eukaryota; kingdom Viridiplantae; phylum Streptophyta; class Magnoliopsida; order Cucurbitales; family Cucurbitaceae; genus Cucurbita; species Cucurbita ficifolia. Next base: position 4,437,373 of record CM066972.1, read on the forward strand.
CAAGTCAAAACACATTTTTACAAAATTCCTTTGGAAAGGCACTAATGAAATAGGTGGTATCTACCATCTATAGTGGGACATGTTGGGCACAGGTCGAGGCGTGTCTATGTTTGACACTAATTCATGGCAGAAAATAGAGTGCCTGTACTACTTCCTAGTTAATTGGGCATCTATAACTATGAAAACGAAGTGTAGATTAATATACGATCAAATACATGAACGATTACCAAATTTGTTCTTCAGTTAATTTTAAGACATTTTATGATATATAGATCATACAAATGGAGCTTTGTGAAAGAAATTCCCGTATCGTTTTTAAATCTCGACTTTTGGGGAAATGTTGTGAATGAATTTCTACTCTTTTATCTGATCATGCAAATGGAACTTTGGAAAAGAAATCCCCGTACCATTTATAAATCTCGACTTTTGGGGCAAAGTTGTGAATGAGTTTCTATACTCTCCTCTTTTAGCCTGGTTATAATATTTTTTTTTATTGGTTTATGATTACATGATATATTACCAAATTCAAACGTGGTCCTCAATTGAATGTGCGTGTTTCTTGGACCTTTGTTGATGCAGGATCTGCACCCTATTGATCGTTTGGTCGTGGAGGAGTATCTTTTAGATGTGCTTCTTTTCTTCAATGGATGGTTCGTAATTTCTCCATATCTATAATTTAACAAATGAATACAAGAGCATTAAGCTCTCCCTCTTCTAGTTAGGGATGATTAATCAGTTTGGTTTTCGGAGAGATAAACAGTAGGTGCTTTTAAGATAGATTAGTCTATCTGTGATTCTTGTTATTGTCATAAATCCTCGTAACTACGGTTTTCGTGGACTGTATGTCTTGTTTCTCATAGGATTTATTGCCTCATTCTGATTGTATATTCTCCTCTACACTGTATATTCAGACATTCTCATATTTCTTATATTAAAAATGTATAAACATATCCCATATCCTTTCACTCCCAAGCCACCAAGTGAAGTGGACAGGTCCTCCAAGTTTAACTTAAGTGACCAAATGTGAAGGCCTTTTGTACCTTTTAACCAATATTCTGTTGTAAATTCTTATACTGCGAATAAATGGGTAGAGTTTCTTGTAAATATTTTTATGGAATGACGTTTTTATACATTTCAATAAGTTGAAATTCAACATGTAACAATGGTTTATTTGTCTTGTTTCATGCAAAGCTAGTCGAAAGGAATGTGCGTCTTTCATGGTTGGTCTCCCTGTACCTTTTAGATATGAGTATCTCATGGCAGAGACAATTTTCTCGCAGGTGTGCAGCTATCTTTCTGGTTAATTATTGAAGCATTTGTTGTCTTCCTCTTTTCCAATTTTATGATTGAATGAAATGTACAAAAGGCTAGAGCTTAAAAACCAAAAAACCAATGTAGTAACATAAAGATTTCTTATTGGCATCTAATCCTTGAAGGAGACTCTCCACATAATGCTATTGTTTCTCTCGAGCCGAACTCTCTCCACAAAATGCTATTGACATTCAAACCAGCTTTCTAAAAATCCTATTGTTTCTCTCGAGTCGGTCTCTCCACAAAATTACAAAGAAACAAGCATGCCATGAAGCTCTTCTGAAAAGGTGAACTTAGGAGTGTTTGCGCAATCATAGCATAATAGTCCTAATTTCAAGCCCCAACATAAGCTAAACGATTCCTACCACCAAAACCAAAGAGATTGAGCAAACTAACAGCCCCACAAGAAATATGAAAACCTTAGTCAATTGATTCTAAGAACCCTCATGGATATGCAAACCCCTAGATCACAAATGCTAGAACTTCCAAATCAAGTTGATTTCATCCCAAATGATTGTAACTCTTGGGAATTCGATCTAACAACCTTGTTGAAGAATAAGACCTTTAGATCTAAAATATCTAAGAACCCGAAAATGATAAGGAATCACCCCAAGGGAAAGTAAGATTCAGATTACCTATTGAAAACCTTAGCCAATTGGTTCTAAGAACTCTCATGGATATGCAAACCCCTAGATCACAAATGCTAGAACTCCCCAATCAAGTTGACTTTATCCCAAATGATTGTAACTCTTGGGAATTCGATCTAACAACCTTATTGAAGAATAAGACCTTTAAATCTAAAATATTTAAGAATCCCAAAATGATAAGGAATCAACCCAAGGAAAAGTAAGATTCAGATTACTTCGTTAATCAAATATCTCAAGGCAAGAAAACTTGTTTGAAATTCAAATCACTCCACAAGATTATCAAAGAGGCCCAGGAACTTAGCTGAGAAGGACAACTGTTCAGAGTTCTCTTTCATTTAAAAAAAATATATATTTTCTTAATTTTCTCTTTATATTGAGTTTTTATGATTTTTTAGAAGTCAGACTCAAAGTTGCTTCCCCCCCTTCCTCTCTCAAAAATATTGATATTATTTACAGTTACTCATGCTACCACAACCACCATTCAAGCCTATTTATTATACGCTGGTCATTATTGACCTTTGTAAGGTACGTGCTTTTGTTATTGATAAAAAAAATTGTTTCCTTTCTTTTTCGTTTCAACCAAAAGTCTTATATGGGAAAATATGACTATGAGGTATGTTTAGGCTCTTCCTGGGGCCTTTCCTGCAGTTGTAGCTGGTGCAGTTCGTGCTCTGTTTGAGAAAATAGCTGATCTAGACATGGAGTGCCGCATACGGCTAATACTTTGGTTTTCACACCATCTGTAAGTTCAAACACTAAAAGCTCACTATCATGCGGCAAGCATTAACTTTCTTGCAATACATGCGTTATGGACCTTATGACTTATTGAATGCATATGTTATTATCTTTTCTCCATATCCGTCCTAGACAAATTTATAATTTATTAACCAATTGAGAAGGCTTCTTAGAACACGATATCTAGAAATGCTATCCTATCGCAAACCCCCAGGTTTTGATGCTTTGAATATCAAAATCTTGTAAACGAATTGTTTACTATTACAAGTAACATCCTTAAGGTGTTTGTGATTGATTCTGAAGTGGGTGCATGCTTTAAGATTCAGGGATTCATTTAATTATGCAAATTTTCTGAAGCAATTTACAATAACAAATGTGTGCTATTATTGTGTTCAAGATGTACTATTTGTGGTTACTTGCACATACTTCAAAAAAAATCATGCTCTCCTTTTAAGGCTAGATTTCCTGGGTATTAACATTATTTCTGCCACTATTTATGCAGATCAAATTTTCAATTTATATGGCCATGGGAAGAATGGGCTTATGTTTTAGAACTTCCAAAATGGGCACCACAGCGAGTGTTTGTTAAGGAGGTTCTGGATAGAGAAGTCCGTCTATCATACTGGGATAAAATTAAGCAGGTATTTGTCATGCTTGGAACTGTCTACATTTTTGCCTCCTACTTTTTTATATCTCTCGTACTCGGCATGTTTATAAAACAAAACTGTAATATCCCACCTTGGTTGGGGAGGAGAACGAAACACCCTTTATAAGGGTGTGGAAACCTTCCCCTAGCAGACGTGTTTTAAAGCCTTGAGGGGAAGCTCGAAAGGGAAAGCCCAAAGAGGACAATATCTACTAGCGGTGGACTTGGGCCGTTACAAAAACGGTCCTTCATAGAAAATACAGAATGTATAATTTATCGGGCAGCATGAGAAGAACAATGAGTTACAGAGGATCTGCCGAACGGTGGCTATGGTACTGTGGGATGTTTCATCTTTCAATATTTGTGTATGCCTGAAAAATCAGAACATGGGATAAATATGAGCTTATCCTTCCTGATTTTGCACTTTGTTCTCTGACATGTCAAGTACATTGTGACTATGTAGAGCATTGAGAACGCGCCCGGTTTAGAAGAGTTGCTACCTCCCAAGGGTGGACCAAACTTCAAATTTTCAACAGAAGACGACGGAGAAAAAACTGAACAACACACACTTTCTGCTGAATTATACAATATGGTGAAAGGACGGGCTGCAGCACGGGAAGTAATTTCATGGCTGGATGAAACTGTAATTCCTAAGCATGGTTTTGATGTTTCGCTTGTGGTGATCGTGCAAACTCTTCTAGATATTGGATCAAAGAGTTTCACTCATTTGATAACAGTTTTGGAGAGATATGGACAAGTGATTTCAAGAATATGCCCTGATCAGGATAAGCAGGTCTTGCTTATATCTGAAGTGAGTTCTTACTGGAAGAACAATACTCAAATGACGGCAATAGCCATTGATAGAATGATGGGTTACAGGTTAATATCCAATTTGGCCATTATCAGATGGATCTTTTCTCCAGAAAACATCGAGCAGTATCATACGTCAGATCGTCCATGGGAGGTACATGGTTCCGATTCCTTTTCGCTACTTTGCCACAGATTCTCTTTATTATTTGTCGTTTGATTTCAACATGATTTAATTTACGTGTTTTCTTCGAGCTTTCTGGATTAAGTGATGGTAACTCATGGAAAGAAATATCTTATCTCATCCGCAGATATTAAGGAATGCATTGTGCAAGACGTATAATCGTATTTCCGATCTTAGGAAAGAAATATCCTCCCTGAAGAAAGATATTGTTGCAGCTGAAGAAGCTGTAGCGAAGACACAAGACGAGTTGAATGCTGCTGAATCAAAGCTCGCACTTGTCGATGGTGAACCTGTTATGGGAGAGAACCCTGTAAGATTGAAGCGATTGAAATCCTATGCTGAAAAAGCAAAAGAGCAGGAAGAATCGATACGAGACTCTTTAGAAGCCAAAGAAGCTCTTCTTGCCCGAGCGCTCGAGGAGAACGAGGTATGGATTCTAAATCTAGAAATAGCATGCACCTCCTTCATCGAACATGGACCGACATTGAGAGTTAGCAACTTAGCACCTTATCTCTTTCCATGTGCAGACATTATTTCTATCCTTATACAAAAACTTCTCCGGTATATTGACTGAACGCCTTCCAGCGGCATCTAGCGTACAAACGCTGCAGGATTTGAAGTCTATTAATCCAACTGATACGAATGCTATGGACCTCGAAGAAGAACCAGCAGCCATGGATATGGACAATGAAGATTCAAGACCTGAAAAAAGGTTTTCTTGTCAAGAAGATGATGATCCATTATATTTTTGCCAAATTTTCAATCTATGATTGTTCTCATGTTTTTCCATTATGAATTTACTTGTTTTCTTCATTTTGCAGTCAAGTGAACGGTGGGACAGAGCATGCCTACACTGTAGGTGAAAATGAACAATGGTGTTTAACAACCTTAGGATACGTCAAGGCCTTCTCGAGACAATACGCTTCCGAGGTACTTTCCGTTTCTTAGAGCGCCATACTTTGAGGACTGCCAATCATCAAAACTAATGACGATACGAAAACAACTATGGTTTATATCGAAAACTATCAAAACAACATGACCCGAACGCTAATATTTACTCGAACCATTTATTGTGATATTCACAGATATGGCCACACATCGAGAAGTTGGATGCAGAAGTCTTATTATCAGAAGATGCACACCCGCTTTTCAGGAAAGCAGTCTACAGCAGCCTACGTCGGTCTATGGACTCGATCTAACAGTGTAATCGGATTTGTTTTAGTATTAAACATTTTCTATTTATCCCCTCGATCCTTCTTCCATTTTCTTTTTGTAGATTAGGTAGATAGATCACTATGTACCATTTGGCTACACGAAAAATGCATATGGCTAGCCAATCGTTATAGATACCGGTTTAATAGTACTTGTCGAGTTATGTTCATGGATTCGTGTATCATAATATCTATCTTAAATTGCTTGGGTGTTACAATCATTTGTTTCTCACGAAATGACAATTTTTTTTCCATATCAGCTATGGAACTTGGAGGACTCTTTACCTGTGATAGTCAATTTTGCATACACTTTAGATGATGGATGATTCAAACCAAAGAATGAGATAATGAAGTTAAAAGAATAGAGCTTCTTGTATGTATGTACCTTTTCATTATGAGTACCTAAATTCTGCCTCCTCTCTGCCTCTCGTCGATCCTGTCGACTTTAGCGAAAATCTCGTTCATGTGAGATTCCAAAAGTCCCATTCCATAAAAAACTTCACTCATGCAGAGTAATTGCTCTTCGATTTCAGTCAATCCATCAATCGAACAAAGTCTTCAATAAATTAACTAAGGTCGAGGTTGACTAGAGTCTAAGAGGTCGAGGCCAACCACAACACCACGCCTAATTTGTTGGAACCTAGAACAAACAAATTGATAAAAAATTTAAGTTATGGTTGCCTAAGACCACCTTGAATTATATTTTCTTGACAAAAGTGACAGATCACAAATCTAGGGAGAAGCTTGCACCCTAAGAAGATTGATATCATCTTTACGAGCTCAAATGACAATCCTAGGGATAATCTACGATCATCTTAGAGCCTTAATATTTTCTCAAAGAAGGTAATGAAACTACAAATACAAAGGATAGTCTTACAACCTAGGAATAACAAAATCTTTGCTACGGGTTCAAAAGACAATCCTAGCAATAATATAAGAACAATCTTAAATCATTAAAATCCTTTCAAGGAAAGTGAGAAATTCACGAATCTAGTGGAAAAATCTAAACTCTAAGACCGAAATCACCCATGTGGGATCTGATGACAATCCCAGGAATGATCTAAGGATCAACATGGAGACCTTATTTTTTTTCCTTTCATAAAAGTGATAAGTTCATGAATCCAAAATAGAATCTTATTCGTTAGAAAACCAAAATCATCATATGAAATTTGATAGCAATTTTAGGACAATCTAAGAACCACCTTAAACCCTCGAAAATTTCTTCAAGAACATGACAAATTAGGGAACCAAGAAGAAAAGAAGACCCAAAGCATCCCGTTGAAGTCATAAAATTATTCGTTGTAAGAAAAGCACGCTAAGCGAACTATACTTTCCCATTGCCGCAGCCACAAACTAAACAGCCCAAGTAACTAAGAGTGGTTTCCCATTGCCAGCGCCAAATATTGACCGCCCACGCCCCCTGATCTGACCCACCTTCGCTGGTGTAGATTGGTTGGTTGCTTTATTCCCCTCTTCGGTCCAATTGCAAAGTTGTTGGAATCGAAGAGTATAATTTTTATTTTGATTTTTGTGTCACTTCACGTTACTCTTCCCTTACTATCTTTCTCCCAGCACTTGTTGAGGGCACGACCCCCGCTTCGCTTCAAAAGACTTGTTAGTTCACCTGACACAAACCCCGTTTCTGTCTTGCATGTCTTGAGCATTTTCAGCTGGGAAAGTTCTCTCTTCTTCCCTCTTTCTCATACACCCAGAAGCCGATTTTCTACAATACTTGAGACGCGGGAGCAGTGGGAATTAATTAGCCTTGGTTTTGAATTGGGTGTTTGTTGTAGATCACAGTTCCGGCTCTTAATTGGGTGTTCTTTTACACCCTTGATGGAGTTTGTGGGCAGAGCTGTGAAGAAAGATTTCAAAGGCCGTGGAATTCATTTGGGTGTTGTTAAATCTTTCAATAGCTCTTCTAGGTTCTTCGAGGTGGAGTTCGAAGGTGGTGATTCGGAGGAATTGGCTTTGTCGGAGGTCTCTTTGCTCTTGGAGGATCAGTCTCAACCGGTGGAAAAGAGGCCCTGCCGTGGCCGGAAGCCCAAGAAACGTCGAAGAATTGAGAGCACATGTGAAATTGGCGATGCATCGGAAAATGCTGGGAGGAATTCGGTGCCTGATAAAGGGAATTCAGATGAAACCCTAGAAATGGCCTTCGAGGTAAGTGTTGTTTGTGTTAAGGATTTAAATGAGAATTTGAATTTGAACGATGAAGTTGAAAAAAACGTACAAATAGCTGATGGGGTTGGTGGGAATTTGAATGGAAGTCTCGAGGGAAATGAGAATTTGGATATGAATGTTGATCTCAGTGATGGGTTTGAAGATATTTTGGAAAGAAGAGGCAAATCTGAGAAGGGTTTTGTAGGAAATAGGTCGGGCAATGGGAGTCTTTGTAGAAATGAAGATTTTAGAGACGGGTTAGATTTGAATGCGAGTTCTAGCTCAAATGAGTGGTTCAATTTAATTGACGGCAGTGGTGTTCATGCCCGTACTAGTAAAGATTCTAACTTAGAGAGAAGGGGCTCCATTGATTTGAATCTGTATGTTAATGCTGACTTTGATGAGAATCTTACTGGGGGAGCTGTAAGTTGTTCGCCGGTCGAAATAAAGAAAAAGGAATGGGATTTTGACTTGAACTTACAGGTTAATGATGAACACGGGGATACTAATAATAACGGTGGAGAAGAAGCTGCTTCGTCTGGGACGACAGAAGGAGTAATAGACGAAGTATGTGAGGAAGCAGTAATGGACCAAGTTCGTGATGGAGCAGTAATGGACCATGTTTGTGATGAAGCAGAAATACACCAAGTTTGTGATGAAGTAGTAGTAGAAAAAGTTAGTGATGAAGCAGTAATAGACAAAGTTTATGATAACGTCGAAGGACTTCCAGACAAAATTATGGAATCTGAGCATGAAAGTGGTAATTTGCGAGAAGTTCATGTCGATATCAAGGAAGAATTGCCAAAAGACAGCTATAGTTCTGGTGGAGATCAGGCTGTTAACGATGGTAACGTGGTCAACATTGAAGTGAAGGATGTGAGCTCTGATGCCGGTCCTCAAGCAACTGATGGTTTCCAAGGCAATTCTGAAGATCAATGCAAACAGCGTGGCAGCAGAAGAAAGAAACGAAAGGTTTTGGATGGTGTAAATACACCAGATACAGTTTTGAGGAGAAGTGCACGTAGAGGATCCGTACAGAAAACCGTCCCAATTGCATCATCTGATATATCTTCCCCTGTAGCTAGTGTGGTAACCGAGGAAAAACAGGTAGCTTATGATTGTAAAGAATCCGACATGCCTGTTGCCTTTCCTCTTAAGTTGCAATTACCACCCTCTTCGAAAAACTTGAATCTTGACAATATTCCCATCCTCGACTTGTTCTCTATTTATTCCTGTTTGAGATCATTTAGTACTCTATTGTTTCTTAGCCCATTTGAGTTGGATGATTTTGTGGCAGCCCTAAACTGCAAATCTCCTACTATATTATTTGATAATATACATCTCTCTGTTCTCAAAACTCTAAGAAAGCATTTGGAGTATCTCTCTGCTGAAGGTTCGGAATCTGCTTCCAGTTGTTTAAGGTAGAAATTGTTCCCACTATTACTTTTTATTTGCTAATTCAATTATAGTTAATATCCTTGCATTATGTTTTATTTGATTATATATTTACTTAAATGCATATATAATTATGTGTTATATTTTCTGTTTTGAAATTTTGATCAGGAGTCTTAACTGGGATATGCTAGACTTGATTACGTGGCCTATTTTTATGGTTGAGTATCTATTGATTCATGGTTCAGGTTTGAAACCTGGCGTTGATCTATGTCACCTGAATTTATTAAAAAATGATTGCTACAAACTACCTACGGGAATTAAGATCGAAATTCTTCGCTGTCTATGTGATGATATGATTGAAGCGGAAGCCATTAGGTCAGAGATTAACAGAAGGTCTTTGGCAGCTGAGCCCGAAATTATTCGTGATAGAAGTGCGAGGTTGGAGGTGTACAAAAAGAAGAAGATTTCAGCCAATGCCTCCATTAATTCTTGTCTGTCGGAGGACGGTATGGATGACACCACAGACTGGAATAGTGATGAATGCTGTCTGTGCAAAATGGATGGTAGCTTAATATGCTGTGATGGCTGTCCTGCTGCATATCATTTGAAGTGTGTAGGAATAGCCAATGATCTCTTGCCAGAGGGTGACTGGTTTTGCCCTGAGTGTGCTATTGACAGGCAAAAGCCCTGGATGAAGACGCCAAAATCACTTCGGGGAGCTAATTTCTTAGGAATGGATCCTCATGGACGTACGTACTTTAGTAGCTGTGGCTACCTGTTGGTGTAAGTTTGATAATTTATTCCTCTGCAATGGTATTATTTTTGCCTTCTTACTTCTGAAAATTTTAGAATATGATGATAACGATGCGGCATGCTTCTTAAACTTTTTATTTCCTAGTTTTCCAAAGTCGCATACGTTTGTTACTTCAATTTCTTCTTTCAACCATTGCACCTTCAGTGATTTTCCGCGTTAGGTAGGGTAGCCTGTCACCACATTGAGTTCCCCATCCTCCTTTTTTGCAAAAGACGTCCTTCCTTGCAATATTCTTCCATGCATAATAATGGAGAAACTCCATGGAAAAGAGATGGGGGATAAAGACCCTTTTTGTTCATGCCAGCTAATATCTAAGTTAATAAACTGGGGCACATTACTTTTGGAGCTTTCGGAACTTCTTGTTGATTTTTCTTTTAAAAGTTTTTTTCGACCCTTTTGCGAGGTGGATTAAGTATCCTTGCAAAATGCTAGGCGTCTGATAGAAAAAACTTGGCCAAGAGTTTGTTATTCTTCTATTTAGATTAGGTTATATCTAATTTCTCATTATCCATTTAAATATTTTTGTTTTTATTGAAAATATTTGCAGGTTTGATTCATGTGACACTGAGTCCTCTGTCAGTTACTACCACACGAATGATCTGGGTGTTGTTATTGAAGCTCTTAGGTCATCATATTCATCATACAGTGAGATACTAATGGCTATTTACAAGCACTGGAAGATTCCTTTCACTTTAAACGGAAAAATGAGTAAAATGGGTTCTCTAGATTGTACGATTGGATATCATAGCACTTTTTTCCATGAAGGTGCAAAGTCGGTAAACTTGGTTGAAGTGGAGGCTATACTGGAAGGTTCAAATATGAATACTGAAGAACCAGCTCTAGATAGTAAGCTGAACTCCAGCGTTCAGAACGGTTATGAATTATTAAGTCAGGCTACAGTACCAGGGAAGTTCTCTTCTGGGGGAAATCTGTCTTCGACACGTCCTTGCCTAGATGGAAAAGAGGATTTCCTTGGAGTTGAAAATGATGATAGTTACTCTAACTTCTATAGTTTTGCACAAACGGCATCTTTGGTGGCTGATGAGTTCTTGCGTAAATCATCTGACAAAATTAAAGAAAAGTCTACTATGTCAGAAGAAGAAATAATTGCAGGGCAGATGAAGGTAATTTTGAAGAAAACAAGCAACTTTTATTGGCCGTTCATTCAAAATTTTAACGTAGCTACGCAGAAAGAGAAATGTGGATGGTGCTTTCCTTGCAAATCTTCGAGTGATGAGGCGGACTGCTTGTTTAAGACGAACATTAGCCAGATTGAGGAGGGTTTGGCAGTTCATGTTCCTGATCTTCAACTTAAAATGAAGGGAAAAGGCCACCTCAGAGATGTTGTATGTCAAATTCTCTCGATTGAGAATCGTTTGCGAGGGTTACTTTTAGGTCCATGGCTGGATTCTCATTATTCTAAGCTTTGGCGTGAAGGTCTCTTGGCACTTGACCTTAACTCCGTCAAGCCTCTATTATTAATGGTAATTGATTATTATTATCTTTTACTTCAAAATTGGCTTATTATTATGCTTCCTACATGATCTTTTCTTAGGAAATTGTATTTATATAGATGAGTACAGGTGACAAGAAGAGGATAATGCATTCTCCTAAAGAACTCAGGAACTAGAAATTACAACTTTAGTTAGTTAGTAGAACCTTAACGAATATTAATTAAGGTCTTAACCAGGCTCTCAATAAAATCTAACTTTCCTAAAAGAATGTCATAATGGAACAATAGAGATCAAGTGTTGTACACAAAAAACTAAAAATCACTTTTATGATCTTTTCTGAAGCAAAAGGGTGTCAACCTTTTTCTGTCCCTAGCAGAAATAGGACATCAATTCGACCTTAAGGAATGGTTTTGAAAAAGGGGAAGATGAATAAAAGGAGGTACAAAAAGACAAGACTACCCCCTTGTTGCCTTTCTTCACCGACCATCACTTCTACATTTTTAGCTACGTTCGAATCAATCAATGCTTCTATCAATTCCTGACTAAGGTTGCCAAAATGCTCTTCAACATTGAGAAAGAAAAGGAATAACTGAACTAATATTATTTATCATTTTATGTAACGACTATCTTTGGTCTCAACTTCCATTCAATTGTGATTTGTAAATGTTGCAAATTTGAGAAGTACTCATGGTCCTCACAGTTTGAACTGATTCTTACCTGCCTCCGTTCTTGATTCTTTATGAAGGCTGATTTTTCTTCTTACAAAACCTTTACAGATAGAATCAAATTTACGCCAGCCTGCTCTATCAACTGAGTGGTTTAAGTATGTCGACTCTGTTAACACCTTGGGTTCGGCTTCCCTTTTCATTACCAGTTCAGTACGTACTAATAGACATGGAATAAGTAGAAAAAGAGCTAGGTTTTCAGATATCGAGTCAAACGCCTCTTCGTATGGTTCTAGTGGATTAAGTATGTTTTGGTGGAGGGGTGGCCAGCTTTCTCGTCGCATGTTTAACTGGAAAGGTTTGCCTCGTTCCTTAGTTTCGAAGGCTGCACGACAAGGTTTGTAATATGTTAATATTTTATGAAGCTGAGTTGACATCATTTGCAATGAAGTCAACTGAATAGCCATTCTGAATTGTTTTGAAGTTTAAAATTCTGCAGCTGGATGTACAAAGATACCAGGAATTGCATATCCTGAGGGTTCAGAATGTGCGAGAAGAAGCAAGTGCATTGCCTGGCGAGCTGCCGTAGAGGCATCAACAAGTGTGGAGCAGCTTGCATTCCAGGTTTTTAGTTTGCATCTTTGCCTATATGATATTATTTCCTCTATCATGCTATTACCGTTTTCCCCCCTCCCTGTTGTTTAATGATCATTTTAACTGCCGTAAAATATGTCAGTTTCTTGTCATCCAGTAAATTTTAGCTAACGAAAAAAAAAATCTTAAAAATAGACTAATCTGTTGGTTAAGAATTTGACCTGCGTTCGTGATAGATTGTTTTATTAGTATGGTTTTCTTCTTCAAGTTTTGGTGACATGTTTGTTCTTCAATTGCTTTCAGGTTAGAGAATTTTATTCAAACATTCTGTGGGATGACATTGAAAATACCCATCCTCTCCCTACGTTAGAAAAGGAATTAAGAAAATCAATCAGGCTTTTCAAGAAGGTAATTGTGCGCCGTAAGTCCGTTGAAGGAGACGTGACAAAATATCTCCTTGACTTTGGAAAGAGAAGAGTGATTCCTGACACTGTTAAGAAACATGGGATAATGCTGGACGATTCTAGTAACGAAAAAAAGAGATATTGGCTAAATGGGATTTATGTTCCTCTGCATCTGGTGAAGAATTTCGAGGAGAAAAGAATTGCTCGCAAAACAAATGAGGTTAAGCCCAAGAACGTGGAATTGAGTACGGTGAAGTCATCCTCCAGGAAGAAGGGATTTGCATATTTGTTTGCAAAAGCAGATAAACCTGATTTGTATCAATGTGGCCGCTGTAACAAAGTTGTTCCTGTCAGGTATTTGACAATCATTATTGCATTTTTACTGGATGTGCTTCGTAGCTCGAATTTTAAATTTAATTGCTTCTCTAGTTTCCTCACTCTGGAATCTTGGGACTTATTTATGCATCTGTTACCGTTATTGTTTAGATCTATTTTCGTATTGCTAAAAAATTGTTCCATTGTGAGCATCGAACAAAATGTTAATATCGTCGTCTGATTTTAGATTTATTAGTTTGGTCTCTCGTCAAAAAATTATAAAAGAGGTGATAAGAGGAAAAACATCTCTCCAGAAACTTTCGGCAGTAGGACTACAAAAAGCAATCCAATTGACGCTATATATGAAATTGAATACTTACAAAATTAATTTGAAAAGGAATGTGAGAAGAACCAACAAAAGCAGTACAATTCCATACCCCACGACCTTTTTTTTTTAAAGATGAGAAACTGAGTTTTCATGGAGAAATAAAAGAATGTGCAAGGACATACAAAAAACATGCCTACTTATAGGAGCCTCAACACTAATTTCAAGAACAGACCCCAATCTAAAAGAATGAGACCAATGGTAATTACAAAATTTTCGATTAACAGATGACTAGTCAAAAGCTCATTCTTGATCTCTTAAATCGTCTCAAAATTCTGTTTTTCCTCACCAGCCAAATATTCCACAGAATAGTGCAAAAACAAGCTTGCCATAAAACTCTTTCTTTATTGCAAAAAGGAGGGTTCAAGAGCACCCTCAATCATAGAGTAGCAACCCTTGTTACGAGCTAAAACAAACACAAAAGTCTTGAAAGACGACTCCAAAGGGAGAAAGCAAAAGGACAATCTCACATAAGATGGTCAGGTTTTCCTCCTGCTTCTTGCAAAGAACACACTATTGCAGGTGTAACACTAAAGAAGAATGTCTCTGGAGATGGTTGTGCGTGTTCACGCTCCCATGTATAATTTGCTAGGGAAACAATTTTCCATTATTAGGAATTCAAACCTTCCTCGGAGGGAGAAGGGGAGCATAAAACATGGAAAAAGGAGTCGCAAGAGAAACCCCTAGATGGCTTGTGACCCCAAACTTGGAGTCTCTTCTCCCATTACAGGTCACCTAGTTAGAAACAATAGAATGTAGGTCAACGACATCAACCACCTCTCAATCATTGAGGGAACGAGAAACCTACCTCTCAATCAGCGAGGGAACGAGAAACCTAGGGGAAAGTGTAGAGGAACTATCAAACGAGGGAAAGACTGTGTTTACTGAATGCAACCTCTTATTTGACAAACGAAAGCTAGGGAAACAAACCACAAAGCCGTTTTCCCCCATCTAAGAATCATCCCTAAAATAGGTATTTGAGCCACCCCCCCACCAAAAATTAACATACTGATAGGGTAAAGGAAAACCAGAAGTAATAGCAGTTCAGAGGTGTTTGCTAGAACCCCAAAACCCACCATCTTTGATATCCTAGAAGATTCTTCTATTTCTCCCGAACCAAATCATCCATGATTGAAGTGCCCTAATATCAATATTCCAAAGAACTTTTACCCCAATATTTTCCGACCCGTGAAACGGAATCAAAGAATTTTTCAGAGGAAGAATCTTCTTTGGATTGATCGTTTTGAAGCATCTCATCTGAAGGCCTCATCTTGGTGTTCTCTGTCCAAGTTTTTCATGTGATTTTTGCTTGTCAGATATTTGTCTAAATTGGAATGCCTTTATATATCCTTTATAGTGTTTTATTTTTGTTTTTTAGTTACTTTCAGTTCAAAAAATATTTGACTAAAGTACTTTAACTTTCTCATGAACATCTCTGTTGCTTCATTTTATTCTATGTTTGATAAGGTTATGAGGTTCAAACCTTATCGCATCATGATGTAGTTTGGCTGCTAGATTGATTTCAAGGTTTATGCTACAGTAGGCTTTTGAATGAATGTAAAAGATGATGAATGATTACTATTATGCTGTAGATATAGAAAAAGGCTTTTGATGTCACTAATATCTTTACTCAATGACATGTGGTCTGAAACTTTGAATTATTTTTTGTGTATCTATATATTTTCACTTTATTGATTCTCTTTTCTTTTAATTGTAGGGATGCTGTTAGTTGTCGATATTGTCAAGGTAAATTTCGTGGCGTTCTTTTCGTGACCTTTTTGTTTTGCTGCTTTGGTAACCACAAGTTATTGAGATATTAATATCAGATTTTCAGATAAGGATTGTGATACATTACCTCTAGTTTTACCGTCTATTCTTCTATACAGTTAGCTTTTCAAGTGAGGATTAGGTTTTCCTTTTGTGTGTCTCTCTCTCTGTCTTTTCGAAAAAAATTAATAACTAGTACTTCTGATCTCCCATGGAACTGAAATTGGTCATTATGGTACTGTTCTATATTTCTCATCCCATGTAGATAGTGCTTCCGGCAGGTCCTTTGTTTTTTACGTGTTCAAATTCTATGTATATATGTAATGGTTACTTGAATAAGATTGAACACTGTTGTTTGGTTCCTACTTATTCTTATACTGCTTTCAGGAATTTTTCACAAAAAGCATGTGAAGAAGTATGTGGAATCCGTTGCTGCTCAATGTACATATACCTGCCACAGTTGTTGGGATGCAATGTCTGTGAAGACTAGTGGAAAAAGAGGGAAAAGTGGTGTAAAAGGAGGGAAGTTGCACATGGAAAGACATAAAAAAGTTTTGAGTGATCAACGTGCATTACGATTGAAAAACAGAAAAAAATTGTTGAGAGCTGGAAAACAAGTACAGAGCAAAAGCAAGTCCAAAGTTCCGACAGGTATCCCTCTACGTCGTTCAGAAAGACAAGCTACATTCTCATCACTTCAGAAGAAAAGGCAATCACTTCAGAAGAAAAAGCAAACTAAAAAGATTGGTGGAAGTGTCAAAAGGAAAAAGATCAAGTCCAGGAAGGGAACACCAAATAAACGCAAGAGAGAGACTTCTTTGCAGAAGAAGAGAACTCTGGCATGTCACAGCTTCTGGCTTAATGGCCTCTTCCTTTCTACAAAGCCCGGTGACGAACGAGTGACACACTTCAGGGAGAAAAAGCTTCTTGCTCTATCTCAGAGTATTTCCATGGACCTTGAAAAACCAAAATGCAATCTTTGTTCTGAAACAGAATATGCTTCTGGTTTGAATTATATTGCGTGTGAAATTTGTGGAGGTAATTTCCCTCTGTTTTTCTCTCATATGGGAACTTCTTCTAATCTTTAAACACGACTTCTCTTGGCTTATACACAAGTAGTGTGAATGCATTAAACTAATATGTTTTCTCCCCTTTGGGTGCCATGCAGCGTGGTTTCATGGCGATGCTTTTGGACTTGATCAGGCCAAAATAGATAAATTGATTGGATTCAGGTGTCATACGTGTCGGAAAAGGATGCCTCCTGTCTGTCCCCATCAAACGAATCAGAAGTCTGATATTTTGGAGGTTCCTGAGGTACAAAATAGTACTGTGGTTAATTGTTCAGAGGAACACATGCCCTCCCATGTATAAATGTGATATCTCAAATATTGTAGGAGAGAGATAACTGTGTTTCTAATGGGAAGAAAAGAAAAACAGCGAAAGCAAATGACAAGGAAGTTAACTACATTCCGAGAAATTATTCTCTAGTCTATAGTGTATTTACTGAAACTATATTGAAATTTGAGATTAGTTGATTCTCATGATTCAATGACTAGTAGTTTTTAGCCTGTCCTGTTTACTTTCTTCTGCCGTATTGTTATAATCTATCTTGTCTTTTTTTTTTTTTTTTTTTTCAATAAGAAACCCGACCGATAGGAAAAAAAAATTGTTTTTGCTATGACACCACCAGGGAGCAGTAATTTTTACATTGCTACAAAAAGTATTGTGATTAAAGAACTCATCTTTTTTCATAATCTGTGATGTTTTTTGAACCCGAAACCCCACTAAAGGGCCCTTACGGCATAGCCACCTAAAATCTTAGCCTGACCTTTAAGCTTCCATTTGTCGAGTACTTCCATCAACCAATCATCGATGTGATTAGAGATAGATATTGATAGGCCCGAGATATTAAGGAGCAAGTCGTAGCCCTTCTTTACGAAATTACAGTGAGGGAAATGTGGTTCAGGGTCTCTTCCTCCCCTAGGCAAAGGCTGCAAACTTACAGGGATTATAAATCTATCTATCAAACGTTTGTTCTCCCACCTTTGGTAATAAACCTTGAAAGATTACAAGGGGCTGCAGCCCCACAAAACGAGCCAAACTAGATATCTAAAAAAAAAAATGAATTTTTTACTTTAAACTCCCATAGATTTGATCTTTTCTGCTTCTATGCTCCCACGTGGCCAATGCTTTATATGTAGGTGTATTACATACTTGGCCTTTTTCTATTTCGTCTTTTTAGTCACTTTGATGACCACGTATGATATAACAGCCTCAGATGTGTATTAGTTACTCAGAAGGTATTCTTACTTCCATTATTTGCATCTGAGTTTGTTCTTATATATATATATATATATATATAAGCATGCTTAACTTGAGGGGATGTCCCACAAATACAAACCTGTCTGCATTGAATACTTGTTGGCTGTTTCTTTCACATCCCTCTACTTGAGGGGATCTCTCATGAATCTGGAAGACATATATGATCTATTAAAGTTTTTTGGAATTTGGATGAATAGAAGCAAAAAGATTATTAGAGAAAATTTTGACGGTGCGTCATAGTACATGGATTAGAGTATGTTTCATTTTATCACTTTGAACCTCTATTACTTAGATTCTATTGTACAAAATGAGAGAAGTGAAAAGCTGCACTTAGTACCCAGCTGGAAGGTGCCATTCAGAAAGATGAGGCTGATGGTCATTGGGTGTTGCATACTGAAATCTTAGGAGAGATGTGTCGGAGCTGTGGTTAAGTGCTACCCGTCCCATATGTGATTAACGGTATAAAATAGATATATATGTTTGAGTAATTTCACTCTGTTTGCTGAGGTTAATATTTTTGCACGGTTCTTCTGTACATATTTCTGTTCCTAAATTTACATGCCAAAAATGGGAAGAACAGAGAATAGAGCAAAATGAATTGATGGAAAAGGTTCTTAGTTTTCTGCCATCTTTGGTTATAATCTCTTACTCTTTCACCTTCATTGCAGTACCTGTTCTTTATAAAATACTATCTATTCCAACATGGCACCGACATCCTCGACATTATGAATTGCTTTTTTTTTTTTTTTGGCTTGTGTGCTCTGAACATGAATTTAAATTGCATTCGCTCATACAGGGACCGATTATCTTAACGTGCATTCTTTGTCTGTCTTCAGAAGATCTCGTTCCCTATTCAATTGTTTTATAAACAATAATGAGATATCAGCATGAACCTTTTTCTTATCTACTTTATAAGTTATCACTGTTTATGATGTATACAAAATGGTGCTGAATTCTTTTGATGTCTTGTTATATAAACGCAGGTTTAGAACCACTGACATTAAAAAGAGCCAATCTACTTCATTGAAGATGAAGACCTGAATGACCAACTTCCTCTGCCAGATTCCGCAAGGTCTTAACTTTTGGCTTGGTTGGTTTGCTTACATGTTTATCACTGTTGGAGTGACATTCATTTATTAGGTAGTGATGACAGTATGATTGTAGTTATAAACTAACCACATGAATATCCATTGTATTAGGCTAGCCAAGATATAGATAGCAATCTCCCTCCCTCCCTCCCTTGGTCTAGCACTAACCCATCTCTTAGATAGCAGGCTCGGTTTCGAATGTGTATCGAAACTGGGAAATCGGTTCCTGATTGAACAAATACTGATGGAAACTTTTCATGGAGTCGATCCGGGATTTGAAGGGGATTTGCAGATATCGTAGGTAGCATAGATTTATAGAAAGATCGTAGTTACTGGCTGAGAGGCTGACTGTAACAATGGTCTCCATTGTGAATCCATAGAAACTGAAACTTCAGCCAATAAAATTTGAATGCGATTCATTTTTTCAGTTTTTGGGATGCTGATTGATAGTTTGTTCAGATTTTGCTGTAGCTCTGTTCATGTTACTGCTATTGTTCTTACCATTCACCTCTTTGAAAGTTTAAGTATTCTTCTTAGAACCCTTTAGAAGAAATCTGCTTTGAAACGATAATAGAGTATCAAACGAGTTGAAGATGCAGTTTTTTCTTATTGGCACTGATCAAAATCTCCAGTGGAAGGATGCCAAGTAATCATTAAAAAAAACTAGTGAGTTTTAATCATATTTGGCTGCATGTTCCTTTCTGTTTTTCATTTGATACTGCAAATGATCGTTCTTAGATTCTCAATCACAAGTCAGTTTTTGTTTACATTTTCGATAAAGTCTTGATGCTACTTTGCCACAATTCTTTTTAAACGATGTCCTGTTAAGGGTTGGATATGTGTCTTGATCTCTGAAGTCTATTTTGATAATCTTGTTAAACAACACTGCATTAGGACCTATCTCAATTGACTGAAGAATGTCAAGAGTGGCTCATAGACATCAATCTTTTAACCATGTATGGTAACCACGGATACCCATTGTAACGGCCCAAGTCTACTACTAACAAATATTGTCCTCTTTGGGTTTTCCTTTTCAGACTTCCCCTCAAAGTTTTTAAAACGTGTCTGCTAGTGAGAGATTTCTACATCCTTGTAAAGAATGCTTCGTTCTCATTTCCAACCAATGTGAGATCTCACAATCTAAACCGGGTAGTGTGTCAGAGAGGACGTTGGGCCTCGAAGAGGGGTGGATGGTGAGATCCCACATCAATTAGAGACAGGAAAAAAGTGCCGGGCCCTAAAGAGGGTGGATTGTGAGATCTCACATCGGTTGGAGACAGGAACGAAACATTCTTTATAAGGGTGTGGAAATCTCTCCCTAGCAAACACGTTTTAAAAACCTTGAGGGAAAACTCAAAGAGGACAATATCTGCTATCGGTGGGCTTGGACGGTTACATCCGTTGTAGCATTTGTTTTTAGCCAAACCAATGGTAAACCAGATGGGAAAAAAAGCTTTAAACATGACAAAATAGAGGATTTGGTGTATGTGACAGAGAGATTGAATATGGTTTCAATGTACAAACTAGAACAAGTTAATATTGGATTCCCTCTGATACAAAAAAAAAATGAACCATGATGAGACCAAACGTCAGTACTCTTCAGCCACACATAGAATGAGAAAACTAAAACAAATGTGCTGATACAGTTTCATCAGACATGAAAACCCGACGACATTACGATCATTCTCCGACACTGATCTAATCCGAATGAAGAATTCTTTAGCCTACCAGATAATATAGCTACTTACAACACCTCCAAGCCGATACCGAGAACAACGAGCGATCTTGCCAACAAATCATAACACAACCATTCTCTTCCTTCAGCTTATAACCATCACAACCATACCCCTGCAGCAGGCTCCTTGCCTGCAGCATGCCATAATAACTCAAAGGCACATGCCTGAACCCTGCGAGATCGAACCTTTGACTCCATTTCTCACGCTTCTCGTGTCGTTCCTTCCTTTCACCTCCCTCACAAGCTATAATGTTCTTAATCTCTTCCCCAAATAGCATCTTTTCCAACTTCAACCTCTCTAGGGATGTTCTTGACATATTAGATTCCAAGCAATCAAAGATTGCTGCATATGTGTGGAGAGCCTCTAGTGATCTCTCCATCAGTGTTGCACCATTATGGTTAGAATCTTGTTCGGTTACGACCATCACCTTCGGCGTCAAACTCCACAATCCATTCAAGAAGCTGTCGATCTTCGTTGCATTAGCTTGAGACAATGCTGATGAAGAGACCGAATCGGGACTCGGACTGCACCCGTTAACCAAATCCTTTTCGAGTAACTCACTCAAGGCGGTTTGGTTCGGGTGCTGGTATCTTGAGTAATGAACTCCATTGGCACTCTTTCCAGCTGATGTAGATGGCTTTTGCAGGACTTCATTATCAGAGGCCAAAAGGGTGTGCAGCTGAAGAACTGAGCTGATAGCCAGAGCCTCCCCTGTTTTCACACGAAGCTTTTCCATATCAAGATCCTCTAATCGGCAGACGACCGAATCGAATCGAAACGGGATATCAAACTTCTCAGCTTCTTCGGTCAGCCGACGAGCCATTCGATCCAGAACCTGTTTCTGTTGATGAACCCCAGTGATTCTCAAATGGGGAGGTCCTTCAGGCCTGACACTCAAAACTTGCAAAAGTGCAAGCCACTGAGCAGTTTCATTAGCATTGAGATCAATGATATGAATCATCTTTTCCCCCTCCATGGCTTCAACAATAGCCTGATTAGTCAGCACAATAGCCACTTTGAGGAATGGAAACACCTCAAAGAACAGTTTCTTAACAAGAATCTCCTCAGAAACCACTGGTATCTTTGTGGAGTTAAAGGCCTTATAAAGGCCAGGCCAAGTTTTAAGGATTCGATCGGCGAGAGCCTCGGCGAAATACGCTGCTATCCGCTGCATTGTATCGCCATCAGCAGAAGCAAGATGGGATATCTGATCAAGAGCAAGATTAGCATTGTCAAGGCTACCAACAGCCACATGGTTAGCACAAGTAAGCAACAAATGGATCAAATACAAGCCCCTCTCCTCAGATTTGAGCTCTCTAAGCCATGGATATGGAGAGCCCAGTTTAGGTGAAAGAGACATCATTGTGAAGAACTGGAGAGGGGAAGAAGTTATAGAGGATGTGCCTTCATCTTGAAACATTGCTCAATGCAGTGAAACAGAGGATCAAATTCACAGAAACCAGCAAGTTCTTATGGATATTACACACAAAAGAGAGCAAAATCCTCAGTTTTCATGATCATTTCTCAAAGAACTCATAGGAGATGGTACAATCCAAGAAATGGAACAGATTAAAAGGCAAAAGACAAAAAGGGTTTGCTGCTGAGAATGATTAAGAGAGACAAAAACAAAAACTCAAAAGGGAAACACAGAAGATTTTCGATCGAAATATCACAATAAACAAACTAGTTAAGCAGCAAGAATCAGTTCATCAGAGCAGAGAGCGACCAGGAAGAACAAGAAAGATCGATGAATCGAGAAAGGGTTATTGGGTTTTGTAAAGAACCGAAAACCCAGATGAAATCTGGAAGAAAAATCCAAAATCGAAAAGTGTCGGTACTTGAATCTTTCAGAGTCCAGAAAAGGGTTGCGAGTGTGGGTGGGTTTCCTCTGTTTTCATCGTCAGTCTGGTTCGATTGAATTCAATTAAAGCTTCTCTGCTGCTTTGAAAAGGCTCCTGTTTCTCTCTCTTTCTCTGTCTCAGTCCTCCATGAGATGACTACGTTGTCGACAAAGCGTGGTGGTATGATCGTTTTGTCGTCATTCATTTCTTGTCCTTTACTTTAAAGTGGGGAATATGGAATTTCTGAGAAGCTCAGCCTCCTGTTTTCTTCTTCCTGCACGAAACCAGGGAAAAACTTCAACGTTTTAAGAAACCGTCCGGCCAGTTAGATAGAAACGAGTGACAGCATTTCGAATCTTATCTTTCTCAAATCACTAACCGTTTATGTCTATCGCTAACATATATTTCTTTTTTAATTTTTTTCCTCAAAATTTTTAAAACGCGTCTGCTAAGAATAAATTTCTACATTTTCTTATAAAGAATGTTTTGTTGTCTTCTTCAACTGATTGAGATCTCACAATACATCATCTTCAGATTTAGCGTCATCGCTGGCACACCACCCGATGTGTCTGGCTCTAATACCATTTGTAACCGTCCAAGTCCACTACTAGAAGATTTTGTTCTCTTCAAGCTTTCCATTTCGAGAAGCCCCTCAAAGTTTGATTTTGTTCTCTTCAAGCTTTCCATTTCGGGAAGCCCCTCAAAGTTTTTAAAACGCGTCTGGTAAGAAGAGGTTTCCACACCCTTATAAAAAAATTGTTTTGTTCTCCTCCCCAGTTAATATGGGATCCTCGTTGGCACTCGTTCCTTTCTCCAACCGATGTGGGATCTCACAATCCACCCTCCTTCGGGACCCAGCATCCTCGCTTGCACACCACTTGATGTCTGGCTCTGATATCATTTGTAACAGTTCAAACCCACCACTAGCAAATATTATCCTCTTTGAGCTTTCTCTTTCGAACTTCCCCTCAAGATTTTTAAAACGTGACTATTAAAAAGAGGTTTCCACACCATTATAAAGAATGTTTCGCTCCTCTCTCCAACCGACGTGGGATCTCACAGTCCATCCCCTTCAGGGCCCAGCGTCCTCACTATCATTCGTTCTCTTCTCCAATCGATGTGGGATCTCAAGAATCAGAAAGGTAAAAAGAGTAGGTAAAGGGAGCGAGTTTAGAAGCGTTTTGTCTCGATGTTGGGAGGAAAGGGAATCCATGGGGAGGGGTGGGGTTTTAATATTCCCAAAACAAAGAAAAGTCCAAGGAGGCCATAACAAGGACAAAAGGGTAGCCATTGTTGGGGCTAAGTGGTGGGGGAGAGAATGCAAGAAAGAGTTGAACCAATGTGCTTCCAAAACCCAAACTTGTCTTCTTTTGTTTTGTCTTCAAGTGGAAATGACCATACATTTTGTATTATCTTCCCCTCTATTAAGACAAAAGGACATGGTGGTTAAGCTACCTTCCAAAACCACATACATTACATTTATCCCCCACTTCTTCATTATGGTAGGCCCTTCTTTATAAATTAAAATAAATAAATAATTCAAATTTTTGAATTTTTTTTTTTCAATTTAGTCCCTTATCTTTTAAATATTTTAGTTTAGGTACTCGTTATTCTTTTTACAGATTCAGAAAAATTGATGCCCTGAAAAACTCGATCAACTGAACTCAATTCGTATGGTTTGGACTGGATTATCAACTTATATTGAGTTGGGTTGGCTTGTATTTACTTATGAATTCTCTTAAAATTAATTTGGATGGAATCGAACCAATTTAAATTTATTTATTTTAAATATTAATTTCATTTTTTAAAATAAATAAATAAATATAGCCACTCAAATAATTTAACCAATCTAACTCAAGTAATTTTATGATTGGGTTGGGTTGGAGTTCATTATATAATAAGTGTTGTTTGAGTTAAAAAAAAAATTACTGTCCAAACAATTGGGTTTGGTCTAAGAATGTCTCTAACTCAACCCAATCAAATCCATAAACACCCTTAACGATTATATACTATATTTTCACCCCTTAGCGGTTTAAGAGATAAAATTAAATTTTTTGGAGATCTGAATTGAATTTTGAGATCCCACTTCTTTGGATAGGGACACGAAACATTCATTATGAGAAAGTGGAAAATCTCTCTCTAGCATACACGTTTTAAAACTGTGAGGCTGACGATGATACGTAACGGACCAAAACGAACAATATGCTAGCAGTGGGCTTGAGCTGTTACAAATGGTATCACAATCAGACTGCGGGCGGTGTGTGCCAGCGAGGATTTTGGCTCCTAAAGAAGGTAGATTACGAGATCTCACATGAGGGAGGAACAAAACCGTGAGGCTGACGTTGGGCTTTAACATTTTAACTCTTTCTTTAGTCTCGAGGTATTTTGTTAAGTCCAGCTTCACCTATAACGAATATTAGTATATTATTATCCCGTAAATTTATTAACTTAATTTGATTTTTGTTTTAATTACATGATTAAAAAAACAAAACAAACCCCAAATTTGATTTATTGCATATTTTTTTCACTTTTCCTTCTATCATTATTTATATATAAAAAAAAGTTTTAAATAATATTTTAAAGCTTGATTGTAGAAAAAAAAAAGTTGACATAATTTTTTAGAAATATAATTAAATTATGTTGATAGATATTTTTGAAAATTTTATTAAATTGATAAACTTAACAGTTAAGCAATTTCACATTTTATTATTAATATAATATTTAGTCAAATTTTTAACATTTTCATGTAAAATCCTAATCTTGAAAAATATATATAATTGTAACACATGTCAATAGCATATCAATAATTGTGATTTTTCAACAACAATAATAATAAACCATTTTAAAAAAATAGTCTCATTTTTGGAATATTCTTGATCAAAAGTTGCAATGGTCTTTGTTTGTACATTTTATCCCTAACTTCTACTACAATTGGCTAGGCCCCAACGAGCTTTTATTAGTCTATTAGCCTATAATTTTTTTAAATAGGGTTCGATAAGATCGAGACTGAGGTCATGTGGTGAGGGTTAAGAGGTGATGGGATTTAATTTTGGCCAGATTTTGTTGGGTTTGAGTCTATCTCTATAGCTCGTACCATTGAATTTAAATCGGGATTAAGAATTTAGATTCAATACTTGATGGCTTCGACATTAGTTGACTTATTCAAAAAAAAGTGTTATATTCGAGTCAATCACTAATAACCATCGAAAAATTATAATTACAAAAAAAAATTATGCGTACATAATAAGCTTTTGGTTTTTTCGTCAATAACAAAATTTAAATTAAAATATCTTATTATTATTATTATTGGACTCATTCACTAAGATTATATTATAAATTTGGTCTATATAGTTTTATAAAAAAATAATATATATATTTTTTGGGAGCTGAGGTGGAATGGATATAACCAGCCACGTGGAAGGATCGTGACCACAGAAAGTGACTCCAAATCTTACCTCAAAATGAGTCTTAAAATATCTGCCCAATATATTTCTTGTGGTTTGTAGGTTTTTTCCCTCTCTAGAAAAGGATTCTAGAATTTAATTTTTTTTTTCTAAATAAATAAGTTTTGAATACTTATTATTTTCAAATATTATTCTCCTTTTTGTAATAATACATAATAAAAGGATGATCTTGGAATTATTATTAATCTAACGTATAATTCAACTATAGCGTATAAATTATTCCATTTCTAAATTTTGTTGAATTGAATAAAATAAAAAATAACTCAATATTGTTTATTTATTATTGTGTAGTTTAATTTAGACTCGTTTCATTCCGTTGTGAGCTTGAAAAGGCTGGATGAGCCTCAAGCGTGTAGTCATAGTGAATTCATGGTAGAGTTTTATTGGACTAACTATGGAGAAGAGTAGTCTTTTAAAGTAGTGCTAAACAGATAGATGACTCTTAAGGTGAAGTTCAATAGTGTATTTTGTTCAAGTGAAGAATTGTTAGTGTAACCGCCCAAGTTCATTGCTATTGCCCGTTTTGAGTCGTTACGTATCGTTGTCAGCTTCACAGATTTTAAAACGTGTATGCTTGGGAGAGGTTTTCATACCCTTGTTTCCAAGGAATGCTTCGTTTAGCTCCATCCAATGTTGGATCTCATAATCCACCTTCTTAGAAGTCAGCGTCTTCACTGACACACCGCCCGATGTCTGACTCTAATACCATTTGTAATAGTGTCCAAGTACACTACTAGCAGATACTGTCTGTTTTGGCTCGTTACATTATCGTCATCAACCTCATGATTTTTAAAAACGTATATGCTAGAGAGTGGTCTACACCCTTATTTCCAAAGAATGTTCGGACAACCGTTTAGAATTCAAATTAGGTTACACAATTTTTAGCATTTATGTAAATTTCATACAGTCATCCTATAATTTTCAGGTAATCAGTTTCTTCTTCGCTCTTCCCCTCTTGCAGCTTGTTTTCTCTATTCTCATCAATGGCTACTAATCTCTCTCTCTCATTCATCCCGGAGTTTCATCTTCCACTTGGTAATTTTCACAAAACATTTCAAAGAGTTCCTCTCTTTGGCCTTCACCCGTTGTGTTCGTTTTCCGATAACCAAATCCGGAAGAGCATTTCAAGCTGTAGAGGACGATCCGCAGCCATTCGTGCTATCAATCAGGAAGTTGTTCAATCTCCAAGTTCAGAGTCGATCCGCGAGTCGAAAACTGATCCTGTTGCATCTTCTAAACTCGTCCTTGTCGTCGGCGCTTCCGGTGGCGTCGGTATGTTCTACCTGAATTCTCCTCTGCATTTTCCGTAGAATATATATGGACGTACATGATGAATTGATTAAATTAAACTGAATCAGGTAGTGTTAGGTAGTTAGTTTAGTGTTAATCTCGTCATGAATCTTTTAAAATTGAGTGTATCGGTTGTAGTTCTTAGTGAGGAAGGTTGTGGTGATTTTGGTAAAGTTTTTAGCTCTTATTCTTGCTAATTATTGCATGGTGGGATATGTCCTTCTAATCAACAATCTATGTTGGAGGATTTGTTTTGTCCGCTAGGTGATTTATGTGCTTGGTTTGATGTTTTCACTTTCTTTTATAGGACAGTTGGTGGCAGCAGCTTTGCTTGACCGGAATGTCAAATTACGCCTGTTACTGCGAGACCCCGAGAAAGCAGCTACATTATTTGGTGAACAAGACGAAGATATATTGCAGGTACTATGATCTCTCTTAGTTGTGCATGGTCATGGCACGGAAGATAATGGTTTTGTGTCCCATTTTGCTCGGTTGAGTATAGCATATAGAGAGAGGACTTGGGAATCTGAAAGGTTATTGTGTCACTTTAATCGATTAGCTTCAATTTCTATTACCATTGATGTGATTAGGAAAAAGTTAGAATGTTTGATGCAACTTCCTATTCATTGCCCTATGCGCTCTGGAAAATATGTTGATTTCTAAAGTTTCACCATACTCTCAAGTAGTCTTTGTTGTTACAGAGAGTTTTAAATTTGACAGGTGCGCAAAGGTGATACAAGGAACCCAGAAGACCTAGATCCATCTATATTTGAGGTTTGTGATCTCGATTAGATTAGATTACATTACATTACCTTACCATGTTGTATCTGTATCAAATTCCTTAACAATGCTTTAATTGTAGGAAAACTCCTGAACTCATTTGCTTCTTCTCGGGCACCCCTTTGGCACGGCTGCACTGCCTATAATTATCAGCTTTTAGCCACTTTCAATCTTTTCATATTGACACTAACCTTGCTTGAAATTGTACTGTTTGTTCTCTTCTCCCTGGCTCCTCTCATGAGGAAGCAGACTTTTGGCATGGGATGAACCCTTGTTCCTCATGAATGGTGAAAAATGGCTCTTTCCTCGTGTCTAGGGAGATACAAAACCGAGGGAAAGAGAAAAAGGGACTTTGAGGAGGGAAGATTGCCTCTTTACTCATGTAGAGGGAAGTGTCATGTTAAGAGTGCAAACATAGTCCCACATTCACTAGGAAGAGATTGATCATAGGTATATAACTGAGGACAATTATTTTCATTGGTATATGGTTTTTGTGGGGAAACCAAAAGCAAAGCCACGAGCGTTCATACTCAAAGTGGACAATGTCATTCCACTGTGGAGATAGGTGAAGGTTCCATGGTTCTTTATATGCAAATTTTGAAATAGATAATGATGGAAAACTAAAAGTTAAAATTTTAATAATTATTGTCATTGTTATTATAATAAGATCAAGCCAGAAGCCAAAAGTTACAATATAAATTAGATTGAAATAATTGTGAACCTAAAGTTAAAATATTAATGATTATGGTTATTGTTATTATAATAAGAACAAGCTAGAAACCAAAAATTACAATATAAATTAGATTGAAATAAATATGAACCTAAATAATAAACCATACTATTGGCATGTTGTTCTCGCATTCTCAAGAAGGCTAGCGTTGGGCTATGATCTTGGACTTAACAGTTGGATCCCTCCTCTATTATTACCGCAGACTTTACTTCTTTTTTCGCACTTTTGGGAACTTACAGATTTATATGTATATATTTTTTCAGATTCCTTTCTGAATTATATTGAAATAGGTTAAGTAGTCCCCGTTTTGGATTGTAATTGTTGATTTTAGTTTCTTTTTTTTTTCTCTCTCTTCATAGAACTCTATTGATAGATATGATTTTTATTGTTCTTTCTTATTTTAAAATATTATAACTGAACACTTTTGGTAGTATCAATTGTTTATAAATTTAATGTCTTTTTTTATTTGTCTGATAATCATCTGTTAGGGTGTCACGCATGTGATTTGCTGCACAGGAACAACAGCCTTCCCTTCAAAGCGATGGGATGGGGATAACACTCCTGAACGAGTAGGTTAGGATTATACTGTTGATATCAGATGCTACATTTTGGCGTTTTGGCTAGAAACTTAGACCTATAGATCTTTGTTGAAATCAATATAAACATCAGACAATGTTTTTGTTTCCATTCTCTAGATTTATAGCTGCATATCTTCGAATACTCGTAAGCACACTAACACACCTACAGTTATACCTATGCTTCTCGGCACTTTCTGACTATGAACTTCTGACTGTAGATTGGGAGGGTGTGAGAAACCTTATATCAGCACTTCCTCGATCAGTAAAAAGAGTAGTTCTTGTTTCATCAATAGGCGTAACCAAA
Source organism: Cucurbita ficifolia (assembly GCA_033971965.1). NCBI lineage: Eukaryota > Viridiplantae > Streptophyta > Magnoliopsida > Cucurbitales > Cucurbitaceae > Cucurbita > Cucurbita ficifolia. The sequence goes on from CM066972.1 coordinate 4,467,003, forward strand.
TTCAACGAATTGCCATGGAGGTAGGTCAATCTTTTCACTGTCGAGAACAATTCTTCTACGAAATAATTAAGATTGGTTTATTAGAGTCCATGCTAAAAGTGTTCCTTCTAAAAAGCATAACCTGTATTATTTGGAGAGATCAGACCCACTAAAATTTGTCATCTCTTGTAACCATAGACTCTAAGGATGTGTTCTCCAGTTCGTCAAACTGTTGTTTGTTTCTTCAGAATGTTCAACTATATTGACATCTGCGGACAAGTATCAATTTTATGTTGCGTATCTGTATCACCTCATTGCTCCTAATACTAAACAGTAAATATATACTGCGTCTAAATACCAAAAGGATAATCAGACTGATAATCATGCAGCATAAACTTCGATGGTTTATTATTTATATTTCTCAGCAATCAGCACGAGGCTTGAATACACACATTTACCTTTTATTGTTATTGTGTTTACAACTTGGTATAGGAAGCAGACGAGTCTGTGACTGCATTTGTTTCTTTGACTCCTTTACAAACTATGCTTTCAGCCCACTAATTGGTTTCTTTTCTTTCCTAGCATTATGAACCTTTTTGGTGTTCTCAAATACAAAAGGCAAGGGGAGGATTTTCTTCGTGATTCAGGTCTACCCTTTACAATAATCAGGTATGTGTAGTTGGCATGAACTTCTTATTTTACCTGAGCTAACCTTTTTTTGTTCACTCTAGACATGTAACTCTGTTTTTCAACATTGAGCACCCACTCTCTCTTTTATGTACAAAAATGTGTGTTCCAGAGCTGGTAGGTTGACTGATGGACCATACACCTCATATGATCTTAATACTTTGCTCAAAGCTACAGCAGGGCAACGGCGTGCTGTCCTCCTTGGTCAAGGTACGACTTTATAGAATTTGTAAAAATGACAAATGTTGCATTGCCACTATAGAATGTGGTATGAGAACCCGTTAGTTTCATTATTCTTAATTTTATTTACCAATTATTAATCCTATGGCCTTGTTTCTATACTTTTCCATTAATTCTAATATCTTGCAATGAAAATAAGATAACCTGATTGATTATTATTTGGTTTTTTATTTTTGAAAACTAAACTTATAAACATTATTATATGAGTTTTTGGTTATCTATTTTCTAACTTCAAAATACCAGCCAAGTTATGAAAACTAAAAAAAAATGCAGTTTTTAAAAACATGTATCTGTTTTTGGAATATGATGAAGAATTTAAATGTTTCTTTGAGAATGGTGAAAATTGTAGTAAAGGAATTGGTAGAAAACGAGCATAAATTTCAAAAACAGAAAATGAAGAACGAAATTGTTTTTAAAACGGGACCAAAAAAAAAAAAAAAAAAAAAAAAAAAAAAAAGATGTTTTAAAGTGAGTAGCCAGGTATGAAAATTTACAATCGTATACACATGTTAATACAATTTTCAATTAGTATATTTCAATTTTTGTCATTATATTCTCGTTCTTTTCTTGTTAGTTAACATATTCGAATTCAGATTGAAATTATGTCGTCGTTTTTTTCCCTCTCGTGGGTCTCAGGTGACAAACTTGTTGGAGAGGCCAGCAGGATTGTGGTTGCTGAAGCTTGCATACAGGCTCTGGACATTGATTTCACTGAAGGACAGGCATACGAAATTAACTCAGTTGAGGTGAGCTTCCAAGATAGCTGCAGTTTATGAGAATAAAAGCTTCTTTGAGAACTGTTTTATAAACAAATTTAAAACTTGGTAGAATAATTATTTCTAAAAAGCCATTTCTCTTGCTTCTTCCCTTTATTGTATTTTCATAAATAATTTTTAGAACAAATAAGACTGTTCATTCGTATTGTTGTTAAAAATAGTTTTGAAAACAAAAAATAGAAAGCTACAACTAGAAGATTCTTGTTAGAGCTCTCTATCTCTCTTTTGAGAAAGTAACAAAGCTTTGAAACTTTTGCAGGGGGAAGGTCCAGGGAATGATCCTCAGAAGTGGAGTGAACTATTCAGAGCTGCAACACAGTGATTTGGTTCCCCCACGTATCTCTCTCTCTCTCCTCCATTTACTGTAAATTATTCACTTGAGATTTGCTTCTCTCTCTCTCTCTCTCTCTCTCTCACTTCCCTAAATGTAATATAAAAGTTTAATGACAAATTCAAAATAGATTTTGTATGTTTCAAAATCTGTCTATGAGTTCAGAACTGAAAAGGTAAAACAATAAAATAAGTGATAGGAAAAGTGGAGAGCCAAGGATAGACAGACAAAAAATGCACAAGCGTCATGCACGAGGGGAGAGTGCTACCAAACCAGTCACATGCTGTGCATGCGACACGCCGTCACTGCGTCATCGACGTCGCCAGAAGGGCTAGTCGTCGACATCTGCGACGTGAACACGAGGGAGAAGGTATGGGGATGCGTTAGATTTTTATTTTTCTTTTGTGCATTTCTTTTATTCCAGAAATTCAATCAAATTTCAAATTAGTTTCCATTTAAGAAAGATTTAGAAGAACTTGGAGAATGGCCTTAGGACATCTAAACTTGAAATAAATAAATAAAAACCATAAAATTTCAACCCAAAATAAAACTTAATTATCTTAATTCAATCAATTTAAACTTAATTTACTCAAATGCCCTGAAAAAAGCTCATCATGTCATAACTCACTAGTTTGCATCAAACACAGCAGAAACCATCCCTGTTCTTACACATACACTATAACAGAGAAAAAATACCAATCTGGAGAAAAGAACAGCCAATTTTCTGAAGCATAAGCAAGCAAAATAGATTAGAGAAGCTCGAATTAAACAAAAGCAGAAGACCCAAGTATAGAATCAATTGAATTAACCCATTACCTGTAAAGTTTGAAAGCGAATTGAACCAATTTCTGATATGAAATTGGAGAGACTGGAACGAAAGCTCGTTTACACTTGTTTTTACTGCTAGAGTTGATTGAAAATGGAAGAGAGTTGAACGGAAGGCAGAAGGAGAAATAGGATTCTGGATTCTGGACAACCCACGCCGGCAAATTGGTGTAATCAAGTAAAAAAGTTGTTTGAAGCAAAGATGATAATATGGATATTGTGGTTTGTATACTTGATTACTCGAATTTATGCAGACTGAATATTTGAGTAGAGATGAATATTTTAACTACAGCATTGAAATTTAGTTAAATTAACAAAACTATTCTTGAAATACTCTTACATTTTTAAAAAATAATCCAAGCCCACCGTTAGATATTGTCCTCTTTGGACTTCCTCTCGAAGTTTTTAAAATGCATCGGCTAGGGAGAGGTTTTCACACTCTTAAAAAGAATGTTTCCTTCTCCTCCCCAACCCATGTGGGATCTCACAATCCACCCCTTTTCAGAGCCAGCGTCCTCGCTGGTACTCATTCCCTTCTCCAATCGATATGGGACCCCCCAATCCACCCCCTTCGGGGCCCAACGTCCTTGTTGACACACCGCCTCATGTCCACCCCCTTCGGGGCTCAGCCTCCTCGCTAGCACATCGCCCGGTGTCTGGCTCTGATACCATTTGTAACGGCCCAAGCCCACCGCTAGCAAATATTGTCCTCTTTGGATTTTCCCTTTTGGGCTTCCTCTCAAGGTTTTTAAAACGTGTCTGCTAGGGAGAGGTTTTTAAGGTTTCCAAGGTGTCCAATTCTGAAAACTTTGCCAGCAACTTTGTTTAGGCCAAGTCCCAAGCTCAAATTGTATCTTTTCCATGCCCTTCTCACAATTTCTGAGCTATCAATGTAAGAAGGAACAAGCACAGCAGTCACAGTGTCACTGAACCATTCCTCTTTTTGTGTACAGTTCTTCAACCCCCAAGCCTCCACAGCAAGCCTGCATTTCAATTTCAGAACTCAGAGCAATGAAGTTTCTGGTAACTCACTTTTGGTATCCTTACCTTGTTGCTTTGCCGAGACGGCTGTGTCGAGCGATCACATTGTCGAGACCTTCCTCGAAAAGTAGATCCAGAGCTGCTCTTAGTCCATACAAGAGCTGAATGGAAGGAGTGTATGGCCAGTATGTTCCTAGTTTGTAGAACTTGAGGTAGTCTTTCCAGTCAAAGAAAACCTTGACTGATTTTGAAGTTTTGGATGCCTCTAGTGCTTTGGGGCTGGCACATATGATTCCAATTCCTGTAGGGAGAGACAGAGCCTTCTGGGAACCGGTTAAAGCGACGTCGACTCCCCATTCATCCATCCGAAAATCAAGTGCACATATCGACGACACTCCGTCGACTAGTAAAAGAGCTGGATGCTTGTACTTATCTGTGTTTTTCAGCAGAAGATTACAGATTATAAGGCAGTGAGAAGCTTTAAATTTTCATGTTTTTATATGATTTTCTTAAAACATGATCTTTTTTCTTTGTTCCTTCCTTGCTTACCGAGTAGGTACCGAACTTTTGACAAGTCGTTGGTGACACCGGTGGCTGTCTCGTTGTGGACAATGCAAATTGCCTTGATTGTGTGTGCACCATCAGATGCAAGCTTGGATTCCAGGACATCAAGATTGGCACCCTGGCCCCAATCACTCTCCACGACATCGACGTTGAAGTTGAGGCGCTGCTGCTGATCAATCCAGAGAAGGCTGAACTGGCCAATCAGAAAGGACACAATCCTATCTCCAGGAGAAAGCGTGTTCGTAAGAGCGCTTTCCCAAGCACCAGTACCTGAGTCAAACATGAAGATCAACATGGAACGTTGTTGTCGTTGTTGTTCTGGTGAGTGTTTTCAAAGGGAAGGTAAGTTACCTGTAGTGGGAATCAGAAACGTGGTTCCTGCAGTTGATTTGAAAATCTTTTTCACATCTTCAAGAAGAGTTTTTGTCATTGCAGGAATAGCAGGAGAACGATAATCCTCATTGTTTCGGTTCATTGCCCGCAGAACTGGTTCGGGTATGTTCACCGGCCCCGGGACAAAGAGATGGTTTTTTCCAGGTGCGTAAACATAATCCATTTTTCCTTCTCAAAGTTCTCTCCCTTATCAGCTACAGAATAGTAGAGAAGTTACTCTTTCGAGAGTTGGAAATGGATTGTCATTTTAAATTACAAATTTTGTCTCCAAACTTGAAAGACTTTTGGTCTTGGTTCTAACTTATAAAAAAGTTTCAATGTTTATATATTGGAATCAAAATCACATATTCGAAACTTTGAACGTTGAAGGTCTAAAAACACAACTTCAAAACTCAAAAACTAAATTTGTAATTTATATTTATGGATATCAGTTGATGTGTTGCCTTCTTACATAACACTCATGGAGAGGAAAACGAAACATTTTTATAAGGGTGTGTAAACCTCTCCCTAGCAGACACGATTTAAAAATCTTGAGGAAAATCTCGAAAAGGAAAGTCCAAAGAGGACAATATCTGTTAGTGGTGAGTTTGGGCCGTTATAAATGGTATCAGAGATAGACAACGGGCGATGTGCCAACGAGGAGGTTGAGCCCCGAAGGGAGGTGGATATGAGGCGATGAGCCAGCAAGGACGTTGGGCTTAGAAGGGAGTGGATTTGGTGGGGGCGTACATCGATTGGAGAAAGGAACGAGTGCCAGCGAGGACGCTGGGCCCCGAAGGGGGGTAGATTGTGAGATCCCACATCGGTTGGGGAGAACAAAATACCCTTTATAGGGGTGTGGAAACCTTTCCCTACCAAAAGTATTTTCAAAACCTTTAGGGGGAAGCCCGAAAGGAAAAGCCCAAAGAAGACAATATTTGCTAGCGGTGGGTTTGGACGAAAGGAAAAGCCCAAAGAAGACAATATTTGCTAGCGGTGGATTTGGGCGAAAGGAAAAGCCCAAAGAAGACAATATTTGCTAGCGGTGGGTTTGGGCGGAAGGAAAAGCCCAAAGAAGACAATATCTGCTAGCGGTAGGCTTGAGCGAAAGGAAAAGCCCAAAGAAGACAACATCTGCTAGTAGTGGGCTTGAGCGTTACAGAAGCCCTGAACCAGAAAGTGATGCTCTCTTCCACTAAGCTCTATTGAATGAGGATTATGAAGTTTTCATCAAGTAAACTCAACACCAAATCACAAGATTAATCCATACACTTCCCACAAAAAAAAGTGTCTATTAAGTCTAAACATGCTTCAGAATGAGATCCCAACTTTCAAAATTAGTATCCATCCAATCCTATGCTTTAAAATGACTTCTAAACTTTCAAAATCCCAACACAATATGTCAATCCAACAGTGCATTTTACACAAATTTTGTTCAAATGAACAGAAAAGAAAGAGGAGAAAAATACCCAAAACCCCAAAACCCCAAAACGAAGGATCAGTACATAAATAAACAAAGAAACAGAGCCAGAAAACCCATAAAATCAACAATCAAGACCAATAGAGAGCAAAATGAAATGAAGATGAACAAAGAGAAAGAGAAAGAGAGGCAACCTTGAGAGAGAAATAGAATGAATGATTTCCTTGAAAGTTGGAGCAGAGAGAAAGTGGGAAATGACAAAGAAGAGCAGAGAGATGGGAATTTGTCTCTTATAAAAGAGAATGGAAGATGGGAGCTCCACTCAGTCGTCACCCACACCAAATACCTTCCTTTCATTATTTGCATGGCTGCCTTTGCTTCTTCTCTTCAATTATATCTCTTATCCCTTTCAAACCTTTATATGGCCTCCAAACATCCTATAATTCAACCTCCTTTTCTTTTCCTTCCTTTTATCAAAATTCGAGTAAGGAGAGAACGAAGCATTCCTTATAAGAGTATAAAACCTCTTCCTAACATACGTGTTTTAAAATCGTGTGGCTGACGGCTATACGTAACAGGCCAAAGTAGATAATATCTATTAGCGGTGGACTTAGACGGTTACAAATGGTATTAAAGCCAGTCATCAGATGGTGTGAGGCACTAGTCGAAGTAGGGCTAGAAGCCATAGTAGACGTGTTTTAAATCGTGATGGTGTGAGACACTAGTCGAAGTAGGGCTAGAAGCCATAGTAGACGTGTTTTAAATCGTGAAGCTGACGACGATACATAACGGACCAAAGCGAACAATATCTACTAGTAGTGGACTTGCTATTACTCTTGGTTTCCGTTAGTTTTTTAAAAGCAGAAAAAATAAAGAAAGAAAGAAACTTGAGGCTGAGACGGATATAACAAGGATAATGTGATAATGTTCCCTTTGAGTGTCAACCATTCTCTAAAAAAAATAATTTAATTTTGAGCCACACATTACATTATTATTATTATTATTATTATTATTATTTATTATTAGTTTTTTTTAATTATTATTATTATCAACTTTATTTTCCACTTGATTTTGTTTCTTTATCCTTAATGTTTCTAAGGTTAGAAAAATTTGAAGTTATATATTAATTATAAAATTAAAATTTTAGAATTTGATTAGAAATAAAATTTTAATTTAAATTTAATAGATCAATTAACTTTTTAATTTAGGATTTTTTTAAAGATGCTTTTGATAATTTATAATATGCAATTTAAAATGCAAGAACTTAATTTTATAATTTAGGTTAAATTAATAAAAAAAATACTTTTAAACTTGGTACTTTATTTAAAAAATATCTTTAAATTTTTAAAAAAATTTAAAAATACCCTTATCGTCAGTTTTGGATAGAAACAATTAATACTTTGTTTCAAAAACGCTTTTTTATTTTTAAAATTGTTTAAAAAATACCAATAAATTTTAAAAAAATTTAAAAACTTCAAAAACACCTCTAAACTTTTTTTAAAAAAATGTAAAAATACCCTTGTAGTTAGTACCACATTTAAAAAATATATTAAAAAAATTTGGAGATAATTTATGAGATGCCAATAGACATCTTTTTGTCAATATATTGACGGTATGAACTTTTTAAAATTTTTTTTACAAAGGTAAAGAGAATTAATGTTACTCTTAAAATTTCATGGGTATTTTTTAAACTTAATACTTTGACCTATCCTAGATTAGGATTGTCTAGCTCGACTTTAACTACCACAAACAGAAATTGGCCATCTAACTCATTCGCGGATGACTAGTTCCCAAAAACTATGGACAATCTGTGATGTCTAAAACAATATTCTAAATATCTTTATGAAACCAAGTAACAAAACTAAGGGTCACCCGTACAGTGACCTTGATGGCTAACTACTTGATTACACAATGTGTAGCTACCACAAAAATTATTTTCATCACAACAATCATATCATGCATGAAATCGGTCCCAACACAATTTTAAACTATGTTTTATCATGCGTGATAGTCACACAATACATACAACATTTCACGTGCATATATATTTAACAAATTTTCGTTTTCTTTAAGACATTACAAAAAATAATTAAAATACACATGACGTGACTTCTCATCTTCATTGTATTATTTGATAGTTCCAACAAACAATCACTCCAATAATGTCTTCCAAATTGAGGCGTATGATATTTGGTGACAATTTAATCCAACCTATGCAAAATCAATATTAAAATATTTCACATTTTAATAGGGATTTTAAGCAAGTTAGAGAAGGCCCAATCATAGGCCCATAACCTTTGCTATCTAAACTCGCTCGTAATTCAATTCAAGTCGGGCGGTAAACTCTATTAGAATTGTTCAAGTCATCAATCTAACCAATTCAAAATGTCAATATTATTGGTCTATTAACCTTTGCTATTAAACTGTCCATCTATAGCAGGTGCAGCTTGTGATTCAATTCAAGCCTTACAACAAAGGGTTGTAAACTATATTTAAATTGTTCGGGTCTTCAATCCAACTAACCCAAAATACCTACCAAAATTGTTGGGTCAATAACTTTTATTATCTAAACCGTCAATCTACACTGACGACTCGTAAATCATTTCAAGTCTTGCAACAAATGGCTATAAACTCTATTCGAATCATTCAGGTCACCAATCCAACCAATCCAAAATGTTAATATTATTGACCCATAACCTTATTCTAAGTCTTTCAACAAAAGGTTGTAAATTCTATTCGGATTGTTCGGGTCACCAATCTAGCCAATCCAAAATTTTGAAAGGGTCCAAAAGATTTTTCCAACCCAACTCAACCCGTGATATTTCAAATTAGGATAACTATTTAAAATTAATATAGTTTGTGTAAGATGGTAATCATAAGAGGGACAATCCACGTGGTATTAAAAAAAGGTCAAAAGAAGAAAGAAGTCAACTTTGGAAGAATAAGACACATGCATGAATGTCCAATCCGCATACGCCACGCTTTGCCCTTTTCTTCGAAGTTTCCTACGTTTGACTTTGTCAACCCTAAAACAAGACCATGCTTCTTCTTTAATTTCTTAATTTTAGTGTTTTTAATTCCTTAATATTTATTAATTAAATGTAGATTACATTAAACATTAATTTATCAAAATAAGAAAAATTCAATTTTAATGAAAAAAAATGATCATAATTAAATTAAATTCTGGTGTTATATTAAAAAATAAAATAAAATAATAAAAAAACGATCGATCTTACGAATCAAGCAATATGCATCTTTACTTTATCGAAAGAGAATAAAACCTTTAGAAAAATATATATCGTTACAAACTCGAGCTTTGATCAACCACTTGAATTATATTCTAACCGACACTTTAATTAAAATATAAAATAAATAAAAAGTCTTATCTATTTAATTATTTTATTAAAAAAAAAAGGGGGGAGGGGGGGGGGAAGGGATATGGTCGCACCTTTTGCAGAGTCAGCAAAATATGAAGTGTATGAGTCTTTTCTCTGTTCTTACAAATCTATGGTCAAACGAACAACTCAAAAACCACGGAGTTCCTTTTTCTCTCTCTACAAGCCGTCGAATTAATGCCTTAAATCTTCACTCATTTTTGCCTCAAATCCATACCAACAACAGCCACGATCAAGATCCGGAATCGAGATCATCGTGTCCATGGATCCGACCAAGAATCAATTTGAAATACGAATTCGAGGTCAAGAACAGCAACAACTAGTTGTAGAAGAAGAAGAAGAAGATGATGATGATTTAGACTATTTTGATCTTCTTCCCGATGCGATTCTTCATCTCATCTTCAACAAATTGATCGATGCTCGTTCTCTTATTCGATGCCTTGCCGTTTCCAAGCGATTCGCTTCTCTCATTTCGCAATCCGACACTGTTTTCCTTGCGATTCCTCGTCCTGTACTTGATTCGAAGCGGAAATCGAGAGTCGGTCGTCGGTCGCCGCCGAATTCGTTGATTAGGTTTTTTGTTCGTAAGTTTGTGTTTACGCCTTTTCGTTTTATTCGGCGTGTGATTACTCGTACTTCGCCGCTGAGTTCTGGATTTGGCGATTGGTACTACTGGCCGAGTGTTGCGTTGAAGGAATTTAGAGGAATTAAGTTCGTTCATATGGAACTTCCCTGCTGTGGCGATGAAATAGGCTCCATTCATGGCGGTGGTCCCTTGCTTAAGTGGAAGGCCGAGTTCGGTGCCGAATTGAAGAGTTGCGTCGTTCTTGGAGCGTCGTCTTTGCGGCGGAAATCGATTGTTCATTCTGATTCAGAGGCCAAAGAAACAGATGAAGAACGCGTAGTAGAAGCAGATTCGGAAACGGAATTGGGAGACGAAGAACTTAAACTACGAATTGTATGGACGATTTCATCCCTAATCGCTGCTTCCATGAGACATTATTTGGTCAAACAGATGGTAGCCGATTTTCCGATGCTACAGAGCGTGGTGATAACCGATTCAACAAAACAAGGAAGGCTGTGTATGGAGGAGAAAGAACTCAAAGAACTCAGAGACTCGATGAAATCCTCCACTTCGAATCAATCTCCGGTAGAAAGGACTGTAATACCAGATCTGCACATGAAGATGTGGCATGTGCCGGTGCTGGACCTACCATCGTCCGGCTCCGTGATGACGGCGGCGACTCTCGTCGTGATCAGACCTAGTTCTGCAGGTATGGCTTTAGATGGATTAGATAAAATGGGAGATGAATTTGACGCTGAAGAAACTGAGAAACTTGGAGCATATGGTGAAGCTGTGACAAAATTGATGAAGTTGAAAAGAAACTACACCTTGGAGGTAAATTCTTTCTGATTATCAAGAACTTCATCAATCACGAATTCTTGTTCCCACTTTTTTGGGTTGCCGAGTAGAGAATTACTGTAAATTTTGGTAAGCCTTTTATTTAATCTGTTAGGTTTTTGGTTTAGATTCGTTTTGGGCATCCAACCTTTTTGTTTGTTTGTTTTCCTGTTTCGTTTGGCTCAAAGATTAGGGATTCGATTTGTTGTAAATCTTGCTGACATTTGGTGATGTGTTAGAAAATAGAGGATTTTTCCTTTTCACATATAGGTCCAAATATTTTGCTCATCATAAACCTACTAATTATATACATAATTTACTTTTATATATAATTTAACTATGTACCCATCATGATGATTCTGTATATTTAGTCAACTTATTGAGAAATCGAACATGTTCTGTGCTCGTTAAGAGTACTCTTCGAACAATGTTTTAGGATCATCTAAATTAGTAGCCTTTCTATTGTTATTTCGTCATTAAACTTTCTCTATATTTTTAATTTTGTACATTAGACAAAACTTACATTTTTCGAGCTCATTAGCATTTGAAAATTGTAGCAATAGTTTGACCAAACAAACGTACAAAATCCAAGACCCGTAACTATAACCCTTTTCTCGTACCGTCCCAAACTTTCCAAAAAACAAAAAAATCTGGCTCCTTACTTCTTTCATTACTCTTAGCTTTGGTGTTAAAGATAAGAAGAAAAGAAAATTGAGAATGAAATGATGGAGGTCTAACTCAAAGGTTGTATTTAGAGAGACTACAAATGTCTAATTTAAAAATGATCTAAAATCAATCTCGAACTCCCAAATAATTATTGAAAACATTTATGCTTATTTACTTGAAAAAGCTTCGGGTTTAGTACAATGAAGTGAGAATATTTGAAGTATCGATCTTTGTACCAACATTTAAATATAAAGTAAAGATTTCCTCAAAAGTGTAACTTTATTAACCAATTAGATGAAGACGAGACGCTATTGTGTGATTGCAATTTATCTCATCGTTATTCTATATAATGAATCACCGAGTCAATCTTTATTTAAGTGTTTGAGCAATTCAACCTGTATGTATGGCTGCTCCTTTATTCCATCTTTATTTATGGTGGCTCCTTTATCTTCTTACTTCATCTCCGAAGTCAAATTTTCTATGTTTCTCTAAAGTTTTTAGAATGTATTTTTCTCTTTTTATATTTAATATCAAATATTAATTTTAACATTTTTAAAAAAATCAACTAATTAATTAATTAATATCGTGATACAAAATTAATTAATTAGTCTATTTAATTAATCAATTTTTATTTATTAACTATAAGTCACTTCCGTCTATAGACCTAAAGTTGTACTTTTTTTTATGGTAAAATAAGATGTGTCCATGAATATAATCATTACAAACAAGCTGTTTTTTTTATAATTACAATTGGATTAAAAGTCCATTTTGTCCATATAATTACATCTTGTACCTCGAGTACCACTAATTATCTAATGAGCAATTTATGTATAATACAATTGTAAACTAAGTCCTTTTGAGCCGGTGAGAGGGTGGGGTCCTATTGTTTCACGTCTCAAAAGTAACATTTAAACAAACTACTCATCTACCTACCCTGTATGGAAAGTAGTGCATTCCAGTCCGTAAGACTATGTTTCTAGTTCCATATTTTGTCAAGTCCAAAATTATAAACATCGCCGCGAAATCTTTCTCAATAATGGAAATAAAAAAACAAACTCTCACATACAACCGTGAAATGAATTTTTTTTCATCATTAAAGTACAATTTTATGATTTTTTTTTTTCATTCTTCCACTTGCCATAATTTGTTAATCAATCATATACTTGTCATTCATAAAAATGAACAAGAATTTGAAGCCACTAATAGTTGTTCCATCTTCCATACGGCATGTCGCTGTCGAAAGTTCAATGCTCACAAACGATGAATAGAGACAAGAAGTTTGCTTGTTTAGGTCACACAAAAATTGATAGATGATGATGTCGGCCACCAAAAGTTGTTCACATTCAAGATGAAGGTCAAGATCCTTGCGGTAATTAATCGTATGGCTTTGATTATATATTATATTATGACGTGTGAGATTTCGAAATTCTCAATCCACTTCCTCTACTTACCCAATACATTATAATAGTTTCTTACAAAAATTCACTAGTTTTTCTTGTCCGTCAATCCCGTGCGGCGTGGCGTGGATCCCATTGGGCAATTTCCATCCTCACGCGACAAAACGCAATTATCTGTACTGATGATTGATTATGAGCATCGTCAATGTGACTTACTGTATTTCGCAGCAAAAACAAAAGGGAAAACGGAGTATATTGGAGAAAGAAGAAGAAGAAGAAGATGATGATGGTATTATTCTGGGTCGTAGATACGGTTCTAATCGGTAATTAATTGGATGATGAAACGAAGAACAAGAAGAACAAGAAGGATCGAATTCTCGTGATGGGTTTTGGTGAAGACAATCTGAATGGCGTTATTTTGGCTTTGCTCTCAAGTGGGTTCATAGGGGCAAGCTTTATTATCAAGAAAAAGGGGCTTAGAAGAGCAGCAGCAGCATCTGGGGTCAGAGCTGGTGAAGATTTTCCTTCTGAATGCACTTGATTTAGGCTTTTTCTTTGTTGATTCTTCTGGGGTTTGTTTTGATTCATTCAGATGGCCTTGCTTTTGTTCTTCGTTTTGCAGGTGTTGGTGGCTATACTTACCTCTTGGAGCCTCTATGGTGGATAGGCATGATTATAAGTAAGATATTCTTTCTTCCTTTGAAGGGGCTTCGATTGTTTTGCATTTAAGTTGTTCATATAATGATGGATTTTTACATGTTTTCTTATCTTGATTCTTGACTATGTTGAAATTGTGCTCCGTGTTCATGGATGAACTTAAATTTGGTTGATTCCTGCTTCAAAGTTCTAGTAATCTGCTGGACATGATTCATTTGCCCCTTTTGAATTCCATATTTGATCAATGTTCATATTGTTTGTAATCCAGTGATTGTTGGTGAGGCTGCCAACTTCATTGCTTACGCGTTTGCCCCTGCAGTTCTCGTGACGCCTCTCGGTGCGTTAAGCATAATCGTCAGGTATTTCGTGTCTACTATGCTTGCTCTTTCTCAATTATGTTAAACAATTATCTCCATGTTAGCTATCAGAGTTTTCTCTGATGTTCTTCGAATGGGATTTTCTAGTGCTGTGTTGGCCCATTTTATCTTGAAGGAGAGGTTGCACAAGCTTGGAATTTTGGGGTGTGTGATGTGTATAGCAGGCTCAGTCATTATAGTTGTTCATGCTCCAAATGAGCGTCCTATTAATTCTGTACAGGAAATATGGAATATGGCAACGCAGCCAGGTTAAACGTCTAGCTCGTGGCTCGTTTCGTTTTGTTCGTTACCTTGTCGTACGTGAGCTTCATTGCTGATTGATACTATTTTGTTTTTCAGCCTTCTTGCTATATATGGGCTCTGTGATTGTATTGGTTTTTATTCTTGCCATCTATTTTTCCCCGCGATGTGGCCATACCAACGTGTTGGTGTTTACCGGAATTTGTTCGCTCATGGGTTCCCTCTCAGTAAGTCTCGTCTCACCAGAGCGTCGAGTTTAGTTGAATTATGATGCATTTCATTGTTCCGAACTACAGCGTTTAAACGTTTGATAGCGTGACATGAATTGCAACTGATCTTGCAATCAACTTATTGCATCTTATGTGCAAAATGCATAGCTCAGTGGTCGTCTTTTTTAGTACAAGTGCGGGGGTTAGACTTTGAACTTCTAACTTTAAGGAAGGAGTAGATGCCTTAACCACGGAGCTATGCTTACGTTGGCGTCGTAAATCAATGGTCTAATTTAAGTTGTCTTGTTACAACTAGTTACTTAGTTCATGAACCAATGATATTTAATGAAAAAACGATTTGTTGTACAAGCTTCCCTACACTTGATTTTCCAAAACTATGTTGAAAGGATAAAAGGCTTGCATTCTCATTTGTTAATTGATTTTGTGTGTGATTGACTTCCATCCTGAATATTTGCAGGTGATGAGTGTTAAAGCCCTTGGGACATCATTGAAATTGACCTTTGAGGGGAAGAACCAATTAATCTACCCCGAGACGTGGTTTTTCATGTTGGTGGTTGTAACGTGCGTCATTATTCAAATGAATTATCTCAACAAGGTTGCCAATTCTACTACTCTTTTATTGTTCTTAGACTGGCATGTGGTTGCTTAACTTTGAAAGTCATGTTTGTGTTTTCTATCTCACAAAATGAAGAAAGTGTGGAACAACCCAAACCCAAGCCCACCGCTAGTATATATTGTTCTCTTTGGGCTTTCCCTTTTGGGCTTCCCTTTAAGATTTTTAAAACGCGTCTGCTAGGGAGAGGTTTCCAGACCCTTATAAAGAATGATGTGGGATCTCAGAATCCACCTCCCCTTCGGGACCCAATGTTCTCGCTGACACTAGTTCCCTTCTCCAATTGATGTGGGACTCCCCAATCCAACCCCCTTTGGGGCCCAGCATCTTTGCTGGCACACCGCCTCATGTCCACCCCCCTTCGGGGCTTAGTCTCCTTGTTGGCACATTGCCTAGTGTCTGGCTCTAATACCATTTGTAACAACCCAAGCCCCCTGCTAGCAGATATTGTCCTCTTTGGACTTTCTCTTATGGGCTTCCCTCGAGGTTTTAAAGCGCGTCTGTTAGGGAGAGGTTTCCACACCCTCATAAGAAATGCTTCGTTCCACTCTCTAACCGATGTGGGATCTCACAATCCACCCCCCTTGGGGACCCAACGTCCTCGCTGGCACACCGCCCAATGTCTAGCTTTGATACCATTTGTAACAGCCCAAACCCACCGCTAGCATATATTGTCATTTTTGGGCTTTCTCTTCTGGGCTTCCCCTCAAGATTTTATAACACGTCTGTTAGGGAGAGGTTTCCACACCCTTATAAATAATGTTTCGTTTCCCTCTCCAACCGATGTAGGATCTCACATTATAGGTCTCCTACCAAGGAAAATAGGAGTATCACATGGGAAAATTATAGATGGTAGATATGAATTTCACTTCTACCAACTTTATGACAAGCAAAAAATAGAGCGTATGCATAAGAAAGCAACTGAATGAAATCAGTTAGCAATGAATAAAGAAAGGTAGATAAGGGAACCCTCTGATGAATGCCTCTGGAAGTCATAATCTACTCATGAACTCTTGTTAATAACAACAGCAAAACTAGTGGAGGAGACCTATGGCCACTTCTAAACCCTTCAGTTCACGCTGAAATGTTAACATTTTCCAACCCCAGATGTTGTAGGCTTAGAGGGTAGTTTTATGGAATTAATTCATGTTTACATAAATCGGATCAGAAGCGAGTAGTAACTAATAAAAAGAGCTCACTCTTTGCACGTAAAATTCTATATTTTCTCATCTGAAACTCATCAAGAACGGACAGTTTGCAATTATGTTTGATATCAATATACTAGTTTCTTTTCTTATGTGCTGGGAATATGGCTGGTTGGAAGTGGTGGTAGAGAGAAATCATATCCTTGATGAGAATTCAAGTAAATGGAATCTTGTGTTCTTATTTGCTTTACACATTGTTCATCTGTGTGAATTCTGTCCTCCTTGCTTTTGTTCTCCTTGCATTAACTCTACTCTACGCCTCGTATTTGTGTTTTTCAGGCACTCGACACATTCAACACTGCAATCGTCTCCCCAATATACTACGTTATGTTTACAACACTTACAATCCTTGCAAGTGTCATAATGTTCAAGGTATGAAAATTCTAGTTGTGTGTGTAAGATGGTGTAAGAACAGCTGAAGCATGCTTTGAGATTGTCACTACAATTTTATAAATTTTATGCCATATCAAAGGAAATGAAACTATTTCTAAAGATCTTAGATTCTTCTGAACTTGGATTCATGTTGTTATCTGAGCTGATTGATGAGGAAGTCTGCTATGAGTTAGGACAATATTTTCGCTTCATTTCATTCGCTCTTATCACGAGTCGTTCAGATGTAAGCTTAATATATTAGTACTTAGAAAAATACATCTTTTACTTCAGGATTGGGATGGCCAAAGTGGAGGAACAATCATATCTGAAATATGTGGCTTTGTTGTTGTGCTGTCTGGTACCATCTTACTACAACTAACCAAAGATTTTGAAAGAAGCTCATCCTTTAGAGGTGTGTGAAGAACTTAATGTTGCATCATAAAATGATATTTGAATCTGTTGATGCAAAATCTTGGTGTTACAAATACATAT
The DNA here is from genome assembly GCA_033971965.1 of Cucurbita ficifolia. Taxonomy (NCBI): domain Eukaryota; kingdom Viridiplantae; phylum Streptophyta; class Magnoliopsida; order Cucurbitales; family Cucurbitaceae; genus Cucurbita; species Cucurbita ficifolia. The sequence continues at coordinate 4,484,224 of CM066972.1, forward strand.
GCAGGCAGTCATTCCCCGGGTTCCCCTTCGTTATCGACACGACTTTGCAGCGGAAATGGCGAACTAGTGAAGTATAGCGATCACGAAGACGTGCCTTCAGACGAAATATGCTTGAGAATACAAGAATCATACTAGTTGTTCTTCCATCTGATACACATATCTTCTTAAAGCAACATTATGGAGTGCCTGTAAATGATCAAAAACCAGTCAGCTGGCTGTCGAGGCCCGAACGGGCCTCGAAGTTTCGTTGCTTAGTTCGAAACGTCGTAGAGGTATCCATAGGAAGCTTGTTCCACATGACAAGGGGGGTCCTTACAGAAGACACATTGGGTTTCAGACACAGGAAGCTTGAGTTTCCATATTCTGTGCTTTGCTGCTGATTTCTGTCTTCTATGCTTCATATTGGATATACATTTGGCACAGAAATTCAATTCCTGTACATAGGAAATTCTTTTAAGTTCATAAATTAAGGGATCCAAACTTCCATTGGGAAGTATTGTTCAAATGGACTCTGATGGGTTCAATCAATGTTTATCCTGTCAAACCTTGGCATGTGTTAGATAGAGAAAGTTTCTTCATCTTCGCTATTAACATCATTCAATTTAACCGTTATGATTGATTGAACGAGCTCTGCTCTTGCAATTAGGTCCACGTTTTTGTATTCATACAAGAACAAAGATGCCTTCGAGTCTATAAGACCCTTCGTGTCTTGATTGTAGGAACGAAAACTCCATCAAAGATCTCTTAGAGATATTAGAAATCTTCATATGAGGGCGCCACTAGAAGATACAATGATGAGAAAAAGGGAATGAACGAGCTTTAGAAACTACAAAGAAACTTGATAAAGCTAAGCTAGGAAGGGACTTACCGGTACAATGTAGCATATACTATAGTTAGATGTGCTTGTTCCTCAATTCTCACTATAACAGCTCAAGCCCACTTCTAACAGATATTGTCCGCTTTAGCTGTATCATCGTCAGCCTCACGGTTTTAAAATGGTTAGGGAGAGGTTTCCACACCTTTATAAGGAATGTTTCGTTCTCACAAATGTTTGGATCCCGACTGGTTTCCACACCTTTAAATTCTTCGACCCCAAATGTTGTTGAGCTAAAAAAAGACTAAAAAGTAGAAGCCGGTACTACTTATTTTTTATTAATAATTTCCATTAAAACCATAGAACTCATCCAAAATCCTATGTTGTTTCATAAAACTTATTCTAAAAGTAGGGTAAAAAAAAGAATGAAACTATTTTAGAGCTTAATCCTTGAGGTTCATAGATTCATCACTGCCCAAAAGTGCTAGAAGGAATGCTCTGTAGTCTCCTCCTATGTCTCTGGCCACAGCTTCCTCAACAGATATATTGTTTCTCTTCAAATACAGTTCCATAATCCCCTTCAAATCTTTCTCTGCTCTTGTCACAATCACTCTGCTAAGAGCATCTCGGTCGATCCCGACTGCGTTCATCGTGTTCCGCAGAACCTAAAAATGGTAGGTCGAGTTTTAGTTTCGTCAAATCAGTGTCAATGTAAGAAAGATTAGCTTACAATAACGACATCATTATGATCAGTTTCTGTAACAGCCCAAATCTACCACTAGCAAATATTCTTCGCTTTGGCCCGTTACGTATCACCATCAGTCTCATGGTTTTAAAACGCGTCTACTAGGGAGAAGTTTCCACAGTCTTATAAGGAATGCTTCGTTCCTCTCTCCAACCAATGTGGGATCTCACAATCCACCCCCTTGGAGGCCTAACATACTGGCTGGCACACCCCTGACTCTCTGATACCATTTGTAACAGCCCAACCCCACTGCTAGCAAATATTGTCCTCTTTGGGCTTTCCCTTCTGGGCTTCCCCTCAAAGTTTTAAAACGCGTCTACTAGGGAGAGGTTTCCACACTCTTACAAAGAATATTTCGTTCCCCTCTCCAAACGGTAGGCTTGGGCTGTTATAGCTTCTAATCAACTAAATTTGGTTACTTTTGATGATAATATGTACCTTTGCATAGTACTTTTTGGGATCTCTAATGCATCTGATAATAGTTCTTAATGCAGCAAGATATTCATCAGCTGAGTCTCCCATCAAACCCTGAAGTTTAAAATCAGAACCAACATGGATTATAGTGAGAATCATATCATGGAACATAGAATTTCACCAATTTTAGTGTAATATTGTTCTTACCTTGGTGATGGATGTGGCATGGATATCTCTATAGCGATTGAGAGTTGCAATGAGCTGTGGCTTACTTCTTGTGCTAAGGACTCTGATAATCTCTTCATGGTTGAAAGCTTTGCCTTTTATTGCATCATGAACAATGTTTGCTTCCAAAATGGCAGTGTTTTCATCAATCTCATCGCCTTCATATCTGTAGGCACTCACTATTGCCACAAGAAGCTGCAATCACAACATTTTTGTCTTTTTAAGATTGATCGTCAAGGATTCTTCAAGCTACCCTTTTGTTCGTTTAAAATTTAGCTCAATGTGAGATCCCACATAGGTTGGGGAGGAGAACAAAACACCCTTTATAAGGGTGTGGAAACCTTTTCCTAGCAGACACGTTTTAAAAACCTTGAGGGGAAGCCCAAAAGGAAAAGCTCAAAGAGGACAATATCTGCTAGCGGTGGGCTTGGGCTATTACAAATGGTATCAGAGTCAGACACCGGGCGATGTGCCAGTGAGGAGGCTGTTCCCCGAAGGGGGTAGACACGAGGCAGTGTGCCAGTAAGGACGCTAGGCCCCAAAGGGGTGGATTTGGTGAGGGTCCCACATCGATTGGAGAAAGGAACGAGTGCCAACAAGAACGCTGAGCCTTGAAGGGGGGTGGATTGTGAGATCTCACATCGGTTGGGGAGGAGAACGAAACACCCTTTACAAGGGTGTGGGAACCTCTCCCTGGCACTTTGGTGGGGGTACATCGATTGGAGAAAGGAACGAGTGCCAGCGAGGACGAAAAACCATGAGGGGAAGCCCTTTGGTAGGGTCCCACATCGATTGGAGAAAGGAACGAGTGCCAGCGAGGATGCTGGGCCCTGAAGGAGGGTGGATTGTGAGATCCCACATCGGTTGGAAAGGAGAACGAAACACCCTTTATAAGGGTGTGGGAACCTCTCCGAAAGCCTGAAAGGAAAACCCAAAGAGGACAATATCTGCTAGCGGTGGGCTTGAGCCGTTACAATCCTTTTGTTCGTTTAAAATTTAGCTCATTTGATAATGATGTGGTAATCTCATATGCTACTTTTGGTAGGAAAATATTACACAACTTAGAACTCAACTTGGTTAATTATAGACGTACTTTCCTGATATCCCCAATTGTGGAAGAGGCAACATCTTCCTCAAGGGAACGTTTGAATCGAAACCGATAAGCTCGTTTTACCGCCAAGAGATCTTCCGCAGATTGAACACATGCTATTTCGACGATAACACGATAATCAGGTGTCGACGCTTTCAATGCATTGTTTGCCAAAACGGCATCTCGATCAGCAGGATCAAGCGTCCATTGAGATATAGCGCTCTACCATACCATAACATATTCAAACTCATCCATCAAAATTCATTACAAAAGCTTTAGCTCAAGAAAAGCATATATATCTATATATATAGACAAACATACCTCAAAATCTCCAGAAAGCTCAGAGTTGAGTTGATGAATGAGATCCTCATTATAGATTTCTTCATAAGCCAACCTTATAAGCTTCCTTTGAGTTGCATTTCTGTGGCCTAAAATGGAGATTATGGCCTTCTCATCTGTTCCCCAACCTTCAATGAACATAATATATACAAATCTCTAACCCATCAATCAACACTTTTGGCAAGCCTTTCAAACAAATTCAAGTGCTTTTAGAGGAACTTTTGACCAATTTTCTTACAAAAAAAGTGTTGTTTTTTTCTTACAAAAAGTGTTGTTTTTTTCAAAACCCATATGAAATATGAAGAGATTAGAGATACCTAAACAAGAGTTCTTGATATTCTCAGCATCTTCAACAGGAGAGAAGTACTTGGGAGCACTAAGAGTGGCCATTTGATCCAAGTTTTTTCTTCTTTATTTTGTTTTGAAGAACTTTGTTGATGAAGGTTATACTCAACTTCAGCCACTTATGTAATGGCTAGAAGAGCTTAACGCTTGCTGTTTTTATGTTTTTAACAGTCCATTTAATTGGCAACGTATTGTTCTCTCTCTAAATGGAATTTAATTTCTTCTCTTTCATATTGGATCATTTAATGACAGATGGTTAAAGCTTTGAAGAAAGTTCATTAAATCTGACGCTATGATCATAGGACTTGTTTAGATCTACAAAGTTTAGATTATTCATTCAAACACATGCATTCATAGAGAGTTATTTTCTTCCTAATGTGAACCGTAATTTTTTTCCGTCCTATTTGAACCCTTCGGTCTTATGAAAAATGTGTAATGTTCTAACCAATTGAGTTATACTCGAGTTGACATATACACTAGCTAATATGTGCATAGCTCAGCCAACATAAAACATGCACTCCCAATCAAAAGGTCAGAGATTTTAATCCTCCACGTCACGTATAATCGTTTTTCTCTCTATTACCTTGTGGAGCGAGGTAATAGATGCCTTATGAACTATTAACTAAAGAACAGTTTTTACCCCTCTAAAAATGTAGCCAGACGGTACAAATTAATACTAGAAGAATTTTTGATCATCTATAAACACTTCAGAAAGGCATGACAATACATACTAATTCACTTTAAATGAATACAATTTGTATGAATATCATCTATTACCATTTTCTTCACATTTCATGTAGTATTAATATCCACAACAAACTAATAGACTTCAATATATTTCATATCCAGAGTGAATTCAGAAAGAAAGTACCAAACTAATCTGATTGTGAAACTTCTCTCCTTGAATGGAAGGGGAGAAAGAGAGGCAAGGCCTGCTCTTCACTGGCTTTGATCTTTGACTGCCTTGAACTGTCAATGAAAAGAGTAATATTCTCGTTTGTTTACCAAAAATGTTCAGGAGGATCGGATGTGTGTGCCTTTGTATCATTGAATCAAGAACTGTAACTATCAAACTGCCATATGTTGTCCACCCTTCTATTTCTTTCTAACCATGAGAGAAGGTTCCAAAGAGCTGCTTGAACCGCATTCAATCATATATTCCAATCCTCTTTCTTGAGTTTGACCGCAAAAGCATAACAAAATAAGAATTAGAAACTCAAAACTGGACGTTTGGAAGACGATAAAAGTTGATTTAGAGACTTTTTGATTTTTCAGGCACTTTCCGATCTACGGTCCCTTGGAGCAAGGGGTTAGGCAGGTAGTATGGGCCCTCGATCCGGAATTCCTAGCAAATCCTTGACTCCTTGAGCACATGTAGTAGGACAGAAGACTGATTGCGATGCCCGGGCCGGAAACCCCAACGTGAAACCTTTCACCGCGCCAGCCAGCTGGCATTGCTAAATGTTCCGCCAGGGATGACAATAACTAAAACTTCGATACCCAAATTCATTCACCGAATTCCCTATTGTTGGCATAGCAGGGACTAAAGAAAGCATAGTTACACGAGAAAGACTGAAAGAGAAGAGTAGTTTTACCGGCATGTACTTGGAAACCTCCTATTTTCCAATACAAATAGAAGACCTACCACAAAAAAAGAGTTGGTGAGAGACCGACTTAGGCAACTATTCGATGCCCAAAGGTTGACGGTCGTGGTAATAGAGAAAACAAACCTGTCATTATCTACTTGGCCCCAAAAAGAGCATCCACATTCCCATGAAATCTCAGCACAATAGACAAGTCCTTTCAGCCATAAAGTGCAACCATGCAAGTAAGATGTGCATGTGTGAGATTATATCTCTTCCTCATTTAGATTATATCTCCATTATTGGCAAACATCTTAGATTTTGATCATGAATCTAATCCAGAAGAAACTTTAAAAGATATTAGCAACCAAAAACAATTGGGAAAGTCATCTCGTGCTTACCTTTAACACGAAACCGCACATTTTCACGACTGTTTTTCTTTTCCACCCAAGAAACCTCCATACAGGCTGCTATAAATGGTTTCATAGCTCATTCCTTGAGCACTAAAATAATTCACCAACCATAAGACTGCAGACTGATTTACCACAATTTCACTCTCACTCATCTTGCTGAGTTTCTCTGCAAAATCAACCAAGCTATGAAATAGCATTGACTCATTCGATACAACCCAGGCAGCCAAGACAGCAGCAGAGAAGCCCTGAAATGCATCATTTGGTAATAACATGATAGCCTCAACAAGTTGAGGTGATGGTGCATTATAACAGCATAGATTTAAAAGACCTTCGATGGCAATGGCATGCGTTCTTCCATCTATTACACCTGAGCAGAAAAGCTTCAAAACTATGCTGTCCACCCGAACCTTTGAGACTATAAGCTCTGACCTTATCAAGCCCCAGAGTTTATGTTGTTCGAAACAACCCCAGTTCAGAGAGCTCTTAACTAAAAGAAAAATGGATTCAGCATCCTTACCAAACACAGAAAATTTCTTTTTGATGATCTCAAACTGCATATTCACAAGATCAGTGGCATCTAACTGTGTAACAAGTAATTTAACAATCTCCTCCTTGCATATGCATAAATCTGAGAGAAGATCGAATACGCAACAAAATAAGTGTAGATCGAATACGCAACAAAATAAGTGTTTCGCCCTCCTAGCATTCCATTCCACACAGGACACCAAGTCAAGATAGAAGACCTTGGTTAAAGATACATCTGCGTCTTTGTACAAAATATCTTTTGAATTAGCAAGGAAACATCTATAAGCAGAAAAGGCATTTGTTACCAACTCAGCAATCACCTCCTTGTCTATTTTAGAAAACGAAACAACTGCTTCTTGAGGGTTTTCTTTCATACCATTCCTGAAAGAATAGTACCCATTCATATGAAACATCAAAAACTGGTTCTTTGAATCAATTTCTGCACCATCATTGTTCTCAATCTCTGAATTGCCTGTAAGACCTGCTTTGTTTGCCTCATAAGCTAGACGAGATACATACGACAACAATCGGGCTCCCACAGGCAAACCATTCCTAGAACAAAATAAAAGCAATTCTTGTAGCTTTTTTCCATGATCAAAGATGAAGGTACGGATTATTAAGGCAGTGGCAGATCCTATTTCATCATCATAGCTGGGATCATTAGGAAGTAATTCAAGAGCAGAAAATAGATTATACCCGCTCAACTCATAGGTATTTACAATTCTGGAAGACAATATTTCAGTGCTTATTGTTCTGCTAGCTTGTGCATTGTCATCAAGCGAGAGAAATAAAACTAGAAGTTCTTCCAGAGTTTTGAGGCCCATTTTATGAGATTTTCTAATAACTTCTCCAAGTTTTTTCACCAAAATCTCTACATTGTCACACTGACGTACATCGTCTGCCACAACTGAATGATGAGAAGCACATACATCGTCCATCACAACTGAACGATGAGAGGCAGATACATCAACCACAACAGGAACAGAAGCACCAACAGATGTAGCACTTCCATGGGCAACAATGCTGCTAGGTTGCCTTTCAGAATATATTACGCCAGTTTCTGCACAAGATTTACTTGGAGGAGAATGAGGCTTTATAGAGTGATCAGGTACACCAAATAATTGTGATTCCTTTGGAACCTGAACCTTCCTACCTGAAGAAAGTATCCTTAGCCTGTCTCGTAGTATTGGAGAAAGGCCATCAAAAGAAATCAAAGCGTCCAATGAAAAAATTACTCTTTTTTCAACAAGTGCACTAAAAGCTGATGAGACACCCAAAGCTATTTTATCCTTCCTTTCGATATCATAGTTGTCCACAAGAAGGAATAGAAATTCAAGAAGAGTGTGAACCATATCAATGTATCTAGGTATAGAAAATATCATTAACAGCATAGCAGGCTCAATGTTCATAATTTTGTCAGTTTGATCATCAAAGAAAAGCCAATCATAAAATAGAGCAAGTTTTGCATTGGCTTCAATATAATTCTTCTTACAACATTTCAAAAGCCATCCTATAACAGCCCATCTCGGAATAATATCAGACTGAATGACTTCATTCGGAGGATGGTGTGCACAACATATAAACCGAATCATGTCAGAAATGACAGTTTCCCTCTCAGGTCCACATAGAAATTTCTTGGCAAACCACACCTGGTAGCGATTTTGAGAGCCCAGTTTCACATTTGTCATTAAAAACCGTAGTTGGGCCTCCATTTCTGGAGTTATACAAAGCAAAAAGTATCGACTTGAAGTTCTTGTATAATAAAATTTTGAAATATCCAAAAACTCAGGGGTTTTAAAGTTGCTTGGGTTTAATAACAAGTCTTTCCATACAGCTTTAAATTCAGGTACATAAACTAGGTCTTGTAAGAGTCTAATAAAATCTCTCCCTATCTTCAAGCAAAAATGAAATTGCTCCCTTATTACTTTAATGCAAAACTTAATCTCTAATTGCTTCAGAGACTCCAATTTTGCACCAGATAATCTGCAGTGGTCAGCTAATAACCGTAGAAAGGTATATAATGCACTTGGTATAACCTCTGGTAATTCTTCCAACAAGCAACTCCACTTGTTCAAAAATATATTCACCATTTCAAAACACAACCATAAATTCCCTTCACCAAAATCCCCACCAACAATTTGCCTCAACAGGGATATCAAAACACCATCAACCCCTACAGCACATACATCTATCATTTCCTCAGTTACAAAAAGTATCTGACTTTTTGCTGAACCAATGAGTTTAAGATATAGTTCATTAACAACCTTCCGAAGCAGATAAACAATGAGACCATAACCATCAATGACTATTGCATGCAAATGCTTGATATGAGTTTTAGCAAAAAGTGGTTCACATAAAATCCCATAGAGAATAGCTTGATTCAGCTCCATGTATTCTTGTGGATTTGGGATCTTTAAGCAAAATGGAGGTCTTAATTTTGGTTCAAGAAGATTGAAAGCTTGTCTCAAAGAGAGCTCAAAATGATTTTCAGCTTCATGTGAAGCCACATGAATGAGTTTGGAAATCATCTATTGTATAACAATATTGTGAGATACAGGGGGGAAGAAAAAAGTGAGTCACCAATTGACCTTTCAAGCAGCTGACAGGTGGTAATTCTGCTTGTCCCTTGAAGAATTGGAGATCAAGCACCTAGTTTGGAAAAGGCGGAGCATAGAACTCAAGCATTTGAAACTGAGCAGATTGGTATGGAAAGTCCTAATCAACTTCCCTAGCAACTAAAATTTATGTTAAAAGAACATCAGCGAGATATAGCTCCACAGTCAAAAGCCATAGCAGAACAAGCCAGTACTTTGAATAAAAGCTAACTATCACAAACCCAATCAAAGGCATACTCCAAACCAAAAATATCAAAACAAATAAAGGAAAAATCCAGTGCCTGTTCGGCGATCATCACTGATACCACAAACAACTTTCTATTGATTCAGAGCACAACTAGATTCAATTTCCACACTCAATAATCCAAATACGGAATGTTAGGGCTCAACGAATCGCCAATAACTCGCTTCTGCTACTGATGAGGGAAGAAGAAATCAAAAACAATACCTCGTTCTCAGATTTCGTGAATTAGAGAAGAAGAAACAGGATCAAGTGGGCTCGCAAACAAGAAAACCTCATATATCAATGTTTGGAAATGGCGGCAAAAGCTTATCCAAAAGATGGAAGTCGACCACGTAACAATTTTGTTTAACGTACGATTCGACTTAGTTTTTTTTTATTAAAAAAATTAGTGTTTTTTTAAAAAATATATTTTTCAATATTTTTTAATTTTTAATAGACTAAATTAATAAAAATTCTTCAAAATTTTGTATTTTATATATAAAAATATATATATATTTTAATCATAAAATTTCAAAATAGGGAGATGGCGCCATCTTCTTTGGGCTGCCATTTCTGCGCAGAGTTCAGTTCCATTGTCGAGAAGATCACAGGTCTCTCCGCTTTCTATACATCATTCAAGTAAATCGCGCGTAGCTTTCTTTTAACCATTGCCATTCATTTCCCCTTTCTTTCTCGATTGTTGTGTTCGGGCTTTGATTATGATGTTTATGCTGGAGTTCCAATCAGGCATCGTTGAATTTTGAGTTTTTCGGTTAATCTCGTTTCTATTATTGGTGTCGGTATTTCTTGGTGGAATTTCATTTTGGTTTATAGCTTTCCAAGTTCGTAGAAGGAGTTTCATGTGATTATACTGCTTGCTAGGGTTTAAGTAGAGGTTTTCCTTGAGAATTTGTGGTATATTTTAGTGTTGTACTAGTTTCAAGGAAGTTCATTTTGACTAATTTCGTTACTTCGGTTGATTACCTTTGAATTTTATTAAAAAAAAAAAAAAGAAAAAAGATCTAGAATGAATATAACGTGAACAGACTATCCTGGAAGTTTACTTTGTTGTAATTGTGAGATTCCACATCGGTTGGGAGGAGAACGAAGCATTCTTTACAAGGGTGTGGAAACCTCTCTCTAACAGACACGTTTTAAAAACTTTGAGGGGAATCCGAAAGGGAAAGCCCAAAGAGGACAATATCTGCTAGCGGTGGGCTTGGGCCGTTACAAATGGTATCAGAGCCAGACACCAGGCGATGTGCCAGCGAAGTGATTAAGCCCTCAAGGGGGTAGACACGAGACGTTGTGCCAGAAAGAATGTTGGGTCTCGAAGAGGAGTGGATTGGGGGGTCCCACATCGATTGGAGAAAGGGAGCGAGTGCCAGCGTCCTCGCTGGCCCCGAATGGAGTGGATTGTGAGATCCCAGATCAGTTGAGGAGGAGAAAGAAAAAGCCCAAAAAGGATAATATCTACAAACGGGTGGGCTTCCACTATTTTAAGGACCAAAGGGTTTGAAACATTTTCATTGCCCTCTTAAAAGCTCTTTCCTAACTGGTGTGGTAAACAATTAGGACGCAGGAAAAATGCTTTGGTTTACCACTTGCCCTACTCTGCATATTACACTTTAGTTCCACACTACATAATTTCTTATTCTTATAATTTCTTATTCTTATAACGAATATGAAGGTGCAATTTATGCTTAATGTATACATTTGTATTGTTCCCCATTTGCTTAGTTTTAAGATTTTTTTTTTTTTCAGATTATTATTCTGCACAATCACTACCCAAGCCACTATTCATCGAAGAGAAGATAATAACGACAATGACAAGTCGTGTTACCCCAGGGCGGCTGATTATCCCAAAGGAAAATTTGTGCATGACTCAAAAGAGTAAGCCTCCAAATTGTTTTTCATCATTGCATGATAGCCATTAGTTTTGGCTGAAATCTGTTTGGCTAATGAGCATTGTCAAGCTGGTCAGTGGAGATCTAATGTGAAAAGATTCTGAAAACCATGGCTTGAAGTTTCATGTTCATGCATTTCATTTAACATAGAACATCATTTAGCAGTTCACCCTGTAGTTCCCACTGTTATGCTCCATGCTCTATTATGTTCTTTGTTAATTTCTATAAATTTTCTGCAGAATTTTCTGCTGATGGAAATGGAAAAAGTTCTAAGATAATTCACAAGAAAGGGATAGCAGGGTCAGGGCGTAAAGCTCTAAATGATATTACAAACAAATCAACATGTCGCCAGGATGCTCCATTGAGGAAGCAAGAAAGAGTAAAGGAAGAAATTGATGTAGCTGGTGAAAGATTTTTGCATGATCATGATAAATGCATTGATGCACGAAAAGCCACTATGTCTGCCTTTTACTTGGATCTTGTTCTTCCTGGACATGGTAAGCTGTTGAATGTCGAGAATAAAATTGCTTGCAATTTGATAATAACTAAGTCTGCTAACGATTACTGCTTTTATGAAATCTTCTGTGATTATTATTCTTGTCATGTTCATTAAGAAAGTTCTAAGTTTTTTTTTCTTTTTTTAAGAAACAAAATTTATGGAAGAAATACATTTATGTTCTTCTGTGATTACTTTTCGAGCACGACACCTAGGATCGTTAATTAACTTTGTCATAGGCGTTCTATCCCGAATGGTAAAATATATCCAGTAATTTGTCATTTTAATGTCATCTTTATTTGAAATTTAAAGCCCAAATTTTCATATGCAGACTCATTGTCCAAAGTTGGATGTCATACAGCCGATCAAGCAAAGGTGATTCTTCTTAAACTACTTTTAAATTATTATTCTCTTCTTGTTTTTTTTAATCTTTGTCCTTTTGTTGCCATAAAAAAGGTCATATGTATTCATCACTATAGATTGACTCAATGCTTATAGGAGGAAATTGCAAATTCAAACGTTTTTTAGTCATAAATTCCAAGGTACTTCGAATATTAATGTGTTGGGATTTTCTTGAATCTAAATACTATGGTCTGAGGAGATGATCTAAGGTAGATTTGTGTAGGCTGAGAGAATTTATGGGTTATATAAGGACAATGATATCAATCAATTGATATAATATGATTTTTCTAGATGTGCTTCTTCTCTTCCTTTTAATTAAACATATATTTTTTTCTTGAGAAAAGTTGTCTTAAACTCAACATATTCCCCTATTTTCATTCATTAATATTAATAATGTCTATCATTTCATGGAAAATTCATCTTATTCATTTTGCTTGTTTGAAATTTCTATCTATTGTTTTGTTCACCGATGCTTCCATGAGTTGTATGATTGCAATTTTCTTGCGTAAATATTGCTATTATTATTTTGTCCTCTTAATAATGTTTTTAATCCTTAGTCGTGAATCTCTTTATGCTATAGATTGATGTTGATGCCCCACAATGTTACCCTGACCCGGATGAATTGTTCATGTCTGAGCTTCCTTATTGGTCAAAGTATTTGGCCAAACAACAATCACCCCCACGCTCCCCATTGCGTTGGGATTTTCCATCACCTTCATTTTCTTGCCAATTTGAGGAACTCAACTTTGTGCTTAGGCATGAATGATGAAACTCTAGGAATTCCTTCGGAAGTTTTCTTATCATCCCACCGTCAGAAAGCATTCGTAAGAAAGCATTCCACTGATTCAAGTGATTCATCTATATCATATTATTAGTCCTTCTCTTGCTTAGAAAGGAGGAAAGTCTGATTTTCTGATGTTGACCGGTGGTACCTTTTTCTTGTGGTTAATTGACAGCTGAGACTCTTAATCAACATAACTTCCAGCAATGTGCTTGAACTTGTAGCGTCCATTTGGTTAGTTGTATAGACTAGACTTCTTTCTTCTGCACCTATACATCGATGAACTGTGTAGAAGCAAAGCAGCACGACTCTTGCTTAGAAAGTTGATCTCAAAGCTGAAAAACAACTAGTTACCTTCTCTTTGAGAACTAATTGAATAGCTTTTAAACTCTTCCTCAGATGTGGCTATGATAGGTTCTCTTCCATGGTTTATTGCGTATTTTCATGGCTATTCCCTAGACTATCATCTCTTGAAATTTTTTTTTTTTTTTTTTTTTTTTTTTTTTTGGTAGGGTTGTTGAGAAGTTCCAAATCTTAGAATCTAATTTTTGGATGAATTTGAATGTTCAAATTAATTTTCAAACTTGTCTAGAACTTGATTGTGGGAGAACTCGATCCATCCCAACTAGATTAAAGGCTATATATTTAGCTTATGAGAATTTGAAAAGGCCCAAAGATGCCAAATACTAGAAGCTAGGATCAAGCACAATAATTGTATGAGTCTATTGTATATGTGTGGATCTTGGTTAATATTGTTAAAATATCATTACTGGTCCGATAGAATTAATGCACAATAATTATATGAGTTCATTGTTTATTTATTTTAGAAAAATGATTTAGATAAAATGACTTAAGGTATCTTAAAAATAAAGTTAAAATGATTTAAATATTTTAAGAATGGATTGACGGGTCTCTACCATAAATATTTCTGCACCCTATCTAAGTTTAGTGCAGTAATTTTTACCAAGTATTCTGTAATCTCTTCTCGATTTGTGGGAAACACTCGATTTGTGTTAATAAAGAGTGCGTCCCACACTCGATTTGTGTTAATAAAGAGTGCAAGTGTTTCCCACGAAGAGTTGTGTTCAACAAATAGAAAATGAGAAACAAATTTCTAAATTTTAAACAAATCTAAACAAACAATTTCACTAAAGAATCATTGGTTTTAATATAGGAAAAGGAACAAATATAAATAATCAATATTTCGAATATGCAAGAAAAAAGGGGAGGAAGAGGGGCAAGATGTTTTTGGAATTATATTTCAGCTCATTTCATCAATAGACAGCAAGTAGTAGTATTTACATTTCTCATAACCCCCACCCACACAATCATACTGGGGAAGAATGGAAAAGAAAGAGAGAAGAAAACCAAATAAGAAAAACACTAAACCTGAAAGAAAGAAGAAATCGACATTCGAAAACAAATCATCAAATCCATCTAATTTTTCATCTAATTGTACCAAATGTTGTCCCTTTCTTTAAACCTATCATCATCATAGTTGCAAATGATTGGGTGTCTGGCTGTTTGCACAAATCAATGAGTCAACTCTTCATTTCCAATACCAATACTGGACTTGTCCATCACACGTACATTATATCGTTCGTATACTCGTGCGCGGTTCTCTGCCCACCATTGCTCTGCTTGCTTCTCTGTAAATCGCTTTCGACTGCAATCAACCAGTGATGATAGTTCAGAATAAAATTTTGCATGGAGAAAAGAACATCAGGCAGTCGATTGCTTACAAGATTAAATATATGAACAAACAAACTCATAATAAATGAAAGTAAAATCGTTTAGTTAACAATTTCCCTTCCATTATTTTTTTGTTCTTTCTAGTCTACCGAGGTGTTCTTAAATCACTACTATATCTAAAAGCCTAAAGCTAAAGTTCCAACACTATGAACAACTTGATTCTCCAAACTTTTTTTAATAAGAAAGCTAAGAGTGTATTACTAAGGCAAAGCAAACGACAACCTAAAGGCAGGGGGAGAGATTACCCCGTCCAAATGAAGCTAATTACAAGAACTTGTCATGACGAATGATCATCGACATCGGATAGTTACAAAAGAATTTGTAGTTGCTAAGGCACCACTAAGTTGTAAACTGTAATTGATACTCCACACTTGAAATGGTACCACAAGGAAACTTTCTCAAAATAAAAACACTGCTTCTAGTAAACAACCTATTTCATTTTCTTCTTTTTCATTTTGTGAAAAAACTTTTGAAATCTCAGCTAAAATGAAGAAGAAATAATTATCAAACAACCAGCAATTATTCACAACCAAGAAATGTACGGCTATGAGAACAAAAAATACTTGGTTATCATGAGTTTCTACCAATAGGACTCATACAATGGATACCTGCAACAGTATTTTATGAAAACTGGGTATATAATTGGGTAAAACGTGCATACCTGAAACGAACTCGCTTAAGATCCTTGGCACCTCCAGGTTGTGAGGTGAGTGTAATATATACACCAGGCTCATCTTGCTCTACCCATTCTGCTTCTTGGCGAGATTCACTTTCTTTGATTCTATTTCCATTCTTTGCTGAATCCAATTGACTCAATTTGCTTTGAGTTGAAGACTGGTTATTTGGGGTACCCGACCCATTCGAAAACAACTGGACACTTGAACAATTAGAGTCGGTCTCTAAGGATGTTGCTTCAGCACTTAATTGGTCGTTAGAAGTGTTGATCAAATGATTGAAGGTTGCGCCGGAGCTTAAAGAGGCAAGACTTGATTTCATGTTACGAGCAGCTCCAACTGGCAGCCTTTCAGCCATTTCCTTCAGCTGTTCGCCATCCGATTGAAAGAGATTTAGCAGTCACTAGGTAAAATTTCCATTGAACTCTAGGATAAAACAATTGTGCAACATATTCCGGGCATCAAAATAAATTTTGGGTATAGATTAAAATTGACCAAATGCTTAAGACAATCATTTCAGAGTCTCCAATGTACGAGAACATAACCAACCAAGCTATAATAGTTATTTATGTAGTCATAAAAATGAAAACATGAAGTAGTCATTAAAAACCATCTTACTTGCGCAGTTAGTGACTTGATCACTTCTTTGGCTGCATTGCATCTTGCAGCCTCCTCACTTGCTATTGATATTGCTTCCTTTAACTGCTTACTTGTTCTTTCTAGCTCAACTTCTTGAAGTTGTGCTTTGCGTGTAAGGTTTTCAACCTGAGAGAGTATTCGGTTAAGCATATGTATTCTCCAACACGATAAGTATAGTCTATTACTTCCCGTAAAGTTTTATTAGATAAGGCTGTCATGGATAAAGCCCAACAAAGAAGCAGACGAGGATGAACCTATTAGTGTCCAGTAGAAGATGAAATAACCACATACCAAAGACAAATCCATCCAGAAGATTACAAGTATATTCCTCTATTGTAAACTATGCATGTACAAACTATTCTTGATAAGGAAGCAACCTAATTAAAGAAAATAATAAAAGAACAAAAAAGAGGGGCACGGAATACGAATAGGGTGGCCCCATCGGCTAAGGTTCGTGGTCTCTGAGGAATAATTATCTACACAAATTATAACGAGAAAGTATACTGACACTTCCTAAACATCATTACAGTTTTGACTAATCAAATCACATAAATGTCATTAAGGGATTAAAAGCATTAAAAGAAATATGAAAAAAGAAATTACCTGAGCCCTTAATCTAATAACTTCCTGGCTAAGTCTGTTGTTTGTGCTTTTAGCATCATTCACCGCAATCCTTGGAGAGGTAAGTCCTCCAAGAGTAGGAGTGGGAGTAGTTGAACGTGGAGGGCTGGGACGCCTAGATATTGGAGATGTTGCTCGAGAAACAATTCTTGATCCAGGAAGAGATGCAGCAAAGAACTTCTTTGAAGATCCAAAGACGGGGTTAAAAGATTTCGAGATATTAAGAGCTCCCCGCTGAGAGCCTCCACTTGGAATTGGAGAGACCCTACTGCTGCTAAATTCTAGTTTTTTGTTTTTCTTTGAAGCCTGACTTTCCACCTGCTTGAATGATTCAACAGAATGAAGCCTAGAAAGTTGAGCCCGAGATTTCAAGTCCAGCTTATCATTTTTATTCACAAGTTCAGTTGATCCCTGATTCATGCTTCCTCTTCTGCTCAGTGAAGACTGGGAAGAAGCGTCCATTTCAATAAACTTTTTAAGCTTATGAAAGCAATTATCACAAACACGATAAGCTTTGTTGGGGTTTGGTGCCATTGAAGCCTTGAGAGACTTCTTACTGCTGCAAGAGTGACAAAACACAAGACCACAATTATAACAGTTGTGGCGTTTCCTTTTAAAGTTAAAGGGTAGGCGGCAACCAGAACACATGGATTGATCAACACCTGAAACCCACTTATGAAGACAAATAGCTGCAGTAAAATTGGTGCCACAAGCAATGCTTTTAACTTGCTTATCCTTAAGAGCCTCAACTAATGTCGGAGTATTTCTATCATCAGTGCTGCCATGACCTAAACGACCATTCGCCCCCTTGCCCCACGTGTAAACCTCAGTTCTAGAAGTTAAAACAGCAACATGATATGCACCACAAGCAAGCTCCTCCACAAAGCTTTTTGAGAGTTTTCCTTCAACACGTATTGGGAGCTTTCCATCAGCTTGAGGATTCCCTAGCTGACCATAAACAGGGCTTCCCATAGTGTAGACATGGCCAGTGTTTGTAAGTGCTACAGTTAAACTATGTCCACAAGCAACTTGACAAAAGTTCGGCTCAACAAGAGCAGCAACACAAGTAGGCACAAGTTTTGCCTCTTTGTCCCCATGCCCAAGCCGACCTTTATCTCCATCCCCCCAAGTAAACAGTTTCCCTGAAGAGCTGTTATTTGAACCTGGATTTCCAATTATAACTTCTACAACTGCAGCAGTATGCCAAACACCACAAGCAGCTCGGACAGTTCGTAGACCTCTGAGAGATTCCACTTCTCTAGGTATTGAAATGCTGCCTCGATTTCCATGACCCAGAACACCGAATGTACCATCACCAAAAGTAAATAATTTTCCAGCAGATGTCACCAGTGCTGTATGCCAAGGTCCACAAGAGATAGATGATACGTGTAAACCCTGTAAGGGCCCAGTTACTCGTTTTGGAACCCAGTGGCTTACTTCTTTTCCATGCCCGAGAAGGCCAGAAGTATAGGTTCCATCACCCCATGTATACAGATCACCAGAAAGTGTTACAGCACACGTATGATATTCACCACATGCTACTAGCTCAATGTTTAAGTTACTGAGGGCGTCAATAAGCTTTGGATGAAGAGCATCAGAATCTCCTCCATGCCCAAGCCTGCCTCTGTACTCCTCACCCCAGGAGAAAACTTCACCTTGCTTGGTCACCAAGGCAGCATGACGATTACCACAGGCAATGTTTTGGACATCAAGCACAACTACAGACTCTAAGGCTTTTGGCAGCAAAGAATCCATTTTGGAATCAGAAGAACTACCAACTCGACGAGTTCCACCACCGAGGACACCTTCGCCAGTTCCTTCCCCCCAAATGAAAACATCCCCCAAGGCATCACAATCATCATTTCCTGAACCTTGGCTTGATGAGCTGACAGCACTAGATAGACTAACCCTAAAAGCATCCATTTGAACTGCTTTCATGTGGCCATGCATGCTGTCTGAGCCTCCGGATGACAAAGAGTGAACTGAACCACTTGCAGAATCTGAGTGGAAAAAACCTTTAGGAGGAATATTATACAACATTACATCTGATAATGCCTTATCCAGACCATATTTTGGTGGACTTCCATAAGGACTGTGAAGTCTAATGTGCTCTCCACCTTCCTGAAAATTTATGTAATGATATATCACTTTAACTTGATTTTACAATGCTGAGAGACAGTCGAAAACTAAAGAAATATATACCTTTTGCAAGCTGTCATTGCTGCTAAATGGGGAATGCAGGGGAGAACTTCTTCGAGTAAATGTTCTAGGACTATTCACTTCAGACAGCATCCCATCACTCCGTGATTCAGTTCTCCATTTTCGATGATGGATACGCGAAATTAATGTTTTTAAGCCACTAAACCAAACCTCAGTTTCATCTTTATCCTTGCATATCTAGTATATCATAAATAAAAACACCATGGAGCATCAAAGCAAGAAAAGGTTTAGTACTAGTGTAAGTAAGTGAAAGAATCACTCACCAAATCAAGTGATCTCTCGTTATATATCAGAGAAAATGATTGGCATTCCTTCTCAGGCCGTGGATATCTATGAAAGATTGGCTGAAAAAATTAGAACCACAATTAATTAGTACATATCAGGAATACAACTTATTGCATGCCCTATAAAAATGGGCTTTTATTTGAGGTCACTGGTATAGAGGCGACCTTCATCATTCATTTAAGAATACAAAGGGTCATATATGAAGAGTATCTTAGGCTGTCACACGGAGGTGGTTGGTGTGGATGTATCTTTACCAATCAAGAAACCCGTCACAAATCCTCTTATAGAGAATGCTCTTAAACACGTCTACAACTACCAAAAAAAAATGGGGAAAGGGGATCTCCTTGCCTATGCCTCTAGAAGCCTTAATAAGACCTGTAAGATTGTGATTTACAAGGACTGAGAAAGAAGTGTTTGAAATACAACCTCCAATTCACAAGATGCTTCTTCTGCCAAACTCTTTTCTATGGAGCAACTCCAGTTTACTGTAGCATAAGCTTTTTCAAATTTGAGCTTCACTATCCATCCCTCTTTTTTTTTTCCTTCCTAGAGTTCAAATTTCCTGACACTTCATTAGCAGTTAAAAAGGAGTCAACAACTTGTCTACTAAAAATGGATACTGACTGAATTTTGACAATAGTAACACCTTCTTTAATCTGGAAGCTAGGACTTTTGCCCCAACTTAATAGATAAGGAATGGGATTGTACTATTGAAGCATCGAATATAAGATTGTTGAGAAAAAAGAATCTTTAAATTTCTTTTGGATCTAATCAAAACCTTCACTAAGTACGAGAAAAATTCCATCATGTATAGATTTCAATTTCCAACTGGACAGCATTCATGTGACTTCTTTTGAATCCTTTTTAATTTCTTTACTTTTAACGAAATGACTTCTTGTCTAAGAATGACATGAAAATGACAACGAATTAGCATCCTGAACTTTTTAACCATAAAATTGAAACTCATAATAAGATTTTATGGCTTGCTCCAAAGAGTTTTTTTCTAGTTTCTCTGAGGCGAAAGGAATGGAAGAATGTTTAGGGATATTTACTGTATTTTTGGTTGTTTTATGAATTTTATTCCGTTTCCTACTTTATTTTGGTGTAAATGCAAACACCCATTTAGTAATTACAGTCTTTCCTCTTTAATCTCCAATTGGAGAATATTTATGTACTCGCCAATAGGTGTTTGGAGTTTTTACTCCTATATTTCATTCATAAATGAAATTTGTTTCTCTTAAAAAAATGAAAATGCAAATTTGTCCCTATAAGCATTTCAATATCCAAATAATAAAATGAAAAAAGATTGCATCAAAGAAAAAGTTAAACATGGCACAAGGCTACCTTCTTCACTCAAATACAATCACATTAACGTTGAACTAGTGGACCATTAAGCTATATCATGGGAAATATCCGCAAATGATAACCATTTTGAATTCTGTGCTCCCAAATAATAGTTAATTTGAATTGGATACTCGCAAATTATAATTATTTTGAATTGGAGGCTTACAGTCCGTTGCCCAGAAATAATTCTAGAGACGTGGCTGAGCTTAAGGTGCTTCTCCTCTTTCCCCGAGAACCATATCAAAACAGACTCATCCTGAAACCATAAAGATATTACTCAGAATCTTTGCAATGGAAGTGCAAGTGAAATACAGAGACAAGCTAAAAGATGGCTAATCCAATATCTACCCATTAAAACCACACGCAGAAAAAAAAATTAAAATTATATGCATAATTACAAAAATATTTTTTAAAAGTTATACATTCCTGCATAGAATTGTATGAATAAGCATGCGTACTAATATGAAAAATTAAGAAGTACGGACACTTTAGTTTGGCTGGCGTGTCTGTGTTTCTCGACTTGTATAGAACACTTGTTAGCACAATACACATGGTGTTAGACACTAATTATACAAAGTCAATATAAGTCCAACATTTGTAAGATACATATCAAACACTTGTGACATATATGAAATAGACATGTAATATTATAGAACAAAAATAATAAACTTTGAGAGGGAAATGCATTATCAAACTCATTTCAAGCATATAAATGCATAAACTTAGTGACTTTGAATTTTCTTCTTGTATAAAAAATGATATATATTTGATCAAATATATATCTTAATAAATATGTCCTCCATGACTGTGTCGTATCCGTGTCTCGCATACATATTGGTGCTTCATAGATGAAAAATATGAGTGCTGCATGAAGGTGGATTTGTATGTAGGAGTAGAAAGTACTGGCCAAATGATAATGAAATAGTTGGGTGCATACAATCAATAAATATGGATTAATTAATAAATGGCGTCTTTCAGGTCCCCTCTTAATATATTTTGTCATCAAACCAATGTTCATAGTTTCTGGCATAAAAAATAAAAATAAAAATAAAATCTGATGCTTAACAAGCTTGATCTATTCAGTTTCTTGGTTCAATAGTGGAGCGAATTTATATTCTTTTTGTTATCCGTTATGTTCTTTTTTACTCCCTTGTGGAGTTTGCATCTCTTGAGTATTAGAAAAACAATCCAGTCACAAGGATATTTTATTCTTCCATTTTCAAAAACAACCTAAGAACCCCATGTACTTTTCACCATTCTTCTTTGGCCCAGTGGGGAAAACCCCTCGTTCTGTATTTTTTTTTTATTCTTTTTATGAACAAACAAATTACATAGATATCAACAAATATAATCTGCCAGATGCAGACTTGGAAACACCAACTGAATATATTATTCATCAGTGCCTCTATAATGCAAAGTCCATGATTGGTTTGCATTAAATGCACTCCTTTTGCTCATCTGTTTCTCTTGAATATGCGGAATTAAAGGCTAGTTATATCAAAACCATAATCAAGTCTGATTGAACGACAAATTATCAGATCAAAGCATGCTTATATACCCAAAACATGTAGAAAATAAACAAGATAAACCCGCAAGTTTACTCTACTTTTTTTTTTTTTAATCTCTGAATGTATGAGCCAGTTTACACACACCTTGACTATATAAGAAATAAATTGTAATACAAATAGAAGTAGTTACAAAGCTATGCACTTAGAAAATATGTGCTTGTATTCCTTTTTCATCTGGAGAAACAAGACCGTACTCACATTGGAAATGCGGAAAGGACAAAACTTTGGCTTCCCCCTTCTCCCATACTTGAGCAAATAGGCTCCTTTCTTCAAAGCAGTAATGGCCTATGATAAGAATGATGAAGAGGCAGAAATACTGTACTTAGCATGATTACAGAATTAGACTTAAAAGACTAACATAAAGCTCGGGGAATCTATCATAAAATGTTTGTGTGCTTGTCTACATAGGAATTTAAAATAATTAAAAAGAAAAAAGAAAAAAGAAAACCAGAGTTAGATCAACCAAGCAAAGCGTAGAATGGGCTTTCACATTAATATGGAAAAGCTATTGATATGTTCAAGCACGGCACTAGCTCTTCTCGTCCACCTACTTGATGTATAATGAAGAATAAGAAAACTATAAACACAAAGATAAAGGAAAAAGTCAAAGATTTAATAATGGAGGCACCATTAGTAAAGTTCTATTTTTAGTTTAAGAGACAATGTCATTGATGTGAATGAAATAATAAAAAGTACGCTATTGTAGTTACACAAGCACCAATCATGGGGCTCACAAAATTGTCAATTAATGTGAGAAACCAATGGGCACCGGTGGAATGGCTTGTAACAGTTGAGGGTCCCCATATATCACTATGAATTAAATGAAAAGACGTAGATCTTTTATTTTAACTGATAGAAAAAGATACACGTGTATGTTTGGAAAATTCACATATATCACAATGAAACTCAAAACCTTGAAATCCTTGAAACAGCTCTGGAAACATAATTTTCAAGACTCCAAATGAGAGATGACCTATGTGAAGGTGATGTAACCAAATCGCATCTTTATTCGAGGAACTAAGAACGGACACGAGGGAATGACTTGTTGTTTTCTTAGGTAATTTCAAGTAGTATAGGTCTTTCAATTCCTTAGAAAGTCCAATCAACCGTCTCGAGACATGGTCCTCAAAAACACAACACGACGAGTAGAAAGAAACACTACAGTGGCATCCATGAGTAAGTTGTTGTATAGACATGAGACTATTGGATAGTTTTAAAACATGTAGGACATATTTTAGTGTAAGGGTTTGAGAGATAGATACATCGCCTATTCCTGCAACAGTTGCACTAATTCCATTTTCCTCAGTAATTTTTTGATTCCTCAAACAAGGTTTATATGTTTTAAAACATTGTGAGTGATGGTCATGTGATCAGTTGCATTAGAGTCTATAATCCCAAAAGTTAATCTAACTATCTCTAAGGGATTTATACTAGAGATGAATGACGACTTACCTAAGATTGTCAAAACACTGGAACTTGATGGCTTGTTGAGAGAGTCCAAAAACACCCTCAATCTCTCAACCGCTTCATTATAGAATCCACTAGTTTCCACGATTGTTGACTTTTGTTCTCATTTAGATTCCTCTTTGGTGTACGTCTGTTCCTTTGAAATTTCTCCCTAGTTCCCCCAACCATGATTTTGTGAGCCTCGCGATTGATGATTTCTATTCTAATTTGGTTTCTCTGCAATGTAAGCTCGTGCATTCAACATTTCTTCCTTGATTCTCCAACCATGATTCTATGAGCCTCCCCGATTTTCCCATTCACGGCTGGGAGGTTTTCCGTTCAACTTCCAACAACTCTCCTTCATGTGTCATAGTTTCTTGCATTGAGTACACCATAAATTGTCTTTATTACTCTTCCATTGGTTGTCTCTTCTATTGTTTCTTTCTTTAGGTCGATGCATCTAAACTAGGTCGTTCGTCAAGCAAAAGACTTCATTTGCCCAAGTAGGAAAGCGGTTTCTTCTAGAGATCTTGTTTCCTCTTCTTCAATGATTTGTACACGAACTTGATCAAGCCATGACATTCATATGGAGTCATTCTCGTCCCGTGCAAAAAATCCTAGGTACGTCTTTCCTGGTCTTGGTCCAATGAAATGTCAAAAAATTTCATTTCCTTAAAGGTATGTCCACACAATTTAAGACCATTTAAGATTTTTTTTTTTCTCTATTGAGTCAATATGAAAATCAAATGGGTTGAATATTATCTTTCTTCAGACATCGTGATATGAAACAAGGCATCTCAATCATACGATGAACTTGAAGGAAGTTGTGAAGAATGTTGTTCAAATTACCACCAGATAAAGTCAAGTTCTATTAAAGTTGAACTCAAGTTGCAATCAACTTCACATTAAGAAGAATCAAGTCTCATTTATGCAACAAGGGCTAAGTTTCTTTGCAATTTTATGTAGTTTAGATTGTAAGTGTAAAATCTTTCAAGCTTGACATGATCGATCTTGCTTGTGGAGTAATTCGGATCTCAATCAAATGTTCTTGCCTTGAGATATTTGATCAACAAGGTAATCTGAATCTTACTTTCCCTTAGAGTGATTCCTTATCAGTGATTCCTTATCACATTGTCTGCATGAATTTCTTCTACTAGTGACAAAAATTTTGATTCTCCTGACATGACTATCTCTCAAAGAAAAATGGGCCTCCTCTTCAAGTAAATGCTGAACAGAAAACTTCAGTGAATAAAAATGGAAAAATAGTGGGCTCCGGCCAACGCCGCTCATACATTTTCCTTGCTTCAGATTTGTTATTGAGCGAAAAATGGGCTCGAAATGAGCCAGGAAAAAAAGGCCAATAAGTGGGCTCCCCTCCTTCAAGTATTCTACAAAAGAAAAAATATATATACATTCTCACACTGGAAAATGGGTTGTCGAGCAAAAACGGGATTGTTGACTTCCATGAGTGGGGCTCAAAGTGGAAGATCGGTAGCTATGAATACTCCAAATAATTTCGGTCAAGGTAGAAGATTGGTAACTATAAAGGCTATATTGATTAACTAGACCTCTCATAATAGAATGGCTCCGATACCATGTTGTAAGTGAAAATTATCTTACTCACTTTTTTATTAATTTCTAGAAAGATATATGTGTCTTTGTATCATCCCTAGATACTAGGAAAACATACATAAAATAAATCTAATTAAATACTTAGCATAAAATACTTAGATACTAGGTAAAAATACAAGAAAAATAAATTCCTAAACACTAGGTAACTATTTAATGGGATTACAAAAATATTCCTTAAATTAAGGCTAGGAGTTACAAGATATTCCTTAAATTAAGGTCATTCCTTTAACAAGAAGGTTAATCCTGAGTTTGAACATTGAAGCCAACTCCTTCACCAATTTAAACACTTGGCAGTTGTATTATTGAGTTGGACCAAGAAGAGCAAGGTGTCTTTACAAAATCAAGGATGAGAGATGAGGACCTTACCTCAACCCACAAGAAAATCGCAATAATACTATTCTCCATCTAATCTCAATAATACTATTCTTCATCCCTCAGAATTTAAACAACCAAGACTGAGGGCTTATGATACTCCAAACCAATAAGAACTGATCATCTTTTTCTCTCCCCCGTAACGGCCCTCGGTGTATTTCTACTTCGTACCATGGGCACTAACCCGTTAGTGATGTCAAAATTCTCTTCATAACACTTTTGCTTAATAGAGAAAAGAGAAATTCTTTGACAAATGAATTTACAACAGAAGGGAAAAGGAAGAACCCCAAGCCATAATATTGCAAAAGATCTTCCAAATGCTCAAGAGAATGCTAAGACTGTAAAATAATATTTAGGATAAATCTAACCCTACCTACTTTTAGTAATGTTAGAGACTAAAATAGAACATCAAAAAAGGATTACAAGAGTTCAGGATAAACCCACTCTCATGCTTCCTAGATATGTATACACACCCAACCAAATCCCTTTTATCACATTCTGATGCAAGATTATCACTTGATAAAACTAGCGGAAAAGGTAAAAGCCAGGATGCAATAGATAGCAAAATAAGCTCAAGATCACGATTGAAGCATAAAATATACGTTTTTTTCTTTCTTTTTCTGAATCTCAAAATGAACATATAACTGCGTGGAAACATAACAAGAGGATTGAAGATGTGAAAAAGTACCTGCTCGACATCTCTCTCGCCGGCGCCAGTCCTACTAAGATCCTGAGCCATCCTATCCATCCCAGACAAGAAAATGCCGTCCCTTCGCTAATTCCTAAATCTCAGCACGAATCAATCTCTAACAGCTCATCCATTTTCGAAACGAAATCCTTCCATTCATGAACCCGTTCAGTCACTCGATCACTCTCCGACAAGACCTCTCAAATCCACACTGAAACTAAGCTAAAACTCCATCAATCAACAATCACAATCACCACTTCCTCAGTCCGCGTGAAGTTCGTCCAGCTAGAAACAAAATTGACTGCACTAGCTCTCTACACTGAAGCAAGAGAGGAAACTAACACGGTGAAGACTATTGAGGCTTGCACTCAAGTATATCGAAAAACCAGCTGCTCCCTTGGCTTTAATCGTTCAGCAAACGCCAATTGATCGAAAAATGTGGCGAAACTTCACGCAATCAGATGGTGAAATCGTCGTGGAGCTCGAAAAAGCTTCTGAGCAAGAAAACAAGAAACAATGTGGGAGAAACATGCAAAGAAAACAGATTATCCAAATCCAATTCCATGAATTTGGAGAAGAGAACCAATGGCAGTGCGGTCGAGAGACTGTGAATCGAACATTCGGAATAAAAAGTAAAGCAGAAATGGTGTCTAATCAAGAGAGCTCAGATTAGAGGATGATTGGGTTAAATGCCCTTAACAAGTTTGACGGGGGCAAAATGGTAAACAAACCACTTTTACGCTAATGAATCTACTTTTTTTTTCTTTTAAAATGTTTAAAAAATAAATAAATAAAATATTTTTAAATCGTTAAAAAATTTATTAATATATTTTAGAACTTTAAAATATTTAAAAATATTCTTATAGTTAATATATATAACCTTTATTACACCCATATATCTACCTTTTATAGATTATTTCTCTTTAATTTTTTTTTCGATATTTTAATTTTTGGCTCAATAATTTCTATTAAAAATTTAAATAATAATAAAAAATATAGATTTTTTAATTTTTTTTTTAGTATTTTCAAACCTAAGAATATTAATGAAAATTTTGGTACTTTTTTACTTTTAAAAAAAAATTAAGCACATTAATAAAATTTTGAAATTTTAAAAAACCAACCGATATATTATTTTTTTTTTAAATATAAAAATATTAATGAAAATTTTTAAATGGGAAAATGTATTTGGAGGTATTTTATTAATTTAGTCTATTTTTTTTTTTTTGGTTATGTAATTTAAAATATCTAAATCTAATACCAGCAATTTTAATAAGTTTTAAAGTTTAGGTTATCCTGTTAATTAATTATTAATTTTTCTCTCATGTATTCGGTCCGTATTTAAAGAAAAAAAAAAAGAACTGCACTTTTCCGGCGGCTTCCAGGAATCCCTCGCCCCGCTATGTCGCTTCTTCCCTTTGGAAGCACACTTCCTGAGATTCTCCATGGATGAGCTCGAGCTGTCCTCCAATGGCTGCTCATCGACTTCCTCTCCCAAAATCTACTTTCAGAACCAGTATTATCGCATCAACTTTCACATATGCGACGCCTTTACTTCGCGCTAATTTCATCTCTTTCACATTTCACTTGTTCTATTCGCTCCCCAAATTTCATTCTAATCATGCCCTTCGATCCCTCCAAACCTATGAAGCTACAGGATCTCCTAATCATGATCCTGTTTCTTCTTCAGTTTCTCCCTCGAATTCATTTCTAGTGGAAAAGATTTTGTTCAGCTTGAAGCAAAATAATGTAAGTTCTTTGTCCAATTCTCTTTTCCGCCTGAATCCCTCAGCTTTAGTTGAAGTTCTGTATGGATGTCGCGAAAATTTACATTTGGGCTTAAAATTTATTGATTTAGTGTCTTCTAGTTGCCCGAATTTGAAGCACTCGTCACTTTCTTTGAGTGCAATGGTTCATTTTTTAGTGCGCGGCAGGAGGCTCTCAGAAGCCCAAGCTTGCATTCTTAGGATGGTGAGGAAGAGTGGCGTCTCACGAGTTGAGGTCGTTCAATCATTAGTTTCAACGTGTGGTAATTTTGGGTCGATTGGTTTGGTTTCTGATTTGTTAGTAAGGACTTATGTGCAAGCTAGAAAGTTAAGGGAAGGATCTGAAGCATTTCGAATTTTGAAAAGCAAAGGAGTTTCTGTATCTATAAATGCTTGTAACAGCCTCCTTGGTGGTCTTGTGAAGATTGGCTGGGTGGATTTAGCTTGGGAAATATTTGGGGAAGTTGTGAGAAGGGGCACTGAATTGAATGTTTATACACTGAACATAATGGTTAATGCTCTGTGTAAAGATGGCAGAATTGCAAATGTGAATTTGTTCTTATCAGATATGGAAAAGAAAGGAGTTTTTCCTGACATTGTGACATATAATACTCTAATTAGTGCTTACTGTCGTGAAGGGCTTGTTGAAGAAGCCTTTGAACTGTTGAATTTAATCTCTAGTAAGGGTATGGAACCGGGCCTTCTAACTTATAATGCGATCGTAAATGGCCTATGTAAGATAGGTAAGTATAACAGGGCAAAGGACGTTTTGAATCAGATGTCGCAACTTGGGTTAAAGCCTGATGCCGCTACATATAACACATTGCTGGTTGAGATTTGTCGACGAGATAATATTTCAGAAGCTGAAGAGATATTTGATGAAATGTCACGTCACGGTGTTCTTCCTGATTTGATTAGTTTTAGTTCTCTGATTAGTGTGCTTGCAAGGAATGGGGATCTTGATTTGGCGCTTACGTATTTTAGAGATATGAAAAGTATTGGTCTCGTGCCTGATAATGTAATTTATACTATTCTTATTGATGGGTTTTGTCGAAATGGTGCGATTTCAGATGCTTTGAAAATGCGGGATGAGATGCTTGCTCAGGGTTGTGTTGTGGATGTGGTTGCATATAATACTATTTTGAATGGGTTATGTAAGAAGAAGATGCTTGTTGATGCAGATATGCTATTCAATGAAATGGTTGAAAGGGGTGTGTTTCCGGACTTCTATACTTTCACCACGCTCATTCATGGATATTGCAAGGATGGAAATATGGATCGAGCGCTGAATTTGTTTGGAACAATGGTTCGCACAAACCTCAAGCCAGACATCGTGACATACAACACGTTGATTGATGGCTTTTGCAAAGTAGGCGATATGAAAAGGGCCAAGGACTTGTGGGATGATATGATCAGGAAAGATATTCTCCCAAACCACGTTTCCTACGGAACTGTAATAAATGGTTTTTGTAGTTCAGGCTATTTATCCGAGGCATTGCATTTGTGTGACCAGATGGTTGAACGGGGTATCAAACCGAACCTTGTCACTTACAATACTTTAATCAAAGGCTACTGCCGGTCTGCTGATATGCTAAAGGCCCATGAATGCTTGAGCAAAATGATATCAAATGGAATAATTCCTGATCGCATCTCGTATAATACCCTCATCGATGGATATTTAAAAGACGAGAACCTCGAAAAAGCTTTTGTTATGATTAATGAGATGGAAAAGCAAGGGCTCAAACTTGATGTTATTACATATAATTTGATTTTGAACGGATACTGTGCAAGAGGAAGAATGCTAGAGGCTGAGCAGGTGTTACGGAAAATGATTGAGAATGGTGTAAATCCTGACAGAGCTACTTATTCTTCTCTGATAAATGGTCACGTCAGCCAAGACAATATGAAGGATGCGTTTCGTTTCCACGATGAAATGCTACAAAGAGGACTTGTGCCTGATGATAGATTTTAGTTTTGGGTTTCATTGGATGCACATCAGAATATATACAATTAAGGTAGAGGTCTCTTTTCTGTCTCGTGTGTGCACGTAGATGTACTCGTGTATGCCACTGCATTCATCTGTCGATTTGTAGATCAGTTTGATAGGTTAGATTTTCTAATTGCTTATTATGAGAGTACCATTTTCATACTCGTACTGAATATATTCATCATTCTAGCTCAGCTCAATGTTTACAGAACCAACTTAATCTTTCATGCAGGGATACTTCATATCTGATCCAAAACTCGGTGCCGATGCTTTTACATCGATGTTGTGTCTTCAATTACTGAGAATTGAAGTTCTGATCCTCTCAGGTTTTGAATCATCTTTACTTGTTACTTTTCTCCGTCTCTCTTTCTCTGTTTCTTCCTTTTTTATAAGAAATGCGTCATAGATGAAATGAAATTGCAATAGTGGGGAGTAAAGCCAGGCCTCCCCCCCAACTTAAACTTTTAGGAGTTACCAGCAAAAGAACAGTAGATAAAGATGTGGCGTCGAGTTTCCGTTCTCTTTTTGCAAAGAGGACGCCATTCTGGGAATGGGGAGCCATGGAGTCGCTTTTGCGTCTTGTCCTAATTATTTAAGCTTGCTGGCTGAGTCCCTATTTTCTAGAAGAAGAGCTTGATTTCTTTGGGTTATTTACCATTTCAGGTAAGAGTTGAGCAAACTGGTGTGGGAGAGTCGAGTAGATTATTGCAAAGCGATCGAATTGTAAAGGAGCCATTTGATACTGTCAGCCAAAACCATTTGGTTGCTGCATTGAGGGATGAAGTGTAGAGAGCAAACGAGATAGGGAAACCAAAAATGTCTTTCAAAGCCAAGGCCCCATTAGTATCCTTAACTGAGGATGAGGGAAGCTGGACAGGTATACTATCTTGCGGACCTACTCCATTCTGATTTGAATATTTTTGGTTATAGCATCTAGTTTTGTTCTTTCAAGTAGTGTGGAAAAATATACGTGCAAATGGACGTCGAGACCTTTTTCGGTTTATTCAGAAAAAGATGAAAATGAAGCAAAACTTAAAAGGACCAGGGTAATAAGCATGTAAAAAATCAAGGAATACGAGTTCTTCTAGGTGGTTTGTAATAATTAGAGGAAAAAGAAATTCAGAATATGTAACAGCCCAAGCCCACCGCTAACAGATATTGTCCTCTTTGGATTTTCTCTTCCAGGTTTCCCAAAACGCGTATGCTAGAGAAAGATTTTCACATCCTTATAAAGAATCTCACAGAACCTATTTGTCTGATGTGAGGTGAATAATAATATGGTAGTGTCATGCTCGTTGGCTAAGGCATGTGGTCTCAAAGTAACACCCGTTTGATGAAAGTTTCACATTGGCTGAGTTAGAGAATGATCATGGGTTTATAATCAAAGAATACTATCTCCATTGGTACGAGGCTTTTTGGAGAAGCCCAAAGCAAAGGCACGAGAGCTTATGTTCAAAGTAGACAATATCATACCATTGTGGAGAGTCGTGTTCATCTAACAACACCTTCTCCAAGGTCAGCTCTTAGAACCTCCAAAACAGCCCTTTTTGACCTTGAGAACACCTCTGGCACAGTTGAAAGGCAGGCTGCATGATTCATGACAAGGGAAAATGACCTGACCCCAATATTTCAGCCTTCTTGTTGGTTTGTGACAGCAACTTGATCTCTCTGTAGGAATACAAAATGGGCAATGCTTCAACAATAAATATACCGAAGAAAAAGAGTTGTTGCTGTTTTGTAAGCACTTTTTTGCACTTGTAATTCCCTTTTATGGCCATTGATTTTGGATTACATATTTTATTAATTAAAGTTGTGTTAATTGAGTTCATTGTTGTGTAAAAATAATAAAGTTATGAACATTATGACATTCAAAATTAGATTCAGTGACAAACATTCAATGACGAACGTTTACTGAGCAAACACTGACTGACATTAAAAGTTGACCGTATCATAGGTTATGATGACAAATGTCCTTTAATGACAAGCAATGCCCGTTATCATAGCCTACAATGACATACATGAAACGATGTCGGATATTATTTCCTTTTAATGACACATATTTTTCACCGTTAGAAATAAAATTTGTACTAGTGAATGCATCCATTAAAAGTTAATGGATTAAGAATATATTTTGCCGTGATATAATTGATAACGAATGTATCATACAATAATTATTTTAGTCAATGAGGTCTTAAAAACGCTCAATTATTTTGCTACCTAACATCGATATCAACCAACTTATACATATATGGCTTCATTATGCATTAAATTTAGGACCAAAAAATAATTTTGGAACATAATTTCAAAGAAGTGGGATTCCAATAATGACTTAAAAAAAAAGTGTTTTAAGCATGATTAGATTGTGTATATGTCTACTAAATTTTATTAATACGCTAAACGTCGACGAAATAACAGATATGGTACATTTTTTAGTTCAAAAATGTCATAACTTAAACATGTTAAAACAATTTGGGTTAGTTTGTGGGAATAATTTTCTCTCTAAGAAGCAGTTCAAGACAAGTAGATAACATAGTCATATTGCAAGAGATACGAGATACAGAAGATTTCGAGGTCATCAGATGCCAAATGATATTATTATTATATCTTAATGATTAAATTAAGCGAGTAGGCATATATATATATATATATATCAACCACATTATAAAAGGCTAACTTTAGTAGAATTGGTGCATTTAAAACGTGGAGAAAAAGGCCTTAGTAGAATTGGTACATTTAAAACGTGGAGAAAAAGGCATCTTAACTAACCACATGACAAGATTGAACAAAGGAAAAAAAAAATTTAAGAAATTGGATTGAATATATTTTAAATGATTTTTAAAGCACATAAATATAGTTTTAAATTTTATAAAATAATGATAAAATAATCTAATTATAATATTTGGAACTTTTTTTTTTCCAAATAATTTATAAAGAAATTGAGAATTATGGAGTGGTCAAAGGTCAACCATTTTAATCTTTATAAGGAAGGATATTAAACAGTCACTGATGGTTACATATCTCCTAAGTGACAGCCACCCTGACCTAACTTGATTGGTTGACTGACCCGTCCAACTCAACCATAAATTTTTTGAGTTGAGTTGAATTAGTTGAGGTTATACGGATCATTATTCAAAAAAATTTTTAATAGAAGTGAAACGTTAATAGTAAAAGATTATTTTAAGAGTGGTCGGAGAATAAATGATAATAAAAAAATTTATACAATTAAATAAAAATAATATATATATATATAATAAATTTAGGTGGATTCGATTCAACCCAATCTAGTTTCATCGAAATTCATGAATCTAACTAATATATAAAAGTTTTTATTCATTTGAACTCAACCGAACTAAAATAAGTTCAAAGTTCAAACCACACTGATTGGGTTGGGTTGGGTTGATCGAATTTTTCGAGTTATTAAATTTTTTAAACATGCTTACTTTTTTCATAGCGATTTTGGGAAAATGTAGAAATAAAATTGAACCCAAAAAATAAACGCTATAACTTATCATTTCAATTAAGTGAAAGCGTGACAAGGATAAAAGTTCAAAAGTTGAAAAGAAAATTCAAAGAAGGTCAGTGGAGCTTGAGAGGACGACCATCACGAGCATTGACGAAGATTGAGGTTGACCGGCCCATGGTGTCAACCATGACCATTGATGCCAATCCCCACAAGTTCAACAAATGGTAGAATGATCGACCCTGTGGAGATCAACCGATGATATAAAAGACCAAGATTTGAGTCTTGGTCACGGTACATCAAGATTCATTTGAGAAGCGATTTGACAAAGTAACAGTCAAACCTTGTAACACAAGAATTACGAGATTATAATACTCCATTATGTCAACCATTTCTAAACCTCCTTATAAGTACGATAAAGTTGTTACGTAAAAAACACTATCGAGTATAATTAGTAACATAATATACTTGCAATAATAATAATTAATAAAAATAATAATAAATAGGGCTGAAATTTTCCCATTCCTTAAATGTCAATTATTGCCATATGAAACATGTGCATAAATTAATTATAAAAAAAAAGTGAACTTCAAAGGTGTTTGTTGAGAGCGTGACGACACATTTAAATTTTTAGATAAAATATTGTAGTAATGAAAAGTAAACACGTATTAATAGTTCATTTATATGATTATTATAATCCATGAATAAATATATTTTTTTTAATTAACTATTCACACACAAAATTATTATTTTAAATAAAATAATAAAAAAGTATTATGAAATCATTAATTACGAGATTTCCTAACATATACTCCTAGACTTTTTTTTAGTGACAATCGACTCAACTATTGATAAAGACTACCTTCTTCCTCTCGAACATCTTGTTCCTAACTCACAGGCTTCTCGACAACGTGTGAACGATGGGGTAGTAACATTTCTCACATTAATAGTCACTACCCATTTCGATTGTGAGATGTTTTGGATGGTTGATCACCTTCGATTTTTTATCCGTACTTCGAGTGATCGTAAATTAAAATACCCTTATCTTGTGAGGTTCGAAGCTAAGATTTTGAACACTTTTGGTCTCCAACCAGTAACCGTTCATAGCTATTTGTCAAAGTTTAGTACAGTTTAGCATTAAAGTCTTAAAGCGTTGGTATTTATGTCTTAAAGTCCCGTGATTCGCATACCTACCTATACGTTTATCTACATCTTAAATATATATATAGATTTTCATTGCCGACATCTCTGACCACCGACATCTTAAGAAAAAAACACCCTTTTGACTTTTTCCAAGTCAATCTCCAATCAATATAAAATCCTCCTCTTTCTCAACCTTCTTCATCTTTCTTTCAAATCTCCAATTTCATAATTCCAATGGGAAATTCTCTCTCTCCATGTCTTCAGGCCATTTCCACCACCCACCGCCGCCGCTCCTCCGCCGTCAATCTCATCTTCTCCAACGGCCTCAC
Organism: Cucurbita ficifolia; assembly: GCA_033971965.1. NCBI lineage: Eukaryota > Viridiplantae > Streptophyta > Magnoliopsida > Cucurbitales > Cucurbitaceae > Cucurbita > Cucurbita ficifolia. Next base: position 4,519,064 of record CM066972.1, read on the forward strand.
TAGATCCCTCACTGGAAACCACCACATCGCCGGCGAGATCATGTTCCAATTCCCGGACATGATGATATGCCACGCTGATTCCTTCTTCATCGGTCACCCAATTCCCTCCTTAGCCATCGATGACCAACTCCTTGCAGGCGAAACCTATTTCGTTCTCCCGATCGACTTATTCGCTTCCTTCGACGTTCTCTCAACGTCGTCGCTCGCATCAATTGGCGCGGGAAATGCTAAATTCTCCGGTCAAAGTCCATTCGAGTACAATCGAGGCACGAATGGAAGAATTCTCATTAAAGTCGTACCGGAGTTTCTTGTTCGGCTTATTTCTCCCGCAGCGGGCGAGAGCGGCGGAGGTAACTTTCTTTGTAGCACGCCGGAGTTGCAGAAGCATTACGATCAGCTGGTCGGGTCGACGAAAGGGCAAGTTTGGTCGCCGAAGTTGGAGAGTATTTCTGAGTATAAAATTAGGTATTCGCCTTGTAAATTTGTAGGGTTTAAAGTCAAACAAAAAGAAGGGTAATTAAACGAAACCCTAATTGATTCAATTCATACCCACAAAGCTGAATGAAGCATATTTGAGCTTCACAACGCGGGCCAGCTCTTAAGCATATTTGATGGCTATCAAGGGAAAATGGGTTTGATCCAATACTTCAAATTTCTTACTTGTTTATGGTAGAGAGTAAAGAACACATCAAAGTTTCAATTTTTATAATAAGTTCGAGATTGTTTATCTTCGATTAGGTTCTTTTGTTACGAGTCAAATTGATCGTCTTCATCTTTCCCGATCGGGTTAAGAAGCTTACCGGGAACATTCCTAGTCTTCGAAATAGGAAAGATTAATTGGAGTCACATCTAATGTCTATGTAAATTTTTTTACCAAATATGAGGAAGAATGATTTGATTACTAATTTTTTTCGAATAAATGAGAGTTATATAAATGAATGGAGATCACAACCAAATGAGAATAACCCGAGTAAATGAAAGTATGGTTAAGAAATGCTTAAAAAGATTAATAGTTACTACATATACTAACAATATGCACATTTCTTTTTAGTGACTCAACCATAAGAACTCAAAAGTTGAGCGTGCTTGGAATGAAACAATTTTTATTGGGTGATCTACTGGAATCTCTTTTAAGAAACATGTCAGTGAGAAAAAAAACATAGTACAAGAATCTGTGTTGAAATGTGGAAAAAGTCTTCACTCTCAGAAGTAGTTTAAGATATATAGATAACATGGTCACATCACAGAGCCGAATCTTGATTCTAAATCCAGGTCAGAAAAATATATTCGAAAGGGCTCTGTGAGATCCCACATCGGATGGAGAGGGAAACGAAACATTCCTTATAAGGGCGTGAAAACCTCTCCCTAGCTGAGACGTTTTAAAACTATGAGATTGACGACGATACGTAACGAGTTAAAACGGACTATATCTGCTAGTGGTGGCCTCAGACTGTCACAGGTTCTAACCCTAGTTTATTGACAAATTTATTCGAGTAACAAATTAACAATGGAGGAACAATTCAAAAGAGAAAAATACGTAGAGTCAGATAGTAGATTTGTTTATGTCTTTTGTTGATTTTCTTTCATGTCTCGATATATAATTCGGTAAGCTAATGACTTTTTTCCATGTTTCAGAATACAGTTAACCAACGTGTTTAATCTAATATCGTTTAACTATTTAAGTTACGCTCAAGTTAACAGGTAATTTTATTTATATTTCTTAATTCTCGGGTAAAATGTCAATAACGTTGATTAAAAAATAAAATCGAAGAACAAAAACACCAAATATTATAAACTTAGGGCTAGTTGAACCAATTGAGTTGACTTGTCTTGATGATTAGGGTTATAAAAAAACACAGTTGAATCCATCTTGGTTTACTTTTTAATAGGTCAAATCTTATCACTTAAATAATTAATTAAGCAAGGGAGATACTTGTTCAAGCTTTTGTGGTTTATATTCAATGATTTGGTTGAAAGCTTCATCTCATAGTTCCCTTTGTCACAAGCAATTTACATCACACAACTCAAAATTTCTATGCTCTAAACCTAATATCTTTGTATAAAAGTCTTTCACAACTTTAAGGTTGTTTGAAAATTTGTTCGGTTTTTGTTCTCGGTTTGAAAATTGTGCTTTGTCTGTATTCTGAACATTAATTTTTGTTTTTGGGTTAAAAGTGTGAGATTTCATGTCGGTTGGAGAGTGGAACAAAACATTCTTTTTATAAGGGTGTGGAAACCTCTCTCCAGTAGAAGTTTTTTGAAACCGGGCCAAAACAGATAATATCTGCTAGAGGTGAACTTTGAAAAGTCCGCCAAAAAGTAAAAGTTCAAAGTATGAAAAGCGAATTCAACAAAATCAGCTGAACATGAGCGGTCGATCGACTACCATGAACGTCGATTAGGGTTGAGGTTGACTCTCAATGGAGTTGTGTGGTTTGGATTCTATAATTCATTACTTTATCTAAAGTGAATCATCTACTTAATAACTTTTAAATTCAACGTTCCAAAAATTTGTCATATTCTCAAAATAAAATTTTAAACTTTCAATAAATAAAAAATAAAAAAAAAGAACTTGCAAATTAAATCGTGTAAAATTTTAAAGAATTTATTTATAATAAAATATATGTTAAATATTTATATAAAAATAATTGAAATAATATGTCTACTATCATCGTTATAGCCAAATCACAACATTTTTGTATTGTTTGTGAGAGATTCTGCCCGTTGGAGAGTGAAACAAAGCATTTCTTATAAGAACATGGAAACCTCTACCTAATAAACACGTTTTAAAACTGTGAGACTGATGGTGATACATAATCTCTAACTTTTTAGGACATTTTCAACCGATCTCTACTAGTAAATCTTAAGAAAAACCTGAGATGACTACTTACCGACTCAGCTGCATTCTGGGATTTGGTTCAAGTTCTTTCTAAGCTTTTTTTTTTTTTGGATAAGTTACTAAAAGTCGAGACCGATTCAAGACAAAAACCGACAATATCTACTAGTGATGATTTTGGGATCTAACAATTTCACCGACCGTAAACAATTATTTTAGGAGCTACATCAATTCAAAACGAAATGAAAAACATTTTGGAAAAAGAAAAAAAAAACTCTAAAGCTCCAATTTGTCTTCAATTTGTCTTCAATTTGTCTAGTCAAACAAATTATTATTATTTTTCTTCAATTTGATCATCCAACTAAAAAAAGTCAACCATCCCTTTGAAAATTTAGGGTTTCTTGGGAAGCTCAATTTTTACCATACCTACTTGATCAATATCAAAATTACCCAATATTCTAATTCAATAAAAAAGATTGACCTAAATTAGTAAAGACCCTAATAAGTTTGACCCACAAAATTAAAACCCTAAAACAATCAAATGTCACGCCAGTAGATATTATCTTCTTTGAGCTTTCTTTTCGGGCTTTAAAACGCATTAAGAAAGTTTCTACACCGTAAGGGGTGTTTTGTTCTCCTCCCCGACCAATGTGGGACATCACAATTTGAATTTTTTGAACACAGATGTGATTTATTTTTTCATTTAAATGGATTATGTCTTATTTGGATTAAGGTTTTGGTTTTTTTTTTTTAACTCATTTTGATTGATTCAAATCACCCCAAATTAATTGCACTAATATAGGTTTAAAATAGTGATTACAACCATTAAAATTAAAGGGAAAAAAAATCGAAAATTTTGATATAACAAAAGTAAGAAAAAGACTCTCATCCACAAAATCTCAACCAAATCCCTCTTATAAAAGGAAGCTCCTTTCCCATCCTCCAAATCAATCCATCTATCCCAACAAGCACACCACAAGAGAAAAAAAAAATGGCAAAATCCTTTGCTATCGTTCTTCTTGCCCTTTGCTTCCTCTCGACCCTCGACGTCTCCGTCTCTAAAAAAGATCACTTCGTCGTCGAGGGCAAGGTTTACTGTGACACATGCCGTATCCAGTTCTTCACCCGTGTTAGCAAATGGATGCATGGTAAAACAATTCCTTTGTTCCTTTTGTATCTTATGTTTGAACTCTAGTAATGTCATTTTTTTAATAAATGGTTACTACTATAATGTATTAGGAGCTAAGGTGAAGTTGGTATGCCGCGAGGAGGAAGGAGGAAGCGAGACGTTAGGCGTCGAGGCAGAGACCGACAAGAACGGAGAATACACGATCAAGGTGGATGGCGACCATGAGGAGGAGGTTTGTGAAGTGACGTTGGTGAAGAGCAGCCAGGATGACTGCGCTGAGATTCCTACCGATGGATATGGGCATAGGGCGAGAGTGAGCATCACTGCCAACGATGGCATCACAAACCCTATGCGTCAAGCAAACCCACTTGGGTTCATGAAGAAGGAGACTCTTCCCCAATGCAAGGAGGTTCTTCGTGAGCTTGGGTTCGATGAGGCTGGTCTTCCCGTTTGAAGCTAAGCTACAAAGGGCCTTTCTTGGTCGAGCACATGCTTTGTTTTAGCATATATGCTTAAAGTTAAAATAGACGCGGTAGTTACTCAAGAGTGATCGAGATTTAAACGATCAGGCTCAATTTTCTGAGTAACTCAAAATGAATTTAGGTTATGATTTAATCACGAATAAATTGTTCGTTAAAGCATTAATGATACTTGGCTCGAGTATAGTAGAGCTTCATTCTTGCAATTGAATCGTTTCGATTAAAGCATTAATGATACTTGGCTCGGGTATAGCAGGATCTGTGAGATTAGATTGACTCGTACAAAGTTCTGAATAATCCTTTCGTTTTTACCAGAGAGATTCGAAAGGCGAGAATGAACGTTAATTTGATCTTGATAGTTGGTCCAATCTAGTATGCTTGTACATGAGCAGTAGTTGGAGTCGACAGCTCTCTTAGGGTTCTCTCATTTGGGATCTTCGGGGAATTTTTTTAACCAACCTAATATGAAATTTTCATTTATTTGAACTCAACCCAACTCATGTGAATTTATGAACCAACCTAACTTTCATTTTCTTCGGGCTCAAACATCAATTGTAATGATTCGATAAACGGCTTATTGGGTCGATGTAAATTAACAATACCCCAGAACCGTATAAGAAATTTTTTCCTCGTATGGCTCAAGGAAATTAAAACCAAAGAACTATCTTATCCTCGTAACTCTAGTTTAGATATTGAGACAATTGAAAAAGATTTTCTCTTATTTATCATTGCCTTTAATCATTGAGTTTAGACGTTCCTTCTTTAATTGATCAACAAAAGCATACCATTGTTTCTGATTTATTTTTATCAAAGAATCATATAAATATATAAACAATGAATTCTCACTTTTGATCAAATTTGATGTTTGAATTTGAAACTTGTTCAAATTGGATCCTTTCGATTTCTATACAGAACATATACTTAATAGATTAACTTATTGATTGGCACCAACTCTATATCACTGTCTTTGATAAATGAATCAATACTTCTACTCGAGTTCCGATCATGTACTATTTACATCAAAACCCTAAAATAATTAGAGCGAAAATTTATAGTCTTAAAAAAGAATTCTAGATCCAATGTCACATTCATTTATGATACATGTATAGGGTGTACTCAATGTGTCCGAGCTTGCCCCACAGATGTATTAAAAATGATACCTTGGGGCAGAGCTAAAGCTAAGCAAATAGCTTCGGCTCCAAGAACAGAAGACTGTGTTGGTTGTAAGAGATGTGAATTTGCGTGTGATTTCTTGAACATTGATTAAGAATTTTTAAGAATCTCTTTTTAAACTTGTTAGGTAGTTAATTAAAATGAGTCATCTTCTTGCTCTGAATTTGTTCTATTAATCCTTAATAATTAAGGGATGCTTTGATTTTATTAATATTCCGATAAAAAAACAGTGATTATAACCATTAAAATTAAGTAAAAAAAAATGAAAATTTTGATATACCAAAAACATAGCTATTTTTAGGTTTAGTAAACACCAAAACTCAGAAAAAGACTCCCATCCACAAAAACTCAACCAACTCCCATAAAACAAGCAGCCAAATTTCTGTATAAAACAAGCTCCTTTCCCATCGTTCAAATCACTCTTACATTCACATTCACATTCAATATTCTCCATCTATCTATCACACCACAAGAGAAATGGCAAAATCCTTTGCTATCATTCTTCTTTCTGCCCTTTGTTTCCTCTCCATCCTCGACGTCTCCGTCTCTAAAAAAGATCACTTCGTCGTCGAGGGCAAGGTTTACTGTGACACATGCCGCATCCAGTTCTTCACCCGTGTCAGCAAATGGATGCATGGTAAGACAATTCCTTCGTTCATTCTGTATCTTATGTTCGAACTTCTGTAATGTCATTTTTTGGTTACTCTTATAATGTATCAGGAGCTAAGGTGAAGTTGGTATGCCGCGAGGAGGAAGGAGGAAGTGAGACGTTAGGCATCGAGGCAGAGACCGACAAGAACGGAGAATACACGATCAAGGTGGACGGCGACCATGAGGAGGAGGTTTGTGAAGTGACGTTGGTGAAGAGCAGCCAGGATGACTGCGCTGAGATTCCTACCGATGGATATGGGCATAGGGCGAGAGTGAGCATCACTGCCAACGATGGCATCACAAACCCTATGCGTCAAGCAAACCCACTTGGGTTCATGAAGAAGGAGACTCTTCCCCAATGCAAGGAGGTTCTTCGTGAGCTTGGGTTCGATGAGGCTGGTCTTCCCGTTTGAAGCTAAGCCACTAAGGGCCTTCCTTGGTCAAGCACATGCATTGTTATGGCATATATGCTTTAAAGTTTGCAACTTTTAAAGCACTTTTTTTTTTTTTAAATGAATAATTTTAAAGACAATTGATGTCAAATAAATCATTGAATAAAATTTTAGTTTGGCAACTTTGCTTCAATCCATTCTTTTTTATTTTTTTAATCTTTGAATCGGTCATTAATATGCTTCGAGTTAATGATGATACTTAATAATGCCCAAAATTATTAAATTTATAAGGACATGGTAATCCACTATGATCTTTTTCGTTCGAACAATTGATGGCACGACCTTCCTCATTTGCAGAGTGATTTCATCAATCATGTTGCATGCTGAACTAGCTCTTATTCGAGTAACATTTCACCCCTAACCACAATTTATCCATTGATTCTTCAAATCAGTTTGCTTGTGTGAGATCCCATATTGGTTGCTAGTCAACTGTCGCCCGTATGAGATCCCACATCGGTTGGAGAGGGAAACGATTATCCCGTGATGTCTAGTCAACTGTTGCTTGTGTGAGATCTCATGATATCTAGTCAATTGTCACAAACAAGCATGTGAGAGTGTGAGATCCCACATTGGTTGGAGAGTGAAACAATTTGGGGAGCTGAACGATTATGTGAGTTCGACTTGCTCCGCTTGCTTCTGACTCCCTGTGAGTCGTTTGATGAAGGGTCGGTTTACCGGAAGAACCAATGCTATCCCAAAATTAAATTAAAAAGGGCTAAAATCCTATTAATTAAGTATAGGTCTAGATTAATTATGGATGGAGACATTTGAAAGCTTTAAAGGTATTTTTAAAAACATATTTTAAAGTTAAAAGAATATTTTGGGAATTCTTTTAAGGTATTAATGCTTTGTATTCAAAACTAACCGTAATGTATTTGTGAACGTTTAATAACTTTTAATATTTTAAAAATTATATATATTTTTTTAGATAAAACACTTTTATTAATTTAGCCTAATAAACAAATATTTAATATCCAAATTTATGGATTTTGCATATAATTAACCTTATATATATATATATAGATAGATATATATTATAAATAATAATAATGGATATAAATATAGATAATTAAGGCTCTAAATAAACAAAAACCTAAAAAAAACAAACCCTCGTCAAGTTTCACCAATTCTAAAATCAAGCGATATAAATTCCCCTTTTTCTCTCTCTCTCTCTCCTCCTCCTCCTCCTCCTCCTCCATCTCCCCATCTTCAATCCTCTCTTTTCTCTCTCTAATTCCAATGGGCAATGCCGCCGCCTCTCCATGTTATGTATCAATTTCCGTCTCCCGCTGCCGCTCCTCCGCCGTCAAACTCATCTTCTCCGACGGATATACTAGACTCCTCCCCGGTAAGCACCACATGGCCGGTGAAATCATGTTCCGATTCCCAAACACCATGGTCTGTCACGCCGATTCCTTCTTCATCGGCCACACCGTCCCCTCCTTAGGCACCGATGACAAGCTCATCGCCGGCGAGACCTACTTCATTCTCCCGCTCGATCTATTCGCCTCCTTCGACGTTCTCACCACATCGTCGCTCGCAGCACTCGGCGCTGAAAAGGCGAAGACCGTGAAATTTTCAGGTCCATGTCCGTTTGAGTATGTTCGAAACGCAAATGGGAGAGTTCTGATTAAGGTCGCGCCGGAGTTCATTCTTCGGCTAATTTCTCCGGCGGCGGCTGATGGCGGCGGCGGAGGAGGTCAATTTCTGTGCAGTACGCCGGAGTTGAAGAAACATTACGATCAACTCGTCGGATCGAAGGGACCGGTTTGGTCCCCCAAATTGGAGAGTATTTCGGAGAATAAAATTAGGCATTCACCCTATAAATTTGTAGGGTTTAAACTTAAACAAAAAGAAGGCTAAATAAATACGAAAGGCTAAATAAGTAATTTCATTCCTTTTTTTTTTTCCTTTTTTGTCCTTCTGAATTGTACAAAAAGAGAGAGAAAATTTAAATTTTACAATATTAACATTTTTTTAAAATTTTCTTATTGCAATATTTTATTATCAATATCAAGCACATAAAGATAATATTAAAAAATGAGAAATATTGTCGCTTTGACCATTACTGATCGCTGTCAACCTCACGGGTTTAAAACGCGCATACTGGGCACTTATAAGGTATGTTTTATTCCCCTCTCTAACCGACATGGGATCTCACAATCTACTCTTAGGAGCCCAGCGTGCTCGTTGGCACACCATTCGATAACCTGAGTCTGATGCCATTTGTAACAGCTCAGGCCTACCGCTAACAAATATTGTCCGCTTTGACCCGCTACGATTTATTTATAAATAATTTCAAATAGTTGCCAACATGATAGTAAAATAGATAAGATTCTATCTTAGAAACCACTAACAAATATTGTTAGCTTTGACTATATAATTTCAAATAGTCACCGACATGATAGTAGAATAGATAAGATTTCTCAAATTACTTTAACTTAGGTTCCATAACCTAACAAACACGATACGTTGGAGATATATAATATAGACACATTTAAAATTGTAAATTTAAATAATATGTTCCTTTTTAACTAGATAAGGGTATTTGTGAGTTGGGTCGGATTGGGTCGTATAGAAGTCGAGAGGTAGATTTATGTAATTGACAAAACGACGATAGCAATATTGAATATAGGTTTGCTGACGAGTTTGTACAATTTATATTTGAATTTAAAATTTTATTAAAAATTAAATTTGAACCTTTTGAACAACTTATTTTAATGTTAAAAAAATTATTTAAAAAATCATAATTATCAACTCCCAACAAATATTAAATCACTAATATTTTTAGTGGTCATAACAATTTTAAAAGTAGAGTTCGGGGTAAACTCTATTTTCGAGTTGATCCAATTGACTTTGACCAAAAAAGTTTCAACTCATGAATATCTTCGGTGGTCATAACACTTTTAAGAGTAGAGTTGGGGTGTAAACTCTATTTTTTAGTTTGTGGAATTGACTTTGACCAAAAAAGTTTCAACTCATGAATGGAACGGAATTTTTCAATTAAAAAAATTCAACTTATCCTAAATCGGGAAAATGTTCTATTAGCATGTTTAGTTCTCAATGATTCAACCCTGAAAAAAGAAAGTGCATATTTTAAGTCTCTCTAAACCCTAATTTCATGTACTTAGGACTACTTTCATTTAGATATTGTCTCGGGTAATTCATGTTTCCCTCCTTAACCTGCGAATCAAAATTTCTTAAAATGGTAGAAGTATGAAATAAATAACTTAACAGAAAATCAACTTGTTAACAAAAACATAAAATTTTATGTAACAACCCAAGTTCCGAGTAGATTGTGATGTCCCACATTGGTTGGAGAGGAGAACAAATCACCATTTATAAAGGTGTGGAAACATCCCTAGCAGACGCGTTTTAAAGCCTTGAGGGGAAGCCCGAAAGGGAAAGCCCAGAGCGGACAATATCTGCTAGCGGTGGATCTGGGTCGTTACATAGATATTGTTTTCTTTGGGCTTTCCCTTCCCGACTTTTCTTCAAGATTTTAAAACTCGTCCGCTAGGGAGAAGTTTCCACACCTTTATAAAGAATGTTTCGTTATCCACTTGGTGTAATCATATATAGTTGCTACCTTTGACTTTGTAATTTATACCCACATCCATGTTCAATCAAATTTTCTCATTAAAAAATATTGACTTAAAATAAATGTAATACCAAGTTGTATAAACTAAAATTTTGACCCGACTCAAAAGTCTACAATATTGACTTTTGAAGGATAAATGTCGAAGTCTCAATCTTGACAATGGAGGGATTGAATTGATAATTTAAAATAAATTCTTTAGTACATATTTATGACCGAAAAAATTATTGAGTGTAGTTTTGTTTTGAAATTATGGTTTTTAAAAAATGAGATAAAGAAAAAGGAGACCCATCCGAGAAGGATATTCATGTATTGGGTTAGGTCGGATTGAGACATTTTTTAGGCTCGATCCAATTGTTTGGTTGTAAATTTTTACTAACCCATACGATTTTTATTAAATAATAAACTCAACTCAAGTCAATAATTATTTTTTTTGGTTGGGTTGGTTTGAATGGTTCATGTTATTTATTCAAGTCTTCATCTTCGATATCAATGTGCCTCCACTTGGTGTTAAATACTTGTCAAATTAGACGTCGTAATTTATACCTCTAAGAGTGTCATTATCATCGACTTTTTTCCATTCAAGAAAGACAATATGACTCAAAATAAACGTAAAAGAGTGTGTGACTTAAACTCTTGACTCGATGACTTTTAACTAACATTTTTGAAGTCTATATGAAATTATGTATAAAAAAAGTTTCGCGGAATATGATGATTGACGTTTTCAATCTTGATTCTTCGCCATCAATTGTACTATAGAATCAAAGATATTCATTTATCCAGAGTCTCGAAAGATCTCCTATTAAACAAAAAATGGGGAGAGAGTAAGAATGGATTTTTCTCATTAGATAAACGGGGCAGGGGCCAATTCTTCGCCTTGTCTTAATTTTTTTTTGTTACGTATAAAAATAAATAAATGTATGTATATTTTTTTGGTTACAAATTATAATAAATCATTCGTTTTAAATTTTCTTATCTACAAATCGATCATCATTTTATTAATATTAATAAGCTTAAAACAATGAACTTTGGTGGTGGTTGTAAATATTATTATTATTTTGAGTTTATGATGGTAATATTATTCATTCGCGTAATTTTTTTTATTTCAATCTTATGTAATTCTAAATATTTATTTATTTATTTATTTTAGAAATAAATATAAAATTTAGGGATATTTTTATTAATTTAGAGATATTTTTATTAATTTAGGGATTTGAAAAGCAGCTACATTGGATCGTTCTGTCATTGGAAACCAAATTTCATTGATTTTTGGTGTGGCGTTGGATTTTGGTCCGTAAAACCCAATTGGAAAAGGCTTTCAAATTAGAGAACAGTGCGAATCACAGGGGCAGTTCAAGGATACGCAGCAGCCGTTGCCACTTCCCACAGATCATCAGCGCAATTGTACAGAGACCTTCATAGGGTAAGTTTCTTAATTCCCCCGCCAATGCAATGCCAGATTCCGATCCCGAACTCCCGTCTCAGCAGTTTTCCGGCTGGTCTAGTCGGAATCCATGGATGTCGCTTCTTTCATTGGCTACTGTTTAACAGTTTCATAGTCTGATGGTTGCCTTTCGTTTTTTTTAAGGCTCTGATTGCGAAATAGAGCCAAATGGCGTCCATGGAAATTGACAGCGCTAATTCCAAGGCTTCCGACCCTGATAATCCTAGATTTTCCATCAACGGTATGGCCATGTCAATTTTGATGTTGTTTGCTTTATTAAATTTGAAAAAAAAAAAACTGCGTCTGGTGTGTTCATTTTGTCCATTTTATCAGCCGTGGCTAAATTCGTCATGTTAGACTAAACTTGTTGGATGCTGATGGTGGTTTATCTGTTGTTGTTTTTATTTGTTTTTCGAAGTATTGCAGCTCTTGAAATCTGCCCAGATGCAGCATGGGTTACGTCATGGAGATTATACTCGCTATCGGTTTGTGCAAATGGGTTTTGTGTCATTTTGGTTTAATTGATAAATTTTTATGCTGTTTTAGTTTGATAGTGGTATGAAATTCTCCTTATTGCGTAGGCTATTGATTTTTGGTAGATTTGATCTTTTTGATGCGTAGGAGATATTGCACAGCTCGGCTAAGGAGACTATATAAATCTCTGAAGTTCACTCATGGCCGTGGAAAGTACACCAAACGAGCCATAACTCAATCAACTGTTACTGAAGTCAGGTTTGTCCCATTTAATAATTTGTTAATGCAGAGAGTAGCATAGATTTTTCGAATATTTACATGTTGCTTCTTTACTCGCCGTTTTTTCATTTGCGCTTTAAAGCAGTCTCCTCCTGTTACTGATTAGAAAAATACTCTAGATATTGTTAACTAGATGGTCAATAATGTCTCCCCTTAATGTACACTGATTCTAATGAAGTGGGGAAGGAAAAAGGAAGGGAAAGAAGATGGCAAAGTGTTAATTTATTTGAGCATTGTCTGTGGCTGTGTTAACTAATTCAACAAAGTTTTAAACTATCAACCTTCTGGATTTAAAATAGGTTTCTCCATGTGGTTCTTTATACGGCGGAGAGAGCATGGAGTCATGCCATGGAGAAAAGGCAATTACCAGATGGTCCAAATGCACGTCAGCGTATCTATTTGATTGGTAGGCTCAGAAAGGCAGTAAAATGGGCGACTCTCTTCGCACAATTGTGTGCAAGCAAGGGAGACTCGAGAACATCTTTGGAAGCAGAGGTTTGATCCTAGTTTTCTTCTTATGGAATATATGTTATATATGATACTCTTTTAACTTTGAAATTTTAGAATTACGTCTTCATGAAGAGTGATTTTTCATCATTTTTTTTTTGTTTCTCAGCTGATAATTATTTGTTCATGTATGTAGGCTTATGCATCTTATATGACTGGGAACTTGTTGTTTGAACAAGATCGGAATTGGGACATAGCATTATTGAACTTCAAAAGATCTAGGTGCTTCCTTGTGTTTTCTCGATCTTCAAATTCCTTGTTAAAATGATCAACTAATTCTTGCATTACCTTCTTTTTAAGGGTTAATATGTATTATGCAAATATTTTGCTCTATGGATGTTTACTAGCTATTTTGTGTTTTTGTATTTATTTTTCTGTCCTCTATATTAGAAAGGTAAAAAATCCCTTTGAGAGATAATGTCACTGTCATACTAGGAAAGTCTGGAAGACTCATTTAGAAGAGACTTTGGGATAGAATTAGGTTTAGTACCTCTATTCAAGCTTTAATTCCCACAAATTTGCATATAAATTGTTTTGATTTAGGTGGCTGGTACACTGTGTTGACATCCCGTAATTATTCCCTCTCCCTCTATTTTCACTGAAAGTTCCATTTTGTTCCAATCAAATTTCCCTAAAATTGGCCCTAGAAGCATTAAGTGAAAAAGTCCTCGACTTGTCTTTGAAACTTTTGACCAAAAAGGAGAATATGAATGGCTTTGGTGATCCTCGAAGGTTGGGTAATCTGACAGCAAAAGGATCATTAAAGCTTCAGTGTGTAAGTGCAACTGAGGAAAAGGTGATTAGCATTCTTATTAATATTGTTGAAGATCACCTAGGATAAAGCGAAGACAATTATATATCTATGATGTATACTGTTATCCATTTGTAAAGAATCAAATAATTGTAAAGGATACATTTTACAGCAAAAGAAATTGTAAAGCACACTTGATCTCTTAAAGGCCCTGCATTGTTTATCATCTCAATTTGATTTAGATAACATGATAAGCTAATATTTTGTTTACCTTTCAGAGCTGTTTATGAGGAACTTGGGAAAGTAGGAGATCTAGAGAATCAAGTTTTGTGCCGTGAACGTGTGGAGGAGCTAGAACCTAGTATAAGATATTGTTTGCACAAGATTGGCAAGTCAAATATCCAGGCCTCTGAACTTCTACATATTGGGGAGATGGAAGGCCCTGCTCTAGACCTTTTCAAAGCTAAATTAGAGGTCTGTTTGCTTGCCTTTTACTTTCAAGTTTATTCATTTATCATTTTTGTTCAGATTTTTATTTATTTGATTTATAAGCATTGCATATACAATGTATTTATGTACGAGCACCATAAATTAAAATTTTTTACTGAAAGAGATCTGTCAGCTAACAAAAATCTCACTCATATTGGTTTTCACAGTTTATAAGAATTCAATTCTCTTGTTGATTTTGGTGTTTCCTTTTCTGCAAAGTTGTTTTATTGTCAATAAAGTTATATATTAGTTTTCAAGAAAGCGTTGTTTGAGACTTTGGATTTGATTTAATTGATTCCAGAGCAACTTTTTGCTTTAAAAGTGTTCTGGCTTCAACAAAGTTTTTCTTTTATTTAGTTTGGAGAGGTTTTCGCCCAAGGACAAGTTTGAGTTTTTAGACTAGATTTCTCTCATCTCCCTTTCTTTTAGACTTCAGTATAGGCATAGATCTTTGTGGTTAATGGTGGTGGACCTGTGGTTGTTAGAACTTATACCTTCATTTTCTCAATGGAAGCTTGGGTTTTCATAAAAAGAGAAAAAGGAAAAAAGAAAAAAGAAATAAAACCTTGTATCTTCATTTTGGTATTCTGACATGGGTTTTTTTCCCCAGTAGTTGGCAGACAGTAATCTACAGTAGTTGAAGTCTAATGACCAGTTTATTTAATTGTGGATTTCAAACAGAGGTTATCTTTAACTGTAGTATACTTGTTTTTGATGTCTGTCTATTTGTTGTTAGATAGACCGTAGACCTAAGAACATTGCTTGTTATAGAAAACATAAGACAACAGATAACCGCAGGAATATCCTTCAACTGCCAACTGCTTGATCTATTAAAATTTCATAATCGTGGCATTGATTTTCTCTTGTTTTGTGTTTGGTTTTAATCTGATAATGTTTTTACTCTTTTAGTCTATTAGTGGTCTTAGTTTATTTTATAATCTTGTATATTCTTGCTTGTAGGCTGTCATGTCGGAGGCCAGATCTCAGCAGGCTGTTTCCATGACCGAGTTTCATTGGCTTGGTCATAGGTTTCCAGTATCCAATGCTAAAACTAGAGTTTCCATATTGAAAGGTTGGTGTTCGTTCTAGCAATCATTTAAATATTGAGATTTATGATGATTTTATTGTGTAGGAACTTAGATGCTAATAACCAGAAATTTAATGGCCTGTTTGTTATATGCTCCATTCAAAGAGGTTTGTTTCCAAAACTTATAAATGCAATATTTGGTTTGTCCTTTGGTAGAAATTCTAGAAAAGAGGGGTCTGGGGAACAGTTGAAGATAGGATAAAAAGATGACTTTCTAAGTGAAGAAACTTCTATGTATCTGGAATAAGATGACTACTTTAATCCTTTTGGTTATTGATTAATATCTCTGTGGATTTCGTGTCCCTATTGCAATCAGTTCTGGGTTTTAGACTGGATGTAGTGTTGATGGGGACGGTGAAGACTAACTCAAAATGGTAGATAGTATTACTCTTTCGGCCTATTTAAACCAAGAAAATATGGATCTTAATGAGAACGTTAGTATGGCAGAAGTTAATACCTCAAATTGGGAAAGAGAACGCTCTACTCCTTGTTCGAAAGGAATGCTAAAGGCATAGCTTACTTTTGTTATTTACTTGATCTAATGAAAGTTGCTACTTTGCTGTTTTCTCTCTTAATTAATTGGCTTTCTGTTTTCTATCATCTATTCTTCTTTCCCATGCGATTTCTCCCACTGATATTCTCATTTTATTTTACTTGGCTACAATGTATGTATGTTCCAGACGTGTGCTGGTATTTAGATTCTGGTTTTATATTGCTTACACTGAAGTGTTTGTCTAGATATGTTATGAAGGAATATGTTGTGAAACCTATTCCTGTAGAATTCCTTATTATGTTGTATTTGCTAGGAATCTGTCGAAGGCATGCACCTACCATCAGGTTCATATTTTCACTTTTGTCATCCAGAATTCCTAATTATGTCTCATGAAATTATCCAGCTCGGGAATTAGAAAAGGATTTGCAAGATTCAGCAGATTCACTTCCAGCAGAAAAACGATTGACCATTTTTGATAAGATCTTTACAGCATACCATGAGGCAAGGAGCTCTATTCGCAGTGATTTGGTATGTGGAAGATTGACATTAGCCTTTCTTTGGATTGTTCTAGAGTTTGCATCTCTACTAATTGGATCTTCCAGACTTATGTTGCCAGTGTTCTGTTTGTTTAGGTCAGCGCTGGAAATGCTGAAAATGTAAAAGATGATTTAAGTGGGCTTGATAAAGCTGTTAGTGCAGTGTTGGGTCAAAGGACAATCGAACGCAACCAGTTATTGGTAAAAATCGCAAAAAGTAAGCTTGTTAGGCGCCATGATGAAAAAAATGAGAAAGTTACCAAGCCAGAGGAACTTGTTCGCTTGTATGATCTTTTATTACAAGTAAGCAGTTTTATGAATTCTTATGTCTTTTTCGTATTTGATCCAACTGTCATTGGGTGCTCGACCAAAATTAGAGGTTTTTCAGGAGTTAGTAATAGCTTTTACAATTAATTTATTGATTATTATTAATTATTATTTTTGCAGAATATTGCTGACCTTTCTGATTTAGTCAGTTCGGGAAGAGATAGGAAGCCAGAAGAAGTGACATTTGCTGAAGAGTGCTCACTTAAAAGTATAGCTTTTCGTGGAGAAAGGTTTCTTCCCTTGAGTTCTTTATCTTTCTTACTGATCAGAAAAGCCTCCATATTTACATTATAATCTAGCAATTTGCATTCTAAATATCTGTTCTGTTCTTTGTAATCATTGAAAATTTGCTCATAATGCGCTAGATTCCCAACCATGTTCCTTGACCTCATAACGCCTTGCTTTTAGCTGTATCCTCCACCTTGTTTGTTTTACATTCCCTTGTTTTCTATTTAACCTGCCCAGTTGGTATTATGCCAGTGTTGACATGCCTTGGCCACATCACTTTGCAGGCTCATATCGACATACTTTCATTTTGTAGATAGATTTTTTAATATATTTGTATGTTTGTTATTATAATTAGTGTTATCTCTGTTGAAGACAATGGACTTTAAAAAATTACTTCTAAAAGACAAAGGTTTCATTTGAAAAGAATGGGGTGGTACAATAAAAGGTAATGGTTCAGGCCTCTCCAAACAATAGAGAGGGGAAGTTTGCATAAATAGCAAAGTTTGCAAAACATCCATGTAGTCTTGACTAAAGAGAAACAAAATACAGTACAGTCTCCCAAATCCGAGTTTCTGTAAGGATCCTCGAGGATTCTATTGTTTCTATGCATGTAGGATCTCCCAAATCTCTTAATGCAGCTAAAACTTATTCAACCCTTGGAAAACATGTAGCATGTTTGAGTAGAAAGATGGAAAGAGAAAGATTTCATTTGAAAAAGACAGTTGATACATTAAAAGGCTAGGATTTTCATATTTTTTTAAAGTCTCCTGCCAGTAATTTTTTGAAAGTCCATTGCGCACCTAGAACAGTTTGTATGCCCCCCCAACCGAAAATATAAAAAAGAATTAGTTCACACTTCTCGTTTCCAAAAGGTTGTAACCAGTGCTTATTTTGAAACATAACTGGTGTCTGGTTATTCTGGACATTCATTCTTGCCACCTGCACATTTTTGTCTGAAGTAGGCAGATTTATGTATGAAATTGATTGAGTTTTAATTGTTCTTCAATGTAAAGTTAATTTTCTCTACCAATTGTGTATTTGCCTATTTATTATCCGATCTTTTACATTTCTAATCGAATTATTTTTGTCTTTTGTTCTTGATAGTTGTCATTACTCACTCAATTGTGGACTAATTGATGTCTGCTGGCACTAATTTACTGTAAATGATGGATCGTCCTCTATGTATTTTCAGGTGCTTTTACTTGGCAAAATCATACAGTCTGGCTGGAAAAAGAGCAGAAGCTTATGTACTTTACTGCCATGCTCGCTCCCTTGTTGAAGATGCCATACAAAAATTCCGAACCGAAAATATCGGTGACCCGGTATGTGTATCATATAGAATAGTCTGGTATCATACTAGTCAGGAGTCTGGACTTTTTGCAAGTATACATTTTGAAAGAACTTCTACTGAACTTTTTGCAACAGAAGATCATCGAAGAGTTGAAGACATTGATTGAGGAATGCAGAGCTAACAGTTGTATAGAGCATGCAACTGGAATTATTGAGGAGGTTAAGGCTCCGGAGAATCTATCGAACAAGATCTCGAACATGTCATTAACTGGAGCAGAGAAGAAGGTACTGATTGCGTTCATTTTATTTGCCTTTTCCTTTTTAAGCTGGAACCAGATTGAACGAACTTGAATTGCTTGGTCCTGGATGCAATAATACTCCCTTCGTAGATGAAAATCATATCTTCAATGAGTAAATCTGTGAGCATTTTGATTGATTTCCTGTTGTATAGATACACCAAATTCTTATTTCTTCCCAGCCAAGTCATGTTTTGGCGAGCACATGTTCTATATTAGTTACATCTTCCTGGCTGCTAACATCTATGAAATCCATCTTCAAAATGTTGCAGCCGGTCAAATACCTCCTTCAGAGCCTGGACAACTATGAGTCTGCGATTGCCAATTCGAATACCAAGAGTGCTCCACGCATTGAAGCGTTTCCTCCAGCCTTTCAGGCGATCCCCCGGAATCCCATTGTTCTGGACCTTGCTTTTAACTTCATTGACTTCCCATCTCTTGAGAATAGAATGAAAAAGGACAGAAAGGGCTTTATCAGTAGGCTATGGGGGTGAGTTTCTTTGGCAAGGTTTGGTTTTCTTTGCTGCCTGGTTTTTGTTTTGCTGGTGGATACATGAATATAGAGACAGAAGTTGGTACTAATCCTTTAACAACTTCCCAGCCCCCTTGTGAATTTTGGGTCACGGTTGGAAACTAATGACTGTTTGTTTCTTGGTTTCTCTCGGATGTGTAACAAAGATATAGGACCAATTTTCAGGATTTTTCTTAGAGCCTGCTTGTGACTGTTACAGATTACACATTGTTTAGTTTCTGATTTTTGCTAATAATTTTGAGTTAATTGTGGATATTTTAGGCTTGATTCGAAACTTCTGTCACTCGATACAGTTATTTACCACACCTATGGGGATGATTAAATTGATATGGCTATGTTAAGCTACCATTACAAACACCTTGTTTGCTTATCAGCTGACAGTCCCATGCCCTGCCATAAAAAAACCTACAAAACCCTTGTGAGCTTTTGATTGGAGAATGATAGCACTAGTTTCTTTTTGTTATGCTGCATAGCTTCTAGCTTCGTTGATCACCTTTTGCTTGGACGGTTTGGGGCTGTATTTTTTTCAAACGTTTGGTTTTCGAAGATGTAACAGCCTAAGTCCACTGTTAACAAATATTATCTTCTTTGGATTTTTCCTTTTGAGCTTCCCCTCAAGGTTTGCTAGCAGATATTGTCTTCTTTGGACTTTTCCTTTTAGGCTTCCCCTCAAGGTTTGCTAGCAGATATTGTCTTCTGTGGACTTTCCCTTCTGGGGCTCTCAAGGTTTTTAAAACGCGTGTGTTAGGGAGAGGTTTCCACACCCTTGTAAAAAACGTTTCATGTCCCTCTTCAACCGATGTGGGATCTCTTAGAAGAGTTCCTTCTCTATCTCTACTCTATCCAAATAAAGGGAGATTTTTGTGGCAAGTGTCTGCAGTTTTTGTAGGGTCCATGAACGAGAAGAATAGTAAAACTTTTAGAACGGTTGATAAATGATATTTGGTCCCTTATCAAATTTATGTTTCTCTTTTTATTTCGATGAAAAATCTTTTTTATAATTACTTTAGGTCTCATTTTTCTTGACTGTACAGGTCCTTATCTTTAGGATAGCTCTCTTTCACAGGTCTGAATTAGTTTGGACACCGTTGGTCACTCTGTGTTTTCCATGACAGTTTCCTTTGTCTTATTCATTTGATTGTGAACCATGTGCCATTATCGAGTTGGTTTATGTCTAATAAACATTTAAAATTGTATAGCCTTTTAGACTATCGGAAAGTGATATATATATATATAGCAGCTAGCCAAATTTGTAAGCCAACTTCCATTCAAAAGGATTTAGACCATTCTTCCAACAATTTATTGAGTCAATATTGAGCTTTGTCAAGTGGGACAGGAAGAGTTGCTTTCTCTTATAACAAAATCTATCTCTACAAGCTTTTTAAGTGGCTACAAATTGGAAGGCTACCCTCGTTGGAACAAATGTGTGCCCATAAATGTATGCCATCAGCTCTGATGAAACCCCAAACACTTCGGCCCCACCCTACAACCCCTGATGTTGATGCACCAACTAGAGTCCAATGCTGAGTTTGACTTGACCTTTTACTCTAACCACTTTTTTAAAAGTTGTTCGTGTTTTGGTTATATTTTTTAAAAAGTGATTTTAATCTAAGTTTGTATGGTTTTCGAGAATCGAAGAAGTTTTCATTATTGTCTCCTAAAAAGGCGTTCTCAAATCAATCTATTTCTTCGCTATTTGCATCGTTTCTTGTAAAGTGTCATCCAACTTGGTTCAACTACGAATCTTTTAGTAGAGTAAAAGTGTCTAAACCATTCAGGTTATATTCAAACTGGTCTAGGTATAAATCACGAGCAACCAAAAGAAAAATTCTAAAGTTTACATGTGTTTGTCACAACTACATTGCTTTTTGTTTTTAGACGGGTACAACTAGTTGAAATTAAGTAAGAGACTTGAAGAACTTACGTATAGGATAGCTTTATAGGTGTTATGGCTTTAGAACACATGATAAGTGCATTCTTGACCCATTTTCATGTCTATTTTTCATAGTTTAAAAGATGGCTAAATTCCCTCATTCATAGCTAGAAAGTCTAATCAATTAATACATGTAAGTGTCCTAGGTTAGAGGAACATAAAGGTTTAGTCATATAATTAAGATTATCTAATTTTTAAGGCATAATGTATAGAATATTTCTTCACGGTTAATGTACAAGGTTGGAATTGAAGATAGAATATCACTTTTGATCTTTAAACTTTTGGGAAGTAACAATTCAATCTCTAAACCATAGTTTGTAATGATCTAGTCGGGACATTTCTCACTGAATAGAAATTAGCTCTGGATTTTATTATATAAAAATTTAATCTTTATCATGAAAATTATTGTTATGATTTAATGAGATTTTCTATATATATATATATGTAAGTGGACCAAACCAATTACAAACCAAATGTGTATATGAACTACAAAAACTACGTAATCAAAATTAACACTGAGTTTCGATTGAATTTTTCATAATAGAAATCAAATTGTTACCATTTTTAAAAATATAGAGACTAAATTTGTTACTCACTAAAACTTAGAAATTAAATTTTTACCAGTTAAGAGACCATAATAAGACCGAAACGAAACTTCAGGTCGCAATGACATTAATACCCCTACTTAATTCATTAAACAGTTCAGAGACCAAATAAGACCCGAACGAAACTTTGGGTAGCAATGACATTAATACCCTACTTGATTCATTATGTACATTTGAATATTGTATTTAGTGAGACTCTTCTTGTATAGAGTAGTTACTATCTTCATGCCAATACAAACTTCAATTATTTCTCAACTAAATAAAGTGTAATTATTTCTTCATCAACTTTACATTCAACACAAATTTCCATAATTGATTCATTAAATTATATGATTATTACTCTAATATTTAAAGCGGTAGCTACTACTCTTAACCACGGGTAGTCCTAAAAGTTTAAGGGTGGTCTCGAAAAGTCGGTGGAAGCAAATATCTCTTTTCTGATTTATTTTTGTTGTGAATCTTTCAAATCATTCCCGGAGAGGTTCACGAAAAAAAAATAGGAGGTAAACCCAATAAATATTTATTTTTTGATTTATTTCCGGCCACTTTTTACACTAATTTTCAAGTGGATGAGAACAGTCGAGTAGTCCGGGGTTGCAATTTCGTTTTTTAAACCAATTTCATAAATTTTTCCTAATTTCATTTTCATATTTCGGATTCAATTCGATAAAATTAAAGGTAAAATAGACCGTTAAAAAGGAAAATTAATATATTTTTGTTTTTTCCTTTTCAAATCTCTCATAAAATCACAAAAATTAATTATTGAAATCTACGTGTAGTAGCTGGGCAGGGCTACATTGGGCATAGGCCGGTTTGACCGGACCCACTATATCCCTTTGACTCTCTTTTTCTTTTTTATAATTTTTTAAAAATGAGTTTTAATAATTTTGTTCTTTTTTAAAAAAAAATCATTTTTCATTGGTTTACTCAATGATTTTGAATTTTGAATTATTCTCCAAATTAAATTTGAGAGGAACACTCATTTAAATAATTGAAATAAAAATAAATAAATTTTAACAATGCATTAATGGTAAAAAAAAATATATTTATTGAAAAATTATTTATTTTCAATAAATAATTGAGTTTGAGTAGATGAAAACTTTATTTAACCTTCCCACTAATTTATTCCATTATAATTTATTTTTATGTAAAAGAATTATATATATATATAATAAATAGATTTTGGAAAAGTGGGAATTTACCGTGGGTAGAAAAAGAAAAGGTAAAAAAGTAAAAAAAGAAATAGAAAGAGAAGGATGGTGGAGGGAAAAAGACAAGAAGTTGGGAAGTTTGAGGAGAAAAAGACAGTTTGAATTTGGAAGTATGGTCTCTGGGGCTTATGTTCTTCTTATCCTCGAACTCTGCTAATCTTTTGTGCCCGACACCTCTTCACTGCCATAATCCATGCTCTCTTTCTTTCTCCGACCAACCCCATCATTACTCAACAAATTTATCGAACTCATCTAAACCTAGTTTAATGGGTTCACGTAGTCTCGACTCATGTTGTAGGTGAGAAGTTCGAATCCTCCACTCCAATGATATAGTAGCTACTCTTCGTACATGAGATGTTATAGGGTTATTGATGAAGTCAACTTGACTATAGGTCAACTGGTTAGAAGCATATATTCTCGACCAAGTGGTTCTCAGACATTTAGGACAAGTAGTAACCTACAATCGGATCTGAGGATGGGTCTTTAGAGTTAGCTCACGATCTCTCCACTCGCACGTATTGTTGAACTCTTAAAAAGTAAATTATTATAAAAATTTTAAACCGAGTCTAGATGATGGGGTTTCAGAATGTTGACATGAATGACATGGTGAACATTCATCCAAAAAGGAAGTTGAACTCTATATGATGCCTTGTCGGCTTCAACTAGACCTTCATATTTGTACACCAAGTATTGATCTTTACTTATGAATTTGGAATTGTTCTGGCTTTCGATTGATAAGTACTTATGTTGCCCCACCTCGAGTAATGAATTATTGCCAACATTTTTTTTGGAGGCAACATACATTTTTTCCGTCATTAAGTTGATTCTCATACACAATAGGATGACCATCCCGAAGAAAGATGTCACCCAAAGAAAAATTAGATGCATCGGTCTCTACTTTAAAGGGTTTGGTCACATCAGCAAGTTTGAGTGTCGGTCCATCCATTATTATCCTCGTCAATTCTTCAAAGGTTGTTTGAGCCTTTGGAGTTCAACTATAACTATTCTTCTTCTTCAGTAGGTCCGTCAATGGTCTTGTCCTTTTCGAGAATCCTTTGACGAATCATTGATAGTAATTTGCTAATCCAAATAAAGAACATAACTTTGTGGTTGAAGTTGGCACCTTCTAGTCTCATATGAGTTCCATCTTACTGTCTTCTCTATCAATCTTTTCACACTCGGTTACATATCCCAAGAAAAATGATGAATACTCGTGCGAACAAACATTTTTTATTTATTTACCCTTTTAACTTTTCAAAGACAAGTTGTAAGTAAACTTGATGTTCTTCCATGGTTGGGTTATAAACCACAATATTGCAAGAAACTACCAGGGCTCGATAGAAATTCGAGTGCAGAAGGTAGTTAGGGCATTGGTGAGGCCAAAGGGCTCGATAGATATTCGAAGGTCTTATAATCAGATGCATCAATCTCAAGTTCTATATACCTAGAACTCCACTATAATTTTGCATCATCAACTAGATGCATTGTTATCACTGCAGCCTTTGCTTCTTTCACCACTATATTAGTAACTCTAAAATACTATTCGAGATCAAAGATAAAGTTTTCTAAATTCTTCACATATCGAACCCTGCATTGGAGATTAATCTCTAGGACCTTACCTTATTGAATTGAACCACATTCTCTACTAGGGTTTGGTTTCTCATCAGAACTACCATGTGAGTACCAGAACTCGTCGAGCTATCCCTACACATGAAGCCACCAAATTGTGTGACTTTGTCTTTCAAAATCTCAACCATCAACATCAACTCTTAGACCAACATCTCGTCTATGTGGCCATGTAATCTATCAATCTTATCAACTTCAACAGCAATCTATCCAAGTTCGATTCTTAACGTTGAACACTGTCACAGACTTCTTACAAACAAAGTATCTACTCACTAATGTGAGACTTGTCCAACTGTTTAGTCATGGATAAGCATACTAATTCTATTTCTACGAGTCCATTCAACTCTAATATTAGCCATCACAACCGTACCTCTTCGGAACCCACAAAGAGATTGCTTGCTACTTCCTCTCACCCTCAGATAAATCAACCAACTCAAATTTAGACTGTCGGTGGCACAAATACTTACCTCATGGACTTTATCCTCCTCCATAAAAAACAATATTAGAAATCAAAATTAGAGAGAAAGTCCCAAAGAAAAAAGTACTTGTCGAGAAAGTTATTGATATTAAAAACTAGCAATATTGTATAACTAGGGAGCATTAAGAGAATATCTCGGTTGATGAGCTGATAACCCAAATGGCCGACCTGCATGCCGTCCTGCTGTCCCTGCGTTGCCCCTAAAGTTAAACGCATTGTTTTGTTCTTAGTTCCCTCCACCTCCTTTATTCTCTTCATTTTTTATTTTTTAATAATTTCTTCTCACATTCATTTATTTTCTAATTAACGCTAACAAAATATTTTTTCGAAACACATAACTCCATGACTGTGTTTTAAGATGAAGATGACGTTTTATAAAATGAAGTATTTTCGCATTCAATATTCATGATAGTACAAAATTTCAAGTCGTTACACATATTATGATAATATATGATAAGATAACACTACAAACATATGATGTAACAGTCCAAGCCCACCGCTAGTAGATATTGTTCGTTTCTCTCAAAAATTTTAAAACTCGTCGGCTAGGGAGAGGTTTTCACACCCTTATAAAAAATGTTTCGTTCTGCTCTCCAATCGATGTGAAATCTCACAATCCACACCCTTTCGAGGTCCAGCGTTCTCACTGACACTCGTTAAATTCTACAATCGACGTAGAATTATTCATAAAAATATTAAATAAGAACAAGAATAAATTGAATCAAGGTATCTATATTAGCTTTTGACTACAATAATGAAGAACAAAACAAGAGAATTTTCATATTCATGGTATTATTGAAAGCATAAGAAACTTGTTCACAAAATTCAAAGTTTGAATCAAAGGGAATTTTGAAATGAAATTGAATGGCTTGAATGTGTAGAACATGGCTATAAACAAAAAGATGGGATATTTAGATTCAAATTTTGAATATATTCTTTTTCCTTTTCAATCTTTGCTTCGTCCCATCTTATTGGGGATCTTGTAATTTGATTCATGCTTTATATGGTTCATTCATTATAGTTTTTCAAAACATAATGTTGCAATGATTCCTTCACCTATGGCTCATATATGTTTACTTGTTGCTAAAGTTTCTCGAGCCACACTATAGGATGCATATCAACAACAATGTTCGACACTTCAGCTAGTCGAAGATTCGTTGTCTTGATATGACTCAACTTCTTTATCGGTCATGTCAAATTTTTTAGTCAAAATCACTATTACCTTGATTGATTGGAGACAGAAGGAGAGAATAAACCGTGAAACGAAAAGAATGTGAAAATAAGAGTTATCTAACTAAATTACTGTGAGATCACACATCGGTTGGAGATGGGAACGAAACATTCCTTATAAGAGTGTGAAAACCTCTCCCTAGTAGACGCGTTTTAAAACTATGAGGCTTATGACGATACGTAATGGGTCAAAACAGACAATATCTGATAGCAATGGACTTTGTTTCAATCATAGTCGTCCATGATGATATTCGCTTAATATTAATCTTTTCCACCGTATAAAATGATTGAGTAATTATTTACTAAATCATTTCTTAATTAATGATCCAACCTCCACAAAATAACTTTAGAGTTACCAACATATATTATTTTCCTCACAATTATTGTGTATTTATTTACTACAATAATTATTATTTATGAAAATTATAATAAATGGCCTTAAAATTATAGGGTGGGATGGAGTTTGACTCACTTAGACAAAAATTCATTTCTCCAAGAGAGAGGACAGGTAGACCTAATGATAGAGGAGAGAGAATCTATGAGAGAGATTTAAATTAATAAAAATATTTTTAAATTTTATACTTTATTTTTAAAATATATTTCAAAAGTTAAATTTAAACAAATTTAAAAAATACATCATCATTTTTTTAAAACTTCAAACATATCTTAAATTTTATTTAAAATTTTAAAAATACTTTTATTATTCGTATATTAAAATATGTTTCAAAAATATTTATGAACTTTAAAAAATAATATTAATATTCTTTTTTTTTTAAATAAAAATTTTGTAGATGATTTATGAGTTGTTGGACCGTTTTCGTCTTTATATTAATTTTTTTTAAGGGTTAAAAGTGTTAGATATTTTTTAACCTTTTAAAAAGTTAAAAAATATATATATATTTTTTTTTTTGATTCAATGGAAGTTGATATTTTTGAAATTTTTGAAAAATTTAGGAAAATATATTTATAAAGTTTAATGAGAAAAAATAGCATTAAATTTGAATTTAAAAAACAAGGCCACATCAACATTTCCACGTCACCATTTGTCTCTTCAAGGACTCTTTTGACCATTTTTTTGTTGGGGAGTTATTAATGAAAATGCCACGTCACTATTTGGCCCTTCAAGGACCAATTTGGCAATTTTGTTTTTTTTAGGGAGCAATTAATGAAAAAAAAAATAATGATAGAGGTCAATTCGAGAAAACGTAAAATGTTGAGCTTCATAACATGGGAATCAAAACAAATATCAACGGTTGGACTGATTTAAATATCCAAAATGTAGTTTTTTTTTTTTTTTTTTTTTTAAAAATCCCATATCATATAAAATTTTAAATGTAAGTTTATAATGGGCCTTTTCTTATAATATGATAACATATAACACAACATGATCTATTAACCCTTTAAAATATTTTTAAATCATACTAAAAGTTTTAATTTTAACCCGTTAAATAAGAATAGTCGATAAAATTAAAAGCGATCATGTCAAGTATAATACTTTTTTTTAATTCAACAATGAAAACCTCGTGATTGAAATATATTACTTTTAGTTCAATCAGATGAGCTACACTTAAATTGGTTGAGATACGAAAAATGTTACTGGTAATCTAACAATAGTGCCTCAAATCAGCTCTCGTAATTTTTAAATAGCATTCTAGCTCATTTAGAACTACCCGCTTCATTTTTCTCTATTATTCATAAAACCCATAGCCATTGCCATTTTTTTGGTAATAAGAATGACCTTGTGAACATTATCATAAACCATGGAAAATTGAAGATTTTCTTTGTGTTACTATGCTACAAAGATATCAATAGGGTGGGTCGAGAATTGGAGGGGCGACGAAGACAACGAATATAATCCTATCTAGGCACCGTTTAGCTAATGAAGAGAAATTTCTTCCTGATTCCTCCTTTATTTTCAGTCTCGTCTAGAGCAGATCCCTTCAGATTAAACGGACATCTCTACTACGCAGATAATGACCTTGTGGACATTATCACAAACTATGGAAAATTAAAGATTTTGTTAGCATTACTCGCTATGCTACAAAGATATCAATAGGGTGGAGCAAGAATTGGAGTGGAGACGAAAACAAGGAATATAAATCCATCTTGATCTTATTTAGTGTGAGATCCCACGTCAATTGGGGAAGAGAACAAAACATTTCTTACAAAGGTGTGAGAACCTCTCCCTATCAAAAGCGTTTTAAAAACTTTAAGAAGAAGTTCGAAAGGGAAAGCTTAGAAAGGACAATATCCGCTAGTTGTAGCTTGGGCGGTTACATTTAGCTAACACAAAGAAATTTCTCACAGCTTCCTCCCCATTTTTAATTCCGTTTGGATCAAATCCTTATGGATTAAATAGACATCTCTACTACCGAAAGCCATATTCAAACCCTGCAAGTATATAAGAAATTATTTGACATAGCAGTGGTACAAGTATACAAGTACTTGGAGACACGAGGATTCTTAGAGAGAGAAAAGGCAGAAAGGTAGAGATGGAGAAGGAGAGAGAATAGTCGGCGATGCCATTAATGGCTGCACATACTCTCAAAACAAAACCACTTTTTAGACAACAAACAAATTCAAATGCCTCCATAAACCATCACCCTTCCTCTCATCTCTCAATCCAAAATTGCTTCTCTCTCTCTCTCTCTCTCTCTCTCTCTCTCTCTCTCAATTTCTAGCTTTTTAGCTACAAACATTCATATATTTCTGCTTAGAATCTATGTTTCTGTCAGTTCCTCAGTACCCTTGATCCTGTTAGATCGTTTTAAGATCTTAATTTTAGTTTAAGATAGATTTTACTTACAATTAGGGTTTTTTTTCTCGCCGGAGATTCATCAGCTGTGGCTGCCGCACGCCGCCTTCCTTCCGATTCCGGTGCCTTCGCCGATTGGGTGGCTCCTCCCACTGCCGACGATGAACTTTCTCTCGGTTTCAATTCTGCTGCCGCGGTACCAGTTGCTAGGATGTGGCCCTCCTCCTCCTCAAGACCTATCCCCGGTGCGTATGGCCATACGGCACCACCGCCGACGGACATGGTGGGTCTCATGGCCTCTGGCTATGGAGTTGGCCTTAGTGTTTTGCCTCTTCTTACTGGTCTTGCGCCGTCGAGTGTCGGAATTGAAGAGACTAATTTGATGATCAGCCGCGGAGGCGGCGGCGACGGCGGCGGTGGAGGTGGTGGGATTCAATTTCATGGGAATAATTTTGATGGGTTTGGGTTTTTGGGAGGTGGGTCGAGCTTGAATTCCGGCGTTGGGACTTGCCATGACTGTGGGAACCAAGCTAAGAAAGATTGCAACCACCGCCGGTGCCGGAGCTGCTGTAAAAGCCGAGGTTTTGACTGTGCTACTCACGTGAAGAGCACGTGGGTTCCTGCTGCCCGGCGGAGAGAACGCCAAGTGTTGAGCGCCGCCGCCGCCACTGGCGGGACTTCATCGGGGTCCACCTCCGGCGGGAAGAAGCCGAGGCTCATTGCATCACAAACAACCACCAATTCTCACACTTCCACTTCCAATACTCCAACTCGAAGCTTCGACACTTGCTCAGGTGATATCAAATCTCCAAACCCTTTTTAGATCGAAATTGCATTTTCATCCCTACATTTTTCAAACTATTTCATTTCGATCTCGATATTTTCAAATATTATATTTCAATCTCTAAATTGCGATAATTTAATCATTTATATTCATAAGCTTCCATGATTGTCTATCTATATTAATAAAATAAACGATATCCGTTAGTTTTAAGAGTCAGATGGATCATGTACGAACCTCTAAAAACATACGAATTTCGGATAGAAAATAAAAATTAATTTTTTACCAAGTTCAAAAATTAAAGTTTACAAATATAAAAATGGTTATTTCTTAAAAGTCGAGATTAAAATAAAACGAGAGGTCTTTGTCTCAATGCAGCTGCAGATATGAGTTATAAAAGGGCGAAGAAGCTGCCGGAACAAGTACGGGCGCCGGCAGTGTTCAAGTGCGTCCGGGTGACGGCGGTGGAGGGTGGTGGTAGTGGCGGGAATGAATATGCATATCAAGCCGTGGTGAAGATCGGCGGCCATGTTTTCAAAGGCTATTTATACGACCATGGAGTGGAAGCTAGAGAAGGGTTTCCAATGTTGTCAGATTTGCATTTGGGAGGAGGCGGAGACGGCGGTTCGACATCGTCACCGATCATTGATCCTAGTGATGTTTATGGAAGCTCCGCCGCGCGCGGTGGAGGACTGGCTGGGGGTTCCGGCTATGGTAATCCAATAAATTGAGTTGCTGTTCTGTTTGTTGAGTTACATGAATCCATATTTAAACATGTTCGATGTTTTGTTATAGCATTTGAATTTTAGTGGGAAAATAAGAGATAGTAGCCTCTACTTATGGTTTATTTTTATTTGTATATTTAGATTGCATACAAATAAATAGATTCTATTAATATTTTAAAAAGTTTAAAATTCATTTTAATTTCTCTTCCATCAGAGGGTTCATGCGTTCAGTTGGGTCAGGTCGAGTACCATATATTTTAGACCTAATTTAATTGCTCCGATTCTCAAATTTTCAACTTAAACAACCATTATTACATAATGAATCAAACTCAACCCAACCATAAATGTTTTAGATTTGGTTGGTTCTGAATGATTCAAATCATTTAAATTTTTGCAGAAAACTATTTACTTATTTCTAAACATTTAATTAAAATGTATATTTTAAAATTAACAATAAATTCGAGTTGGTTTGGTTCAACCCAATCTAGTATTAGGAGAACTCATAGATCAACCCATTTCATAAATTTTTTATTTATTTAAAACGAATTCATCTCATAAAAGTTTTTATTTATTCGAACCCAACCCGATCCAAATAAATTCATAAATCAACCCAAATCGTACATATTAGGTTGGTTGATCGGGTTTTTTAAGTTATTAGGTTCTTTGAACACCCCCTATTTCTCAGTTACATGGTGGCGGTTTCACCGAATAATTTCTTTATGAGTGTCAACAAGGATCATATAATTTCTTTTTTTAAAACCACAAGTTAGTTGGCCAACTTTCATACTTATATTTAATAGATCACTATAAATTTTCAATTTTGTGTTTGCATTCCCCGACTTCAATAGTGTCGTCAGTTACTGAATATTTTATAAAACACTTCAGTCATGTGCTACTTTTATTTTTTGAGGCAAAGGCAAGACACCCATATACGGTTGATGACGATATTGCAAGTAAAGACCATGACAGATAGTTGGATTTAAATTCTTAGATAATAGATTGGTATAGGACATTTTTTAATTTTAATATTTACTTTGTTTTATTTAATATTTGGTTACGTTGCTTTAAAGACTTTTTGAAGCATGTAAGTCCATGACAATGTTTTACGATTATGTTTTAAGTGCTTATTTCCGAGAGATGATGTTATGAAGATGGTATTTAGAGTCGTTACACACATATTTTTTAAACATAATATTAAGGTAAGGGTATCTTTTCCAAATTTATTTTTAAAAATTGGAAGGTATTAATGCAATTTTTAAAGTTAAAAGGGTATTTTTGAAACAGACTAAAATAAAAAACTAGCAATCTTCATCTAAAGGATATTGTGAGGGTTCGTTCGTTAAAATTTGTGTAATTAATTGTCAATTTAAAACAAATCAATTTAGAAAATGTAAAGCCGGACTTTTCAAGTCAAAATTAAACAAAACTCTCTAGACTCGTGACAAACGAAAATTATGTTGATATAGATATCATAACTTGATTAGCAAACGTTTTATCACACGTCTCGAATATTTTTTTTATCGTTGTTTAAAAAAATATATATTATAGAAAGAGTTGAGTATTAAAAATATCTGGTGAGTAACCTCTTTAACGGCGTCAGACATGCACGACAAAAACATACAACACCTTTGTGGGATCTAAATTTGAGTGGTATAAATATGTCATTTCTTTTCTTATGGTCGAGTGGTCAATTAACCTTGGATCGGAGTTATACCAATTATATGGTAGTGTATAAATAGGAGTTCTATACACCTATTAATCGGAATTGGTACCAAGCTAGTGGAGCCGAGCCGAGTCACATTTGAGAGATGTTTTGGAAAACGTGAGCAAGGAAGTACATTAAAAAAAAATTTAAAGAAATCAATGTTATAAGCTAAAAGCGAGTAGGTAACAACAACAATTTTGATAGCATATAACCCGTGTATGAAAAACTGACTAGTCACATCCGCTATAGTACATTTTAAGACAGGTAGACATCATTTTAGTGACCAATCATACACCTCCATATTAACACAACAATAATAATAAAAGACTATATAACATGAAACCAAGTAGGAGGGGTCTGGAACGGGCATGTGGCCATGGACAGTACGTCCCTGGACAAGCATGACTGGGACCTCCGACATGCAACCATAAGCTACGCATCCTGAACAAGCATGATGACACTGTACACAAATTTTGGTCACGGCAGAATCAATGTCCAACTTGTCTCGATGGATGAGATCAATCGTTAAACCAAAAAACGTGAACCATGTGTTCAACAAGCCTTTAATGTTACCTTCATTAATTCAACATTTATGCTACAGAACACATGAACCTACTCAAATTGGAAGCATGTAACTTGGCAAAAATGGTGGTTGGAGACCAATCTTTTCCATGAATGGCTAACACGAAGCTAAGAATGGAGTAGGTGTTCATATTCTGTGAGCGTCATGGGATTTGATTCACCCGCGCAAGATTGCGAGAGCGAGTGGAGTTGGGACCGAGTGGAGTTGGGACCGAGTGGGGGCCTCCAATTGCCGGAAGTGGAAGCCGCAATGTCAACCAAAAACAAACCTCCCGAAACCTCCAAACACCAAAAATCTCCATCGCTCACCCACCCCTCCTTCCTTTCACCAAAAGCCTTCAACACCTGTTCATACCAACAACCCTCAATCAT
Source organism: Cucurbita ficifolia (assembly GCA_033971965.1). Classification (NCBI taxonomy): domain Eukaryota; kingdom Viridiplantae; phylum Streptophyta; class Magnoliopsida; order Cucurbitales; family Cucurbitaceae; genus Cucurbita; species Cucurbita ficifolia. The sequence continues at coordinate 4,552,118 of CM066972.1, forward strand.
CACCATTCCCTTCGATTTACTCTCTGTTTTCCCTTTCATGTAAGTCTCTCTTTCTCTCTGATTTTGCGATTTCTTCGATGGATTTTGGAGAAATTTGTGGGATTCGAAATGGACTCTGTTTTCTTCAGATTGTCGAGTTTTGATTCGCTTTGTCTTGTTGTGGATTCGTTTGTAATTGATCTGTTGTTTTGTTGATTCGTGTGGAGAAGTGATGAATTCTTTTGATGAGATTTCTGAGTTACAATACGATATGTTTTCAAGGAACATGGATGATTCCGAGTCTTCTAGGGTTCTTGAAATTTATGTTCATCATGCTAGGAACATTCACAATATATGCATATATGAAAACCAGGATGTTTATGCAAAGTTTTCTCTCACTTATAATCCTGACCAGACCTTGTCCACTAGAGTCGTTCAGGGAGGTGGGAAGAATCCTGATTTCAATGAGAATTTGAGGATGAAAATCACTCAGTTTGACTCTGTGCTCAAATGTGAGATTTGGATGCTTAGTAAGGCTAGAAACTACTTGGAAGATCAGCTTTTGGGGTTTGCTTTGGTCCCTCTTTCACAAGTTCTTGGTAAAGGGAAAGTGGCTGAGAATTATAGTCTCTCTTCCACGGATCTATTCCATTCCCCGGCTGGGACGGTACGGTTGAGTCTGTCTTTGGATAAATCGTTGCCTGTTGACGAGTCGAATTCGATATCGGATATGCCTGTATGTTCGTCGATATCTTCAGAAGTTGTGTTGTTGGATCCAGCAGAATATTCTAGGATTGAATTCCCTGATGTTAATGTGGTGATGGAGAATAAACAAATGGTGTCTGAGTACTTTGATTTGGCTAGAAATAGTTCTTGTTCGAGACCTGGAATTGCCACGTTTTTCCGTCTCGGTGTATCGCCTCCTCAACCAGCCTATGACTTTGAAATGACTGCAAATTCTTCTAAAGAACACCCAGCTGGATCAGTTTCACCAAACAACAGCAGCATTCAAAACTCTAGCTTCTTAAGCTCCACGACGACGAGTTTGAGTGATGATAGAAACTCTGCTGATTCTGTCGAAAAGAAAGCACGTTTCTCAGGTTCATTGTTGAGTTCTGTCGATACGTTTGTCATTACAACCGAGGCTGGAAATCAAATCTCTGGTCCTTGTCCGAACACTTCGATTTCAAGGAAGAGTGGCGGGCCAGCAGAGGAAAATGAATCAAAATTTTCAAACAAGGAAGACAAGATTAAAATAAAAAAGGAAGGAAATATCCCTTCTGTTCAATATGGTCGGGTGCTTTCAGCTCCATTAGGGAACATTAATCTTGAAACTGAGCAGTCTGCAATGCAGCAGCAAATTGTGGACATGTACATGAAGAGTATGCAGCCGTTTACAGATTCTTTGGCAAGTATGAAACTTCCAATGGATCTCAATAAGCCCGAGAATGAACACCGAGGTGTTGTGATTCAAAATCACGATACGAAACCAGAAATCGATCAAAAGAAAAAGGACGGATCCCGAGTTTTTTATGGTAGCAGGGCGTTCTTCTGATAATCATAGGTGGTGCAAATTAGACACTTCTATCAGGGTATCAGGAGCTATTCAAACTTCCCTGGCTTCACATCAAATGGTATTTATAACTAATCTCCTATACTATTTTTTTAATCTTTTTAGCATGCAACTCTCCTTAGGAGAGTATTAGTTCATAATATCTATTCTAAATCATCTATCATAGTCATGGCTACTATGTGTTATGAGTTACTTTTCGCAGAATGTATAGAGTTTTTCATGGTGATTGTATCCAAACAAGCTGTACTAACACAGTGTGTGAGTACTATTATTAATTTGTAAGTATTATTATTAATTTGTAAGTAACTTCATTGCTAGGATCGAAAAATGCATACACATCCAAATATGGCTATCTTGGTTGTAGTGAGACCTAAAACTTGACGTTAGATTTCAGTTTTTTTTTCTTTGTATTCAGGATGTGCATCACTTTCATACACTTAGTTCTATGCATATCACTTTTATGCATATGGAACTCACTAGACGAGCATCACTTTCATACTCATTTGGCCTTGTCGGGTATAAATCACTTTCATATGTAAGTGGTATCATTTTCATACACACTGACCCTACATATATCAATTTCATGTTTGTAGGGCCCGTAATAGTATAGAATGAAAGGAAAAATCGTATAGACATTTCATGTTTATAATAAATTACACACATGCATGAGGTTCTGCATGTAGAAATTATTGTTGGAGAGAGGGATGCGAGTCCTAGGCAAGGGCGACAAAAAGAGTCTTGAGGGAGAGAGAAAAATAATAAGAAGAAAGATCACTGCTAAGGTGCACGATGATTGGCTATTGCAAAAATCCAACAACTGTGAGGACATTGCACATGTTGATCGATGAAATGCAAATGGCATTAGCGAAAATCAAAGATTGGCAAGCGACACCATTAACTCAAGAACGGTGCGACATGAGGTGCTCGGGTGCCGTCACTGCGACAAAACGAGATGGAAGTATCCAAAGGTTGTGGCATAAACAGAAGTCAAAGAGAAATCAGGGAGGAGGGTGATGGGACCAACTTACTCAATCCTCCCTCCTTCAAAGTACACCATAGAACTCCCACGAGGCTTCTTTTGAACAACTTCTTCTTAATTGAGGTTTGACTCCTTCTGTGGAACCCTCGAACAAAGTACACTTTTTGTTCGATGCTGGACGATTCTATTGATATGACTAAATTAAGATAAAAGCATGGTTCTAATATCACGTTAGGAACAACAACCCTCCACACTAGTATGATATTATCCATTCTAAGTCCTTATACCAATGGAAATAGTGTTCCTTACTTATATACCCACAATCTTCTTCTTCTTCTTAATCAGACAATGTGGGACTCCAACAACCCTCAACAAAGGATGCCTTGAGCTAAGAGGTATAAGTAGAACTAGAGTTTCTATGTGAAGGAAGTCGAGCCAAACTCAACCATTTGCAGACACGAAGCCGACTAGGGTTTCTTTTTCTTTTTTTTTCTCGAGTCCTTTTGTATTTAGGACCCGAACATAATTGGCTCACTGACCCAATCACTTATTAGTGAAGGGGAGACAAAAGAAGAAAGGCCAAAGGAAGATATGATTAAGGTTATTGAAATTTATGCATTGGAGTGGGGTTGTGGGGCAGGTAGAGGCCATGTTTTGTCTACACAAAGTGCTTTCATGTTTGAAAGTGCGATGGAAAAAGGTGACTAATTGTTTGTATTGTTAGATTAGAGAAAGGAATCCAAAGCAATTTAGCTACTGTTTTGGAGTGAAGAAACATCATAGCATGGCTCTCTCAATGCCTTTATGGAAAAGTGAACTTGACTGTGGGCTGCTTTTTCTCTGTGCATTTTGTTCTTTGATTTGTTTATGGCTTCTTCCTCCTCTCCCACTAACGTCTACCTCAGTGTCATCAAGTGGCCCATGGCTTGTTTGGCCATCCCTTAATTGAGTTTTGTATGGATTCTTCGTTAGAATTAGACTCCGACCATTGAGCTATGTTTGGGTTGATCACTATTTATACAGATGCTGTCATCCGCTTATAAGTCTCCTACTCTTACTTGTAAAAAGGTTATATAATAAGATGAATATTTAAAAATACTTGGTAAGTAACTCCACTATTTGGATAAACCAAATGCAAACATAGTTGAGCATATTCAACTATGATTTCATGTTTTAATGAGACCTAAAATCGTGTTTACAACCTTAGGTTAAAATTTCATTTCCGTAGATGGATTTTGATACATAGTACTTCTTTGCACATAGCCCATGTGCATGCACGAGGTTTTATTAGGTGAATATCTCGTTTTTGTAAACCCTAGGTCTACATATAAGCTTATGCACTCTCACACAGCAATCCTAGGAAGATACAGGGGTGCTTGGGCCTTGAGCAACAAACCCAATTCAATTGCCTAGGCCCAGATCTTGACTTTTTGGGCTATCACTCCCACGTGTGAGCCCCAAAATCTGTTCCATTTCTGCTCATTCACACGTGTGAAACTTCTTAGACTTGCAAGTGTGGAGGAGAGAGAGAGACAATAGAGTAATTGTAATGATTCGAGAGCTTGTGTAGTGATGTCTTAACATAATGTTAAAACGCTCTGATATAACATCTCACCGATGTACTTTAGAGGCTCCCTCAATTTCACATGAGATCTAAATTATTATTTATTTCTTTATTTCTTTATTTCTTTATTTCTTTCTTTATTTCTTTATTTCTTTATTTATTTATTTATTTATTTATTTATTTATTTATTTATGTATTTATTTCTTTATTTCTTTATTTCTTTATTTATTTCTTTATTTATTTATTTCTTTATTTATTTCTTTATTTATTTCTTTATTTATTTCTTTATTTCTTTATTTATTTATTGAGAGAGAGGATAATGTAAGAGAAAAAAAAAGATCATTGTGGGAGGAATAAAAAAATTAATATTTTATTATTTTTTCAATTTAGTTCTTATCCTCCAAAAATATATACTTATAACTTCGAGACCAACATAGAGCGGAGAAACTGCCACACGAAGTTTTTTATCATTTTTCATCATATCTTAGGGATTCTTTGGTTCGTGCCAATATCCAACATCCTCACCGTTACTACAGCTTCGTATTAAGACTTCTTGCTTTGTGAGGAAGATTCCTCCCACTGGACCATCATGGTTCCTACGTTTCGACTTCCAAAAACAATCCCGAAAGGATAAGACTGCAAGAAGCAGTACAACACTCGTATCTCATCTTATAGCCTAAATAACCTTTATTTTTTCTTTCGGTTCTCGATTCTAACATTTACCAACAATCTAAAAGACTAAATTAAAAATATTAAAATATAAGGAATATAATAAAGATATATTAAATGTATATAATAAATATAATGGTAGGGTAGATACGTGGAATAATGCAAAAAAGAGAAACAAAAAATAATAAAAGGAATAGGATATAATAAATGGGTGCATTTGGTCCATGTGTTTGGCCGTACACTGACTCCACCACCAACATTATTGGAGCAACCCTCCAAAATCTGAGGGACCTTATCTCCACGTGGCACCGTTTCTTTTTCTTTTTCTTTTTTTCTTTTTCTTTTTTCCTGTTTTAAATTTTAGATTTGACCGTTAGAATCTTTAACTTTTATTATTATTATTATTATTATTATTTGTAAACTTTATGTGGTCGTGGTAAAATATTTGTGATGATAGTTACAAATTCTTTATTGCAAAAAAATGATAATTTCTATGATTTTAAACGTTTTTTTTTTATCTCTATGGTTCGTATGGTTTAATCCAAATTTTATGAATTGTCTTTTTGTTAATCATCATATTTTTAAAAGATGGATCTAAACTTTAATATAGAAATATCTATGTAACCTGTGAAGTCGAGACTCCGAGAAACCTACTCCAGGGTGAAAAATGGAAAAGAGAGCCCGAAGAAGCAAAATAAATTTAATTTAATTATTGAAGAATATATTTCTTATATTTAAATTTGAATTTTTAAAAAATATATTAGTAAAACACTTGAATTATATTTTTGCTCATGAAATATTATTGCCTCACCCTTTCAAAACCTAACATTTCTGGTTGTGGTCGATATTAAGAGAATGATCGGTCACACTAGAAACAAGACACGACTCGGTTCTAGAGATTCCTCTCTTCTTTTTTGTCGATCGAACAGCTTTTCCACTAGGTATAAAGTGATTTGGTTCCAAACCTCACCTTAGATAAAAGGATATTGAAGCAGGTTCATTCCCTTTTGTCATTCTGTTACATCTCAGCATCACAGCTGTTATACTCAACGCTCTCTGCATGCCAAGATTGAATTTGCATGCATCGAATTTAAGTCTATCGCCTGCCTGCCTGCCTGAAAAAAGAGTTTATTAATAATTCATTTTGAAGTTTCGATGAGATGTCAAATTTTTATAAAATTGGAGTAAAAATAGTTAAAAATTACATATTTAAGGAATCTTGTCACATCCTTCCCATATAACATTGCCCACAAAATTTCAAAAAACCGTACGTTAAATTATTTTTGCTTTTTAACCACTTTTTGTTACTTTCAATATTGAAATTATTTCATTATATTCTCTAATTTTATTTTTAATGTTTAATTTATGCTCCGACAGACAATTATTCAAGTCTTATAAATTGTCTTTAAAATAGTATTTATCTTTTTTTTTTTAAATATTTTTTTAAAAAATAGGGTCTATAGATTTTATTTTTAAAAAAAAAAGCATTTTAATCCTTAAGCTATCCAATTTTATATTTTAATTATTCAATTTAAAAATGGACTACGAGGCTGCTTTATGGTCAAATATATAGGCTTTTCAAAACTACTTGTTTTTAAAATAGTGACAAAAATAAACCTCAAAGTCAAAATATCAATTAAATGAGCTATTTTGAAATTTGAAAAATGAAAATTTTTGCTAAATAATTTATATAATTTATACAAAAATAAACCTCAAAGTACAAATTTATATAATTTTTATTAAATTCATTGATTGCTAAATAATTTTTGGAGTTCTAAAATTTAAGGAATAAAAATAAATTAAAATTTAATTGAATACTTTGACTACAATAAAATTATTGAAAGTGTTTGTATAAATTAAATAAAAATAGTATTTACTTATATGAAATTTGGTAAGGATTCTCTTACAACACCAAACACAAATATTTGATTTATAGACATCTGATTCTCAGACTTTTTATTCTCAGACATCTCATCATAAACAAAACTTTGCAAATGGCATTTAAAAGTTTAGAGACATTTTTTAGATAAACTAATATTTTTATTAATTAAATCTAATGAATTGCAAATTATAATAAATAAAAAATTATAATTTTTAGAAATATGAGTATTAAATTATTAATTTTCAATTAAATTAATAATTTGAAGTATTTAGATTGGAGAGTTGTGTCACGCGCGCGTGGTATAGATTTCCCCTTGGAGTCGCAGAGCTTCTTAAATTCGTCAAAATCCAAACCATTCTCATCCCTGAAAATATGCCTCGTCCGCGACACCAACGTCAGCCCTCTCAAGTTCTCCCGCCGGAGCTGATCTCCGGCGGGGATACCTCGCAGATCTTGGACTTCGGGCGGTCTGTTGCCGGAGCGTCCTCCGGCCAACCCCATCAAGCACCTGAAGGCGCTGCTGCAAATGCCGCCGCCTCAACTGCGATTCAACGGTCCAAAACAGGAGCCAGCGAGGAGGTTTCCGGCGCCGAGCAGTTCCCTGAGCTGACCAAAACGCCGCCTTCCGCTGCTTGAAGTGGGTTTTTGTTTTAGGTGAGAGAGAACCACTCTCTCTCTCTTTTCTGTTTTACCCTAAAATAAATTCGATGAAATGGAACAAGGGTTCATGTTTCTTTTTTCTTTCATTTTTCTTTCTTTTTTTTTCAATAAATAAATAAATAAATAAATATAATGTTGAGATCCAAAAATGTGAGTATGATTTTTATTTTAAACCTCCAAACGTTATGATCTTACTTTAATACAACTTTATTCTTAGATTTATTAAGTTTATTTTTATTTGGTTAATGTTTATGATTACTGTCGGAATCAACTTATACAATTATCTAGTGGTGCTTAAATGGAAGTTTTGGGAGACTTTATCCCATCCGTTAGGAATTGACATCTACTTAGCATAATCAAATATCATTTCTCATAGCATCTCATGATATTATATGGTTAACTATTACACTTTCACTGTTTATATATCGACATGTTGCTCACACACATGCATGAGATTCCCACCTAACTATGCATGATATGTGAAATATACATGTGGACAACCATTACATTCTTCATATAATCAAACACAAAACATGAATCATATCGAATCATTCATACACAACTTAACTGTGAGACCCCAGTTTAAAAAAGGTACGAATTTCTTATGAGTGTGGAAACCTCTCACTAACATACGTGTTTTAAAATCATGAGGCTGACAGCAATACATGAGAGATCCCATATCAATTAGAAAGGGGAATCAAACATTCCTTATAAGCGAACACGTTTTAAAACCTTGAGAGAAAGCTTAGAAAGGAAAGCACAAAAAAGACAATATCTACTAACGATGAACTTGGACAGTTACAAATGGTATCAAAGTCAGTCACCGAATGAGATGGATTATAAGATCACACATTGGTGAGAGGAGAACGAATCGATTAGAGAGAGAAACAAAACCTTCCTACATTCCTTATAAAAGTGTGAAAACCTCTCTTTAACCGATGCATTTTAGAATCTTGAGGGAAAGCTCTCAAGCAAAAGCTCCAAAGGTTACAAATGGCCCTTAAAAGCTTGACGGCCAATTCAAGCCTAGGATTAGGTTCCAAATGAAGCTTTTAAATTAAGCTCGATAAATGATTTAGAGCCATATTACCCAAGAAACTCACCTCATTTACCTTCATTGTTCTAACCTTCCAATCCTTGCCACAACCAACCATATATTGTGAATAAATTATTAACCATACTCTATAACCAATAATAAAACCAAACTATTTAAGCATACACAAAGTGATGGACAAACCATAGTACACATAAGTAACAAGCAAACTGTCTGTCACATTTGACAAATTATTTCCATACTAGAAAGAAAGACCGACTGACCCGACGAGACATTTAAAACTAGAAAGTTTCCAAAGATTCCAGTTCACTCGTAGTAACATAATAGTGTGCATAATAACAACCAACCCCCTTTCTTTCACAACTGAAAGCAAGGGAAGGGTGATTCATATCAAAGAGTGTAGTATATGATTTGAAACCAACCCCACACCATCATCCAGTTTAGGTAATGTAGATTCTTACCCGCATAGAGTACACCAATAAGTCTTCGGAGAAAGAACTTGCCAAGCAGCACAATATTATCACCTGCCATCGGATGATGATAGTAAAAGCAATTTCAACAGCTAGACTCGACAGTTAAGTAGAGATTACTGAGTACACCACTTATCCCACCAACCCCTTGTGAGATAAGCCCCAAAATCGATCAACGTAAGAAGACCTTTCTAACCAACCCAAGCAACCTGACAAGGCATTTACTTCCATACGAACAGCTTATCGAAAAAATGTTCCCAAATTCCTTTTCCTCTTGCTGGAGAGCTCGGCCAATTCGCTACAACAAAAACAAAAATGCAGAATGTGTAAAGTCGTCTTACACCTAACCCACCAAAGTTAACAAGATAACAAAGCCAAAATGGATAGCATTTCACCAAATGTGTGTCAGTCCCACCATCCACCACCATGGATATGATAAAAAGCAACTCCAATTACCCAAATTTTAGTTCACTAGTACAGAGATTTCTTAGATGTGAGCAAGCAATAAGGTGAATGTCAAATACAAAAAGGTAGATGTGGAAGGTGAAGTACCTGTTATGGTAGCAAGTGCCTGCTTAAATCCAAGGCCAGAAATGCTCCAACAAATTTTTCAACAAGCAGCAAAGGTGGAGTTCAATTTGGCACCAGGATGTGGTACAATCACCATTATCATTCCCAAAGACCTCAAGAATCAAGGAAATATGTTAAGATTAAATCTTTTTAATAAAGTTAAAATATCATCACAATTCAGCAATTCAACAGTTCAGAGAGATGTGACATACCATCTATACTCTCATACTGACATCACATGAAGTAACGACCTGTCCAAATAGACTGTCCTGGATATTGCTCAGGCAGTGGAGTAAAGAGTTGGCTACCACCATTCACAAGCTGTTGATGTGGCTGCAGATGTTGTTCATTGTGCTGTTTTAGATTCTCAAGAACCTGGAAATCAGGCCAGCCTTTCTGTTTTCCTATCGGAGACTGCACATTTGGAACTTGTTTGCCAGGAAAAGGGAAGCTGATTGCCGCACTCAATACATTACTACCACCAATTTGCTGAGCATTCATATGAGATGTGAGATGTGTAGCATTAGCAGAGTCTTTTGTAGAAGAGGGCAGCTGATACCCATCCAACCAGCTATAATCATCCATGGTCTGATTCTCACTTCTAAACTCCGAACCAGGAAGGGATTCATTAGCATGCTTAGTAGTAACGTGATTGAAACCAGGAGGAGGTCCAAGATGCCTAACCGGTCGACCAACTGGATGTTTTCTTAACCCTGATTGAAGGCTAGAAAATACACCTGTAGTCATTGGGTCAATAACACCTCCAAATGAGACAGGACCATCATTCCTAGATTGTACTTGAGCTCCTAGGGGCTTCTTGTCATTGTAAAAGACATCATTATTCATGCTAACAGTTTGTTTGACAGGCATCGAGTGAACTGCAGGATTAAACATGCTTATATCATTCTGAAGATCAGATTTCATCCCATGCCCATTCTCCAATAACCTCAAACTTTGCAAGCTGTCAACAAGACAAGCTTTCTGTTCAAGTGGCCATTTAGAAGCATTTGACTGAATTGTTTGCCAATGGAGAGTGTTAATATTAGCAGCAGTAATAGGTACTTGAGAACTTGACTCAAAACCACTTGACAGGTGAATATCCTCAGAAGAGGTTGTCATGCCACCATAGGATCTCAGATCACCCCCAGAAGAATTTCTCGCAAGTTGCAAACCCTCATAACCCGACCGCAATGCATCAGCCATTTCGATTCGCTTCTCAGCAACTAGAGGCTTAAAGACTATTACTTCATCATCCTCTTCACCTTCCAAAACTAGCTGTGAACTTGACTTCCCAACTGCCAAGTTATTTGTTTTCTCTACTTGAGTTCCTTGCATTGCATTGCCTGGACCAGGCATCAAGGTAGCAGACGATGGAATGACAAAATCATTTGGCACTTGAGGTTCAACACCAGTACAAAACTTTTTCACCTTTGAATTGTAGTATATTGGTTCTTGATCAATCTTGACTATATTAGCTAAAGCCTTCCCTGCAGCCAGAATCCTTTTCACGCGAGCAACTTTTTCTTTATTTCCATCACTTCCAGAATGCTTCCTTGAAAAATCCAATATAGTCTGTGCAGGAAGAAGTGGCAAGAATCCCCTTAATTCAAGATCCTCCCATAATGCAAGCCGATTATCAGTTTCACCCTCTTCATACTTACTGAGGTTAAAAAAGCAAGTTTCATCCTCATCATCTAAAGAAACACAACCACTAGACAAAAGCTTATTGAAGACGGAAATGCAACGGTTCCAAAATTTTGATCTAGCAGTAGCCTGTTTATCATCAACTTCACTGCTTGCTGCAATTTCCGGGCAACATGCCAACCATTCAACAAGAACTAGAAGAGCAGGCAGAAAAAAACTTGATAAAGGATCACACAACTGGGAACATCTATCAAGAATAGAACCCATCAACTCAAAAACTGCAATATGTGCATTCTGTATCAAAACGGCCCGTTGTACAATTTCTGAGTACGTCTGACCTTCAGTTTCTTTATTCACATTGTGAACTGTGAATATAAGAATTGCAACAATTCTAACTACGATGAGACTATTCTCAGCAGCAACTGTTCCAAAAAGCAGTTCCTCTTCAGGTCCAGAAGACAAAAGTTCTGAGAAACTACTATTAACCAATGAGAGAACCTCTGTAAACGTCTCTAGGCTGAAGGAGGAGAAGAATCAGATTCAGAGATATATATATATATATGATGGAACCCACCCACCACCCCAAACAAGTAAATAGCGAAGTTATTACCTTGTGCGCGTGAAAAGAATTCCATTTAGACGAACGAATCTAGTGCAAAAGGATTTAAATGGATCCTGTGGAGATAGCACACTCTCCTTTGGGGGTTCAGCACTAGAATCTTTAGTTGCAAGCTTTACTTCTCCTTTCCGTCCTTTTCCACTAAATCGAATAGGTGATTCCTTCACCACAGAAGTTTTAGCAGTCCCTGACAGCTGAGAATAGCTCTGACGGTTCTGTTAAAAAAAAAAAAACCAAGGATGGCTCTGGTAGTTCAGTATCCATATTGAATTGTCCAGCTCTAGGACCACTAATAAGAAAACTTGTTTGACAAAACAGCTCCAATGAATGGTCAAAATATCTCTAGGCTTCAGTGAAGTTAATTAGGAAGTAATAGGCAAGGCGAATACTAAAAGCTAGAAACATGGTACCAAGATTTAAAGTTGATAAAGTTCAAGAAACAGAAAGAGTCTTTATGGAATTAAACAGCATACATAATCGAAACACATTAGCCCCGTTTGATCAGCAACTCATTAATAGTTTTCTTTTTTAAAAATATGTTGGTTTCCTCAAAATTACTTTACCATGGTTTCTTCTCAACTTTCTTACAGAAAAATTTGAATTCTAAGTCAAATTTCAAAAAGACTTCTTTTAATAAGATACTTTTTTTTTTAATCTTGACTTGAATTTAAAACATTTTTAGAGGGTAGAAAACAAAAACTCAAAGGCGGAAGTAGTATTCATAAGTTTAATTTTCAAAAACAAAAAATAAACCAGATGGTCATCGAATGGAGTCTCCATAATTCTATTTAAACAATCAGACTTGAGTTATGAATGGTATAGCAATATCTAGTAGCTTTTGAAAATTTATATCCACGTCATGAGAAAGAAAAAGACAAGAAAAGAAGATATATAAGATAGACAGCAATAGGAGGCATACAAATGGCAAATACCTTCTCAAATGCCACAATCAAATTATCTCTGGCAGTTGAAAATGGAGAATCAACCGCCAGACTCCGGAAATATCGATAAACAGCAACCAGCTCATCTCCTGAGTATGAAGCTAATATAGCAAGCTGAAAGTTGGAAACACTTATATCATATGTGAAAAGCTCAGAAGAATGAAGATGAGAAACATATAAACTTGGCAAACAAAAACAGAAATAAATAAATCAATCTAAAGGATTAATACTCAAGATATTCATAAGGACCTGATGATGAGGATTGCCACTTGATGGACAAAGTGATGCTGCTTGCAGGTAGTAACTTGAGGCTGCAGTATACTCCCGATTTTTTGAGTCGCCTTCCCCATATAACCCTTTGTAGCGTGCAAGATCACCCAAGTATATCAAACAACGATGACAAGAAATGAGACCTTTCTTTATGTCAGCAGGCTTCTTTCCATCTTTATCTGTAGCCATACGGTTGTCTGCATCCTCCGAGAAAAAACCCAAAGGAAGCCCATATTTTGCTCTGATTTTCAATATTAAATCATGGTAAAATCCAGTAGCTTCTGAAAGAAATGTTTTGAACTGCAATCTTATTTTTGGAACTCTGTCAAGCCTTGTAGGCGCGCCTTGAGAATTGTTAGAACCAGCAGAAGCCAAAGCAGCACTGAAATGTGCTCTCAGCTCCTCAATTCGCTTGTAATGCAGTTGCCACAAGGCATATTCAATATTGTGCTGTTCAGAGAAAGCATAATCCTCAAGGATTATTGTTTCATAATTTTCCCGTATTTGTTGCCATGCATTGGAATCTGAAGGAATTCGAGCCTGAGCTGACTTTCTACACCGACTCTCCAACTCAATATTCTGTAAAGAGATAGACACCAAAATTATTGACAAATTTAAAAATGCACAAAACGCATATTGTATAAGAGATCCAGATCATCCAAGTTATCTTACATGCACGAAACTAATTTCATTCTAAAATCCACACTACCAAAATAAAATTTTCCCTCTGATCCTGGATGGTTAAAGCGTGAACACATTTTATGCAAACAAAATTACAGACTTAAAGCAAAAAATGATTTTGAGAACAAAAAAACAAAAGAAAAAAAAAACTACCTTTTCATAAAGGCGTTGAGCCCGCTCCCATGATGCAGAAGCGGAAGCAGACATTTTAGCCATCTGTATACTTATCTTCCATCAATTATACTCAATTTATCCATACCACATATACCTGCAGGAAAACCATAAACCGTTAACATAATAAATAAAGAAATGCACAGGGAAAAAAAAACAGTGAAGGAAAGGCATAAAGACATCTACAAAGTATCACTAAGAGTATGTTTAGAATAACTTAGAAGATGAATTCAAAACTAGCAAAGAGAGGTCTGAAATACAAGTGCATCATATAGATAGAATAAGATAGATAAGTAGCAAAACTAATCGTCTCTGCTTTAAAAATAATGTTAAGATCACAAGAATAGCAATTAACATAAGCTGAAAATAATTTAATCAGAATTCTGTCACCTCAAATCATACTTAAAAATGTTGTTGGAATTACCCACTGATAAAAATACAGTTTATATTTTCTATTGGTAAGGGAAGATAACAAGTTCTCAGCCCTTCAGCCTTGGTGAGGGAAAACCCACAAGGCCCATAACCACATCAACCTAAACAGGAAAACCCACAAATTTTCGATACTAATTTCTAAAATCCATCAAATCATTCCCCAAAGAGAAATTCAAAGATCAACATTTAGTCATCAGTATACTTGAAGACTCATCCATATTTTCGAATTTAGTTAGAATCTTGAAATAATTAACCTGATGAATCTTATCTTTAAGATCACATTAGAAAAAACAGCAACTAGACACATTCATCGATTAACCATGACCAGAAAACTCTTCACATGGAAATTATATTAACACGCACAAAGAAAACCGAAGGCATGCTTCCAAAGAGAAGCCACAGAGGCACGCTACAACAAAGCACAAATTCCATGATTAATCCAAGAAAACGAACAAAACAGACGGTTGAATCGAAATTGAGATAAGAACCCTATTCAGACTCATGCAATAATAGAATTGGCCTAAACCCTAACAGACCCAAATATTCAATTCTCATTCCCCAGGACAAGAAGCTTTACCCACCGATAGTCGTCTACCAAAAAAAGGAAATTCAAACGCAAGAAAGAAACCGAATTAAAATTTCTAAAGAACACAACTTTTATCATAAAAAAAATTCTAGACATATTTTGAAAAATACCGCCGAGTTAACCTCCAAACTCGAGCTCGACCTAATTCAGATTTCAATTCCACGACCCAAAAGAAAACAAAAACAAAAAAAAAAAAAAACACCCATCAAGCGCCTACCCGCGAAAGAAACCTCGACTTCTGAAGCACGACAAAAGAGAAAGAAAGGTCAAACAAAACAAAACAAAACAAAACAAAGACTCTAGATCGAACAAACCCAAAAAAAAAAAAAAAATCCGCGATGACGATCAATCAGCTCGAGAATCCCAACCCGATAAGAACCGACAAAAAAGAAAGAGTCGGAAATCAAAAAAGAAACAGAAAAACAAAAGGAAATCACCATTGCGAATAAATTTGAAGAGTACCTGGAGAGCATGATCGGATCCACGGTGAAAGGGAATTGTAGAAAGAGGAGGAAGAAGAAGAATGTGGATTTAGGGTTGGAAGAAGAGGAGAAATGGAGTTTGTTTGGTTTGAAGAGGATGAGATTGGGTTTGGGGGATTTGAGGAATTTTCCTTTTTTTTCTTTTTTTCTTTTTTTCCTTTTCCAATGAGATTCCGTCGTTTTCTTTGTTTTGCCTATACCACCTATTTTTTCTTCCATCATCTAAACGACACCGTTTGACTTCCTATTGATTAATTTTAATATGACGTAGAATTTATTATAATTAATTTTAATAATGCAATCAATTAATTTAATTACAATTAAATGCCTTAATACACAATTAATTAAAATAGACATATGTAACTAATAGTGAAATCTCAATGTAAATCAGTAAATTCTTCCCACCGAAATAAAATTCAAAATTAAATGAGTATAAATATAACGTGGCTTGAATTTAATTTTTCTATAATTATTGCAACAATATAATATAAATTTTGTATGGTGTACGATTATGTCTTTTATTTTAAGATAAAAGTTTAAGCGTTTTAGGACTTTAGAAATTTTCTGACAAAAATAAAACTCTAAATTATGCTTATTAAGTGATAATTCTATTATTATTCTTTTTTTATATTGATAATTATACCAAACTAAAATAAATAAATATCATTTCATTCTTATTTAGTTCTTTTAAGTTTTATAATTTTATATTTTTGAGATGTATAGATAGAAATTCGTTTGGTTCTTATTTAAAAGTAACTTTAAACCATAATTATTAAAAGAAATGATCTTTTAAATGAAAGTCCTATCGTCATGATGAATATTGCTCATTTAAACATAGGATACCGTTGGGCGAATTATAACATTTTTCAAACCTTTCTCCGTAAAACTTAGAATTTTTACATGATATGTTTTAGGGTCATTAATGAGTTTAGAGCTTAAAGATCGATCAAGCCTAGTTCCATCTCAATTCAAACTTGCCCCAACGTGAAATGCACATTTATTAATTGGATGATTAGATGCGAGTAGCCCACGGACCAACGTAACGGCTCGTTTGGTTAGCACGAATAGACCTATCATTGTGTCAACCTGTATGTGTGTATATATATATAGTTCTCCATAATTAAATTTTATATATTGAAAAAAAGTGAAGTTTTAATATTTTTAAATACATTTGTAATTTAGATTATCATAATTTTGAGTTAATATAACTTTCTTAACAATTTGAAAAAATAAAATAATAAATGAAAATTTATAATGCATAAACTTTACCAAATAACAGAATTTTGAAATAAATTCAATAAATATATGTATATAAATTCAAATAAAATAAAAGAATAAAGGAGACCTAGTCATATTCTAATGCTTCCTTCTTAATAACCAGAACAGACACATCAATATATAGAAGATAAAAGATTTTCCTTAGCACCCGAAAAGGAAAAAAAAAATTCCAATCTCTGAAACTAAATATGATATTATATATGTTCAATGCCAAGGCCTTAACTATTGTTTTAAAAGGAGCCACCTTCGCTCAGTCTAAACCTCAATAAAAATCAATGCAAGACAAGCGAACTAGAAGAAGATACAAAACCCACCGAAGTCCTCAATGGAGTAAGGAAAAATAAGAAAGAAAGGAGAAGAAAGGAAGGAAATTAAAGATGAAAGACCAAACTTTAAATATTAGAAAGGCGCACACAATGAACTTGCTTACAATATAGCTATAGGACGAGGATATACAACGAATACATGATCGGAACTAATTATGGATAGAGACTTGCCTTCTCGGCGTTGCTATTTCCATGGCGGAGATGGCGGTTGTTTATAGATGAAGTCTTGTGAGGATGATGCACCATAGTTTAAATCGAGATTATGGAGCTGTTCCATCAATTGAGAACGTCTCTCCTTGAAGAAGTCGAGTCGGGTTGTTAATTCTACCAATGTTGAGGAAGGCACGATCAAGTGTCTTGAGTGATCCGAAACCTGGAAGCAAAGTTTAAATTTGAATGTAAAAGATGTTCTAGACCTCAGCCATGCAGATTATCTTAAAGTAATGGACTTGTTTACGATGAGAGGGCGAGAGGACGGATTCGTTCACCTCTCCTGCTTTTGAGGTAGAAGGGAAAGAAGCAGAATCAACAGCAAGTTCATCCACAGACATGCTAGTAGAAACCTCGGTACTTTTAGAGTCGCTCGGGCTTAATGAATCCATAAATAGCTTCCGTGGAATTTGCTTATTACTATTTGAAGATCCTAATACTTGTCCTTTGATATTTCTCCAATCACCTCCCATCATACCCTCCTGTACCAAAAAAAAAAAAAACAATAATAATAAGTAAATAGAAACAGGTTTCAGTTTAATGCATGAGACGAGGAAGATCAAATAATATGGGAAATGAAATGTTAAATTGCAGATGGATTAGATCATTCTTCTCCTAGACGAAGCCAGAATATGGGAATAATATATTAGCTATTAAGCATCTCCTAAGTGATAAACTAGATAGACAACCAGCCACCATAAGTTAGTCTACCAATGCCGTTGGAAGAGTAAATTGTAAATCCAAATGCCTTTGTATGGCTACCTGTATTAAATAATGCCTCACTGAGTTTCTTTTTCGAACGCATTTGAGATTCAAAGAAAATTATAAGAGTTTAAACTTAACGGTTGTCAAGAAAAATTATAAGATATAAAACAGATACGCCGTCTAGACAGCTAGGCATTTTATGCATCTAGGGCAGTAAGCAGCTCAAAATTTTATTCCCTCAATGTTTAAAGATGAACTATGTACCAATGTAAAAAGTTTATATCAGATAACAACCAATCATAATTGGAACCATAGATGATGATATTCACTTGCTACTCATACAGAAAAAAAGAAAAGAAAAAAAACCGATTATTTAACTATGAAGGACAATGCACAAGGAAGTATAGTGACAGAAAAGATACCTCACTCCTTTGTTTCCTTTCATGATTAACAAAAGCTAGGGTCGAATCAAAATCTTGCTGAAGAAATCTCCTGCGGAAATAAAAATATTGAGAAAAAAAGTAGTACTTTCTCTGAGTAAAAACAATTTAGTGACATTTTCACATTCTTTCTCTAAAGCATAGAGAAAGAATAAATGAATCTTCTTCTAACACGAAACCAACGGAGGATAAGATTTGAAGATGATTAAAATTTTATTTCCAGCTCTACGATGCCCAAAATAAAATTATGCCATCTAGAATTTTCAATAGAGAGACAATTATAAAATAAGATACTTTGAATAACCACAAGATACCACAAACTGCCATAAGAAGTGTTTAACCATGGTCTATAACCTCCTGACCCTTAAACTAAAGAACCAACAAGGTAACATAACACGAGGCACTCACAATTGAGAACCATGATTCTGAACATGCTGATATCGGTCAGATGCATCAGATAGAGAACCATAGTTGTGCTGCCGTTGCTGATTCAACTGGTGATGGAGTTCAGCAACTTTCTGCTTTAACCGAGCCACATCTGCTTCAGCAAGAGCAATCTCCTCAAGCTCAGCCCTTGTCTTCACATCAGCATAATCATGCCTCATGAGAATGTATATGACTAATCAATAATGGACGTGAAGAAAAAGTAAATTCTAAAGCATGCAGACAAACCTTCAAATCCATGCCACGAGAATTATTAAATTGTCCAGAAGACATGCTTAGGCCCACTTCCAAAGCAGCTCTAAGATCTCTTTCTGCTTGCAATTGCTCTTGCAATCTCGAAACCTATATGGTCATGAATAGGCCAAAAAGTGAATATCAGAAAACAAATAAGCATCTAAATGCACAAATGAGACAAAGTGAGGGAGTGTTGTAGGGCTTTCATAAGAAGCTTGTGGAGTGGGGAGCTCTCGGTTCTGCGGGAGCTTCATGGGGTATTCTTGTGCTTTGATATGGGAACCTCTTCAAGGCCATTGAGATAGTCAGAGGGATTTTTTTTCCCTATTTCCGCAGCCTTTGCGTTTCCTAATTTCGTTTACGGCCACTCAACTCCTAAGGGAAGGAAAAAGTTTTGGGAGGAGTTGGGAAGCCACTTGGATTGTGTGGGGAGTGTTGGTGTCTGGTCGGGAATTTATTGTGACAAGGCATCAGTCAGAGATGTCAAATGGGGGGAGAGTTTTGAAGTCTATAAGAGAGTTTGAAAGGGTCATCGAAGAGTGATTTGTTTGATCCTCCTCATTGGAATGGGAAGTTTACTTGGTAGAATGAGAGGGAGGTGGTGGTGAACAGAAAGTTAGATAGATTCTTCTTGTCAAAGGGTTGGGTGGATTTTTTTCCCCTAATCCTAGACAAGTCTTGGTCTCAGGTTTACTTCTGACCATTAGCCTCTAACTCTAGGAGAATCTATTGGGGCCGAGCCCTTTTAAATTTGAGAAGTGGCCATCGCATCCTGACTTTAAGTTGTCCATGGTCTCATGGGTAGAGTGTGAGAGTTGATGGGAAGTGGGAAGGTCTTCGTTTCTTGAGGAAACTTAAGACCCTCAAAGGAGTTTTGAAGGAGTGGAATCTTACGGTTCTTGGAGATTTTAAGAGGAAGGCAAAGATCGTGGAAAGAATTAGGGTGTTAGATTGAGTTCTTAGAGAAAGATGATTGAGAGGTGGGGAAGGACAGGGAGATTGAAAAGGAGGTGTTGTCTTTCTTCTCTAAGTTGTACGCCCCTCACCCTATCCCTATGCCTTTTGTGGAAGGTTTAGACTAGTGTCCTATCTCAGAGAGGGAAGGAGAGGTTGGAAGCCACGTCTACTTTGGAGGAGATTCGCAAAGTGGTTTATGGTTTTGATAGGGAGAAATCTCCTAGTCTGGATGGCTTCACTATGGCTTTTTTTTTTTTTAAGACAATTGGGTCCGTATTAAGAAGGTTTGTGGAGGGTGTTTGGTAAATTTTTTGAGAGGGGCATTACAGACACTGGTATGAGTGAAACTTTGGGGTGCCTGATCCTAAAGAAAGATAAGGCCAGGTGAAAGATTTTAGGCCTATTATTTACGAGTTTATACAAGATTATTGTCAAAACCCTGGCTGATGGGTTGAGGAAAGGCCTTCCAAGCACTATTTCCAGCTCCCAACGGGCCTTTGTAGCTGGAAGGCATTGGACCAAGTTTTGCTTGCCAATGAGACCATCGTGGACAATAGGCAAAGAAATGACGAAGGGGTGATTTTCAAGGTTGATTTCAAAAAACCTTCCATCATGTGGATAGGAATTTTTTAACTAAATTTGAAAGACTATCGTGTTATAGTATTAAATTTTGCCGCTTGACTGTGTCAAATATTTATAATATAAATAAGTACGACTTTCACCATCCCACAAACGTACATCTTGTTCAAGTGCCAACCGCCGCTCATGCAAAGCTTGTTTCCTTCTTTCCAAGCTAGCTTGTAAAATTGCATTACCTCTAGCCTACACAACATAACATGGATATTCAGTAAATACTACAATCAAATATCAGTTCTTCGGATAACAAGGTTGGAAAGGTGAACCACCTCCTTGGCAATCCTCTGTTGCAAGTCATTTTTTGTCATCTCAAGCCTCTGAATAGCAAGTCTACAAAATAGTTGAAATTTGTCTTTAGGCAAAGGTTCAGTTCATAGTGAAGTGGAAGGGGAGGAAAAAGACCCAGGAACCAACCATAAAGTATGAAAGAAAATTCCTGTTTCAATAACTTCAATTGTCCAATTACCTTCAAAGATTTATATATTTCATTTCAACAAGTGTCCAAAAAGTGACCAATGTACAACTCGAGAACTACCCTAAAAGGAAAAGGTTTAAAACCAAAAAGAGTTTTTTTCTTCTTATTCTTCTTCTTCTTCTTCTTTACAAGGAATAGATCAAGATATCTCATGCAAGAACGAAGCCAACCAACAAAAAAATCTAAGCAACGAAAGGCCAAGTTGTCCCTTTCCCAACGGAGGGTCATACAACTAAAAGAAAAATAAGAAACGTTTGTTATTCTGTTCCAATTACTTTTAGCGTGAAAATCTTGTCCTTTAATGATTTTTTATATTTTATTTTAACAAAATGTCCAAAAGGCGGAAATTGCAAAACAAGCCCTAAGCACCTTTGCTATGCCAATTCACCGTCTTCTATAACAATATCAGAATTTGTCATCTTCAATTAGGAAGAAAATTTAAAACATATGATGACTTTTTCCCCTTTTTGACTAGGAATGTGAACCGTTGATATCTGTAAAAAAATGTGCTAATCAGCTCATCATATAAATTGAGGGTATTAGCTCATATGATGAGCTAATAAACACATTTGTTTTCAGATTGAGTTCATAAGGATCGTAACACGCAGATAGATTTCATATATTAAGTAAAAAGCCAATGAACATCTTACTCTTCTTCTCCAGAAGAATCTACTGACTCAATTGAGGGTGTCTTTCTGGCCTGCACCAAATATAATCACGATGATCAGGTTTTAATTTAATGAACCAATCAAACATTTTAAGGTCCAGACTGCAGAACAAGAGTGCCTGTATTAATATCACTCGCCAGTACTCAGTGTCAATGATAAAAAAGCACAACAAATAATCTTGTCCTAGCAGTAAAGCTGTTTGGTTTGCTTTCTTTTTCTTTCTTATTTCTTTACGAGAAACCAAGGTTTCATTGAAAAATATGAAAGACTATTTTTAAATTTTGTAACTCGTGAGTATATGCAGTAATACCTCAACTAGTCCTCTAAGGATACCACACATGTTCACATATTGTATATTAAGAAACTCGAAGAGACATTCTAACCAAAAGCCTCAGTATTTGAATGCCAAATCCCCAAAACTCTCAACCTGCCCAGAAGATAAGGACGTGGCTATCACTGCTAGTCAATTCTCACGTTCCATATGGCAGTTGGCTTGTGATGTATCCTGACCTCCTTGAGCATTTTGGAAAGGTTAACTAGAGAAATTTTTTGTAGCTCCCTATGACAGATTCTTGTACAGGCTTTCCCCTTTGGTAATTTTTATCATATGTAACAGTGCATGGTAAGAAACTTAGAAGATAGAATATCTTGGATTTCTTGTTGGAAAATATCTTTAAAAAGGCTCACCGAGAAGATCCTGAGAGAGCTACAAGACCCTCAACCTGCCCAGAAGGTGAGGAAGTGGCTATCAGTGCTAGTCACTTCTCACGCTCCATATGGCAATTGCCTTGTGATGTGTACAGGCCTCCTTGAGCATTTTCGAAAGGTTAACTAGAGAGCATTTTTGAAGCTCCCATTGAAAGACTCTTGAACAGGCTTATAACAGTGCATGTTAAGAAAGAAGAAAAAAATCTTTGATTTTCTTGTTGGAAAGTATCTTTAAAAAGACTCACCGAGATGATCCTTTGTTGCTTCATATGAAAAATAGTAATGGTAGATACGTTTGTGGAAGTGTAAGGAGTACCATTCTTGGTGGATTATTATTACTTTAATTTTCCATGAATTAGTCTTTGACATAAGTTTCTTTCCTTATCCACTACCTCACATTCATCGTAACTATATTTTAGAAAAAGTAATTATATTCCTTATCCGGTTTTAGGTCAGTCTTTAAGGATTTCACGCAGCAATCTATTTATGCATATATTATTGTAAACTTTTCAAGACAGGAAAAAAGAAGAGAATAGTTTCACGTCTACTGTAATGATCTTCAGCTAAAAAAATGAAAACTTACATTGCTCCTTCCCCAGAAAGTTGTTCTCTTAGCGCTAATATTAGAGCTTGAAACTTTACCCACTGGCTTCCCAGAACTTGACTCATTTCCAGGATCCATTGAATTTAAGATCTCTCCCATTGATGGGTACGATTCACCAGCAGGTGAAATATTTGGAGTTTCCATCTCAGTCAAAGAGTTCACATTTCCTTTCTTTTGTTTGCTTTGTTCCCCAGTCGGTTGAACATTTGCATCAGAGTTCTTATGATGATCAAGACATGAATTTGAACTCTCAGCTAAATGATTATTTTCTCTTGGGGATCCAACATCCGAGTCATCACCTCCAAATGGCTGTTCATGTACAGAAATTAATACATATTAATTATCATTTCATTCATCAACAAGGATTATAATTCAAGGCAGAGAAAATAACAAATAGTCCTGACAGTACAAAGTTCCATTGATTTGATATCTGTGTTAACTTAAATTACGAATAATATATGACAAGTACAGTAATTTATCAGATCTAGCACTAGAGAGGGTACTGGGCATTTCTGGTAGAGCTGAAGCATCTAATTAACCGGAGAAAGTGCAACAATATCATGATCTTGCTTTATTCAAGACCATAGAGCTGGCAAGGATTATCAACAAAAAGAGCACAATTAGAATCCCCTCTACATAACAAAAATAAAATAATAATAAAAAATAAAACTATTCTTCCGATTACGCTTCAGGAGATCCAACTCCCTTCTTCCTAACATTAAGAACACAATTTGAAGCTTCACTAATATGATTCTTGATTATAGTAAGAGTTCAGTTATCTACTACAGGATGTTATTTTCCATTGTTTTTTTTTATAGGAAACAAGAATTATTCATTAATTCCTACAACAGATTTTAAAAACAATTGAGTAACAAAGAAAGGAAAATAAGAACAAAAAACAAAGAATGAAGAGCAGAAATCCAGACAAGAAAAATTGAAAATTGCGATAGTTGATTGCTATAGTAATAGTAAATGCTTTAAACTTCAAGTCAATTTTTTTGTAGTTTAGTATATGGTGCTTTCTATAAATCCCTGTCTCCAGAACAAGGAGATTCTGTTTTTCCATGGTTATATTTTTATAACCCTTCATAAGATCAACGGTATGCCTCTGTTCTGATAAAAAGAATAAAAGAAATAAAAAGAAAAATCGAGCATATTTTACCAACAAAAATGCACAATGTTTAAAATATAAAAGAATGTACGGAGACCGATAGTGCATGCTCCATGCATAACACACACACGCGCGCAAAGAACCTTATAGTCATAAAGATCACTCCCCGCGTAGCCACTACTTTCACTCAATTTTCCACTGAGTACACGCTCAGGATCATCATCTGTGTCTGGATCAACCCCATTTTCCACATTGTGATAGCCATTTCCTTTCACATCAAGATTTTCGTCATCAGTGGAATCCTCACTTCCACTATTTTCAATCTGAGAATCTGCTGAAATTGAGCATCTGTGTAGATTCTCATCCTGGAAAGAAATCACAAAAACAAAAGAGATCCATAATCATAGAAAAAAAATGCAATTAATATAGAAATTAGACTGTGTTCGTCAATATTGTTATTCAGCCATTACCAATGTTTTCCCTCGAGCAGAATGAAAAGATTCTGTGTTCAACATTATTTTCTTATGACAAACTTAATATGAAAGGACATATAAGCGGGGAATACAGCCCAACCCAGAAGGAACTGAAACAATAAGGAAAATGAAAAAGGGAAAAGAAAAGTGGATAGCATCTTCCAATTTGGCTGAAATCATTTCATATGACAGTACTTCAAGTTCGTTAAGGGACCAAGTTACCATGTAATTTTTCAAGAACCAAGCAAATATGCAGTCTTTTATCAAACAATAAGAAAACAGGTAGAAGGCAAGTATCTTACATCAAAAATATTCTCAAACTCTTCCAAAAGAGTTGTAACGATTGCTTGAGCATTATTGGCTGCATTGGCAGCTGCTAGCAGCTGAGCAGAGTTATCACCACTTACATCAAACTCATCTTCCAACTCACATTCACCAGCTAATAAAGGTCGTAATAGCAATGGTGCCATGCAAGCAGCAACAGCAGATGGAGTCATCCGATTCTCGTGAGCATGAGAAGAAATGGTATGCATCATCTTTAAAACTCTGGAATGAGAATGAAAAAATCAAATTGGCATATTGGGAAATGCAACAATGATTGCAAGTTCCAAAATTTTCAACGCTATTTAAAGATAGATAATTCGAGCGAGCCTACCAAAGTACAAAGTATACAGAAAGCTTAGAACTACAAAAATAAATAACTATTTTTTTATGGAAAAATCAGCTTTCATTGAGAAAAAAAATTAAAGAAAAGTTAATTAGAACAGTGTTATTATATTTTAGAATGCACATCATACGATCAACTGTTTACAAGTACTGTTATCAAGTGCAACCATTAATTTCTCTTATTTAAAAGATGCCGATGTGGTGATCTTTATAACAAAGACAGGTAAAAATGAAAAATAAATAATTGAAATTTTAGGTGTTAAGAAGGATGATGAGGGCCATGAAAAAATGTAAGACAAAGGAAAAGGGGACGAATAAAAACAAGTTGAGTTGAGGCCTGAGTGAGATCGCTTGCTAAATAATACCTGTACTAGATTAACTGAAAACTCGTAACAGCCAAAAACATACATCATTTCAGGATTAAGAAACTGAATACATGTAGATCTTTTAAAGCAACTATTCTATTCTTACAATTCCAATTTCCATTACTACATAGGACATACCAAATTCCCCAAGAGACATACCATAAATTAAGATAAAAAATAACCAGAAAAAAAAAAAGGATGATTGACCAATTGTTCACAAGTATTTTTGCAATATGGATACGATGCAAAAAAAGATACAAAAAGTTACTTTGAAAGAAATGCAATTGTAGATGAATGACGAACCTTTGTAACAAACGCCGGTTTGGTTCAGGAAAAGTTTCCAATATAGACGATCGCATGGCATTGATCCGCGCCTCTTTTCGATCAATTTCTTAAACAATAAGAACAACAATTCAAATGATTAATACCAATCCATTCACATTATTAGAAAGAAAAAAGCCAAAAAGTGATCACCCCTGATCCTACGATGTGTAGTTAAATTATCCTCTACTTTAATGACAAATTCACTCACATTCTATAAACAACCTGTGAGTAGCACCACCACAATTTCCTTTTTTGCACACATAAGGTATTTAAGGGATTTCAGAGAATATTAATGGGGATAGGGAACTTACTATAAGCCTCAAGCAGTGCAGTGCAGCATGAAGCTGGAACTGGTGATGAGGGAAGCTCTCTCAGAATGTGCTACATTTGAAATTACTCGTCAAGAAGTTGAAACTGTACACATATATTAAATATTGAGGTATCATTAATATAGTGAAGAGAAGTACCTTAATACAATCACCAATGACATGAGCATCCTCATCAGAACCGAAATCTGTCTTGCCTAGAAGTAATAAATGGATCATCCACATAATTTGTGGTTTACTTATTTGTTACCACATCAATTAGAAACATTTAAATAATACCTTGTTCATATTCTTGAACTCTCCGGTCAACTTCTTCAACATCTGCAGACTGCCGCAAAATCCCTTCTACCTTGGCGCCTAAAGAGGAGTAAAAAAAATATAAAGGTGATTCGACAATATAAAAAGTAATTACCAAGTTGGCACATCATTCAGCATGAGAATCGGCTAAGAATATCTCTTTACATGAAGGGAGGCTGTTTTTTAAGCATCAGTTAAAGGACTTAATACATGTATATTGTTCCGTGACTCATTCTATTAATTTAGTAACTCCAATTCTGCATACCTTGTTTTGTATCTCATTCTAGAAATTGTTATTTAGTTTGCCTGAAAAAGGTAGAATAAAAGAAAAGCAATTTTGCTTATCATGCATAGCATAACGGATCAAAATATTGATGGTAAAAACAAAATGGCCTTAATAATGTCGGCTCTACTAATTTCAAATTTATCAATTTGGTTATTTGAAATGACTCTTGTCCATGTTTTTTAGGAGGATTAACACTGCTGACTTTCTTCATAGGCCTCCTCCTCTTTTGAAATCGATGACTCTCTTCACTTGTTTCTTCAGGGAGGATTAACACCTCAACTTTCTTCCTAGATTCTTTGGTGCTCAGCCCACATTGGTGTTTGCTGTGCAAATAGATCACATATTCAGATTTTCTAGAAATGCTCTTTTGCTGTGAATCGGAGTTCCTACGGAAAGATTTGGGTTCCTCATGTAAGACTATGATGGAAGAGGTTCTACATTTTCCTTTATGTCAGAACGGGAGCTTTTATGACAGGCCAATTTCTTTATTATTTTTTGGATTGTCTAGTGCGACAAAAGACGAGGATTTTTCAGGGTGTAAACGGTGCATGGGAGGTGGTTTAGAGTACTATGAACCATAATACTTCTTATAAGGTAAAAGATAAAATGATAAAAATGAAAGGGCATATCAGGAAGATATGTTCAACACTTTCAATATTGGTGTAGAATAGAATGCAAAAAATTGGTCGGAGACAATGATTTTGGAGTCAATTCTCAATTTTTTTCATTTGGGGTTGAAGCCAAAAAAAAAATGGTCTCACTGTCGACCAAAAGCAATAAAATTATACAAACTGTATAGCTCAATCTCAATTTTATATGAGCACAAAATTATAGCATCAAATCATGCTTTCTCGAAGCATTATGAGATGAATGAGTATTAAAACTCAAGTCATTACCGTTAATAATAAGAAAAAAGGACAGCTAAAACATTGCTAAAAGAAAGTT
This sequence comes from Cucurbita ficifolia, assembly GCA_033971965.1. Taxonomy (NCBI): domain Eukaryota; kingdom Viridiplantae; phylum Streptophyta; class Magnoliopsida; order Cucurbitales; family Cucurbitaceae; genus Cucurbita; species Cucurbita ficifolia. The sequence goes on from CM066972.1 coordinate 4,579,822, forward strand.
TGGATTCATTATGACCTGATATCACAAATCTACAAAATAAGAAAAAGAAATCCAAAAGGCACCGAGTCAAAATAGCATTAATTTGATTTTTTATTTTATAAGAAACGGAAACCACTTAATAATAGCACTAGTTTCATCATAATTTTAACATAAACTCTTACCAGATGTTTCAAGAAACCGAAGTGCTTTCTCAAGAAAGGATGGACCTCCGTCAATATCTTCCAATGCAAGTAAAATAGGTCTTCCCACCACCAAAGATTTAACAGGACGCTTCTCTCTCCCTGGATATAATTAAGGGAATATTGATGGATTAAGCTAGTATACCATGCTTATACCCCAAGCATTAAAAAAAGAATCAAACATTATAGTTAACAAATAATTGAAAAATGAAAGCAGAATACAAACATGGATGGAAAGAGCTGTCAATTTTGTCATTATTGTCATTCCGAAAAATCCCATTGTGTCCCATGACAAGGGCAGCACTTGGTGCTTGTGCAAGGGCTTGTTCAAGCACGGTTTTCCATTCAAATAAATCATCTGAGGTCTCGGCCTTTTCATGTGTGAGGCACAGGAACAGAAAGATTGGATTAATAAAAACTTGTAGAAAACAAGAATATTCTTTGCACAAATGATATAGCCTAATTAGAGTACCTTGAGAGTGAAAGCTCGTCCATCACGACCATCAGGAAACAATACAGTCAAGAGCTTCTTATCCTCTCTAACAACAACACTACATACATAAAGTTGCATGCTTAAGTTCAATGATACCAAATAAAATTTAAAAATTCACTTTCATAAAGAAAAAACGTACCTCCCTGAATTATTTAAGTCTATGCCACCCAAAGTAAGATTCACTTCACCCCCTCTTTGAGGAAGTGCACTCTAAATTCAAAATAAGGAAAGATAGTTCAGTTGATATAAATTAATCATGCTACTTTATTATCTAAGTTTGACTTTGAAGGTTGTGCTGTATTATTGGTTGTCCTAACAAGATCATTGCGATGTTAACTAATGGAAGCTTGAAGGGACCCTGTCTTTGTGAATCAAAGATTTTCCAACACGACAACCACAGTATCCATTGAATCATCCGACTCAAGAAATTAACTACCAGCACAAGGAGATATCTCTAGCTTAACATACTGGCCAACTAAATTCTCTAGCTTGACAAACTTGTTAATTTTAATACCAAGCTGATCAAGCAGAAATCTCCAACTTTACAAACTGGCATACAAAATTTATCAAATCATTACATGATCATCCAAAATATTTCATAATGTTTCTCTATTCTAAACATGTCATTTCGTAATTATCCAAAATAGAATGGATGGAAAGGAAACAAGTCATAATGTGTCCAAAACAATAAACAAAATGAAAAATAAAGACGAAAGAAAAAAAGAAAGTGGAAAATTTAGTTATACTAACAGGGTCACTTTTAAAGAAGACTAGGGAAGTGCGTGTAAGGATGAACCAGCGCTTCTTCCAAGATTTCCAGCCTAGTCCTGCACAAATGGTAGAGAGATAATAACATAAGAAATAACACTGAGATTGACGTTACACCCTTTCCAAGAGAGATAAACAAGCAAGTTGAAAGTTTTGCATCATAGGTACTGGAGAATAGCTCAAAAAAGTGAAGGAACTAATTGTAGAAAATAAAGCCAACGGTTGAAAACATGAACATTAGCACAAGTAAAACAAAGAAAATTTCAGAGATTTAAAATCAAGGGAGATATGGTGGAAGATATGGTAAATGTTAACATGTGTTCCTCTATTGCGTCCAATCATAGAAGAGGTTCATAATAGCTAAACCAGGAGGAAAACTCAAGTTATTTAAGAATAAGAGATTGAAAACGATAACACATCAAGAGGTCTTCATATAAAAGATGCAATGTTCACAATCTTGCACAAAAAAAATGTAACAAATAATCACTTGCTTATATGTATAGTTAACCAACATGTCCTGTACGTAATTATAAAGAACTCTCGAGAAGCCGCAGTGAAGCTCAGATTCAAAGCAACAAAAAGAAGGAAGAAAAGGAGCACCAACCTTTGGATGATATGAAAAGCGGGCCACTCTTGAAAACCTGTAAAATAGATGCATAGTTTAGAAATAAAGCTGGATAATGAAGAAAATATTCCTTGAGCATGAAGCTGCACTTTTCACATGATATTGTCATTGGGTCTTTCAAAACTATTATGTTATCAGGGATTGTGCATTGGAAAACTCAAAGGTCATCTAACAATACGAAAGCTGTATTTCTTTCCAAAGTGAAAAAGAAGTCTACATAATGGCTTATAAGCAAAGCCTTAGAAAAGAAACAGATCATTAAATCATTGCACCATAAAATTGAGATTGAATGATATCTATTACTCAGCTTGAGGGGAGTGTCGAATATTATCTCTAATAAAAAAAAAATCCAAAACTAATTCATTTAATTTTTCTTAGATTAAAAAAGAAACTAAATGGGAAACTGTAATGATTGGGATTCCCCCATAGGGATGGGGAATTAAATTGGGGCGGGAAGGGGGGGCGATAGCTTGGGGATAGGCAATTTACACAACAAAATCGTAACCTTCTTCTCAAAGAGAGGGTGACCCCCTTTAAAACCCTAGGCATTATGGCCTAAATAAGTGAGTATGAGTTACATTCTAATGGATTTCAATTCAGCCTCCAAAGGCATCTTCCGGAACCCATGGAAATTGATCCCTCTATGCTTTTCGATTGTTCAATCTTTTACCGCCTTCTCAACAGGACTAAGGAAATAGCATTGGCAGAGACACATTCTAGTACGATCCTTGACTTGGATCAAAACCCCTTCCCATCTGATTCCTTCTTTTCTACACTCTAGCCCTTTCTAAAAGCTTTAGAGTATCACCCCATCTCTATTCACAAGCTGGCACATCTTCCTTTGATTTCTATTTCTGCAGAACCCTCCTTGATCATTGATGGTTTGTAAACTAAGCTTCTCTCTTGCCCTTATTACCCATGGTTCTTTCTCAGTATGGAGATAAATTCTTTCAACGTGAAGATTACAAAATTAGTTTTATAACTGAAATGTATCTGCGATGGAGAGTGATTAAAAAATCTTCTAGAGAAACTATCACCAAGTGATTAAGATCGGCCAACACCAACCAAGTTGAGGAAAATCCCAAAAGATTCCATTTGTTTATCTGTGTCCAAGTAACCCAAAACGAGAGTGCAACAACTCTGACCCACAAACTTTAAGGATTTCTTTTAGAGTAATGGTCTTGTCCAATGACCATTCAAGACAAAAATTCTGCAACATTCTGTGAAGAAAACCACTTCACATGAAACACCTTTTAGAGTAATGGTCTTGTCCAATGACCATTCAAGACAAAAATTCTGCAACATTCTGTGAAGAAAACCACTTCACATGAAACACAACCAGAATTACAACATAAATTCCAAGAGAAGTTCCATGAAGATATGCTTCAGGTACAGGCTGCCCTAATATAGAGAGCAAAATAGTTTCCTGAAAGAGTCATAAAATGCTCTTGCAGTCTTTGCTGCCAACTCTCTGCACTCTACAATCTGGTTGAATGCTTTACAGAAACCCTTGAACAGATTAGCTATAGAAGCCCACTCCTGGATCTTCCAATCATAAATGTCCTTTCTAAAATCTAAGTTCCAACCTCTGAGTTTTGTTTCCATATTGCAGTAGTTTTCCCTTGGTAAGCTATAAAATACATAGTAGGGTATCTCGCATGCAAATAAGAAATCCCCACCAGAGATCTCACACAACCAAACTGTCTCTGTTTCCCTTTGAAAGTAATATTCGAATTCAGCAAATTCCAACATTTTCCAATGTAAGCCAGGGATACTTGAGCTTGAAATGAGAAATATCGGACTGTTAGAGTCCAAAACATACTTCTCCAGATAACACTATGCAAAAGGAATGTCAACTTTTGAGGCCATGTACAGTCCAAACCATACTTCTTCAGATAACTTTGGAATAAACCTCCACACCCACTTCGGTAAGAGAGCAAGAATCATATTTATGAGGCCATGTATAGGGCTAAAGAAGCCGTTGCCAATTCAATATTACGAATTGAAGACAAAAACATCAATCGAATGAATGAATTGTCATTTCCATGCCAATGGGTATGACTCCAAATTTTACTACTCAAACCCAAATATCGAGCAAGTTAATTGGTCTGTTAATGGTTTCGTTTTGTGTGTATCAAGATTGGTATGATAAGTTCAATAGAAACCAAGATTAAATTCAAGAGATGCATTGATAAATGAGCTGAATGTATTTTTTTCACAATCTACGACTATTAGGCAAAGAACATAAGAAATTAAGTTCAAACTTGATTACAGTAATCCAAATTTGATCTAAATAATTATTTCATGCACTTACTACCATTGCTTGGTTTAAACCACTAAATGGTTGAGTTCCCTCACCTCAACCCCAGCTTTCATATAGTATGCTCCTAAAAATTATTAATACCACAGGCTTGGACCTAAACCTATGATCCTCCCCCCCATACATTTCTTCGATACTATTAAAAACATTCCCTAACATAGAGAGTAAATACATTTTTAAAAAACTCCCGAAATCCACAAACAAAATTACCGTATTTGAAGCCCCAGCTCTGGGACGCTCAAAAGCCGTCAACGAAGCAGACATTCTCACCGATTCACACTGAACCTACGGCATCGAGAGCAAATCCAATGCAAGTATAACAATCACTCAAACCACTCAACATTCACTCAAAAAACCAGTCCGATAGCTTCCCTCACCCCTCCAACGACCTGCCTCAACTCGGCAGCATCAATCACCGCAGAGACAACAACAATGCCAGATCAGAGAGCAGCTCCGGCGATAAATCAGCAAGATCCAACAACAAGACTGAAAGAAACCCGATCCCTAGGGCTGAGATTTGGATACAAACACAAAAACAGAGCACCGCAACCAAAAACCAACCACCACCTCATTTCATCTCCAAATTTCCCTCCATTTTCCTCCTCCTCCGATTACATAAACATAGAAGGCAACGAACTGACACCAAGCGACAGTAATCCTCCAATTTCGTTCGCTTCAGAGCAAGAATTTGCCGCAAAATTTTGGTTTCGATTTTGCATTTGGATTAGGTAGATAGAACAATAGTGGTTGTGGTAGTAATAAGGAGAATTTTAGAGAGAGAAGGATAGTTACTTTGCCTTTCACCTAATTTTGGCCTTGAGGAGAGATATGGAAAGAGAAGGAATTTGGACATGAGAGTTGCGGTAGTTGTAGGGTGCGGTCGTGTGTAGTCAAGTTCCGGTCAAAGTAAATTTAAAAACCAATCAAAATGAGCCACGTACGCTTTAGATTAATATTTGAAAGCCCTTGAATATAGGCTCCAATTATGGGGGTAATTTGGATTCTTATTATTGAGAGGCCGATATGTTAAATATGTCACATTATTTTGACTCTTAAAGCCACTGAAAAGGGTCGGAAAAAAATAATTGACATTTTTTTAATCTTACTATTTTTTTCAACTCTCAAAAACCATTTTTTTATATTTGTTAAATATTTTTAAAAAAAAATTAAGTGTCAAATTTCATATTTAAATACGACGCTAAATTGTGATGATGAATAATAAATTCTTTACGACTCCCTATCGTTTATTTTTTCACGTTTATTATTTATTATTTAGTCAGATAATTAATGTAATGTCTTCAATGTACAAATGGAATTTGAATACCATGTAAAAATGATAGAATATCATTTTACGAGATTTTTGTCACAATTTTTTTAATTATCCGACTATAAATACTTTATTTTGTTGAGAGAAATCCACCTAAAAATAATAATAGGATAAATCAAATAAAATATGAAAAACAATGGAGATATTTTTGGCCAGTTAATATTATAAACCATACCAATAATTCAATTAGTGAAATAATTAAATTTATCATGAAAATAACTTATAAGCGGTAAATATATATAAAAAAATGTCTGCCGTAGTATTTTTTAAATATTTTTTTTTGAAGTTTGAAAGTATTTTTGGGTTTTTTTCTTTTTTTTACATTTTTGTAAAAATTTAGAATATTATTAATAGCATAATAACAAATACCATCTCAAATAAATGGTTAAAACTCATCGAAAGAATTAATTAAATAGTTAGAAAATAATGGAGTTGCCCAACAATTATCATATTTAATGTAAATAATTTGCAAAATGTAACATTTAAATGTACAATAAATAAATAACAGAGATATAATAATTGCCTTTTGTTTTATTTATTTATTTATTTTCGTTGGGTTGTTGCTGTCGTTTATTTATTATTATTATTATTATTATTGTAAACGGAACAGAGATTTTAAAAATAAATAAACCAAACAAGATGACGTGCATATAAAAAAATAGAAAATAAAAATAATAAAAACCAACGAGTCGAAATATCAATTTAATTTAATCCCGTGCGTTGGTCAAACCGTGCACTTGGTTCATTTAATGGCTAAAAAGGCTAGGAGTCCTAAAAGAAAATAATTCAATGACGTGGCAGAATATTACTGGTTGTGTTACAAATAAGTGTACTACCGAAATGCACGGGATTGCCACCGCACTAGATAAAAAGAGCTAATTATTAAAAGAAAAAATAGAAGTGGCTAAAAACAAACAACGCGCGGGATTATGGCGGGTGAGATTCACGACAAAGAGAAAATCTGCGTGGGGCCCAGTCGCCGAAGGGATGAAAAACGACGTTTCGGTCTACCTTTGGGCACAAGAGCGTGAGGGAGAAGGCTCCCACACGGAGACGGAGCAATTTCTTTTGGGTTAACTGGCTTGGCCAGTGGCCGGTCGGATGCCGGTCTGGACTCCTTGTCCAATTCGGTTACAACGCGATAAAGTTACCTTGACGTTTTGTCTTTTACGGTTCTTATTACCTGTCGCCTAGGTTCTCACACCTTTTTTATTATTTAATTTAATGATTTCTTTAAAAAAAGGTAAGCCTTTTTTACCTTTTTCTTTAATCTCTAGTTAATCATTTTTAGTTATTAAATTTTTTCACCTAGAAATTCTAAAAAAAAAGTAAATGTGTTTCAAACTAAATATATTCATAATTAAATATAAAACCATTTACGCTCGTCTCAATAGATTTCTTTTTATTAGTTGAAATTGGTCGAATATAGAGATTATATTTCTTTTTGTCAGCTGAAATCATTACTTTGTATTCTCCCGTCCATTAGCGACTCGAGATAGGAGCGGGAGACGTCCATACGCATAGTCAATAGCAGCACTATCGTACATACAGTGGATCAGGTGTGAAGATTCAACCAAAGACGTATCGAGGATAAACAATAGCTAAGCATCGTGCTCAAGCCTCAATTCCTCTTTTAGATAACTTTTAAGCGTTACTTATATTATAATAATTGAAATAGGAGGTAGAAATAGAGCTGGCGAACCCTTCAGTCGTTTCCAACATCCACTAAACGTCCAGTTTATTAGGGTCAGGGTCAGAGTATTTAATAGTACGGACTCGAGTAGCGTGGGCCAGGGTCAGGGTCCAGTTTATTGGGCGTTTATTTGAGAATTATATTATAAGGTGGTTTAAATGCAACAGAAATTATTACTATTATTATTATTATTATGATTATTATTACTACATATATTAGTAGCAGAGGATTTCGTATTGTGCACGATCCAGCTGTAAAGAACTGTGTTACCGCTGTTTCATTATTATTGCAATAATACTCACTATTTCTCACTCTCTACTAAGGCTGCCGCCGTTTAATTTTTTTTCTTTTTTTTTGTACAAATTATTTGAAAATTGCATTTATCTTGGTCGTTGGATTGCCTTTTGCTGACGTCATAAATTTTTATTTTTATTATTTTCCTTTTAATTCTAAGTTCTCTCCTAGTGCTCTCACTCTCATTTTTTTTTCTTGATTCGAAGGGAGAGGCGATGTCATACGTAAAAAGGTATAGACTCATCGAATAATCGAGACAAAAATAACTTTTGAACGTTTTTAATCATTCGTGTACAAGATTTGTGTAGACATTAGGCCCGTAGATCCATACATCTCAATTAGAAAGTAACTAGTAGAAAAATAAAAAATCAAAATTATTTGATATATTTCGTGAGACAGTCGAAAAGGAAACGAAAAACAAAATGTAAATCATTGATCAACTGTGCCAAATCCTCTTAAGAACTTGTTTAAAAGTAAGAAAGATGACTCTAGCATTAAATAATAATATTTTAAAAATTTATTTATTGGCATATCGACAAAATGTTATTAACTTTATTTTGGAGCTCGTGTTTTGGTTAACATTAATGTTACTTTAATAAATAATATTATGTTACTATTTAGAGTTATTTTTGGCATCGTATTTAAAGGTAGGATGGTACTTTAGATACTTCACTAAATAAATTATGTCATCGATTTTTTTTGTTATTTTGAATGGACTTTACTAAATTTGTTTTCGTATTAATGTATTTTTCTAAGTTCAATCAAGGTAGGATAGAGAATCGAAACTCCGACCCTAAAAGATATATTTTTTAAATAAATAAAAAATTTAAGAGACTAAAAATTACAAACCATTCAAATTTAATATTTAAAGGATTTACGACATAAAACATTATTATATAATTAATGTAGCAAATCTAGGAAATTATATGTTAGCAATGAATTTAGTGTTATTTATTACTAATTCTAAATTTAAACGACTTAAAAAAAAGTTGGAAAATGAAAAACCAACCCATAATAATGTTACAAATTACCATATAATTTTGTATTTATTTTTTGTAGCACAAATTATACGACAACTTGAAACAATAATTAAATTTTATATTATTGATTAAACTTTATAACAACGATTATTATTTAAAAAAAAAAAGTAACGTCGTTTTAACTTTAAGAGAAAATCACTTATTGTCACTAAATAATAATAATAATAAAATAGTATATTTCCTATACAGTAAGAATAATCGGGATTTCTCTATTAGTTGAAAGATGACGAAGATTATATTCCCCATCTACATACACATATAAATTTCATTTATTTAATTAAATATGTTGAAAACTATTCTTAAATGTTAAAAACATTAAATTTTGAATTATTTAAAATTACATTGATAGAACATTAGTAACATTTTACACCATTAATAAAAAATATATTGAAAAAAATAAATAATTTTTTAAATGTAAAAAATGATATATTTTCCGCATTAACCCGTTTCTTAAAAGAATTATTTATGGGAATCCTCGCAAAAATAAATGAAAAATTTCATAATGATAATAACTAAAATAGGTGACCGAGATGCTTCAAACCTCGTTTGAATGAAAATATTTATAAGAAATTGGAATTAATTCTCTATTTTTATTTATTAGCTAATTAAAGTAATAGGAATACTTTTAAAACTCGTTTAAAAAGTTTATTAAGGGGTTTATTGAAAAATATTTTACAATTAAAAAAACAAAAAACCACTACTTGTCGCTTCGAGCATCGTTAGCTACGGAAACCCCGCCCAGTTCTTCCGAGTTTCACTTTCGACAGGAGCATAGCTGTGGCTGAATCGCTTCCAGGTTCCTACAGAAGTTTGATGCTGCGATTTGCTCCAAATCTTCTTCGCAGATTCTCAAACAGTGCCACTTCCACGATCCATTTATATCGATTTACCCATTGCACGTTCTTCGAACACCATCGACCACAGCAACAATTGCTGTTACGCTTCATCACTGGCTCCGCTTCGAGCCCTAGCCTCTCAATATGGAGGAGGAAGAAGGAAATGGGCAAGGAGGGGCTGATTGTGGTCAAAGAGCTCAAGAGGCTTCAGTCCAATCTCATTCGTCTCGACCGCTTCATTTCTTCCCATGTCTCTCGCTTGCTCAAGTCCGATCTTGTTGCGGTTCTCGTCGAGCTTCAGAGGCAGAACCAGGTCTTTCTGTGCATGAAGGTATGCCCTCTTTTTGCTCTCTTAATCTATCTGTCTTGCCCTCCATGACATACATTGAATTTCTAGGGAGATAAAGTTGAAAGGTTCTCTCTGAAGCTCCATCGGCGAAACGTGGATTCGATCAATTTATTGCTGTAATGTGTTGAGTTCATTAAGAATTTTGTTGTTTGGATGCATTACTTATATAGGAATAATCTTGAATTTTGTCGAACCGTGGTATTTTCGGATTGGGTATGCTTTTCATCGATTTTTATTCACCTCTGGGCTTGTAGGAAAATTTCCCGTTCAAGTATTTGATGATTGCATTTTGAAGAGGTAGAACGTTATGGTGAACGTTGTGGAAGTATTGATGGAGAATATAGATAACCCACTATAGCTTGCAAACCATCATTTAGGTCAAATAATATTAGGAACAATTGCTGTGCTAGCCTTCGGCAGCCTGATGGACTTGTGAAATGGAGAAAAGTTTCATACATCAAGATCAGGGTAGAAATAGTTCCCTCAACTGGTTGGTGTGTAGGAGATATAATCTTAAAGGACGATTTCAAAAAAGTAGGCTGAATCCCAACAGGTTAGCTGAGACTATGGCCGTGAACGAGGATATTGTCGCTTGTATTGACTGATATAGCCTATAGCATAAGCCACCAATGATGTTTTCAAGTTCGAAGGACTCATTCAGTAGGTAGGGGCTGGGAGGATGCTACTCAAATTGCCACTCAATTTCTTGAATTATATCTTGAGGATAGGTCAATCATCGCAACTCTTTGGGGTCGGGTAGTGATAGACTCCTATTGAATATGTATAAAAGAGAAGGCATATGAGGAAAGAGAGTGGGGAAAAGGAAGTTGTTACAAGTTTGTTAGAAATGGGCCCAAAGAAAGCTTTAAATGAGTGGGCAGTGAGTTTATGTATGTAGAGTGCAGGAGAGAGCTGAAGGGATATCTTTTTGCGTAATAATTTTGTGTGAGATTCTTGTGGGAGAGAGGGGAAGCTCTACAATTCTTCCCTTAACATGTACGCTTATTGATAAATATACCCACTTCTTATAAGCCTCAGTGGAGTGGAGTTAGCTTGGGATTAGTTTTGAAGATAGCTCAGTATACGTCTTAGAGATCAGTTGAATGCACGGAGCTTAAAGCTTTGTAACGTCTTATTAGAAAAACAGTATTGGCAATATTCCTACTTGGAGACTAATGCTTTGGACGAAGAATTTTTGCAAAGCCAAAACCAAAAATAACTACTAGATCTTTGGGAGAAGTGGCAATATTCAAGAGTTAATTTGTCATTAAGATTTTCTTTGGAAGCCAAGATCCAAAAATGAGGAGGTAAAATTCCAGCATTGATGAATGAGGACCTCCTTTGAGGAGAGCAACTTTCCTAATGTTCTCCAATGTAGAGTATTCTTGCCATTATGGACACGAACTCTATTTCTGTTAGCTAAATTAGATTTAGGCTCCAAGACCGACCACCAAACTGCATAGGGAGCTTCATATTATTGCCCTTTTTCAGACTGCAAGTTTCCTAACTATTGGATGTCATAGGATCAGGAGGACGATTACCTTTGGCGGAGAAAAATTGGAAGTATGCTAGCCTTTTTTCATATACAACGTACACTATAATAGTGGTCCTTTGTTTGTCTGGAGGCGAGGCATGATTAAAAGTATGTCCATGAGTGATATATATTAGAAACAGAAATTATAGTATTATATTATTAATTGGGGATGAAATCCACCATGACATAAGATGAATTACATAACTAGGCGTGTATGTGTATGTCTCCTTTAGTGACAGTAAAGTACTTTAACAAATAAAAATCCCCTTATGTACCTTTAAGTATAATAAATAAATAAAATCTACTTATGCTTAATTATGTGTTTCGTTGTAGGCATTTGAGTAATCTACATTACTTTATTACCCTTTTGCATTGAAGAGATATTGAGCGACAAGTTTGAAAATATTAGATGGTCGGAAACAATTTGGTGTTTGTTTTAGATTTCTTTTAAAATGATGCATGCCTAGGACCTTATATCCTAAAAAATTTACTCTGTTCTTGTCTTGGTAATCTACTCTATTGTCTTGGAGAATAACATTCTCCAACTCTTGTAGGTTGTTATTTTACAAAGGCACCATTTATATAAATTTTTTTAAATTACTCCTTTTTAAGTTGATAGAAACCTTTGCTTTTACACCCATTGTTTGCTTTGTTGACCCCTTTCTTGCCCCTTCAGTTGTATAACGTGGTTCGTAAAGAAGTATGGTACCGTCCCGACATGTTCTTTTATAGGGACATGCTCATGATGCTTGCGAAAAATAAAAGGGTGGAAGAAACGAAGCAAGTTTGGGAGGATCTAAAAGGAGAGGGAGTACTATTTGATCAGCATACTTTTGGAGATATCATGCGGGCATACTTGGACAATGCAATGCCCTCGGAGGCCATGGACATATATCGTGAAATGAGGCAATCTCCTGATAGGCCATTATCTTTACCTTTTCGTGTCATTTTGAAAGGGCTCGTTCCATACCCAGAATTGAGAGAACAAGTTAAAGATGACTTCTTGGAGCTTTTCCCTGATATGATCGTCTATGACCCACCTGAAGACTTGTTTGAGGAAGATGAAGATAGGTTCAAGAGTGTAAGATGATCGAGCAAATGGCTGATACGGTAGATTCTTTAGTCTTTTTATACTTAATAGAGTTTCATTTAATAGGTTTTTAAACTTTAAAAAAATCTATTAGGTATTGCATCGAGTTGGTTTATGAACTTTAAAAGTGCCTAATAAGATTTTAAACTTTCAATTTTATGTCTTTTATGTCTTTGAAGTTTTGACCCATTATACATTCTTTTTTTTATGAAACATATACTATTACGAAGTTGAAAAGTTAGGGGTTTAGCCGAACACTAAATTAATTTTGTGTTTATTAAATTTGTGAGTCACTTTTAAACTTGAGAAATCTCCTTGTCACAATCTTGAAATATCGAGAATGAACTTGTAGTTTAACAGGTTGTGATCATGTAATCGCTCGATAGGATACTCGCCCACTCATTGGCAGTCGCTACTATGTTTGGTGATCCTTTTTTGTCGATTGATACAATCTCAAAGCACTGCTGGAATGTTTGCCCATTTTTTTGCCATATTTATGCTTTTTTATCAAATTTTACATTTTAATATAATATAACTATTCAATTTGGGTAAAAATTGAATGAAATTAGATAGAAAACATGAAAATCTGAGCTGTTTTATACAATTATGAATACTATATAGGTAGGAAGATAAGAGAGAAATGATAGTACACGAGAAATGAAGTAAAGCAGTACAATGGGGATGAAAGGAGAGTAAGTACAAAGTAAAGGAATGTACTACAGATTTTCTTATGAGGAAGAAAGCAAGTGTAGTACATATTTTCCTTCCCAAGTTTAGGGGGTAGTACTTCAAACTAAAAGCTTCCCCTCCCCCATCCATCTTCTATAAAAACGCAGAGGCATGGAGAGCAAACCAAGATCGAAGGAGCGATTAGAGGTAGAAGAATCCTACGGGGGCTGCCCGAGACCACATGTCGTTGCACTTAGTAAGTGTCTCGTGATATGTGTTCTCAGGTCGCCCCTGCAGACTTCTTGTCTACCGTTTTTATGTTTTAGATTAAGTGGATTGAGTTCATTTATGGTTTCCTCTTCCCTTCAGACTTCTTGTCTACCGTTTTTTATGTTTTAGATTCATAGTGGATTGAGTTCATTTATGGTTTCCTCTTCCCTTCAGACTTCTTGTCTACCGTTTTTTATGTTTTAGATTCATAGTGGATTGAGTTCATTTATGGGTACCTCCTCTTGCAGACTTAATTTGCTGTTTTTATGTTTCAGATTCATAACGGGGCGAGTTCATTTATGGGTATCTTTCCTCTTTACCTTTTTTTCTTCTTCTTCTTCTTCGATTCTATCACTTGCTCTTTCATTTATGTAGTTGTAATTTGTGGGATCGGACCTTTGTAGAAATCAATCTGCATCCGACCTTTGTGTCTGTCGAATGATATAGAAAATGTAAGTTTTAGAAATTAAAATTTGAAAGGAAAAACTATTTACATAGCTTAAATAGGTTTTTAAAATTTGACTTAATTTTTAAGACACAAGATGACAAAACAAGAAAAGTAAAAGAAAAAATAATTATTAAATAGAGCTTTATTTTTTTGTAAATATTTAATAAAGCTTATTAATTTATAAGTGACATTCTACCAATAATATTTTATTATAGAATATTAGCTATATGAATAAATGGCAGTTGCAATATTAGAACAAAAATTATTTTCTAATTTGTAAATATAAAATATATAAAAAATTATAATTCTTGCCTTATTATTTTCCAATTTTATCTTAATTGTTCATCAATGTATATATCAATAATATATTTAAAATACTTTATATTTATATTGGTCATTTAAATACAAAATATAAAATATATTTTATTTGTTTTTTTTTTGCTACCTATTACAAATTTTCTTAAATTAACTATACATAATGACTCATATTGAAAAATTAAAGAATAGTCAATGTGAGAATACATTTTTGACTTTGAATCCTCATTTTCTATTTCTCATATTCGATTTTTGAAACATCAAACCATTTAGTAATTGTTCAACATACGAGTAGCAGCATGAAGAACTTAACTTACCATCGATAAAAAAAAAAAAAAAAAAGAACCCAATCATTACCTTTTTACTGTTTAAGACGAATATTGCTCTTAAAGCATATGTTTATACTCAATAAAGCATAAATTTATGAGATAATTAAAAATAATTTAAAATCGAAGTACATATAAAACTTGAAAATAAAAGGAAAAACTTACTTTATTAAAAAAAAATCGGACTAAGGTTTAATTGTGTTAGCAACCCGAATAGAGTTCACAGCTCAACCAAACCCTGCCTTCTATTTTCGAGGATTTAGTTGTCTGGTTGTTTTTTTTTAATCATTAAAAAAAATATCTTATTATCCACAATAATATTACGATAATGTTCAGAATCTTATAAAACTTAAATATCAAACATACATATAATACATACTATAATACTAATATAGTTACAAATGTCAAATATTGATATAGTTACAAATGTCAAATATTTTTAATTTTAATGTTTGGGTGACGTCAAATATTTTTAATTTTAATGGTAGGGTGAGGTAGAGTTGAATTGGAAGAAAGACGCTGTTATTTGTATTAATTTCTTCTAATTGTATTAATTTCTTCTAATTTTCCAAGAACGGCTGCTTGAAATGATATTATGGTCCGAGCGGCCCAAGGTTTTGGCTCAGTAGAGATCCGTTGGTCTTGCTGATCCCATTCACCTTCAACGAACTTGGTTGTTATTCCTTGCATTGCAATGCACATTCACAGATTCACTTCTCCAAATTCACGCTGAAGAAGAAGAATGAGACGTCCAATTCGCCATACCAGAAGTGTTGAAGCTCCCGGGATTTCTGCATTACTTCCTTGATCTTCAAATCTACCTCACAATTACTGCAGAAGCTCTGTGATTCTAGTTTTTGAAAGTGATCGCACTCTTGAACTCGCTGAGTGGCCATATCTGAGTTACGCATTCCCATACATGGAGTCTCCGCAAGGTGGATCCGATAGGGATAAACCGCCGGACTCTTCCTCATCCACTTCTCCCGTCTCCGTCGTTTCCAGTTTCTGGAAAGGTAACAGTCCAATTGTAAATCGGGTTCTCTTTCAGTTCTTGCGCTTATTGGTGGGTTTGGACTTCATTATTAACTAGCTTAAGAAAATTACGTATTCTATGTTATGTTCTGATTCACAGCAGGGACATTCATTTTTTAACTACGGATATTGTGCTTGATTTCTTTGCGTTAGTTTGAATTTTGAGCTCAATTTTATTTAAGAAGACTAGAATTTTTATACTGAGAGGTTCTTGTCCATTGGAGAAAGTTAGTATGTCGCAATGCGATTTGTTGAGTTAAAATTGTACTAACGAATATCAAAGGCATTTTGTGCTTTTGGATATGAAGTTCCAGTGATACTATCAATTGCTGTCTGTTTGATTTAAGACTGCCTTGAAAAATTTACCCTCTTCTAGCACAAAATGGTCACTGGTTTCCTATTTGCAGAGTTTGATTTAGAGGAGGAGAAAAGTGCATTGGATGAACAAGGACTTAGGATAGCTGAAAACCAAGAAAATAGCCAGAAAAATCGCCGGAAGCTTGCAGAAAGTACAAGAGGTTGTTGCTCATGTCCCCTTCTGTTATTTTTACAAATTTTCCTCTGAAAATATCTTTGTTAACGTTTTTCATTTTTAAAATTATTTTAACTGTGAACTCTGCAGATTTCAAGAAGGCTTCACCAGAGGATAAATTGAACTTGTTTAATTCTCTACTTAAAAGTTACCAAGAGGAAGTTGACAATCTCACGAAGAGGGCAAAATTTGGAGAAAATTCTTTTCTTAACATCTATCAGAAACTTTATGAGGCTCCTGATCCTTATCCTGCTCTTGCTTCAATTGGTGTAAGTGCCAAAGACATTCATATGGGTGTTGCATTTAAGCAGCATTGGTGATTTGAACTTGTGAACATTGTTCTTTTTCATTATACTTTAATGCTACTTAATAGTATGGAATCTCTTTGAAAATATTTTTGTTGTACAATCAGATGTGAGCCTTCAGATTTAGTGGAGTGTGAAGTATATTATGACAAAAGAAAAAAAAGGAAGAAATATCGAAGTACTAGGATGAACAATGTGGAATGTTTCAGAAAAGTTTGTACATGTTCTGTATTCACTAATCCATAAATATATACTGAACTTATGAACGATCACGTGAAGTCTGAATTCACTGTCTTCTTGCGTCTCGATGGGGTAAAGGAAATGAAGAACCATATTGATATGTTTTGTATTAAATCCTGTTGCTTTATGCTATTTGTTATCATTTAATGATTTTGCTGCACAACGTTCTCTTTGCAGGAACAAGATTTGAAGTTGTCTGAATTAGAATCTGAGAACAAGAAAATGAAAGTTGAGCTTGAGGAGTTTAGAACTGAAGCAACACATTTAAAGAATCAGCAGGCCACTATTAGAAGACTTGAAGAGCGCAATCGGCAATTGGAGCAACAGGTTACATTTTTTTTGTATGCTGTGATGAATGATGATAACAGTACATTGACATTTTTCCATATAACTAAATGATACGATAACACTACGGAATGGATGAAATATTCTCTCATCAATTTCCAAACCACAACACCTTCAAATCAATTTTGACCAACCTAATGTTTAGGTTAGACACAATTCCATTGTTGGACACTTTTAGCTTGGTGGAGGTCCCTTGGTTCATGTCACTAATACTGCTAGTCAGTCTTGAGAGAGTAATATTCTAGTAGTGAACATTCCACCTGGGATTCTTCATATTGAAAACGGAATTAGCAGAACAACCAAGCCGATTCATGCAGTAAAAAATATATTAAAAATTTGAAGAGGACTAGCAAATTCAAATTATACAAACAATCTTGATTTTAGAGAATTAAACTTGGTCACTGGAAAAATTAGGTAGTTAGTCATTACACTCTTCCTCGTTTCATCTGTTAATCTTCTTTTAGTTGTCTAGATGGAGGAGAAAATAAAGGAAATTGTGGATATCAAGCAACGCAGTCTGGCAGAAGAAAACCAGAAGGCATTAGATGCAATAAAAGAAAGGTACCTTTCCTGTAGGGTTAATGGAATTGAACAAATCTATATATGAGATATTTAGAATGTAAATGGCAATATCGATTAGATATGATGAAATGGTTTTGTGGGGATACATAGATTTTCTTTTTAAACTCAAATAGAAAATTCTATCAAATTAAAATGTTCTTAGTTTTGTTAGTATCTAAAGCTTCTATGATTCCCTCTTGTCACAATGGAGCAGATTTATTATTATTATTATTATTATTATTATTTTGCAATTATTCTATGATAGGACATTCTTTTATATCGATATCATATATCAAGAATTGATTTCTTTTTCCCATTAAAAAAAAAAAAAGAAAAAGAAGAAGAAAGTTTCTATGATTGTTCTTACTTTCTAAATTTTGTACCTGAGCCAATATCTAACTATACTATCTTCCATGTTGATATTGATGTTAACTTACGATTATTCTTCATTTTGGGTCATATGTGGAAAAATTATAGTAAGTTACATTGTGTTTTTTTTTATGGTAGTGCCTCGTTCTCGGTCATTGATGGTAAACTTTTTTTTTTTTTTTTTAAACCTTACCTTGTATTCAACTGTGATTTTTTTTAATAATGTTTAGGGAGAGATTGTTACAAGATCAACTAAGACGTGAACAAGAAAGTGTTTCAAACATGAAAAAGCTACATGAACGTGCCCAGAGTCAATTGTTTGAACTTCGTGCTCAATCAGGTGAATGTACATGTTTGCAGTATATGGTTTAGATCGCATATTTAACCAAAAACACTGGCAATCTCTTAAATAAAGTTCTCATCTCTTATTACTTTCATTCAGCTTTGTTTTGTAATATTAAGACTTTGATGTATTAATTTTATTTTGTATTATTTATTTTATGTCTTACTGCATTGAAGTTGCATTTCGCCAAAGTGAGCATAGTTTAGTGGTAATTATATGAGGTTGAAAGCTCAAATCCCCATATCCCACCTTTGTTGAATTAAACTTGTACTTAGGCTCTAAAAAACTATTGCACCTCAGTGTCCATCGACTGAAGATATTAATTATTACTCCATTGATATTTTAAGACGAAGAGAGGGCGGCAAAACAGTCGGAGGTCACTCTCCTAATGGATGAAGTTGAGAGGGCTCAAACACGGTTTCTTAGCCTCGAAAGGGAAAAGGTTTTCTTTCTCTACATTCTCCATCTAAAGGATCTATTATCAGTAATTATATTAGAGAAAAAAGTTTTCGTATTAATTATCATTTATCAATAAGTCTTTCCATTAGATTCCATATTTCTCTTCTTTTTTTTTAGGAAAGGGAAGACGGCTTCAAGTTTTAGTAAACTTGATTTTACATTAGTGTATGGAGGAACAATGTGTAAAAACTGTGCCTAAATTCCTTCAAGAATTTGCACGTGGATGGTTTTTTTTTTTTTTTTTTTTTTTTTTTTTTTTCACTTCTTGTTTCTCCCTTTTGTGGTGGTGGTGGGGGCACTCAGCATGTAGAACAAGATATTTCACGATTGAACCATCAAATAGCATCTGTCAAATGCACAGACTACGATATAGCTTGGCTTCTACTTGCTGATTTGTTTTATGGACTATGTGAGAGGGTGGATGCAGGAGGAGAGTTATCTCGAGGGTTTAATACATATTGACTGTTGATATTTACGTGGCACAATGCTGCCTCCGTGTTTGATACTTTTTATTTTTGCATGGAATACCCAGAGACTTCTGCGCTCCCAGTTACAGTCAGCAAATGACGACACTGGCAATAAGAAAAGGTGAAGTACTACTACTATAGCATCTGTACATTAATATGTCGATGAAAGATTTCTCGATGTTTTCTGAGAACTTCGTCGAAATATACGCTGTTTATTATTATTTTTTCTGCACAGGAACCACCTTATGTATTTTAAATGTTCTTTTTTGATATTCAATGTTCTGATTTCAATTAAACTAATTTACTTCCCTTGTTGAATCCAAATCCTTAAAAATCTACAGGAGCTACTTTTCACTGGCTTTTGGGCACAATATTTTTGTTGTGCTTAATAAGTAATGTTTATTAAATCAAAATCCTAAAAAATGAAACCAAAACGCACTGCATATCCACTCTCCTATGATACTAAAAATTGAAAGAAAATTGTGGGATAGTTAGAAGTGGATTGTATCTTTTCAGTGATTCACTATTCTTCTTCTATTCATGGGTCTGAATTATTATTTAAATAAAAAATATAATATCGAGACTCCAGAACATCACTTGGAAGTGAACATTATTTGAAGTCTTTATATGAGCTATTTACTGATATGTATATAGGAAATGAAAAGGGCATTATATCCTAGAGAATAAAAGGAAGCATAGTCAGATGAGACATCAACTTGTACGAAGGCAAAGGAGTTTGCCAGCGAGTACTCCACTTGGCATTGGTAAAACGAAGTATTACAATTGTAAAAGAACTTGTTTAAGTTACACCCAGAAGAACTGAGAAGTCTGGTGAATCTTAAACTTCCTCCAAGCCCCTACAATTATCTTCAAAGTCCTATGAATTCTCTCTATTCAAACAAACCAAATAAGTGACTGCTTATTTTAGCCATTGGATTTGAAGGGGTGATAGCACACAATATTTGCATTAAAAACTGCTTGATGAACCCGGCTGAGACTAAACAAATAAAGCAGTCTATTCCCTAGGCACAAAAGGAACCATAAGTGAAGGGATGCTTCTGAAGTTCATGGCTTTCGATGCACAGAAATCACTAATTCGAGTTATTTTTTTATATTATTTCTTGACAACTTATTAGCGCATCGGTTATAGTAAAACTCTATCTTCAGAACCTACTGTATAAACCAATGCAGAATAGAATGATATGCTTTCCCTTTATGCTAATACATATTTTTAAAAGAAATATGGCTCTTATCCAATTTAATAATAACAATACTTCGATGAAGGCAGTATTTTTTAGTCTGAAAAATTACTCTTCTGGTTCATGTTGACTGGATAGATATCCTATAATCTATTCTGTTTAGATTATTCTGAAACAATCCTGTACATTTATTTTTTGTTTGCTACAACGTTTCTTTCCAAGAAGTATGCAGTCCTAAATATAGTGTATTCTAACAGTATTTCTGATTATTTGACCTGTTATAATTTTTTCAAAAAGAACAGAGTAATTCCTTGGTTTGCATGTTTCCTTGTGCAATAAAGTATATCACCTTTCTCATGTTATTATAATATATTCTGCTGATAGGTTTTTGTTCTTTGGCTTCAGTGATAATTTAGATTTAAATAGCGTCCTTGAGAATTCTTTGAGTGCCAAAGGAAAGATTATTTCAGAATTAAACATGGAACTGCACGAAATTGAGACAACTTTATCAAGTGAACGAGAACAACATATTATTGAGATCAAGAATCTGAATGCCTTGATAAATGAAAAGGTCAGTATCAATCTCAATTCTACTTCAACAATAAGCAGTTAAGCTCTAATGGATTAAGATGAGATAAATTCTCTTTGCATTCATATGGAGAAAGTTGCTTACTTAAAATTGTCACCAGGGCTATGTTCTCATTCACCAGGTCCAATGCACTATTTTACTTTGAATATGCCAATGTAAACCAATTAGCCTCAACATTACAACTTTAAGTTCATTTTCCTTGCGCTTGGAAGTAACGGGTGCATACTTTCGTTGTTTGTAACATCTATTCTTCTTCTTAATTCACAAGATGCCTAACGTTTGATGGTTGAATTTTGTTTAACTATTTTCTACCTTTTATTATAAACCAGGAAGCTGCTATTGATGAGATGAAGAGAGAGCTTCAAGCGAGACCAACAGAAAAAATGGTTGATGATCTGCGGAAAAAAGTGAAGATTTTGCAAGTAACTTATCTACCTTTTTTATGATAGAAATATTATCTACCTTACTCTCTCGAAATACTAAATTGTCTGTGGCACATAGTTTAGGTATGAAGGTATGAATTATATTTGATTTCATAGTGTAGTGAGGTTCCTCTGCACTTTGATTCTTTGTCCCCTCAAAGACTTGCTCATTACGCAGTGCCAGTTGGATTGATTCTTCTGATGACCGTTTTTCTGGTGGTTCATTCGTTTCCTTAGTGATTTATTCAATCATAAATGCATTATGAATTATGTACTATAGTTCCTCAACAGTTTGTTCTCTCTCTCACTTTTAGATGGAGAACTTATTTATCTGTGTGAGGGCATGTTATACTTTCATCTCTTAATTCAGAAATCCCCTTTTTCTCGGTATATAAAAAATATTGTTTTGTTGAATCTTACTTTTCGCATATGCTCATGCATAAAGTGCTTTTGATTATAGAAAACACAGTTGTTCCATATAAGACATGATATGTTGTTATAATTTCAGTCAAAACTATTGTTGCTAAATGTTAGAATGTCAATGCATCTTTTCGATTAACACAATAACATAAAAGATTTGTGTGATCACATGAGTCCTACAATCATGAATAGTATATTTTTTAGTCATCTTAAAAAATTGTTCAGGTTTTATGCCACCAAAGTCTTCCTCTGATGAATTTGCTTGGCTTGGTAACATGTGTAGTGTATTCCTTCATCTGTGAATAACTTTACATGCATGTCCAGGCTGTAGGTTATAATTCAATTGAGGCTGAAGATTGGGAGGTTGCCACCAGTGGGGAAGAGATGAGCAAAATGGAATCTCTTCTTCTTGATAAGAACCGAAAAATGGAACATGAGCTTACACAGTATAAGGTAGAATGCCTATGCTTCTTGGCTATTTGATACTTGCTCTCCTTTTACATGTTCAAATGGGTGTGGACATATGGCATGACCTGTTGGCAGGACCATTATTGAAAGCGGGTCCTGTATATTTTTTTTAAAAAATTGTTGGTAGGTGGAAGGAAACGATTTCTCTCTTTTTTTTTCATGTGATTCTTATGTCTTTTTTAGGTCAAACTTTCAGAAAAATCATCTTTGTTGGATACAGCTGAAAGCAAGAGAGCTGAACTCACAGAAAAGGTTGCTGAACAACAGAAGTTGATTCAAAAGTTGGAAGAAGACATATTAAAGGTTCCGATCTTTGGCTAGCAGAAATTTCTACTATGGTTCATATTACTGTTTTTAATATGTTATGGTTTTCAAAATGATGTATATATTTGGAAACATCTATAGTGAGCAGGGATGTAACATTTCTTTTCAGAATGATAAATAATCCCATGTCCAAATTTGTTTTCTTACCACAAAAGAGGATGTTTTTTATTTGGGTCAAGAAAGTTGAATTTGTCGCACTTCACATTATGAGAAGTCCTAATGTATGTGGCCACTTGTCAACTTTTAATGTTGTTTTGCTTTTTAAAGCAGGGGTATAACTCCAAGGACCAAAAGGGCAGTTTATTTGATGACTGGGATCTTTCTGAGGCAAGGAGTGAGCTTTCTGAGGTATTCTTTGTCTTTCTTCATCCTCTTGCGGTCTTTGAAATCCAATGCTCTAACTAATGGTTTGTCACACCAGAATGTAACTCGTGGTTTCATTTTCTTCTATTAAGAAGTTGCAAGTTGCAATATTGACCTCGTCTGTACTTTGCAGTCAACAAAATGATACTTTTTTTTAGCAAACTGGGGGTCTTTCCTTCCATTTCTCATTTCTTTTTTCTAATAAAAATTAAAGAATAAGAAACCAGAACGAAAAAAGAAAGCACAGGAAGCGGAAAATTAAAAAATAAGAATGAAATGGTTATTGATTTTTTTTTTAATTGGAAACCGAAACCATTTCATTGAAATGTGAAATAGATCACAAATGAAAGTCTATCAGTGAATAAGAGCCTAATTAGGCTCACTGTTTCCAAGATGTTCTCAAAATTGAATATGCAGATGAGTTTCAGTCCCTTTCTGCGGTCCTTATAAGAGCTTAGTTACTGTTGAGGATATCTAAAACTTACTCCTCGACCCTCATGTATGCATTCTTTGTGCAAAGCAAGTGAAGACCTTGATCACATTTTACTCGTTGCATTGAAGAGCATTATTGGTCCTTGCAAACTATCTCAGTTTGCACTATTGTTGATAACTAAATTCCACTTGTTACTTTGCCACATATGATGAATATGTTAGGTTTCCAATTATTAATGCATATGTTGGGGGGTAGATTAGAAAATTCACCCTCTCCTTAGATATTAGTTTGATATATATATGTTTTGGGCTCTGAATTAGGTGGTAATTGATTATTTTGTGGGATTGTTGTTTGGGAGGAGAGCGACCTGTCTTCTCGAAGTGGCAGTAGACCCCTGCGTTGTGAACTTTCTTGTTTTGAAGTAATACATTTATCTATCGATCAAGTACTGTAAGAGGATGCTGTATAAGGTATCTCCTTACCGTACTTGATCTGGTATCCCCTAAAAACAGTTGTGAACTTCATAGAACTCTAACATCTTGGTTGGGGTTAGGCCAACAGAAAAGAGAAATGACTGAAAATAAAAAAGTGCTTTATCTGGTATATTAGATTACTTTGCATGTCCATATTTTTCTATGTTTACTGACGAATATGTGATGTTGGCTATTATTGTTAAGATCTTGACTATATTATATATTTCAAGTTATATAATTTTCTCTTTTTCAATTGGTAGTCCTAATGTATATGGCCACTTGTATGTCAGAATGTAGATCGAAAACATTTCCCATTGGATCAAGATCAAAGCTCAATGCTAAAAGTAATTTGTAGTCAGAGGGACCGTTTTAGGACACGCTTACATGAGGCAGAAGAGGTGTGCTTCGTTTGTGTTTATTGGCAATGTATATTTTATTAGGATTCGACATTTCTTTTGTTTCGAGATGACAGATCCAGCAATATAATATTTCTACTGATATATTAGGAAATAAGACAATTGAAGGAGAAGGTAGGACAGCTTACAGTTGAGCTCGAAAAGACAAAAGCTGATAACGTCAAATTGTATGGAAAGATTCGCTATGTCCAGGATTACAATCATGTAAAAGTAGTGTCCAGGGGATCGAAGAAGGTACTTAAGTTTGTCATCTTTTAAAACAGGGCTTCATTCCCTCCTACCCTGTCGCTTTTTATTTGTTTGCTTCTTTCAATAACTTCAATTATGTACTTCAGCATGGAGAGGATCTCGAAAGTGGTTCCATGTCCGATGTTGAATTCAAGTATAAGAAAATATATGAGGATGATATAAATCCATTCGCGGCGTTCTCCAGAAAGGTTTTCCCCCTCGAAACTCGTATTGTAGTGTTGAAATTTAGATACTATTCATCATTTTCTCTTTCATGTCAAGCATATATAAACGTACCATTTCACTTTTTTAATTCGATAGGGCAAATTGTTGCACTAATCATAAAATTTTATCATAGAACCTCTGCCTTTTCTGACCATGTGCATGATTCAGGGAAAAATCATGTTTGTTGTTACTTTGGTATTCAGAGACTGATTGTATTCATTTTTAAAGGTCTGACCTACGGCTAATTATTTTATGTTCTTCATCCTTTATTAGTATTACTATCTGTCTCTTTTTTTTTTTTCTTTTTTTTTTTTCTTGTACATTTCAAATCACATAACGAGCTTGGTTTTGATTATTTTAGGAAAGGGATCAGAGGTACAAAGAGTTGGGTTTCAGAGACAGGATCACACTCAGCAGTGGACGATTTCTTCTGGGGAACAAGTATGACTCCACAATTGCTCTCTGGTTTTTATAATTCATCCTCCTTTTTATCAATGTGAAGGCCGACAAGCAGCCTAAATATTGTTATATAATCTTATTAAACCAATTTATTTCTAAAATGTGTTTAAACCAAAACGAAGTCAATTCCATTTTTCATTCATGTTTGTGCATTGTTTTTTCTTTTATGAAAATTTCTGCGTTCATGCTTCTCTCCCTACTGTCGTTTCTGTCTTCAAAACACCATTATCAACTCCTTGGTCTTGTTTCTTCTCATTTTATCCTTTTTTTTTTTTAGGAAATGTTTGATTTTCTGGTACTAAGTTGACCTAGACACTAACCTTCTTTCAGGTATGCCCGAACTTTTGTATTTTTCTATACAATTGGGTTGCATATCTTGGTATTTACATGTCTTTACAGAATGTCAGCGCTGAGCCATCTAAGGTACCCCATCTTTCATTTTATCTTTTGGGCAGACTGATTGTTTTTCTTTTCAATTCATTGATTTTTACCTTTTCTTTCTTCAGTAATGGTCCTGATGAATTTCTTGCTGGAGATAAACATCTAAACCTACCTCATGCACTTTAATCTCCTCGAATTTTGGTCTCATCAGGAATACATATCTTTTTCATTACAGAACGAACATGAAGAGTTCAAAGGTAAAAAAGAAAAATCTCCTTTGATTACTACTGTACTGTATAAATAGGAGAATTGAATGTAGCAGTGGCTTTTCGAGTTCTGTCTGTTCATTTTAAGTGATCGTAATTTTGTGGTATAGAGATGTTCATACAATATAAATTTATATCAGTTGAGCAAATTTTGGATTGGTAACCTGCAGCCTTGTTCTTCCGACATTGGTAAGTTGTTTGTAAAGTAGTCGACTTTAATTTAGTTCAACTGGTTATAATATATATTTTTTCTTCGACCATTTTTTTAAACTAAGATGTGCTTATAAGATAAACAATTCACTTTAACTACGTTGTTAAAAAAAATGTACCTCGAACCTATCATATTTCATGAACATCACCAATGGACTCAAACTTTTGTGTTTCATCAAAGATGTTTGAATGGAGACTTCCAACCTGGTTGAGTTGGATAAGTTCTCGCCATTACAAATTATTCATTGTTATGAAAGTATATTTTGAGAATAATTAGATTTTGTTAGTTCAACAACGAATATAGATAAGGACTTGAACTTCTAACATGAGAGTCCAGTGAATATGTTTAACCCGTCAAGATTTTGATAGCTCAATTGGTTACGAATATATAAATTTTATATCAACCAAATATTTAGTTTAGCTTTAAAGTATATATCATTTCTCAATTTTATCTTCCACGTATCTATAATCTTCAAATCTCATCTCCTAGTTTTTTGGATAACATTTTTAACATAAATCTCTGAGGTTGATAATTCATTGGGCGGGTTTATTTTAATGGCCATCGTAAATAAATTATGGTATAATATTTTAATATATTGTCTAATTGTATCATCGTTTAATTTAAAATAAAAAGATATGGGTATCGTGTTTAGGTTGGCGCATTAAGTTTTAGACTAGGTTAGACTTTAAGACACAATAATTAGCATTAAAATATTATAGACTTTTTAAGGTACCTTTCATTCCAAAATCAACAAGTCGTTGTAGTATAGTGGTAAGTATTCCCGCCTGTCACGCGGGTGACCCGGGTTCGATCCCCGGCAACGGCGTCGTTTTTCTAAATTTGTAATTTTAAGATTAATTTAAAAAATATATTTTCTCCTTATTTTATGCACATAGCGTCGTTGTAGTATAGTGGTGAGTATTCCCGGGTGTCACCCTGGCCGACCCGGTTTCGATCCCTGGCAACGGCGGCTATATCTAATGTTGTTTAATTTTCTTTAATATTGAAAATATATGTTTACTCTCAAATTCTTACATGTAGCGTCGTTGTAGTATAGTGGTAAGTATTCCCGCCTGTCACGCGGGTGACCCGGGTTCGATCCCCGGCAACGGCGAACATTTTTCTCAATTTCCCTTTCATTTTCTTTTACTAATTAAATAACTTATTTTCTAAATGACAGACAACTATTATTATTATTATTTTAGTCCACCCGCGTTCGATCCCTTCAAACGGCGTTGTGTGTTTTTCTCTCATTTTACTTTTACCAATTAAATAACTTCTTTATTAACTATTATTTTTGGGTAATTTTTAATTAATATTAAATTGTTTTAATTTAATTATAAGAGTATTAATAGACATGCTAAGCCTAAAGATTTGTTTTTAACACTCTCTAGTTTAAACATTTTTTCTAGCTTTTTTTTTTTAATTATATATTTTTTAGAATTAAACGGGTTGTATTTTCTTACAAATATTATTTACTTTTATTTTATCATAAAAAAAAGGAAAAAAAAAAGATTTAGTTTTGCTTTCAGGCACGGGACTCAACGAAAATTTGAAATGGACGCAAACTGAAATTACATTAAAGTCAAGGACGAGTTTGCAAAATGGGTCATTTTCTTTTTACCTCGATTTGCAACAATGGAAATGGATGGGCGACTCCCTCTGCCGTACTAGTGCTTTGGCCATGGAGCTGAAGCGACTCATCTTTGCTTAGCGCAGGTTTGATTATTCATCACTGTTCTTCCTTCCTTCTTCTTCTTCTTCTTCTTGTTTATCTTTCCCGCTAATCTGCTCCAGTTTCGTTTTGAAAATCTCACTGATTTGATCCCGATGGACACCCCGTTTGAATCCTTCTTCTCTAAATGTTTCTGTTGGAAGTTAGGGTTTCTATTTGTTCTTATTATAATTTTGTGTTGGAGGTCATTAGCTTCGTTCCCGTCTTTCAGAATTCACATTTCTCTCCCCATGTATTGGTTGAATTTTTGAAGTGACTGTATGTGCTGGGTTGTAGTTCACCCAAGTTTCACGTGAGAGTACAGGATTTTTCACGCCACAGGGTTCTGAAGAGAGATGATTGATTAGGTGTGATGAAAGTTTGTTTGTTACAAGTTTCAAGTGCTAGTTTAAACATGCATATCCACCTATTTATGTAGTGCAAGGTAGGGTTGGGGGTGGGGTTTTAGTAGTTGAAATTTTAAATATGGAATGGCGAATGAAGTCCCTCAAGAAAGAGCGGTCAAGAAAGCCGCATAACCACCGTTTGTAATGCATTCTAGTGGTACTGAGGGGTACAACAATCTTGAAGAGTTTTCTTTTGTGTTTGTGGGTCATGAATGAATAGAGGAAGAAGAAGTTCTCAGTTTTCTAGGAAGTGTTTGATGTATCGATAGACGATAGCCAAGAGGCATAGACTTGGTAGTTAACTACAACCTTAAGCATTCCGGTTGGAAAGGGGGGCGTGTTGTAGTGAATGTCACTACAAGACCTCTAGAGATAGTGGGAGTTGCCCCATGATTTTTAGTGATGGTAGATCGTTTGAAAAGGACATATGCCATGTTGTCGTGCTAGGACTATACCTATAGAGACAATTAGATCTCATGGTATAGTCCTACGAGATAGTGTTGGGTAGAGACTCTCAAGTTATATTGATGTTACGACAAGTTTGAACCCTATACTCAGTGAGAATGTAGTACAACATTTAATCACCAAACTGATATCCCAACAGAGATGTTGAGTATGAATCTGAAACATACATGTTGCGTGTCTATGTGTTATAGTTTAGTAGTAGCTTGGATATTCACTTGCTCTCATGAAATTCACGGGTAGTTACAGCTATTCGACGACAATTGATATGATACCCTTCGAAGCCATTTCGTGGGAAAAGGTGCATGAGGTCCTAGAGAGCAAGTTGTTTAGTCCTGTTATAGTGTGAGGAGGGCGTAAGTGGCTTTAACAGCGTGAAGCATATACCCTTTAGGCACAAGATGCAAAAGTAGTGAGAGCCTTAATGAGACAAAGTACACAATGTACAAAGTGTACATTTTTCAGCAAAGAATATTAAAAATCTGCGTGAAATATGATTGAAAATTTGAAGACTGATGAAGTTTAAGGACAGAGTTTTGATTTCTTACAAATAAACCACACAATCAGTCGCAGAGATCTAAAAATTTAAACCTGTCATCATCGAGTAATTTCTTCTTTCCAATTTTGTTCATCAATAGAATACATTCCTCCATATATTATGTTTTTAATTCAGTCATATTTCACGTTCCTTCACATTTATTAGAGAGAGTGAGAGGGCACACATCGGGATGTAATGACTGTTTCGTACTCGTCACTAATTTCAATGTCCTTTGCCCATTTGTTGTACTCGTCACTAATTTCCTTCACATTTATTAGAGAGAGTGAGAGGGCACGCATGGATATTGAATCTCTAAAGGTTGTCACTAATTTCCATGTCCTTTGCCCATTTGTTGCTCTTTCTCACTCTGCTCTTTTATTTGTATTTTTTATTTATCATTATTACTTTTGCTGATGTAATGACTTTCGTACTCGTCAGTTGGATCTTCATCTCTCTTTCATGATTTATTTACCACATAATGATTTTGGTTCTTTGGTTTTTAGTAGTTATTGTCTTGCTGATGACATTAACTGATGAACATTTTCACCCAACCCCTGAACACAAGGCAAAATGGTTTCAGAAATACTTCAACAGAGTCATCTAGTGGATGGGGAGGCTGAAGTAAATCTTCAGAAGCAAGGCAACGAACTCCCAAGTCAAATTTTGAATGGAAGACATGGGAAATCAAGCTCTGATAGAAGTACTGTTAGACCTAGTTTAGATTATAACTGTGGAGATGATAATACTGGCATAGCTTCTTATAGGGATGTACCAAGCAGCGTAAATATAGATATTCAACCCGATACTTTACGTGTAAGTAAAACATGATTTCGTTAGTAACTGATGACTGACATGCAATGGTTCTGTGTCCTTTTACTGCACTGTGTGTAAATACAATATGGTTTTACTTCAGAAGGCAAGGCAGCAGAGAGAAATGACCTTCCAAGATATGTGTAACAACCTGGACATCTTTGAGGATGATGATGAGGATGACGACGATGATAGTGACTGGGAACCTTTACAGAAACTCAGGGAAATAATGAAGTGGTTCTGCACAAATTGTACCATGGCCAACCTCGATGTTGCTGTACACTGTGACGTCTGTTTGTACTCCTTTTCAACATAATTTCCCTTTTTCTTCTGTCAACTTTTGTGTTCTGCATATTTAGGTGCATATTTTCCTTTTCAGTCATGTGGAGAACATAGAGAATCCGGAATATTGAAGCATGGGTTTTTTGCTCCTTCATTTTTACACGAATCAACTTTATTAGAGGCTGAGCTAGAAACGAGAACTGAGAAAGGTGAGTCATGTTCTTGCTATTGGACACGTAGTGTTATCTTTCATTTTAATTCCTTAACCTTCTTCTTCTCTATGTATTCATGTATTCTTTTTTATTTTATTCGTTTGGTGAATGAGTGGTCATATTTCTGGTCATCTCGTATTATTTATTTTTTAATATATGAGAAAACTGGCTGATGTTTTCGTTGTAAAATTACCAGATATAACGGCAGTATGGATATGTGGTGAAGTTATAATATTCTTAATTTAATTGGATGTATTATATTTCCCCGGCTATTTCTTTTCTCCTCTCCCTGCCATTTGATACGTGTGCTGTGATCATTTTTCAATCATCGTTTGTATAAGTTCTCGTATTAAGATATTAGACCCTTTTGTGTCAACCATTTGACACATCTCTCCAACACTATGAAAGTTGCTCATCTTAGGGAGAATTGACGCTTTTTCCTGGTTGGCTTTGGGAGTATTAACAGCTTGGACAAATCCTAAGAAATCTCTTCTTTTACTTGGTTTTCATGGTGTGCTATGTTCGTGGGTGCCTTTGAAGATCTTTTTCTTTGATGGTGTGGTGTTGGCTTTTAATAGAGAGTTGGCCTTTCTAGGGGTCCTTTGTTTTGTTTCCTCCTCTCTCTATGTCTCTTGGAAAACCAAGCTTTCATTAAGAAGAAATGAAATGGCACAAGAGGGCCAACATTGGCCAGAAGATGAAAAATGGGCCTACAAAGACAATAGCCCAAAAGGAGACAAATAAGTACTAGCCTAATGAACAAGAAAAAAGCTCCAATCCAGGAGGAAAAGAATCCTTTTGTGTATCTATAAGATACTAATATGATGGATGTTTGACGGATTAAGGTTATTTTCAATTGCGAGTCGGTTTTTACACTATTTGAATGAAGGAGCCTTGGGTATAACAGGTCTTGGAAGGCTTTGGAGTTTTGACGCATTTTAAGGTCTCTTTTTAGTTGAAACTTTAGCTATTTTGTAATTATCCCCTTTTCCAGTCACCAATACTTGAGTCTGCTGCTTGTAATTTCAGTTTTTCTTGGTAGTCCTTGTTTTTATGTCTTTTTTTTTTTTTTTTTTACTTTCATTGGTCATTATTTATTGCTTTCAAGAGTCTAACTGCAGTTATTCTTATGCTGTATTTGTAGGCTTGGTTTCACAAGTATCAACGTCTAATAGTTCCACGGCAATAGGTTTTGATGAGAGAATGTTGCTGCATTCAGAAGTATGGGAATTTGTTTAAAACTTATATGTTCTAGATTCTCAAGCATTCTATTTATTTTCCATTTCTTTTGTTTCTCTATGTGTGGATGCAACACATGTCTTCTCCTGTGTTCTCCTGTGGAAACCTCCATGGTTTAATTCTATACTGCAAATTTCTTTTTCATGTGAAATAAGGGGGCTGTCCGGAAAGCTAAAGCTACAATATGAGGAGAGTCTCATGTTTTGAAATATGTTTTCTGTTATCCACTTTGCTCCTACATAGTGTTTCCTTTACAACAAAGTTACAGAGGACCAAATTCATCTTCTCCTTCATTGCAACTAAGTTCTAGAGCTTCCTACCCAACTCTAAGGCTTATCCTAGTGTTCATTCCTATCGCTAAATATGGCTTTGATACAGCGGATATATGCTCATTTTTTCTACTTAAGTTATTTGGACAAATGTTGTCATGGATCACTCTTTTGGAGGCTTTAGTTTAAAATAAACCAAAGAACTTTGGGGGTTTTTTACCCTAGTTTGGATGAGTTTTGGGATTTGGTTAAATTTCTAGCTTCCTCCTGTCAAGATTTTTTTATTTTATAATATGGTTGCCAACTGGGAGCCGTTTCTAAATTCCCTTGGCCTTGAGGGCAAGTCCTTATCCCTCCATTTTGTAATCTTCTCTTCCTTAATAAAAATGTTTTTTCGTATAAAAAAGAAAGAAAAAAAAATGTAACATGTCTAAATGTGTTCTTATTTAATTTAATCTTCTCTTCTTTAATAAAAACGTTTTCTTTCCCTTTTTAGAATCTAAATTTAATTTATTTTTATTGTTTCGATTTGTTTATGCAAATGGCATGTCACTGTGTTCTTATTTGTTATATCCATGCACTTGTCTGGGTCTGTGGTTTAGATTTGAAAATGATTTTTGCATACTATTTTGTTGGAAACTTTTTAAATCGTTAGTTTTCTAGAACTTTACTTCCTGTTTGGTGGTGTTCTTGCTAGAGAAGGTTGAAATGAAGTCACACCCGCACCCAGAAAGACCAGATCGTCTGAGAGCTATTGCTGCTAGCTTGGCTACAGCTGGTAATCTTTACTTCACCGTTTTTTTTTTTTAATTTTTTTTTAAGGTAGGAAATATTTGGGTTAATGATTACTATTTAATATGTTTTTATATAGTTTATTGCTTTCAATCTTTTATCATTGGATTCTAAGCAATGGAAATTTTTTATTGCGTATAGGAATTTTTCCTGGAAGATGCTATCCTATCCCAGCGAGAGAAATTACCAAAGAAGAACTTGAGATGGTAAGGAACTACACTTATTTTCAGGCATTCTTTTAATTTGGTGAGAACTAATTTCATTGGTAGATGAAGTATCCAAAAGGAATCTAAAGCCTTGTAAATGACATCTGGTAGAAAACTACCCAATCAAATAGGGATGATGATCATAGAAATAGGGCAATTACAAAAATGAACTATAAAGAGTAATCTAAGTTTTATATAAAGAAGAAAAATGAATGAGGAGCCTACTCTAAAATTTTGACATTAATTTTTTTTTATATAGATATTGACAAGTAATGGTGGGTGGTATAGATTTGTTTACTGATGTTGACTGATATATCAATGGATATGCATGAAAATTGATGATGTGGTTACTGGTAACAATTTTCATAGATGTTGTATCAATGAATTATCATGGATGATAAGGGAATTATTGACAAAATGTTGATGATTGGAGGAAAAAAAGTGTCATGTGAATCAATGTTCATTATTTTAATTTGTGGATTTGTCCATAGATATATTGAGAATGATGCTGATACTTTCATCCATAAATATGACTTCCCTTCAGTTATCTTATGAGAAGCATTTTGTGATTTACCGTTATTTTATGAGAATCATTTTGTGATTTATTTATTTTACTATACACTGGGATAAAGGTTCATTCCGCGGAGAATATTCAAGCTGTTGAGGTGTCGAGCAATGTTATTTCTTGGTATGTTCATAATGGCCACTCTCTCTCTATTGTTTGTTATATAGAATGATAAAATGCAGTTGCTTCTATGTGACTAGATTATATATGACCTTGTTTATTGGATATTCAAGTATGAATGATGAATTGAACTTTTTGTAACTCATGCTGACTCAAATGGAAAGAATTGATTGTAGACCCAGTCCTTGTGGACAATGAAACCATAGAGGCTTATAGAAAGAGGAACCTTAAAGGCATTGTATTTAAGATTGATTTGAGAAGGTCTATGATCACATGACTAAATGTTTTTGGATAAGGCTTTCGAGAAGAAGGGGTTTGGTTATAAGTGTGGAGGTCTAGAATGGGGAGTTGCGTCAGAAATGTGAAGGAGGTCGAGAGGGATGACTTTACCTCTAGAGGTCTTAGGCAGGTAGTCTCTTTCTTTCCTTTACTTTTTATTCGAGTGGTCGATGTTCCAAGTAAATTAGTTTATACCAAATGGGATAAGAGCTGTTTTAAGGGTTTCCTTGCAGTTAAAGGGAGAGACTTCACCTTTTGCACCTCCCATTCATGGACGATGCTCTATTCTTTTGTTATAGTGATGTAACTTCCTTTGTTAATTTGAATAGGTTACTTTCCTTCTTTGAAGCGATGTCTAGTCTCAAGATTAATATAGGGAACTCCATTATGGGTATTAACTGTGAATCATGATCGTTCTAAGTTGAATACTTGGGCATCTTTAGTGGGTTCACGATGTTCTGTTTGCTGATTGTTTGTGGGTTTATTTTTTATGGCAGTTATTTCACACCTGACACTTATGCAAATAAGCATTCAGCACAGGCTGCTAGGCTTGCAGCCGGTTTATGTGCTGATCTTGCTTCAGAAGTTTTTTCTGGTCGTGCCAAAAATGGTTTTGCTCTGGTATGAAAGTTAACATGCTTGAATCCCCAAGTTTATTTCATTGTTATTAAAAGAAAAAAGACTTTTTTGTAATGCTCCTTTATAATGTTGTCTGACTGTGTTTTAAATCTCAGGTTCGTCCTCCTGGTCACCATGCAGGTGTTAAACAAGCCATGGGGTTTTGCCTCCATAACAATGCGGCAGTATCTGCATTGGCAGCTCAGGCTGCTGGTGCTAAGAAGGTTTTAATAGTTGATTGGGTAAGGTCAATGTTTTTCTCCCAAGTTGTAGGGCCTATAACTGGTTTCAATTCTTTCTCTCACAATTCTTTTTTTCTCTCTCTCTCTCTCTCTCTCTCTCTCTATTCATTCTAATTCTATCTACTTTAGGATGTTCATCATGGAAATGGAACACAGGAAATATTTGAGCAAAATAAAACGGTATGCTCTTTATGAAAAGAACTTCTCTACCTTGTGGTTTACCTTCCTTTTCTGATCTCTGATTTGCAAAAGATGGAAAAATTTGCTTGACAAGATGATTTCACTGTTGTACGTTTTAATCACAAGCCTGTATTGGGGTTCATGAATATACCTATTATATTAATGTCTGGAACATTCTTGTGATGAATTGGGACCTTTTCAGAACTGCTTAATTTATTACTGTAGGTTTTCTAACATGCATTTACTTCAGTTTTCTTCTGCTGTTTCACATATTTGTACAAACAGAGGTTATCTTTGTGATTTTCCTTCTAGTCATTTCTGGACTTTGTACAGTTTCAATAACAATTTTGACCCAATTTTGTAGGTCTTGTATATATCTTTACATAGGCATGAGTTCGGTAGATTCTATCCTGGAACTGGAGCTGCTGATGAGGTAACTGGTTATCTTTTAAAATCCTGCACCTCACTTTATCGTGTGGGCTAAGTTAACCATGTGGTTTTCATCCCTATCATTTGTGGCCTGGATACTTTTTCTAGCAATGAAGAATTGCAAACATAGTTTATATTTCTTTGTTGGAGTGCATGGGAAGACGAGCTTATTATGTGCTAGGGTTTGTTGATCCTTTGTTCCAATTTATTTTTAGTAGGACTAATGTTATCAGGTAATCTCGTGGGGTTTATGGCAAGAGAGAAATTATGATTTTTCAAGGAAACCGTTTAGATTGCGCAGAGGATGGGCCTAGCAAGTGTTTGATACATATCCAATTTGTCCCAAAAGAAAAAAAAAGTTTAAAACACTTTAGCTCAAGTGACAAATAATCGTTCAACTTATGTTTGCAAGTGCATAACACCTAATTATCTATCTGTTTTGTTTAACATATTTGACATTTTTAACAAGTTTCCTATGTGTTCAACTAGTATTGGAGTGTCGGTTTTGAACATGGACGTGTAGTGTCCAAGTTTTACAGCATATCTGCTAAAAAATTAACTAGTGAAATTGGAATGAAATGACAATATTCTATCTGCCCAATTTTTTAATAACACATTGTTTATTTTTATTTTCATTTTTTATTTAGCAAAGAGTTGGATAATAATAGAGATAATCATATTTATTACCATATAAATTTTATTTTATTTTTCTTTTTGGTTCTTTTACTTATATTGCATGTATAATTATAGATGTCAATTGTTTCTCTGTGCCTTGCTTCACTGTATAACTTTTTTTCTTGTGCACTTTGGTCTCCAACCAACCAAAAAGCTTGTTGCCTTGGAGTGGGCTTTCTACTGTGAGAACATCATTAATTATTTAAGAACTATTCACTTCTTTAGGTTGGCACGATGGGAGCAGAAGGATATTGTGTGAATGTTCCTTGGAGTCAGTCGGGAGTTGGTGATAATGATTACATTTTTGCATTTAAGCAAGTTGTGCTTCCCATAGGTTATTTCCATTGCCTCTACTTGTTTAATCTTGTGTCAAAATATTTTCTGAATATAAAATGAAATAGTGTGGAACATTTTATATTGCACCTAACAATAATCATCCCTTTAGAAAAAAACATTCCTATTACAGGGAATGATAAATTGATGTTTGAATTGGGCCGTGATATATGATTTCCGATGATATGGATAGTTTTATCATTAATGCATTTATGGTGGTTATATTTTATCTCCAGCTATTTCTCAATTTGATCATGTTTGCTCCCACCATCGGTTTTTAAGTTTGATATCTTAACTCCAATTGTTCACCTTTTCATTTTTTAATTTTCTATTTGTTTTTCTTTTAAGAAGAGCCATATGTATCGTACTCTGATTTATTACTCTGGGTTCCTCTCCAGTCCCCCCTAAATAATTAATTAGATAAATAAGTTCTTGCTTGTTGCTACAGCACCTCATCAGAATATACATATATATATTTTAAGTCGTTAAATGGTTTGGTGACATTTTCTTGTATGGCATAGGAATGTATCCTGAATCTTAATGATGGCATTTGAAAATTAATACTCCCTAAACAACATTTAAGAACCCGTTGAGGGTTGAGAAAATAGATATATGAGGTTCTTTACTTTAATAATCTTCTATTTCAGAAAATTGTTATTTTGAATATCATGCACTGGTTTCTTGTCTCATGGACAAAAGAGATGAAAAATATTTGCGAAACGGCCTGCAAAAAAATTACCTGTTTTTTCAAAATTTCTAATCTTCCATTTGTTGATCATGCACTATGTTATGGCTGTGTTGCCCCTCTGAATGTTGAGGGCCTCGTCTTTCAACTTGCCATTTGTCTTGCTTTCAAGAATGAAAGTAAAACCTGGTGTCTCAGTTTCAATCTTGGCCATGTTATCAAGAAATTTGGAAGAACACAGTATACTTTTTGGTGACAAGGAGAGAAACTCTCAAGACTTTTGGATTAGGGTCAAAATTAATGTTTTTCGATGGTTTTATTTTGTACTAGAGGTTTTTTTTTAATCACCAACCTGTACGGCTATACTTTTGATGATATGACTTAACGGAGAAGCTTTGTTGTTATATGGTTTGGCCTCTGGAACATATGCAATTCTCTTATTTGTTACTTCTCATCGTTACAATTATCTTCATATTATTGAAAAAAAAGAAGAAAAGGTGAGAGATATTGAATTTTACCTTGTAATAATTCTCATTATAAGTCTATTTATGGGAATGAAGAGCACTATTTTTGAAAAATATCTAGAGCACTAATTTTAAGCTTTATTTTTCAAATGTTGAAGGTGCTGTCTAGTACTAATTTGAACTCCTCATTTCTGATATACTTTTATCTTGACTCATTGCAGCTTCTGCTTTTGCCCCTGATATCACTATCATATCAGCAGGATTTGATGCTGCTAGGGGTGATCCGTTGGGAATGTGTGATGTAAGGATTTTCTTATTGAATGATTGTTATATTATTGGGAAATTTTCTCTATTTTGATTCACAGTTTAAATTTCTTGAGTTTTGTTCTATCATGACTTCTGGTTCATATTAAACCACTTCGTTTTTCTTCTCAAATTCCAGGTAACTCCTGCTGGGTATGCACAGATGACCTACTTGTTGAATATTGTCTCGGGTGGGAAGTTGCTAGTTATTTTAGAAGGCGGGTCTGTTCCTCATCTCTTGATCCTTGTGGCTTGTGCTCAGAGTTGGTTAAATGTATTTTCTCCTGCCAAGTGCTAAGTTTATTGAGATCTCTGTTTGCAGATATAATCTTCGTTCCATATCATCTTCAGCTACTGCAGTAATCAAGGTGCCTTTTCTAAACAATGGAAAAACGAAAACTGAAATTGAGCAGTATATGTTATTTTGTCTTTGAAGTTGCTAATATTTTCTTGTTTCTAATTCGTATCTCTAATTAAGCTGAAGCATTATGTATGCTGCCTATTTCCATGCTTATATTTCAGGGTGCTTAGGATATAACTTATTCTACCTCATTAATTATTTACGTTTCTGTTGTGGCAATAAAAAAGGTATTGCTGGGAGAAAGTCCTGGATGCGATTTGGACGATCCTTTACCCTCCAGAGCTGGGATGAGAACTGTACTAGACGTGCTTGCGATTCAAAAGAATTTTTGGCCCGTCCTGGAATCTAGCTTTTCAAAATTACAATCACAGTACGAGATATATACCACGCAAAGAAGTAAGGACTTTCTCTTCCTTTTGCTTGCATGTGCATGTGGGGGAAGATTGTTAGTGTAATCGGTTTAACTAGGCTGGAGCTGAGGTAAATAACTTGCGTGATTGGATGTAAATTTGAAGTAAAGAACCATTTTAACCAAGTTTATCCTTTCCTTTGCCTTCGGCATTAATTTGGACTTTTGGATAAAGAAAATTTATGGCTAATTCTCCAACTGAAGCAGAAAGCAGTGATAGGAAGGATTAGAAAAGATTCCACCTTGCAACTTCTGTGGACATGGGTTTATTTCCAATCACCAATATGATTATTTGAGTTATATGTTGCCACAGATTGGCATGGTTGTCCTCTTTGGACTTTCCTTTTCGGGCTTTCCCTCAAGGTTTTTAAAACGCGTATGCTAGGGAGAGGTTTCTACACCCTTATAAAGAATGTTTCGTTCCCCTCTCCAACCGATGTGGGATCTCATAATACACTCCTTTCAGATCCCAGCGTCCTCGTTGACACTCGTTCCTCTCTCCAATTTATGTGGGATCTCACAATACACCCCCCTTCGGAGTCCAGCGACCTCGCTGGCACTCGTTCCTCTCTCCAGTCAATGTGGGATCTCAAAATACACCCCCTTCGGGGCTCAGCGTCCTCGCTGGCACTTGTTCCTCTCTCCAACCGATATGGGATCTCATAATCCACCCCCCTTCGGGGCCCAGCATCCTCGCTGGCAAACCGCTTGGTGTCCACCCCCTTCGCCGATATTGAACCTCTAGCATTTTGGTTGAAGATATATTATGAGTTGAACTTAGGTTAGCAAATGTTACTAAAGTTATATGAGTTTCTAGTTTTATTAGTGGTTGCATTTCTAGGATCAATTGTTCCTATGAATTTGTCGACCTCAAACATTTTGTGGCAGACACGTCTTGTCGGTGGATCTTAAAGCTTTATGATCTTGTGGGTTCTCGTATGCAGGAAAACCACGGAAGAAGAGAGGACGGGCAGTTGTGCCTCCATTATGTTGGCGATGGAGTCGGAAGAGGCTGTTGTATCATCTACTAAAAGGACAACTTCGTGTAAGAGGAAAGGGTTGCTAACCTATTATTTTTGTGCTTTTCATTTTCATCAAACACTTCCATTCCTCATAATTTTGTTAATCTTTGTATTCCCTTGAGTCTAAGGATTCCCTGGATATTTGTAGCTCTTGTTATTGTTTAGTGGTACATTTCTGATAGGAGTTGCCAGTTGAAAGCTTAGAATTTTTATGTACCGTTGGTTCAAGAAATGCAACTTCACCCTTGTTTATCTTTCTCCATCCCACCGTCCATTTTATAGGTGGATTAACTCATACAAGGAAAAGGAAATAACCCAAAGGGGTAAAAACAGAAAAAACTCGAACGGAATACTGTCGTCGACATCGTTCCGCTAGAAGCAAAGATGATTGAAGACTTTTTTTTGGTTCTGTGAAGGAAACAAATAGTATGTGTAGATCATAGAATTAGTAGAGGCTAGTTGAAATTCACTGTAGGATCCGTGGTGGCTATCAAATACACTAATTCAACATTACACCTAGTATATATGAAGTTTTTTTGGATAACTTTTCATTTTTCATATAATATCTATTACAAAATTGTAAATTATCCTAATAAATCAAAAAATATTTCATAATAAAAAAATATAATATAATTCTTAGATTAAATTCTAAAAATTTAAATTTCAATATTACCCTATAATCTTCTATCCAAAAAAAATAAATTTATTAAATAAAAAAAAATAGTACGTAATTTAATTTTGATATATATATAACAGAATAAAGTTAGGATAATATAATATCAGAGAAAATTCTTTTTATGTTCCTTTTCACATCTCCATCAAGACGTGAATTTTTTGACCGATTGGGAGCCGACTTTTTTCCATTTTATGGTTCCATACATTTTGGTTTCTGATTTTTTTAATTTTCTAAACTTAACTTTATTAATCACAATCTAAACACAAATAGTGAGCTTCAATTTATCTAAAGTATAAAAGAAAAAAAAATACAATAATTATAATAAGCATTAAAAAAGAGTAAGGAATCAAAATAAAAAAAAAAAAAAAAAAAATACACATATTTAAGTAATCATTTAAGGAAAGAACCAACTAAAACTAAAAGAAAATTAAAGAAAAATAAGATTTAAACAAATTTTTTTTATTGTATTTTGAATAATCATGATCGCCATTCCCAACCAAAACATCCTGAATGATTCCATCAATATCTATGTACAAAAATCTCAACAAAAATTAACAAAAAAAAAAAAAACTAAGCTTCAAACTCTATCCTCTTCATCTTCAGCTCCTCTCTTCTTCCCTCTAATCGGAACCCCAAATAGCTTCACCTCTTCTGATTCCCCCGCCGCCTCCGCCACCGCCACCTGCGCCGGCGGACCCTCCAACTCCACCAACTTCGGGACCCATTTGCCGTTTCTGTGATCGAGTGGCTTGACGTGGTTTTGGATGAAGTATATGATGTCGGAGTAGAGATTCTTCATCTGGGTCAGCTCCGATAGCAGCATGAAGTTCCTCCGCCGTAGACGGCGGTTGTCTTGCGTCAGCGCCGCCAGCACGTCGGAATCGGAGGAGCAAGTGGCGGTGAAGAGCTCGCCGTGTAGATGGAAGAATTGGAGATTGTTATTATTATTATTATTATTATTGTAATTATGAGATTTTCTTCTGTGAATCTCTGAGAGTAATTGTTTCTCTCCTTTTTTGAATTTTTCATTCCCAAATTCCCATCTCTCTGCTACTACTTTCTTGAATCCCTGTCAATCACGAACATAACTTAATTGATTAACATTAACGAATCACAGGTTCGAATTCTAATTTAAAAAAAACGTCAATCAAATGGTTTTTGGCTTCGTTCTAAGGACAACACTCAAGCCCAAACAATATATAACACTATACATAACTCAACTGTTTAAACATTGATACCTCCTCTCGAGCGTTAGTAAGTTTGAATCTCATAACAAATCTCTATAGCTAGTTAGATGCCGATTAAATGCTACAGTCTCTTGTTTCATAGAAAGTAAGTTCAAATCCTATAAAAAAAAAAAAAAAGCTAATCTGAGCGTGGTTTACACTAACGTCTCATTTCATAGACCCGAGGTTTAAATTCTATCTAGGTTGAGTACTCTCATGCATCCCTTTAGGCTAAAGAATCCCATTAAGAGGAAGTCGACCTAGACCCAGATGGTTAATTACACACCGAGAACTATCCTTCCCATAAACCATCACGAGCTATAGGTTCAAACTCTCTCAAAAGAACGAGAACGAGAACCAAAAAACAAGAACAAGAACAAGAAAGATACGTACATAAGTGTTGAGTTGACGAACAAAGCTAGAGAAATTGTTGTGTTTGAAGTAGTTGGGAAGAATATGAGTAGCAAACTCAGAGGGGCTCCAAACAACAAAGGTGGAATGAGATTGGCCCCAAGAAACAACATGATCAGTGCGAGGATCATCCACCAAATCATAGGTTTTGGTCAAAAATGGCGCTGGATTTGGCTTATGACCTTCAATCATCTGCTCCATATTTGCAG
Organism: Cucurbita ficifolia; assembly: GCA_033971965.1. Lineage (NCBI taxonomy): Eukaryota > Viridiplantae > Streptophyta > Magnoliopsida > Cucurbitales > Cucurbitaceae > Cucurbita > Cucurbita ficifolia. The sequence continues at coordinate 4,622,066 of CM066972.1, forward strand.
CTGTTCTTCCTCAGTTCTTCCTTGTTTATATGCATCCACTCAAACCCACTTTCTTCTTTCTTCTTTTTCTCTCTCTCATTATTATATTTGGCTTTGCTTTAACAAACAACAACATATGACTGTGTCATTAATGTGTAAAGCTTTGTTTTTCTTCTCTCTCTTACCACATGATCTTCCACATCTAAAATATTTTAGTGTCTTTTTGTTTGTCCTTACCCCAAGGATCATCTCATTTCTCTTCCCATTCCCTTTGTTTGCATAAGAATTCAAGACCAATGGTATGCTTGTTGGTCTTCGATGCGGGTCGAGCGATGATTTTGATAAGGAATCGGTTGATGTCAAATGAGTTGACATCGTAATTCATTATCTACGAGTATGGAAGTACATGAGTGTAGAAGAACAATGAACTAATTAGTTTTACGGTTGAGGAAGATCGAACACGGTGGATGATCAGAGGTGATTTCAAGAGTACACGAGAATCTCACGTGAACGAACTTTAGTTCAATTCAAAAGGGTCAATCACAAAATTCAAAGCCATTGACTATAGTTGAGTTGAGGTCAAGAGGATTCAAAATCGATTCATAAACTTCAAACCATTTTATCTCACTAAGTTTTTGTAACATCCAAAACCTATTGTTAGCAGATATTGTCTATTTTGGCTCGTTATGTATCAACGTCACCCTCACGGATTTCGGTTTTCAAAAAACATCTTTGAGAGTTACTCCTCTTTGGACTTTCCCTTTCGGGCTTCCCCATTACGCCTAACGAGAGGTTTCCATACCCTTAAAAAGAATGCTTCGTTCCCTCTCTAACCGACGTGGGATCTCACAGTTTTCTACTTCGATCACCAAATTCACATCACACACTTTCTCAAACTAATATCAATATCGATTCGACTTCTTATCACTAACTCTTTCGATATTCGCATTATATCTTATCACATTAACATTTTCGAAGCGTTACAAATATAAAGCAATTCATAAAATGAACGAACCTCAAAGAGAGGGTCCCAAAGTGTTAGCGTCGAAAGAGATAGGAACATTCCTAAGCTTTATTCATTTACTTGTTCTTTGTACATCTCAAAGCATGCCCGTGACATATTGATATATAACAAAAAAATTAAAACTTTTTGCAATAATAATATTAATAATAAGTGAGAAGTGAAGAATCATATTGTATATGCTTCTTTTTTCCTACTTCTTCTGTCAAAAACTGGCTAAACAGGACACTGAATCACTGTCTTTAAAACAATATTGTTTTTTTTTAGCCCTTTTGAGACCCTTTCTCTGGTTTCTAGGACAAATCCAGCATCTCATTCCCTCTTATTACTTGCCCCCACCCCCTCAAATGGGACGTTTCTTAGGTATTCTCGTAGTCCAAGCCCTCCGTTAGTAGATATTGTTCTCTTTGGGCTTTCCCTTTCGAATTTTCTCTCAAGCCTTTTAAAACGTGTCTGTTAGGGAGAGGTTTCTACACCCTTATAAAAAATGCTTCGTTCCCCTCTCCAACCGATGTGGGATCTCACAATCGATCACCCTTCGGGGCCCAACGTCCTCGCTGACACTCGTTGCTCTCTACAATCGATGTGGGATCTCACAATCCACCCTCTTTTAGGGCCCATCATCCTCGCTGGCACTCGTTCCTCTCTTCAATCGAGGTGGGATCTCACGATCCACTCCCTTTCGGGGCTCAGCGTTCTCGCTGGCACTCGTTCCTCTCTCCAATCGATGTGGGATCTCACAATCCACTCCCTTTCGGGGCCCAGCGTCCTCACTGGTACTCGTTCCTCCCTCCACTCGAAGTGGGATCTCACAAAATAGTTACAAAAGTCAAAACTACAGGGACTAAATTGTTATAAATTTAAAAGGGTCGAGACTAAATGATTACATATACTAGAATTTAAGGACTAAATCGAGAACGGATGAACGTCTAGGAGAAAGAAACGGGAAAGAGAAATAGGGTTAGAAGATGATTGTTTGTTAGGGAATGGAATTGAATAATGAAGAAGATTCTATTCCAAAAGAATAAGTGTTGAATTTGGTCAGAGGTTCAGAATGAATGGTTGTGGATCCATTGTGTATTATAATCACATGCCCTTTCTCCATCTCCATGTGATTGTGACCCACAAAACCCTTCTTTACCTTTGTCTTATGCTTCTACTCTCTTGGATTCATATCATATCTCTATATTCAATGCTACTCAAACGTCATCACTTAAACTAATCGCTATTAGGCTCTCGATTTCATAACCGATCATGCAACGATTCTCACATGTGTGCGGGCTTCTTAAAAAAATATAGACGACCCTGTATTTGAAAATCGTCTATGCATTTGATACGAAAAGTTTGAATTCATTCGTTTATGATCGTGTGTGAATTGATTAAAATGAGCCTCACGTTTTAAAACGCATATGCTAGAAAGGAGTTTTCACACCCTTATAAAAAATGCTTTGTTTCCCTCTCCAATGGATGGCAGGGAGAGGTTTTCACACCCCTTATAAAAAATGTTTCATTCCCCTCTCCAACGGATGTGGGATTTCATTCCCCTCGCTGACACTCCGCCTGGTGACTGGCTCTGATACCATTTGTAACGTCCCAAGCCCATTGCTAGTAAATATTGTCTGTTTTGGCATGTTACGTATCGCCATCAATTTCACGATTTAAAACGTGCCTATTAGGGAGAGATTTTCATACTCTTATGAAAAATATTTCGTTCCCCTCTATAATTGATATGAGATTTCTCATTAACGATTCGAGATATCAATATAAATCTTCTCATCATCGTTGAACTAAAAAAACACTTAAATAGACATACGTAAAGCGTCAAAATAGGTATAAGAGCGACAAGAATACTCGTAAAAGAAATTGAAAGGAAGAAAAGGAAGCAAAGAAAGTAGTACTTTTAAAGGTAATAATGAAGTATATATTTGATGTAGATGGTTGATATATAGTGAGAGAGAGAGAGAGAGAAGAGAGAGAAGGGTGTTAAAAGCAAAAAAGGAGAAGAAGTGGGGCAAAATGATGAAGGCTTCACATGGAAAGGATCTAAGGGATACAAAAGAAATGGAATCATAACTTCATTTCTAAAATTCTTGGTACAGAAAAGAAGAGAGTAGAAAATGAGGGGCCTTTCTGCAATTTTCTCTCTCCTTGGATCCTTTTCTAAATCATTGCTTCTCATGGAAAGAGAGAGAAGATGAGGGCCTTTCTGCAATTTTGATTCATTCATTTTGTTTTGTTCAATTTTTTTTTTAGAAAATACTAAAATGGTGAGAAAATAAATACCATTTTTAAAAAATTAAATAATTATCAAACAGATCAGATTTTTTTTAAAATTAAATATATATTCCTAGGGAGAAATAATATTTATAGGTTTATTTGTCAAAAATAGAAATATGTGTATAATTAATTTGATTTCTTGCATTTTTTTTTAATATAATGGAAACAAAGAGGAGGGCCTATATTTTCCAATAAAATAATAATAATAATAAATTATTTGATAAATACAAAAACAAAATGGGTCAATTATCTGCCACACCCATTATATAAATTCCACTCATTGCTATGTCCTTAAAATAAAACATTCAAACACATAATCTCTCCAATTTCATCATTTTATTTGCCACTTCCATATTATCCACACACGAGTCTCTAACATAATTTGTCTTCATTCACATGCATCGTAGAAAAATTCACACATATTCATGGAATTTTTATGATTGAATCATAAAGAACGAAGGTGTACCTTGTTGATATATGTAGGATCACTCTCATTCAGATGTAATCTTGATTCATTCATGTACCAATCCTTTACTAGATAACGTGATTATGTGGCAGAGGATATAAAGTCTGCACTTTGTCATGAGTCGTTGTTTAAGATCAACCCAATACGCGATAAATACATAAACACTTGGCTGAGGGCAACATTAAATCGATGATCTCGAGTTACCAGGCCGTGGGTGTTCGAAAAATCTCCTTCGTCCAAGTATGGAGGAGGGCGACGCACGACCAGTGTTTAATCGACGTCGGGTATACATCGGCAGGAAGGAGTCAATGGCGGCCTTTGAAGGTGGAGGCAGCGAGGTTAATCGCGCGTACCAGAGAGAAAGAGAGGGGGGACTCGCCGGCATTGAAACACGGTTTTGGTTCACGTCATGGCTTGCTGTTGATCAAGGACGCTCGCCTTCGTTGCTTCTGCAAACAAATAAGGAGAAGGTCATATGGTGTAAGGGTAAGGCATAGCTTTCTCAAATTATTTTTCAAACATTTTTCAAAACCTTATCGGACCCTATTTTATTTTCTAAGAACAAAGTTCGTTCTAAAATCACTTTTCAAAAGTAAGGTCAAAGACATGAATATATGTTGTCTATGCTACAATTGCGTTGCAAGTCTTGAAAGAATGAGTATATGTTGTTTATGTCAATGATGACTCAAGGGTCGCACACTTACTTGCTCATCTTGAAAGAGTGCGACTGTGATGCAGTTAAGAAGAAGGTTGTACATTCTTTGATTCATGCATGTGTGCTACATGTTCGAACCCTTGGCAAATGATTGCCCTATGTTCTTTATATATTCATCATTTCTATAATTATACGAAATATTTCATCGATAAGATGAAAGGACACGAAAAAAATGGGAATACGCTATAATCGTGGAGCAAATCGAGAGCATAATCTTAAACTACGAAGCACATAATCATGGAACTGATTGGCTAGGGGTTTCATATCAATCAATCCGTGAACGTTTCCGAAGTGGAAACTCATGCAAACACAAATACTCCTCAGTCCTCATCTCTCCCCAATAACAATACTTGACAACTTCCAACTCTAGAATGTGAAGATGGGATAACTCTAACATTACAAAACCACATACTGAAACAAACCAAATGAAGAAGAAAAGAGACACAGCAAGCATACAACTTGTCATCAACACTAATGGCACACACATATATGTATAGAACATCATCATACACTATAGGTTACTCACAGCAAACCGAAGTTACTCGTTTTCGCTTTCGGGCTCCTCTTCTTCATCTTCGTAATACTCATCAGCTGTGGCGTCCTGGTACTGTTGATACTCGGAAACGAGATCATTCATGTTGCTTTCCGCCTCCGTGAACTCCATTTCGTCCATTCCTTCTCCAGTGTACCAGTGCAAGAAAGCCTTCCTTCTGAACATGGCAGTGAACTGCTCGCTCACACGCCTGAACATTTCCTGAATGGAGGTTGAGTTTCCAATGAAGGTTGATGCCATGGAAAGTCCTTTAGGAGCAATGTCACAGACGCTCGATTTAACATTGTTTGGAATCCATTCGACGAAATATGAGGAATTCTTGTTCTGAACATTGATCATCTGTTCATCAACTTCTTTAGTACTCATCTTGCCCCTGAACATGGCAGAGGCAGTGAGGTATCGGCCATGGCGTGGGTCTGCAGCGCACATCATGTTCTTAGAATCCCACATTTGCTGTGTCAACTCCGGGACGGTTAGCGCTCTATATAGCTGCGACCCGCGTGAGGTAAGAGGAGCAAATCCCACCATAAAGAAGTGTAGACGAGGAAAAGGAATGAGATTCACAGCAAGTTTTCTGAGGTCAGAGTTAAGCTGACCAGGAAATCTAAGACAGCATGTCACTCCACTCATTGTAGCAGAAATTAAATGGTTGAGATCTCCAACTGTTTCAAGAGTAAACAAGTTAAAAAACAAACAAATTAAAGTGATACAGTACAAGTTTCAAGTTATCTATATCTATAAGCGCATCTATATGCATCTTACAACTCATTTAACATGTTGTCATGTGCAAATCTCTATTTTTGAAAGAGAATAAACAGAGTGGATTTCAGAGAGCTCAATGATATGTATTGTAAAAGAAAACAGAAGATTCGGGTTGGAACGACAGGAAAAGTTATCTAACAATTGCAGGCATATCTTAATTTCAGAGATCAGGGAATTTTCACAGGAGTCTTGATTAAGTTGAATTTAATGCTAATTGGTATGTCTCATCGTGAATTTTTATAACTAAGTTACCCATATTGGTTAGAATTGCTTGAACACCTCCTTCCACCATTTTGTTTTCCTCGTTTTCAAGCAAAGATGCGTATTATACTTACAGCTAGGAGTAGTTAACTTGAGAGTCCTGAAGCAAATATCATATAATGCTTCATTGTCCAGCACCATGCACTCATCCGCATTCTCGACAAGCTGGTGAACGGAAAGGGTGGCATTGTACGGCTCTACAACAGTATCTGACACTTTTGGTGAAGGGAAGACGGAGAAAGTAAGTAACATCCTGTCCGGATATTCTTCTCTGATTTTGGAAATCAGCAGAGTTCCCATTCCAGAACCAGTGCCTCCACCAAGTGAATGGCACACTTGGAAACCTGTAACAACACAAAAACGAATAAGAAAGAAAAAAATGTCAAGAAAACAAACTGAGATGAAAACACTTGAAGAATCAGAAATCCCATGATCGGAATCTGTAAATTTCCACTTGATGAATCAGAAATCCCATGATTGGAAGAAAAAAATAACTTTTTCTATAGTATGAATGATGCAACCTATTACTTCTCGATAAAGTTGTGACAGAAACAAACTGTTAGGATTATTGGGAAAGGATATATCTCCATTGGTACGAGGCTTTTAGGAGAAACCAAAAGCAAAGTCATGAGAGGTTATGCTCAAAGTGGACAATATCATACCATTGTGGAGATCTGTGATTTCTAATACAAACAGCATGAGGATTGTTGAGGTATCGGTTCGTAGTGATTTCTCATTAATAAAGAAGAAAAGGTTTTTGGGATCTTATGTGTAAGGAAAACGAAGAAAAATCGTCTTCTTGGGTACAAAATTAATTAATTAATTAATTAGTTGATGAAAGTGGAGATCTTTGACTTGTGCGTGGCGCTTCCTACAGCAAGCAAGAACATGAAGAAGATGCGCTAAGGAGGGATCAACACTTTGGTACACGCCCAAGTGCACTTTTTCAAAAAACAACAGTAAAAGCAAAAGAGTACTAGCAAAAGAAGACGTGAACATACTTTTTGGCACTTTGGAAGTCGTTTCGACCATAGTATTTGAAAGAGTTTAATACTATATTGTATAACTCAAACAAAGATGCAAGGCACGTGGGGTGTAAAAAGGCATTTCGATATTGGATCCATTGTTTAACACTCTCAATCATGTCAAAAGATCTCATCCCACATGAACATCCGAAAATAAAAATGAAGGGTTCATTAGCAAAACGACTAATTATAAATCTAAAAGCTTCAACATAACACTTATTAGATCCAAGCAATACCATCTAATCAAGCGCATGATCTGAGACAGAGACTCTACCTTGAAGACAATCACAGTTCTCGGCTTCTTTTCTGACAACATCAAGCACAGAATCAATGAGTTCTGCTCCTTCGGTGTAATGTCCCTTGGCCCAGTTATTACCAGCACCAGATTGCCCAAAGACGAAATTGTCCGGCCTGAAGATTTGTCCATAAGGACCTGTTCTCACACTGTCCATGGTACCAGGCTCGAGATCCATGAGCACAGCACGAGGAACATAACGTCCACAAGAAGCCTCATTGTAGTACACATTCACACGTTCAAGTTGCAAATCGGAGGTTCCAGTGTATCGGCCAGTAGGATCTATGCCATGTTCATCACACAACACTTCCCAAAACTTGGATCCGATCTGGTTACCACACTGACCTCCTTGAACGTGAAGGATCTCCCTCATCTTCTCACTGCGATCAACAACACTCTGAAGTTAAGCACATAGTTCGATTGACATGAAAAATTAGAAAAAAACATACACAAAAGTATCAAAAACCTAAAATCAGCAAGATCAGATCATCAACACACCGAAACTCAACTCCTCTGCATTGAATGCATTAACTTCAAAATCATCATAGACATTGGATCGGAAGCTTTCCAAACAAGGTAATGATAATTCATACAATGCAGTGAAACTCAAGCAAATCATACAACACAAATCACAGAATCATGACATTTCGGACCAGAATATGACCACAGAGCTAATCAGAGTTCAAATAAACCCGATCACTCGCAGTTTCAAGAAGAAAAAACACCGATAAGAAATTCTCCGCAACTTCCACAGCCAGAGAATCAAATGCGGTAATCAGATCTGAGAAAATTGGATCTTACCAGTAAGATTCCGGTGATACAGGGGTAAATGGGGTGGAGTGAGTGGTACGTCAGCTACTGGGAGCAGCGAAGAAGAGAGTGAATTGAGGAGTGAGAGAGATGTGGTTTATATAAAAATTTATGGAAGTTGGAGCGGGTAAGGATTTTGCATCAAACGGTGGAAGGTCAAATCTTGACCACAATTTCTTGATTTTTTATTTTTTTTGGAGCGATTATTTGGAGGGAAAATTCATTGTTCATGGTGAATATATATAATTTTTAAACTTTATTTTCAAATTTAAGAATAAAAATCAAACCTTTTAAAATATAGGAATATAATTGAGATTTATTATAATAGATTGGTCGAATATTAAGATCCTCTCTAAGAAAAATAATTTTTGTATTTATCGACGCTTTATCAATATTTTTCATAAAATTGATACATTGATATTTTTCTCGACCTCAATATTTAAACTTTTAGATTTGTTTAGTTAAATTGTTTTTTAATTTCTGTCCAAAAACAAAATGTTTGAAAGTAAAATTGTCCATAATTAATTTTTTATTTTATTTTAAATGGAATGTTATTAAATTTTTATTAAAAAATCAGGTTTATATTTGTTTGATGAAATTAATACATTAATTAATGAATTAATATTGTAATATATATAATTTAATTGATTATAAGCGGTGAATATTGGAATGACTTGTTTTCGTGTCTCATACTAATAAGAGATCGATTATATATTCTTTTTTTCATTTTAATCTCATTTTCTTAATTCAAACGTCTCAAGTGTATCTAATTAATAACCGTCAATTCGATCAAATCCATTTCACAAATTAAGATTTATTAATAGTTATTGAGATAATTATTAAAATCTATGCTACAAACTAATTTTTAAAAGTCCAATAAAAGCTACGGACCAAAACCGAGTAGCTTGAGATAAAAGAAAAAAAAAACCCTCGATGCATCGGTGAGAAACACTATGCTCTCTCACAAAGTATATCACTATTGCACTACTAAAATCATTCGTACATACAAGTCTATGATATTTAATTAGAATAAGATCACCCTGCTCCATAAAAATCTTCGAGTTGGTCGAATATTCTTAATGTTCATAAGAATCTTACAGGCAAACTGATTTATCTTCGAATTTTTTAAAATTCATCCCAACTTAAATCCCGATCTAAAAAAGTATATCATTATTCTAAATTATTTGGATCACCGAGTCATATGAACACTCCTAAAATGACATATACGACCTTATTTGACCTTATCTACTAATTTGATGAGAATTATGGGTAACAATTGATTAGGTCAATAATTTAACTATGAAATAAATAAATGATAATAATAATTATAATATTTTACATAATTGTAAATAATATAAAAAATAAAAATCCGGGGAATATGAATAAGGATGGACGTGGGGCATTGGTACGAAAGCGAGTGGCGCAAGTACTAAAACTCTGCCACGAGTTAAATCCCATCATAGCTCATACGCACTGACCCGACGACCGACCCAAGCGCAGCACTCAGCAGCAGCCTTTTATCAAGTCAAGGCCGGAGCCAATTCTCCCCCCTTCTTCTCCTCCTCCTCCTCCGCCTGCTCCTCCTCCTAGGGTTCCACTGGTTTCAATCCAATCTCATTTTCCCGTTCTCTCACAAGGTTCTCCTGCTGATCGTCGTTTCTCATGGAGGTAACTTCCTTCCCCTAAATCTCTTCTCTCTTCCTTCTTTTTGCGTTTCATGTCTCTATCTTTAATTCTCTCTTTGATGAATATTATTGTGCCTACTTTTCTTCCTTTTTTCCGGATTCCGTTTTTCTTGGCTGTTGTTCACCGGATGAAGTGGACGCGGATGGATTTATTCTGTTACTGGATTCTTTTACTTTTTTTTAATCTTGTTTTCATTGAGTATCGGAACTGGAGAGGAGCGGCTTTGTTATCCTTTTCAAATGTATTTTTCTCTTGAATTTTCCTTCTGGCTATCTCTATATGTAGTTTTTGCGATCTTTTATTACTGTTCTCTTCGGGCTAGCTGCTTGTTGCTTTTCGCTCTGGAAATTGTGGTTTTGAATTCTTTGATTCTTTATGGATGTTTGGGTAGGCTGCTTGTGCGTGGTTTAATTCACTGAAAATGTGTGTCGTGTCGCTAATTTGTAATTGTTAGCACTTGTTTACCATTTCCTTGTTTAGTTGCTGCTTGTATATCACGCAATAGATCATGTGTTTCTTGTATATTTTTAAGTTTTTCTTGGTGATGATTTTTTTTTTTTTTTTTAATTCGTGTAGTCTCCAACGATGGACGAAACTAAGAATTCTGAAGCGCATTTGACATCAGCTGCAGCTTTTGTCGAAGGTGGAATCCAGGATGCTTGTGATGACGCTTGCAGTATATGTCTTGAAAACTTCTGTGACAGTGATCCTTCAACGGTAGTACCTTAGTGTGATTTGATTTTTAATCGGAAGTCAGATGGTTTCTGTTCTACTTAGTCAGTTGCTATATTTTGTTCAGATGACCAGTTGCAAACATGAGTTTCATCTGCAGTGCGTTCTTGAATGGTAATTTTTTTTTTTTTTTTTGCAATATCTGTTTGAGATATCAGATCTGCTCGCGTCTTACTATTGATTTGATTACGAAGACAGTGGATGTTTGGCAGACTACCATATACCTGCCTCTAACTGTGGCTTCTTTTTGTATTTATACAGTTTCATCAATTAAGTTCAATTGATGCACCAATTTGAAACCACCGGGGCTTCTTGGGCATTTCCCTTCTTTTATAATTTTCACCAGCCAATGAAAAGTATTTTATTTCCTTTTTCCTCCAAAAAGAAAAATAAAATTATAGGGAAGTTCTAATGCTTTGAAAGGGTTAGTAGATCATCATATAAGTAGAATCTTACGTATTTGAATGTGAGACGGTTGATTTCTCAGTGCTAGAAATGAATCCAAATTTGAAAGATCATGCTAGGTTCTTCAGGGGTGTAAGACTTAATAAAGTATCTGGGTCTGTTGCTATGACAATTCTTCTATTGACTAGTGTCCAGACTACCAATCTATGATGTACTGGTGGGATGGAAGCGTGTATGCGCTGTAAGCTGGTAAGCAATATGACTTACTACCCTCATTGTTAGTATCACATGTATTTAACATCTAGGTGATAGGCTATAGTGGTAAAGATGGTGGGAATTCGGATGTTCTTTTTATTTCGAGGTATGATTTGCTGAGTTTTCTAATATCATCTCCAGAATGTTGAGACAAGAGAGAAAAAGGTCAGCAGACCACTTGCCATGTGGGCATTTTCCTTGGATGGTTGAAGAAAATGGTGAGGATGAAAACTAACTTCAAGAGTTGGATTTTGTTTAAAGATTCTTGAATTAACCAAGTGATCGTGGTTTTAACCCATGCCCAGCATTGCCTGCTTTGAATATTAAAAATTTGACACGGTAAACATTGGGTGGCTAGAGGATTTTGGGTAGAAAGTGATGTATTCATGTGAGGATTAAACCATACATGAATACTTATTTTATTGCTTTTTCATTCTCCTACTAATATTAAACGTTGATAAAAAAATTGAATTTTATAAAATATAACTGCAAATTGCAAAAAATATGATTTTCAAAAGCTGCTAACAGATATGGACTTCAAGGCAAGACAGCCTTCCTGATGATCATTCCTGTAAAATACCAACCTCTGATGCTTTGAAGCTTATCTTGACATTCCATCTTATCTTCTGAAACCAACACTGCTTTTGATGTGATCACATTTGGAAATTAAGTGCAAAATATCTTAGCAGATCCGTTTAGCAAATATTTTTATGCCTTTCAATGTTATGTTGTGAGTTTTTCAATTTTTTTTTTTTGCAGATGCCTAAAGTTTTTTGAACGTTCATCTATTTCTTTGATGTGCATTTGCATTTTTTCTGCATAAGAGTTTGTTGCGTATCACCTTTTACAAGTTTGGATTGCAATTGATCTCTAATATATGATTTCAACATATTGAATCTCAAATGAGAGATTATCTTCTGATGAAGACGAGAAAGAGAGTTTTTGTGTATAGTATCCATTGCAAGATCGTTTCCTGGACTTGAATATGAGCCATAGTTGTTTGCTACCCTATTCTGTCAGCTTTATCATTGGAAAAACATCCTCGTTAAGGATCACTGGATTCTCATAACCATTTTTTATGTTTTTTTTGGAAAAAGTTCTCTGATTTCAACTATGGGTCAATGACTCAATCTTATGGAACTGTTCGCAACCTCAAGTCTTCTAACAGGGAAGACCTACTTTGGTGTCCTTGGCCTAAAATAGAGAAGACCTACTTTGGAAGTGTGATAATATGGGTTTTTCTTCCTCTGACGGTTTTTCTTTAAAAAAGTTGGTGCTTTCTTTGGCAGTTTTCTCATGAAGGAATTATTACTTAGTACAAGATCCAGAAGAGGCACCCCTGTATTGTTTTTTTTTAAAATCTGGTCTTGGTCATATATTGAAGTGAAACAAAATAGATAGGTTTGGGCACCCCTGATTGAGTGAACAAGAACTCAGAACACCCAAGGACTTCCACCACACCTTTTTTTTGCAAGAACTTTCATTCACTTGCACCTGTGTCCCAACTTTCTGACAGTCAACATTGAATTTATCCATCATCTTTTCAGTGAGGCTTTGTCTTGCTCCTATTTACATAAAAGTACTATAAACCAATCATCATTAAATAAAAAATCATTTAAACATATTTCCATTCAGAATACCGAGCTGTCTAATTACTTAGATTATTAACTAACACTAAGTTGGCTTGGATAGTCCATTATCTGCTTCTTAGGCTGCTCGTGTTGTGATTCTGATCCTATGAATCATATATTTTTGTTATTGTTAGATTGAGGGGTTTGTGTTGTTTATATATTTCTTTCATTTTTTGCCATGATGCTTTATGGTGGTAGGGCTCAGTTGGGAGTGGTTTTCTTTCAGTTCTATTGTATGATAGTTTTTTTAGGGAAGGTTCAAATTTCAAATTTCAAATTTCTTAGACTAGAGTTCAGGTGATTATTGTTTAAGTAGAAATGTAAAATTTATTATTATTTTTTTTTCTATGAAGTGGATGCTTTCATGTTATTGTTTGAGCCTTCTATTGTTCAGAGGATACATATCTTCGACCAAAAGTTGCTTCATGAATCAAATATTTTGTTTAGTAAAAAATGAATTTTCTTAAAATGCAACAAAATACTATAACTAATGATCTACAATATCATTAAGATATATGAAAACATACTGATATATTTAAATAGATATGGCTACTCTGGTTTATGTCTTAAATCACTTAATACGTCTATTCTTTATATAGTTACAAAGAAATGTCCATTAAGAAGGTTGGAAATTATATAAAGCTCCACAGTGAATAGAAAATGGGAAGAACATTTTGAATTGAAAAGCCATAGACCAGAGACGTGACATTAATCTGCAAAGAAATTGAAATCCCGTCTTCATCAACCAAATTATTCTGAAATTTCTCAAGTTCCCTCTCTTTAGCCAGATACTCCACCACATGATCAATACTCCCACCTCTGCCGAAGTTGTACATTATTTTCTGTATTAAAAGGAAGTTTGTGGTTATGACTGGAATTTAAATTTGATTGGTTCAAGCATGTTTATTTTGTCCCATCTTTTAATAGGTGTCAGAGAAGCTCCCAATGCCCCATGTGTTGGCAACCTGTTAGTCTGAAGGATCCAACCAGGTTTATACTGATTCCATTTTTGTATCATCACTTTTTCATTTAAATTTGAAAGCAGATGAAGGTTGTTTATGTGAGGATGTTCTGCAGTCAGGAGTTGCTCGAAGCAGTAGAACAAGAGAGAAGTTTTAGACTTAATCCAGTTAGAAACTCAACCATATTTCGCCATCCCACTTTTGGTGACTTTGAGTTACAGCATGTATGTATCCAATATGATATTTACCCTAAAGTCATTAAATCATGGACACCAAAATCTAAGTTGGTGAACATTTTTTCTCAATGCAGCTGCCAACTGGTGCTGATGATGCTGACCTTGAAGAGCGTATACTCCAACACCTAGCTGCTGCAGCTGCCATGGGACAAGCTCGCCATAGTGCTAGAAGGGAAGGCCACAGACATCGGTCAGGAATTCATGGCCGTCCCCAATTGTTGGTGTTTTCTTCCCCTCCTAATTCTTCATCGACCTCTCCACTTCCTCGTGACAATCGGGAAGGTGAAGCAGCCTCAAGAATCATGGTAGCTACTGTATCACCACCTCAACCTGCTGGAGAAGAGTCTCCACAACTCAATGCTTCAGCATCTCCCGTGCAAACTGATCAGTCTTCTCCATCAGCACCTCAATACAGTTCACGTTCTGCCAGTCAACTTGGATCTCCTTCGAGCGATAGGTATTCATTTTCATTGGATTTATAGAGATGGTGCTAATTTAATTGAAATGTGTCGTCGCATGCAGCTACATGGAATTTATCGGTCATGTATTAATATTATTGTCCCACACCTTTCTTAGGAGATCCACCAGTCAACCAGTGCCAAGTAGTCAAGATAGAGGCGGACCATCATCAGAACTGCAATCACTCTCGGATTCACTGAAGTCTCGATTTAATGCAATGTCAACGAGGTTTGTAATGTCTTAATGGCTTTTATTTTTCCTAGTGTAATTTTTGATTACTTTGTTCTTTCATGACTTTAGCTTAGCACCTCCATTATCCTTTTCTTTTCAGATACAAAGATTCAATCGCAAAGAGCACAAGAAGCTGGAAGGAGAAATTGTTCTCTCGCAATACTTCAATGTCAGATATTGGCACTGAGGTTAGAAGAGAGGTTAATGTTGGGATAGCAACGGTATCGCGCATGATGGAACGTCTTGAAACAAGAGATGCTAGAAAAAGTAGCAGTCCTGAGTCCAGTAATGTAGGGGATAACAACCCGGTTTCGGAATCAAATGATAGACGGACACCAAAGAATGGAGGAAACAATCCTTTGAGCGTCTCAAATAAAGAAGGGCCATGCCCTGCAGAATCCAGTTCAAGTTGAACATTCTCAGAGTTGGCTTCACTCAAAGGCCATCTTATAAGAGGTGAATACTGCAATTGATTGTTTCCTTCTTCCATACTACAAGAAATAGCCTATAGTAGACTGATGTTTTAAAAAAAATGGAAAAAAAAGAAAAAGAAAGGGGAACTTCGAAATATTCACAAAAATGACTGAGCTTTAGTTTATTTTATAATTTGTTAGAGTCAATTTAAATATTAGTCCGTGTATCATTTATAACTAGTAAATAGCTTATTTACTCGTAAATTGACACTGTCATAGTTGGAAGAATCGCTATGTCTAAGTCCATATGGGCTTCTCCTCAAAGTTTTAAAACGTGTTTATTAGGGAGAGGTTTTCATATCTTTATAAGGAATGCTTCATTTTCCTCTTCAATTGATGTGGGATCTCACATGTCATTAGGTTTAACATAGGGGTCTCACGCTATTTGTAGAATTTATAATGTGGGCTCTTTTCCTGTGGAATAGATGACTGAACAGACGGTAGACGTGTTTCTGAGTCCTCGTGTATTTCCTATACACTTCTAGAAGAAAGAGTTCCTCTAGTTCTATAACTTTTTTGATAATGCTCTTTTCTCCATTTGATTACCTTGGTTGACTGAGCTTTATTTATAGCTATGCTCGAGTTGATATCTTCTTTGCGACGTTATCTAGTTTTAGTATTACAGGATGATTATTTAAATGTCGCCTGTTATGATTATTTAAATGTCGCCTTTTATTTTAGGCTATAGAGACAACAAGCATGGGTTTGATAGTTATAAACTTATGTCTTTGGTTTTTTCTGTGGATATTGTTTCTTTCCATTTATTCTCTTTACGCTTTAACCACTCAATTAAATAAATACTGTCGTGGGGGGAGAATTGGTTGACATATTCAGGTCAACTAGTGGTGTGTTAGAATGACTTGGATGGAATTTTTTGGAATAGGGCCAGGGGAGACTTTGGTACTTTTTTTAATCATTTTATTTTTTACATTAATATAAACTTAAAAGTCTATTAATCTCATTAAGTTAAGCAATTTATTTGTTTTGAAATAGTTTTAAGTATATAAAATATGTTTCAATTAAAATACTCTTTTAACCTAGTCCTACATAGGGTGAAAGTAGTCGAGCAATTCGAAATGTAAGCCCCACATAGCAATGACATTTGTGAGAATCAACTTGTAAATTTGAGCGAACTAATATTTGGGTTGAACTTATCAAGGACGACGGGACATAGTCTATTTCGTGGCCAATATCACTTTCGATTCGATTTGTTTGTCATTATTGAAATGAAGTAACAGATGCAGTTTACTCTTTTCTTTTTGTTGACCCGTTACTTTTCTTTTGTGGACTATATCAATCTAGTTATTACTTTCATATCATCCTTAGATTATTAAACTAATTGTGTTGGTTATACAAGAACAATCCCAATTCAAATTTAGCAATATAGTTGAAACTTCTTAAAACTTATGAATCACATTAATTTACCTATCAATTTTTTTTCGTAATTCAACTCAAATTTCACCGAAAAAAAAAATATAATATAATATTTAAGCCCTGAATTCTCTAAAGTAAAATTTGTCTAATTTATTTACACGAACAAGTTCATTAATTAAATATTAAATAATATAAATTTTAGCTTTAGATTTAATCTTAAAATATATATTTAACTTTTCCATAATTGAGTCCTCAATTGGAATAAGACAAAACCCAAATTTGATCAATACTTGAATGATTGATAAAAAGCAAAACAAAAAGCATTCATTTAATTAGGCATCAAAGTTGCAAGATTTATTATCATATCTTTGATACTTTCAATGGGTCAAATATGCCCTCGCATGAATGACTATCTACTTCTTTTGTTTAAGGGCATTTTGGTCATTTCCTATTGGTTGGTAGAGTCAACTACCAATGAGATTCAAGAGAGGAGAGCCACCGACAAAAATCGACCAACCAAATTTGCACACATGGCCAATTAGCAATTAAATATTTTTGAAGAAAAATCTTAATGAATATTAAAATTATTATTTCACCAAACTTTAATATTAATATAATATTCTCTCAAATGCTTTATTTAAAAAGTTTGACAAGGTAATTTAATTTCTAATGTATTTGAATTTTTTTTTTTTTCTAAATAAAATTAATTTATAAAAAATTCTTTAGTAGTTTTAGATTATCAGAATTATTTTTTAAAAAGATGTCAATAAATAAAAATATCTTTTTACAAGTTGAATTAATTAAAAGATTTTTTTTTTTTTTGTAGACACTTCAAAATGGATATATTTAAATTTAATCCAATAGATTTATTATTTAAAGCATTTTAAAAATGTTTTAAAAAAAGTGTTTAAATTAGAATAATTTTTTAACACTAAAAACAAAAATCAAATATATTAATCTCTTAAAATTAAAGGGAAAAAATGATTGAATTTATTTTATTTTGTTTATTTATTTTATTTTGTTTGTTTTAAGTCAAATTCTTAGGTAAGGAGAGATTGAATGTTATTTTCATGCTTCTAACTTTGCTTCTAAATTTTGGAAAGTTTTAAAAAATTATTACGTTAAATTAATTAAATATACGAACTTCAATCAAATTACAAACAAATATATTATAAGTCTATATACGATTTATAATTCAAATAACTTCGTAACATAAAAATTAGTACATAATAAACATAAGGAAAAATGTTCGTTTCGAGAGATTGAAGTTGGAATGAACACGCTAGGTTTTTGAGTTACAGCAAATGTGTATATTTAAAAGAGTAAGGTAGGATGAGCACACGAAACCGAACATGAAAAATTGTCATACATAAAAGATCGAGGTAGGACTAGTACATTACATCGAACATCGTGCATGCGTATTCTAATGAAAAAATAGTAAAAGTTATAGCTAATGAAAACTTGTAATGCAAGCAAGGTCGCTTGCGTACTCTCTGCGGGTGGTAAGAAAGGAGGTGTTGAAAAGACTAGACCTTACTAAAATCAAGAGGCATTTGAGAAGCGACTAGTAGTTTCTGGTCAATTTCTATTAGGCTGATCTAGGGTGTTCAATAAATTCGATGACCCGAAAACTCGATCAATCAACCTAACATGTACCGTTTGTGTTGAATTATGAACTTATTTGGGTTGGGCTGGGTTCAAATAGATGAAAATTTTATGAATTGAATTAGTCTATGGGCTCCACTTAAAAGTAGATCGGGATGACCTGAACCAATGCGTTTATTGTTAATTTTAAAAAATACATTTGATACAATTATATATACACATTTTTTTAAATTTAATTTCATAATTATGTTTTTATTATTTATTTTTCAACCGCTCTTAAAACATTTTTTTAAAAATTATTTGTAAGATAATTTTCAAAATTTATATGCAAATTGAGTTGCAATTGAAAAATAAATATATAGATGTTTTACGAACTAACATTCTATTTTTTAACGTTAACCGTAAAATTTTGAATAATTGGATTGAGTCTAAAAAGTGCTCCAACGCGACCCAACCCCAGCTCGCGAACACCCATAAACTGATCACTACATAAATAAAAGAGAAGCAAACTATACGAGAGCACCGCTCGAAGTGGGATTAGATGTCAACAAGCTCTCTATAAAGTTTAACTCTTCTAATAATGTAACGTACCTAACAAAATAATGCGTGTCCTTAAGCATTAAGAGTATTAATTTCAACTAAGATTTGGTACAACTCATGCATCAACCTTTACTTGACCTTTGCATTAGTCATCAATTCTTCTAGACGACTTGTCTAAGTATTATTTATGTTACTCGTTTTCTTTATTGTTACTAATGGTGTCGATCAGATAGCTTTTGCATAGAGCCAACGAGTTCGAGCCGTATCTACGAATTATAATTCTTCAAATACTTCAATATTTACAAGTGAAATGTAATAGTCCAAGCCCACCGCTAGCAGATATTGTTTGCATTGACCCGTTACGTATTGTCGTCCGTCTCACGGTTTTAAAATGCGTCTACTACGTAAAGGAATGTTTAGTTCCCCTCTCTAATCGATGTGTGATCTTATATTAAAGGCAGCTAACTAGATATTTAGTGATGTCTCGATAAATTATTTTTATATATTTTATAAATTATTTTTATAATATATAAAAATATTGATTCGATAAAAAAAATATGAATAAAAATTTACGAGTACGAATATTTTTAAAGCAAAAACAATGTTATGGTCAAATGAGGAAAAAAATGAGCGCCCCAATCTGAGCTGTCCGAAGCGTTAATGATCACCTACTCCCAATTCTACGCTTTACCATTGCTTTTTTTCCAATCAAAGTCTGCCACGTGTACTAAAAATATTTGCCCATTGCCGACATTTCCTTTGGCCACTCCACCGGTTTATTCCTCCACCACGTTTCCCGACACACACTCTTTGTTTTTTTATTTATATTTATTCCGTCAAAATTAATTAATTAATGAATATTGAATTATAAATTTTCATTAACATTATATCATTAAAATTATAGCTAATAAATAATTTGACCGAACCGGAAAAAAAATTCTATAAATACTTATATTTAATATAATTTTATAATATTTATAGTGAGAGATAATTAGTAAAATTTATTTAGTTTAATAAAGGTAGGTCGAGATTTGAAATTGTGAAGCTCAGGTTCATTAGTAGGGACCAAATTGATAATTTAATTGAAATTAATTAAGTGATGTAACAAATTTATTATCGAAAATGACCGGGTGACTTTGCACCTATTTTTTATTATTTAATATTAATTAAAAATATAATGTTAGGTAATTTGTAATTAACAAGAATATGTAAGGTAATTTTAAAAAATATAAGTTGAAATTTAAACTTGAATATTTTTTTTTAATTATATAAATAATCATTAAATTTATAAAAGAAGGTCTGGAAATAAATAAATAATAAAAGAAAAAGGCTTTGTAAAAGAATTGCTATCACCACGAGCTAAAACAGTGGCTGTTCCTTCGCGCTCTGGAGGGAAGCTTTTCCTTTTTTCTTTGCCGGCCGCCATGGATTCCACTGTCTCCGCTGCCGTCAAGCTCTCCTTCATCGTCTCTTCTCTCCTTCTTTTCTTTCACATTTCCTCTGCCGCGCCGGAATATTCGAAGCCTCGTTTGTCGTCTACTTCCTCTAATTCCTCCGGCCAGATTAACTCCAACTCGGTCCTCGTCGCTCTACTGGACTCGCATTACACGGAGCTTGCAGAGCTAATCGAGAAGGCTCTGCTGTTGCAGATTCTTGAAGATGCTGTTGGAAATCACAATCTCACCATTTTCGCGCCGCGAAACGAAGCTCTGGAGCGCGATCTTGACCCCGAGTTCAAGCGGTTTCTTCTCGAGCCGCGTAATTTGAAATCGCTTCAGACGCTGTTGACGTTTCATGTCATTCCGACTCGGATTGGATTAGGCGAGTGGCCGACTCACAATGAGACGACTCGCCATCAGACGCTGTCAAATCATGTCCTCCGATTGACGAGCCACCGCACGGGTGAACGAACCGTCGATCTCGCTAAGGTCATTCAACCCGACGCCATTACTCGGCCCGACGGTGTCATCCACGGGATCGAACGGCTTCTCATTCCTCAGTCTGTACAAGATGATTTCAACCGCCGACGTAATCTCCTCGCCATAACTGCTGTGAAACCGGAAGGAGCGCCGGAAGTCGATCCGAGGACTCACCGCTTGAAGAAACCGGCTCCACCGGCCGAACCGGGGTCTCCCCCGGCACTCCCAATCTACGACGCAATGGCTCCCGGACCGTCGCTGGCTCCGGCTCCAGCGCCTGGACCTGGCGGACCTCACCACCACTTCAACGGGGAACGCCAAGTGAAAGATTTCATTCACACTCTTCTTCACTACGGCGGTTACAACGAAATGGCGGACATATTAGTGAATCTAACGTCCTTAGCCACGGAAATGGGGAGGTTAGTTTCAGAAGGCTATGTATTAACCGTTTTGGCGCCGAACGACGAAGCGATGGCGAAACTTACTACAGACCAACTGAGCGAGCCTGGAGCACCGGAGCAAATCATGTACTACCATTTGATTCCGGAGTATCAGACGGAAGAGAGTATGTACAATGCCGTTCGCCGATTTGGAAAAGTCCGATACGACACCTTGAGACTGCCGCATAAAGTTGTTGCGCAAGAGGCCGACGGTTCGGTCAAGTTCGGTCAGGGAGATGGCTCAGCGTATTTGTTCGACCCTGACATTTACACCGACGGCCGTATCTCAGTGCAGGGGATCGATGGGGTACTGTTCCCGCCGGAGGAGACGGAGGCGAAACTGTCGGCAAAAACAGTTCAACAAGTGAAAGTAGTTGCCAAGCCAAGGAGAGGTACATGAAAGTTAAATTTCAGCATCGTTTCGTTTTACAATTCAATTTCCATGAATCAATTGCTCTGTTTGACTTTGATTTGTTAGAGTAGCGTCGGTTTTCACGCCGGTTTTTAGGTCTAATTGTCTAGTTCCGGTGGCCGTCTTCAACGGCGGATTGATTAGGGATAGATAAAAAAAGATAATAATAAATAACTAAAAGTGGAAGCAATTGCTTGGGATGTGGGGATTTGGTGGCAAAGTTGATGCGTTGAGATGGCCCTTTTCTGAAACTGATTTTCTGGTTGAAGTTTACTTTTGTAGAAAGTGACTGAGTTTCTTCAATGGGTTTGCTTGGAATCTGTATAATCTGATGAAAACAAAAATTCGAAGTTAAATCTTAGTTAGGGTTTCTTGAAGGGAAGAGGAAGAAGTAGCTTGACTTTAAGACATTGTGGCCATGAATTTTCACTTGGATCTTCTATTTAGTATTGATCATTGGATTTTCTTTATAACTATGCATGTGGGTTTTGTTTGTCTTTATGCAAATTGGATTGAACATTATTAGAATTATCAATGGTGTGGCTGTTGAGTTATCAAAATCCCAAATGAGCAGAAAAATAATTAAAAGTATTCTTCCTCTTAGAAATTGAAAAGTAAAGGTAAGAAATGAACAGGAAAAAAGTGAAGTATGAGGAACAAACAAAATAAATAATTTGGTTGGTGAACTCAGAATATGTTATGGGATTTTAAGAAATGGGACCCTTTTGAAGAGAAAACCATTAAAACAGCAGCTGGTAGAGAGAAAGAGCTCCTGTGTTTTCCCCATTAAGCTACCCTTTATATATTCCTCTTTACCTAATTGTTCTTATTTATTTTGATCTATAAACATTCAATGAATTTTGTATAAAGCTTCATTTGATTCATTGTGATTGATTTTCAACAAATCATTTAGCATAAACTTGACATGACATACATCTGTTTGTTCATTCGAAGTTTACGACCAAACAAAACATTGGAGAATTAAAGAATTTAGAAGTGTTGAATTTCAGAGGCTGTGAATAGAATTTAAAATTTTTCTTTTGTTATTACAATGGCAGGGAAATTGCTTGAAGTGGCTTGTCGGATGCTAGGAGCCTTTGGCCAGGATTCTCATTTCACAACTTGTCAATGAACAGTTTTCCCCGACAATTCTCAAAGAGACAGGTTTTTGTTTTTAAATTCATTTCTTGCTTTCTCATAATTTATCTGCAAGTGTGCGTAGAACTTCTTGTTTTGGTGGTCGGTTTGATGCTTTCTAACAATCATGCTTGCATACCATCCATTTCCTCCTCGTGTTGTACTCTATTTTCAAAACCATTTTAAAATTCGAACAAGCTAAAGACAAGACATGTTAGAAAGAGATTTGCTACTCACTAACGAGTATAGATGATTTTGAGTTATCAAACAATTAGCCAATGTTTTGCTACTCACTAACTAAGAATTAAGAGGTCTAAGTCTTCTATCCCACTTATTATTGAACTCAATCCTATTCGAGAACATCTGAAGTAGTTTTTAGTTTTGTTTAGTGAGAGTTGAGAGTGAATGGAAGAGGTGCAAAACAGTTTCATTTAATACAGATATTTATGTTTGTTGATTCAGATGCAGAAGTGTCGAACATGAAGATGTAGCCCTCCATCCTTTAATGGAAGGACTTGGGAGGATGGCCTTCATCCTCTTTTTTTCAATTTTTTTTTTTTTTTTTGTTCATGTGAGTTTGTGAGTAAAGAAAAGAAAAATCACTGTGAAATTGAATCAACCATACTATTTAGTACATAACTGTATTTTTCTTTTTTTCTTACATTTTTTGTTTTTATAATTTAGATGTTATGGTGATGAGTAAGGTGGAAGGGGTGGAGGAGTGTGTTGTTCTGAATATTCCCCCATTCAATAATAAATTCAAAGCAGCAATTTGTGCAATACAATAAAGCAGTATTTTTCCCCTCTTCTGTTCTCATTTCTTCATTTCTTCAATGTTTTATCATCATTTCTCCCTTATATAATCATGACCTTAATCTGCATGTTTCTTTTTTAAACTTTATTGTTTGTCATTTAGACCTATGATTTAAAAAATCTACCTGTTTCATATCGTATTAGTAGTACTGTTAAATGTTTGTTCATCGAAATTAGTTGAGGTAGAACAAGTTGGTCTGATAACAATTTGATTTTATGTTGTTTTGAATTAGAAATCACCAATGCGTGTCTAAACATTATCATTTTCAACTTCAAAAATAAAAAAATCTTAATTTGATGTCGTTAGTCACTCAATATGTTAGAGTTTAGGGCGGTGTAACGCATCTATCATGATTCTATTCATTAGTCTTCAACGTTACCACAATAGTATAATATTGTCCACCTTGAAATTTTGTTTTCGACTTTCCTGTAACATTAAAAAAAGAAAAGAAAAAGTGCTTTCGAATTTTTTATAGAAATAATATTATATATTTTATTGTGTCAAAATATTCTTAATATAATGTTTTTATTAAAGTTATAAAATAATATTTACGATACTTCCATATCATAGTTTGAAAATCTACAAACATTATTGTAATGTTTCTCTAGCTTTCGTCGTTAATTTTTAAATTACTCTAGTTTTTAATGCTAATTTATATATTTCATATATACATATAAAACTCATAATAAAATTTGAGGTCTTTTAATATAAATAAAATCATAAAATAATCTTCACACGTGCCACAACACATTAATATTTTTTAATAACATAACTATTTTTAAAATATATATTTTTACATTGTTAAAGTAACCCATATAAATTATTTGAACATGCAAAACTATAGGGTGGAAAGAGGGGCGATTCGAGATCTGGATTAAGAATAAGAAAGAAACAACGTATGGAACATATCTTGTTCAAGTAAGGTCGTCGGGTAATCTAAAGTCGTCCTTTCTTCACCCAAGTAGAAAGCTTTAGAAGGAGGATATTCTAAACCAAGCATAAGCGAAAGGATGATGAAGTTGGATCAAGAAAGAAGGCCGAAAATCAAACCGTAAAGCTCACGTTGTTCGTCAGGTATTACAAAGAAGGCAGGATTGGATGTAGTTATTGGAAAAGATGACTACATTTGTAACAAGCTTACAAATGAGAACCAGTCATTTCCAGAAGATAAAATAAAAGGATAGTCCTTTTCTAAACTCATAAAAACAAACCAATCAACCATTGTATTTCAACAAAGTTGCACTTCATTTTTATTTTAGATGGCAGCAGCAGTGTGAGTGTTGTTGCTTCAACTGCAAATCAGAGTGTCTAAAAACCCTCGCTCTTGTTTCTCCACCACTCCATAAACTTAACTTGTGCACCCATGGTGTCCACCCTGTAGAGTTGATACCAATGATTTGCAATCTCATGGCCGAAAGTCCAACCGAATGCACCTCCCGCAAGGAACGACAGCCCAGCACCTGTCAAACACAGCTACAGGGTAAGCAACCAAATGTTTACGACCCTTTTACATGTCGCTCGTGGTCAACATTTTAACAAGCTAGATACGCTTATTGTGTCTTGTGGCTTACTTCGACGCAGATTTAAACATAGAGAAATGATTCCCAAGGTCTTGACATATAAACCCAGCTCCTCAACTCTTTTAGGAATGGGACTCTCAAGAGTTTGAACCTTGAGGACTTCACTATTCTACCAAAAGACATCACGTTTCAACTTGAGACTCCTAAACTACTCTAAAATAAACCTCATAAAAACAAAAAATAGAAATTATTTTAAGCCAGTATTCATTCATCTCAACCAAAGTCATGACTTCATCAAGCTGTGGACATAATTAAGTATCGTTCAAGGTTCTAGCTGATGATAAAATGTTCTTCATTGGTTGAGGAATATATTGGACTTGCATGAAAATGGAAATTAAGAAATGAGTACTGATGAGAGATAGGGATCCAGATATTAAGACTTAAAGTAAAATGATAGTTTGAATGCTACTGCTATTCATTGATTAATATGAAGCAGTTAAGTGGAGAGACAAGGTTGAATACCATGCAAACTTCTAGAGTATTTCCATGCAACACCTGCAGTTGACACAGCTCCAATAAGACTTCCTGTAAGACCAAAGTTAACAGCTTCTCTGGCTGTCTTCAACTGAAAAAGAATACGAGCAGCTTATAAATGAGGAATCCAAAGGGCATGTACAGGAGCTCCTAGTAAAGCTCTTAGTAAAATGTGAAACATAATGTCAACCATGCTTAACCCGCTAGTCTCTAAGGAGATATGCTGCCTAAGTAATTATTGGAATTTCATAAGGAAGAACGTGTAGGAATACGCTAGCGAAAAACGACGTAGAGCATGCACCCAGACCAAGCAGTTCACCTTAAGAAGGCAAGGAAGATCACATAATGAATCCATGATCTAACTAGAGAGCATTACAGGCATACATATTAGTCCAGATGATAACCAAAAAATAAACAGGAAATTACTTTTGCATATAAAAATCAAACAAAAACCAGGGAAATAGGTGTGCTATAAGGTTCCATTAATCAGAATTATGACAACCATCTACCAATACAGTTCACAAATACTTTACTAAAAAGCAATTGATTCCAACCCCGGTGAAACAAGATTGCAATATATCATGATAGAACAATGAATCTAAACAAACCAAGAAAAAGAGTTAAATGAAACAAATCAATTTGATGGTAATGATGATATTCCAATTACAATGACGGGAAAGAAAAGAAAAGGCAAAGTATTATTTCACTTATTATGATCAAAACGATTTCAAGACAATAATTAAGTAGTTCTGTAATGGGCAACACTTAGTGATAAACTGCTGATCATGAAAAGCATGTTAAAAGGAAATATTAGGTCCAGTTCCCCACTAATAATCACACTATACACCGCACCAGAAGATTGAGAAGTATAACAATTTTCAAAGCAATACTGCACAACAAGGGTAAGGAGACAACATAACCATTTTGCATCAACAATCATTGGGCTAAGAAATTATAGATTATCCCAAACTCAAAGTAAAAACAATCATTTCCATTGACCCCCAGCTGTTTTACCAAGAATCAAGGAGTAAGTGTGAATGAACACATTTAATTTAAGACACACCAATGAACAATTAATAAATCTGAAAGGCCATAGCAGGAAGTAAAAGAAAGGGAAAGTGGAAGATGACTTACAACGGGGCCATGAACGGGATCGGAAGCAATAAACTCCTCGACATCGGAGTCAGACCATGAAGGAAGGGGCTTCTCGCGCTGGACGAAAGGGGAATAGTTGTCGAGGATCGAGAATCTCTCGGACCAAAACTCCTTGTAGCCTTCCCAGTGCTTCCTGAAGAAGGATTGAGAGGAAGAATCTTCCATAATTGTTGCGGCGATTTGAGAATACAGAAACTAATCAGATTGAAAGCAGAAGAACCCCCCGATGGCCGATGGCTGTTCTCTTCAAGCTCTGCAATCTCGTTCTTGAAAGCTCATTTTGTTTTGTTTCGTTTTTTTTGTTTTTGTCAGGAAAAATAATGAAGGCTGAGGCTGCTGGACTTCTCTGCAATTGGGCCCAGCTAAGGCCCAATACTAAAGCCCATCTTTTCATTTCGGCCCAATACTAAAGCCCACCTTTTCATTTCGGCCCAAAACAATACTAATTTAAAGAATGACTAATTAGATATAAAATAAAGATGTTCTCTCAAAATGGTTAAAAAAGAATAAGTTTTTATAAAAGGGTAATAGTGACATTTCATCCCTCCCAGTGCTAACCACACAGAGAGACGAAAGTGAAGGTGACGCCAGTTGGCAAAGCAGCGTTAAGCATCCTTAGCGGTACGAAAACAGGAAACGGAGTAGATCCCGCATCTACGTGGAATAGATCCGCATTAAGCATCTACGTCTGTACCGCTCCTCGTGGAGTAGATCCCGCATCCAACCAAGTCTTTGACTAGGGAACCGGAGAATTCCCACTACCACTAGCCAAAGTTATATAGGATTATTGTCTCAAACTCTTATGTCCTTAAAAAACAAAATCCAAGCATGTCTCACCGGATAAGACAATAATTATCATCGGGAAGCTCAATGCTACAATCTACGCTCGGGAGGATCATAAAAGTGTTCGGCATAATAACATTAGCGTATGCAAATCATGGCTGCTTGATTGCCAAGTGTCATTCAATCAGAGGCCAGTTAAAGCCACGTACAAAGGTGTGTATAAGAAGAATGACAAATATTTGAATCATATGTTCATCTGTCCACTGTCATTAACAATGTCTGCTGCCTATGCAGAAGATTGTGTATCACTTTGGTGAATCATAGCAATTGGTTGGACACCCTTGAGCTCAGCGTTCTGGAAACTGGAGGCGACGATCGGAATTTGGATCGAGCAGCCGCCTTTCTTGGCTACAAGCTCACCTGCTCCAATGCTCGGAGCTGAAGTTTGACCGGATAGTCACGAACACACCCAATTCGGGGGCCTGCACCAGTCGTCCATTTGCAAGATAGCTGCTTTCCCAGTTGATATGATTTTGTTTCTTTGTGTGAGTTTATTCTTTTCAGTATTGATTCATCAGGGATGATCTCTACACAACTTCCGGTCAACGATGGTTCTTGCTCTGGCGAATCGGGTTTATCGCTGCTCGTTTCTTCAGCAACAATGGCCACAGTTCCATCATCCAGACCAGCACTCGACTCCTTGGATGAACTGCTCGTTCGCGTTTGTTCTACATTGTCTTCCTCATTATCTGGATTCATCTGAATTTAATTGGAAGAAAGATGTTAACCAATGTTCCAGTTTCACTAGAAAAGAAGATTTCAGTTCTCACCTTTACATCTGTGAGATCGACATTGTTTTCTGCAAGGAAGGACACAAATTCCTGAAAGTTTTCCTCCGTGGGACGGTAATGACCACTATGAGGCCAAACTGCCTGATACAAGGACGAGAAATTGTCGTTAATGAACACTCGAGGTTGAAGACAAACAGTTTATGTAACCGCCCAAGCTCAAGCCCATCGCTAGTAGATATTATCCTTTTTGGGCTTTCCCTTTCGAGCTTCCCTTCAAGGTTTTTAAAACGCGTCTGCTAGGGAGAGGTTTCCATACCCTTATAAAGAATACTTCATTCCCCTCTCCAACCAATGCGGGATCTCACAATCCCTTCAGGACCCAATGTCCTCGCTGGCACTCGTTCCTCTCTCTAATCGATGTGGGAACTCATAAGTCACCCCTCTTTGGAGCCCAGCGTCCTCGCTGGCACACCGCCCGGTGTCTGGCTCTGATACCATTTGTAACAGACCAAGCCCACCGCTAGCAGATATTGTCCTCTTTGGACTTTCCCTTGCGGGCTTCCTCTCAAGGTTTTTAAAACGTGTCTACTAGGGAGAGGTTTCCATACCCTTATAAAGAATGTTTTATTCCCCTCTCCGACCGATGTGGGATCTCACAATTTAGATAGTAAGAACTCCAGAGAAAAGAGAAGAAAGAAAACTGTACAAGCTCGGGAACTTGTACCTGTAGGATGCCATTTTCGATAACCAATCTCCCAGCAGCCAATGTGGCTCCTCCAGCCAAGAAACTCGAATGATGAAACGTGCCCTTCATCTTCTTTCCAACATACAAGACTTTCGAGGTGCTGAGAACAAATATCCACTTCTCGTGCTTATCGACTCTGGTCGTGTGAACAAGTTCCCCAGATTGCTTGTAAATGAACTTCCCATCCTTCACAACAACTTCATAGGCTGTTCTTTCCAACTGAAAGAAAAAGATGTGGATGATTCAACATTCCATATGTAATACAGATTATGCAGATAAAGAATGAATGAATGAGAGGCTCACTGGGCCCAAATACTTGATACACTGTTGCTGAAGTTTCACTCTGGGGCACTCTTCAACAAGATCTAATTCCTTCCCTTCTCCTATATCCAACCTAAAAGGCATATGCACTTTAGTTTGTGTAACGTTTCGACATCTAACACGTCTAACACTCTAGCACCTCTGGACACGTGTTGGATACTTGCTATAGTTCAATATACTATGTACATTAACTTTACAAAGTCAATACGAGTATGCATGTCGCATGCTTGTTAAGTATAATAAGTACTAAATTCTTAGTGCGAAAGATACAACAAACTTGTAACAGCTCAAGCCCACCGCTAGCAAATATTGTCCTCTTTGGGCTTTCCCTTCCGGGCTTCCCCTCAAGGTTTTAAAACACGTCTGCTAGGAAGAGGTTTCCACACCCTTATAAAGAATGCTTCGTTCCCCTCTCCAACCAATGCGGGATCTGACAATCGATTTGAGAGAGGACGAGTGTCAGCGAGGGCACTGGGCCCAGAAGGGGGGTAGATTGTGAGATCCCACATTAATTGGAGAGGGGAACGAGTGCTAGTGAGAACATTGGGCCCTGAAGGGGGGTGGGTTGTGAGATCTCACATCCGTTGGAGAGGGGAACGTAGCATTCATTATAAAGGTGTGGAAACCTCTCCCTAACAGACGCGTTTTAAAACCTTGGGGGGAAGCCCAAAAGAGAAAACCCAAAAAGAATAATATTTGCTAGCGGTGGGCTTGGGTCGTTACAAATGCACCGCCCAGAACCTAGCTCTGATACCATTTGTAACGGCCCAAGCCCACCGCTAGTAGATATTGTCCTACTTGGGCTTTCCCTTCCAGACTTCCCCTCAAGATTTTAAAACGTGTCTGCTAAGGAGAGGTTTCCACAACCTTAAAAAATGCTTCGTTCCCCTTTCCAACCGATGTCACATTAGTATCCAACCTATTATACTCTAAAACTTTAGTTTCCAGAAAACCTGAATTCTAATGTTGAAGCTTTAAATTTTGATCAAGGAATATTTACCAATAGAAAAAGGGTTGTTGGCTCTGACAGTGAAGCCATTTTTCATAATAGAGCTGTAGATTCTGGCCATATCGATGTCGTGGATCGATCTGAAAAAAAAGAAAAGGAAATTCTAATTAGTAACAGCACGTTTATAACCGAAAACCAGGACGACTATGTAACAATTTAGTTCTCGAGACCAATAGACATAACAGCCTCAAGCCAGTGCTGTAGAGCAAGCATTTGAGCTTTTTCATTTTTGGACAAACCCTTTCCAACCTGTAATGATGTTTTAAAACATATGATTAGATCCTTAAAAGATGTTTGGAAGGTTCAAAAAACATGGTGAAAATTTACCCTGGCAGCTCTGGTTCTTGCTCGGGACCATCGCGAAACAGCAGTTTTGTGTTTCTCAATGTCAAAAAACGACACGGAACTCCTCCTGAGCTCAGCAAAATTCAAGAGTGTCCACCTGAAACAAAGACAACCTTTGTGAACAAACTCAAAATAGAACCATTTTGATTATGAACAAAGACATGAGCCCGAACACATACCAACTCTTCTCTGCAAGAACTGCACAATCAGCCAGCCTTCTCCTGGTTCTGAAGCTTTTATAAACTCTCTGCAATTGCATTGCTGCCATATGCTCCTGGTTCGTTGGACCAACGTCCATAATCATTTGGACCCCATCATGACTCACGACTCTGGGAGATCGATTCTCTATGCCTTCGCTCTTCGGACTATTCACTACAATATGCAACTCTTCCTCCTCAGTAATCATCTTCAAATCTTTACCTTTGAAGCTAACAGATGATTCTAATGCTGTCCTCCCCGATTCGACCCCATTTTCGACACCAATGTGTTTGGCCAACGGACACGAAAAGAAAGCCCCCATATTAGCAAAACTGGTTCAGCAAAGCCAAGATGAACACTATTCCTGCTACAAAAAGCAACCCAGAAATAAGAATGAAAAATCCATCACAAAAGAAGTGATAAATCTTGAAGGAACAGACAGAGTCAATCTCTTGACAAACAAGTAGAATTTATGCTTACAAAAAGTCCCACGCACAATCAATCCCAAGGATACTTTATAAGAAAACAAAGAAGTGCAAGATATAAATGCTAAACTTGAAGTCCAAGGAGAGTTCCCTTAATTTTCAAGCCCACAACAATGCATTAACAGCAAATAAACAGGTATGTTTTCCATTTGAGGATTGAGACGAAGATTCTCCCATATCAGTCGTGTCGAAGAACAGATAATATCTCTATGTAACTCAAAATTACAAGTTTTTCATTTTACTCATCAACAAAACGCTCTTTCCAAGATTCCTCCTCTTCTTCATCGGTCTTCCCCTTTCATTTTTTTTTCTTTGTAGTAGACTCCTTAACGATCACCCGTAGCACTCATGTTATACAACTCATTTTCACATCCAATACATATTTTTTAACACCAACTCGTGTTGATTCCTTTGCAGGTCTATCATTATCACTCTCCGTGTGCTTAAGAATGAACCACAAAGTCCTAAGGAGATATCCATTTAACTCGTGGGATTCACCACGAATAGAGCGGAGAATGGGAGAGAGAGCAGAAGAGGTTTCTCCCCGTTAGCTAAACAGGGGGAAAGATGTTTTTTATTTTTTATTCTTTTGAGACTCAACAAAACTCAAGATGTCGTTAGGCAAGCAAGTTGAACTGGATCATCAGATGCACACCAATACTTTGTCCCTCTTGTAAAGGGAACTTGGACACTTACCTTGCACAGTCCCCATCTCCGCCTAGTATTGGTCTCATAAAGGGTTTCTATACGTATCATCTATACACAATTTAGTCCTTAGGTGGTTTAGAAGTGTGAATCTCTATCAAGGATATTTGCAAAATATAAAGGGAAAAGAGGAACTCAAAATTATAATATCATTCAAAAGAAACAATACATATTGTGAAATCAGAGGCCAGTTATAGCCATATGCATGTGTGTATCTATCTACTTCTATGTATAATTTCATGTTTCTTGATCATAGTACAAAGATTTATATGTACATTTAAGAAGGAATGAATAACAAATATCTGTATCATATTTTCTTCCATCCACAAACAATGAATGAATAGAATAATAATCAGGAATCAACAGTCATTACCAAGTCTGCTGCTGCTGATGTTCCCTTGAACAAAGGAGAAGAAGTTTGTGTATTGCTTCGGTGAATCATATCAATGGGCCTAGACACCCTTGGGCTGAGCATACTGACAACCTTCGGCGAGCAATGAAATTCAGACTGCACAGCCGCCTTTCGTGGCGACAAGCTGACCTGCTCCAATGCTCGGATCTGAAGTTCGACTGGATAGTCACGAACACACCCGATTCGGGGGCCTGCACCAGTTGTCCATTTGCAAGATAGCTGCCTTCCCAGTTGATATGATTTTGTTTCTTTGTGTGAGTTTATTCTTTTCAGTATTGATTCGTCCGGGATGATCTCTATCTCATAACTCTCACTTTCCTCTTGTAACAAGTTTTTCGTTGGAGCTTCGGTATCTAGCTCTGAACTCATTTCTTGGTTTTCCATCTCGAGTTTCTCGATCAGGTTAACCCTTTCTGGTATGTGAAGATTGGTTAATTTTGTACTCAGATTGATTGACCTCTTGGGTTCAAATAGTTTGGTAGTCCCCCATGTTTCTTTCTCTGGCAAATCTGATTTATTGCCAGTCATTTCTTCAGCCATGATCTCTGATATGCCATCATCGGGACCCTGACTCAACTGTTGGACCCAATCCTCCTCGGTCGAGCCGAGTCGAACATGAAGACTGCTCTTTTGCATTTGTAGTCCATTGTCTTCCTCGTCATCTGGACTCATCTGAATTGAATAAAAAGGAAAACATGTCAACCTATGTTCTCATTTCATAACAAAAGAACATCTTAGATCCATGCTTTCCATTTCTCACCTTTACATCGGTGAGGTCGACATTGTTTTCTGTAAGGAAGGAGATAAGTTCCTGAAAGTTTTCTTCTGTGGGACGATAGTGACCGCTATGAGGCCAAACTGCCTGTTAAAAAGGACGATGAATCGTTGTTAAATCGTAAGAACTCGAGAATATAAAGAAGAATGAAACATCTAAAAGCTCTCTGTCTTTTACCCTTAGAATCCCATTTTCGACAACCAATCTTCCAGCAGCCGATGTGGCTCCTCCAGCCAAGAAACTGGAATGCTGAAATGTACCCTTCTGTTTCTTGCCAACATACAAAGCTTTAGAGGTGCTGAGAACAAATATCCACTTCACGTGCTTATCGACTCCGGTCGTGTGAAGGAGTTCCCTGGATACCTTGTACATGAACTTCCCATCCTCCACGACAACTTCATATGCTATTCTTTCCAGCTGAAAGAACACATGAATGATTCAATATTTCGTATATAACACAAACTATGCGAACAAAGAACGAGTCGATACAAGTTTTAGAGGCTCACCGGACCCAAGTACTTGATACACTGCTGTTGAAGTTTCGCCCTGGGGCATGTTTCAACAAGATTTACTTCCTTCCCTTCTCCTATATCCAACCTGATTTGCGCACAACTTTTAGTTTCTCGAAAACCAGAACTTTAGTATTGATGCTTCAAAATTTTGGTCAAAGTATACTTACCAATAGAAAAAGGGTTGTCCACTCTGACAATGAAGCCACTTAACATAATAGAACTGTAGGTTGTGACCATATCGATGTCGTGGATCGATCTGGCAAAAGAAAAGGAAAAATAAAGTTAGTGATACCAAGTTGGTGACCAAAAATAGGAACTGGGTAACACTTTATTTATCAAATTCAAAAGACTTACCGCCTCGAGCCAGTGCTGTAAAGCAAGCTTTTGACCTTTTTCATTTTTAGACAGACCCTTTCCAACCTGTAATGATGTTTGAAAACATATGGTCAAAAACTTTTCTGGTGTAGGTAAGTTCATCACAAGAGCTGGTAAAACCATGTAAAAATTTACCTTGGCAGCTCTGGTTCTTGCTCGAGCCCACCGTGAAAGCGCAGTTTCGTGTTTCTCAATGCCGAAAAACGATATGGAGCTCCTCTTGAGCTCAGCAAAATCCAAGAGTTTCCACCTGCAACAAAGATCACCATTATATACAAGCATAAAATAGATCCATCTTAGAGCAAAGACACAAGCAAGAACATACCAACTCTGCTCTACAAGAACTGCACAATCAGCCAGCTTTCTCCTCGTTCGGAAGCTTTTATAAACTTTCTGCAATTTCATAGCTGCTATGTGCTTTGGGTTTGTTGGATCGAGACATGTCGTTTTGATCCCATCACGAGTCTCTGATCTAGGAGTTTGATTCTCTATCTCTTTACTTTTGGGACTATCAGGTACAACGTGGAATTCTTCTTCCTTTCGAGTACCTGCAGCTTCCATTGAATCCATCTTCTCCAACTCTCCACCTTTGAAGCTAACAGATGTTTCTAATGCCATCCTCCCCGACCCGACCGATCTCATTATTTTACTCTCCAAATCTCGGCTATTGAAACTGACGGATCGCACCAAAGTTCTCACTTCATCATCTCCAAAACTTATGGATTTTACAATAGATTTTATCCAATTTTCTACATCAATGTACTGAGCCAAAGGGCAGGAAAAGAAAGCCCCCATTTCAGCAAAATTATTGGCTCAGCAACACCAAGATAACGAACAGTATTCCTGTAACAACAAGAAACCACCCAGAAATAAGAATGAAAAATCCAACAAGCATATCAAAATGAAGTGATATATCTTAAAAAAAATGGACAAAATCAACCCCTTAACACACAAGGTGAATTCAAGATTAAAAAAAGACACACATAACCAAACCACAAACATATTTTAGAAGAAAAAAACATGTTCAAGCCCAACAACAACTCAAAATAGCAGCAAACAAACAAGCATATTCTCCATTCAAACCAGAACAGAGTATATTCTAGAATCATAGATCTGTGTTACGGTTCAGGAACAGGTAAAAGACTCATTTCATTTAGAAACCCAGATTCTAAAAGAACCAAACAACTTCAACCTTCAAAACTAAGTAACCAACAATCATTCAGGAAAAAAAACAAAGAGAAAACGAGCATTCCACACAGACCCATCTACAAAAACTAGTAGAACACTCCAATGGAAGCAAATATCAATGAAACAAAGAACTGGGAAGAGCTCATTTGATCAGAAAAACACAAAAAAAGCAAAACCCAAGAGGTGGGTGTTGTGAGAGAAGCTTGTAATGGCGGATTTATACCTTAAATCGGAGGGAAGTTTTGAGATTGGGGCTCTGATTCGTGAAGAATGTGAATGAATGAGTAAGGTGTTAGAGAGAAATGTTGAGAGGAATTGAAAAGGGTGATGAGTTTGGATTTATAATGGAATCGAAGAGAAAAGCGGAAGAGGGAGTGAAAGAGACTTTCCCACCGGGGCAGAGAGGACGGCTGGTACGCGACTTTCCAACCAAAACCATATTTTAAATTCTTAAATTTTTGGAATAAAGTCCATTAGTATCTTGGTTCCCCTTTTTGATTATTTCTTTCTAATTCTCTTTTTTTTTTTTTTCTGCATCATCGGTTTTGGTCGGTCAGCTTCACTGTTTTAAAACGCGTCTATTAGGGAGAGTTTTCCACACATTTATAAAAAAAAATATTTTGTTTTCCTCTCCAACCGATGTGGGATCTCATAATTCGCCCCTTTGGAGGCGATCCCGTGTCTGGCTCTGATACCATTTGTGACAGCTCAAGCCCACCGTTAACAGATATTATCCGCTTTGACCCGTTACGTATTGTCATTAGCCTCACGATTTTAAAACGTGTCAATTAGAGAGTTCTTTCCACACCTTATAAAAAAATGTTTTATTCTCCTATCTAATCGATGTGGGATCTCACAACTATTTTATCCTAATGATTGTTTTTATTTGGATGTAGTCTCGATTCATTCATGCAACCCTCCTTCTGCGTCACATGTTCACCAACTTCTACCTTGGTTCGTCCCCGAACCACGTTAAATCATATAATTTTACAAAAACTTTATTGACAACCATACGAAATGTTCCAAAATTAAAATATAAGATATTTACAATATTATTTATTATTAAAATCTAAATATTATATTTTTAACTTATTAAAATTTTATAACATATAAATATTATTTTTAATGAAGTAAAATATAAATAGTTTAAAGTTTAGCTGAAAAAATGTTATATTATTTAGATTTACCAAATGTATAAAAACATTTTAATTTTATCCTTTCAACGTTTTTATATTGTTAAAACAATTTATTTTATTAATAGTTATAAATAAAATATATAATTTTGGGGACGGGGACATTTCTTTTTCAAATTAATATATATTAAACAGTTTTCTTTTCTTACTCTTATTTAATGCCTTAAATTATTATTTTATTTTGTTTTCAATTAAAGTGAACAGAATAAACTTTTAAATGTTTGCTATATTTTGTTATGGTCAAGAAATAAATAAATAAATAAATTTATTGTGAATAGATCTAGAAAATTCAAAATTAATAATATATATATATATATATATTTGTTCTAAAATTTCAAGATTTATTAGTGACTAATAATAATAATTTCTCGTTTTCCATTAAAATATATTCAAACTGAAAATATGGGTATTATTTGAAAATAAATTAAGATCTTTTTAATTAAATTATATTTTTCCCTAATAAATTTTATTGCCATTCTATCAAGGGAAGCTACCATGGTTGACTAGTTTATGGTCATTGTAACTTGAATCACAAGGTATTGAGGAAAAAACTTACAAAATTGAAATTTTTTATAATATTCATAAACTTTTATTTATTTATTTATTTATTTATTATATTTTGTATGATAATATTGTTAAAAATATTTAACCAGACATCGAATCTCAATCGACGGTCTAAGATTTGTATAGCTCGCCTATGTTCAAATCGTGCAAATGATCTGAGTATAATAATTAAGATATTATTTTCGTCTTTGTACTTTAGAATTCGTTTTATTTTAGGTTAATAATTTCAAATTTATTAAAAAAAAGAAAGAGATTAAAATGAATTTTTCCGAGTGAGAACCAAAATAATATTTTTACCTGGTTTTAAATATGAGCTAAAAACAACAAGGGAAAAACGTGAAAAATACAAATTTTAACTTTTTTTACCTTTTGTTTTAGTGGTCATAAATTTATCGATATACAGCTAAAATACAAAAATAAAAATTCAAACGTTCGACCTATAAAGCAATATTACTAATGTCTTAATCATTTAATCACGTTCAAATTCGTTACACTAAAATACTTTCTAGAAAAAAATGAGTCGAGGTTATCTCATTCGTTATCGATTACGAACATAATTAAATAATAACAAGTTCTAAATTGGAGAGAGAGTGAGAAATTAGGAAGCTTATGGGAAGGTTCCTTAACAATTGAACAGGCTTTTGATGTGCCATTAAAACCCTAAAGGAGTCAGAAGTCTAAGGCTTTTAAATTCTACAATTGACAAGTTGTTTTCATTTCAGCCAAATTTGGCTAACTTAACCTACTGACTCAATCCAACTTTGTTAATCTATCATTTAATGTGTATTTATTTCGGTAGGCTTGTCTAATTCAAGATTTTAAATGGGTCGGATTTATATACGTGATTTGATATGTATTTATAACTTCACAGGTGGTAGGGCTATATAATTCTAGATTCGATAAGGGCCGAGTCTTCGTGTACAATTGACAAGTGTATCTCTACTAATCCTAAGCTATGAACTTGGTCAATCTCGTAGGTTAAAGATCGGAAATATGGTTTCGAAAGTGACTTCATTTCATCCGTTCAAACTCAACTCCTCGCTTTACGTTAGCAGACCCACAGGTTGGGTCGGGACTTTACAGCTCAATTTTAGGTTTTCCCTCCACGAGATAAGCCCAATGCAAATTCAAGTTAAAGCTCGAGTTTTTTTTCCTATAAATTCTAAGCTCTTAAAAAATTTAACTACGAGCAAGTTTAACTTCCATATTTTTATAACGCTTAACTAAATAACCGACTATAAGAACACAATCTTACCGCTTGAGTTTATGAAATCGATTATGGTATTTTAAGCTTTTGAAAACTCGATTTTTAAAGAAGATATATATAATACCTTAAAAAATTTAGTTATATTCGTACTCACAAATTTTTTTCGATGGACAGAAAAACTTCGATTTATAATATATTTAATGGAGTTTTTTTTTTTATAATGATAATTCAATTTTTTCCTTAAAAGAAATCCAAATTAGGGTTTGAAACATATAAACTTGAGAACATTTCAAAAGAAAATTGGTTTTTATCAATAAATTAGTTAGTGGATTTGAATTGATCTTTCAAAAGACTTTATTTTTTTCCACAACCATTTTTTAAAAATATTTTTTAATATTTTTTCTCTATATATTTGTTATGGTCTGTGGAGTGGCCTGTAATGTCCCCCATTGGTCTAACACGTGCCAACCAACTATTTTCTAAATTATTATATTTTTTTGACAAATCTAATTTCCTCTCACAATTTATTAACTGTGTGCTCATTATTATTATTATTATGTCAATTAATTAAATGCATCCATTTCATTTTAAAATTAAAAAAAATTAAATAAAGAGGTGTTGCAAGCAAAAATTATACTTTATAACAATAGAAAAATATTTATTATTTAACAATTAAATGATATAAAAGCTATAATACATAATTAAATTTGTCGGAAAGTAGACAAGTATGACCATGCATATAAAATTATTTATACCAAAAATCCAAAATAAATAAATAAAGAAATATATAAAAATGTGTTCACACATTGTTTTTTTAATGGAAAATATAAAATTTTATATGATGACCTAAGAGCGCGTGTTTTGAACTCAAATTCTTCTATTTATTCCATTTATTTATTGTCTGTCATATTAATATTAATTTTAAAATAATATAGAATTTATTAACACTAAAAAAAATTATTATTAAACACAAAGTTATTAGACTATGTTATTATCGTATTGCTGTAATTTGTTTTAAGGATATGTTTGATAAAAGTCGTTAAAAATGTGTTTACTAATTATTAATTAAATATTTAGTTGAATCTCAACTATTATTCATTTTTATAATATTTATATTTTATTAAATATTTAGAGAGAAAAAAGTCGAATAATCTAATGTTAACTAATGAGAACAACGAGTAAACGGTTGAAAAAAATTCAAAGACCCGAATAAAATAAATTTGAAGGTTTATAAGTGAAAACAAGATTTAAACGTAACGTGTTATAGAATAATTGGTCATATAGTTTCAATCTTGTAGAATAATCTCTCGAGATATGTGTCAAGTCCAATTGGAAAGGTCGGTATTCCTTACTTTTTTTTTAAAGTGAGGTGGGGACTTGGACTGCTAATGTTTTTGGAAGGTTACTTTTTGAACCCCTCATTTATAATGCAATTGTTTTTGTGACGGTGTGTAAACAAAAAGGTCAAACCTAGCTCCATAAAAGGCGTGGTTTTGTTTGGTTTGGTTTAGTTTGATTTCGTACTACGTGTAATAAATATCACGACTTTTCCTCGCTGTCCTCCCTCCTCTACTTACCTTGGTTCGATCGGCGAATCTTATTAATAGGATTATATGTGTTGAAATGTTAGTTACAGGACCTCATGCATATCTATAATGACATAGTTTGTGAATAAAATATTGTGACGGTTACCTAATTTATTTCAAGACCATGAGGTACTAAGGCACGGTATCACCGACGGAATGTTAATTTTCGTAATTGGGTACAAAATCGTGCCATTAACTTTACCTAACTTAAATTAAAAAAAGATAGTCAAGATTCTCACAATAAATAATCCCACAAACTTAACATAATGGAACCTACGCGATTTAGTAAATAAATAAATAAAACTTTTATTTTATTTTATTTTATCTCAAATGTCAAACTTATATTATTGTTATTATTATAAGAATTTTCATTAATTGATAATTTCTTATTTACCACCGAACTCCAAAAAGGGAGGCAGAGCTACAACTGTCACACGTGCAACCCCATGCAAAAAAAAAAACTATTTTTTAATTAAAAAATGAAGTGGCAATCAGTGTACTTTTGACCCGTACGAAACGAGTGGCACGTGAATGGTGAGGGAATTTACGAAAATGGCCATAAAAGAGAATTTGGTGGTGCCGGCGCCGCAGGATGGAGGGTGTGGAGGGCTAGGAGAAAAACACGTAGATGGTGGGTCACAGTCCAATGAGAGAGAGAGTTGGGGAATGGTCAACGACGTCGTATGGTTTCGCATGGATTTGTCAGGAGTAACCGTCAGAGGGCGGGATTACGTGACAGCTAATACTCACATTGCAGTGATCTCTATGGAACGCGTTGTTTTATTTGTGCATTTTTGCCGCTAAGTCACCGACGCTTGTTTTGCGTTTTCCTATGTATGTCGAAAAGTGAACATTGGGACTTTTTGTATCTTTCTTTTCTAAAAATGCCCTTTACCCACCCGCCTCGAGAGGCCCCGGAGGTTTGAATGAGCGACTTCCTAGTCTATCAGTGAATTGATAGAAACAAGAGAGGTTTAAGCACTTTCGATTCGGTAATAGCCAATAGGATAGTTTGCTTTTATTGTACATACAGATTGTGCGTTCTCTCTCTTACTTGTATGTACATATTTTAAGCAACCTTTTCGTAGATAAGTTAGAGGCTCAAGAAAGGCGAGAAGATAATGGTCGTATGTGAGATCTCACATCGGTTGGAGAGGAGAATGAAACATTGTTTATAAGAGTGTGAAAACTTCTTCCTAGCATACTTGTGTTTAAAAACTCTGAGGGGAAGTTCAAATGGAAAATACCATATAGGACAATATCTACAGTGGACTCAGACGGTTACATCGTATGTTTTTGAATGAAACGAGCCTCCCAAAGCCAGAAAATAACGAATTGCTACCTACTAGAAGTCCATAGGGTCGAAGGCTGGACTATTCCCTTACCTAAAGACAAGCAAGCCCAAAAGTAAAGAAAGGGAAGGAAAGAACTTCGTCTACTTCAACCTCACTCGTGACTCACCTAAAATAAAATTTAATTTGAATACTCATAACTTATTATTAATTAAAAAATTATTTCCTTTTAAATTCACCTAAGAAAGTGGAGTTAGTAGGTAAGATTATTGTTCAAATTTGGTGACACATTTCTCCTACCACACCCCTTCAAAAACGCAAAAGGGTATAATTGTACATTCACACTTTGATATTCTAATTTTTGTTTTAAACGATAACAAATTACTTTATATATATTTCTATAATAAAATGCTATTATTTATTTTGGATTTTAAGTAGAGATATTGTCTCTATCGTTTGAAAACTTATTTACCTTTCCATTAATTTGATATCCTAATTTTGTAGTTGAAGTTATATCGTGTTTATTAATTGAATTAGGCTAAGTTTGTTATTTGATCGTGTTTATTATTTAGTTCGTAATATTAAAAATGTTTTTTTTTTGTATCTTTTAAACGTTGAAAAATTCATATTTATTTCTTGGGCGTTTACTTTTATAATTTCTTTTTACTTAAAAATTTCGATCAACCCAATCCAATTCTCACCATTTGAATTGGGTCTTCATTATTTTTTTTACGTTGAATAGAACCAACCCAAATTTATTGTTAATTTTTTAAAAATAAATTTTGGTTTATGATTCATCAACTCAATCCAATGATTTAATCGACCGATTTCCTAATATTTTCTATTTCTATTCTAATTGATTATCGCATATATTTATAATTAATTTAGCATTTATAATTTAAAAAGTAATTTATTTATTTGACTAAGTTATATATATATATATATATATATTAGTTTTTCTTATCAATTTTTTTAGGTTTCTAGAAGTAAACTACATATTTAAAGGAGATTCTTGGTCATTCAAACTTAGGGCTTAGTCTATTATTTTACATTTGAGGACTTAGTCTTTCTTTAAAAAAAAAAAAAAAAAAAAAAAACATGACAGAATGACCATTTTGGAGCTAAAATATAATTACAAATTTAGTTAATAAACTTTTTTTTCACTTAAAAAACATGTCTATTAGTAATTAAAAATTTTCAATTATATATATATATATATATGGATAGGACTTTTTAAAAATATATTGATTAATTACTATTATCACTAAATAATTACTATTATCCCAAAAAAATGGATAGGATAAATAAAATTTCTTTTAATAGGATTAAATTAATAAAAATATTCCTAAACTTTCTACCCGAAAATATCTCTAAACTTTTAAAAGTTTTAATAGTCTCTTAATTTTTTTTTAAAAAAAAGTTTAAAAAATTAGTTTTGGATGGAAACAGTTAGTATTTTTTTTTCCCGAAAATACCCTTGAACTCTTAAATTTTCATTAATGCAACTTAAAAAAAAATTAAAAATACCCTTAAACTTAAAAAAAAAAATACATAGTTAGTTTTAGATGGAAATCGTTAGTTTTTTTTTTTTTTTTGAAAATACCCTTAAATTTTCAAATTTTCAAATATACCTATGAACTTTCTAAAACAATATTACTACCAATAATTTCTAGAATTTTTTTTACCATTAATATACGGACATAAATCATTTATCTACGCCATGTAAATTTATCTTGAGTTGAGAAAGAACCGGTTAATAAATTATCTATTTGGACATTGAAATTTATTATGCACTCTAAAAGATATTTTTTAAAAAATACTAAGATATTAATAAAAAAGATAATATATAAATACTCAAGTTTAAAG
Source organism: Cucurbita ficifolia (assembly GCA_033971965.1). Lineage (NCBI taxonomy): Eukaryota > Viridiplantae > Streptophyta > Magnoliopsida > Cucurbitales > Cucurbitaceae > Cucurbita > Cucurbita ficifolia. Next base: position 4,665,102 of record CM066972.1, read on the forward strand.
ATATTGTATATATTTTATTAATTTAGCTTTGGATATCAATATCCAAGTTTGAAGTGGGCACAAAATAAATTGCGACAATTAAGATTATGGGCAATTAATACCCATTGACCCTAAATTTGTCGCAAACTTTTACCAATTCTAAGCTCATCAATGATCAATTGCCATCAATAATCTAAGTTATCAATGAATTGGAGTGGCAACTTATATAGTTGCCACACCCATCAAATCAAATCAACTTATATTGTGCATGTGTCGAGAAGCTTCACTATGAGCCATTTCTATATTCTACCACATCAATTAACACTCGTTCTATCACTATTATACATCGATGATAACACCTTAAAATGAGTTATTTATGTCTTATCTCATGTGAGTGATGTTTCTTTCGTGCGTTTATTTGTCTATTTTGTAAGGATTGAGTAATTTTAAGTCAATCGAAGCGTTTTGGATGAATAGAGACAAAGGAACTATTTTTGGTCTAAATTGAACAGCTGGGTCAATAGAAAATGAAGATTAAGCTCAAATTCATAAAAATATAGTGTCTTAATGTTGTTGCGATGCGCTTAAGTCTTAGGATTTGTATTGGTAGTGTTCCGACTCTGATTTGAAACGTCTCAACGCTGAATTTTCATTAACGATGTCATGCTCAATACTCTGAATTGTGCTTGATGCTTGCCTTCAATGTAGATAGCACATCGACATTATCCACTAGCATCTCAACACTATAAACACGTGCACACTTCCTCATCCATTTGAAGCATCTCAACATTGATATTAGCTTATCGATGCTGCTTCACCCAACACATTTTTTTTTATATGAAAAAGCAATATCTTGATGCTGGGATGAGGCGTTTGATACTATCATGCCTTATGTATATTCTCCTCTTTCTCTAGGTCAAACAAACCTCATGTCTCAGTCTTGGGATTTTAGATACTTGTAGAGTTTTTATCTCTATATTGTCTTATTGAACTTTTGTAAGATTGATATCTATGACGGATCATTAGTTTCCTTTCTGATCGCCAATCTCCCTTATTTGGTTATCGTCGCTCTCTCGTCATTTTCTCTCTTTCTATTGTCGAAACATGTCGCCATTGATTAACTTAAGTCACTACTATAGATTGCCTCTCGATCGTAAGCCAATATCAAGTTTTCATGCTCCTCTTGTCATGTCTCTCTCGTGCTCACCTCCATCTTCGATCTACACTCGGTTCAAGTCACCATCACATCTCAGTCTATCGATCTCCCCGCGACAACGTCACGAATAAGGAACCTTTACTCATGTTGAAACAAGATATTAACTACTTACGAGAATTTTCAAACCCATAATTTTATTTTATTATAAATAAATATCTTTTAAATGATTCTATTTTATTTTTAATAGAAGCTTAAAATTGATATTTAAATTTATTTATTTTTATATAAAAGTGATAAATCTTTAATATAACAGCGCGGCCCGTTCTTTTCTATATATTTATATATTATTGTATATATTTTTTTAATCTTCAGCTGAAAACTATGCCCTAAACTTACAAATCTGAAGGACCGCCGTCTGTTTCTCGATAGGAGAATTCAATTTCATCTTCGTGCCCTAATTTGTTCTTCAGCTGCGCTCGATTTGCTCCATCTTCAAGGTCGCCTTCACTTTTTCTCTCAAGCATATACATTCACGCAACACTTTCAAATCTTGGCCAGTGCATTTATATAAACACTGAGCATCTTGCATCGATCTGTTCCCGCTTCACTATTTTGAGGTAATTTCCCCCAATTTCTGGCTTTTAATTTCGTATATCATATGGGATTCCATCAAGTTAAGGTTTATTGTTACGTTGTAGACGCGTACTTCGTTTACTGGATTAATTTAGCTGTGTTGAGAACTTGTCATGACATGTTGAAATACTCTTCAATGATTAACTGTTGTTCACTTGCTCAGGTACAGCGAGATTCTTGGACAGCCGGCCCCTGTCATTGGTTACTGTACAAATGAGGGGTAGGAGTTACACTCCATCGCCGCCAAGGGGTTATGGCAGAAGGGGCAGGAGCCCTAGCCCTAGGGGACGCTATGGTGGTGGACGTGGGAGAGACCTTCCCACTAGCCTTTTAGTTCGTAATCTTCGCCATGACTGCAGGTTTGTTCTTGATGAGTTTGTTTGTTTTTTTGCCCTCAAAAGTTCTATAGAAAATTTCGAGAAGGAATGGAGGTCGTTTTATTTTGTTTTGCTTTGATAGGAGATAGAGCTTAGTATCAGGAAAAAAAAGAAGAAGAACAAAGGTGAAGAGGAAGGGGTAACAACGAGCCACTTTGTCCAGATAACGGAGTTAAAGAGGCTTTTCCTTAGGAGTATTATAAAATTAGAATATTGATGAAAATTCGTATTTAGACAGCTTCGGAGAGAAGCTAAGTGCCCTGGACCAGAGAACCTTGTTGCTCTTTCTTAGTCTTCTAAGAGCCTTCCATTTCTTCCTATCTTACCTAGGGCCCATTCGAATCTCCACCCACATATGGTTAAGGGTGCCCCTAGGTTCGCTCACTTTGTGTTTGGGTATTCACCAACCCTCAATTAGGCTTGCTGTGATGTGGCTCCGGATTTGTTTAACAACGAATCTTGTGGAAATCTCCCATTTTATTTTTCAGCTGTAATTATTATTCAAAATACTATTTATATTTTGTGTCAATGTTTCTGTTTTGCATTAAGCAAAATAAGTTTTTCTTAACAGCCTTGGAGGGTTGTTTTGCCCAAGCATGCTTGACACTTTAAAAACATTGTTGCCACCTTACTACATTATGTTTGTGTGTGTTTTACCACTTTAAGTTATACTTTTTCTTTAAGAAGACTAAAGCTAAGTTATAGAAATATAGTAGATTTCCTTTCATTTTCTTCTCTCTCGCTGCGCCCTTAGCGGAATCAGAAACTCTCCTGCATGTCCATAGTTTTGTCCAAACTATTGATTCTTTTCAAGCTAACTTGGGTGCTAGGATGCAGTCTTGTAGTCAGTGGATGGTCTTTTATTCTGTAAGAAATTTCAGTTGTAGTCAGTGGATGGTCTTTTATTCTGTAAGAAATTTCAGTTTCACTCTTTCCCCCACTTATATTCTCTCTGTGGGACTTATATTCATGTAATTTTATGTGGTGGCATGTTCTTGTTCTGATTATCAAGTTTCTTTATATATCTCTACGTGATTTGTAATTAGGATTAGATTGCTGTATCACTATTCTGGAACTTTGTACTGCATATTATCTTTTAGAGAAATGCTTTTGCTGCATTCTGTTATTCTTCCTAGCTTACTGATCAAATTCTTAGTAAGAATATGATGAAATCTTGTGTGCCACTCATTTATTTCTTTTAATGCAGGCCCGAGGATCTTCGTAGACAATTTGGACAGTTTGGTGCTGTTAAGGACGTATACCTACCAAAGGACTATTATACTGGGTGAGCGTTTCTTAGCTGTATGTAGCTTGTGGTCTTTGGTACTGATGTTATTTTTTTATTAATAAAGGGAAATTTTGCACTTTGCTCTTATTGTTTTCAAAGAAATTGTTTAAGTTTTACCCAATATCTTTAGTTTCTAACAAATGTTTGATATATTTATTTTCTATGTTGCTTTCTCATATTGGTTCAGAGGCAAGGGTACCAAAGAAATCATATTTTCAATCATTTCCATGCATCTTTTGAACAAAATGTTTGTAGCTCAACCCTTGGAAAACAATGTTCATGAATTCGTGAAGCAGGCCCTACTTTGTGTTCATCTTTCAAATTATGCATTTGATGATGGGGGCATATTTTCTTTCTGGTTCTTCTTCTTTTTTTGTTTTTCCTTATCACGTATTAGGTCTGTTTATTGAATGTTTGAAGATTTAACAGTGAAACTAATGTTTTGAAGAAGACATCAAGTAATTAGAGTTCTATTGAAGATGATGTTAATGGTAGTGAAGATTGGAAGGAAGTTGGATTTGAATACATAGAAGATGTTCCAAGTCTTGAAGAATTTCAAGTCATCTTAAATCTGACACATGCAAGGTCAGCAGCCAAGTGCTTGCTTTATTATCAGACCTTCCATATTGCAAGGGATATGATGGACATTATTATTAGAAAAGGTTTAGGGCAGGCGAACTACCTGACCTGATTCTGTGGCTTTATGTTTTCCTTTCTGTAACTTTTTTTTTCCTTTTGATTTATTTGTATGACAATTTTGCAGAGAGCCTCGTGGTTTTGGTTTTGTTCAATATGTAGATCCCGCTGATGCTGCAGATGCTAAACATCAGATGGATGGCTGTGTTCTTCAAGGTCGGGAGGTAACTGTGGTATTTGCTGAGGAAAACAGGAAGAAGCCATCTGATATGAGGGCAAGGGAGAGAGGAAGGTATGAAGCTTCCTCTAATATATTTATGATTCTTTATAGACATGGATGCTTGTATTTAACCGTGAAATAATGCTATGCATTTGCATATATTTTCCAACACTTTTAACTATGGTAACTATTAATGTTATGAAGCTTCCTCCTAATAATGATATGTTGTGCTCACGGGAGTTTGGGCTGGCTTATGAAAGGAAGCTCTTTCTTAGTATTTTTGGAATCTTTGATATCACTTTTAACTATGGTAACTATATAATATAAATTGGAAACTGCTTTTAATGGGCTGAAAGAACTCATCCTATTTGTTCACACTGCCAAGTTTAGTATTGCATATCCGAAGCAAAATTAACATTTCAGTCGTACAAACAGTGGTGGACGATTTCATGATCGTAGAAGATCTCCTCCACGGTATTCTCGTTCACCTCCTCAACGCCATGCAAGGCGTTCTTTTTCACCAGCTCCACGCCATGCAAGGTCTCGGTCTCGCAGTTATGATTATGCATCCCCCCCACCAAAACAAAAGGCGTACTCTAGGTATGATTTCAATTTGTTAGCTATTTGATCTCTAGTTCTGTTTCTTTTAGTATAATTTCTATGATTCCCTTTGGTAGCTACGTTTTGAGCTTCGAGTCTTTCAATATGTCGATGCAGATCCATATCCCCATCTCCACATGGCAGACGGGATAGTCGAGAGAGGTCCTACCCACGACAGCCAAGCCGTGGTAGGTCATACTCCCGATCCCCACAACTTGATGGTGCAAGAAGTAGAAGTAGAAGTAGAAGTCAGAGTCCAGCACCACGGGGTGGAAGTCGAAGTCCAAGCCCTGTGAGAGGCCGAAGGCTGAGCAGGAGCAGGAGCAGGAGCATTAGCCGGAGCCGGAGTCCACGACATAGTCCAAGACACGAAGAAGAGTATAGAAGTGAACTGAATGGCGGAGGTAGGAGCCCTAGTCAGTAACGACCATCCCGCTCAAAAGTTGGGAAAGAAAAACTACAATGTACTATTGCCATATTTCGCTTGAGATTTCCCGATAGAGACATCTTTTCCTTTGTACTGTTGGGCAGCGTTTTTTGTTGTTGTTACTTGTTAGGATTTATGCGTTATCAAATTGATTGTTGGTACGTACTTCTTTGCTTTCTTTCGGTGGTGTGATGATGCTTTACAAAGTACTTCCAAGCACTTCCATCATAAATTGTTCTTTTGGGCATATTGTAACGTCCCAAACTAAGGAGTAAGGAGTAGAATTCGAACTTTTTCCAAATTCAAATTTAGTAGAATCAGACTATTGTTTTGAGAATAGTGCCCCTTGTCACGATTGTATTTTTTCTTGGCGGCAGACTTTGCGATTGTGGAGCACTCACTTTCAACATTAAGTGAGTCAAGCCATTTGCCAATTTATATTAAAAGAGAATTTATTTATATTAAAAGAGAATTTGAAAGTAAAAATGAAAGGAGATTTAAATAACATATAACTTTTTGGGTAGAGAGAAAAGTCGTATAATATTTGTATTTTAATGAAAATTTTAAAAAATAGGACTTTTTTTTAATCAATAATTGAATTCTAGATTTAGTATATAATAGTTCAAATTTGTATGTTATTCAAAATTTTTAAATAAATGGGTTGTAAATTCATCCTTTATGGGCAGAAGGTTTATAAAAGGAAAAAAAGGAAAAAAACAATGGCCTACAACTAAGCAAGTGGACCCACGTGCAAGTTTCTCCCATGTGTGAAGGTGGGGTCCACCTTACGAATATTTATTGGATTCTATTTGTGGGCCCTCCTCCTTCTAGTAGTTATTAGAGTTTCTTCCATAATTAATTGTTTACAAAATCAAACGACCAATTCTTTTTAATTTAGATTCCATCTTAATTTCCTTATATTACATTTTTTTTTCTTTTTTTGATCTTTATCCACTTATAATTTTGATTATATTATGCACTTTTGGATATTCCTTTTTAAAAAAAATATAAATGAATAATAAAATATTATTATTATTATTGTCAATATAAGCATTATATTCCGGATCGAGAGGCCCGAAATTCATCAACCTAACTAGCTAAAAGAATTATATTGTACCCAGATTTTCAACTTAAGTCGCGTTCATACCACAAAATTCTTCATCTAAGAGATGAGCTATCTTTAAATTTTAGAATTTTCGAATCATTTAATCCTTTAGAAATTCATGGGGTTGGACAAAGATATTGGAAATTTCCGTGCAAATGCCAATATCATCACTCCAAAAGAAAAGAACATTAATGGCTTTGCTGTTCCACTCAACAATCAGCTTCAATTTAATAGCGTTTCTCCTTTACGGCACTGGCGAGCCCATGACTTTTGGGTTCAAATTAAAGAACAACACAGCCCACTCCCATCCTCACTCGGTCGTTCATTCTCCCAAATTCATTGTCTTTTTCTGTTCAAATTCCAAACCCCATCAAGCCAAAATGAACGGCGACGATCAGGACCCTTTCAGCACGAGAATCCAAGCCCCTTTCATGCCTGAAAAGAGAGAATAAAAAGGCAAGCAATAAAAGTTTTAATATGCATTTCCTGTCAGTTTTTACACCTCCAGTTCCATATTCTTTTCAATGGACATCTCACAAGCTTAGCTTAGTCCTGTTTTGTACGAATTATATACGTTGGGAAATGGTGGGGTATGATTCTTCTCGTGGGTGTGTTTTGTTTTGGGATTAATTTTTTTTTACTTCTAACTATTGCTTGGTGGGGAGTTTGGTTTTTTGCTCCTGTCTTTTACTCTCGTTTCGAATGCCTTTTAGTGTTCTTGGCTGCTGAGAATCTCTCTTCTACACTTCTCTATTTTGTCCTTCTTCCATTAATCTGTGTTCACAAGTGCTTGCTCTGCTCTCTCTTTAGGGTTTTGATTCTGTTCTGAAGCTGAGTTGAAGACTGATACATTATCCAGATCGGGTACTTACCCACTTCTTGTTTTTAGATTTCCCAGATGGGTTCTTCGCTATTTCGTGTTTTGTGGCTTGTTTTTGGTGCTCAAGGTTTCTCAAGTTGATTTTCCAGTAGTTCATAGTCTACAGAATTAGAATGTGAAGAAGGGGTTTCTCTTTTTGATGATATGTGTAAGCTAAGCTAAGAGTTTCATTTGTAAACTAAGCTACATTTTGTTTGTTAATGCTTTGTCTGAATATTTATGGCTTTATTGCATTTGTTTCCTGTTTGTGGATCTGCTGAAAGAGCTTGTTTGGAGCTTGTTTTCCCCTAGTTCTTAACCTTTCAAAAGTAGACTTGTGGGTGCATTTCCATTTTGATTTCCTTCCTTTGAAGCTTAAAATTTCTTATGAACTTTTGAAACAAAAGTGGATGAGATGTTTTCTAATTAAAAGTTGGAAGTGAGGGGAGTCAGAAGCCATTTGTCATCTTGCTATGATATCCTTTGTAACGACCAAGTCCACCGCCCGCAGATATTGTCCTCTTTGGGTTTTCCCTTTCGGGCTTCCCTTTAAGGTTTTTAAAACGCATCTGTTAGGGAGAGGTTTCCACACCATTATAAAGGGTGTTTCGTTCTCCTCCCCAATCGAGGTGGGATCTCATGATCCACCTCCCTTCGGGGCCTAGCGTCCTCGTTGACACACTGTCCGGTGCCTGGCTCTGATAACATTTGTAACGGCCCAAGCCCACCACTAGAAGATATTGTCCTCTTTGGGTTTTCCCTTAAGGTTTTTAAAACGCGTCTGCTAGGAAAAGGTTTCTACACCCTTATAAAGAATGCTTCATTCTCCTCCTCCCAACTGATGTGGTCTCACATCCTTTGTTTTCTGTCTTTAAATTGAATTATGTTTTCCATTACTCTCCTGTCATTGCAGTTTTTTCTTCATGCATTCAATTACTTTTACATGTTGCTCTTGAATTGTTGTTGTTCTTATTTGTTTCTGTTTATGTTTTTCTTTTCATATGACTTGATTGCAGATTATATGTGCTAGCTTGTTTGAGTTTCAGGAGTTCGATTTTCGAGACAAATAGCGGGAAGCTATAATCCTACCTAGCTGAAACGTTGAAGTTTCGGTTGATTCGAAAATGCGTGAAGGGTGTCATGGAATTGTGATCTTGCTTCTATTTGGCATGTGTGTCAATTCATTAGGTATCTTATTTATCTAACTTTGAGTACTTTCGCGCCCTTCATACTTCGTGTTCTGAATCCGGTTTGGTTGGAATATTTTGAAAATGTCTACGAACTTTATTTCTGTGATCTTCATAAAGGTTGATCACACGGCTTCAAACGAACGTCATTAGTTACTATCGATCTTTTTCCTAACAAAAAAGTAGAATGTTTGGTTTTATAGCCAATTCTCTATTTGTTACTTAGCTGTGTTCTTGACGTTAATAGGTGCGTTTGTGGGGGTCAACCTCGGGACCGACAACTCCAATCTTCCATCAGCTTCAGATATAGTTGCAATTCTTAAATCCCATCAAATTACTCATCTCCGCCTTTATAATGCCGATGCTCAGATGCTAAAGGCCCTAGCAAACAGTAGCATTGAGGTAATTGTTGGTGTCACGAACGAGGAAGTTCTCAGGATCGGTGAATCGCCAGCAGCCGCTGCAGCCTGGGTTAATAAAAACGTTGCAGCTTACTTGCCAGGAACAAATATTACGGCCATTGCTGTTGGCAGTGAGGTCCTTTCTACAATTCCTCAAGTTGGTCCAGTCTTAGTTCCAGCCTTGTATTCCCTACATAAGGCCTTGGTTGCTGCCAATCTAAACTATATGGTCAAAGTTTCCACTCCCCAATCAATGGACATGATACCCCGACCTTTCCCCCCGTCCACCGCGACCTTTAACGCTTCATGGAACTCTACTATCTATCAGCTTCTCCAGTTCTTGAAGAACACGAAGTCCTACTACATGTTGAATGCCTATCCTTATTTGGGATACACTAGCGGGAATGGAATTTTTCCGCTCGATTATGCACTTTTTCGATCACTTCCTGCAATTAAGCAGATCGTTGACCCGAACACTCTTTTCCACTATAATAGTATGTTTGACGCTATGGTTGATGCAACTTACTACTCGATCGATGCTTTCAATTTTTCTGGGATTCCCGTCGTGGTTACCGAGACTGGCTGGCCATGGTCTGGTGGAGCAAATGAACCTGATGCTACAATTCAAAATGCTGGCACCTATGTTAACAATCTGATCAGGAGAGTTTCTAATGATTCTGGTCCACCAAGTCAGCCAACCATACCTATCAACACGTACATTTACGAGTTGTTTAATGAAGACAAGCGGCCTGGCCCGGTCTCGGAAAAAAACTGGGGTATACTTCTCTCCAATGGCTCTACCGTTTATCCTTTGGGTTTGGCTTCTGGCCGTGCAACAGCGAATTCTTCTACGGTTTATTGTGTGGCTAAAGATGGAGCTGATGAAGATAAGTTGCAAGACGGCCTGAATTGGGCTTGTGGACAAGGAGGGGCAAACTGTGCTGCCATTCAGCAAGGGAGGCCATGCTTTCTCCCTAATAACATTACTGACCATGCTTCTTATGCGTATAATGATTACTACCAGAAAATGCGTACTGCTGGTGGTACGTGCGACTTTGACGGTACTGCTACGCTTACGACGATCGATCCTAGTAAGTTTTTTTAACCGCAAAAATATATTTTTTTAGATTTACCCTTGAACCCATGGCCAGAAGAAGTTCATCTTTGTTCTACTTACATGGAGAATGGCCTCTAGAGTAGAATGGGTTTGTAACAGCCCAAACCCACCGCTAGCAGATATTGTTTTCTTTAAGCTTTCCCTTTCGGGCTTCCCCTCAAGGTTTTTAAAACGCGTCTGCTAGGGAGAGGTTTTCACACCCTTATAAAAAATGCTTCGTTCCCCTCTCCAACCGATGTGGGATCTCACAATCCACCTCCCTTCGGGGCCTAGCGTCCTCGTTGACACTTGTTCCTCTCTCCAATCGTTGTGGGATCTCACTTAATTTCGCCGGTAGCTAGTTCTCTGAAAGCCTAGAGTACTGCAACGTTTTCTGCAGAACGTTACAAACATAAGCTCTCCTCTTAGTCTTTAGTTCTCTAGTTTTGTGCTTCTCATATTTTTTGTATAAAGATTCCGATCTCCTTTCTCAATTTGATTTATAAAGCCTGTATTCACGGTTACATCGCTCGTATATATCACACAAGTTTCGTCCGCCCTGCTGTGTGCATACCCTGTCAAGCATTAAACTTCTGCTTAATTTTGTTTGTAATGCCTGGTTGAATGACTTCATCTGATATCAACTATTCGGGTTTCGTACGAGACTCAACTTTAACAAAAACTCTTATCCTTCTAATCCAATTTCTCTCATTTTGTTCCCCAATCTCTTGCAGGTCATGGCTCTTGCATATACACAGGAAGGTAAGTGGAAGATTCCACCAAAAACACTCTCAATAACTTAAGAAATCAAGAAATCTTCTGTTTTTGATATCAACACATGAGTTCTAATCGTTTCAAATATTGAAAAACAGTTCGAATTCAAGTGGTGGAGGCGGATTTTCTCCTCCAACAGCATTGGGGCCTTCAAGTCAGCTTCCTGGTGCAAGTTCAAAGCTGCAGGTCTCTTCATTTCAGCTCTTGATTTGGGTAATCTTTTCATGGCCTTTGATGGTTGCTTTGACATGAAAGGTGAAAGGTTCTTCTTGAAGTTCATATTTTCAGATTGCTAATTTATTGAGCACAAATGAAGAGATGATCTGATCAATACATATGGTTCTTTGTTCTTCAGTTCTTGGTGCTCTTGTTTATTGTTCATTGTTCTTTGTAATTTGTTCTTCTGAGGTGTTAGTAACTGGGTTTAGTCTTTGATTAATTCATATTATTCTTGAAATGATTTCTTCCCATTTTTGCCTACGATGAACCAATCCAATCCATGCTATGTAGTTTCTAGAATCTTGGGGTTTGCTTTGTATTCAACGCAACTTTACGGGGCTGTAAACGTTGTCGATATGTATATTTTTCTGATTCGTGACTCTCATTGTCTAAGGCTCAACGTTGTCTCTACTCTAAGCTAAAATTCTTCCAATGTAATGTTGCATTTCATTTTGTTGTCTTGATTCTCGACGCACGACTCAAAGTTATTCATTGATTCACGACTTCATTAAGATGAGTTCTAACACTTTGTTGAGTCAAAACAAGCTTAAGATATTTTATCGGTCTTATTGAGTGATTTAGACACTCATTGGGACCTACCAGGATATAATAATGCTAGCGTGTTTCTACTGGCCTAATGGTCGTCTATTGAGCTTTACTGAGCCATTACAAAACTTACCAAAATTACTTCGAGTATTGTGTCAACTAGAATTTGTTAGTTTCAAAATATTTATAGAACCATTTTGTTACTTTCAATCTCAATCATGGTCTTATGGTCTAGTATGACCTATTTAGATTGGTACATTGAGTCGACTTATTAAATTTGTCGTTCGGCTAACCTAAATATATATATATATATATAATTTTTTATACACTATATTGTATATATTGTAAAAGTAAACTTTTCAACATATTTTTTTAAATTATAGTTTATATGTATTTAGTTAATAAAAAAGTATTTGAAAAGTGCGGAAGTTAATAAAAAGTTTTAAAAGATAAAATTTTAATAAAAAACGTAAGATAAAAAAAAAAAAAAAAAAAAAATTAGTTTCAACCTCTTCTGAGTTCATGGTCACCTCAAACTTTATTCAATCAATCAACGAGCTTGATTATTGAAGGTTAGGTGCGCCCGACCTAGCTCAAACACTATTTTAAATCCTTTGAATTTATGTGTGGACTGAACTTATATCTATACTTTGTAAGATCAGGTTATTAGAAGAGTCAATGGTTGATTTGGTCGTGTGACCAATCTCATAGTCCAATATGATATTTTCTTAAACAAAATTTTCATGCATAGGTTCATACTAGAAATTTTGAATTCAGCTTCAACACCGGATTACTCCAACATTTTCGTGCATTGCCTCTGACATTATCACGTTACCTATTTGTCTTAAATTGTTTATAACAGCAAAACTATCCCTACACTACTCCCATAAATCATCACAGTTCATTGTACCATGTTTTGTCTTCATTCATGATTTCTAAGCACGTTTCCGCATTTAGCTTTAGAGTTCCTATGGATATCTGAAGATGTTCAAAAATCTTAAAATGTCAAGGTATCTACATTCCTACAAAACAAACGGACTAATTCTCCATATCCATCCCGTGAAAATCGCGGGTTCTCACGAAACAAGCCATACACGTGGGTATTATTTTTTAAGTTGATATTTAGAGTCAAAGTAGGTATGAAGTCAAATAAGGAGGATTTAATTTCCAAGATAGTTCAACTTTCAAATCATAATGGGTCCTTACGAAGACTTTAAATTTCATACGAGACAGTTTAGAACTCACCAAGTGGGTCCCTAATTTCCTGTATCGAGAAATTTATTTAATGTTCGATCACGTGTTTCACAACAATTTTTTGTTGTAAAATTTAAAATTTGTGTAATTTTTTTTGCTTGAAGTTAATAAATGGAATAAATTACAACAATATTAATATCTAAACACATTTTCAATTTTCTATCACATTTTCCAAACAAACCATGTTTTTCCTTACAAATCTTTTAGTCAATTTTCAAATTTTTAGTGCATTTTTTCAAAATGTTTATTCAATTTTCTCTCTTTTCTTTTTTAGTTTATATCCCAACATTATCACATTGGAAAATGAGCTTCTAACTTCCTTTTATGTTTATTTTGCTAAAATTAATTTTGTTATATATATATATATATATATATATATTAAACCCTCAACATTAATGCTATTTAATATATTCATAAATTTAACATATTTAAAATTAATAAAACCAATTAGATATAAAATTGAAAATGGATAAATCTATCAATGTCGACATTGATGCATATATTTGTTGACGGGGTGTATATGAGTTAGATTGAAGAATATATATATTTTTTTGGATAAATATGAGATTTCGGGTTGATTAGAACAGTGACTCGAACAATCCAAATAGGATTCATAACCCAATCCAACCCATCCTGTGGATAAATATGAGATTCCACATCGGTTGGAGAAGGGAACGAAACATTCCTTATAAAAGTGTGGAAAACTCTCTCTAAGAGACGTGTTCTAAAACCGTGAGGCGGACGGCGATATGTAACAGGCCAAAACTGTCAATACCTGCTAGCGGTGAGCTTGACTGTTACAGATGACATAAGAGCCAGGCACCGAGCGGTGTGCCAGCGAGGACACTGGGCCTCCAAGGAGGAGGGTGGATTGTGAGATCCTACGTCGAAGAGGGAGAACGAAGCATTTTTTATAAGGGTGTGGAAACCTTTCTCTGACATGCTCGTTTTAAAATCGAGATTGATGATGTAACGGGTCAAAACAGATAATATCTACTAGTGGTGGACTTGGGGTCTCTTACAATTCAATAGTGCACCAATTTTTACCAAATTAAACCAACCAAATTCGGAAAAAGTCTAACAACACTCAACCTTGAATTGGAATTGAGTGTCTGAATTGTTCTAGCAATCTGAGTCATAAGAGCATAAAATCATATGAACAATTACATTAAACAAACATGAAAACAGAGTGGAGAATCAAAAAGGATCGAAATTCTAATAATTCCTTCAAACAACAAAACTAAAATATCTACAAATTCAAACCCACAATTAAGAAAACACGATCTTGATTCAAATCTGAAAGCGAGCTACATAATAATAAAAAACAGAGGAAAACAAAATTCCAGAGCTCTCAGGATTCTTCAATGGCGTCAAGCGGAGGATTGAACTTGAAGATCTTCTTGTTCTTACAAATCTTCATGAGCCCAAACCAGACAATCCCGGCTGCAGTCATTATAGCACTCACCACGAGCACCGTTTTGTGCGTAAAAACCATCAGAACCACCAAGAATGCCGACGGAATCAAACACATAACAATCAAACCCGGCAACCTCAACGGCACCTGGAACGGCCTTTTGATGCTCGGATGCTTCCATCTCAACCAAACGAACGCCGAAAATTCCAGCAACATCCCCAAGCTGTATATGAAATTTGCCGACGCAACAATGTCGGCGAAGTTCATGTACGACACCGCCAGCGAAATCGCCGTGCAGATCACAATCCCAATCCATGGAGTGTTGAACCATTTCGCTCTGCTCGCGAAGAATTTGGGCAAAATCCCGATTTCTGCCATACCCAGAATCTGATACGCACTGCTACTCAATTGGGCTTCGAATAATCCAATCCCCGACAAGCACGACCCGATTTCCAGGAGGATTTTGAGCCATTTTCCGGCGATGATTCCGGCGGCTTGTGCGTGAAATCCAGACCCCCAAGCGGATTGTTCTACATCGACGGCGCCGATGACCGCCAGAAGTGGGATTAGATAAGAAACACAAGTGAAAATCACCGATACAAACAGAGCCATTGGGAATGTTTTTTGTGGGTTTTCGACTTCTCCGGCGAGAGTGGAGACATTATCCCAGAAATTGAGGTTCCAAAACAGAGTATTGAGGTAGAGATTCCAGTCTTTTTTGACGCCTTTGTCGCCCAAACTGAGCCACCGGTGGGGGTGAATTTTGGGGATAGCGATGAACGTCATTAAAATAAAGGGTAACAGAGACAAGAAGGCTAAGACGACGGCGACGTATCCGACGATGGTGAGGCCAACGTAGTTAAGGAGGGCGAGGAGAAGGGTGGAGCTGAAGACGGCGATGCGGCGGGGCCAGCCAGATTCGAGCGGCGGAGCGATTTTTTTGATGTAATCGATGCAGAGAACAGGGAAGGCAGCGATATTGATGACGCCGCTGAGGAGTTTCCAGGTACCCATTAAAGATCCCCAGAAGGGTCCGAAGGCTCTGTCAGCCCAGATAACGAAACCGCCGTCTCCGGGGAAGGCGGTGGAAAGCTCCGCCGTGATTAGGGCCTCTGGGACACTCCATATGAAAGGGAAAACGATGAAGCCAACGATGGCGAGGAGAGGGCCGGCAGCTTGGACGGCGGGCTCTTCGCCATAGGGGCCGCCGGCGACCTCGAAGTAGATGAGGAAGATGAGGGGGATTAGAGTGAGCTTCTTTCTGGAGGCGGAGGAGGTGGCGGCGGCGGCGGCGGTAGTGGGGAGGGTTTGAGAAGTGGAAGAAGAATCAGCAAGGGGCTGGGAGTTGGTGGACTTGTTCGGGGATTGTTTTTTGTCCGCCATGATTGATTGGGCGAAGCAAACAAACAGGGAAGTCGAAACAGAGCAAGCAACTACAAATAGAGTTTTTTTTTTCTTTTTTCTTTTTTAAATGAAAATAAAACAAAAGAAATATTATTATTAGACTAAATTAATAAAAATACTTTTAAAAAATAATCTACCATACTAATTTTTTATTTATAGAAATACTATTTTTTTTATAGATATTATTATTATTTTCTTTTAAAAATATACTTAAACAGTTTATATTATTTTTTATTATTATTAATATTCTTCATTTTTTTAATATGTTTATAAAATTTGAAAATTACATTAATATTTTATCTTTATAAAAAAAAGTCTTACCATAAATATAACATTAACATTTTTTACCTTGGTAGATTCTCTTTAACTTTTAATATTATTTTTTTAAAATTTTTTATTTTTATTTTTTAAGTTTAAGAATATTCATTAAACTTTTTAAAATTAAAGAATAGTTTTGAATTAGTTTTGAAAGTCAGAAAAGTATGGTTGAAACTATTTTAAAAATTTTAAAAAGTATTTTTGAAATAAAATATTAACGGTTTGCCATCAAAATTAATGGATATGATATTTTTGAATTTTTTTAATGAATTTTTTTAAAGTTTTTTCTTTTAATTTAGGATTATTTTCAAAACTTATGAAAATTTAGTACTATAAACAGTTTTATTTATTTAACATTTTTTTTATTATCATTATTATTATTTTTGGAGGATATGAGGTGGTGGCCCACATCGTGACTCTACAACCCAAAATATGGGGTTGTCCTTACGTCATTGACACGTGCACTTGCTAACCATTTTCATTCATTCCACTTCAGGCTTAGTTACAATTATATATATATATATATATATATATATATTGTTTATAAAAATATCGATATAAATATTCACCGACATTTTTTAACAAATAAACATTTTACATTTTTTTTAAATGAATTGAAAATTTAATATAAACCCTAAACCCTTATGTATATATATATTTAAATAAATATGGTTTTTTTTTTTCAATTTAGTATAAACCCTAAACCTAATTTGGTTATTTATATTTTAACATTCATTAAAATTATTATTTTCTAAAATTTTAAAATTGGTCGATGCAATAAGTTCACAAATATACTTTATTTTAAAGAATGAAATTAGGTTAAAATTGGTTAATGATAAGTTATCGGATAGACCCTATTAATTTTTTTGAACTCACAAGGAATTATGATTTTTGTATGAATGAATTACTCGTTCTTGAACTTTTAAATTTGTGTTAAAATTTGTGTTAATATATCTTTAATTGACGTATTCAACAATTATAAAATTTTATATAAATATTAAATACTAAATCCAAGATTAAATTAATGATTAAAAAAAATTATAGCCTATTATGACATATAAATAGGGCAATGTAAAATATTTTATAGATTATTAGACAAAGATGAAAGAATATGAATTTATTAAATATTTTTAAAATCCAATAACCTAATTAAAAAAATTTAAAAATTAAAAAAATATTAGATATTTTAAATTTAGAGTTAAAAACAAAACTTCAATTTAACGTAAAATAAATGAATTAGGCACTCTAGATCTTCATTGTAATTAAAGCCATAAAAGTGTTTTCAATTTCAAAAGCAACCTAAATAATTAAAATTGTTCCATAATTGTTTAATTTTTTTTATTTGATTATTGAAAAAACTAAATTTACACGTACTACTATTACTTAAAAGATTTTTTTTTCTTTTATTATCATTTAAAAAAATATATTTTCAAAATGTAAATGAAATTAATAAAATAATATTTATTTTTGAAATTTGACCAAAGTCCAAATATTTTCTTAAAATAATAAAAAATGGTAAGAAAACGGAATGATTTTTAAAAACCAAAGAATTATCTAAGAAGTGTGATGATGTGATTGGATTGAATTTCTTTTTTGGAAAAAAAAAACTCTTTAATAACCTACTCTATTTCTAGGAAATTAATTTTAGATTAATATATATTTAATCAAATTAATTAATCATCAATAATCCAGAAAATATCAAATAAATGACACATTAATAACAAAATAATTGTTTTTTATTTTTTAAAATAATAATTCTATAATTTATTTTTTTAATAAACTAAGTATAATTAAAAAAAATTAATATCAAATAAATGAGAAATATATAAATTAGAAAAATCCAAGTCAGCACTTTTTGGGGCTGACACAATAAATGTATTTAAAAAAAAGAAAATTCCAAAATTCTATTCCTTTCTTTATGGGATTCGGTGTGTAGCTTTACGCAACGCTGATATATATATATATATATATATATATTTAAGAAATTGAATTAAATTAAATTAAAATAAAATAAATAAGAGATCCACAAGTTGGCGTTCAAATTAAAAATGGATACGGTGCGATATGTTCCCCTACAACATCAACCGCACACACACTTTGACTTTATTTATTTATTTAATTAATTATTTTTAAAAATAGTTTCGTATTTATTTGGTGTCTAAAGTTATAAAATAATATTTTTAGTTCCTAAAATTCGAAACATAGTTTAAACCCGTCCATTTTAGTTCATCTAACAAAAATAGAACGTGACCCTGTTGGACCAATTCAAAATTTTGAATTGATTATGTTAGTGACTCGAGCAATCTAGATACCGAGTTCACAACCCAATCTAACTAAACCATCAATTTCGAGGTTAGGTTGATATTGTTGGATGAAAGTCCCACCAGCTAATTTAGGGAATCATCATGAGTTTATAATCAAGGAATACTATCTCCATTGTTACAAGGCCTTTTGGGGAAGTCCAAAGCAAAGTCATGAGAGCTTATACTCAAAGTGGACAATATCATACCATTGTGGAGATTTGTAACATGGTATCAGAGCCATGCCCTAAACTTAGGCATGCCGTTAGAATCCTCAAATGTCGAACAAAGTATTGTGAGCCTCGAAGGCATAGTAAAAAAGTGACTAAAGTATCTATAATTGAGTCAATCATATGGTATTAAACAACGTATGAGTGTGTTTTGGACTAACGTTTTCATCTACTAACATTGTGGTATGTGTAAGGTGATTTAGAAACCATTATCATAATGAAGAACAATAATCCTATTGTAAATCTTGCAACATGTTAAGTATGATAAATAGTTGCAAGGTTGAACCGTTATTTGATCAAATTGAGAACGACACTTAACTCATTGAAACTTATATCATCGATTCACATAAATAGACTTGTAAGCCCAAACTTCAGACCAATGTATTTTGTCGTTTTTTTTTTCTATTAACCTACGCTAGTAATTAGTTAAGATATATATATCATCGACCAAACATATTAGAGATTCAAAATCTCACTCGGTATAATATTCAACTCAAAAGAAGAAAAAAGAAAAAATAAAAAAACCACGATTCTTTCTTTTTGTGAATGATAAGTGTGATCTAATCACTTTAGTGTAGAATGCAAAAAGTTTCTAATAAACTCCTTTAAGATTGTCTATTAGTTTATTGATTTTTATTGTCTCGTATCTTTAAGAAAATTTTATTTTCATAACTTAAAATTTTCTTTGTTAGTAGTCTAAAATGTTGGCACGGTCAAACAAATGAGAATTATGATCTTTTTACTACAAGTTTCGATTAAAGTAGATTTATTTACCTACATCATAGTCGATCTTCAAAGTCGAACTTACTTTTGTTCCACATAGAGATCTTAACTGTGAAAGTACAAACAATTAGACGGTTAGGATAATTTCCTTCCAAGCAATAGACTTGGGTTTGACTCCCGACAAACGCAAACTTAACCTAGCTCTTAAGTAGCTTCCATTGCATCTTGACATTTTGATCAAAGCATGTTCTCGTTTGTCGGGAGTCAAAGTTGAACTTACTTTTGTTATCTTAACTACACAAGTACAAACAATAAGGCGTTTGTAGTCGAACGGTTAGGATAATTTCCTTCCAAACAATAGACCTGGGTTTGACTCTCGGCAAATGCAAACTTAACCTACCACTTAAGTAGCTTCCATTACATCTCGACATTTTGGTCAAACAAAGCATGTTCTCGTTTATCGGGAGTCAAAGGTTATGTAAGTAAATTTAAAGGGAAATTTAAAATTAGTTGGTGATAAATTTAAGTGGTAGTGTCGAACAAAGGGGTATTTTATTCGAGGGTTGCAGCATGTTCTCGTTTATCGGGAGTCAAAGGTTATGTAAGTAAATTTAAAGGGAAATTTAAAATTAGTTGGTGATAAATTTAAGTGGTAGTGTCGAACAAAGGGGTATTTTATTCGAGGGTTGCAGAGGAGTCGAACCTCGATTTGGAAGAGGCTGTTCAAGGGCTCTAGAGAACTTCGATGTGTTTTCACCGTTCTTCAAAACATACTCAAAGAAACGCATATGTATTGACAGAAACATTCGGTAAGAGAGTAAAATCTTTATACCATAGACATAGACACAACAAGGACACATGATGTAACATGCTTTGCTCCTCACTTCAAACGAAAAAGATAAGTACTTAGGAAAGCTATCACTTCCACCTGCAAGAGAGAGAGAGAGAGAGATTACATCAGCTCCCAGAAAGGAAAAAAAGCATGATTAGCATAGTTTAATGAAAGACATGTTCAACAGACAAGATACAATGATGTCAAGAACAGATCAAGATGATAAATAACCATGAAGTGACAAGATATTCATGCTAGGTTGCTAAGCAATCAGAGGAGAAATAGGAGGCATATCTTTCTGTTTCAAAAGGTCTAAATTCTTATTAAGCTCGACTTTTGTTATTCTCATCCTTACAACTTTAACATATTCGAGGGTTGCACCCAATTTGACCGATCTATAGTAGTGGAGTGAGCGGAAATGAGCAATGACTTGAGTTTCGTTCTTGAGTTTGAGCGGGGGTAGCATTCCAGTCTTAGCTTACACCTCTCACCTGAAGTTGTGTTCAAAAACCTCGTTTCCTTCAACTTTCAATTATTTTGTCTCATATGTATCAACTGACAAGTACAACGTTAGCGTAACTAGGGGCTAAGCGAGTTTTAAGCCATTTTATGGGAATTGAACCACAAATAGGGGCTAAGCATAAATCCCAATATTCCTCAAATCTGTAAGATAATATCTTGAAAAAGAAGAGAAACGAGGAAACATTACTAAGTAAACTTCATCAAGTATGTCCACGGTAATAATCTTCCACACAACTCTCATTTATTTTTAACTCAAGGAGTTTTTGTCATCGGTATGCATTATACCTAACAGCCCAAGCCCAAGCCCGCCGCTAGTAAGTATCTATTGCCGTCAGCCTCACAGTTTTAGAACGGGTCTGTTAGGGAGAAATTTCCACACCCTTATTTCCAAAGAATGCTTCGTTCCCATCTCCAACCGATGTGGGATCTCACACAAGGGAAGCGAGAGTGATGACAGAACAAGAACATTTTCCCCTAGTAGCAGAAGAGGTGAAGAATATCCCAGAATTCCATACAAGAAGCTGCCTTAGCTACTTTGACAATTGAATTTTCTCAAAAGCAAGCTACTCATATCATCAATGAAATTGTTTCTAATCCAAAGATGAAGAAACATATGGGCTTACTTCACTACTTCCTTGAAATTGAAGTTTAGCATCATTTCCCAGAAAAAAATATGCAAAAGATTTGATGGTAAAGAATGCTTATCCAGCCAATATTCTTAGCAAAAATGACGGGAGAATATTTTGATGCCACCATTTATAGAAGTCTTATTGGGAGTTTGATGTATCAGTTTGTTGGGCAGGTTATGGCATGACCAAAGAGAATTCATTCAGAGCTGGAACAAGAGTTCTCCGATGTATTCTTGGAACTATTGATCATGGAATTCAAGAACATGGACAATGTTCAAGTTGGTTATAGTGATAATGATTGGGGAGGAAACATTGATGACTACCAAAGCTATGAGATTCCAAATTGGTTGGAGAGGGGAACGAAGCATTCCTTACAAAAGTGTGGAAACCTCTCCCTTGCATACACGTTTTAAAACTGTGAGGCTAACGGCGATACGTAACGGACCAAAGCAAACGATATCTATTAGCGGTGGGCTTGAGCTGTTACAAATGGTATCAAAGCCCAACACGGGGCGGTGTGCCAGCAAAGACGCTAGGCCCCTAAGGGGGTAGATTGCGAGATCCCACATCGGTTGGAAAGGGGAACAAAATATTCCTTACAAGGGTGTGGAAACCTCTCCCTAGTAGACGCATTTTAAAACCGCGAGGTTGAAGGCGATACGTAACGGGCCAAAACAGACAATATCTGTTAGCGGTGGGCTTGAGTTGTTACAAATGGTATCAAAGTCCGACACGGAGCGGTGTGCGAGCAAAGACGCTAGGCCCCCAAGGGGGGTGGATTGTGAGATTCCACATTGGTTGGAGAGGGCAACAAAGCATTCCTTACAAGGGTGTGGAAACCTCCCCCTAACAGACACATTTTAAGACCGTGAGGCTGACGCTAATACGTAACGGGCAAAAATAGACAATATCTGTTAACAATAGGATTGGGCGGTTACAAAAGCACTTTTGGGTATGGGTTCAAAATTGGTTTCGATGCAGTTTCATGGGCGCATCAAAGAAGCAAGACATTGTAGTCTTGACAACAACCAAAGCTAACTATACTTCTTTGTCTACAACCAATTGTCAAGTATGTTGGATACAGAATGGTGCTACAAGAACTTAAATCTCCTCAACAAAATCAGATACTTATGTTCTATAACAATTGCTCTTGCCAAAAACCCAATTTGTCATGAAACAAGTAAGCACATAAAGATCAAATATCATTTCATCAGAGAACAGATCAAACATGGAGAACTGTTCACAAAGCAGACAAATACAAGAAAGAGCAAGACTACCTCACATAGCCTCTGTTCTTTCTCCAAGGCAAGCCTTCCGTCTACATGCAGGAATCTTCTGGAACTGTTGAGCCGGCAAAGTCTCCGACAAAACCCCAACATAAAAATCAATGGTTCCAGAACCCTGATTAGCCTCGATTCCTGTAACAGAGACCCACAAGAACAGCTTCTTTGCTTGAATTCCAGAAACATCCGCCACAGACCCATAGCTTAATTTCCCTTTGACTATCTTATCGTAATACACCAACAAATCGAACTTCACATAACACTCGCTTTCGAGTTCGATTTCGAAGCTACCATCGTCAGAGAGCGTGTAGGACTTGACATTGTTGGGTAAGAGACCCTTTGGAAAACCGTAAAGGGGCAAAAGCTCGTGGATGTCTGTTGAGTTGAGGGCGATATCCCTTACGGAAGAGGCGAGATGGGTTTGGGCGGTAATGGTGAGAATTAGAAGGAGAAGTGAGAATGGGGAGAGGGAAGCCATTGATGGAGGTTTGAGGTGCGGCGGAGTTCAACAATTTTCTTCGCTAATAAATTTTATATGCTCAACTTTCTTCTTGCACTTGAAAACTCAAGGAATTAAAGGAAGTCTTACCTCCATTATACCCTCATTGAAATGAAATTACTTGTTTTAGGAAGCTTAGGGAAGATTCCAAAAGTGTATCAAATTTTATACCCTTTTGTTCCGGAAGTGTTCTTAATGGCCATATGTCGGTTCCAAATTATATTGGATAAACTTTTACTATTATTGTTGTGCCAATATATGAGTGAACAATAGTTCACCAAAATCATGTTAGTCGGGGAAAATATGACTAGTTGTCGCTTCTTCTTACGGAGTTATATGCTATCAAAGTCGTTGTTGTTGCCTAATTCATTTTTAGCTTATAACATTACTTTCTTTTAAATTGTTTTCATCGTACTTCCTCGCTCACGTTTCCTAAAACATTTCTCTCAAACGTGACTCAAGACTTGAGCATACGCCGACGTTGCCTGCAAAATCTGAATTTTTTTATGGCTGACTTGTTCGCGGGGTTAGAACAAGTGCCGCACAATTATTGTTCCCACTGTTTGTGACATTAAGTACTGCTAGTAGATATTGTTTGTTTTAACCCGTTACGTATATGATTTTAAAACACGTTTACTCGGGAGAAGTTTCCACACCCCTTAGAAGGAATGTTTCATTCCCTCTCTAGTCGATACGAAATCTCACAGTATATGATTGACTCTAATAAAAGAAACGAAATCGATCGGTAGAGCTATCTCACAATATCCTCAATTCATGTTACAATAGAGAGTGGGAGACAAGTTTATAATACACAAATTACAAATCACACATCCCATCTAGTGGAACTTAAGGCTTGTCAAAACGTTGTTGTTGACAGGGTCAGACAAATGATCCAAAAGGTTTTGGTAAGGCCCAACACCAGTCACAAGGCCTTGTATAAAGTAACCCAAGATAGCCAACATTGCAAGCCTCCCATTCTTTATCTCCTTCAGCTTCAATTCCTTCATTGATTTCTCATCTTTGCCAAACCCTAGAGGGTTGAACAAGGGGCCACCTGGGTAAGCTGGGTCCCCTGACCCACCCAAGAACTTCTCTAACCCTAAAAAGTATTGCTTTCCCATGGATCCTGGGTTGTACCAATCTTGAAATCTTCTGTGTTCAGCAAAACCCATTAGAGCCATCTCAAGCACAAACAGTGTGTAGGGGTCTGCCCAGTAGTTGTAGGTCCCTGCTGGTGGGATCACCCCGGTTTTGAACCATGGGAGGGCTGTTTCTGGTGGGATTAACCCTAGTGATCCAAAGATCTCTGGGGCAATGGCTCCCGCTGCTCCTAACATCGCGAACCTCCCGTTGATCACCTCACCGTATGCCAACCATTTCGGCTCGATGAACCCTCCTGTGCCCTCGGGGTCTGATAGTCCCAATGGATCGAATCCGAAA
This sequence comes from Cucurbita ficifolia, assembly GCA_033971965.1. NCBI lineage: Eukaryota > Viridiplantae > Streptophyta > Magnoliopsida > Cucurbitales > Cucurbitaceae > Cucurbita > Cucurbita ficifolia. The sequence continues at coordinate 4,689,453 of CM066972.1, forward strand.
TCGCCCGGAAGACTATCAATCAAACCAAACAATTCAAACCACACAACTTAGTTTCACATCGCGTGAAGCTTTTACCATTTAAGATACTTGTTTGTCACATTTCTAAGAACATAAAACAATAATGTTGGATATGACCCACGATCGAAATATGTTGAAACAAATAAAAGAAAGAGATCTTTTGAAACAAAGAAACCTTAGTAACTTAGCTTTCCTAACAATTCTCGACTAACAATTTTCCTAAATTTATTCAAGTCAATAATTACTAAACAGTTATCTGCATGCTAATAACTTGTTTTTGCTAAGTCAAACTTATTAACCCACAAAGAAATTAAAGATGGTTTCCAAACAACTATTTAATGAAGATATATACCTTCCATCCAAGTACGTAAGACTTTGTTTAGAAGCGAACCATAATTGTCTGTTAGCTCCTTGCTGCAACGATAACAAACATTAGATCACAATTAAACCAACTCAGACGAATAAGAACATGTAATAAATATCTTATTCATTGAATTTACGCTACTTAAGAGAAATTACCTTAACAGGAGGAGTGGCTTCAGCTCTAACAACGAAAGAAGCAGCCTTTCTGGAGGATCCAACGGAGGGTTTGGGTCCTAATCGCTGTCTGGCAGCGCCCACTGAAGAGGTTAAAGAGGAGGATGATACAAGAGCCTGAGTGGCCATAGCTTTGTTGCAGACAGAGAAGGAGGCTTGAAAATGGGTAGTGGAGTGATGCGAGAGGAGAGCCAGAAGGCTAAAATGGAAATAGGAGGGAAAGAGATAAGCCAGTGGTTGGAGAGAGAAGGATTTAGAATCTAAATTCTGGTTGAGATTCGAGATGTCCCAGGTTTTGGATTGGGTTCGGATCTCACTGCCCAACTGCAACTCTCCACGTGGATCTCATGGTTGCAGATAAGAGATATTGTCATCCATTTCTCTGCTGTGTTTTTTTGAATTATCATCTCTTTTCCACGTGGCAATTATATATGCCAAATGGAATTTAATTGCAAGTATACACTCTATGACAAATTCTATTTATAAATACGTAATTTGATTGTTCGTGGATTATTTCAGTTATGTCAAAAGTCTATATTACCCCTATTTAGGTACAATTGATACTAATCCTAAAATTAACACTTAAGGAATTTGAATTTCACCGTGTGAAATCACGTGGGTTATATCAATAGTGTTATCACTATAAGAAACTCAACACTATCCATTTACTATAGACCATTTATATATATATTTTTTTTGAATATGATCTATGATAACCTTCTCTTGTGTGTTGATTCTATTCATGTGTTGGTTTTGCTTGCTCGGCTGAACATTGTGAAGTCCGATGTAATGCTAACTGAGCAAAAGGGTTCTGGAGATAAGGTTTCATCACAAGCTCATCATATTATTAATTGTTTTTAAGAAGTAGTTTATTTGTAGGTTCTTAATCAATTTTAAGTTGTATGTCCATCACGAATCATATATTGTTCATCAGTTTTATTCTATATCTAAATATCGTGGGTCTAAATCATAGATTTTTAAAAACTAGCAACTAGGCTTGATTAGCTCAATCGAGCCTGTAAAGTTCTAGCTCTTCAAAGTTCGTCAGATTCTAGCTCCTCGAAGTTCATAGCTCCTTCTAATTTAGTCCCTTGAAACTCATCGTTTCTCATGATTTAGTTATCTGGAGAACATCATTTCTTATCCTTTAGCTCTTGATAGAGCTCTTTTCCTTTCTCATAATCGAGCTCCTCAAAACTTGTTTAGTTCACAAGTTTTTGTCATCTAACTCATTTTCGATCATCTAACGTTTTTGCAAATATGGGTCCTAGCCAATCGAAACAATTTCACTATTAAAGATTAATTAATGATCCTTGTTCCCACCTTATATTGAGATTTTTTAAAATGAGTGAAACTTTTTTTAGGACTTCCTCAAATTCCATATAAAACTATTCAACAAACTTGTTTCTACAAAAACACAGAAATAAAAATCATAAACAATATAACACTTCAATTTCCCATTTCCTACTCAGCAACTTGACTTTGAGCAATGGTAACGATATGATGAGCTTGTGATGAAGCTTTATCACCCGAACCCTTTTGCTCACTCGACGTTACATCGGACTTCTGCACCGCAGTGTTCAGCCGAGCAAGCAAAACCAACTCATGAATAGAATCAACAATCTTCTCCACACAAGAGAAGGAATCAATGAGTAGTAAAATCAAAGTTGTGGTTGATACCACATTCATATCGCCATTAAAGTGGCTACTCTCTAGAAGAAGCTTGAGCTCATCAGCCGTCTTTTTTGCTATCTCGATGTGGGACTTGGCCAAGGCCGGTGGAACTATATCTCTTAATGCCTTAGCCATGGCCTTCAAAGCTTTGCTTGATTCAGTGCATACTTGTACGCATTGCTCTTGGTATTGCCTTTGAATTTCTAAGGGTAACTATAGAAAGGGGACTATTATCTCTCATTCATCTTAAATTATAAAAATTAAACTTAAGTATAAAGATTATTTGAACGACATTAAAAGTTTAGGGTGAAATTGATCTGACATACTTGGATCGGGTCTGTGTTGAGGAAGCGGTTAAGAATTTCGAAGCAATAGGCACAGTCCCTTGATAAGGTACCAATCTTCTGATATTGTTTCCAAGGGTGACAAAGTCTGAATTTTCCATGTGGAGGCTCCCATGTAGCTTGGTAAGCCTACACACGACATCTAACTAGTTAACTCGAAATTTAGTCCTTATAGTTTGGGTAAATTTCTCGAAAAAAAAAATCATGGGATTTGAGAGGAAAAAAAGAAAGTGTAACAGCCAGAGCTCAACACTAACAAATGTTGTCTGCTTTGACCCGTTACGTAACGTTGTCAGTCTCACCGTTTTAAAACATGTCTACTAGAGAGAGGTTTCCATGTACTTATAAGGAATGCTGTGAGATCTCAAAACAGTTGGAGAGGAGAACAAAACATTCCTTATAAGAGTGTGGAAACCTCTCCCTAGCAGACACGTTTTAAAACCGTGAGACTGACGGTGATACATAACGGGTCAAAACGAGCAATATTTGCTAGCGGTGGGCTTGAGCTATTATAAATGGTATCAGAGTCAGACACTGGGCGGTGTGCCAGCGAGGACATTGGCTCCAAGTGGGTGGATTGTGAGATCCCACATTAGTTGGAGAGGGGAACGAAACATTTCTTATAAGGGTGTGAAGACCTCTTTAAAACCATGACGACGATACCTAACGGGCCAAAGCGGACAATGCTACGTTCCATTTCCAACCAAGATCTCGATAGATACAATACCCTTTTTTTTTGCCAAAACTTTCTTATACTAAAAAAATCTTAACTTTATTTTCTCAATTTCCATACCTAACTAAAACATTAATTTAGTCAACTCTTTCTTTTGATAACCACTAATCTAGTCAACTGCTTTTAATTCACTATTAAGAACATTTAACAAGTTCATTCAAAACTTAAAAAGTCTTAAGATGATAATTAATTAGCTTTAAAATAGTACCTTAATAATTCTTTTCTAAACTTACCAAAGCTTCCTCATTTTGCTTAGAACAAAGAACACTTCTATACTTCATCACATTCCCTCCTCCAACCATCTCTTCTTGAGATGCTCCAAAATACTCAATCCCGAAACCTGCCAATAACGAGTCGAGAAAATCATCAAACGTGATCGTTACAATGTAGCTATCGTCTCATATTATCGTTCTATGTTGTTGCTAAAATTCACCTTCAAGGAATGTCCCAAGGTTTTCAATATTAGTAGCAACCAATTGATGAAGATCAGCACCAGCCCAAACAGGCCGCACAAAGATGCAAATAGCCACAGCAATAAAGGCACCCACTAGAATGTTGGCGAGCCTATGCCAAGCTAGTTTTAATATCTCATCATCTCTGAAACCGGACAATGCTACCATATTGAATGTCAAGATGAATATCAAAAGCCCATAATCGTATTTGGCCTTCAGCTTGGGGAAGAATCGAAAATATGAGGCTGTGGCAGCTGCATTACAGAATTTAAGTGTTTTTCTTATGGTTAATGGTGAAATCTATATGGAATTGAATGCATGGAGGTTTATGTATATTACATATTGTGTATATCAAGATCCCAAGTAATATGGGATGGCAAATATTTCCTGTAAAGCTTGTGATGTAATGAGCTCCAAATCCTACACCTCCAGCTACTAATGTTGCTATTGCTCTATTCATCCCTTTTCCAAGAGTTGCTCCTGTTATTCAGAAATCACCACAAAAAAAAACTTAAGAGAGGTGTGAGATCCCAAATCGGTTGGGGAAGAAAACGAAACACTATTTATAAAGGTGTGGAAACCACTACATATCAAACACGTTTTAGAAACCTTGAGTGAAAGTCTGAAATGAAAAGTCTGAAGATAACAATATCTGCTAGCGGTGGGCTTATACCGTTACAAGATGAGTATTCAAGTTGTGTGTTTTATACTAGGTAAGATGTGTTTATGAATAAACAAGAATGTTGTTTTAAACTTTGGAAAATCGAGTGTTCATATGACTCGATTAGGAGTGTTCATATAACTCGATGATTCGAACAATTTAGACTATCCAATCCAATGCATAAGAGTTGGGTTGGGTTGGGTTGAACTTTTTCGGTTTGGGTTGGGTTGAAATTTTGGAAAATCGAAAATTTGGTTTGGTTTGTGGCTTGGAGTTTTTTTTTGTTGGGTCAACCCGGCCAAAAAAATGGATTACATCATGTGATTTGATTAGGAGTGTTCATATGACTCGATAATTTGAACAATTTGAATTATCCCACCCAATGCATAAGAGTTGGATTGGGTTTGGTTAAAATTTTAGAAAATCAAAAAATTTGGTTTGGTTTGTGGTTGGGAAATTTTTTGGTTGGGTCAACTTGACCAACTTCACGACGAAACTCAACTCAACCCTACTTTTAAGATTGTTACAAAAAATAAGAAATCTTTTAACACATAGTAATAGATTTTAGTGAGCTGGTTAATGTTTAATATTTGAATTTTATAAAATTTTAGTTATTAATGTGACATTTATCGTGGATAAGTAAATTTTTTCTAAATAATTAAAAAAAAAAAAAAACCCGACCACTCAATCCAATCTATCTTGAGAATAGAGAGTTAAGTTGAGAATTTTATTCGAGTCATTAAGGCTCTCTATGCTTGGTACGAGAACTTACCTACAGAAAACTCGAAGACGACTACGACGGTAATTATAGCCCATATCGAGGACGTGCCCAAGCCGTCGTAGAGAGGCTTGAAATAGAAGAACAAGGAGACGGTGGTGATGGCTAATCCAAGCTTTAAAGAGTGAACTATTCTTCTGGGGTCGTCTTTCCCCACCTTGGTTGTATTGTTTGATAATTCAACCATTTTTTGCTGCAACTTCCACGCTTTGGCTTTGAGGCAACCATGGTGATCATTGGTTAAGGTCTCTTTAGATCCTTCCACCATGATCTTAAAGAGATGGAGTTTGGTGATTTGGAAGTGGGTTTTGGTTGGTTTATGTTCTTGGTTTTATAGCAAAATGTTTTTAACTTGTTCTTAATAAATGTCTCATATGCCATTTGATGTATGCTTAAATATCAATTTTAATTTCTCTATTGTATGTTTAATGATATGGAATTATCGACCAAATTCTTTTAATTGTTGTTGTCTCTAGAATGATTGCGAAGAACGTCATCAATTCATCTACATTAACCGTAGCGTTTTTCATATGTTTTTGTTCGATTCAAGATGTAGTAACTTGAAATGATTTTGGACATGAAAAAACATGGGACGGTAGAATTTATCTTCTATAAATAGAATCTTAGATAAATGTTATGATTAGAATAATATAATCAAGAAAGCGGCTCTTTTGCGACTCAAATTGAATGCACGTTTTTTGACTTGGAACGAATTGGACAGTGACTCTATTTGCTTGCAATTCTGACTGTTCGTCTTGGTTAGAAGTGGAAGTGAAGGACGACCTTTATACCCACAACGAAGAAAAAGTATATATGGAGGAGACTTGTAAAAGTCTAAGAATGAATGAGAAACACAAACTTGGTAACAAGTACAGTAAGTTAGGCCAGACGATATTGGACATTTTGTTGGGAAAAACAATCGTTGTCTTAAAGTTAGGCTAGACGATATTGGACATTCACGGTTCTCTTGTTCAATTTCTTGTAGTTGATGTACAGACGTGTCGATCCATCTTTCTTCTTGACAAACTACCCGGGTGCATTTGAAGGGGATTTGGGACGGATGAAAACCCTTGTTCAACAAATCTTACAAGTTGCACCTTTAGTTCTTTCAATTCTGCTAGTGTCATGCGATATGGGGTATTGGAGATAGGACGGGTACCCAGTTCGAGCTCTATGCAAAAATCCACCGCTTAGGAAGGGGGTACTCCCAGTAAATCCTTCAGAAACACCTCGAGATATTCATTCACCACCGGTACTACATGCAAGGACTTTTCTTCCTTTTTCGTGTCTACGACACTGGCCCATATGGCTCAGGCTCCTTGTTGAATTAACCTCTCTATTTTCATCATCAAAACTATGTTAGAGATAACTCCAATGTAGTTACCCTTGAACTTAAAACTGGTTCCTTACGATGGCGAAAATGCTACTTCCTTTTTATGACAGTTTATGCTAGTATGGTACTCGGCTGGCCAATCCATTAAGAGGATTACATCAAAATCCGTCCTACTACCATGCATTAAAGTAAAGAATCCAAAATTCATTACGATTTCTAGGGCGTTTATGTAATTTTGGAATGTAATAACTTTCTATATTGTACATCTTATTTATAACCTTACTTTTGTCCTCAACCCTATTTGTTTTAAGCATTAAAGGTCAATTATTTATGAATATTTATATTTAATTGAAATTTAATTTGGGTTCAAAAGTCACCAAAATACATGTGGCTTCTAAACACTTACGTTGTCAAGACATATACCGTTTATAAAAATTATATATTTTTTTAAGCTCGGTTACCTATAGAAACAAACCTATAAAGTTGAAATTTCCCCGACAATAATTTATTTTTAAGAGTTAAAGATGTATGAAAGCATAGAACGTATGTGAATTTTTTAAACTTACACTTTATCAATTCATCTCAAAAGTAAAGCGTGCTTCTCATTTAATTTTGCTTAACCATTTTATTAATTTCCAAAACACCAAGAACTCGTTATTATTCTCCTGCATCTCTTGCGACCTGATCATGTTATTACTTATCGCTTTTAAGAGTGAAACTATTCCTACAAACCAAACACAAGTCCTCTCATTCACATGTGCACCGAAAAAAAAGGTGCACATTGTTGGTATAAGTAATAACTTTTATTTTCTGTAAGTTTTTCATAGTCATCCTATCTTCAGAATCGCTCTCATTAGGATGTGTCACAATAAATGTTCACCAACGGTATACACAACAATTTGAAGCAAGTAATAAATAAATAAGGTCAATAACAAAAATATGCTTAAATTTTAAGTAACAATTAACTAAAGAATAATGTGTATAGAAATTTCCTCAAATAAATGTTCTCTCAAACACTTAACCAATTCTCATGAAACCTAACCTAAGATGATGATAAATATAATAACAAAATAAATAAAGTTAGGCATCCATGAGATAATAACTTTTTTAATGAAAAAAAAAATCCAAAATTTAATACTTTTTATAAATAGCGGAGTTATTGAGTATTTTACTCAAGTAACGTGCTGTTCTTGCATTTTAGGTAAAGGTAACGTGATTCTGGCGTCATAATGAAGACTATGGAGTCAATGTAGTAGCACTTTGGTTAGATCAAAGAATTTTTTTTTAAAGCTTTTATTACAAACGCTTAAGTCCATAACATCGTTTTTGAAATATTTTAAATAAATATTTCTACACTTAACAGTCATGTCATGCGTTCCAGGATTTCTCTAGAGATTAAAAATTATGTCTAATGTGATAGGAATTGATATGACCGTGATTAAAAATAAATACATATATTTATAAACCATAGTTTTCACTAATGATGGTCTAGAAGTAAGCTATACACTATAGTTTTAAAATAAATGTTGCCTTATATCTAACTTTACACCATGGTTAACAAAAATTGTGGGGTAAAATAAAAGCTTACACTAACATTTAAGGAATGGCCTATAGTCCATTTATTATTTTACTTTAAACTATGGTTATATAAAATAAGTGAATACATGTGTATGGAGATATTCTATATAATGAGTTTGTATAAGATTAGATGACGAAATGTTTAATCTCTTTTTATAAATTTGTTAATTGAGAAGATTAATATTTCACAAGATGATCATATGTGTCTCAATCTTAATCTTGAGTGAGTTATGAACTCGTGCCTCTAAGAGCTTGTCATTTGATTTGCATAAGTGAGAATGACTTTTTGTAAATGATTTAGTAATCCAATCTTTTTAGAAACTTGTCAAAACAGGGAGCTAAAAATATAATCTTACCCGATGAAATTCACTAAGTCCTATATATGGTAAGTGGACGTGTAATTTCGATGCTTGAACAATGTGTCCACCCTCTCGCTGGCGCAACAAGGACTTATTTTATCGTTGGATCATAAGCAAATTTTTCATAAGATAACTAGTGGTACTTAAGGAGAAAGATGCAACTATGGGGTAAAACAGACTTTTGACCGAATTATAATTACGAACATAAACTGTCAGCATAAAAGTTCAATTCTAAGTCTATAACGGAGTGCGAAAATTGATTAATTAAATAGTTTAATTTTGTATCATTGGAGCTTATAATCTATAAGTTCCCTTACAATCTTAAAATTTGAAATGTCCTCAGGCATATATTGTATGTTCATGTAGTCATAGATTACTTTTCCAATCATACATTATACGAACGCATACATTTATGATATGTTTATCTTCACTCCTTTTTTTCACCCGTTTTCAGCTATATATTCTTGTGCTAGCCCATAATCAGACCTAGAAAGTATGTTTCCTCTAGTGAGTTTATGTGCACGTACATGGGTCATGTATAGAAAATACTATGCATCCAATTATACCCGAAAATGAAAGTAGAACTCAAAACCAATCTTGAAATTAGGTCACGTCAGTCATATTGGATGCTGTACGTATCTACATTTTTCGATCTTAATAATAGGGCTACTTACTGAACATTTTAAAAAATGCTCACTCTTTCCTCAACATTTTCCAGGTAAAGACAATGAATCTTTGAACGGATGACAACTTTTTTGCTGTCGAGGCGAATGAAAACTTTTTTAGTTAAAATAATTGACACCACAGTCTACTTCTCTTTGAAGATCAACCAACAAAATCAACTTCAGCCTACTAAAACCATAAAAGGAAAAAGCTGATTAATGTTAGTTTCATTTCCATCTAATTACACTCTCAAATTCACCCACTACTGATTGGTATTGTAACAAAAGAAACACCAATATTGGGCTGCACTTTTTCCTTTTCACTTTGCATTGCCTCAGCCTTCCCACTCTTGAAATGAGCCAAAGAGGCTAGTTCTTGAACAGCCTCTGAGATTTTCTCAGTACATTCGACCACGTCGACGAGCAGCAATCCGACCGTGGCGGCCGGGATGAGGGTCAAGAAATCACAATCTTCCCAGAAGTGTGATGATCTGAGTGAGGTTTTGAGCCTTTTGGCAGCTGATTTTGAGTTGTGTGTGTGGATTTCAGCTTGAGTTGGTTGAGTCAATTCCCTTATGGATGAAACCAGCTGCCTCAGTGCTTTCCCTGATTCCATGCTCATCTCCATGCATGTCTCTTGGATTTCTGTTCGAATCTTTTCAGAAACCTGCAACAATGCCACTCTTAAACTTATTTAGGTTGAGCTAGGTTCACCCTAATTTAATTAGCACGATTTGTATAAATTTATTAACCAGTACGTTTGTATAAACTTATTTGGGTTGAGTTAGGTTCAACCCAATTTGACCCGCACAATTTGTATAAACTTATTAGAGTTGAATTTAGGTTCAATTAAATTAAAAGCTTATAAGTTGACTGTTCTTCTACCATTAGGGTTCGCTTACTATAATATAATATAATATTTGTTTATTTATTTATTTATAATTTCGTACTTATTTTGATTATTATTTATTTTCTAACCATTTTTTAAAATATTTTTTATCATTTAAAATATAATTTTTTAAAATATATTAAAATTGAGTTGCAAATTTTAATAAAATGTTTGAAGATAAATAAAGAGATGTTTTATGAACTAATATTTTATTATTATTTAAAAAAATTAATAAATGACTGGAACAATTGAAACCAATCCAATTCAAAAAAAAAAAATTATGATTGGGTTCATTATTTGATAAGAGTTGTTTGGATTAAAAAAATTTACCAACCAAATAACTAAGCTAAGTCTAAAAATATGTCTCAATCCGACCTGATTCAACCTAACCTATGAACATCTCTATTTAAAAGTTTAAGTAACGATATTTTAAGAAAGAATAATTACGAAAGGAGCGAGAGATTACTTGAATGTTTGAAGAAGAGAGATTGCGACGAAGGGCATCAATTCTAAAGGCACATTGGGACGTTAAAGCTCCGATTTTAAGGTACTGATTCCATGGATGACGAAACTGGAAACATCCGTGGCCGGGCTCCCACCTCGCAGAATTATACTGTAAAAAATGACACTATCAGTTCATAAATACATATGGGAAATGTCAAAGAACAAGAGAGAGAGAGAGAGGCATATACCAATGTCTCTTCAATGCCACTTGATTTGAGAATACTTTTATATTCTTGAGTGAATTGTTCATCTTGTAAGCTTTTTAAGCATTCAACTGATCCATATCCTGTCAAATATTCCAAAAGTTTCTTCACTAGTTGCTACTCAAACCATGTAAACAAAAATAAAATTTTAAAGTAAAATGACATGCTTAGATATGTCTACGAGATGGAGACGGGGAAGTTTTTTCTGTCTTCGTTCTTGTCCCCGTTTATGCCTTTTATTTTAATCTTCCTTCCTGCGAAATTTCTTATTTATTTTTGTTAGGATCAGAGTGAGAATTTTCCGTGAGAGAGAATTGGGTTTGTATTAGAATTTAAGAACGAGGAAATATTATTCCTACGATTGTATAAAAGACGAGGTGGGTCTTGTTGCACATCTTCAAAACCCTAATCCGGAGACTAAATTCTTCTTCTTTTTTTTTCTCTCGAATTATTAAGAAATCGAATTGAAACTAAAACCTAGACATTATGAGTATATTATACCTTCCAAGAAGATGGCCAAGTTTTCAATGTTGAGAGCAATACGATTGTGGAGATCTTGACCAGCCCAAACTGGGGAAATGGAAATAGAAATAAGAACACAAACGCAGACACCAAGGAAGATGGTTGAAATCCTCTTCTCAAAAAGCAAAACTACTTCATCATCTTGAATGCCAGATATGGATACCAAAGCGAATGTTAAAATGCCTATCATCATTCCATAATCATATTTTGCTTTGATGCTCGGAACGAACCTCATAAACGTCAATATGCACGCTGTTAAACGCACAAATCAATTAATTAAATCTCTTCAAAAAGTCTATGTAAAATGTTATGAATGAGTAGTATAACAGCTCAAGTCCACCGCTAGTAGATATTGTCCGTTTTGGCTCGTTAGCCGTCAACCTCACGGTTTTAAAACGCGTATGTTAGGGAGAGGTTTCCACACTCCTATAAAAAAAATGTTTCGTTATCCTCTCCAACCGACGTGGAATCTCATAGAAAAAGGATGAGTTTGGGGATTAGGGTTTTCAAAGATGATTAATGATCAAAAGGGAGTGGGTTTTAATTGGTGAAAAGCACCTTTAATCAAAGTTAACCAATGTTTTAAAATAAGAACACTTTTAGTTGTTCATAAGCACTTTAAACACAAGTAAAAAACACACTTTTCTCTGTCATGTTTTAGTTTTCTTATCTTATAAGAATTTAATTGTTAATAAGAAAAAGTTTACCTAGTAGAAAGACAAAGATACTGGTTATGATTGGCTGGCCAACATGTCCGGATAAGGCAGCCAAGTAATGAGCTCCAGCTCCTAAAGCACCAGCAAACAGTGTTGCAAATGTCCTATTCAACCCTTTTCGTAGTGTTGCCCCTGAGGATTTTCAATCATAATAAGCTAGCTTCATTAGAAGACATACCTAATATTTTCATGTCATTATCTATTAAAAAAAAAGTTGGAAATTGTGAGATTCCACGTCGATCGAAGAGAAGAACGAAGCATTTTTTATAAGGGTGTAGAAACCTCTTTCTAGTAGACACGTTTTAAAAAAGTTTTAAAGGGAGTCCGAAAGGAAAAAAAAAAAAAAACAATATCTGCTAGCGGTGTGCTCGATCAGATTATATATTAATCTATTTTCAAGAATACTTTTGATCATAGAGAGCCCAACACAACTTTTTAGGTCTTCTTTCATAAAAAGTGTCTAAAGCTAAAACTTACCTGTGTGCTAACTAGAACAAAGCAAGTTGAATTTTGCTTTTCTTGGTGGTAAAAAAAAATCTTCCCCCACATGCCTAACTTTTATACTTAGGGTAAAAAAAATGTAACAATTCAAGTCCACCGCTAATAGATATTGTCTTCTTTAGACATTCCCTTTCGAGCTTTCCCTCAAGGTTTTTAAAACGCGTCTTCTAGGGAAACTTCGTTCTCCTCCCACACCCTTATAAAAGAATGCTTCATTCTCCTCCCACACGCATCTATTAGGGAGAGGTTTTCACACTCTTATAAATAATGTTTCGTTCTCCTCCCACACACATCTACTAGAGAGGTTTCCACACCCTTATAAACAATGCTTCGTTCTCCTCCCACACACATCTACTAGGGAGAGGTTTCCACACCCTTATAAAGAATGTTTCATTCTCCTCCCACACGCATCTACCAGGGAGAGGTTTTCATACCTTTATAAAGAATGCTTCGTTTTTCTCCCACACGCATCTACTAGGGAGAGGTTTCCATACCCTTATAAAGAATACTCCGTTCTCCTCCCACACGCATCTATTAGGGAGAGGTTTCCACAAGTTTATAAAGAATGCTTCGTTCTCCTCCCACACACATCTACTAGGGAGAGGTTTCCACACTCCTGTAAAGAATGCTTCGTTCTCCTTCCAACCGACGTGAAATCTCACAAAAGAAGTGTAAAAAGAGATAACACTCGCTCAAAATTGAAAGCGAAGAACAAGAAGAAGAGAGTCAAAAAGGCAAAAGTTTTAATAGTGTGAAGAAAAGAAAAGAAGCTCGAAAAAAGTGATCATACCTACTGAGAATTCAAACACAACAACAACAGTCATGACAGCCCACATTGCAGAAACTCCAAAGTTGGCATAAAGTGGCTTGTAATAGTAAAGTATTGACACAATGGTGAGTGCAAGCCCTAATTTTAGTGAATGAATAACCCTTCTTGGATCATCTTTACCCAAAGCTATTGCCTTGCTTGTAACTTCCACTAACTTTGCCACTAACCCCTTCACCCATTCCTTCACCCATTCAAACCCTTTTCCCATTAGCCCTACTTTTTCATCATACCCCATTTCCATGGCTTGGAGAGAATGACAGAAAAAAGCACAAGTGTTGGCTAATCAGAGAAGGAAATCAATGGCTTTGTGGGAACTGTGTGTTGGAGCATATCTCTTATTTATAATAACATGCAAAAAATATAATTTTGTTGTCTCCTTCCTTTCGTACCCTAAAAAGTAAAAAATTGAAAGGGTATTTGAAAATTGTGTGAAAATGTAGCACTCTAGCTCGGGGACTGTTGTCATCCATAAACGTCTCGCTATCAAGTTTGTGTTTGATATGTCTTTTCTAAGCGTGTATATCATCTACCAAAAGTGGTTTCTTTAGAAAGTGAGATCCCATATAAATTGGAGGGGACAACGAGACATTCTTTATAAAGATATGAAAACTTCTCCCTAGCATACGCATTTTGAAAACTTGGAAGGAAAGCCCAAAGAGAACAATATCTGCTAGCGGTGGACTGAGGTTGTTTTACGTTTTTTTTTTCAAAAGCATATCAAAAACATGTGAAGATTTGTTCACTACACTGGTAAAGGCAAAGTTAAAGTTAAGATTTTTGTATCCATTAGTGAGAGGCCCTTCATCTTGGTTATAGGGTTATGTTCAATTGCATATATTCCTGAACCATATGGTATCAATTTCAGCCATTGAAACTCAACTTTTATAAAGTTGATCATATCTATTTTAATCACACAACTGACCAATCAGAGTCACAGATCAACCCATATTCATTCCCAAAAACATTGAGAATTTACAAAATGCTTTAAGATTTGGAGGGGTTCACACATATATAGAAAAGGGGTCTTAATGCAATGATATTATAAGTGTGTATTGAATATCTAGTTTGATATCGACTCGAGAGATTATGTGAGATCCCATATTGGTTGGAGAGGGGAACAAAGCATTTCTTATAAGGGTGTGAAAACCTCTCCTTAATATACACATTTTAAAACTGTGAGACTACAGTGATACGTAATAGGTCAAAGCAGACAATATCTACTAGCGGTGGGCTTGGGCTGTAACAAATGGTATCAGAGCCAAACACGAGGCGATGTGCGACGCTGGCACCAAGGGGGGTGAATTGTGAGATCCCATATTAGTTGGAGAGAAACCTCTTCTTAACAAACACGTTTTAAAACTGTGAAGCTGACGGAGATATGTAACGGACCGATGCGGTCTACTAGCGGTGGGGTTGAGCTGTTACAGATTAAACCCTAAACCGTAAACCCTAATGTATAAGAAAGTAAATAAAATAATATGGTAGCATTTTCTTTCCAACCCATATTACTTTTTCATATTCTCTGTTGGAAATAAATTAATAGAAGAAAGGAGGTTTGAAATCAGATGAATCCCTAAGTTGAAAGGGGAAAAAAAGAGAACAAAAATGATTACAAGTTTGCAAGAAGGAATCAAACATTTGAAATATTCTGATTCCATGAAACTTGGTGATCGATCATGTTGCCCTCTGCAAAATCTGGTGAGGCATCAAAAACTCAGCTGCTTTGCCAACCAGGCTTGTCCATATGCCTCTCTTCACATTTTCCTAATTTCCTTTTTAGCTGCTTTTGTTTTTGGCCGTCCATCTTCTATATAATGTCCTTCAAGGTTCTCTTTCTCAAATATTTCATTCATTTAACTTGTTGATCTAAGGGTACTTGGGAATAGTTTTTTCAAATATAACTTAATAAATAAGAACCGTGTATTATATATGTAACATCTCACATTCATTCATCAGAACTCGGCATATCTGTGCATCCCGACATTTCCCTGCATCTTTTGTAACATGGTTACTGTGCTTTGTCTTCACTCACATGTTTGCTAAGAAAATTTCTAGAAGGTTACCCTATATAGGATTGACCCAAGTATGTCTGTTATAGAGAGGTTTTCATACCCTTATAAGAAATACTTCATTCCCCTCTCCAACCCATGTGGGATCTCATAATTCACTCATCTAGGGCCTAGTGTCCACACTGGCAACCCATGTGGGATCTCATAATTCACCCATCTAGGACCTAGTGTCCACACGGGCACACCACTCAATTGCCTAGCTCCAATAACATTTGTAATAGCAAATATTGTCCTACCCTTTTGTGTTTTTTCCTCAAGTTTTTTAAAACGCGTCTGCTAGGGAGAGGTTTCTACGCCCTTATAAGGAATGCTCCGTTCCCCTCTCCAACCAATGTGGGATCTCATAATTCACCCACCTAGGGCATAGTGTCCACACTCACACACCACCCAGTGCCTGGTTCCAATACCATTTGTAACCGTCCAAGTCCACCGCTAGCATATATTGTGTCTTTGGGCTTTCCCTTTTGGGTTTTTAAAAGGCGTCTGCTAGAGAGAGGTTTCTACGCCTCATAAGGAATGCTTTGTTCCTCTCTCCAACCGATGTGGGATCTCACAACACTTAATTTCGGAGTTCTTAAGATTAAATCATCGAAAAGGAAGATGTACGTTGTTGGTATATGTAGTAACTTTCCATTCTTTTAAGTCTTTCTTAGGCATCCTATCCTCAGGATTGCTCTCCTTTAGATAAGATCTTAACGCATTCATATACTCTTTCTTTACTCGGATGTCATAATATGTATATATATAACAATCCTTTTAGGAATTTTGTAAGAATAATAAGATGCCAAATGAGAAACAAGCTACAATATATCTCACATGCGTTGTTGAAAAGGGCTTACAAAAATATGTCATTTGAAAGTTATAGCAAAAATTATGTTTTGAAGCTCTGGAATTACTTTTTATATAAGAAAGGGAAGAGCTTCACTGCAAGAAGCTTTTTTTTGCTACAAAGAGCACTAAGTTTATGAATTATGAAGCAAGGCTTTGGTATGTATTAACAATATATTCCACTTTTGTACTTTGTCCTATTTCTTTGTTCATATAAAGATTATATAAAAACAAAACTCATTAGGAACATGTTGTAGAGAAGTACGAGGAAATATTCTCGACCAGATTTGAACTGTTGGCTAAACTTGTTCTTACTATAGCTCTACACCTCGATGTCAAATTTCTTTTAAATCTCAAATGCATAGCTAATTAACAATGTTTATCCCCACATTCATAGACATATACGTTACACGCTAGATGATCGAGTCTCGTTAGGATCATAGGCTAGATGATCATATTTCAGACTCTAATAGCCTAAGTTCACCGCTAACACATATTGTCCAATATTTCAGACTCTAACAACCTAAACTCACTGCTAGCCCGCTTTGGCCCGTTACATATTATCGTCAATCTCACGGTTTTAAAACGCGTATGTTAGGGAGAGGTTTCCACACCTTATAAGCAATGCTTCGTTCCCCTCTCCAACCGATGTGGGATCTCACAATCCACCCCTTTGGGAGACACCGTCCTCATTGGCACACCACTCAGTATCTGACTCTTATACCATTTGTAAGAGCCCAAGCTCACTGCTAGCAAATACGCTTTTGCCTGTTACATATCCGTTAGCCTCATAGTTTTAAAACGCGTCTGTTAGGGAGAGGTTTCCATACCCTTATAAACAATGCTTCGTTCCCCTCTCCAACCGAAGTGGGATCTCACACGGATAGACACAGGCTAGATGACCCAATTTCGAATAGGCTTAGGTCTCTCTCATCTTCGTTACATTTTATTGTGTATGTATGCAAATATAATCTCGGTATGCTAGCAGTGCCATTGAATCTATATCTTCATATTTTTGTTTATCAACTTTTATACATACTTTTCTCCCGTTCTAAAACGACGGTAGCATAAATTTAGTGACGATCCTAGTCGATCTATGTCATGTTGATACAAACAAGCTCAACTATAAAGATTTTCCCTATTTAAATCTTTGGCAATCTAAACCATTGAATGGAAACCCCATCATTCAAATGTTCTAAAATTTTCACATCTCTTGATTTTGTTCTAAACCATTCTTACTTTTCTACATCACAATGTCACTTCCTTCAAGTGTCTCCATGCGTATCAGGGTTGATATGTGTATTCTTTACGATATCAAATATCTATTTTGATTCTTCTTTTTCTTTTTTCATTGCATAATGTAATATCTACCCCAAATTCATTGGCTTACAATCCTAAAATCTACCACATTAAATATCGACATAAATCTCTCTTTATTCTCGATTCACGAACGTTCAATGCATGCCCAAATTAGTCGTTAAAAAGACTCGTCGATAGAAGTGTTAAAAAAATCTGATCAATCCAACTTAATGGTTGTACAATCGTATGCCTTGGATTGGGTTGGGTTCAAATAAATGAAAACTTTATGGATTGAGTTAGTTCAGGGTTTCCCTAAAACTGATTGAATTGAATCGAACTAACCTAAATTTACTGTTAATTTTAAAACATACTTTTTTTTTACTTACGGTACAATTATATATACATATTTTTATTTAATTTCATAATTATTTTTTGATTATTTATAACCGTTCTTAACAGTAATTTTTAACTATTTGGAAAGTAGTTTTTTAATATATATATATGAAATTCAGTTGTAAATCTTAATTGAGCGTTTGAAAATAAATAAATAGATATTTTATGAACTAACATTTTACTTTTGTTAAAAACAAAAATTTGAATAAATGACCTAAATAACCCGAACCAGTCTAATCCAACAAATTCATAGTTGGATTTATTATTTAATAAAAGTTGTTTGAGTTTAAAAATTTATAATTGGAACAATTGAGTTGGGTCTAAAATATATCTCAACCTAACCTACAAACACTCTTATAGTTGATTTAGGCGAAAGGTAAGAAGGAACGAAGGAGAATAAAATTTTTGAAGTTTACACCCTTTAAAATTTGAGAATCGAGTAGAATATACATATTAACAGTTGGCTCGTAAAATTTTTCATGCTTGCCTTCCTGCTAAAGTTTTTACACGTATATCATATTATTGTTGAAATATCGAGAACGTGATGAAAGTAGTCTTAATTATGTAACGGTTCAAAACCGACGTCAAAAGATATAAATATTCGTATTAAAATGTAGGTAAAAATCATATAGGTTAGTTTTAAATTGGGATGAGAGGTGCATGTGGCGTTAGCAATGGATAGGGCATTGGAAGTAGAATATGTTGATATGTATGGATTGAATATGTACCTCTCCTTTGACAGATGATTTTAGGTCCTCATATAACTCATTTTGGAACAATATATATATGACTGTAAAGCATGAACATGGTTAATCTAATTTTACTTTATGTCTTATCTTGCTTTGCTTTGGGAATGATGTTCAAATATTTTACTGTGAGAATCTTCTTTTTTGTTGGATTGTAGTGTAATCATCATCGAATCAACTTCAAGTTGGAGCTCGAAACATCAAATTCGAACGATAGCCAAAGAAATTGATGTGTTACGACACCACTCAACCAAGGTAGCACCAAAAAGTAAGCAATGTCTAAGGAGTCGAAAGCAAAGAAGCATCGATACTCATTGGAAGAACTCACATGTCGTGATGTGCACAAAATGACTTACTTTTAGTAATAGAGACAAAAATAGTGTATTAATGATGGACAGTGAAGAAATGGTTGTTGATATATGATTGAGGATATTTAGTCTTCTATTACGACTTATTATAGGTATCATATTTGACCATTGATCATAAGCTAATATTATGTCCCACTTATTGTTCTTTCCTTTGTAATTTATTTTATTTGGTAAATGATTATAAATAGAAACTTTCACTGATAATGGTGGTTTTAACAAATATTTTTATTTAGCAACCCCGATCCTTTCTTATTTATGGCTTATGAATCTTATTCTCATTTCTTCCTTTCACCGGCTTAATCCATATGATCACCATCAAACTTTCTTCCTCCAATTATCTTCTTTGGAAAAGCCAACTTATCACTCTCCTTGAGAGTCAAGACATGCTAGGCTACGTTGATGGAATTCTGGTTTCACCACATCGCTTTGAACTACAAACCTCTTCAACACTCAACACCAATTATTTGGCGTGAAAAGCAACTGATGAACGGCTTCTCTGTCTCCTGCTCTCCTCTCTTACCGAGGAAGTCATTGTCGTCGTTGGTCTCTTCATTGCACGTGACGTTTGTCTCACGCTGGAGACTACGTTCAGCCATCATTCGAAAGCCCATGAACTGAGACTCAATGATGACTTGCAACTGATGAAATGCGACACCAAACTTGTTGCTGAGTATGCTCGTATCTTCAAAACAATATGTGACCAACTTCATGCCATTGACAAACCCGTCGAGGACATTGGTAAGGTGCACTAGTTTCTTGGTGGACTCGACACCAATTTTTCAACTTTTTCTATTGCTCAAATGGCTCTCACCCCTCCCCCTGTTTTGCAGATTTAGACTCTAAAGTTGAAAGTTTTAAGTTGTTCCAACGCTCCCTTGAGTCTTCTAACTCTACTCCTATGACATTCACAGCCACTAATCGTGGTCACACCCATGGAAGTCACCCTGCTTCCTTTAGCAACCAGCGAGTTGTTCCAATGTTCCCTTGAATCTTCTAACTCCATTCCTACGACATTCACAACCATTAATCGTGGTCGCACCCATGGAAGTCACTCTGCTTCCTTTAGTAACCAGCGAGTTGTTCCAGCATTCCCTTGAATCTTCTGACTCCACTCCTACGACATTCACAGCCACTAATCGTGGTCGCACCCTTGGAAGTCACCGTGCTTCCTTTAGCTACCATGAGAGTAACCTACTTGCTAAGTATTTTTATACTCGTCCATGATATTTTAATCTTTTCTGATAAAGTCTAGATGGAATGGTCAAGGCAAGGGTGTGCAAGATAGATCTATGTCTTGGTCTCCCATATTTACGCTTTACATGAACCCTTTGTCGTTTTGTGTCAACTATTTTGTAAACTATGTCATGTCATATTCGAACGTTTTGTTGTACCAGTTGATTTAAATTGAATGTCCTATTTGATTCAATGATTATTAATGGTCATTTAGTAATAGTCAATAACTCTAGTCTCTCCAATTATAACAACTCATGATCACCACTAATAGATATTATCCGCTTTAACCCATTACATATCACCGTCAGCCTCACAATCTTAAAACGCATCCACTAGAGAGAGGTTTCCGCACCCTTATAAAGAATGTTTCGCTACTCGGTTGCTTAACCCACGTTACTGAGTTTCAACCACTACATAATTTATGACCTTTTCCGGTTAACATTTCAAGTGGATAAAAGGTATAAAGAAAAGCCTAATACTCTACCCTACTAAATGGCTTGAAAGAGAGAACATCAGCCCCAATTTCATCAAAACAATTATACATTCATGGAGAAAATAACACACTCCTAAAATAAACTAAACAAATCTTCCCTTCTAATACTGAGTTCAGTGCCAAATTACAACTATGATTTAATAACTGTTGAGAGATAGATCAAGCCAAAAGGTTAGAACAACCACAGACCTTGGAACTGGAAACATGTTAGTCATAGCGAGCGATATCGCCGCTCACTCTCAACGTCCCCACGAGAACTTGAAGGGCAGGCAGCTAGCTGCTCACTGCAAGCTACCAGGCCTACCAGTTGCAGCGATTGGGGTCGACTGAGGGAAGGAGTTGTGGACGATCATATGGCTGTTGTCTATTGCATTTGCCATCGACACATTGTTGCCTTTCAGCGTCTGCTCTAACAGGTGAACGAGCGACATGAATATCTCCATTCGAGTCACGTCCCTGTTAGCCTGTAAAAGTATAGCAAATTGGCTCAGTTATTGACTAAAGATTTTAGCTGTCTATATACACAATCATCAAGGTTCTCTCCCTTTATATTTTGCTTGTAGTAAAAAAAAGAAACAGATGAGCTCGTCTTAAAAGCACCTATCACAATAAAAGACATATTAAGGCAACAAAAGAACTAGGGAGGTTTTAAAACGCGTCTATTAGAGAGAGGTTTCCACACCCTTATAAGGAATGTTTTGTTCCCCTCTCCAACCGATATAAGACCTCACAATCCACCCCCCTTGGGGCCTAGCGTCCTTACTGGCATACCGCCCGGTGTCTACTCTGACACCATTTGTAACAGCCCAAGCCCACCGCTTTGGCCCGTTAGGTATCGCCGTAAACCTCACGATTTTAAAACACGTCTACTAGGGAGAGGTTTTCACACCCTTATAAGAAATGTTTTGTTCCCCTCTCCAACCGATGTGGGACCTCACAATCCACTCTCCTTGGGGCCCAGCGTCCTCGCTGGCGCACACTATCCGGTGTTTGCTCTAATACCATTTGTAACAGCACAAGCACACCGCTAGCAGATATTGTCCGCTTTGGCCCATTACGTATCGTCGTTAGCCTCACGTTTTTAAGACTTTTCTACTAGGGAGAGGTTTTCACACCCTTATAAGGAATGCTTCGTTTCCCTCTCTAACTGATATGGGACCTCACAAGAGGATTACTGAGAGTTGACCATGTTCGTGACTTACCTCAACAGCAAACCGCGCCCATATCTTCTCATCTCGTGCCTCCATAACTCCCTTCAGTATGGTCAATCCCATTCCACGGATCAAATCAGCTATTTCCAAAAAGAAACCCCTTTCTTCACAAAGCATCTGCCACAAAAACAGCATGAACATGTCAATATAAACCATACAAATAATAAATGTGAATCACAGCATACAAACTGGAGAGTTTCAACATTATATATAGTTCAAATGGAAGGCCTACCTCCACAAGCATCTGACGTGGCGGATTCAAATCCTCGACTATGATAGGACAAACCATAGTTTTCGAACCAACCTCAAACGCCCACGTCGCCCCACCCTCAAAGTTGTCTTTAAGAAAGAGTCCGCCTTCTTTGCTCGTGATCTGCAATAAGCAAAGGTAACAAAACTCTCAACCATGATTACAAGCTCTCAACACTCTTCACTAAAAAACTGTCAAAATATTTCCATAGAGAACCAAAATATAATATAGGGCGATATAGAGAACGGTTAACGATTCCGATACCTTCGACTCTCCGGTCTGTTTCAACTTGTCAGCATGCTTTGTAACGCTTTGCAGGAAAAGCATATGCTTGATGGTTTTTTCAAGTAATGCATCTATGCTACACTGTTAAAAGAAATTGACACAAAATTAGTGACAGTTCATTAGAATCACAGATATACATGTAAAAGGATTTACTTTTGCTCCATTTGGCACGATCTCCCGCAACTCCTTTACACGATCTTGTATCATTTGTCGATCTTTCGGCCTCGGTCTAGGATTCTCTCCAGGTTTAAGCCTTTTACGACTCGATTTGTTCACTTCATCAGGCCTCTTAGAATAGGCTGTTGACACACTACTGTCACGCTTCAAGTTATCGCCTGGTTCGACCCATGAACTGATTTGAGATCCATATACTGAAGAACTTTGAGAGCAATTTGCCATATCTAGGGACTTGGGGACGCCAAAAACTCCCCCCTGCATGAGATTTGATGCATTTGGCTGTCCATAAACCGAGCTACTCAGACCAGAGGAGCTACTGATTTTAGTCAATGTCGTCCTACAAGAAGTGCTATCATCTGCAGAGTGGCCTCTGGATACTACAGCATCCAAGAGATGGTCAGAGGCTGTCATGGGATTGATTCCAGATTTTGATATCTTTTCACACATAGACGAGACGTTTGCACTTGATCCAGCCTCGAGCGCGTTCATTATCTGAGATGCATCAGAATTCTTCCTGTCTTCATTCCAGTTGCCAGTGAGTAGTTTATTCTTATACTCCACACCTAGAATATCAAACAAATCATCACCTGAAGAGGGTAAAGAACATGTTTGTTTGTTCTTAATTTGTGGGAGTTTTGGGCTCTCAAATCCACTAATAAATTGGCTTGAGTACTCATTAGCAAGACAAGGTATGTACTCATTCAAGGACATGGCACTCTCCAGTTGAGTCCATGTAGTATTAAGCGCTTCAAATAAATCATTATCTCTATTTGACTCTGATGGAGCTAGCTTCTCGAGTGATAGTTGCTCGGTTGTAACTGAACGATCTACCCGACCCGATTTAGAAACCTCCTCGGCCTTGGACTTGAGAGCATTTTGTACCTCTATTCCAGCCTGCTCAACTCCATATACAGTTTTCTCAGTTGCTCGGCCGACGTTACAAACAGAGACTGAAACTGAAAATGGCTTTGAAGAACTGTTTTTCTTTTCGTTGGACCGTCTGCTTTCGACTAATGGATGATTGGTGGTCAGAGAACTATTTTCATGTGCAACCAGTTGAGACAAGTTACAACTATTTGATGGATTTAAGCAGTTATAAGCACCCTGCTGAACGTAAACAGCAGAACGATTCGGATTTCCAACTAGTTTCAGGCTGCTATGGCCAGCAGATGATGGAATGACACCATGTTGGGAGCTATAAAAAGAAGTAGAAGAAGCCTGCTGGTGCATCCGTGCCTCGGGATTTGGGAGAATCACTTCAGCTCGGGCACGTCCATACTCCAAATTGTCGCTTGAAGGGAGATTCGGCTTCATCACTTGAGTAACGTTTGGCAGACTGAGATTTTGATGAGATACGACGAAAGCTTGGGTCGAGTATGGATTTTGTGGTGTTGAAGAAGCAGCAAGATGATTAGGCCAATTCTCTCGTAACGGAAAATTAGAAGGCGGACCAGACGTAGAAGCTAGCAATGAGTTGTTTTGCAGGTTGCGATTCTCATTCACCAACAAGGGTTTAATCACACTGCAACTTTGAGAAGGGTCTGTAAGTCCAACCATTCCTAAAGTCACAGGCACACCTATTTTCTCAACTGGATCTTTTCCATTATAATTCTCCGAAAGAAGAGCACCAGGAACAGAACCTAAATGCAGTATCAAACTCTTCACTTTGTTTATAAACATCAAGTTCTCCATGATCTGAAGGAGCAATTAGAGAAAATCAGTAAAGGAACTTGGAAATGTGATGAGTAAAACAGAAAAACATTAAGCTATTACGAGATGTAATAAAAAAGACCGAAAATGTGAGACCTACACCGGTTGGGGAGGCGAACGAAGCATTCTTTATAAGGGTGTAGAAACCTTTCCCTAGCATACGCGTTTTAAAAACCTTGAGGAAAAGCCCAAAGAGGACAATATCTGCTAGCAGTGGGCTTGGGCCGTTATAAATGATATCAGAGCCAGACACCGGGTGATGTGCCAGCAAGGAGGCTGAGCCCCAAAGGGGGTGGACACGAGACGGTGTGCCAACAAGGAGACTGAGCCTCGAAGAGGGTGGACACGAAACGGTGTGTCAGCGAGGAGGCTGAGCCCCAAAGGGGGTGGACACAAGGCAGTGTGCCAGCAAGGAGGCTAAGCCCCAAAGGGGGTGGACACAAGTTGGTGTGCCAGCGAGAAGGCTGAGCCCCGAAGGGGGTGGACACAAGGTGGTGTGTCAGCGAGGAGGCTGAGCCTCGAAGGGGGTGGACACGGGGCGATGTGCCAGCAAGGACGCTATGCCCCAAAGGGGGGTGAATCGGGGGGGTCCCACATCGATTGGAGAAGGGAACGAGTGCCAGCGAGGCGTTTTAAAAACCTTGAAGAAAAACCCGAAAGGGAAAGCCAAAAGAGGACAATATCTGGAAAACCCAAAAGGGTAAGCCCAAAGAGGACAATATCTGTTAGCGGTGGGCTTGGGCCGATAAATTCTCAAGACTATTAGAACCATGTACATAAAATTTGGTAACATGCACATTGGTAAAGGAACTCACAGCAAAGAACGAGCCCAGTTGCACCACTCCATGAGGAAGAACAGGAATAACAGCAATGGTCTGCAAACAAGATACAAAAGCTGTTCATATAACTGCTAGAGGAAACAGTTTCATTTACAGTGAAAGGATAATGTAACAAAATGATCAAACCTGCATGCCAGCAAGAAATTGTTGATGCAACTCATTAAGAACCTGGAAACACATACCAAAACAATTAGTCTCCAAACGACAAAACCACAAAAACAGGAAATCGCCAAGAATCCCATTTCTAATGACTTTAAGAACAGAAAATGATGCAGCAAGACAATGAATACATACCTCTGGTGGATAGGCATCTCTTGTAGAATCGCTCGACATAATCCACTGATGGTTTCCCGTAAACGCAGCTCGGCCGACAATCCTGAAAACAACAAACGTGCATAGCATGTTCGTATAAAACTAGAACTGAAACAAAAAGTAACTGAGATCTGCAAGCTTCTTACCCTTCACCTACTAGACTGATCTGTTTACTACACATCATTTGTTTCATTAGTGAAAAGAGTTTGCCCTCCGCTTGATTCGCCTGTTGCATGGATGAACATCCTTCCCACTCCTCAAGGGGTAATAATTTGGAACTCCCACTTCCAGAAGACTCAAAGCTGGGCAAGAGCTGGTAATGGCATTCTTCCCATATCAGAAGCCTGCAACTCCAAAATAACTGGCAATCAATTTCATAGAAAAACAAAAGAAAATGATGTTTCAGTCAGTGACAACCGAACAAGAACAGATATCTAACAATCTGCTTCAGCCAATCATGTGGATCTAGCTAGTTAATTACCATTCTACTTCCAAAGTTATGAAAGAAACATAAATCCAAAGCTAATTAATGAACTTCCCATTTTTAGGGATTGACAAACCCAGATCCCATCATTCTTAAAAGGGAAATATGGGATTTCATGGGGTTTTAGAGAATGAATCTTACTTGGGATTTTGGGAGCCGATCTTCCAGAACACAGCATAAGACCATTGATTCGAACCACAAAGAGCTTTGAGTGTCTCTTTAAGAAGAAACCCCATGGCTACAAAAACAGAGCTCGAACCCAATCTTTTGTTCTTTTCAAAGCTTTGAAAATTTCTTCCAAATCCGACAGAAACATGCACGAAACAGAAGAGACCAAGAAGTTAAAATGGTCAAGCGCCGGAGAGACAGAACATTTCCCAAGCTATTTTCGATTTTTTCATTCGTAATTTCTAACTTCCCCGGCACGATCCTCTCCCCGCCTGTTTAGTTCTCAAACCACCACTCCTTTTCCTTTCTGGGTCTAGATTTCCCACAATTTTTCTACGGCAAGCCATGCTCCGGCGAGCCGAAAGCTTGAGAGAAAGGGAGGAAAGGGTGTAATGGAAGTGAAACAGAGCAGAACCAGCGAAAACCGGTTTCTGCTGAAAAACCTACACTATCCCACAGGTCTGAATCTTGTAGACTGCCATGATCTGCTCCATTTCTGAGCTCCAGAGACGGAAAAATGAAGTGGGAATCAAACTCCGAGAAGAACAGGGGAAAAGCCCGTTTGTGAATCGGAGAGTGAATGAGTGCTGATGGGTTCTTTTTTCAGTGAAATGAGATGAAAATGGGTTTTTTTAGGATATGGAAGTGGGTATGCTCTGTTCCTCTTTCTTCTTTCTCTTTCACTTCGGCTCTGCAAATTTTCTCTCGTAATCACTCTCTGCGAGAAAAGCGCAGCAGCTCCGGTGATGTCCGCCATAAAAAGAAGACAAGGAGAAAATGTGAGTTTACCAAAATGGGCTCAGAAATCCCACTATTTACATAAAGTACCACACGGCTTTTTTTTAATATTTTGTGTTGAAATTACAATTTTAACCTCTTCAAAATTGTCGCTTTTTTTTTTATTTTTTTTTTATACATTTTCTATAAACTTCAAAATGTTAAATTTTAATATTAAACTCGTAAATTCAACTATAAACTTTCCCTTCTAAATATCAATTTTTAAAAATTTAATTTTAATTTAAATAAATCAGAAGAAGATAATTATTTATCTCCTTTTTCGAGTGGGTGTGAGTTGAAAAGAGTGAATATACTAAATAGATTAATTAAATAAATAAAATAATTAAAAAATAGTCAAAAATATATTTTTGTTTTTCCTTTGTTCTTTTATTTATCCATCTAAGCTATTTTATATTAGAAAGAAATTACAAAAATGAAAATTGAAATTTAAAAAACTAAAATTACAAGTTAGATAATGGGAAAAAAATATATAAATTTGTCGGTATCGAAGAGGTGGAGGGGTGGTAACTGTCGTTGTGGGACAGATGGTGGGGTGTGGTTGGGCTGTGATGTAGTGCGAGTTGCTGTCGCGGTGACGTCAGATACCAGATTGCCCTTACCTTTTCAGTTTAATTACCCTTTATGTCCCCTCCCCTAAAAAAAACTATTTTCTTTTTTTTTTTAAACTATTTTCTTTTTTTTTTTATCATGCAACCTTACTTTGTTTACTTTATTGCTTTCGAGGAAAAACCAACGGGGCAACCGAAAAGAGACACGTGTCACCAATCATATTCCTTCTTTGTGCATTTTAAGAAAAATATTCATAATTTCATTATTTCATTATTTCATTAATTGTATTTTTATTTAGGTGAGGTCGATTGAAGAGGAGAACGAAACATTCCTTATAACGGTGTGAAAACCTCTCTCTAGTAAACGCGTTTTAAAACTGTAAGGTTGGCGGCAATACGTAATAGGCCAAAGCAGACAAGTTCTGCCAGCGGTGAGTTTGGATTATTACAAATAAAGAATGAAACAGGTGGACAAACTCTTTAATTGTAAGTCGTGTTATAATGTAACGTCTCATGCCTAAAATTCATATCGAAATTTGAAATCTGAATTCGTCCCTTAATCCCATCTAACTTGACCATATTGTGTATCTGACTCTAAATATTTTTTAGAGTGAAAATTATTTATACGTACTCAGACATATCCTTTTAGCATGTTTTTGTTCTATAAAGTCATCCAATATAAAATTGAAACACTATTATATCTTTACTTAACTGTCACGGCAAATAAAATTATTTTTATTTAATATAGAATGTATTAAACTATTTATTTTCATCCTCAACTTTTACATTTATTTTATTTATATAATTAAAATCCTTTAATAAATCATAAAAAAATACTTTTTTTAGTAATAATAGGGAAGGGTATATTCTAACAGCTTCAAAGTACAGTCCCTTTCTCGATACCGGGATGTTTGTACCTTTACCGTATTTAAACTTTTTGTAATTATTTTCAAATAAATTCATTAAAATAATTACAAAATGAAAACCTTGTATTACCCCTATTTATCTCTAATATTCTATATTTTTTTTTATTTGGTTCATCTAAAAAAATTCAACGTTTAGATTGGATTATGAATTTGATTTGATTATTCAAATAAATAAAAAAATTTATAGATCGAACCATTTTAAATTTGTGATTAATTTTTGAAAAATACATTTATCCTTAAGATACAATTATATATAAATATTTTTATTTTATTTTTATTTAATTTCATAATTTTTTATTATTTATTCTCTACCCACTCCTTAAAATAAAATTTTAACTATATAAAAAGTAATTTTTCAAAATATATATTGAAATGGAGTGATAAATGTTTATGAATAAATATATTACTAATTAACATTTTATTTTTATTAAAAATAAAATTTTGAATTAATGAACCAAACCAGCTCAAAAAAAAATGACGATTTTATTAAATTTATTATTTAACAATTAATGGAAAAAATTTACACCATTAAGGATTAAAAAAATGACTCAACATGATTCCTTAAAAATTGAATTTTTTTTGTTTTTTTTTGGTGTCATAATTTGGTCCAAAATTCAAGACTTTCTTAGTAGGAAATAATGCATTTCTTGAGAAATGAAAACAATAACCTAAAAAGGGTGATTTGATAATCACTCAATTTACCCAATATTGTTTAATAATTCATTGTTTTCTATGATTTCTACATTTTAAAGTGTTTCTAAAATAATCATTAAAAAACATGGATTCAATGAATGAATATTTAGTGAAAAAAAAAAGAAAATAAAGAATAGGAACATAATAATCTAAGGTTATTTATTTATTTATTTATTTTTATGGCTATAAAAACTATCTAAGCAATATAGGCATACCTTTGTTTTGAGCCCATAAATTCCACTCCTCTCCCTATAAAGTGAATGAATGGTGTTTTGGGTTTCTTAACCAACCATAATTACATTTGCCTAACAATAAATAAATTATTTCTTCAAATTTTTAAAAATTTCCAACCACGGTTACTACATGCCATCGTTGAAAGAGAAAAACACATAGCTGGTGAGACCTAAGATATGACTGTCTTTGAGCTCTACTTTAAGTTCTCGACATGGGTTGATGTGCATTACATCCATACACTCAACTCATGCACATGCACATAGATCTACTAGGCAAGCATCGCTATGGCACTCTATAAACCTAACTATGAATATGTGTACGCTCACTCAGTGTCGAATGTAGCTGAAAAGAAAGGAATGCAAAATGTGAATTATGACTGTACACGTACACATGAATTGTGACTGATATGGTCACACCACATGCATGGCATTCCATAAGGTAAACAATAATAGTTCAGTGATATGGTGCAACGTAGAATATTTTCACACATACCATCACTAAGTCATACATAATATTCATCTCAGTAACTCTTAACTATCATCATAGTAGCACTAGCACACGATTTTAAGGATAGT
The DNA here is from genome assembly GCA_033971965.1 of Cucurbita ficifolia. Classification (NCBI taxonomy): domain Eukaryota; kingdom Viridiplantae; phylum Streptophyta; class Magnoliopsida; order Cucurbitales; family Cucurbitaceae; genus Cucurbita; species Cucurbita ficifolia. Next base: position 4,719,385 of record CM066972.1, read on the forward strand.
TTCTTTCCGTATTTTTATTATGCGACGGGATCACGGTTGTTATAGTCGACGCTTTGCGTTCATACTTAATCCTAATGAAACAAGAAGTCTTAAATAATTTGGATTCTTCTTCTCCCTCTAATATATATCAAAAATTGTGTGGCTAGACCCTAATCAAGTATGTGCATGTTGCACCTATATTTTAACCTAATCTTAGCTCTCCTTTTCATATTATATATTTTATTAATTCCTTTCTACTTTTAAAAAAAATATGTCAAAATTTTAAAAAATATTTTGTTTTTGTAGGCATTTATTATTATTTTTTAAAAATCTTTACTTCTAATTCAATAAAATTCACTTATTCGAGCAGTAACATTTGCAACTTCCGAGGTGCACTAAATTTAGTAGAGATATTCGACCTAATGATAATGGAATTTCAAGACCATTTAAGAATTTCGTTTTGTACCTTATTATTGACAGAACGGGATGCACGCTGAGCTCAAATTCTCTCTCGATGACCTAGAGAATTATTTGCACGAAGTTACTTATGCAATATTAAAGAGTCATCCACGAACACCTTATCAGATTTTCACGTGTTAAGTATAGTGATTGTCTCATTGTCCTGCAACATATTTGTCCAAAAGCTCATTTTACTCTAGTGTGACTATCCGCTATGGTAAATTATCGATTAAGAATAGCATAAGCATATAACTATCGAGTTGAAAATAAAAATATATACATTTCTCAATCATATTTTAAATAAAGATATTTAATAGCTATACGTGGAATGATTCTGGACAGCAATCTGACATTGTCAGAATTGTTGTCGCACTTTAATTTTTTTAAAAAATATTACCTAATTTTTAAGTAAATTATCTTTAAATTTTTATTTACTTCATTTATTTACAAGTTATGAATTAATTAATTAAAAAAAATGTCTCGAAATATTAACCCCAGAATTTATTTTAAAAAGAATTACCCAATGCCCAAAAAATCCCCTTTGCCAACTCAGCATTTCTATTTGAAGCTTAAAACTGGACATGTTGGTGAAAAGTGAAAAGTGAAGGTGAGTTTTTGAGCGTTGATTGGTAATGTACTTTGAGAATCAACGGCTGCGATGACGTATGAGAGATGCGCAAACTCCCAAGACACTGGTCAGACTTGCACTGATTGTTTTTTATTGGGTTGGTGAGTGACTGACCGGTCAGTTTAATTTAATTATTATTTTTTAAATATATAAATTATTTTATTTTATTTTATGGAAGAAGGGCATAAAAAGCAGGAGCCAACAGTAGTTGGGAGAAACATGAGAGATTGATTCTTATTCACTTTTTCAACATTTAAAAGAAAATAAATAAATAAATAACCAATTGTGACTCTAAAACTTTTTAAATTGGATAGTTTTCTTTCTAAATTAGGCGTTAAACGTTGAATTTTATTCTACATAATGAACCAAAGAATTAAACACGTTTTCAATATCGAGCAGCTCTCATTAAAGCAAGATCCAATACCCATTGATTTCACATTTTCCGCTCGTGGACATCTCTACTTCTTTGATTGCACCAAACAATTATTTCTTCAATAGAACCTGGCTTTTACAACCTAAGATATATCTCTTCGTATGTTCATTTTGACCCATTACGTATTGTCATCAACCTCACAATTTTAAAACGCGTCTACTAGGGAGAGGGTTTCCACACCTTTAGAAGGAATATTTTGTTCCTCTCTCCAACCGAGGTGGGATCTCACAATTTACCCTTTTACCCTTTTACTTTCAACGTTCTACAACTAGTTCACATAATTGCTTCATATAGCATTTCAAAGTATTTGAATCATATAATAAAAAAAATATACCCATATGAAAATTAATGAACTAAATGTTGGTAGGGTAAGGAAATTACTTTTTATTTGTTTTGATTTCTTATAGCTCAAAGCTTTGACTAAATGGGAAATGGGAATTATAATGGAAAGGAAAAGGGTATGATACATATGTAAAAAGTGGTTGAAATTGTAGAACAATATATTATGGGTCCACCATTCATTCATTTGTCTTAGCCACCAATATGATGAACAAAAACCCAAAATTATTACATTTTTGACCCCCACAACATTCCCAAAAAACTCAATTTCTCACTCTTTTCATCATCGAGTTTATCCAAAATCATTCAATTCGCATCGTAAATTCGGTTGTCCGAACTCCCACTTTCTCGTCTATGGGAGTTCTCTTCGATGCTAGCAACCGCGTTTGACCAATGAAAACTTGTCAGTTCTAGAGGTAGCTACAATATGCTTCAATTTTTCAATGTCATGGCCAGATCAAGAACCGCTCCCCTCGTGGGTTTGTTACTTACTATTTAAACCTAAAATTTAATAAGAAAAGAGATTAAAAATTTGAAGAATTATATATAGATAGAGATTTTGAAAGTGGAAAGTAGGCTCAACCAAATCATCATTGAAGATTATAGGACGGAAAGCTTTTTTGTTTTTTTGATTTTTCTAATCATAATTTTTCTTGCGAGAAGGAGACAAGTATAGTGTGAGAATCTTGACCTTTTTTTTCACATTTTTGCTTATTAGTCAAACTCGTGTTATATCGACCATTTTATTACTATTGTTATTTTGTTTACGGTTTGTTTCGGTTAGATCCCACATCGATTAGAGAGGAGAACAAAATATTTTTCATAAGAGTGTGAAAATCTCTCCCCAATAGATGCGTTTTAAAGCCGTGAAGCTGACGGCGATACGTAACAGGCTAAAATGGACAATATCTTCTAACAGTTGACTTTGACTGTTACAAATGGTATCAGAGCCGGTCACTAGCATGTGTGCTAGTGAGGACACTAGCCCCAATGAGTGGATCGTGAGATCCTATATTGTTTGGAGAAAAGAAACGTGAGGCTGAGGACAATATCTGCTAGCGCTAGACTTGAGTTGAGTTGTTACATTTTCTTTCAAGTTTTTAAAATTTTATATTAATGGTCGGATAAAACTTCATAAATTATTTAATAAAATCCTCATGAAAAGTTATGAGATATTTTTTAGAGTTTTATTAAATTTTATGACTAATTCTAATTTTTTAATGGTAAGAATTATATTTTAAGTTTTTTAAAAATTATAAACATTAAATTTGTAATTTAATAAATAAAAAAAAGTTCGAAAGTTATATCTAACACGTGTTGTTTGTAAGCACCACGTCATGTGACAGGTGTCATGTCATTGATTGGAATGGGTCCCATCAGTACGGACATTGCGTTTCCAGGATGAAATTTTTTTCTTTTCTTTTTTTTCTCTATCTGACAATCTTTTATTTTGGGTCCGTCTGGTTTTTTATTATTTATTTTCTGATTTTTTCTCCAAAATTAATATTTTATTATTTATCATAAAAATTGGATTAGGTCGATAACATTTTAGATTGGTTTGAATTAATTTATAGAAATCCAATGGATTCGGTATGTGTTCGGATTAATTGGACAAAGGTTCGAGTCAACTCGAACTAAATCAGTCCAATAATATTACCATTATTAGACAAAACAGTGAAACACAAACCTTATGCCACTAGATACTCCTCGTAGACGCCCCTCAGACACCCCTTGCAATACTCAACACTAGTAGACGCCCTTGCCCACGTTCACGTCGCCAAACGCTCCTCGCCCTCACGTTCACGTCTACTATTTTAAAAACAGGAAGAAAAAAAAAGGATAAGAATAGAAATAAATAAATAAATAATGTGTTACTCATAATTATTTTATTTTATTAGAGATTAAAAAAAAAAAAAAAAAAGAGGTCCCATTAAATGGGAGTACTGTAATGGTGGGCCTTGAAAAGACATGTTGGGCTCAATGATGAAATTTCCTAAAAGTAAATATACATCACACTCCCACAAGTAACCTTTTTTTATTTATTTATTTAATTTTTAAAAAATATTTATAATTATGTTTCTAATAATATAATACCTATTTTGATTTTTGTTGACTTTGTTCGATATGCTTCGATTGACTGTCTATATGACTTCAGAACTCAATCAATCTCGGCTACCCAACTAAACCATAAAAATTGGGTTAGTTCATGGGTTGACATTTTTTTGGTCGGATCAATATGATCCACCCGAAAATCATATGATATTAAATAGAAAAGTAGGGGCCATGGAGGTGGAAAAGCATTAAGATGTGAGTGATTTAGAACTATTTATGTTTGGACAATATATTACAAACTTTTGTTCACAAATCATAATCTCCTCTTTAATTTTTCTAAGTGTGCCCCCGGACCCCTCAACTCTAAACACATGCTCTTTATTTTCTAAGTAAATGCTCTACCTATATTATACGCCTTTTTATTTTATGAGATCCCACATGGGTCGGCGAGAGGAACGAAACATTACTTGTAACAGTGTGAAAATCTCTCCCTAGTAGACATTTTTAAAATCGTGAGGCTGACGACAATACGTAACGGGCCAAAACGGATAATATTTGCTAACAGTGGGCTTGGACTGTTACAAAATGGTATCAGAGACAAACATCGGGCGGTGTGCTAGTGAGGACGCTGGCTCCAAAGGAGGATACACTATTTCTTATGAGGGTGTGGAAACCTCACTCTAGCGGACGCTGGCTCCAAAGGAGGATATACTATTCCTTATAAGAATGTGAAAACTTCTTCCTCGCGAACGTGTTTTAAGATTTGAGGTTAAAAAGTTCTTCTAGTCGTGATACAATGTCAATAATGACTTGATGACCCTATAGCAAACAAACAAGATGCCTTTTTTCTCTCTCTTAGCTAAGTTGGACTCTTGGAACAGGTAGATGATAGGCTCGTAAGGATCGATAAATAAGAAACGAAGTTGATTGATGTGATCTAACCATTCAAATATTCACTACAGAGAATCATACTTGTTTTATCAACAACTATACGAATCGAAAAAATGTCATTTGATTGGATTTGTAGCCACTCGACATGCGAATCAATATCTAAATGTGATACTACTAGACACGTGATTTGACCTAGAATTTTGTAAAATTTTAAAAAATAATACAAAAAAAAAAAAACAAAAAGATCTAGTTTTCAAGAACCTATTCCTCATCACACAATGAGCTTATTTCTTTGGATCATGAAGCATGCTTTGATAAGTACAACCATTAAATATTATCCACAAAGGGAAGGGTTAGAAACAAAAAAAAAAAAAAAATGGTCGGTCCCAAAGATGTGAATAAAGGAAAGTCAGAGGGGTTTGTATTAAATTTGACACCTGACAACTCGACATTCTCTTACATTCTCTACGACATAACTACGTTATTTACTTGACTCGAACTCTTTCTAAGAGCGACGAATATCCACACAAACTAACCCAAATCGTTTTAGCTGGGTCTGTCCCCATTCAATTATATCTGAGATAGGTAACGTGGTCATGTCACCATATGCAAGAAAATGACAGACCCATCAGATGCCAAATTCAAATTCTGACACGAGACATTACATGAGGTGAGTTGCTTAAACGACTCGAATTATATAATAGAATTGACCTAATAAACCGAACTTGATAAACGTTTCAGAGTAATGGTTGAAAACAATCAACTTGGTTTGGTTTTGATTTGTGGTTCTTATCCCTTACTCAAAGTATAATGGGTTGGTGTGACTATCCGATCTTGATGATGAACATTAGAAACACTGTTGGTTGTCGTTTAGTATGGAAAGATAAGTCGTTTTATGCATACAATTAATATATACCAACGTGTTTGGATATCTTATTCTTTAAGAAATATGGGGTCCAAATTAACAGTACAGTCAAACCGACCAAACCACTTGCCTTTTTTTTCCTTCTTTTCTTTTCTTAAATTACTTTTTTTTTTCTTTTTTTTTTTTTCGTGTTGATTTATGACGTCCGAGTAAATTTGAGATATATGAATGAACTGAAATTACATATGAACGTGAGTGATTCTGATGATATGAAACTAGGGTTACGAAAGATTTTAAAAAGTTAATAACTATTATCTATATAAACAAGATGCACTATTCTTTTTTATGACTTAATCGTAAGAACTCAAAAATGAAGCGTGCTCGGATAACCCCTTCAGAATTAAAAAAAAACGTGTTAAGGTAATGCAGAGAATGCAAACGTCATTTGATATGACGATACATGATTATAGAATTTTGAAAACCATGATGAGAAATATTTTTAGCTTATGAAGTTTTTTTTTGTTCGATATAATCATAAGTGATTTTGAAAAAGCATTTGTATATATAATTAGATCGTAGTAACATTATATATTTTAAAATTAACAATAAATTTGGTTTGATTTGGTTCGATTCAACCAAAACTCATGAATCAACTCAATTCATAAACTTTTCATTTATTTTAATCCAACCCAACCTGGGTGGTACGAGGTTGGTTGGATTAATCGAGTTTTATTTTACATAAATAAATAACTTGAAATTGGAATGGTGACCACAAAAACATATTAAAGTCATTACTACAATCATAACCTAAAGATTGAGATCTTAAAATGGATATTAGATCTTAGATTTGATATCACTTCCATCTTATTCAATATTAGACTACCTTTTTCTTACTTTTATTTATATATGTTTTTGTCCTTGGGAAAAAAAAGGTGGATTTACTTGAATTGCAACATAATATATCCAAATGAATGGTGATGCATGTTCATAATCAAGTTCGGGGGAATATGAAAACGATGTTCGTTTATTAGGTTAAATGTGCATGAAAGTGATGTACATTAGACTATGTGGACCCTAAGGATTTTAGGTCCAATCATAGTCATGTTAGTCGTAATCATGTTGCATGTGTATGCATTTTCTTACTCAAATAGTGAACTAACTTACTGTACATTTTTAATGTTCTTTTTGTTAGATAATAGCAAATACATCTTAGACGACTAAGAGTGATTACTATAAATATTATGAGGTTTAAATTCGACATTATTTTTTCGTGCACGTCTTACGTTAGCCACATGAAACTCCTCTCTCAACAATTCTCACCTCGAACAAAGTACACTACTAAATCTCCCCTTGAGGCCTATAGAGCCCTCGAATAAAGTATAGCCTTTGTTTGCCACTTGAGTCACTTTTAACATGACTATGCTAAGGGCACGACTCTAATACAAGTTAAAAACCACAAAACTCCATAATCGTATGATATTGTTTATTTTGAGCATAAGCTCTTATAGCTTTGCTTTTGGTTTCTCTAGAAGACATCATACCAATGAAGATAGTATTCTTTACTTATAAACTCATGATCTTCCCTTAATTAGCTTAATTAGCTAATGTGAGACTCATCTCGCAACCCTTATGAATTTGTAAAACTCACAAAAGTATCCATAAACCATTTTTTCCACCCAAAAAAGTCCATGCTTGTTCCTTTTGTACGAACTAGATTTAGACCTTAATACGATTAACTAGTACAATCAATGCAACACGACATATCATCTCTGTCATATGTAAATAGAAAACATGTTCACCTCTCTAGCTTCTATGATCGTATGATCTTATCCAAACCATCTCTTTTTCTTTAGAGCACAACACCTATTCACAAAGCTCAATAACAAACCATCTCTGTGTTGATGTGATATCATCTACTTTAGACATAAAACCCTCGTCGACTTGCTTTTGATATCACCCAAAACGTATTATACCAATAGAAATATTGTCTCTCACCGATAACGAAGCAAGAAGTTCAATTCTCAACAAAGCCTACACCTTTTAAGACACCCTTTTAGAAACTCATAGACACCAAAAACTCAAGCTTTAAAAGGAATATCCTAAGGCATATAGGCCCATCTTAGTTAGCCTTGGCCAAGGACTAGGCCCTAGGGGGAATTTGGCAGAGGCCCTTAATAATGATTGTGTTTAGGCCGAATAGTTTAAAACTTTTTCACATTGACTTTACCATGGGAACTTTGTAATTATTTGGTATTGGACAGTTCAAAGTGGCATTGGCAGACAATGATTCTCTTCTTTCCTCTTTCTTTTTCACTTTCAAAATAGTCAACTCTTCATTATAATCCCACCTTCCATTTTCACTTTATACCGCTCATCTACCAATATCATCACATTATACGCTATCAAAGTCGTGGTTGATATTTATTCATTTTTAGCTTGTAACATTACCTTCTTAAAACTGATTTCCATACGTTTTCTAAACCTTTCTGTGAGATCCCACGTCGGTTAGAGAGGGGAACGAAACATTTCTTATAAGGGTGTGGAAACCTCTCATATGCATTTTAAAATCGTGAGGCTGACGATGATACGAAACGGGTTAAAGTGGACAATATCTACTAGTGGTGGGCTTCGGCTGTTACACTTTCTTTATCTCCATTTTCTAAAATATTTTATGAGGAATAGGGCCAAATGTTTGAGCATATGTTGTCTGAGCCAATAGTGATCCAAATTCTAGTTGGTTGATTTACCGGGCGGTGAGAATAAGTGACACACAATCGTCAGATCATGAAAAAATATTATATTTTTATGATTTGATTGAAGTTTACTTTCACCGGCTCTCGACTCCAATCATGAGTAATAAGAATTTAGTTATGTCACGTTGTTATGGAGAGTTATATAAATTAAAAATTATTAAAGGATTACATTAAAATTAAAATTAAAATTAAAGGATAATTAAAGACCTTCAAAATGATAATTCAAGGATTACATTCAAATTAAAATTAAAATTAAAGATAGAAAGATTAAAAATATATAATTCAAAGTTTTTTTTAAAAAAAAAAAAGTGAAGAAAATAATGGATAAGAGGGTAAAAAAGGAAGAACATTGATTATGACTGCTCATTATTACTTGCCGACTTTTTCACCTATATTTTCTATCATTCACAATCATCAATCTTTTATCTATTCCCATTTATACCCCTCTCATAATTATGTAAGCAAAAGTCTTTTTTTTTTTTTTTCATTCATTCATTCATCACAAATCATTTCAAACCTAATTTTATGTCTACCTTTAAATATGGTATAATTATCCATTATTAATAAATAAAAATGATCTTACAAATAATTATAAAGAGACTCGGATGCCTGTCAGATTCAGCACTCGACACCTGATGACCCTGACATTCTCGTATAACATGGTCACATTACTTACTCCCCACAAATCAGTATGAGTTCTTTTGGTACGTTTAGCTTGAAAATTTTCAAGAGATCATCCAACATAGAATTAATCCAAGAAAAAGCACGTTTTAACCATGAAGTTCATATAATTGAGCCACCGAAAAAGAAGGTACACTTTGTTGGTATAGGTAGTGACTTTCCATTATTTTAAATCTTTATTAATCTTCATAGCGTTAGGATTACTCTCATTTGGATGTGGTCTCGGTTCATTCATGTACCATTCTTTTACTCGAGTATCACAATTAACATAAACTGAGACATGACGACTACATATTATCACTCTACGCCCGAGACTCTCGAGACTCGCTCGAATGGTCCTAATTTAAGTTATTGATCCCTAAGTTAAGACTCAGCCCAATTTCAATAAAAAGTGGGTCTGCTACTTTTTGCACTTTGCAGCTTCAATATGAAGGTCCATGGGCCCTTTGTCTTTGGGCTATTTACAAAGAGAGCCCTTTTTTCTGTTCTTCATTTTCTAAATAATAATAAATAAATAAATAAATAAAGGTAAGTTTTAAAAGCATATTTCTATTTTTCAAAAACTAATTTTTCTTTTTTTTCCATCTTTTATATATTTATATCTCTAGCAAATTATTATTTTTTAAATCTTCATCTTGATATAAATTTTTACATTTTTATCTATTAAATCTATTAAAAACATTTACATGAAATTAAATCTTAATTTTTGAATTAATTTAGAATCTTTATTAAATTTTCATTTTCAAAAAAATTACGTGTAATTTTTCTTAGATTTTAAGAGAAAAATAATTTTATTTTGGTGACTTTTAGTTAATTTAAAATATATAAATTAAATTTAGATATTTAGAAATATTTGGACTAAAATAAAATGATATTTAATTTTTATTTAATTAAAAGATTTTGGATAATTATTTTTGGCGGATATTAATGGTAGTTAAAACTCACCGTCACTGTACACGTGGAAAAAACTATATAAAGGAAGGGGAGAAACAGAGCTCGTTCATTGCCTCCGAGCGTGATATTTTTTTTTTTTTTTTTTTTTTTTTTTGAATTTTGGAACATTTCTGCGCTGTTTTCGCTCAGAATCTGAACTCTCATCTTCTTCATCAATGGAATCAGCGGAAGCGAAGGAGAGAGAAGAAGAGATGCAACGGCGGATTCACGACTGGCGTGAGATAGCGGATGACCTCGTCGCTACCGGAGACACTTATGCTGCTATTGCTCTTATTCAATCCGTCATTCGCTACCTCCATACCACAGACCTCAGTGATCGAGTTCTCCGATTGGCCATCGCTCTCTCCCACTTGTCCAGTCTCTACTCTTCTCTTGGCCCTGCGTTCATAGTCGACAACACTGCGCCTAAGCCTGGGTAAAATTAGCTTTCAAGATTTTGTAGTTCCGATTCTTTAAGCTATGCTTTGATTCATTCTTCTGATGGAGTTTCTTGATTAGAGCGAATAGGTTTGAATTCGATTACTCTTTTATCTTTTAGGGATGCCAAGATTGTGACAGAGAATCGACCTTCGCCCTCAAATGATTCTTTATCTATCCGTGATTCAGTCGATGAAGCATCCGTTCAAACTGGTGAAATTTTCTCTTCTCGTCTTTGTTCATTTAAAATCAATGGAGTTATTATGTTTAGTTTACTGGATAAACTTGGCGGCTATATTAGGAATATGCGTTGACATCTCTTAACAGCTAGTTTGTTCATACGAGTTCAAAATCTTAATGAGATTAGTTACGTTGTGAATGGATTTTTGGATCATAGCGAGAAACTCCTTGATAATGCTCTGTGATGGGTCGTTGAATGATTGTGTTTTTCTTGAAAACTTTCCTTCGTTTGGTTATATTTAGTTGGAATGATATACGTTTTTCTTGTGAAGGTAATTTGGATCATATTAGAGAAAGTGCAGACCGTGCAAAACCCTATATTGGGTCGTGGGATGATGATGAAGAAGGTACATTTACGTTGCCTTCAACTTACATTTGATGGAAATTGCTCTATATTTCATTGTAGTTTCATGTCTACTTGGGTGGGTTAACTTATGGCACATTTTATCCTTAAACGCTCTCTTTGTTTCCTTGTGAGGCTTTGGGAGTCTTGTTTTTTTAAAACGAATTACTCCATGTTGAGAATTCCTAGGTTGTAGCTCTACAATTTTGTATGTTTCTTGACTTAAGAGACCTTCTTGTTTAGAATAGGGCATACTTGCCTCAGTTATATGGCCTAAAGACAACTTTCTTGAAGTAGCATCTATGATTGTAACACCTAAAGATTGCACTGTCTAGTCTGTCTTAAAAAAGCACAAAGATCGTTTGTGTATGTGCATTCATTTAGAAAGAGTGTCTTTCTGTGGATTGTGGGATTATTACAATGAGAATATGATTGATTTAGCATAAGTGGTTGCTACAATTCCACAGATTGGGCAGCTGGTGGAGATCCCCTACCATGTGATTTTGTAAGGAGGAAACGTGAACATTATCTAGCAGAATTTCGAGTCAAGGATACAAAATACCGAACCACTAGACAATATGGGAGGGAGAAATTTATATGGAGGAAACGTGGATTGTGCAGGGATAAGCTATCTGATTCTTCAACTATCATCAATGATACGAATAGCAAAGATGCTTCTCAAGTATTGAAGGGGGAAGACACTTCTCAAGTATTGGAGGCGGAAAACGCTCCTCAAGTATTGAAGGGGGAAGACACTTCTCAAGTATTGGAGGCGGAAAACGCTCCTCAAGTATTGGAGGCGGAAAACGCTCCTCAAGTATTGGAGGCGGAAAACGCTCCTCAAGTATTGGAGGCGGAAAACGCTCCTCAAGTATTGGAGGCGGAACATGCTCCTCAAGTATTGGAGGCGGAAGATGCTCCTCAAGTATTGGAGGGGGAAGATGCTCCTCAAGTATTGGAGGGGGAAGATGCTCCTCAAGTATTGGAGGGGGAAGATGCTCCTCAAGTATTGGAGGGGGAAGATGCTCCTCAAGTATTGGAGGGGGAAGATGCTCCTCATGTGTTGGAGGGAGAAGATTCTCCTCATGTGTTGGAGGGAGAAGATTCTCCTCATGTGTTGGAGGGAGAAGATTCTCCTCATGTGTTGGAGGGAGAAGATTCTCCTCAAGTGTTGGAGGGGGAAGATGCTCCTCAAGTATTGCAGGGGGAAGATGCTCCTCAAGTATTGCAGGGGGAAGATGCTCCTCAAGTATTGCAGGGGGAAGATGCTCCTCAAGTATTGCAGGGGGAAGATGCTCCTCAAATATTGCAGGGGGAAGATGCTTCTCAAGTATTGCAGGGGGAAGATGCTTCTCAAGTATTGCAGGGGGAAGATGCTCCTCAAGTATTGGAGGTGGAAGATGCTTCACAAGTGTTAAGTATGTCACAGTTTTCAAATATGATAGAAGGAAATTCTTCGTTGTTATGATAGAATGTGTTTTATATTGATGTTTGTGGACATGAAGTCATAATTATCACACAAGAGCTAAGCCTTTTTTGTTTGTGTGAATCCAGAACACTATGGTACTCAACATGTTCTTGTCCTAGCTGACCTTCCACCGAGTACCAGAACAATAGAACTTGAAAGGCTACTTGGGAGCTGCATGAATTCTGGAGTTCTCCTTCGCTGGGTCAATGATTCAGTCGTAGTTGTAGTTTTTCAGACACCATCAGCTGGTAAATAGTTTAGAATTTTCGGCACAGTTTATGTCTTTAGGTAATGTTGATGAAGTTGTTTGATGCATTGATAACTATCTTGATTTTTTGATGCAGCACTCGAGGCTCTGAAACGTGTTAGATCTCCTTTCACTGCACGCATACTTGATGAGAATGATACTCTTTTGAGCTCAATTTCACCGAGTGGTATGAGCTGCTCCTTGAATTTGCTAGCGTTTATAAGATCTTCCCTTTTATCCTTAATTGAAAAAAGAGGTAATGTTCCATTTTTGGTTTTGGTTTACTGTGGTAATGTCAGATCTGGAGCCTGCAAAGCTGAGGCCAAAGACTGATGTTAGAACAGCCCGGCGGCTGATCGCTCAAGGATTAGGATTGAGGTTTCCAGATTTCCCCACTGCCTTCGCGTTGAAAGGACTAAGAAAACTGGAAGAAGGCACCAAAAGTTGAGGGATGAAGCTTGGGGAGGTGATGATCCAATTTAGGTTAGATCTTTTATTTTTTGTTGAATGGATGGAAATTCTTGTTTATTATCTCAAGAACGCTTTACTCCATTACACATCCCCATGGTTTGAGTTCCATTAAAGAAATATAGAAGTTCTTCCTTATGGGCTGCACTATTCTGTTTTTGAACTCATGAGTGGTCTGTATAACTCGATTACCTCACTTTCAGATCTCAAAGAACAATCCCACAAAGGGCCTAAGATACTTGACAAACTTTTATGTCCTAACAAAGGCATGGCATGAAGTTAGATCATTGAATCAAAGTTTGTTTCTTAAGTTAATACAACGTGAAAGACATACTTAGGCTACAAGCAAGATAAGACTCTTTGCCTTAGGATTTGGCTTCCCTTCAATCATTGCTTGTACTTATGAGGTGATTGAGCCAGTTTTCCTTTGATTTGGTTCGACAATTCTCTTTATTAGGTGAAAATTACAAGTCGTGAGATCTTACGATGTTTTGAGAGGGGAATGAAATATTCTCTCCTTAGTATAGACTTGTTTTAAAAATTGTGAGGCTGACGTTGATACGTAATGGGTTAAAGCGGCCAAAATGTATTAGTGGTGAGTTTGGGCTGTTACAAATGGTACCAGAGTCAATCATCAAACAGTGCGAGACATTGGTCGAAGTAGGACTAACAATAACTGATATCGGTAGGTTTGAACTGTTACAAATGGTACTAAAGCTAGTCATTGAATGGTGTGAGACTGGTCGGAGTAGGGCTAACAATATCTGCCCGCAGTGGGCTTGGACTATTACAAATGGTACTAGAGCCAGTCACTAGATAGTGTGAGACACTTATTGGAGTAGGGCTAAACCCTTTCCATAGTAGACGTATTTTAAAATTGTGAGGTTGAAGGTGATAACTAACTAGAGCTAAGCTAAGTCATTTCGAGGGTAGACCTTCAAATTATCAACCTACCTCACCTCTCTATGTGGGCTCTCTTTTGGGCCACAACCCAATGCTCTTGCTCGTTGAGCCCAAATAGTATTTGATTCCAGCCCAATAAGGCTAGGATTTTGACCCGTTTAAAGCCCAATGATTCCCAAAAGCTACAAGAGCTCACAAGCCTTAATAAGCCCTTCAATAATGGAGCATATATCTTCACTTCATTATTATTATTATTTCGAACCAATCACCTTAGTAATTAGTAAATAACTCTTACCTAATTCGTGTGATTGTTTTCGTTCATGTGTTTGAAAATGAACAATTGGTTAAATGAGCTTTGAAATCTAGATCATGACATCTTTAATCACCCTCAACTAAATCAAATCAAGGTCCCGTTCATTCGTGTTACCTTAAAAACTTTAGTGTTTGTCTAATAATAGAGTTAGAAGATCAAAGATAATCAATAGACAACATACACATGCCCCTTAAAAGTTACAACCAAGCAAAAGGTACCCTAAAATCACAATGTAGGGACATGTTTGAAGCCTCCTTTCAAGACAAATTTGAGATGCAAGTACATTGGTTTTGTGTAGGGTATGAGAAATAAATATCTCATTGGTTTTGTAGGGTATAATTAATAAAGGCTTCATAAACGTCCCCAATAAGTGTATATATATTTTCAATTCAGTCCCTCACCGTGACGCGAGATGATGATGGGTCAACCGCGACTGGCATTGCTGGTGGAATTGCTGCTTTCTCTCGGTGAATGAGAAGAAATCTTCCCTTTATATTTTGAGTATGCCAATTACGTAAATTAAACAAACATCTAAAGATCAACATTGAAAAAGAAAGATATAGTGAGTATGGTGGGTAAAAAAGATGAAAAGTTGAAGAGAATTTGAATTAGGGTTGCAGTGGATGAGCATCACGAATTTGAACGTGAAAGAGGAAAGGCGTATCCATGGCGGATCATGATGCTCCCATAATAGAGGGCAGTCAGTCATTTTGGAAGTGACCCAACTTCAAACCTTTATTGGCTTTCTAAATTCTTAGCCAAAACAACAGCCATTCAATTTTCTAGACAGATATGACACTTTCAACTTAGTCAAAGATGGTGCTAAGATTTTGTGTGTACTCTCTTTGCTAATCGAATCGCTATCTCCATCGTATTAACGAATTACGAATTTTTTAGTTTGATCTTTTATCTTTATTATTTGTCGTTCGTTATGTGTTAATTTAACAGTTGATATGATGTAACGTGTTTGTGTAATCTAGTATACTGTATGACCGGAAGAAACAGTGAGACACTGCAAAGAATGGAATTGTGAAAGGTAACAATATCATTCATGGGTGTCGAGTTTGCTCAACATTTAAGTTAGGAAGTGTAACAGTCCAAGCCTATCGTCAGCAGATGTCCGTTACGTATCGTTATCAGCCTCACAGTTTTAAAACGCGTTTGTTAGGGATATGTTTCCATACCCTTGTAAGGAATGCTTCATTCCCCACTCCATCCAACATGAGATCTAACAATTCACCTTCCTTGGGGACCAACGTCCTTATTGTCACACTGTCCGATGTCTGGCTCTGATACCATTTGTAACAGTCCAAACCCACCACTAGCAGATATCGTCTATTTCAGTCCGTTACGTATCGTCGTCAGCCTCATAATTTTAAAACATGTCTGTTAGAGAAAAGTTTACACACCCTTGTAAGAAATGCTTCATTCTCCTCTCCATCCGATATGGGACCTAACGATCCACCTCCTTGGGAGCCAACGTCTTCACTAACACACTGTCCGGTGTCTGACTCTGATACCATTTGTAACAACACAAACCTAAGATTGTGTTAGCTGATTTGAGTCGTGTTTGAAAATCTGAAGAGCACGTATGAGAGATGCACGATATGCTATTTATGAGTTGGAAAAGATGCAAGATAGTTGCATGAGAGTTTTATATTACTAAAAAAGAGTATATGTATGAGATAGAATACAATGGTGGAGTGAGTTGTACATATATTCTTTCTATCTTCTGATATTTTTTTGACGTGAGCATTTATTCAGCTTTTTATGATTGCTAGCCTGAATATGTTATTGGATGTTTTTAAAGATATTTGTTTAGGTTAACAAATATTCCCATCCAGATAATGAAAAGTGACAAAAGCTGAGGAACAAAAAAAAAAAATATATATATTAATATACGAGCGTAGTTGAGTAGATCCCGTGATACGGTTCTAACATTTTGATAAATGTTTTTGATCTAAGATGAACTAAGGATTGATAATCCTCTCTACCCGTGGTTAGAAGATATTGTCTGTTTAAGCCCGTTAAATATTGTCGTCAGTCTCACGGTTTTCACACCTTTATAAGAAATGTTTCATTCCGCTCTCCCGCCGATGTGAAATTCGTTCCTCTCTCCAACCGATATGAGATCTCACAATTCACTCTCTTCGGGGACTCAAAGTCCTCACTGGCACACAACCCAGTGTCTAGCTTTGATATCATTTGTAATACCTCAAGCGCATCGCTAGCACATATTGTCTACTTTGGCCCCCTCATAGCTTTAAAATGCGTCTGTTAGAGAGATGTTTCCCCACCCTTATAAAGAATGTTTCGTTCTCATCTTGAATCGATGTAAGATCTCACATCATATGTCTCAACCTACGTAAAAGGAATTAGCTCGACCCAGTCGGAGTATGGATCAAAATTCAAAAACTAAATTAATAATTTAACTATATATGTATTATTAAACTTCATATGGAAGTGAAGTGAAGTGAAGTGAAGTGAAGTGAAGGGTAAATATTTCTCTCAAATAAAAAGTAATAATCTCTCACTCTTTCTCTCTCATTACCTTTTTATTTTTTTTTTTGACACAATTCCCCAAAGAGTGGAAAGGTAAAAGTTAAAACTAAATTAAGAACCCAATTCACACCCAGCTACAACAGTTAGCTTACAGCCTTCTCAAATGAATATCATCAACTACTTAGGATGTCGCGATGCACCGTGGCTCCCAAACCACCGCCGTCCGCCGGACTTCCTTACAACTCCCTTTTGGAGACATCACTACCATTTGCTCTTCTTCATTCACTACTCTGTTCTTGCATATCATAACCTTCCTGTTGCTATTCTTGAACGCCGCCGCCTGCTGCCCGAGCGGGTTCACAGCCGCCGCCCCCGCTTTCGAGCTCGGCTTCGACCTCCAGTAGTACTCGTAGGCATTCAACGATGCAGCGGTAGGCGGGGCGGCGGCGCAGGGGGTTATTGGCTGAGCTGCTGCCTTTGGGCGTGGAGGGAGTGATGGGTTCCTGTTGGCTAAAACTCTTGATTTGCTGTTCATCATTGATGCTAATCTGTGGGATTTTAGTAACCCACTAGGTAATTCTGATGAATTTTCAATCTTTTTCTCTTCTTCTTTGATCTGGATTAAGAATATGAACAAAAGGGTTAAAACTTTATTGACTGTTTACATAATTAATGCAGCATTTGATCAAGATTAGCTTGTTAATTAAGTGATTTACCTCGTTAATGGGCTTGCGATTAACGAGGGTGAGAACAAGGCGGCCATCTTGACGTTGGGCGGAGAAGGTGCTCTGTGAAGGCACGGACATGGCCTCGAGGACCAACCGCCCATTGTCACGGCGGGGCTGCATCCGTAACAACTCCCCATCCGGGCCGGAGAGTGTCGGCAACGGCGGTGGAAACGACCGGCGGGGGGGTGATTTTTTGTAGCTATACTTCACTGGCTTCCCTTGATCCTCTACCTCAAACTCCTCCTCATCGGAATCTCCGTTCTCCGATGATGGATACGACGAGAACCCATCGGAGCCGGTTTCCGATCCAAGACTTTCAGTACAAATCTCGAGGCTTTTCTCACTTAAACACTTACCCATTTGCCGAGGAGGAACATAAGGATTAGCAATAAAATCCTTACGAGATTTGATGACAGAGCCCCAAATATCAGCAGACTCTGTTTTATCCTCTGTTTTCTTCTTCTTTTTCTCCCTTTCTTGAATTGAATCCCAGATACCAAATTCTTGACAAGAAGCGACATTTTTCATTTGGGAAATCCATTTGTGGGACGACATGTCAGCAGAGAGTGTTCTTCGGAGAGAAGAAGGTTGGGATTTGGAGCGGTCGGGGTCGGAGGACAGAACAGCGACGATGCCCTGTTTTTTGTCGTCGCAGGAAGCTTGAAAGATCTTCAATGGCGACATGATTTGGTTTTGTTTTGTTTCTTGTTTGTTGGGTTTTGTTGAGTGGTTTTAGAAGAGCAACTACAGCAACCGACAGCGGTCTGAAGAGAGAGACCGCTGAAGCTGCGGAGTTGCAGAGAAGGGAAGCAGGGGAATTGAAGAAGAAGAAGATGATGAAATGAGGTTGCCAAGAAAGGGGAAGAGGAAAGTGGGTATTTATAGTCCGCCATGGGAATCAAGAAGAGGGCCCGCATTAACGCCACCATGAATAGACTCTGTCTCGAGCTTTGTCTTTTGCTGCCTCTACAGAGATTGTGCATTTTTTATTGTCTGTAAAGGTGAGGGGTACAGAAAATAAGCAAATATTTAGCTGTGGATTTGGAGAGGACACTTCCAACTATGACTTATTCCTGTTTCGGACAATGCGCCAATACCGTTTGAGTTGGGTAACTCAACCAACTCAAAAATAGGGTTACAATCTAACCCAACCAGAAATGTTTGAGCCATGACGAGAAATTAAATACTCGATTTTCTTTAGTGTTGCCACAACTCCATAAATCACACTTAGAGAGAGATTTTAGACTACACGAATACTTCTATTGAGTGTAAAAACGGGTTAAGAATGACATCGCGACTCCGTAAACCGGTCTCAGAGAGAGATTTGAGTTTACACAATTAGTTGTCAAGTTGAGTGCTTCTTCTATAGAGTGTAGGGACAGGTCAAGGCTAATGTTGTGATGTCGTAGATCGGTCTTGAACATGGACTAGGGACTGCATGGGTAGAAGGTTTGTGATAGTCACCCCTAGTGAATGTAGTAACGACTCTAGGCCCTGGCACAATCTCGACATGTAAGGAAACTTTCTAGAGCCTAGAGAAAAATCTATGGAAACCTACTCAGAATTGGATGTGATGACACCCTACCAATAGGTTGCTTACTGAGTATTTTCATGCCCACCTCTTTCTCATTTTCTTTTTTAGGCAGGTGCTCGAGAGTTGCGCTGTCACAGAGTGGTGTCGACCCGGGACATCAATTAATTTGTATTTATTTAGGGTTGTCATTTGTATTCGTATCCTACTTCCCTTCCCCGTTTGTAAATAACCTAAACAACACCTGTTTGCATTGTTTTCATTTTTTTTAGACAATGGTATTGTATTACTTTAAATCGAGCACAATTTTACCGTGTTTTTGTACTTTCGCATTTAATTTAATTCTTACTTTTATTTGCTTGTGTCTTGTCTTTTAGTCATGGTCAAAGACTCAAAACCTCGAAAATGAGATCATGACACAATTCTACCTTATTTTTAAAATTATTACAAAAATCAAGAATATTTGACATTTGTTACTAGTGTTAGTAATGTACTACGACTTGTAAATGTTTGATATTTTAGTTTTATGAGATTTTAATTACTAATGTAACATCTACCGTGAATAAATAATTTTTTTAAAATTAATTAAAAAAAAAAACAACCCAGCCCAAAAACAGAAGGTTGAATTGTGAACTCTATTCGAGTTACTCGGATCACCAACCCATCTATTCGTGTATACCCTTAGTTAATAAGCAGACTATTATCATTAGTTAGGTCGGAACTTATTTATGAAGAAAAATTAGAATGTAAAATTAATTTGTACCATTTGTACGGAAAAGACAATGCAACAAAAATAAGGTATAGGTTGATGTTGTTGGTTGCATCAGATCCAAATTGGGTGATCAGATCTTTGGAATATTTTCATGTTGGAAAGCTTAAGATCTCACTACTCAACCTTTCCTACATTATTAATTTTCTTTTCTTTCTTTTTAGGTTTAAATCATTTTGTGTTTATACTTTTATTCTATTTCGCTTTCCACTTACAAAATTACGTGCAAGAAAGGATCATAAAGAATTTGTATTATGGAAAATCGAGTGTGCTTACAAAACTGTAACAGTTTGTGTTACGTGTCCACCATAGAGAGGTTTTCATACCCTTGTAAGAAATGTTTTGTTCCTCTCTCTTTAACTGAGGTGGGATCTCACAATCCGATCCACTACCTTTCAGAGATAATCAGGTCTAATCTTGGTCCAAGAGCTCAAACAAGCCTTAACTTTTGATCGGTCGAGTTTGAATAAACCCGATGCAAATTAAAACGTGCTTTATTATAGAGTTTTTTTTGTGTGAATGAGTAATCTAATTTTTGTATGATTGTGTTTAACTCCATGACTGTTTGATTCGTTGATTGGTCTTACGCTCTATACAAGTTGTTAGCAAGAAAAAGATTTGTACGATTGTGTAGTGAGTTGGAGTTTGATTATAACATAAGTGATCTTACTGTTGGAATGCTATATGATTGGTTAGATGAATGTTTAATCTTTTTTAAGCCGTGATTTTAATGATGTGTTTATAATAGCTATGTGAAACAATGAAAACATTTTATGCAAGGAATTATTGTTATGATGCATTAAGTATTAAAACGATATTTTCTACCTATGAGACCTCATGTATCTGTATGACTTATATATGTATGAAAAATGATATATTCAGTTTTTTCCTTTCTATGACTCTTTCGGGTCTCCACCAACATTAAAGTATCGAGTATAAGGTCAATGTGTGTGATGTCTCACATTGGTTGGGGAGGAGAACAAAACACCCTTTATAAGAGTGTGAAAACCTTCCCCTAGCAGACGCGTTTTAAAGCGTTGAGGAGAAGCCCCAAAGAGAACAATATCTACTAGCGGTGTGCTTGAGCTATTACAATGAGTCTAAAATTGATATACTTATGTATGAAATCGATCAGTACGCAGCGAGACCTAGAGATAACGAAACTGATATCAACCTAGTGGATTTTGTGCATACAAAAGTGGTGCACGTAGAACTATGTATAGGAAGTTGATACACATCCCGAACATAAAAGAATCAAAATCCAAGGTCGAGATTTTAGGTCCTACCAGAAAAGAAAGAAAAGGGTCGAGGATTTAAAAGTAAAACAAAAAAGCAAAAAGGGGAAGGGCCAATGGAGAGGATGAAAGGCCTCAAAAAAAGGTATTCATAGACCATGTTCTATGTATCAACTATATGTACATCGTACTTTGATCTAAACCATTATATTATATACTAACAATTTCATCTCTTAATTTATTATTTATACATTATCTTACGCGGTTTCCAATATATAAACGTATTTACGTCATTTTACCTTTTTATTTTTTAATAAAAAACTAATAATTTAAAAGACGAGACTATTTTTAAGAATACTTTTAATAATAAAAAATAATAATTTTAACTCAGACGTTTTTAATCGACCCAAAATTTGGTTCAGCTTAGATACGACACTAATAACTTTTGAGCTCGTGTTTGTATTTTTTCGACCATTTCGACATGTTTTCTTAAAAAAAATTAAAATATTATTGATATTTTTATTTAATATCAAAACTTTATAATTCTATATTACAAAAAGAAAAGGAAAGGTGTGACGTCAAAATGTATAAATGTTTTCCTTTTTCTTTTTAGAAATAAAATGTAAAAAGAAATTAAAGTTCTTCTTTAGGCGCTTTGTCTAGTGCATTTTACTTTTTTATTTAAATATGTTTGATTCACATATAAGCTTTTGTATTTATTTATTTTTTTAATTTAAATATGTGTGATGTCAAAATGTAAATATGTTCGATTATATTTATTTATTTAAATTGTGATTTTGGTTCATTTATGTACCATTCTTTATTCTTTACTCGAGTATCATATTCCCACCGGCTTTCACATTCGTTCGTCCCTAAACCACATTTTACTAAGAAAATTATCACTCTGATACCATTATAACACGCCCCATGTCTAGGATTTGGATTTGAAATCTAGATTTGACACCTAATGACCCTGACATTTTCCTACTTCCCTTGCGACATGATCACGTTACTTACTCTTTACTTATAAGAGTGAAGACTATTCTCACAAACCAACATGATGTCCTTCTAGCATGGTTTGTGCTCACTCACATGCATCCTACACAAATTCTTACGAGAACATCCAACATAAAATTGTTCCATGCAAAGCACGTTTTACTATGGAGTTCTTATGATTGAGCCACCGAAAAAAAAAAGTTCACATTGTTGGTGCAAGTAGTAACTTTCGCTCTTTTAAGTCTTTCTTAGTCATCTTATTCTCAGAATTGCTCTCATTCAAATGTGGTCTTAATTCATTCATGTACCTCTTTTTTACTCTGATGTCTAAGTTTTGGTCACTAACTTACCTTAACTCTTTAAAAAGTTATGTAAAACACAATGCACCTTCAAGAATCGAGTTTACACAATAAAGTTCTCGATGAGCCAAACCTTAAGGAATCGAGCCATTCATGGTGAAAAACTTAAAAGAAACAACAATGGAACAAGTAAATATGAAGAACATTTTTACTAAAGCAAAGCGGATAAACTTGAATTACAAATAAAATAGAGAACAAACATTTACAACCAAAATACAACTACAGTACCCTAACTAAGGTGTTCGTGGGATGAGTTGGATCAGATTGGAACATTTTTTAGATCCAAACAGATTGTTCGAATTGTAAATTTTTCAATTCAAACAACTTTCATTAAATAATAAACCTAATTCAACCCATTCAAATTTTAGTTTTTAATAAAAGCAAAATTTAGGTCGTACAAAATCTATTTATTTATTTTTAAATATTTAATTAAACGAAGAAAATGATTTTTTTTAATATAAAATAAAGGGTAAAAAACAAGGAGAAAATAATTAAAATTTTAAACATTAAATAATATTTGTATTAAGAGAAAGATGAAATGACAGAGACTCAAAAGACAATGGCTTAAGAAGGAAGCAAACCCATCATTTCATTTCTAGAGAGAGAGAGAGAGAGAGAGTGAGGATTCCACAAATATTTAAATGAAATAAATAAATCAACAAAGAATATTCTAATTCATGTGGAAATAATTAATTAAGCTCCCATGTCCACTTTTTTTTTTTAATTGCTTTTCTTTTCTTATTTTCTTTTTTATCTTCCATTTTGTTTTTTTTTTTTAATTGAAAAACGAATAATAAAATAGATTGTCATCTGAGTAAGGTTGTTAGATAAGACATTATTTTCATCGTTGAATCAATACAAGTTGTAACTAAAACTACTTGATACTAATACGCTCCTATCCGTTCGATACTACATGCTTCCACTTGGCTAAGTGGTAGTACATCTCTACGTACGTCATCCTTATGTTCCTAATCTAGTAGAAGCATGTTTGTTGAACTTAATTAGGGTTTTCATCTACTACTAAACGAGCCCTTTTGGTTTACATCATACTGGCATCTTGAACGTTCACCCAGTTGAATGACGTCTCCTACCATATTTAACATGCATGAAACGTGCTTTACGCCAAAAGATCGCATGATACTCTCTGCGTAGATATAATTTCCTTTTTGTAAAGATATGTGGCTCTACTTTCCTTCTCTAACACAAGGCTCAATACTTCCTTTCTGAGACTTTTTCTCGAGCCTCAACGTGCTACCTAATGCAATCGCCTACTAAGACCACATCCATACAAGTTATATACAAATACAGATTTTCAAACTAGATAGTATATCTTTTATAACAGTCCGAGATCAACACTACTCGATATTGTCCGCTTTGGCCCGTTACGTATTGTCATCAACCTCACAGTTTTAAAACGCGTCTACTAGGGAGAGGTTTACACACCCTTATAAAGAATGTTTCATTCCCCTCTCCAACCGATGTGGGATCTCACTTCTTTTAACACCTAGTGACGTTTAGTTTAACGTTCAATATCAAATGACACGATGGTGTCATATACTACTGATACATTTAAAACACTAATCGACATTAATTTCACACCATAACATAAATTCTCACAAAAATAAACGAATACATTTCTCTTGCAAGTTTTTATTACGAAAATTTCAACTTTCAACCTACACGTTCTCGAAAAGCACGAACTCGTGACATTACACAATACCATTAATTTTTCCAAACATAGTTAAGAATTTAGGATGATTTTAAAACACAATCCAACATCATTAGCTTGTGAAAAAACAAGAAAGTAGATTCTTGTAGGGTACACGTGTGGGACAAAAAAAAAAGAAACATATTATTAAAAAAAAAAAAAAAAACATATGGGAGATGCTGTTTGTCTACCAATAAGGGCATGACATTCAAAGGCTATAAAAATGCTCATCAAAACCTCCTTAGCCTTTTCCTAATGTCTCTCTACTCTACAACTCTCCCACTTCTCTTTGTTTTGTTCTTTTTTAGATGGTTCTCTTAATTTCCTCATTTACCCTACTTCTTTGTCCACTTACCATTTGTCCACCTATATTCACTACCCCTTTACGATATCGATCCATCATCGCTCTCATACAATTTATATCGCTTAAATAATGTTGACTTCATTCCTTTGTTATCAATACAAAGTCTTGTGGTGATTAGAACGAGTAACGTGTTAATAGTTGATGAAAAAACACGAACCCTGATCCCGTTTGTAGCATCTGCCACGTTTTTCTTCTTTATTATCGACATTATGTGGCAAACGTTGCTTCCCGTTGTGAAAGTCTATTAAAGTGTAATCTTCTATTAGTTTGGCTGTAAGGAAAAATGCAAATAGCAATATCAATACCTGATAGCCTCACTATTCTCTTGTGAAATGGTCATGTTACCTACTTCTTACTTCTTAAGAGTAAAGACTATCCCCGTAGACCAACACGAGTCCTTCCAACATGTTTTGTCCTAACTCACATGCATCTCAGAAAAATTCCTAGAAGGTCACCCAACATAGAAACGAAGTTTCTATAATTAAGCCACTGAAAAGGAAGATGCACCTTGTTAATATAGGTCAACTTTCAATTCTTTTAAATCTTTCCTAGTCATTCTATCCTTATGATCGCTCTCGTTTAGATATGGTCCTAGTTCATCGACATATACTAATAATTCTTGTTTTTTTGTTCGTGAATTTGAAATGTTTAACCATTCAAGAAATATTAATTTAAAGATTTTTTTTTCTTACCAATTTCTCACCTACTTTCACTAATTAGGTGATTATTTTTTTTTTTGTATAATTATAATAAGGTATGAGAAATTAATGATTCATATTATAGTAATAATCCAATCAATTATAATAAACTCTTAGCCACCATTATTTGTATTAAAAAGTAAATAGTTGACTCTCAATAACATTAACTAAACATAATTAATTAAATATATATAATCTTATAATAACATGAACTTTTTAAGAACTTTGAAAGTTTGCAACAATATTATTATATTTTACATCATTATTAAAAAAAAAATAAAGCTTCAACAAAAAGTTAATTATTTAAGGAAAAGGATAAAATAACAAATATATTTTATTAAATTGCTCACGAGAAAAAAAAAATATAAAAGTAAGGTGAAGAGAAAAGTCAAAAGTTTTTCTTTGACCATTGACTAAACTAATAATTAAAATTAATCATAAATTGCCCCACAGCCATTCTTTTGATTAGTGTGTACTTTAATCAATTCAAATGCTAAAATTAAAGCCTAACTTTATAATTAAATTAATTTAATTGAGTTTATGGATAATTAATTAACAATTATATGGTCAAGTTATGCTATGGAACTTTATATTAATTAATATAAAGTATGATTTGAATTTAATTAAAGTTGAAAATCATTAAGCTTAGTATAGGAAGGTCGGTGGTTCTTATTCTTTTGGAGATTAAATAATTTTGAGACTATTTGACTTGGAGGTTATAGGGTAATCCAACTTTACATAAATTAAAATACAATTTTTAAATTTAATAATTTTATGTATTTTAAATTTTAAAGTATTTATGAAATATAATAGTTTTGAATGATGTGGTCGGTTTACTTTGGGTGCATTTGTTTAGTAATAAATTTGAAAATTCCTAAGAGGTCACCCGGCATAGAATTGCTTCAAATAGAACACACTTAACCATTGGTTTCCTATGATTGAGCCATTGAAAAGGAAAGTGCACCTTGTTGGTATAGGTAGTGACTTTCATTTCTTTTAAGCGTTTCTTAGTCATCCTATCCTCAAAATTATTCTCATTTAGATTTGGTATCGGTTCATTCGTGTACCCCTCATTTACTAGGGTGTCATAGTAGTTTTCACTCTTAAAAACGACACGCAGATAACGTCGGGTGTTCAATCCATACTCTAAATCCTAGAAATGGGACATTACAATTATATTTTATATTTATAACATTCTTAATGTATGTTTAGTAACATATTGAAATGGATTTATTAATATAATATTTATAAACAATAAAGATAAAAATTGTATTACTATAAACATGGTTGGTTGGAGGGAGAGTGGAAATAAGCATATAAAGGTGTGGGGAAAGCCCAAAGAAGAAAATGTCTACTAGGGGTGAACTTGGGTTGTTACAAATGGTATCAAAACTAGATACCGAGCGGTGTGCCAGCAAAAACGCTGACTCCGAAGGAGGGGTGGATTAGCATTCTTCATAAAGGTGTGAAAACCTCTCTCTAGCCGACACATTTTAAAAATTTTGACGGTAAGGTATCTGCTAGCAGAGAGAAGTGTATTTTTGAAGGCAAATTGGGTGGTTCGTGAATAAAGTAGGCTCATTAGTGGAGGAAACCACTAGCTTAACAATGCAGAACTTGCAAGTGGTTTTCTTCTTTTTAAGACTTGGTTGCAATAACAAGATTCCATTTCATAGGATTCCTGGATAAGTAAGCAGTTTTAAGGATGTTTTTCCCCAATAATTGTAATTAGCTTTACTGTTGATTTGGTTGGAGTTTAGGAGGGTTTTTCGAGAGAGAAAAATAAGATCCGCTCCAAATTACAATTTGGAGTCGAAAGTTAGCCATAATTTCTTCACAATAAATGCTCAGTAGGTTAAATACATTCATTCTAGACTTTTGAATCACTCAATTCTGTCAAGAAGTGAGGAAGATGAGAAGGTATGTATTTGGGTTCTTGATTTTAGTTTTCCTTTGAATTCGAGAGTTCACTTGAAATTAGGTTTTGTATTTTTAGTACTTTGTTATTGGATAGATTTTTCATAAGTATTGGAGAAGAAGTCGGAGTCGATTCGGACTAGAAGATGGTGTTCCGACGAACGTCAAAAAACTAAAAATTTTATAAGTTTTGAATTTTGGACCAACTTTGGACTTGATTATTTCTCGTTGTGGTTGACCAAAAATTACAAAAAAAATATATTAGTAAAGATGGATTAAAGATCTACAATTTTAATTGATTACGAAGGAAAAGTTATGAAAATCATAAGAAAATAGGTTGAATCTATGAAAAATGGGATGAATTTGGAAAAATGAAGAATTGAACAAATGTTGTAGGTGTCACATGTCGGACAGTGATTAGTGGTATGCGACTAAAGAAGGTGGAGACACGTGTCAAGCACGGGTGGGGGTGCGCGGTTGGTCAAATGGGTAATTCGTGGAAAATCAAGTGCGCTTAAGGTTTGAACTCGCACCATGTGAGATGCATTGACGAATCCGAATTTGATACGTGGTAGAGCGAGAGTGCGCCTATCCACCCAGAACGCCTGCGAAATCTCCTTGCGCATGTGTAGGCGCGTGATGATTAGAGGGTAAGACCCTTAGTGCTCTTGATTGATCTAGACTCGAGAAGTCAGAATTGAGAAGCCAGGAAAAATGAAAACTTATCAAGACCATCAAACCACCCTAGAGACCTAGAAAACCACCATGAAAACCATGAAAAACAAAGGTAGCCTCCTAGGTCGATAACAGCCAGTATAGTGTCTGAGAGGCTTTCACTTCCCTTATCACTCTAGTACACTGTCGCACTAAGCATGAGGCTAGTTAGGGATGTGTGACTAAATGATGTGATCGATTATCCTACACAGTGGACTCATCCTGTGGATGGGCATAGATCATAAGAGTAGTAACAGAGGATCCGTTCTGTGGGAGGGTGTTGATCATTGCCTGTGGGATGAGTTCGCCAGCTAACCCCCCATGGATGACAAGTAGGCTAACACTCACCATTGTCTGTGGTAGTCTCGTGATTTGATGATTTGATTCTTATGTGTTTATCCGAATGTTATCCCACAATGAGCTTTTTCGTTTATGATTTTCCTTATAACTCGTTTGTTGTTTTGAAAATTTACCCGCAACAAAGATATAATTTTAAAAAATAAAAAAACAAAAAAACGTGAAAATTTTGGAGATAAAAAAGAGGAAGAATCCAACTTAGGGATGATACCCACTCATTTGAGAATCACTTTGTCTCTAACTTTAGCTTAAAAAGTTGATATCATCCCAAAGTAGAAAATCACATAATAAATATTACAAAAATAAAAGAAAAAAATTGGAAAATGAATTATTAATTTTTCTTTTACCACAAAAAGACTGTGGTATTTAAGATTTATTGCTTGCTGACATCTGTAATTCTCCATTTATGTTATGAGGAGCATCTTATTCATAATTCCAAACCTTTTAAAAATATATAATTTAATTTTTAACTTTACTTTATTTATAAACCATTACATATTTTATTATTATTTTCTCGAACAACTTTGGTTTGATTCATGAATCCACCCAAAAACATTTCATCCAATTCATCTATAATTTATAATTTAAATATTCCTTTGTAACAATCCACTCGTTTTATACTTTAGATAAAAAGGACCGTTACTAAAAATACCCGTCATAAAAAAAAAATTAATAGAAAAATGATACGTCCTAGCAGCTTTTTACTATCACTATGTGTGTTTTATTTGACGTATCGTGCTTCCATATATATAAATCTCATGACCATAATGATATGATCATGTGTATGACTCTCGTGGTACCAGAAATTAAAATGTGTTATGAGTATGATTGAACATCTATCAGTATGTATCATTATGTATGTTAGTTTAACGGTCCAAGTCCACAACTAGCCGATATTGTCCTCTTTGGGCTTTTCCTTTTGAGCTTTCCCTCAAGGTTTTTAAAACACGTATGTTACGGACAGGTATCCGCACCCTTATAAAGAATGCTTTGTTTTCCTCTCCAACCGATGTGGGATTTGACCGTTAGTCTTACAAAGAATGTATGTCATATGTCATGCATCATCATATGAAAATAAGGTAATATGTAGGTTTAGGGTTTATAAAAATAAGGTATCCACTTAGTGGGTTCACGTGCATGTGTACGGAGCATGTATAGAGAAGTTTTATGTTTCCAAACCGACCTGAGAATGAAATTTGAGGCTATAAACATGAATCCATCGTTGCATGTGTTTGTATTTTTCGATTCCAGCAATAAGATCACGTAGTGCATGTTTTAAAATGCTCGTTCTATTATTAACTATTCTTTAAAGTAAAGAATTCACGATCCATTTGTCGTGATTATATGCAATAATCAGAAATATAAATTAGATATTATGATGGAAAACCATAGCAAATTAATTACTATTAAACTTTATTAATGCTAAAAGGCAACTTTTAAAAGAGATACCTTACGTAATTAACCTTTATGGAAAATGTTGTATCATAATTGTGATCACTTTTATAAGAAATCTTCAACTTTTCTCTTTTTTTTTTTAATTATTATTATTATTATTATTATTATTATTATTATTATTATTTCATAAGACTTTATGTCACACCTTCCTTGTAAAGTAATAATATATTAGTCTCTAGAATAAAACAAAAAGACTATGAAATTAAATTAAAATTAATCCGCTATTATTATTAATCATAAGATCAACATATAATTTTCATATAACTATCGATAAAAATTTAATCCTTAAACTTTAGTATCTAACTATTTAGTACGTAGCAATTAATTATTATCATAAAATTATTGTTAAGATTTAATAAAATAAAAGTGTACAGGCAAGCTGTGAGATCCCACATCGATTGGAGAATGGAATAAAGCGTTCGGTGTGGAAATCTCTCTCCTTACTAGATGCGATTTAAAAACTTTGAGGGGAAGCCCAAAAGCGAAAGTCCAAAGATCACAAAACCGGGTAGTGGTAGGTTCAGACT
The DNA here is from genome assembly GCA_033971965.1 of Cucurbita ficifolia. Taxonomy (NCBI): domain Eukaryota; kingdom Viridiplantae; phylum Streptophyta; class Magnoliopsida; order Cucurbitales; family Cucurbitaceae; genus Cucurbita; species Cucurbita ficifolia. Next base: position 4,749,678 of record CM066972.1, read on the forward strand.
ATTACAAATGGTATTAGAGCCAGACATCGGGTGGTATGCCAGTGAAGACGTTGAGTTCCCCAAGGGTAGAAACCTCTCCCTAGTAGTGGACTGCTAGCGTTCACTTTAAGTATAAATAGCATTTGGTCGACTCGAGTATACGACCGATCGATTACAATCAACTTTGTTAAATGTAAACCTAACCCAAATCGGTTCACAACCAAACATTTTTAAAAGTGGATGATCGTAAACGAATAAACCTCAAAAACTTCCAAATTAAAATTCGAACTTTTCTAAAAAATGGAATAATTCTTTTATTTAAATTTTAAAAATAAAAATAATAGAAAAGGCAATAACTTTTATTTCATTATCCAAAAATTGGTAGAATTGCAAAAGATTGAGGAAAGGTGCTGTCTTTACAAAAATGGAAATTCAAAAACTTTGGAAATAAAACGCAACGTATCGATAACAGACACGTAATTTGGTATAAACCCCTTTTTTTTTATTTTTTCAATTTTCCATTTTCAATTTCAAGTCCTTTGCTTTTTCATCCCCACAATAAACAAATGTCTTGAAAAAAGGAGACCAACCAATTAATATGGTTCTCTTTCCCTCTTTTTATTCCCACTCACGCTTCATATTCCCTATCTCAACTTCATACTGTTTCGATGCTTAACTTGCAAGCAAACGTTGGTTGAAACAGCTATGAGTTCAGCATAAATTAAATAAATGTCGGGAAAATAGCAAGTAAAGTTCATAAACGAGTGAATTTATCGTTAAACGATACGTAATTTAATCCATTATTGTCATAGTTATAGTTAGTTCATATCTAGGTTATTCACTGATTTAGGTTGCGAGTAAATATTGTGTTGCGTATCGTCGTCAGTCTCACGATTTTTAAAACATGTCTGTTAGGAAAAGATTTTCACACTCTTATAAAAAATGTTTCGTTCTCCTCTTCAACTGAGATGGGATCTCACATTTATGAACTTTTTGAAGTATTCGGGAAGTTCTAGAAGTATGACTTGTATACCTCGGATGAAGTTATTGTTAGCCCGTTGAAATTAGAAATATTGATGTTTAGCGACGACCGGTAGCTATTTAGAATAAAGAAGGTTGGCACTCTACTTAGCAAGAAGAAGGGAATACGAATTGGGCTTCAAAAGAAGAAAACTAACCCAAAAGGGAATCACAGTCCATGGCCCAAAATGAAAACAACTAACCCAACAAAACACAAAAATCCATAATTAGAGTCGGGTTGGATTAGATTTGGAAGGTGTTCAAATCACGCCCAGAATTTGATCAATTCAGACTATCTAACAAAAACCGTTTTATTTTTATTTTATTTGAGTTGGGTTTTATCCTACCATACTTATTACGAATATTAAGAATATTTGAAATTTATTATTCATGTTAGTGATGTACCGTGACTTGTGAATATTTGATATTTGAATTTTATGAGATATTTTAGTGATTAATGTAACATATATTATGTACGATTTTTTAAAATATTAAACAAAAACAATCGGACAACTCAACCCAAAATAGATGATTGAGTTGAGTTATGAACTTTGTTCGAGTTGTTCAAGTTGTCAACAACCCAACCAACCCGAAATATCGGGTTAGTCCAAAATATTTTTTCAACTCAACCATGTACACCCCTATTACAATCCACATAGGTTTTTCGATGAAAATATTTTCCATGTCATAGATTAGATTAATAAACGACTTTTACAACTATCTCTAACTTTGGTCAGACAAAACTTTTTTTTTATTTTTTTATTTCAACGGGTAGGTTTTTTATGATCGTATTTATCTTTAGCGTAGTTGATTGAATGAGTTGTTTGATTTCTCACGTCTAAATATGCAATCATTTATATCCTCTCGTACAACTATTAGAATGTATAATGGCGCCATGGTAGCAATTTTTAGCCCTTGATAAGTGACAATCGTCAACGAACGAAACTCGTAATGAAGTAATAAGCTAGTCTTCATTACATTTTCAATGTTTGACAAATTCTTTTTGGGTTTATTTTTTCTTAACTTTCAAAGTTAGCCTTAGCTACAACATTATTGAGATAGGCTTTTACCTTTCAAATCTCTTTTTATCTTCTAATTAGGTAAAAATTAATGGTATGGAGGGAGCACTAACTCGCTCGAACACGCGAAGGCATATTGATCGCTCATGAAGCTCCGCAACATGTTGAAAGTGATATCATGTTGTCGCACCTTCCACCTAACCTTCACCGTATTAGCGTGAGCTGAATACCAAAAATAAGATAATGGTGCATTTGGATCATTATGGGAGCTCACCTATATATACATCGGTAGTTCATTAGTGACCATGTCTTCGAGTAGTCCTATAGAATTAATCCATATTAAGTGGGGCAAGGATGGGTACGGTGAGTATAACTCCGTCCTTGGCCCCATTTATCTAACCGTAAAAAAATGTTCCCATTTCCTATCTAAATGAAGAATTATCTTTTCGTTCGAAGTGGGTCTCGTCCCTACAAGTAAAATGGGCATCTCTATTTATCGTCCAACCTAAAACAGCTCGAAGAAAAGTCTAATAAAATTCTAGAATTAATCCAACAAACCCTTGTAGAATTTCTACAGATCATCTCGAACCTTCTAGAAAATTCAATGCTTCTAATTTAAAATTTTCCCATAAAATTCTTAGAACTTTGAATTGATAGGTTGATTATACATTTTTAAATTCGACTATTTTTGGTTCAAAGAAGAGATAGAAGTAGGAATTTATTAATGTTTTACGATTAAGTCTTCAAAATTATTTTTTTATATCAACTCAATAAATATCATATTATAGAGCTCATATCGTCACGTCTATAAATAATTGAACTCATCAAATTCGAGTTATTAAATATATATTCCAAAAATAATAAATCTTGTACCACACATAAGTGATTTAAATAAAAATCTTGTGGTCGAACAAAATCGAAATCCAAATTTACACATTATCAAATATATAGTATTCAACAAATTCATAACAAAGATCATTAATTTACACACTATTGGTGAACTAGTCATGATCCAAAATATACCTATGATCATTCAAGCGATCTATCAACCAAATAAGTACATAAAAAAAATATTTTTAAACACTCGTAAAGTCATTTCAAACTCGATCAAATCTTGGAGGGACTACGACAACACATTTAGTTGAACAGTTGAAAGCACGTTGAATCAAATGAATAATCACCTTGACCCTCTCTTTCATCTTCAAGCTCCCACCAACTTCAATCACAGCACAAAGCTTTCCAACGGCCCCAACCTCCACCATCTCCTCAAAAACTCCAAAATTCCCAACGTTGTTCTTACAAACATTGTACAAAATCCTCACCGCCTTCTCGTTCGTCAAATTCGACACTCTGAGAATCTTCCTAGCCACCACTGCAACCCCGCCGCCGTGCCGGAGCAGCTCAACTCGTCCCTCAGCACATTCACAAAGGCGGTCCAAGGTAGCCATGGCCAGCTCGCACTCACGTGGAATAGAGGAGCTAAAAAGCAGCTCGATGAGGTGGAAAACGGCGCCGTGTTTGACGGCTTTGAAGCGGTTCCGGCCATGTGGGGCCAAGTGGAGGAGGATTTGGAGAGATGGGTTGGTGGCGATTTGGTCGGATAAGGCTCGTGTGAGGTGGATGAAGAGAGTGTCTTTGGTGAAGGTTTTGTGGGTTTGGTCGGAAATGGTGTAGAGGGAGCTGAGGAAGGATATGGCGGCGGCGCGTGAGTTGGAGGATTTGGTTATGGTGATTATGGAGATTAGGGTTTGGATGAGATTAGGGTTTTGGGTTAGGAGGTGTTTGAGGAGAGTGGTGGGTGAGTTGGTGTTTGAAAGGATTTCTATGGCTTCTTCTATGATGGGTTCATCATTGTTGTTTAATATGGAAGTTAAGAACTCCATAGGCTCGACCTCCTACATTATCACAAAAAAAAAACGACGATAAATAATAAGAACGAGTTTCGAGTTTGAAAGTAATTTTTTGTGAAATCATAATTTTCTATAAGGATACTGGAAAAAATTCGATAACTTGAAAAACTTGATCAACTCAAACCGACGTACGAGTTGGGTTAGGTTATGAACTTGTTTGGATTGAGTTGGTTCAAATAAATTAAAACTAATAAACAATAAAAATTTAAATAAATGATCCAACCCAAACTAATCGAACTCAAAATGTAACCGTCCAAGCCCACCGCACAGACATAGTATCCTCTCTCGGTTTTCCCTTTCGGACTTTCCCTTAAGGTTTTTAAAACGTGTCTATTACGGAGAGGTTTTCATACCCTTAAAAATCCATCTCCAATCGATGTAGGATCTCACAAAAAAAAAAAAAATTATGATTGGGTTGAGTAAAGTTTATTATTTATGGTTTGGTTAAAAAAAAATAACCCGAACAATCGTGTAGGTCTAAAAAATGTACCAACCTGACCCAATCCAAATCACAAACGCCCCTAACTTTCTAAACGTTCAATCAAGTAACCGAGTAAAAAATAATCATGAAAAAGTCTAAAAAAATACAACAAACATTTAACAAGACCAAAAATGATTATGAAGATCTTGAAAAAGAGACCAAAAAGAAAACATAAAAAGCTTTTAGAATAAGCACTTAAAAAGATGGAGTTGTTGTGATCATGCAAGCTTGCCTGCAAGTATAATTTGTTCCTCTCACTTTCAACCACAATAGCTTTCAATCTCTTCAAGCACTCAAGAAGCCTTGAGCTCCCACATCTCATTGCCTCCTTAACAATCTTAACAACCTGCCCTCTATCAACCTCTCCTTTAGGGGTTGGGATCCGCTCCACCCCATCGCCGGCGTTGAGACTGCACCACCCTTGAATCAGTCGACGGAGCGTATGGTTCGGCGTCAAATCCAAATCGCTCAGTGGTTGCTTTGTCACGGGGCAGCTTGGGACGACGACATGTCGGTTTTTGTAGGATGACAGCCATTTCTCTATGCTCTCTCTATCGTACGTGATTCCGGTCGAGATTGTCACCGGGTCTCGCATGATCTGTAGAGAAATCGGGCATAGAAAGTCTGAAGGAACCTCGGCTGCCATGGATGAACCTCTCAAAAAAAGGTTGCTGTGTTTGAGAGCTTGAAGACCTTTTAAGAACTGTTCAAATGGAGTGAGAGAAGAATTTAATAAATGAGGTGGAAAAAATGAAGTCTTGAAAGGGTACATCGTCGGCGTTGGAAGGCGTTTACTCGTTCCGTTCATTTAAGAACGTTCGAGTGGTAAATTTGTCGAACTTAAAATATAACTTAGGGTCGGGAGTTATTATTGGTTATTGTGTTATTCAAGTTTTTAAAAAATAATGAAAATATATATATGAATCTCTTTTGAAAAATAACATCGAAAAAATGGTCAAAAGAATCTTGATAGTAGTTCCATGAACGATCCTTTGCGGTATTTGATTTTTTTTTGATCGTGGGAATGCCATAAAGCGTGAACTAAGATTCGTGATATGAAAACAAAAATTTGAATGAGGAAGAAAAAGATATCGTGATGTAAGTCTATTATTCCTTGCATCATAGGCGTTGATGTGTCTTGAGATCCTAATTGCCATGGTTTCGCTGCATCAAAAGAGCAATTATGAGGAATAGCCATTTTATACTGGGAGCTTGACCCCTTCTTCGATTTTATCTACCGCTTTACTCCTTGACTCCTTACTGCTCCAGCCATTTATTGTGATAGCTCGCACCCCAGGTGGTGCGGCTGAGCTAGAGTGGGCTCAGCAGTCCACCTATGTTTTCGGGCACACGCGTAAAGACATGATTAGCTCCACAAATTTCACTGCAGTGACCATAGTAAGCTCCTCTTTGGCATTTGATTGAAATAGAATTAGAAATATTCATTTAATCGACCCGCCTCAACCTTGCATGGAAAATGACCCCTAAGTTGATTTCCATTCCCAACCCTTGAAGCAAACGACCCCTTAGAGTTTAGCTAGGAGCGGTAGGACAAAACAACTACTCTAATAATGGAATTTTTAATTCAAGGGCATTTCAGTAATTTCGTGTAATCCTTGTGTTATAGATTAGAATTTATTTCTTTGACTCGCTCGTTAGCCATATCTATATGGTTGAATTGGAATATTAGAATTAGATGATCCTTAAAAATTTTATATCACTTTGCTTCTTCGCCCGAGATTAGAAAAGAAGAGGTTCGTTTTGTTTGAGATGAACTCGTAAAAACTCGATTCGGAGAAGCCAGTGACTAGCTTTCATCTCGGGCGTCAAGTACCAACGACTTACTCCATTAGTGTCTTAAATACAAATTTGAATTTGTTAGTTTATAGTTTTGAATACTCGTCATGTGTAGTAATTTGACATTATTATAAACTTTTTAAGCATAGAGAAAATTTAAAAAAATTGAGAAAATGAGTATTTAAGGAAAATTATATCACTTACTTCTTCACTGAGTCCGAGAAAGGAGTTCGCTTCGTTTGGGATGAACTCGCAAAGACTCGACTTGGGAAAACCTATGACCATCTTTCATCTCGGGCTTCAACTACCAACAACTTACTCCATCACTGTCTTAAAAGTCTATATTCCTCGTCTCCGTCCCTATCCTCAAAACAAAAATTAACTTTTATATATATTAAGTGGAAAAGATTAAAATATAATATTAAGAATTTAATTTTTTAGAAATTACATTATATTTTTACTTATGATATATTATTGAATTTATTAAAATATTTTATATTTTTAACATAAATTATATTAGAAAATGTAAAATATTAATTGAAAATTTATTTGAAAAGAATATTTTTAAATATATAATATAAAATGAGAAAAAAATTATCAATAACCAATATTTGAATTATCTTTGGAGAATCTTCCCTAAATGCAAAATTTAGACGGTGGAGATCAAAATAAGAGGTAGACATCTCTGATTAAAATTTAGGTCATGTTCTTTAACCCAACCGAAATTATCTGAACCGTTTTGATTGTGATTGTGATTTCGGGTATCGGATCTTCCGAAATTCTCACAATCGATCCTTTCCCCCTTCTTCAACACTACAGCTTCTTCTCAGATATGCTTCAGCCGGGTGTTTGATCGGACAACTTCAGTTTCCGGCAATCAGAGGATCAATTTGGACTCTCCGACTCAAGTGAAACTGAAACAGGACCCAACTTTTTATGGGTGAGGCCAGTAAGTCCACCTCCACTGCCGAGGAGGACTTGCTTCTCAAGAGCTTCTTCGCAGAAGTCAGCGAAGTCGAGAGAGATAACGAAGTTCTCAGGTCTCCTTCTCTCCCTTTTTCTGTTTTTTTATCCCCCAGCATCGTTTTTCTGTCTTGTATTTGGGGTGTATGCCATTAATTTCAGAGTTAAACAGCATTAGGGTTTGTTGGGTTTTGGCGATGTTTTTAGTTCTTTACCTAAAAGTGGACGAATCTGATATTGTAAGCGAATTGTTTGGCTATGCTTAGTTTGATGATTAAAATAAACAAACTTGGTTAAAACGACGATTTTGTTTCTGAATTTGTAGTCTTTTGATTGTATTTTCGGTGTACTTTTTGCCTCGTGGGAAATGAGAATCTGGATTAGTATGGCTATGGGATGCTTTGTGAACGTTTAGATTGTATGGATTCTCTTTGAAGCGCGAACTTAGATGGTTAATAGTGGGTGATGAGAACTCAACTTTGTTCCATAGAGTGGTGTCATTTAAAAGAATAAACTTCATTGCAGAAGTTTCTTCGGTGGATAGATGAAAATTTTATATCTTCTTACGATGAGGTTCAGAGATGGAATTTGTGGATATCTTTAAGAAGTTTATGGCGCCTTTCTTGGGATCCGATCTCATATTGTAGGAAAAAAAATTCTGGCACAACTGTTTATTGAAGAGGAAGCTAAGAAAGTGAGCGAAGAGTGAAGACATAGGATCATGTAAAGTTCTTTCCCCAGATGGACCTGTGATAGAACTTAGTGAAAAGGGTGAAACATACGCCCCAGATAATATTATCAATAGAAATTTCATTTGTGCAGTTTCTTTTTTATTAGAAACAATTTTATTGATGTGTGGAATTTACAAAAAGGATGGGCAATCCATGAAGATTACAAAAAGCTTTCCCAATTGGTCATCACGGAAGCATAAGCGTATGAAGCAAAGAGATTAGTCATTTTACACCAATAAATAGCATAATAGATGACAAGATCAGGGTACACTTCAAAGGATTACTCTTTTACCAAAAAAGAAACTCATTGGTTTCTTTCTTTTTTTTTTTTTTTTTTTTGATAAGACATTGGTTTCTTTCTTTTGAAAGAACCCAAAAGGATTGAGTGATGTTTAACCATAACAAAGCCTTGGTATTCATGAAAGGGTGCCCCAACAGAACAATGATGAGAAGATCCTTCACGTCTCTAGGAATAGCCAAATACCATCCAAAGGAATCACAAGTTTTGGTCCAAACCTCCGTGCAAATGAACACTGAACAAGGATATGGTTCTGGGATTCATCATCAGCCTTACACAAAGAACACCATCCAGGTGATAAAGCCAAGTAGGGTATACACCTTTGAAGGACATCTTTGGTGTTGATGATGGCTCTTGCGAAATTTCCCATAGGTTTTTTTTTTTTTTTTTTTTTCCTTTGGTATTTATCCTTCCATATGCCAAAGATGTCTCCATAAGGCAAGTGGTATCTCCCATATCTAAAATAAATGGTTTTGTAGAGAAGTGACCTTTAGAATTAGAGGCCATCTCTAAGTATCCTCGAGTTGTATGGTTATAATTGGGACAAGGTCAAGGTTGAGTTCTCCCCACTTCAAAGCCTCTACATCCTTCAAGTTCCTCCAAAGTCTAAGGACCCAAAAACGATTGGTGGTGTTCCAAACTTCTTGAACCGTGGCCTCTTTACAGAGAGAAAGCTTGGGGGTAAGTGAGAAGCCAAGGGGAAGCTAGTCACCCAAGGATCGCTCTAGGAAAGTATATTGATTCCATCACAAACTTAGTGACCAATGCAATTGGTAATAAGGCTTTGTTGTTTTACAATGTTTTTCCAAGGACCTTTGGCAACATAGCCCAATTTAAGTAAGTCAACCCGTACTTTTCTCTTTAAGTTCCTCCGCAAAGCATTTTTTTCTTGCTTGTATTGTGATTATCATTTTGCAATAAATGCTTTGTTTTTGTCCAACATGGAATGTAGTCCAAGGCCTTTTTGGTCAAGTGGATGGAGAATATTACTCCATCTAACAAGATGATGCCCATATGCATTTTATTCCCCATTCCATTGGAAGTTTCTAAAAATTCTTTCCATTTCTTGGGCTACCGTAAATCCTACATCTGCTGATAGGTGGCTCCAATCAATATTGAGTGGAAAGGCTATCAAATTGTCACTTTTAAAGTATACCTGTGTAACTTCTATTATCTCTAACCTTCCCCTCAACAATGGTCTCTTGGAATGTCAAAGGCTTGGGAGACTTGGCAAAAGAGAGCCCTCATCACCTCCTCAAATGCAATTCCACTATGATCGTTCTTCAAGAAACAAAATTGAATTTTGTTGATCATTGGATTGTTAAATTCCTTTGGAGTGCTAGACATATTGGTTGGACATCTTTAGATGTCTTCGGAACATCGAGGGGATCTTAATGATGTGGAATGACCCAACTTTGACCATCTTTGAAAGCCAAAGGTCTTTAACCCTAACCACACATGTTACTATGGTAGACGCTTACAGTTTTTGGACAACAAGGATCTATGGCTCCTGTAGATACCAAGGAAGACCCCTATTGTGGCAGGAATTACAGAACCTATCTTGCCTCTGCACAGAGAACTGCCTTTTGCCGGACGACTCCAATATCTCCCGATGGGCACATGAAAAATCTAGGTGAAAATTCATCAGAGGCATGAGACATTTAAATAACTTCACAAGAGAAGCCGAACTCATTAACCTTCTCTATAGCAATGGCTTCATACTTGGTCAAACTACAAATCATCATCTACTTTGACACTCATCGACAGATTTATGGCTACCAAAAGTCTCCTAAGAAATTCAGTAATGTCGGTGCCTTTCCATGGGTTGCTTTAATTAGGCCCCACCCTTTCGATTTGAGAATGTGTGGCCGGACCACACTAAATTTTTTGCCAATGACAGAATACTGGTGGAAGAACACGCCTCTCGGTGAATGGTCGGGACATGGATTTATTAACAAACACAAAAGGCTAAATGAAGTCATCAAAAAATGGAATAAGGAGGTTTTCAGTTGTATTTTTACAAAAAAAAAAGGATGCTCGTGTTGTTGCTGACTTTTCACCCATAAGTCTTACGACCGAACTATACAAAATTATAGCAAGGGTGCTATTGAACTCCTCAAAAGGGTTCTCCCTTTAATGATCACGGGCTATTACAAAATTATAGCAAGGGTGCTATCAGAACTCCTCAAAAGGGTTCTCCTCTTGATGATCACTAGGCAACAAACAACATTTGTAGCGGGGCGTCAGGTCCTTGATAGATCCCTCGTGGCAAATGACTAATAAGCGAATGGAAAAAAAAGCAAACATACAAGTGTAGTCATCAAACTTGACCTGAAAAAAGCCTTCGACATGGTTGATTGGACTTTCCTCGAACATTCTTGTAGCAAAAGGCTTTGGCACAAAATGGTGAGAGTGGATAAAAGGATGCATCTCGTTCACAAACTTCTCCATCATCATTAATGGAAGACCAAGAGGAAAGATCTATGCTACTGGGGTTCTTTGACAAGCGGATCCACCATCTCCTTTTCTTTTCATAATGGTAATGGATTGCCTTAGTTACTTACTCACCAAGGCTAAATATGAAGGACAAATAAAGGACTTTCAGGTTGGAAACGAAGGCTTAGGTATATATCACCTTTTGTTTGCAGATGTCACAATCCTCTCCTCTGATTTGACAGATGTCTCCATAAAAAATATGGTTGAGATGGTAAAATTCTTCAAAAGATTCTCAGGACAAAACATCAACCTTCAAAAAATAAAGATTATCGGCATTAACATTACAACAAAGAATATCAAAGACTTTGCCAGCAAATATGGTTGTAAGAAAGGCGAATGGCTAAGTATGCACTTGGGATTACCCTTAAATGGAAACTCCAAATCCTTCCCTTGCTAAAAGATCATTATTGAATAAATAAAAAGATTGCTAAAAAGATCATTATTGAATAAATAAAAAGAAGGGTATCATCGTGGTCATCATGTTACACTTCTAAAGGCATAAGGCTCAACCTCATACAAGTCACGCTGTCCAGCATTCCCAATTACTATATGTATCTATCTGAAATGCCTTAAGAAGTGGTTATGGAAATATAAAGATTATTAAGAAACTATTTATGGAACGAAGTGGCTATGACCCACACCGTGTCTGATAGAATACCATAAACTACAATCTAGGTTTGTCACATGTAAGACAAAATTTAGTAGTAAATTGTGGATAACTCTAACTAAACCTGTCTTCAATACCTTGGAGTAAGAGTCATCTGCAATTTTTACGGTTGAGTCTAAAGAGGTTTAGTTTGGTAATTCTGAAATACAGATCTATTTTGAGTCGTGATCGGATGCACCAATGTCTACGATCCAAGCTCACTTTCCATTGTGAATTGTTAGGCCAATTGGCATATTCCTTTGTACCACCAATTAACTTAATATATTGTGTGACAAGAGTTTATTCTACTTTCCTTTTTAGATAACAATTATAGTAGAAGGAAATGAAGATATTGGATAAAAAATGACAAAGAAATCAAGTTGGAATTGAACACCTAAAAGAAAACAAAATATAAAGAAACTCATTGAGTCAAGGGTTTCGATGGATGACTAGTGTCATAGTCGTAGTTTTTCAACTGTGCGGTGTCATGATCTTGACATGCTCTTGACATGCCTTAAGGAGAACTCAATCCCCATTCACATTTTTCGCCCGACTCACATTTTTCGCCTGGCTTTGTGGCTTAGCCGGTCCTTAGGTGAGGTTCTTCTACGCCAACCAAACATAACTCATGTTGAATTTAAGCTTGTTCGGCCACACACGCCACTCATGTGTGCATGTTCAATCATCTGTGACTCTAGCCGACTTGCCTCTACATTAGGCCAAGTCATCTAGCTCAACCTTGTCTTTACTTTGTGTCAAGGTCTCTCATATGCAACGTCGCATCTCATCTTGTCATCTTGGTTTCCAATAACACGACTCACATATTATAATGTCATCCCAAGTCTCAAGATGTCATCGGCTATCGTAGCTTGCTCAGACATATCTATCAAGAACCGACCTATGAGTCGATCATATCATCAGGACATCCCGAACATCTATCCATTTTGGTTCTATCAAGGCATGAACCCTCTCACGTCCATGTTAAATCATTTACGAATATCATACCGGATAGTGAGTGCAACACATGGGTTGGGGTGCAATGTCGGCACACCCGTGTTGTCCGATACTGTTCTTGAAAGACTGCATTTCACAGGAAGACGTCCACACACGCCTGAATTTAAGCTTGTTAGACTGAATTTAAGCTTGTTCGGCCACACACGCCACTCATGTGTGCATGTTCAATCATCTGTGACTCTAGCCGACTTGCCTCTACATTAGGCCAAGTCATCTAGCTCAACCTTGTCTTTACTTTGTGTCAAGGTCTCTCATATGCAACGTCGCATCTCATCTTGTCATCTTGGTTTCCAATAACACGACTCACATATTATAATGTCATCCCAAGTCTCAAGATGTCATCGGCTATCGTAGCTTGCTCAGACATATCTATCGAGAACCGACCTATGAGTCGATCATATCATCAGGACATCCCGAACATCTATCCATTTTGGTTCTATCAAGGCATGAACCCTCTCACGTCCATGTTAAATCATTTACGAATATCATACCGGATAGTGAGTGCAACACATGGGTTGGGGTGCAATGTCGGCACACCCGTGTTGTCCGATACTGTTCTTGAAAGACTGCATTTCACAGGAAGACGTCCAAGACACTCGTCTTGCAACGCTCGCTCATACTGTGACACACATATGTGATACATGGTAGCTCACTTAGACCACAAGGTCCAAGAGTGGTGGAGAGCTATTTTATTTCCCTTGTCTTTTTTTTTTTTATAAAAAAAAGCTTTTTAATTGAATCTCCAATCTCTCGATGAGCAAGTTTTTTATAGTTATTTTTCTTCAATATCATTGAGAACATTTAAGCCTACTTAAAAAAAGTGCACAATGTACCATCAACTTAATATTGAAAATATAAGAGGTTGAGAGATTGTGAGAGATCTGGAGGAGGTGTGGATGTTGTTAGGTTCAAGGCCTTCCTTTTGATCCTACTCAGCCATTTTTCAATAATCGTGGTCTTGTTCTTTTGGATTAGAACCCTTTCTGTAATCTGTTTTGGGCTCCTTTTGTTTGGACCTTTTTTTTATGCCTTTATATTCTTTCCTTTTTTTTTTTTTTTTTTTTACGAAAGCTCGGTTTCTTACACAAAAGGAAAAAAAAATAATGAAGGCCTCATTGGGTTTGTTTCTTTCAACCTTTATTTTCTTAATGACCCGATTTCTCATTGGGAAAAAAATAATTTAAAAAGAAAAACCCTTTTGGCAATGTTTAACTCATTAGTGAAAGTCCACTTGGTTTTGTGAAACTCAGGTATACTTTATGTTAGACCTGCCTCCTTAACATCTCTCTGCTACTTTTCAATGTGGGACAAGAAAACATGGAGAATAAGATAGAAACTAAAATTTTGAGAGAGGTTGAAGCATTATCATGTATTTGGACACAGACAAGGGAAATGTAGAAATCTAACATGGAAATGGGAAATTTTTGTGGCACCCAATATCATAACAATTAACTATAAAAAAACTTGCTCATTGGGAGATTGGAGAGAAATATAATTTTGAAGGTAGGAGAAGGTATTGTAGGAAGTTTGGGATTGATGTTGCAATGTCTCTACTTGACTCGATTGAATTTTCTTACAACCTTTTATGTCTATTTAATTTCTTTTCTTTTAAAATCTCATCCAATTCAAAAGCTTTTTTATTATTATTATTATTATTTTTTAACTAATCTTCTTTTGCCCCAATGTCCAACAAGGGTACCTCGTTTCTCCTTTTGTGCTTTGATCCTGTTGATAGTAATACAATATTGATCACATCTGAATTCGAAGTCTAGTTTAAGTTTCATACATATCAAAATCCTCTTCCTTGCTTAAAATTAACTGATCTTATTTCATGTACTGTTTACAAAGATGATGTTAGTTTTTTTTCATCTTTTGTAACTGTTGGGACTTACCTCTGTAGGATCTTGTCCTGCTTCAAATTGAATCCATTCGAGTATCTGAAGTTACCATTTGATGCGTCTCCAGAAGAGGTGAAAAGGCAATATCGTAAGGTAATTGTGCTCAGCATGAAATCTGGTCTAGTTTCCTCCCAAGCTATACTGCTTCTGTATTTTAGAGTTCATCTAATTCACTTTAAAATATCTAATCATTTGTAGTTATCATTGCTGGTTCACCCTGATAAATGTAAGCATCCACAAGCAAAAGAAGCATTTGGAGGTATGTTGATTTACGATATCAATTTTGTTCAGTTTAATGTTTTGCATTCAAGGTTATTTAGATATTATTTAACTGTTTATGCGTGTAATATCCAACTAAAATTACTCTGTTGATGCTGATCAGCATTGGCAAAAGCCCAGAAGCTATTACTCGATGAGCAAGAAAGGGCTTATATTCTTAGCCAAGTCAATGCAGCAAAAGGCAAGTGAACTAATGCTTTTAGTGAGATAGCAAAAAGAATGGGACTACACATACTGGAGATGAGAGAGAAAACTAAATTTCTGCCTACTCATATCTCTATATCTTTCCATTGCGTTGCATTTTAGTTGACAGTTTCTTGATTGCTTTCCACATAGTAGGTACATCTGATCAAGTGATATTTACGCATGCCACCATATGAGTTAGGGGAATTGATATTTATGCATATTTAGACTACACCATCCGTTGTGTCTGTGGTAGACCAACCTGATCCTGGTTTAAGTATCATAATCCTGAACTGTCGTCTGGAAGAACGAATAAAACCTATAACTATTCCACAAAAAAAAAATTAACCTTCACAAAATGTAGGTTTTTTTTTTTTTTTTTTTTTTTTTTTTTTTTTTTTTGTGAGAAATGAATTTGGTTGATAAATGAAATACAGGAAAGGCCAAAGCCTACCAAAGCCTACCAAAGCCAAGGAATCACATAAACATCATAAAATGCATTCCTGGTTGCTTTTTTTTTTATCCCGTACCTCGTGGAAACTAATAATTTATATCTACAATTTTAGAGACTAATAAAGCTACGGCTGAAGAGTTTAAATTGGTTCTACAGTAATATTTTTCTGAAACAGTGAACTTAGTTTATGTCTTAGTGTAAGTTCACTAATTTAAAAGACCTTGGTTTTGGTCTTACCTCAGTATCTTCCTGCCTAGTGTCTGGCTTAGCAACCTTGTCCATATTTGGTGCAGTAAGATCTCCATTTGTGTTTACATATTAAAACTTGAATAAATGTGAGATAAGAAGTTGGCCTGAAATGCATGTAGAGCCTAGGTTCTCCTAATTACAAGGTTCATTTACGTGGCCTCCGTCCTCAAATTTCTGGATAGGCCGAGTTTCATTGCCTGTGGATGTTTTTTCTTCAATTATGTTACTTGTTTTTCCCCTTTTCTTTTCTGGAGCTCTATGGAGTTGGGAAAAAATTTCACTTGTACTTATTTTGAACTTCAGAAGAACTCCTAGCAAAGAGGAAGAAGCAGTTAAAGAAAGATACAGCTTCTAAAATAAAGTCATTGGTCGAAGAGGTGAGCTGAATTCCCTTTTCTTTTCACATTTCATTGTTACTTTATGTTCTACTTGCAATATCAATGGAATCCATTTATGGCTCAAATCTAGAGTTGGATTGTGAAACTGCTACCATTTAATTTGTGTGAATTAACAGAGCTCACTCCCTTATCATGTTATGAATGAAAAGTTTTGTGAAAAAGTTGAGCCACGTATGCAGTAGACATTTGTGAGAGTTCTAAATTAATATAAAGCTAAGTTATGATAAAGGTCAAGTAATTAATAGGCTTCTATAACTAAGATTTTACGTTCATATACAATAATATTACATCTAACATGTAAAATTCTTCCTCAAACTGGCCTAATTTGTTACAATAGTAACCTAATCATCCTCTATGTAATGGCTTTGTGAGAAATCTTCCAATTGCTCTTTATTCTTTATTGACAATGCATTTAGCTTGCTGACGAACTACTGATATTGAATCAATATAAAGGTAACTTGATTGTGACACTGCAAATTGATTGGACCGTTGGAATTATGATACTATGAGTTGACGTATTCATGTGCATAGTATTTGTCATAGCTTTGTATTTTGATGCCTGTGACCTTTTTTGCCATGTTGATTTGGCACAGGGAAAATATGACCAACAGTATGATAGTACAGAAGAATTCAAGCAAGAGCTAAAATTGAAGGTTCGAGAAATTTTAACAGAACAAGAATGGAGGAGGAGAAAGATGCAGATGAGGGTATGCAGGACGCTCAGATAATTTGATATTCCTCTGGATTTTTTTAATTTCTTATATTTGGGAAGGATTATTCATTGTCTATATTGCTTTTATTATTGCATTTAGATTTCTGAGGAAGAAGGCAGATTGAAAAAAGATGAAGAAGAAACAAAAGAAATGTGGAAGAAAAAACGTGAGCATGAGGAGCAGTGGGAAGGAACAAGAGAACAGAGGGTCAGTATTTAACTTTTCTATATTCATAAACACAATGGATCTAGTTATGCTATTCTTTTGGTTCTGTAAGACTGTAGAATGAGTAATTTTGCCTGTTGGTATGCCATTGGAGGCTAGCGAAGACGACCATTCAGAATTCTCAGATATAATAGGGAAATTCATGCTAATGATAGAGTACGACATACACGAGCTTAGACCCTTATGTGAGCTTACCTGCACTAGCCTCCCTGCACGTGCCGATATCTGCCTCGCTACTATATTTTCTTTGACGGGAAAAAGTTTATGCTTTGTTCTTCCAGTTTTCTGGTTCTATTATCTGGTTTAACACCTTCAAGTTTTCTGGTTTACTAATGAGTGATTAACATAACGTCATAACAAGAATACTTAACGTTTAACGTTCAACTTCGAGCTAGAACATGGAGTTCTGAACCTCTGACTCTTTACCAAATTCTGTACGGAACAAATAGTTTAATTTGCACTTATGCCTTTCCCTTCTTCATCAGGTTTCAAGCTGGAGAGATTTTATGAAGGGTGGAAAAAAGGTGAGATGGTATAATCAGGTTGCGTTGAAGTGATGAATGCATGCGACTAAAATGGCCCAAATTTGAAAATTTTGTTTGTGTTACAGGCTAAGAAAGGGGAAACTCGACCGCCAAAGCTGAAGACTGAGGACCCCAACAAATCATATGTCCAGCGGCCAGTAAAGCGAGGTTAAATGAGTGAACTGCAACGGAGCTCCGGCTGGGAGATTGTGGATGTAGGGTGGCAGTATCAAATCTTATTTTACTCGCCTGTAAACTACATAGTTAGAATGCAAATCTTAAAGCTGTAAAATCCTATTACTTGTCTTGAATTTTAGATGAGTAAAATTTTAAGATAATTACTATTTTATTTTTTTAATTCCTAGCTTTCTTATTTTGAGTTGAGTATAAGTAAATAAAATTAAAAGGATTGTTTTAATTATAGTACCACATTCTTTCTGTAACGATCCGATCTATATGGATAGGAGAATGATAGCTCCTTGAAAGTGAATGAAAGAGAGTTTAGCATCAAAGTAGAAAGGCTTAACATTTTTCAAGGTTGAAGTAAGGTCTTTAGCTTGAGAGTAAGTCTTTTATCCAGTGTCTTCGATGAGGAAGGCGGCACAAAGGAGGCAAAGGAGGCTTGAGGGCTTGTTAAGGAAGGTGGCAAGAGGCATGGGTAAATCGAAAGGCGTTTTCTAGTTCCCCTAAGTTGGGTGGTGCTTGTGTGTGGGGTGTGCCACGACTAAGTCATGCACAAAGATATATCTTCTTCAAGATCATTAGTTTAGCTTGGAAGAAAATGTCTCGTATTACTACTTAATTGAAATGGGAGCACGTGTCTGTCTTTTTCATTTGAGGCCTATGTCCCGTCCACGTAGCTTTTTCATATTCCTCGAGATGAGCACAAATGAACTATAATAATTTTTTTATGGTTGCGTATTTTGTTAGGCCGTTGATTTTACATGTTTTCCATACAACTTTTTTTCTCGATGAACTATTAGGTCACACACAAATGTGCACACACAAACGATATTTTAGTTTGGAGAGTGTAGAAATGAAGACTCAACGTACCTTTGAATTAAAATATGATTCAAAACTATTTCATTTCAATGACAAACAAAATGACACAAAATAAATTAAAAATTAGTAATAATTTACTTTGTATTTTATATTTTATCAAAATTTTAGAGTATAATGAAATTGTTAATTTCTTTCTTTCGTCGATGTTGAATCCACGAATATGTGAAAATGTCGATTTATTTCTCAAGTTAATATCAAAGCTCGAGAAAAAAAAAATCGATCGAATTGTCAACACGACCACAAAAATTTATCATTAACATTCTAATTTTTTTTTAAGAAACAAATTATTAATTTTGGGAAATTGAAAACAAAATCTTAAAAACTATTTTTGTCGTCCATTTGTGACCTGAAGAAAGAGAGAAGACGAGTGTCGTGGACGTGACACGCGCTATAAAAAAGCGCGTGGGGAAAGATGAAAGCATAGTTGTCCCGACCCCATCGGATTTTGAAGCAAAAAAACACCTTGGAAGAAGGAGGTGAAATTTTCGGTTTAAGAAAACAAAGAAACTCCAATCCGTCTTCGGTAATTCCGGCGACCAAAGTCCTCCATTTCCACCCTTCCTTCTTCCTTCCGCCGCCGCCGTTCCTCCTCCCCACGGTGTTTCCTAACATTGTTACGATTTTCATTCTGTCCTGAAATCAAAGCTATTCGCCCATGGAAGACGTGTTGTTGTTGTTGTTGTTGTTACGTTCATTGTTGCAATACCGGTAATTTTTTTTTGACTGAATTTGGGCTTTATTGGGAGAGAGAAAACTTTGTGTTCGTTTCTCTTTCTCTCTTTTGCTTTTGTATTGTACGTATGTCTTTGAGGGGGTCTTGGAGATTGTCATCGGAGTTTTGATTCTTCTTTTTCGCTTCTGAGCTTTATCGCGTGAGGTGAATTACGAGTTAAGAGGTAAGGAGGTTGTGGAGATTGTGTTTTCATTGCAGCGCTTTATTGGGAGATTGATTGAAACAGAGGACTTTCGAGCTCTAGGGTTCCGGCGATGGGATTTGGTTGGAAATTTGAATGTTGATGGAGATTCGTGTTTGTTGTGAATTCTCGTTCGGATCTCTTTGGTAGGGGTTGAATCAGAGGGTTGATGGGAATGGAAGTTGATTCGTCTATGTTGTCCGAGGTTGATCACGATCTGGCGCAGGAACAGGGCACGGCGTCGCCGCCTGCGGAAATGGAGGGGGACCAGGATGGGGAGCAGCCTTCTGGGGGAAATGGATCTTCAACTCAGTCGACGGCGACATCCCAACAACAGGCGTCGTCTACGCCGCAGGTTCAGCAAATCCCAGTTGTGGGGCCGAGACATGCGCCAACATACTCGGTGGTGAATGCGTTAATGGACAAGAAGGAAGATGGTCCGGGGCCGCGCTGCGGCCACACGTTGACTGCGGTATCGTCTGTTGGTGAGGAGGGGACTCCGGGATACTTAGGGCCGAGGCTTATCTTGTTTGGCGGTGCCACTGCTCTCGAGGGCAATTCTGCAGCTACAGGGACACCTACGTCGGCGGGAAATGCTGGCATCCGTATGTTTCTCTTTTCTTTTACTTTTTGGTTGCTCCTTTCCCTTTCTCGGATGCAAACTGAAGTTTGTTGCTTTTTGATTGCTTCTTGGTGGTAATACCATCTGAAAACTGTTTGCACGCAGCCTTTTGGGTTTCTATTCAATTTGCATTTTATATAATGTTCTTGTGCGTGCTATTTGATCGAATTACTTCTCTTCTCTTTGCATATTCCAATATTGAACTATAGGTTAATCAATTTTCCAGTTCTATAGAACGTGCTGATTATTGAGTGTTATCAACTGACGTTGGGCTATGTAGCAGATGATGTATTCTATATGAAGATCCCATCTCCACACCCCCCCCCCCCCCCCCCCACACACACTTTTC
Organism: Cucurbita ficifolia; assembly: GCA_033971965.1. Taxonomy (NCBI): domain Eukaryota; kingdom Viridiplantae; phylum Streptophyta; class Magnoliopsida; order Cucurbitales; family Cucurbitaceae; genus Cucurbita; species Cucurbita ficifolia. The sequence goes on from CM066972.1 coordinate 4,769,902, forward strand.
CTCTCTCACATACACACAAAAAGAAAAAAAAAATTGTATGTGCTTGGAATTGCTCTTAATCAGTTTGGGTTATGAATACCTTTTGGCATTGACAAAAATCATCACAAATTTTGCAGATTATCTTAAATAATTGATTACGATTTTCAGGTCTCTACCTTCTGTCTATTGAGTATAATATTTGAGGTTTTTACCCTACGTGTCATTCCACAAGCTGGACTAACCTCTCTGAAATATAAATGTTTTAAGTTGCTTACTCTTGTACTTTTGTTCTAGTCTGCAGATAATTGTGCTTATGTTGAGTGCTGACAACATGAAATTCGACTTGTAGAAAGAGTTATTTAATTTTGATTTTGATTTTTCTGAACCTAGGGATCATCAATAATTGATACCTTAATTTTATCTGTAAATTTACTCCTCAGTATTTCTTTAAGCAGTTCTATAGTATTATTGATAAATTTCAATGTTTTTCTCTTTTATTTTATTTTACTTTAATGCTTGACAATTTTGTAACACTAATTGAGCAGGATTAGCTGGTGCAACTGCTGATGTGCATTGTTATGATGTTTTAACAAATAAATGGACCAGGTAAGCCTCGGGGAATGCTTTTTTCTAATCAGCTCGTTTTCCTTTAAGTCTCATTGAATTACTATAGTCCATGGATTATTTTTTTAGGGTTACTCCACTTGGAGAACCACCCACCCCAAGGGCCGCACATGTGGCAACTGCTGTGGGAACAATGGTAGTTATTCAGGTATCTTGCTGTCAATAATCCTATTTAAGTTCACATATATACAGAATCACGTTTTAGTTTCTATGATCAATGTTATAATTTATTTAGGCCCCTTTATTTCAATATAGGGTGGAATTGGTCCCGCTGGTTTATCTTCTGAGGATCTTCATGTTCTTGATCTCACACAGCAACGTCCAAGATGGCATAGGTTAGAATTTTTAAGATGTTCTTGCTTGTTTGAATTTTATGTTTTGTCTCAATAATAGATGGGTTCCGAATCCTGTAGGGTTGTTGTGCATGGTCATGGCCCAGGGGCACGTTATGGACATGTAATGGCTTTGGTGGGACAAAGATACCTCATGGTAGTTGGCGGCAATGATGGCAAGTCACTTTGTCTTATTTTAAATGAATATAGTAGTACATCATTTATAGTTTCTTTTTTGTTTCTTGGATAAGAAGTTTTTAATTGATGGTATGAAATTACAAAACAGGGGCAAAGCCCCCATCCAAAGGAGTTACATAAAACCTTTCCAATTAAAAAAAAAACTGTGAAATGAAAGCTCCTTATCTTGAAAGATTCGTCGATTCCTTTCTTGCCAAACACTCCAACAAAAGGCTCTTATGAAGTTCATCCAAAGAAGCTTTTCTCCCTTTTGAAGGAGGGACCTCCAAGAGAGAGATAGAAGGAAGGTTGGGTCATTATGAAGAGCAATGGACTATCCAAAAGTTTTGAGAATAATATCCTAAGAAGCATCATATCACATAACAGAAGCATATGGCCTTGCGGATCCAAGTTATTCCTGCAAAGAGAGCACAATTGGATAGAGATAGACATATATAGCATTCTCCTTCGTAGTTTATCGTGAGTATTAATAGCTTTGTGGCTATTGCATTTATAGTTTCTTGAGAAGCGTATTGCTTTTTTTGAGAAGCCATGTGAGCGTTCGAGTCAAGATGCCATATGGCATATTGCATGTGTTACTAGGTTTATTATTATTATTTTTTTTTTAAAAGAAACCAACAGGATATGTATTCAGAAAGGAATAAAGGAAAGACAATCTATGGGCTGGGAAAGAGAGAACCCTCAACCGAAGAGCCACTTACAAAGAGCTTTCCACTCAATAAAAGTGAGAGAAAGGTACTTACAAAAGAATTTGCTAAAGCTATGACACCCCCATGGAATACCTGTACATCATCCCAACAAAACTCCGAAGGAGTAGACTTATCTTCAAAAACCTTCTATTCTGTTCCAAAGCTTGAAAAAAGCGCTCTTGAGGAGAACTTCCCAGAGATTCAAACAACCACCCATCCACCTGATTTGGGAGACAGATTTGCACCTCAAAGAGATTCAATAATCTTTCCCAGCAATGTCAGCAAAGGGGCATGTGTTACTAGGTTATAATCTGACTTCCTTCTTCATGATGTGAATTGTAAAGGATGGGACAGAGAGTTTCCATATTTTTGCTTGGTTTGGTTTCATTGCTTGCTTAATGCTTTTAGTTTGTGGAGGTGCATATTTGACATGCTTTGCTTGGGCAAATGGGGTTATGAGAACCTTGTGAGTAGGCTGTTGAGATCGTGTACCAACAAGAGTTGTGGTGTGTGATATTTCCATATTGTTTAAGTATCAATGAGCTTCAATTTAGAAGGATTTTTGGGTTTAAGTATCAATGAGCTTCAATTTAGAAGGGATACCAAGTGCAATAATGTTCGACCCTTATATAGGATGCCAAGATAAAATGTTTAGAAGGTTTCTTTCTCTTTTTCTTTTTAATAAACAAGAAAATTATCACAAGTTTCTCAGTTCATTCGTTCATTCGTTCATTCTTGTTGCTACCATAAAGTCTTAAAACATTTTATCACAGTGCCCAATATTTCATAATTTATTTTTAATATTTTGAAAATATATCCAATGAACTACGCTTTGAAACTGTTCAAATGGGCTGCATCGTTTTGGATGGAATACAAGCAACAGAAACCCTATCATGGGCATTCGAAAAGCTACTGAATAAATGTAAAGAGACTCCCTTTAGGAATGTTGCAAGAAAGCATCCTAACAAGGATTTCTTTAGTAATAGTTTAAGAAAGCACCTCAATGAGTCAACAAGAATTGATTAACCTTTGGCATTCTTTTCAGTGTTGTGGGGTAGTAAGTACTAAACTCCTAAAAAGAAAACATACCAACAAGCTGCATAATGTTTGATTTGTTGTGATCTTTCCTCTCAATTTATCTGTTTTCCTTAAAAAATGTGTTGACTCCTTTCTGAGCAAATAAGGAAGATCCCCCTGCTTTGGTATACAAAATACAATAACTCGGTGTGCTTACCAAGTATCGTCATCTTCTTTGAATTCTTTTAGTTTTAGACCTTTCATAAGAACTAGAAATTCAAAATATGCACTTCTATCGGATGTCTTCCACATTGCAAATACATATTTACTTAGGTATGGGTGGAGAACCAACCAATTCTTCAAGAAGGGATTTTTATGGAAACTATTCCAGCAGCATCTTTTGTGACCAGCACCTTTTTATCTTCCTCTCTAGTAATAGGAATTTCCTCAAATCTATTGTAAAAGCTTAGAAAGTTCACTTATTTCCCCATGTCTGAGATTTCTTCTTATGAATTATGAAGACTTTCCATGATTTAGAATCTTACAAAATCAACAAATCTTTCTTCCCAGAACTTAAAAAATATTTGTAAAGGTCTCAAGGTCAATTTTCCACCCATATATCTATCACTCCAAAAGGATGTATTCTTGCCATTGCCACTAAACGAAGAGAATCTGTTGAAGGAACCTTTAAGCTTTCTAATGTTCCATTAAAGGTTTCTCTAACGGTCTGCTTTCTTTCACTTTGTAAACCGTCCAAAGTTCTTCTCATATATGTCATAGCCACCATTAATGCCATAATTCATTTGGTTCATTTAGGAACCTCTAACCATTAGTTATTGTTGCAAGTCTAAATTAACTTGCTGTATTTTTCTAAATTTATTTTCAAAAAATTACATGTCCCTTTCTTTGAGAGAAAGGCTGACTGAATCTAAGGTGATAGATAATCTAAATTATTTATCTAGATATTAGGTAATCGAAACAAATCCCTATATAATAGGTAATAAGATAAGATAAATCTAAATAAATCTTTAGTTAGTAGGTAACAATAAATCTAAATAATTATCCTTAGTAGGTAACTAAATCGGAGGTCAACTACAATACTACTTCCCTTGTTTAGTATGGAATTACACAAATCTCCTTCAACAGTTATTTTTTTATTTTAGATGGATTATGTATAATTATTTGATTGCACTACTCAGGAAAACGGCCACTGACTGATGTATGGGCGCTGGACACAGCAGCCAAGCCTTATGAATGGCGCAAGTTAGAACCTGAAGGCGAGGGTCCACCTCCTTGCATGTAAGCTTTCCCCTTATCTTTGTTTCTCTCCCTCACTCTCTAATAGAAAAACAATTTCGTTGATGCGTGAAATTTACAAAGAGGGGAAAGGATGCAAAATCCAAAGGAGTCATAATAAACTTTTCTTTGTTTCTCATTTATACATATATGCAATTGGAGTTATTATAAACTTCTCTTGGTTTCTCATTTATACATAAATGCATTTTTTCCTTCAATTGTTTGTGTTTGTGACACAAAGTGTACCTGGGGCAAAATAAAGAAAAGAAAAGGAAAAGGCAAAGTTCTGTAAAGATTTGAAACCATTCATAAAAGGCCCTAAAAAAAAGGTTGAAATTGGAAACAGTGAAGTTGGGGTTGAGATTGGGAAATGGACAAGGTATGTGTGGGGTAAATGAGACAGAGTTTAATGTCATTAATGGTTGGTCTAATTTTAACACTTTACTAAGTTTTGAGTTGTTAATGGATCAAATTGAAAAATGTGAGGGTGGCAAAGCAAATGTCATCTTTAGTTGGAGGGTGCAATTTTCTTGTACTTCAGGCTGGCTTGTGCAAATTTTGTTTGTCTTTTATTTTCATTTTGAGGATGTTGAACAATGGGTTTAATTTTGATAATTTAATTGTTGGAAATTATGAACTTCCTTTTACTATTTATCCTTTGGCCCAGTACGAATTTCTGTTCGATGTTATCATTGTTATCCCTAATCTAGCCATACATTAATTAGGTATGCAACTGCAAGTGCCCGGTCTGATGGTCTTCTTCTGCTATGTGGAGGAAGGGATGCAAACAGTGTGGTAAGTTTTAAAAATCGTCAATCCTTCCATAGTATTTATTATTTGTGGATGGTTGCTTTCATATTGTTTTGTGCAAATTCATGTCAAGCATTATGATTTATTTTTTATTTTTTTTATTTTTATAATTATGATCTAGGACTTCAGAGAGCCAACAATCATTGTTCATGTGTACACATATATTTGAAAGGAGAATATTATAGGGAAGGAGTAGTCGTTATTTGAGGAAAGAAAAAGAAATATAAAAGGGGCTGAAAGGTTATAGTAATTTTCATGTTTTTGTCTTTTTTGAACCACAAACACACTCCATCATTCACTTAATTCACCTTCGGCCGAAGCCTTTTTTATCTTAAAAACTTCTTCAATAAAGTCCAAGTCAGCTTGATCAACTTCTTTCTTTATATCAAGCTTCAAAAGCCCAACCCCTTTTTTTCTTGGTTTTATAATCTTCCAAGATTTTGTTTGCAATTAGAACAGGATCGAGGATATTCCTATTCCTAACCTCTACAAAAGCACTTTGAGTAATGGAAATAGTGGAAGTCATCACTAATTTCTTATATTGGGAGAATCTCCTTGAAGGACGTTTACAGATTTCCAGAAGGAAGCCAAAGAATCTTATAGTATTTTCTATTTGAATTTATATTTCCTTATTTGTCATCAGAACGTTATTATTTTTGGTATGGATAAATCAGCAAATTTTGTGACTATGCAATTTATAGCTCCTCTCCCGAAATCTTAAAAATTCTTTCAGAATTTAATAGAGGAGTCCAGAAAGAGTAAAAAGTATCTAAGATCTATCCTGCAGTTACTTGTAAAGAATCATTAAAGTCTAATTGATAATCTGAGTCCTCGAAAGCATTCTTAAACAAGGCACATCTTCAGTTTGGTTGAGCATCTTTGGTATATACATGCTGAGAAGAAATCAACGTGCTACAAAGGGAGACAATTGAAGTAATTCAATTGTTTACTATTTTTTTCTTAGGTTTTATGTTTTCTGAATGTTCCATATGGTATACTTATGATATGGGAGTACGCTACTCTTGTTTCTTCTATATATATAAGTTCTGTACTTTACTTTTTTACTTAATCCATTTTCTAATTTTTTTAGCCATTGGCAAGTGCCTATGGGCTAGCTAAGCACAGAGATGGCCGTTGGGAGTGGGCAATTGCTCCTGGTGTCTCACCATCTGCAAGATATCAACATGCTGCTGTAAGATTTCTTTCGTTCTTTCGTTCTTTTGGTCTCTTTGTAACTTTGTACACTATGGGAAGTCTGGACATGTGCTTGTACTTCTTTCAGGTCTTCGTAAATGCACGACTCCATGTGTCTGGAGGGGCACTTGGTGGGGGGCGCATGGTGGAAGATTCGTCAAGTGTTGCAGGTTCTTGATTTCAGTGATTTAGTGCTAACTTCCCCACTTATGCTGCTATGTTGTATTGGATATTCAAGTTACTTAAGTTCTTTTGAGTCAAACTATCCTGGGTGGGCTAGTGGTCAAAGGAACAAGATATGTGTTTAAATGTCTTTGAGGTCAGGTATTCAAACATGAAACCACTTATCTAATGTTAAATCTTTTCATTTTCTTAATGAAAAGTTCCGTTTCTTGTTCAAAAAAACCTTATCTTAATAATACATATCTTTCAGAGTTTTGGCTGAATGCCACCAATTATTATGAAGTCAGACCAATGTCTTGAGGAATATGTTGAAGTTCATAAAAGGGTTAAAAACATCCATGGTTATATAAAAAAAGTTCTTGTTGAAGTTTTCCATTCACCATTTCCACTTCTTCCCACGTGAATGTTCATATTATGCATTCATAAAATGCATGCATAACAATGATGGTGCTTAGGAAGGGAATTTCATAGAAAGAGGCAGAGATAAGTAATGGGCATTCTGAATTTGACTTTAGATTGACCTTTACTGGGAGTTGAAGGGCTGGGTAGTTATTGGTTTTATTGGAGAGGTTGGTGGAACAAAATGTTCCATTTTAGCTGCAGGCTTAAATTCAAAGGGCTTAGAGTGAATACATTCGCTCTATAGTGGCCACCTACATAGGATTTAATATTCTAGGTGTTTCGTTAGCAACCAATTGTAGTGGGGTCAAGCAGTTATCCTGTAAAGATTAGTCATGTGCGCAAGCTTACCTAGACATTCACTGATAAAAGAAGTCACAAAAAACTTAGGAAATGTGAGGGCTGTTAGGTGTTTAATTCAAATCTTGGTTCAAAAGTAGTGGGCATGGGGTTTTACAGTCTTCATTTTTAATAAATGCTTGATGTTTGGTAGAATGATTTGGAATCCGTTGAACTCCTAAAACCATTTTTCAATGATGTTTATTTTAAGGTTATTGCTAGTTCTCCTTCCCCCTTGTGAAGCTTCCTTTTTTGTTAACCGTGGGGATGTTTGGCAGAATAATTTTTTTGAATCAGTACCGTTACATTAAATAAATGAAAAAAGGCCAACGCTCAAGGGATACAAACTTCATAACAGAGTGAAAAAGGAACAAACTGGAACGAGTAGAACAAAAAAAGCAAACCCACAAAGAGAATGCCAAAGAGAAACTAAAAGCCTGCTCACTAGCTGAACAAAGAAAGAATTTGGAAAGAGAGAACTGGGCAAACAAACTCAATCTGAAAAGCAGCCCACTGGGAACTACAGAAAAAAAAAAAAAAAAAAAAACATCAACGCAGCAAGGAGACTGAAAACTAAAGGCCCAAAAACAACCAAGAAAACAAAGAGAAGAGGCTACAACTGATGACTAAACCGAAAAACAACCACCAACTGCAGCCCATAAAACAAACAGATGGCCCGACCAAAACAAATAGTCCAATGAAGATAATAGCTCTCAAACAAAACCGAAAAAAGGTAAGGACGTTCAAAGGAGACTAAAACTGAAGTACCATTTGAACAATGCGGAAAGATCATCACAGCCAAAAATAACTTTTTCACCGAACCTTTTGATAGCAAAGGAGGAATTTCATGCATCTTTAGACCACTAACTTTATTGAGAGAAGAAAATTTGCAAGGCACTAAGGAGGGAGGAGGACAAGGAAGCTCCTTATCACTATCTTAGGAACATAGAATTCCTCAAGCACAGAATCGTGAAAATAATTTTCCGAAGGTTGCACTAACGATTCCACACTACTAAGACTAACGATAGAATGAACATTAGAGTCTTCAAAATGAGAGGGTGGAGTTTTGGAGTCTTTAGTCCCCTTATGTAGCAACTCAAGACTGTTTGACATCAACATGACTTATACCCCTTTATTCTCCTTTCGTGGTAAGGGCAAAATTCTGGGACAGGCTTGTTTTTTCAGTTTTCTGGGGGATTTGGCTGGGGCGGAATTATAGGATTTTTAGAGGAGTGGAGAGATGTGGGAGGAAGTTAGGGCGGTTGTTAGGTTTAGTTATTCCTTGTGCCCTTCCATCTATCATACTTTTTGGCTTTTATGTGTTTGAAATTGATACATTTAATTTATCTGGAGTTTTCTTAAGGGAAACAATAAAAAATTTACTGTGTTTCTACTGTTTTTAGTGTTGGATACCGCAGCAGGCATCTGGTGTGATACAAAATCAGTTGTAACAAGTCCTAGAACAGGAAGGTACAGCGCAGATGCTGCAGGTGGGGATGCTGCAGTTGAGTTAACAAGGCGTTGTAGGCATGCGGCTGCTGCTGTGGGTGACTTAATCTTTATTTATGGTGGTTTGCGGGGTGGTAAGTGATGAAGGCGTTCACATTTTCTGACTTTGAGATGTCCATTTCTATTTTTTCTGCTATGATTTACTGCAGCAAGTGATAACTTCATTTCTTATACAACTTATGTTACCTTTTATTGTTGTAAAATGATCTGGTATTCTCTCCCTAAATCTTTCTGTAATTATGATCTTGTACATATTTTGGCTGATCGGAAGTCATTTTTGTAACCGTTTGACCGTTGTGCAAATAGCTCATCTCCATTTTGTATGATCCTCCTCCAATCAATAAATTATTTTGTTTCTCATCTTTTTTTAAAAAGGATGCTGGGAGATCAGCAAGAAAATTTTCCATCTATGTTGCTTTTCATCTCAACTTTATTTAAAGCAGTGTCTTTATAAGAAAATTGACATTCTTTTGCTTACACTGATCTTGAGTGAGCACCATGTAGTTATCACGTTATGTGTACAATTAATTTAGAACTACATAGGTAGTGCAAGCGTGCTTTAACCAAGTCCTGTTATTTTATCATGGAAAGTACAAGTTTCTTAATGTTTTGGATTATAGATTGAAGCAATTTCCATATAGTGCAAGTATGTAGAATTTAGGTTTCATATGTCATGATCATGCTGGTTCAATGCATTGTTTTCTTTTGGTTGCATGTTCAAGCTGTTATCACATTGTAGAGAGATTAAGAGATGAATCATGCTTTTAATTACTAATATACTGTTTTACACCCCTTCCCTTTTGTAGTTTACATTGTTGCCTGATCAAATTTGGTTATGGAAGCTCTATTGGTTTCTGATGTCAAATTTTGGACCATCCAGTTTTTTCTATGCATCTCTCTTTTGTTTCTTGAGGTTGATAACAACATATTCTATTATTGTCTAGGTGTATTGCTTGATGACCTTCTTGTTGCTGAGGATCTAGCAGCTGCTGAAACGACAAGTGCAGCTTCACATGCTGCAGCTGTAGCTGCTGCATCCGATGTTCAGTCTGGGCGGCTGGCAGGAAAATGTGGATTTAGCGAAGAAAGGAGTAGACAGGCCATTCATGTTGTGGCTCCTGATGGTGCTGTAGTGCTGGGAAACCCTGTAGCTCCTCCTATAAATGGTGACGTGTATACTGATATAAGCACTGAAAATGCTATGCTTCAGGGCCATCGGTAAAGACTTATGTCCTGCTCTGATTTTTGTCTTATTACTTAGTTGTTGCTTGCCGCATGCTTGACCAATGCATCTGACTGCTCTTCAGGAGAATGAACAAAGGTGTCGAGTCTTTGGTTGAAGCATCAGCTGCAGAAGCTGAGGCTATTAGTGCAACATTGGCTGCAGCCAAGGCCCGACTAGGACACGACGATGGGGAGGTTGAACTGCCTGACAGGGATAGAGGAGCAGAGGCTACTCCTAGTGGGGCACAAATATCTAGCTTGATAAAGCCCAACTCAAATGCATTGAATAACATTGCTCCATCTGGAGTTCGATTGCATCATAGAGCTGTCAGTCTTTGATTTCGATTACCCTTTTGAATGTGATCTCAGTTCATATGTAACTAAGCCTCAATTAGATCAAACTGGATGGCTGATATTTGGTCCCATTTGTTTCAGGTGGTTGTAGCCGCTGAAACTAGTGGGGCTTTAGGTGGTTTGGTTAGGCAACTTTCAATTGATCAGTTTGAAAATGAAGGTCGTCGTGTGAGCTATGGTACCCCAGATAGTGCAACTGCAGCAAGGAAGCTCCTAGATCGCCAGATGTCCATCAACAGCATTCCGAAAAAGGTATCAACTGTTAAGTTATTAAAACTACATAATTAGTTAATCTTCGGGAAATTGCACATCTGACCAGATTTGATGCTCCTAATGTTTTGACTGACATGTAATCCAGAATATTCTCTGGCCTATATATAGAGTGGTAATATTATGCTCATCAAGAGGCTGGAATCATGAGTTATAAAGTTGAATAGCCATCCAGTTAGATTGATGTTGCTGTTTATAGATTGTTACATCGTTGGAACAATTGTTGTTTGCATAAGATGATCTTCAGTTATTTCCCTCCTCGGTTTCAGCCATTTTACTGTTCATACTGCTCAATGTTGATCTTGGAATTGTGCCGACTTCATAATTTATACTTTTCTGTATATTGTGATTCCTACTTGCATACATATAATCATACAAGAATTCTTGACTTCTGTAGTTGTTACCTCCTTTATATTTGATTTCTGACTTTGTTTAGTATTGTATCTGTTTTCAGAGAAGTACTCTAATCTTCCGGGATTTTTTTCATTTTATCTGTGTACTTGAGAATGATGCTGGTGCAGGAATATTGTTTTCATAGAAGTTATCATTTCTAACATTTTTACATGATGTTGAAACCCCTTCTTTCTTGATCTAATATTCTTGTGGATATTCTTCAACTATTGTTTTAGTTCCTACAGTGGGATAGCAAAATTATTGCCGGATTGGATTCAATGTAACCGTTTCTCCTGAGAAAAATGTTATTTTGTTTGCATATAAAGTTTTTTTTTTCCTAATGTTATTATGTGGTTCCTTTATCAGGTCATAACCCATCTCTTAAAACCTCGTGGATGGAAGCCTCCTGTTCGCCGGCAGTTCTTTTTAGATTGTAATGAAATAGCTGACCTTTGTGAGAGTGCTGAAAAGATATTTTCATCCGAACCAAGTGTTCTAGAGCTCAAGGCTCCCATCAAGATATTTGGTGATCTACATGGTCAGTTCGGGGATCTCATGCGCCTTTTTGATGAGTATGGTGCACCTTCTACAGCAGGAGACATTGCGTGAGTTTTGGCTTATATTTACTTTGTCGTATTATTATTTCCTTGTGATCACAGACACCTCAAGGCTGAGAGTATTCATTTTTGACACACATGAGATTAATAGGCCCCTGGTTTATGTTAGAAGAAAGAGATATGTGAGAGAGCTTAGGGATAGTTTTTAAGGGCAGATTGGCCTTTTGCTACATGAGAAGGTTTCTTTCCTTGTGTGCAGGCTGTATTTTTTCTGTAGTGCTCCGGTTAAGTAGGTCATTCAGTTACAAATAAAAGGTATTTTGTAACAGTGGGAGCAGGAAACTAGTGATTTGAGTCGAACATTTTCATAGTGGTGGTTTCTGGTAACATGGGGAGGGTTCTCTCATGGACCTGGAATCTTGGTTAAAACTTAGTAGCCTCAGTTCCTTAGTCCTTTTCATTTATTCAGTGTAAAGTTTTGTTCCTCATTTAAAAAAGAAATGCTTCCCTTAATGGCTGAAGCACCTCCATTATGTTAGGTCTAATTCTTTATTGAGGCTCAATAGGAATCTGAAAACTCTCTTTTTTCTGCAATTTGGCATTAGAAGTGCAGCACTAGTTGTGATTCTCATCTAAAACTAATTCTTCCTATGCTGATGGTAAGTATTTGGTGTAATTCAGCTTGTCTTAGTCCGTAGAGTTCCTCGTCGATTTCAAATGATTTTGAAGTATTTTTGGAGAAAATTCCCCATATTCCTTTACACGCCACTGAGGGTAGATGGTGGTTCATTGAATTAGAGGGCCACTGGTAGACCATGTTGGTATTTTCCTTCCAGATTTTACCATTCTAATTATATAAAAAAAAAACGACACCAGAAATTGAGCTTTCATTGCGAAGTATGAAAGAATATACAAGGGCATAGAAAAACCCCAACGAAAGGACCCAAAGAACTACAAAAAATGGTTCCAATTCAAAACGATCTGGCCTAATTGATAATTACAAAAAACCTTAGCTACTAAGGTATCTCCACAAATCTTCTCCTCCTAATATTCTTTCCTTTGACATCTGCAAAGAAGCAAGTCTATAATAGAAACTTTGACTTTTCCCTAAAAGGAGGAAAAAGTAGAACCTCCTCCATCATAGCCTTGCAATCCAAAATGCAAACTGGTAACTCCAAAGAAAATGGTCAGTGTCTTCTGTTGCGTCACTGTTTAATAAAAAAGAAAAAAAAAAGGAAGAAAGTATTAACTTTTCCATGTAATACCGGTTAGACAAAGAGCCTTAACCTTCTAGAGCAAGGAAAAAAAGAGGGGTAGTTGGGATGAAGGAACCGTGTAGATGAAAAGTCTTGGGATGGATAGGGGGGTCCAAAAATGAAGACCCTCCTCCCTTAACTGACAAGTTCTCAAAAGAAAAAGAAAAGGCAAAGTTGACATCTTCAACGTGTCCCTATTCACGGGAGGATGGTGAAATCCCAAACTAATACAAAAAGAATCACCTGAGGTTGAAAGAACAGAGGCTACTGAATGCCACCTCTTATCCAAAAGGTGGTATAGATGAGGGAAGGGTGTGCAAATATATTTTTCCCTCAACCCAGAAGTCCTCCTGAGTCTTCCCAATGGAGCATTTCATGAACTAGGAAAAGAGCGGGAAAATTGAAGAGATAATCTCCCAAAAGCCTACTGCCAGAGACCCACTCATAACAGTGAGAACTGTACTTACTCATGATGATCCTAGGCGACAAGGCAGTAGGTTCTCGAAAGAAATACCACAACCACTTGGTCAACAAAGGTACTCAATCTTGGAATATATACATATATATATATATATATATATATATATATATATATATATATATGTTTTTCAGAAGATTACTCAAGGACGAAGAGATTAATGATTTTAATAAATGGTTGTTGGGTTGTATTTCTTCGGTTGTGATTGGTTCTTCAATGGTTCTATGAGATGGTCTCTTGAGCCCTCAAGAATCTTCTCAGTTAAATTGTTACCTCAGCATCTTGCTTCTTCTTCCTCCTTTTTGGGTAGGAATTATTTTCAGCTTTGTGGAAGTCTAAAAGTCCAAAGCATATTAACATCCTAATGGATCTTTAAACTGTTATGAGGTTCTTCAAAGGAACCTCCCTTCGCTTTCATCATTGGCTTGTTTGTTCTTTTATTTAGCATATATTCTCTTCAACACATTTTCTTTGATTGCCTATACTGTCAGCATTTTGGGCTGAGTTAGTAGCGGTTTTCATTTACATGGGGTGTTTTATAGCTCTTTCTAGGAAAGTGTGTTTCAGCTACTTTTGGGCCCTTCTTTGGTGCATAAATCCAAGATTTTATGGTTTAATGTTGTGAAAAAGCCATCCTTACAAAGCTTTGGTTTGAAAGAAATCAATGAATCTTTCTAAACAAGCCACTCTCTTCTTTTGATCGGTTTGAGTTGGCTAAGCTTAAGGCTACATTTTGGTGCTCTCTTGCCAAATCTTCTGCGAATCACTCTATCCAAGACTTATGTCTGAATTGGAATGCTTTGATCTTTCGTCTTTAAGTTTTCCTTTTTCAGTTCTTATTGTTTTCTTTTATGCTTTGTGTTGTTTATTCCCATCTGGAGTTTGCATTAATCTTTTTGTTATTTATTTTTTTTTTTTTTTTTCTTTTTCTTGCTTGTGATTTTTATCATACATGGCAATCTTGCATCACTTTTGATTAGGTACATTGATTATCTATTCCTGGGAGACTATGTTGATCGAGGGCAACACAGCCTGGAAACCATTACTCTTCTGCTAGCTTTAAAGGTGCTTTTGGGCATAGTACATTTGTGTGTGTCATAATTTAACTTCCACTTGCACGTTAATTCAAGTTTTTTATGGGACAATGTACTTTTCTCATAAATATTGCAGGTTGAGTATCCAAATAATGTACATTTGATTCGTGGGAACCATGAAGCAGCTGATATTAATGCCCTTTTTGGCTTTCGGATTGAGTGCATTGAACGAATGGTATAACATAGTTGTATCTCATGGCTGTATTTTGTGTTGGTTCATTACAACCTAACATTACAACTCAATGACCAGGGTGAAAGAGATGGAATTTGGACATGGCATCGGATAAATCGTTTGTTTAACTGGCTCCCTTTGGCCGCCTTGATTGAAAAAAAAATTATTTGCATGCATGGTGGTATTGGTCGGTCGATTAACCATCTGGAGCAGATTGAGAGTCTTCAGCGGCCTATAACTATGGAAGCAGGCTCTATTGTGCTAATGGATTTGTTGTGGTCAGTGCACATCCTTGATAGTCTACTTTTATTTTTTTCATGGTGGCCATGCATATAACGAGTATTTTTGTATGTATTTTTTTTATTTTCCTTAGGTCTGACCCCACAGAAAACGACAGTGTTGAAGGATTACGACCGAATGCTAGAGGTCCTGGATTGGTTACTTTTGGGGTGAGTAGTGTATATTTCCTCCTCTTCTTTTTTCCTATTTATTTTTCTATATTGGTTTTAATTTTTTGCCCATATAGGATAGGTACTCTATCTAAGATGCTCTCTATTTGAAAACTCTATTGTTCGTAAAGTCCATAATAAAGCCAAACTTGAATAATTTTTGCATGTTAGTTCTCAAACACTGGAAAGTAGTTCATGTAGAGGCAAGGGCAATAATTCTTTTCATTTTTGAAGTTTGGACCAAGGGCAATAATTCTTTACATTTTTAAAGTTTGGAGCATTTCTCAATTTGTGTTGTCCTTATATTGAGGGCTGCACCAATGCAAAATGGGTTTAATAGAAAAAGAAATTACATATATTTAAGACTGGCTTACAAATTGTAACTGTTATATCTCTTCTAATCTAAGGTATAAACGTCTCATATAGAGGTTTGGAGTTATAACTCACTTCAACATGCTCCTCTGGGTGTTATGTTCTTGTTCTCCATTTCCTCCTGCAAAGAGATGTTTGTTTTACGTTTTTTTCTAGAAAACATTGGTTTGACTTGTGTCAACTCGACTGTGTTTTAGGTTGAATTTTATTTTGAATTGATAAAAAACATAGGCAACAACTTGTCCCTGTGTCAATTTGGTTTCGTTTCATCCTCTGTATTATGGAAGCGCTTCTACTCTACTATATCTCCAACTGCAATTTTTTAGATATTGGAGAAAAAGGACGTTGACTTAATCCAAAGTTCCCAACTTTAGTGCCTTGTCGCAATGGATTATGGAGCAACAAGGACTATATATTTTTGAGTTATCAGGCATAATTCTGCACAAATCCTAAAAGAAAAGCCAATCGCCACTTAACAACTTTCGATTCCCATGCTTTTAGTACTCAAGATTTGAACAAAGGGAGTTCTGAGTGGTTCTGCTTTGTTGTTAGGTCTGGGAGGAACGTTGGGTGATGTTTGTACTTAGTTTCAAAAAAAAAAAAAAAAAAAAAGTGGATTAGTAGTCTTTGTTGGAAATTGGAACATTCTCATATTACTATTCGAATGCCCAACCAATTTTTGGATAATGGGATGACATTAACTGTCCAATTTATCTCGTCTTCATTCTTCACATAGGGGGGTGGGATGCATAGTTTTGTAACTAATTAGATGGGAAATTAAATTTGTCCTTGTGAGATTAAATATTTAGTTGCAGCGAGCTGGTAAATTTGTTGGATGGTAGGTTGAGGATATCTTGGTAATATATAAAAGATTTAGAGGTTGGCTAAGTTAGGAGTAAGGCATGGAACTTGTTCACTGGTTAGTGTAGGGTGTCTTCTTGTGTACTAGAGTACATTAATTGATGATTGGTTAAGTTAGGAAAAATGACTATCAGTTAGTCCATGGTACGTGTATCTATTAATGGAACGTCTATCAATTGATTTGGTTTTACTATCATCACCGGATGCAAGGACATTATGCTTATGGACTATCTTAATTCTTTTCCTTATATACTATGCAAAGGCTTGATATTTATGCACCCATTTTATTGAGGTTCGATTTATGAAGTTTGAATTATTTTGGGGGGGTCTTGTTTGGCTGCAGCCTGATCGCGTCATGGAATTCTGCAACAATAACGATCTTCAGTTGATAGTACGTGCTCATGAATGTGTAATGGATGGGTTTGAACGTTTTGCTCAAGGACATCTAATTACACTTTTCTCAGCTACCAATTATTGTGGTATGTGTGCTTCAGTTATGTTGCTTTCACGTCCTACATATTATATCCTTAAGTCACGCACTTCTGTACAGGAACTGCAAATAATGCCGGAGCAATCTTAGTTTTGGGTAGAGATCTTGTGGTTGTTCCTAAACTCATTCATCCCATACCTCCAGCAATTTCATCACCAGAGACGTCGCCAGAACGCCACATGGAGGATACATGGATGCAGGTAACTTTACTTTTATATTGGCTCGTAGTCTAATGTCACTCGTTGTGTCTGGTATTAATCCTATTTGTTTTCTTGAGAACAGGAGCTGAATGCTAATCGGCCACCAACACCCACAAGAGGTCGCCCACAAGTTTCCAATGATCGTGGTTCTCTTGCTTGGATGTAGTTCATGATTTCTTTCTGTTGAATTACGAGTCGTCTGCAGCATGGTCCTTCTGATGCTCTCTGTATATAGCACTATGCCTCATACAGAAATATCCAATTGGATCTTTAACACAAAAACAGCGGATTAAATTCTGATTTTTCAACACAAATGATATGGGCCTTACAAGGTGTTCTCAAGAACCAAGTTGCTAGCGATGAGTTAGATTCAGCTCCTCTTCTCTTGAGCTGCAAGTTGATGGTGAGTTTTGACCGTCCCTTGTATATTAAGGTAAAGGCAGGTGGAAGTCAGCGGTATCTCGTCCCGCGCTGTTCTTTTTCATTTCTCTATATATTCTTTAGAATCCTTGTTATGGTCTCATTATTATTATTTTTTTCTTTAAAATGAAACTTTCCTTGGCAGTGAGATGTAATTTCTTAGCTCTGTGGATGTTCTGTTGTGTATCATATAGAAGTTGATTGTTTTTTGTAATTTTTGTTTGTTTGCTTTGTACATTATAATTCGTGTAAAGATTAAAAAAAAAAACGTCCTTTCCTCATTCTAAATCGATCATACATGGAGTTTCTTTGTTTACTTTTCATTTTTGTTGAATGGATTTTTGTTCACAAGTCTGGGCTGAGTCTTTTTTTTATTCAGGGTTACTACGAAGTTGGCCTTGTTAACAGCTAATGGCAGATGAGTTAAGTTCGCTGGGTTCTCTTTTCAAAATAAAAAGCTTGTTGGTTAATAATTTCTTAATTTTGTTATATTTGGCTTTGTAAAAGTGCCTTTTTAATATTTTGTGAAAAAAAAATTCATATTTGTATTATTGAATTACCTTTTCTTAGTTTTCAAAACCCAACCAAATTCTAAAATGGGGTTCATAAATACATTGAAAAATTGCCAGTTCAGAAGTGAATTATGTAGTTATTAAGTGGCTGGTTAAAGAAGTTTGCAGATTCTGACTAGAGAAGGTTTTGGCAGAAGTTGTGATTTGGGGATAGAATTGAGTTGACGTCATTGTCTATAACAAGATTCTGACACTTTTGACGTCATTGTTGCCTCAAATTTTGTTTATGTCTCAGCTTGTCTATAACACACTTTTCTTGGTGTATTGGATGATGCACCATTCTCCTCGATTGCATCATGACACTCGTCTATTTCTACCTACATGTGGCCAAATGGGATCGACTTGCACGTCGCCTTCTTATCTGTCTACATGTGAGGGTCACAACCTACCATGCAGCCCGTCTCTTTTCAGTCCAAATTGGTTCACATCTAAATTAATCTAAAGGGTGAACCTACCTACATTCTTTTAACCTAGAAATAGTAAACAATTGCTTATGCTTTAAACTCTTGTTACCCTCATTTTCTGGGAAAACTTAATCCTCAAAGTTGGTGTGACAAGCACCTCACCAATGGGTAGTTTCTCTCTTTTACAGACCACATTCTTCTCCTAATCAATCAAATTCATCAAGGTTGTCACAATTAAGATTACATATTTATACTTTTTCTAGTTTTTTGTAAACTAACAATTCATATTTATTCTACTTTGCATTATCCTCACTTTCTAAAGATTCTATTTTAATACTCAAATGTAGAAATATCTTATTTCTAGAGAGAGATGAAGCTTGAAACTGGCATTAAAGGCGAAGAGGTGTGCGCTCTTTCATCCCTCACAGGAAGAGAGAGAGAGAGAGAGAGAGAGAAGCAGCTTAGGGATCACAGAAAACCTTCAAAACGTGAGTAAAATTCAAAGAAAAACAAGGAACTATAACACCATTTGATAAATTTCGCACCCTATGAAAGAACAATAATAATATATATTGTTGCTGCTCTTAATTCTACCATTTCCATTTTCGTTAATTTGCTCTCTTCCTCAGCCTTCAAAGTTCATAGAGATACATCAACTAACCTCATGGTAACACTTTCAGGGAGGCTGAGTTTATTGGCTTCTGAAACACTCTCATTGCAGGCATACCATCGCCATCTTGATTTGCCACCCGCCATGACCGATCCTTCTTTCTTTGCGGCTTCTTGTGGTGTTTATGAGATTCTTTGGCCTTCTTTTCGGTGACGCTTGGCTTCGTAAGTCCATTTGCTATGTCAAAAGAATCGAGATACTCAGTCACATGTTCAAGACCAGAGGCATCTTCATTATCCACATCTGAGGAGTCCTCAATATCATCCGAGTCTGAATCGTGTGTATCAGAAAGCCTGGTAGTTGCAGCATCTTCATCTTGAATATCATCCTCGCTTGACATTCCTGGGGGATATACATAGTGAGGAATCTTCCCATCAACGTAATCCTTCAAAATTTGGCGGGAAGCTCTGGTTTCGTCAGGCAGTCCACTAGAGGCAACATAGCCACGGGAGAAACAATAAGCTTTCAGAAGTTCTGATGCTAGTGGTGCCCGAGACTGTGGCTCGTATGGCTTCGGTTTTGGCAGATTAATTTTGTACACACCCTCAATCACATGCCTTGGGACTCGATTGGCGACAACCTGGATGGCCTCTCTATGCTCTGTCATTCGATCAATAGGCAATACTCCGTAGGCAATCATCTCGTATCTTGAGCTTGAAAATGAAGGAAAAACTAAACCAGGGCAGTCACATAGTGTAAGCTTCTCAGAAATAATCAATGTTTGGAAGTGCTTTGTCTTCCCGGGAGTAGAGGTGACTCCAGCTCGCTTTTGGCCTACTAGGGCATTAATTGTTGAGCTCTTTCCCACATTTGGATACCCAACAAATCCCACCATGACGCTACTCGATGAATGATTATCTGACCGGCTTGTAGAGCTAGTGCTTGATGTTGTCCTCTTCTCGGCAATCTGTTCTGCCTCATACTGTAAACGAGCCAGAAGCTCGTCCCGACCATATACCTTTGTATCATGATCATCCATACCATCCTGAGGTTCATCTGTGTTCCACCGGCTGCTAAGCTTCTTCCCTTCCAGAGTAGCAGAAGCAGCTTTAGCAGACCAAAACAAATATAATATCTCATTCTGACTGAAAAATTCAGCCCATTTCTTCCTGTTCATAAGTATTGACATGGAATTTTTGTTGATTAAGAGACTGCACATCAACATAGACTAACATTTCAATAATAAATGATAATCACTAACCTGAGAGAGTAAGGTAGCAGATCTGCCTTGTTCACAAGAAGCATGGTCCTCTTGTGCTCATCAACCTCTTTTGCGTATGCCTGCAGAAACAGAAAAATCACGCCAAAAGGAAAAACTAAGAAGAGTGGACATGAAGATACAAAGGAGAATGTTGCAAACTACGACAGGTTTTAGAATCACAAAGACAATAACTTTTATGTCAGCATTAAGACATACCAGTTGCAATTTTCATTCAAATATTCAATAGTTAGAGAGTTCAGTAAAAAAACAAAATTTTTGAACATAACATGCCAAACAAATGATGGTAAGTAAAGCAATACAAAATGTTATGAAGTAAATTCTAAACCAAGTAAATGATTCGATTGTCTAATAAAGACAATATTTAAGCTCAAATATACCACTGGAAAACAAAAAATGGTCATTAGTATCATATCACTGGAAAAAAAGTATAAAGTATTGAATATCTTTTTATTTCATTGCTTTTGCAGAACTTCAAAAAAATTACATATGATCATAACACCAAGTGTAGAACTTGTTTTGGAGTATTTAAATGTACAGCACGAGTAACACAGGGTTAACATATAAAAAAAATTACATATGATCATAACACCAAGTGTATAACTTGTTTTGGAGTAATTAAATGTTCGGCACGAGTAACACAGGGTTAACATATCAAATGGGGCACACATATTTCAGACATTCAAATTTAGTCAGAGAAAAGAACAGGAAAAGGAACCAGAGTAGTGAGTGCAAGATAACTAAATTATCATCACAAACTTATTTAATCAAAATAAAATAAAATAAAAAAGTTCAGCAAAAACAATGTATTAGCTAGGTGGCAACTCATTCTTTCTTTCTTTTCTAGTATAAACCCCCAAGTCCACATAAATGAGATAGAACATTCTCAGGCATCAAACTCAATCAGAACAGAAAAACAGAAAAATTATGGTAGAAAAGACAATAAAGAAAATAATTCACCTCAAGGTCAGGGCAACGGTAGAATAAAGGGTCTCGAGCATCAACAACCATCACAAGCTGAAAAGGAACAAGAAATGAAAAAACATTATGATGGAGGATGAACTTAACATGATTGTAAATACCAATCAACAGAGGGAGTAATAAGACAATTACTAAACTGGGAAATTTGAGAACTGGCTGGTTATACATATAATAGCTAACTTTTATTCACTTCCTAGTTTCCACGCTATAAAACATGGGAAATAAAAGTGCACTTAATAAAACAGGTAACAACAATAGCAATTAATAAGTTTCATAGTATTACGGATAAAATAAGTAAACACATTCCAACATTTATAAAATAATGTTATACTATTGCTTCTTATCCATATAATAATGTAATACTAAAATTTCAAGCACAGTTATCAATAAGCATACTTGTGTGATAATAATTTGAAAGAAAATTTATGTCCTGGTAGTGGAACTCAAGGTAGTATTGCAAGTTCAAACTAAGAAACTTTCAAATGATAAACTTTATACTTGAATATTGAATTGTTACTCTAATCTTACACAGCACATGATACTCTAGGCAGGGAAAAGGATGAGCCATCCTCAAAAGGAAAAAGAAAATACAAAATTATCAAAAAGAATTCATACTAGATAAAGAAGAAACAAAATCTATAGATTTAACATATCTACTCCAGAAATGAGAAAATTACTTGACTCAAATGATAGAAAGAAAATACATGGCACAGTTGAAGATTTAAGCCGAAAAAAACACTCCTTTAGAGAGCCTAAGCACCAAAGGCCTCCCCCAAAACTCTTGCAGACACCCAAATGATAAAATTTAAATCAATCTAACCCACTGTACGATTTATTATTGCTAAACATATGATATGCCTTTATTTTGCGTGAGGGAACAATAATGTTAACAGAAAATTATATTGAAGAACCATGCTTAGTGTTGGGATGACAATTATATCACAGTCATCATCAAAAGGATAAACTTTATATCACAGCCATCATCAGAAGGACAAACTTTATAACACAGTCATCATCAAAAAGATGAACTTGACCTTACCAAATCACATCGTTCAACAACCCGCCAAAGCTGTCTCCAAATATCTAGGTTCTTCTCAAATGGTGTAAGAACAAGATTCTCATTCTCCTCAAGCCTAAAATAAACATAATCACAAATGAATGTTAACTATAAATAAGCATACTTGGGAATGATTTACATATACGAGTTCAATGAACCAAGATTGTACAAATCAAACAAAAACAGAGAGATTAAGTTGGAGCAAACCTTGCAAGGCTCCGACGCCATATTAAGAAAGACTGTCGTTCATTATCGTCAAGCTCCTCTGCAGACATCCTAGCATTCCATGGGGGCCTACAACAAGAAAGAGATTTACGTGTTGTGCAACAAAATTTCCAAAGAAAAACTTGCATAAACATGGAAAGGAAAAGAAGACAAACCTACGTGGAACTCGTAGACTGCTAGCGTGCAAAGCCTCCTCCATCTTCTGCTGCTCTCTTCTTTCCTCGGGCGTAACTCCAGTCGTGCTCGAACTTCCATCCCTAATCACGGCCAAAACAGAAGCCAATAAGAAAATCCATTAGTAGAACATCATGCATAATCAACACCTTCCCATCCATCATTCCATGACCTCCGTCCAACACAAACAAACTATTTCCACTTTCTATGCTTAAAACACAATTTATCTCAACAGTTCAAGAATCCACAGTTTTCAAGCAAATACTGTGAGAAACATGAAAATCCATAACCTAGAAAGTACAAAACATACATCTTAATGAGAACGTTCGGAACAGGGTGATCAGCGGAGAAGAGGCGCTCGGCCTCGTCGGCTTGTTGGATAACGGCTTCGATATCGCTAACCTCCGTGACGGACTCCAAAACCTTTTTATGCTGGGATCTGTAGGTTCGGCCTTTCTCCTTAGACTGCAGGATCATCTGGTTGTGTTGCTTCACCAGAGCCCGTCCCAGCCCCGTCTTATCGTTCTTCCCCATCGCCGAATCTCAACGCACAGCCTAATAGCACTCTTCAGACTCGATCAAATGCTCTAGAATTGCCAGAACTTAAAAGAGAACTCACCGACTGCAAGAGCAACGGAGGCTGAAAATTCAAGCTTTCTTGCGGCGGCGGCTTTCAATTTGTTTGCTTAGGTATTGAACACGATGATGAATTTCTCATCAGTATAGTTTATAAAATTCTTTCAGACAAGAGAAAAATAAATAAATAAATAAAAACTATATATATATATATATATATCACAAATTTTTATGATTAATTTTTTTATTAAAAAAAATAATATAACATAATATTATATTTGTATATTAATCCAATTAACATTGGTATAAATTTTGATAACGTGTATTTTGTGTTAATTTTTTATTCAAATTAATGGGTTTTTTTTTTTTTTTTTAATAACACAATCTTTTTTTTCATTTTTTTTTTTAGTAAAATAGTTTGGTATATATGTATGTATATGTAAATGTAAAATTATTGAAGATAGAGTTTTTATTATTGTTATTTGAATTAAAATTGTTATTTTATTTTTCAAAATTACCATGTCAACCTCCATTCGAGAAGTCAATGAGGGACTTGATAGACTTATGTTATAAAATTTGGAGGCTTAATTGATCGATTTTAAAATATAAGAACTCAATATACATAATCTTTAAAAACAAGGGACTAAAAAGGTAATTTATTAACTTTCTTCTACATTTAGCCGGTCAGTTAGTTGGCTTGATTTGTTGGATTACTTTGGTCTACTTATAGTTTTGTCTCGAACTTTCCTCTAAGTCTTTCTAAAAGTTATTTTCCTTCACATTATATATTTTTTAGAAATTTTATGTCATTTTTTAAAAAATATTTGTGAGTGTCACGTCCAGCTCGTGCACACCTCCACTAGTCTGGCGGGACAATGTCATAAGCTTACAACATTTGATTGTTGAGCTGACTAGTAAGACGTTAAGGTAGGTGGCCACCATGACTTGAGCTCATTGCCTCGAAACCCTTTATTGTTTACATGACATTCCTTGGCCTAAATTATCGTTCGGTCGTGCTCTGAACGCATCCACAACCTCAAGAATAACCCAGCAATAGACTAAGGGCTTTGCTAACAATCAGAAAGACTAGTAATGAAATGGGAACAAGTTTTGAGGCTAATACATCAACTGTTAAACCTTCAAAGATAAAAGAGAAAATGATTCAAACAATTCACAAATGCAATCATGTGGGCGTTTCATACTTGTTCATAGAGGACACTACTAAATGTGTTGAATGTAAATACAAGAATTCGACAATGAATGTGTCAATATCGAGATTGAAGAAGAAGAAGAACAACAACAACAACAAGTCCATGAACTGAACGTGACGAGGGAGAGTACTCGACAAGTATTATAATCGAAAAGATATGATTAACCCGAAAGGAGAGAATAGCTCTGAATTTGTAGATAATTTTGGAACAAAAGCAGCATATCAGTTGAAACCATCCATCAAGCTTACTATCTTACTAAACAGCAAAGAAAAAAGGTTCTGAAAGAACATCATTCAAGATTGCAAAATTTTCATAGAATTTCTATATTTCTATAGACTAATATTCCTGTTAAGAACTCAGCCTGCCAATAATTCCCATGTCAGAGGAGGCACTCTTCCACAGATCATGAAGATTCAAAAGGATAAAATTAAATGAATGGAGAAGAGTATACAGCAACCATCACGCGGTGATTAATCCATCCACTTGGAAAGTTCATGCCAACTTAAGAACAGTAATCACATGAGATCCCACATTAATTGGAGAGAGGAACGGGTGTCAGCGAGGACGCTAGGCCCCGAAGAGGGTGGATTGTGAGATCCCACAATGGGAGAGGAGAACGAGTGCCAACGACGACATTGGCCCCAAAAGGGGTGGGTGGATTGTGAGATCTCACATCGGTTGGAGAGGGGAACAAAGCATTCTTTATAAAGGTGTGGAAACCTCTCCCTAGCAGATGCTCTTCAAAGGAAAGCCCAAAGAGGACAATATCTGCTAGTGGTGGCTTTGGGCTTGCTTGGCGGTTACAAATCATGCATTACAAATCATGCATTGGCATAAGATCTATTCAACTTGGTGATTCAGCTTAGAATTGGCATAAGATAATACATGTAGTTGAACACAACAAGAAGAAGATAAAAAGGCATTAGCTAAGCAAATCAGCTCAGCAAATTTATCCCAAGACCATCACAAGCTAGTGATAACATTTCATGTCCAAGATTTAGAATCTAAATCTAACACCTGATGACTCTTGCATTCCTCGGATCCCCTGCCCATGGCCGCCTCATGTTCTACAAGTTGTACAAGTAGGTAACGCAGCCAAGTTGCAAAAGAGGTAGGGAAAGCGAGAGTCGTGGTTTCTAAATTTTGGACACGCGGCACTCCAAAGTCTTCGCCCGTTAGCCCCAATATTATCAGAGGATAGTCTCAGATTAAGAGCCTTAACCTATATTCAAGACGTAGTTTGTTTGTCTCAAACTACAAGTTTCAAGCTTGTTAATCCTGCTTACTATACACAAATCATTGTTATATGAACTCAAGTCTATGGAACACAAGGATTAAGAAGAATAATGGAGAACTAAGCGCAGGTTTCAGACAAGAAAAGAGGCAGAAAATGAAAGAGCATAGAGCATAGAATCATGAACAGCCTTCCTTTCCATTTTTCAATATCTTAGAACTTCCTCACATGATATTACATATGTACAAAAAGGAAACCATAAAAAGACAGGAGAAGGATTCTATTTCTTTCAGTTCTTCCAGCAGATCAAAATGCAAGGAATAAAAAGTGGAAGAAATTCAAAATAAAATACAGCTTTGGACAAGTGTACCTTGCATTCTGCTTCACTCGTATCTCTTTCTTTTCCCAACTATTCTTTTTCCCTTGAAAAACCAAAAGTTTTGTCGGTTGCTTTGTCTGGACTGCCTCTTCTTCTGCAGTCTGGATGATTGTGGGCTCGCAGGCTGTGGGCACTTTGGCGCCTCTTCATTACCATATTCCCACACAAAACTTTTTCTTTTTCTTCTTCATTACCAAGAAGTAATGCTACAGCACTGGCCTGACATCTTTTTTCTTGTCTTTAACCTGTAATAATTCATGCACCAGGACATCAGATGCGCTCACTAGCTAGCCAAAAGAGTACAAATCTACTGTTGTGGATTGTTCTTATTTCTATGTTTCCCCTCCTTAAGAAGAAGGCAAGTTTTTGAATTGAATTACATGAATCAAGATTGCTAAGAACAAATTGTTCATGTTCTTCACCTCTCTAAGTGTAACAAAAATGAAGTCCATTCAAAACTTCAAGTTTCAGACTAGACTAGAAGCTGTCTGTTTCAAGTTTAATGGCGGTCAATTTAGAAACACCATCAAAATTTTCCAATGATTCATGTGGGTCTCTCAAATCTCACAACCACAACAGTAAAATAGACAAAGAACAGATGAAATCTTCATTCTTCTCAAACTAATTCTTAAATCAAAGGGAAACAAGGCAAAACAAGTAAACAGAGAACTTCTTAGGGCATACAACTTACCAGAGAGAGGTCTCAATCCCGGAAAATCACAGATTTGGCAATACCCATCAGCGGTTTCAAGCAATCCGGAGTAAATTTCCGGGCAAACAAGTAAGAATCGGAATAGTTGGATTTCCGGAGCTGGTGAATAAGCTTAGGAGAAACCTCTGAACTTCGATAAGTATATGGATGGCCATTAGCAGTCCCAGTCCAATTAACACGAGTAAGAGTGTATTGGGTACAGCCATTCAGATCCATCATCGAAAGAAGAGTTGGAAAATAGTGTTCTTCAGGATAACAATCATCAGAAGTTTTGCAAGGAATCCTAAATTTCCTCCACAACATCCGATCATTAACAACCAGCAACGCGTGCTTTCTAGTCAACGTGAAGAACTGTGATCCAACCCGAAACTTCTCAAAGGGAACCTCAGGCATCATGGTGAGGCGACCCCTCGCATTATACCTCTGCCAAAGATGCCGTTCTTTCGACACAATCTCAATAAAACTCTTGAATCGAATTCTCACACCGAGATGGGTCAGCTCGGATTTAGAGGAAGTCGAATCAAAAGTGGTCGAAGAAAACAGAGAGTTATAAACATAAGAAAAGGAATGAAGAGGAATACAATACTGTGACAAGAGAGCGAAATACGCATTCGCCGGATCATCAATAATGGCCGTCGCAATAAGGCGGCGCGTGGCAGAGATAAGCGTGGGAGACCCACGATAAGTCCGCTTGGAAACAATAAAACGACCCAAAAAAGGGCCGGCAGGACGCGTAATGTTAACAGAGGGATCAGCATGAACATAAAGATTGTAGAGATCTGAGTTATTGGGGAAGAATCGAATCCAAAGAGGAGCAAAATGGAGGTCGGAATTAGTAAGAAAAAGGAACGCAATCTTCAATTTGGGGTTAGTGGAGGAGAGACGCGAGAAGGCAGATGGGTTATTGGGATTAGATCCGGCAGTGGCGCGATTGAAGAGGAAGAGATCGTCGTGTTCGTCAGGGGAGGCGATTGGGATTGATTGAGGGGTTGAAGGGATGAATCTCGGGGCGAGAAGGAAGAGGATAGGGAGAGAGAGGAGGAGGGAGAAGGAGAGAACGAATGGGGTTGAGAACATGGAGGGAAGTGGGAGAGGAATAACGAGTCTGAAGGCGGCGGGAAAATGGGAAGAACTGGATGAAAATCTGGGAGTTCCAGAATGGGAAAAATGGTGGTGAGGGTCTGGAATTGTGGGTGAAGGAAGATGAAATGGCGGAGAATTAGGGTTTCTGGGAGAGATTAGATTCATGAAACTTAGCTCCTCTGAGCTCTCTTCACACAGAACAAGAACAGAGACAGAGAAAAGGGTCTGAGAATTGCGATGGCGAGACGAAGACTGAGCTTCAATGGAGCTGCCCGAACAGAAAATGGGCAGGCTTTCGCGGGATTTTTTTATTAGTATTATTATTATTAAATAAAAACAGTTGTACGGTCATATTTGTTGCAATTTATGTAAAATTACATGCTAAATTGATAAAAATATTTTTTAATTTAAAAAATACCCTTCAATTAAAATAATAATAATTACTTACACATTTAATCTCTCTAAAATATTTTTCAAAATTTATCTACGTATACTTCGTAAATCATTTCTAAATTTTTTTAATTTTTTTCTAAGAGTTTAAAAGTGTTAATATTACTTTTAAAAGTTAAAGAGTATTTTTGTAACGTAATACTAACATAAAAGTATTTTTGAGATAAAGAGTAAAATTTATAGGTATTTTTATTAATTCAAACTATTTTATATATATAGAGATTTAAATTACAATTTTAAAATTTTATATTTTATATTTAATAGAATTCTTGAAAATTTTAAACAATTTTAAAATTTATCTGATTTATTAAATATAGAACTCTAAAATTTTATTTTGAATTTAAAATTTAGAAAATTTAAGGAAAATAGCTTAAATGTATAATTTAATAATTTTTTTAATATTATATATTTAATATGTTTGGTGCCTGTCTGGACAACAAAGTCATCCATTCCCTAATTTTATTGAGTTAAATTAAATGCTTACATCGTTTTTAATAAATAAATCAATCAATGCATTCCACGTTTAATTATGACTTTTAAAAATGGAAAGAAAGGTGGGTAATTTTATTTTAGCATTAATTGCACGTTTTCCATCCATTTGCACTTTTTTTATGTGTTTGATGATGCACCGTCCTCTTCAATCACATTTTCATTTATTTGTCTCAATTCTTATATGGTTGGATAAACGCCACTTGAAGATCACTGTCTTGTTTATTTATCTGCGTGTGGGAGTCTCTTGCATGGTTGGATAAGCGCCACTTTAAGGTCATTACTGTCTTGTTTATCTGTCTGCCCGTGTGAGTCACAACTTATTGTCACCCTTGACGACTTTCTAAGGGGGCACCATGTCATCGTGAATTGTGGCATTATGACTTCTAAAAATAGAAAGAAGTTTGAGAATTTATTTTAGCATTAGTGGCACGTTTTTAAGTAGATTTTCTCACTGTTTATGATGCACAGTTCTTCGTCTTGACATTTATTTGTTTTGACTCTTGTTGGATGAATATTATCTCTATTGGTACGAGGACTTTTGGAAAAGCCCAAAAGCAAAGCTAATTTCTTGATCGAGATACATGACTGAATCAATTGAACTATACTCAAGTTGACACTCACGTAGTCATCAATTAGCTAAAAAATATTTACCGACTTATTATGGGAGAAACAACTCGATCTTCTTCCTTCATCCATTTGTTCTCGTGAATGACTAAATTTTCTTGATCGATGTAACCTTTTTCGAGCGGGAGAAAGTAAAAAAGCCAATATAGTATTTGTTTTCTACATCAAAAGTGGCTTCAGCCATAGGTTCACAACAAAAATAGAAGGGAGTAAGGGAATGAACAAGTGCCAAAGAGCCACATGGTTTGAAGACCATAAATAGAGATGATAATTACAGACATCCTATCAAACATACCAACCTTATTCCCACAGACCTCACTAAGAATTCAACTCCGAAATTCAAAGGAACACAAATTTGCTCGTGACCGACCCGACCCGATCCGATCCGACCACAACATGGTGTTGCCATATTTACACATGATCCTGCAGCACCTCCTCAAAGACTATACTCAAAAGTGTTTTCCTTACCATTTGGAATGTGTTTAGTTCACATATCAATTCTATGATCTGGGATTTGCAGATTTCGAGTCACCTCTTGAAATCGGCTTGGGTTTGTCGTTAATGGACTTGGTCACGGTCACTTTGCCAGGAGCTCTGTTGGAATTTCTCGCCGTTTGATTTTGACTACCGGGGTCTGCAACTGTTCAAATAAAATGCAGATCAAGAGATAACAATAATATCAAATATCTACGTTATGCATATCGAACGAGAGACTACGAGAAAAAAGACTTGGCAAACTCACCATTGTTAGGCATGGATAATCGTTTCTTAGCGTTTTTTACCAATGGTGTGGATCTCTCTTTCGGATTGCTATGGGATCTCAAACCAGTATCTACTTTAGGCTTCACTTCGTCAAACAGCCTCTCGGGTCGAAGTTTATACTTGCGCTTTTGAATCTGTGCAGTGGATACCTCTACAATGCCAGGTGACTTAGTGGGAGATGATGAACCATATCCATCAGAGTGTGAGGCAGCAGTTTTTTGGCTTGAGAGGTTTGATTGATCAGTCACTAAGTTTGGTTTCTTGCCAGTCGTTTTTGAATAGGATTTCGTGTTACTTTTTCCTTCAGCTGATCCGTTCTCGCGAATCATCACTCCATCTCTGAGATTAATATCGAGAAAGCGGTTTTCCCATGGACGAACAGCCATCCATCTTTCCAACCAGTTCCAACCCCAGCTGCTTTTATCAGGTTCGAACTCGGAGAGGGCAGCCTGCTGTCTCGACCCTGCTTGCCACTGGAGGTCAGCCAAAATTAATCAGAGCTATACATTGAATATTAAGATTGAAGTGAACTCTGAAAAACCATAAGATAATTGAGCATTCAAATTTAAATAAAGTATCAATCAGCCTGAAAATTAGAACTTCCAGGGCAACTATATAGAATATACTAAAGGTGGAACTGCTGCCTCATTCCAGCACCAAATCATAGATAGAGATGCAACAAACTTTATGTGAGATCTCACAGCGGTTGGAGAGAAGAATGAAGCATTCCTTATAAGAGTGTGGAAACCTCTCCCTAACAGACGCATTTCAAAACCTTGAAGGGAAGCCTGAAAGGGAAAGCCTAAAGAGGACAATATCTGCTAGCGGTGGGCTTGGGCTATTACAAATGATATTAGAGCCAGACACTCGGTGGTGCGCCAACAAGGACGCTTGGGGATGGATTGTGAGATCCCACATCGGTTGGAGAGGAGAACAAAACATTCTTTATAAGGGTGTGGAAACCTCTCCTTAGCAGACGCGTTTCAAAACCTTGAGGGGAAGCCTGAAAGGGAAAGCCCGGACAATATCGGCTAGCGGTTGGCTTGGGTTGTTACAAATGGTATTAGAGCCAGACACTGGGTGGTGTGCCAGCGAGGACGCTGGACCCCCAAGGGGGGTGGATTGTGAGATCCCACATCGGTTGGAGAGGAGAACGAAGCATTCTTTATAAGGGTTGGAAACCTCTCCCTAGAAGACGCGTTTCAAAACCTTGAGGGGAAGCCTGGAAGGAAAAGTCCAAAGAAGAGAATATCTACTAGCGGTGGGCTACTTACAATACATCTAGTACTATCCTATAAGCATTTGGAGGCATCAAATAAACACCCGAATTTGTTTCCATTTTCTTGGAAAAGGAAAGCCAATTGACTGACAGCTAAAGGGGATGAAATGCACTCAACAAATAGAGCAGATGAGGGATGAAAGTGTTCTACCTGATGAGCCAGAGCATATGCCATAGCTCTCTCACGCTTAGCTGCAGCCTCCTGCCTTTTCAATAATTTTACTTGAATTTGTTCAACAGATCCAACACTGTCGCACCAACCTTCCTGTAACGTAACCACGCTCGTTAAGAGTATCACAGAAAGCATTCGGCTATCAGTTATAATTTATAAATACATCAAGCAATGTAATAATGTGACACAAGTCATGCCATGAAAATGGTAAATGAAGTGTTATAGCCTCAACATTAAAAAACTGTCTCCCAAAATGGAATCCCGCTCTTTCTATTATCCCATTTTCTTTCAGGATAGGCGGCTAATACTAATCTAATAAGTTCAGTCATGAAAGTGAAACTCACCCTGTGGTCGGCCTTGTTTTGGACGGTAGAACGGGGAGAATTATATATCCTTACAGCAAAATAAGTTCGACCATCTAAAATTGATCTAGTCTAACTTTAAAAATGCACATACAAGTATACAATGTTTTATGTTTGTAATCACACAAAAAAATTATTGTTCTTACTTCAATTTCACGAACACGGGCTTGGTTTTCAAGTTGTTGTTGAATTTTCTGCTGTGCAGTTTCACTTTCCAACGCAATACGTACACGCCTTGCTCGAACACGAGCCTGGACTCTCACTAAAGCTTGCATACAGCGAAGAGTTATTGCAGCTTGTTTTCTGACAGCATGACCCCTAACAAGAGCTTGAAGTCTAACCAATCCCTTCAGAGCTCGGAGAGCTCTTCTAGCCTGAATGGAAATTTCATTGTTTCATTGCAAAAATAGATAGCTGAAAAACTTTTAAGTAAAATATAGCAGACATTATGCATGGCAATACCAGAAACGATCGAAACATCGTTTGGATACGTATAGCAGCCTGTTCTTCTATATCATTCTGTCGACTATGCAATGCATCACATGTTTGAAGTGAATCAGATGGAATAGAAGCGGCTTCTGGATCCGAAAGGGCATTGGACTCTTCAACAAATGGGGTAAAATTTGAATTGAACTCGTGCTGAAGTTTATCAGTATCGATATCAACAGAATGCTTTCTCCGATGCCAAAACTTGTTCGTACCTGTCCTCTGTATGATTAAAGGGATAACGTATTTCAATTAGTACGCAAGAAAAAATCAAGAAAGTAATTGGAGATCAAGTAATAAGTAAAAACAAAAATTATTGTCATAAAAGTTATCATCGAACATCGATGGGAAGGGTATAGATACCGCATTTTCGTCATGTTCTGATGACTGAGATTTTTCTGATTTCTTCGAACCAACTAACGCTTTGAACCATTTTCCCGAAACACCCATGGTGCGCATTCAATAGTGTTGGCTAAGAACAGGTCAACAGCTAGAAACTGTGGTTCAAAAAGAACACGTCAGAAACGAAAACCAGAAAGTAAATACTGCAGAAGGAAAAGTAGTTCGTTGCATGTTCTAGAAATGAATATACTTCCACAAAAGAATGATATTTTGTACAATAATTCCAACAAGAAGAATAGAAACTATGGCCAAGGTGCATTTGGAAAACTGTCATAGTTGAATTTCTAGAATTGAATCAAAGAAATGATTGTCCCGAATGTATAGAATGAAAACAGCAGCAAGCCAACAACAATCTCTTCTGTGAGATCCCACATTGGTTGGAGAGGGGAACGAAACATTCATTATAAGGGTGTGGAAACCTCTCCCTAGCAAACGTGTTTTAAAACCTTGAGGGGAAGCCCGAAAGGGAAAGCTAAAAAAGGACAATATGTGTTACCGGTGGGCTTGGGTTATTACAAATGGTATCAAAGCCAGACACCGGGCGGTGTGCAAGCGAGGATGTTGGGCCACCAAGGGGGTGGATTGTGAGATCCCACATTGGTTGGAGAGGGGAACGAAGCATTCCCTTATAAGGGTGTGGAAACCTCTCGCTAGCAAACGCATTTTAAAACCTTGAGGGAAAGCTCAAAGAGGACAATATCTGCTAGTTGTGGGCTTGGGCTATTACATCTTCATATTGACCAAATGAACAAAAGAAAACAATAGTTGAATGTGAAGAGGCACCAACCTCAACAATTTTGGATCACCACACTTTAACGCAGTCAATCAATTTCGTTTCAGTTACCACGATTCCGAACTTCCCAGATTTCTCGCAACCTATAAAGAATAAAAGATGAACTTCACCATTAAAAACATTCCCACCGCAATATTGATAGAGATAAACTTTACAAATTCCCAAACAAAAATTTACAAGTTTAAGGTAGCAAAATGAAGTTCCCATATCATCAATTCCATCCTCCTATATGCAGTTCATCTCAATATGAGTAGTAATGATACCAGGTGAGTGACCCGACAATAGAAAAACATTTACAAAAGAACTTCATGAACATGCATCAATGATGAACAATTCTGCAAGAGGAATATAGAGGCCTGGCCTTGTTCTTGAGCACATTTATTAGGAACCAAAACAAACAAAAGAATTCCCAGAAGACTCAAGAACACTAAAACCTATAGTAAAACCCCCAAATGCAAATTACATCCTCCTGCATAATTTAAGCATCTAAATTAAACAATCGAACCCAAAACAGCACTTGAAAGTTTAAAATGCTCAAGCAATGCAGGTAGCCAAACCAACAATAGCCTTTTAAAAACGAACAAGAACAGGATCAGAACTCGAGTTTAAGTAGCACAAACAGCACAGTAACTAAAACAGAGCAGATCCACACAAATTATAGTCCAAACAAGAGAAATTGACCTAAGAACTCAGTTCATAGTGAGTGGAAGGAAGTTGAAAAGCAAGAAAGTCAATGAGGGAAGTGTGGGGGAAGGGCGACGATACCTTAGGAGCCGTTTGATCCATCAATCGGTCAAAATTAGTCAACCCCAACTGAGTTCAATCATTTGGGTCACCAAAAAATTTCAAATTGGTTGAAGATTTCTCGCAGTAGACTCATTCTATCCACCACCCATCATGTGTTTCAGCGAAACGAGGTCCGTCATCTTCAACCTGATAAAAAGAAGTGAGCCAGAGAGAAGGGCAAAGAGGTAAAAGAAAAATACCCCGCCCGGGAAAATATTAGAACTGCAAGGGAACGACGACGTTTTGATCAAATCAACTGCATCCATCCCATTGAAATGAATTCCCACGCCCGGCCTTCATGATTGGACGCACGTTTGTTCTTCAACTGTTGTCCCTTTTTCATTTTTTATTACCTAACCCAATTTCTTCTCATTTTTCTTTAATTATTTTTTTAATATTAAATTGGAGAAAGATAAAATTTAGTCTCAATTATATTATAACTTTCAAAAAAGTAATTTTTAAATTTATTATTAGATTTGGATCGCTAAAAGGAACACAAATTTAACATGGGTGTTGAGGTATGATAGATTTGTTAGGATTTATTTAATTTATAACAAGCAATAGGCTAAGAATTCCAATCTCTATTTTCTATTTTTCTTGAACCAAAGATCGGTTTAGAGTTGATTTTGATCGAAAGCCAAGTAAAACCAACCTACTTATACCCGAGCGGGATGTCGAAGAAAGCTAGCATATTGAAGAACTTGCATTTGTCCAGAAGATTTTATAAACACACAAACAACAACACGAGTCGGGTCAAATCCTTGTAGTAGCAGTAGTCGAAATATTACACATACTGAAGTTGAAAAACAGAGGAGAAAGTCGCAGGAAAATTAACTTCCAACTTCATCAACTGGCCATTTTCAACTCTCAGCAACCAAGGATTCTTCAGGTATTGCTGATTTCTCGTCACCAAACACAATTTTGAGCTTGAAACTGATGCAAGTCAACTGCTCCTTCTCCGTATCTTTCAATATTATTTTCACAGAATACATACCCTGTAATGTAATTGCAAGATTCAGAATAAAATTGGATGTTTAGAAAAGAGAGAGCATTAATCTACAAAACAAGACTTACTGGTGGCGTAAATGGAGGTAAGCCTTGCGAGTGCGATAAGGAGAATTTTCCGGGTTTAATAGGACAAGAAGTCTCTTCACAAAGATCATGACTTTCGGAATGTATATGCACGCCAAATAAAGAAACCTCGACCTCGAACTTCCCACCGGAGAGATTCTTCTCTGCAGGGAACAAATTATAATTGTTAAATGAAATTCTAATAGCAGTGCCATCCTCTACTTCCCGGTTAGGCAGCCTACTTGGTGTTTATAGTTTCCCATAAGGCTACCATGTTTATTTATGGTAGAAGAGCATCTAACCAGATAGGTATAGGAAAAATAACCAAATAATACTATATCAGACCAGTTGGTTTCATAAGAGGGATTGCACCTGGTCATTAAAATAAAAATGTAATATCAACTAGCTTTTCTGGATCGTCATTGAAGTCTTCTGAATAAATTATAATGCAATGAAATATGGTTACTAAAACAACTAAAAACTGGTGCAATATATAATATTGCGGGAGACCTTCAATAAACATGTTTAATTATCAGGATGCTGCACATACACGAGGAGTTTCTAAACGAGGATAAGAATAGATGCAAATGAACTTAGCTGTCAGAAAGTACATATTGCCTTAATACTTCCCAGTAAGTTCCACATTACCACAAAACTGATGTCAGGGAGATTCACAAAGGATTTACAAAAGGTAAGAAAAATATATTCCAATTTTCTAGTTGAGGGCTTGACGCAGAAGGCCTGTCTCAAAAACAATGCTTAATTCTTTAGCATAAATGATGAGGAACAAGAACTTCCATTGGAGAAAAAAACATATGCACCTATGGTTGACTAAGAAATCCAACTTTAAACCAGCAACCTAAACAACAATGTCAGAAAAAAATTATCCACAAAAGTAAAACACTTATGAGAGATTCTGAAGGAAAACTGGTGATCACAAGTGCACACACCACTTGATAACATTTCTCATAACATAAGACCCTGAAGTTTCAGTTTCATCATTTGGATCTTCACCAAAGTCTGATAATCATACACAATGTACATCATCAATTAAAATTTTCCAAAAATCATAGTAAGCATCCATCCAAGCAATTCACATGTAGTTTGTCATTGTCTAAGAAGTGTGTCACTTGGTCCCTCATCACATGTCAACCAATCACCCTTTGACAAATGGGTTTTCACTAGGAAGACAGAATGTACAATTAAGAGGAGACCATTTAGACCTCTGCTAAACTCAAGGATTGGAGTGAGCAAAAAAATTCAAAATGAAGTGCTCCGAGAATTAGTGTGGAAAAACAAAGGATAAACCAATGTTTTCTAAAACATGAGGCACGCTAAAGTGCAATAGCTTCTACTTTCACCTCCACTACATCCATTCATCCAGTTAATAATTTTTTCGGATTTGCATAGAGCATTCGTGCATGACCAAACATGGATCTCAATCTGAGTTGAGATGATTAGATCATTGCAAGGCTTAAGGTGTGTTTTTTCTCACTAGGATTACAGTTGACTTCTTCAAATTGCTATAAAAATTTAACAAGATTGCTTAAATACTACATGTCATTAGGGTTTGCCACAAATATGAAAAGATGAACACAGCTTGAAAAGAAGTTTAAGATCCATATCAAACACTTCAATTTCATTCCATAGCTAAAGGGCCAGAGGAAACCTATTCAATCAGTGTAAGGCCACAGCTACAATAACAATTTACAGCGCATAAGAAACAGCCATAAGTAGGTTTCTGGTACCCTTAGTCCTTACCAAATATGAATCATAAGCCAAAAGGTAAGGTGAGAGAGAGTAAGCAGATTAAACTGAAGAAAACTAATTGGAGCATGCAAAGTACCAAAGCTTACCAGTAGAGGCTGAAACGGTAAACGTGGCAGGCTTTCCACCCTTCACTGGATAAGGAGATACTTTAAGTCCATCGACCTTCACAGGATAATTACCTCTCTTGTCTGGTTCCAATTCACAATCGGACATCAATTAATAAAAAAATAGAAAAATCAAGAATGCAAAACAGTCATAAGTTCCTTTTCCTCGGATAATTTCTTTCTTATCTCGAATCACGACGATCGGAAACCAAACAACAAAAAGAAGGCGAACTCGTCCTTAGGTTATTTCCGACGAAATAGAAAACTGAAGAAATTGAAGGTTGAGAGAGAGAAACTGACCGCAATAGTCGAATTTGGCAGCGGAGATGGCCGTCAAGAGTAATTGAACCGCGAAGAGAAGAAAAAGGATGCGACTGAACAATCCCCCGTCCATGATCTCGTGGATGATCGGCGTTGAAGGGCCGATCTGAAGGGAAAATGGGTGACGATGGAGAAACAAGAAAACTCCACGACGAGCGATAGAAAAATACATTATAATGACGGCAAAATGGACCAATAAAATACTGCCATCTGAAGGTACCTGCAAATTATTATTATTATTATTATTATTTATTTATAACTAAATTAATAAAAATACTTATAAATTTGATATTTATGTTTTAAAAAAATACCCATAAATAAAAGTTAAGGATTACCCTTAAACTTTAAAAAGATGTGTAATTTAAAATTTGATAAATACACTTTAATTTTTTAAAAAAGTTTAAAAATATACTTATAATTAGTATTATGTTTAAAAAAATACTAATGACAATTTTATAATAGCATTAACATCTTTTACCTTTATATATTATCGAAATATTAATTTAATTTTCATTATAAGGTAAAATTATTAAATGTGGTAGTTGGGTTAATAATGGTTGGATGCACGAAATACTTTACAAAGTTTTTACTGAGTTTTACTGTGAGATTTAATGGGGTAAAAAAGATTTATCTTTATAGTTTTTACTAAGTTTTACCAAGTTCTTACCTCTTATTTGAGAAGATAGGGGAAAAAAATCTATTTTTTAGATTTGAGATTTTATTTAGGAGTCTTTTTTTTAGTTATTAGATGTCAAACAAAATGCCAAATTTCTAAATGATATATTATTTATATCAAGTCCGGACAAAGAGATTTCGTATCAAATTATTAAGGATAACAACTAAAATTTAAAAAGTAGGATAAAAACTAAATTTAAAGACTAAAAATATATAAAAAAGAATAATAGAAAGATTCTTGCAACAAAAAAAAAACTTGAATTTCCGTTCATAATAATGTTATTTAGACTTGAACGTTTATAAACTTTATTTGAAATAATAAATATCAATGCCATAATCTAATCTAATGGCTTCAACTTAACACAGAAATGCACTACTCTAGCTTCGATTTTAAATAATAAATATTTCATAGTCTTAAACTATATTTAAAAAATTAGATATGTAGTATTATTTTTGTACATGCAGCCAATGAACACGAGCGGGAACCCACCAGGTGGGTGTATATATACCACCTGAGCATCATGTTCGCATTGTTGAAACCATGTATCGTTTATACAACAATGAAATCATCCATTATTAATGTATTTGATACCTTTTAAGTTACCAAACAATGGTCATATTTACCTCAATTGCTTCCAATAATGTCAAAATCGACTCCGACACGGTCCAACATGGTAGGATAGAGTCCGAACAGCAAGAGTGGAGCCCAAAACAGCCAAGACGAGCCGAATGCACTGAGGAAGCTACCAGCCAAGCTGAGCCGAAATCAGAGAAAGGCGCAGGTCAGCATTACCGATGATCGTAATTTTGGGTCAGGTTGGGTACGTAGACTAGACGCGTGGGTCAAGGCACGCGCTGGATGCGATTTGGGCCGATGATCGTAGGCAGGAGCGCTGGCAGGCCGAGATGCGGTCCTCGTGTCGACACGCGGACCTCGAGTTGGATGGATTCAGATTGGGCTCGTAAACTTGGGCCGCAATACTTACTAGGTTGATGGGTTCCGAATTCAAACTCAACCCGACCCGAAAACTGACCCGTGGGTTTCTTCTTCCTTACCCGTTTTCCTGCAAATTCCACAACTTTCTCTCCGCTTTTGGTTTCGCCCCCACTCTATCTCCGGCATACCCGACGGTCCTCGCCGTCAACTACTTGCTCCGGTGAACCTCTTCCCCTGGGGCATGACGGCAAAGACTCCTACACACACGCAATCATAGTGAGTTCCATCAACTCGCCGAAGTTCTCGCAATTCCCCGATGACTTCTTGTAAAAGAATGTAAAACATTTTAATATAATCTCTCTATTGACGGTCGAACTATGAGAATGAGATTGATTTATATATTGTGTATCAGTATTGGCACAGTCAAAATCCACAATTAACAAGATGGGAGTTCGTCAACCATTCTTCCCCAAACAACCCACTACCATTTAGAGTCATATTTCGCGTTAATTTCAGCTAAAAAAAGGATCACTGCTGGGCACACTGCACTCGCTGAGGCCCGCCGTGCATGTCTTCATCTTCTTCGTGGGCTTCCCCTTGTGCCTGCTGCTGCTGCTTCTTCCTCCGCATCTCCTCTTCAATGTTCACGTCGTGCATGGTCGTCTCCTCACACTCATCCACCTCCATGTCCGTCAGCTTGGACGACGATGGTTTTGATGGCAACACAGCTTCCAGAGCTTTCATCTGCTCTGCGGTCAAGGACTCCGGGAACTCCACACTGAAATGGATGTAGAGCTTCCCTTTCATGAATGGCCTCTGGTACACTGGCATTCCCTCGTCGTTAATGGCCTTGAATGAATCTGGAGTTCCATACATTTCCCAAATCTCAGTAGGACAAAGAGAATAACCTAAATTCATAACGTTAAACCAATCTCTGCAGAGCTCTTACCAGGCTTCACAACTTCTCCAGGGTTTGTTTTGATGAGCAGCTGCCTGCCATCCAAGTGCGTGAGCGCAAACTGGAAGCCACAGAGCGCTTCAATGAGTGACAGAGTGTGCTCCACAAACAAATCCTCTCCCTTCCTCTTGAATTTTGGGTGCTCCTTTTGCTGAATAACAAAAACTACATCTCCAGTGACAGAATCAGGCTGTACAAAGAACCAAAAAGGATCAAAAAAGGATCAAAAAACAATGCAGCTGAAGAATCAAATTCTAATTCACAACATACAGATTCATCTGCTTCTCCTGGGAATTTAATCTTCTGTCCATTCTGCATACCCTTCTCTACAATCACTTCCAAAACCTTCTTTTCTTGGACAACTTTCTCTCCCTTGCACTGCGGACACCGGTCCTTGTCACTGATTGCTTCTCCAGTACCCTTGCATTCATTGCAAGGCTGCTGCATCTGCTGGATCATCGAAGGCCCGAGGTGCCTGATTGTTACCTTCATTCCAGTTCCTTGGCAACCAGAACAGTTCATTGAATCACCAGATTTTGATCCCTTACTGAAACAACCCCACCATCAACAAACATCAGCACCTGGCTCAAAGATCAACACAACAAGACTGACATTCAAAAGAGGGCGAGAAAACGGGCTAACCCTTTGCATTTGGAGCAGAGAACATTTCTGGACAGAGAGAGTTTCTTAGTAGTTCCAAGGTAGAGATCCTCAAGGGAGACCTTAAGGGGTTTTACCACATCCTCTCCCCGTCTCTGGCGTCTGCCCCTGCTGCTACCACCACCTGCATAAGAACAATATGAATAGGGTACATAATGAGTCACTAAAATCCACATTCCACATCCCAACCATCATCCCACGTATGGTTGAGGATTGTTGGGAGGGTCCTAATTTAAAGAATGATCATGGATTTATAGGTAAGGAATACATCTCCAGGGAAAAGCCCAAAGCAAAGTCACGAGAGTTTATGCTCAAAGTGAAAAATATCATCTGTAGTCATTATTCTTAATCGTTATCCCTAACACGAACCAATTTCGAGGGAAGACAAGCTAACGAATCATTGAATTTTCTATTTGAGAGCTCACAAGAGCTCTGTATCTCCAAACATTGCAAGACCGACAATGATTATGAAGTAATGCATCAAAAATCATATGG
Source organism: Cucurbita ficifolia (assembly GCA_033971965.1). Taxonomy (NCBI): domain Eukaryota; kingdom Viridiplantae; phylum Streptophyta; class Magnoliopsida; order Cucurbitales; family Cucurbitaceae; genus Cucurbita; species Cucurbita ficifolia. Next base: position 4,811,157 of record CM066972.1, read on the forward strand.
TTTTGTTCAAAACACTGACCCCCAAATGGGCTTCCGCCAAAGAAGGATTGGAAGATATCGAAGGGGTCATGACCACCTCCACCGCCCATTCCTTCTTTAAGTGCGTCCTCCCCATACTCGTCGTAAATCTCTCGCTTCTCAGGATTGCTAAGAACCTCATAAGCTTGAGCCAACTCTTTAAACTGCAATAACAATGGCGTATTCCGTCAGAAAATACGCAACCCATCCCGTCAATAGGAGCTCAAACGATTTATAACGACCATTGTAACAATCAGCAGTAATTCTCAAGCAAATTTGAAAGTCGAAGTACCATAGCAAAAACCTAAACCACAAGTTATATTAAGAAAACAAAAGTATAAGATTTCGAGGTCTGCTCATTCAGAGCCTCAATCTCCATGGCAGGAAATGGCGCTGGAGTGAGAAGAAAGGAAAAAAAAAACCCTAACAAACATAGCAGTCTCGTAATCCATGGCAATCTCTACATTTTCAGACTATTGAGTTTCAGTAACAACGCTATGATCATGATCGACGACGAAACCCACAAACAAAACCAGTGACATACAACATCAACATATTACAGTGGAAACACAGATTAACTGAAAAATAACTTCGAAAAGAAGCAAATTCTTGACCACATTAATAAAAAACTACCTCAACAAGATGCACAGCCAGATTCAACAGAAACTAAAAGAAGACAGACAATTCAAAACAAAACTCCCATTACCTTCTCCGGATCACCGCCCTTATCAGGATGATTCTTGATGGCGGCCTTCTTGTAGGCCTTCTTCAAATCATTCTGCGACGCGTTCTTGGACACTCCAAGGATCTCATAGTACCGCGTGCTGTCGGTCTTCTTCGGAGCTCTTCCGAACATCCTCGCTTCGCTTCAGATGATTAAAACCCTCCTCCTTCGAATCGTTCGAAACCCCGACTGAAACCCGATCGGACTTCGGAATCCCAGTTTCGTGGAATCAAAGTTTTGCGCGATAAAACGAAGGTCCTGTGCACGAAAATGCCAAGTTGTTTATACTTTTTCCTCTCTTTACTGAGAGAGCTGTTGGAAACTTCGAATTTATAGAGCGAAAGAGACTCTGAAAATGGACGGCTGAGATGAAATCGCAATCGACCCCGTTTTGCAAAGAAAGGTCTAGAATACATTCTCCTTAGCCTTTGTTCGTTCGTCACCGTTGGATGCTGCCACTGTTTTGTATGGGAGATGTTCTAGATGCTTCTTTTGTTCAGAACATTTCATTTTTATTATTTAATTATGTTAAATTTTGTTAGACATAAGATAATTATGTTTCTTTAATTAATATAATCTCTTTTTAATAATATATATCTAAATATTTGATAAATTTTTATTTTTAAAAAATCAAATAGAATAAATTTACTATTGAAACAATTCAAATGTGTTTATAATTTTTTTTAGGAATTTGAGTCCTTCTATTTATTTTAATTATAATAAATAATATTATTATTTCCTTTTTTAAAAGAAAAATACTAATACTCATTAGTTAAGTGTTGATAACTAGCGAGTTAGTTGGACAGTGCGTCCATTGCTTGACGATTTAACTTTTAATTTTAAGTAACTAATTAAAAGAAAAATAAAAGGATTGGAATTAGATAATTTAACTTAGAAAAAATAGATATAATTCTTTATGATTATGATGATGATGATTATTATTATTTTATCGTCATTTTTAGATTTTTCTTGACTTATTTTCATATTAATATTAAAATAGGATCAATCGAGCTAGCACAAAATCCTAAGGGACCAAGGGCATGTGTAGGGAGTGCCCATATGAAGTCAACCTGCGTCTAGTCGTGGCCGACTAAAAGAATTGTACTTTGATCCATATTTTCTTATCTCCTTGTTTGGTGTTCGATTCCCTTCGCTTTAAATTGATACGATAATTAAGTTACATTATAGAAAATGCCCCTAAACTTCGATCTCGTTTCAATAATACTTCTTAATTTTAAAAAATTTTAAAAATACGCATTCAAAATTTCCTTTCAAATTAGCAAGCTACAAAAAAAAACGATAGTGTAAATGATAGTTGTAGGGTATTTATAAAAAGATTAAAATAGAAGAGTATTATTAAAAGGAAATTCATAATTCAGGAGTATTTTCTATTATTTAGTTACTATTATATTTTAATTTATAATAACCAAAAATATTAAAGATATAAATTATTTTTTCTAATATTTTTTAATATTAGGAAAAAAAAAGTGTATATTTTGATTTTTGGAGCTTTATACGAATCTTGATATGCAAGTCAAGTCTTTGGAAAAAAAAATTAGAAAAGTCAATGGTCAAAAAGTCGGAAGATAGTTGGCCCACCCGAAAATGGGTCAAGTTACTAAAATACCCTCTTAAACCAATATAGTGGATAAAAAAAACTCGAGAACCCAAAAAATCTAATCAACCCAACTCAAACCGTTCAATCTTACAATTTGAATTGAGTCGGGTTCAAATAAACTAGAAATTTATAGTTCATAAATTCTCCCAACATTATATGAGGTGAAATAGAACTAATCTAAATTTATGGCTAATTTAAAAAAGTGTGGATATATATTTTTATTTAATTTCATAAATATATTTAGATTATTGAAAATAATTTTTAGTTATTTAGTATGTAATTTTAAAAAATATATATTAAATATGAGTTACAAATCATAATTAAATGTTTAAAATCAAATAAACCGACGTTTACAAAGTAACATTTTATTTTTATTAAAAATAAATTATTTAAACCAACTCAATCCAACTTCTTTTTTTTTTAACTAAAATTGTTTTGATTAATAAAATTTATAACTAAGAACAATTAGGTTAAGTCTAACTAGACCCAATTTAATTTATTGGACACCTCTATTTTTATTTTAAAAGAATAAAATGTTTATTTATTAATGTATTTTTTGTTTTATAATTTTTTTTCAAAGTTTTATTAAATAATTAATAATGCTAAAATTTACCTATATGATCCAACCCTTTATTTTTTGTTCACATATAGTTCAAACTCTTAGAGAAAATATATTTAATTTTTATTTTTAACTATTTTTTTTTAAACTATTATTAAAATAAAAAAGTTGATGTGTCTTAATGTCGTTCAAATAGTCATCTTAATTACCACTGCGTTGTTTTTAGGTTATCTCGGTGATTTTCTGACATTCTAACTAATTTGTACTCTTTCAGTAGTTTAATAATATTGCAGCTTTTAAAAAAATAGAATATAAAATTTACAGAGTATTTTTTTTTATTTAAAATTATAATTTAATTTTCTAATATTTTCCCCTTAACCTTTTTTCCCTCTAAAAATTATCACTTTAATATGCTTTGCATATTTTTGTAACTTTATTTTTCCAATCTTTTTCTAAAAAGAAATTCTTTTTATTAAAGGTTCTATTTCTCTTTATAGATTTTTTTTTTCTTCATCTTATCTTGAAAGTATTTTGTTTTGCTCTCTAATTTTTTATTTTTATAAAAAAAACGATTTAATTGTTCTTTTTTATTTTATTTAAATATTTCTAGCTTTCTAACTTTTAAAAATAAATTAAAATAATTATTTAATATATTTTACATATACATGATGAATTTTAGAAAAAAAAAATATCTATTCATTCCGACCTTAAAAATACAATATTTTTCTAACTACAAGAAATTAACGACATTCTAAATGAAAGTATCAAAAGTTGAGTAGTTTAAGCAAGGAGAGTGAAAAAAAAGTTGGAACGAATCCATGTTTATTTTTCACATTTATGCAACCGAAAATGGTGAAAATTTAAGAATCCAAATCCGCAACTATGCCCGAACGGGAAACATAATATATTATTCTAACGACATTCTAAAAACATTTGAGACTAAAAAAACTCAAAATCTCGCTAAAAGGCTGTATGAGCATTATAACAAGGCATCTCGGACTTAAAGCTTTCTTCACATAAGGAGACCTTAAAGAAATATATCTACGGGCTTTGATGGACCATCATATAGATCCTTCAAGACTCATCGTAGAGCACTAATGATTAAAAGAAGTCTGCAACTTTACTTCATCCCATGTCTCGGGACACATTGGTCATCTTGACTTGCTCGGATACATTTATTGGGATTTGACCCATGTGTCGATCATCTCATCCCATGTCTCGGGACACATTGGTCATCTTGACTTGCTGAGACCACTCGTCTTATGACGCTCGCCTACACTGTGACACGTATGTGCCACATGATAGCTCACTTAGGCCACATGACTTGGGGGGTTGCGACACATGTGGATCTACTTTGAAACACTTAAATAAAAAAAGGAAGCATCCCATCATACCCAAACACTCGAACGTCGTCGAGATTTCTTCGATCACATCAACATAATCAAACCTTAAACTAAACAAACCCTACTCATATATACAAATATCAAAATGATTACATTGCCTTGTAAAAATATGAACAAGTTTTGATTTCAATTTATGCTCGAGAGAGGGCTACAGGGAATCCGCCAAGTGGGATCCGCATCTCTGACTCGAATTCAAAATGGAAGCGCGAAACGCCTCTCGTTCTCTCTCTCTCTCTCTCTCTGATTGCGTGCTTTCTTCTTGGACTCACGCAACGAACACCCACATCCCGAAGTTGTTTAAAGTTCCCCTTTTCGATTTTTGAAAATTTGAATTTCAACTCCGTTCTAAATCCCCTTTTGACATCGATTTCTGTGTCCTCTTAAATCTCTTATTACTCTTCTTTGTTTTCTTAAATCAGGCTTGCATTCTTCGCGTTCTTTCGTTTTTGTTTTCGGAAATGAAGGGAATCGAAGATCGGCGTGTATTCTCTTTCACCTCTGAAAAATTTGTGTGTTCATTGGGGTTTTCGCTGTTGCGTCTTTGATTCTATTGCAAGAAGTTTCAGATGAAGCAATAGAGGAGGAAGAAGAAGGAATCTGAGGACTCTACAAGGTTAGAAATCCCCTTTTTCCTCCGTTTCTCTTTAGCTGTTAGCGATATTTAGGGTATCTGATGAATGCTGTCAAATTTTTAGCTCAAGTCATTAGGAATATAGCGGCATTTCGTAAGTTTTGTTTGGCTTTACTCTTTGCAGGTTAAGAATGATGTTGAAAACTGGCTAATTAGTAGTTTTCTTTGAATTCATTAGGAATATAGAGGCATTTCTTAAATTTTTTGAAGAAGGGGAAGATGATGAAGACACAAGGATATGTTAAAGGAAGAGCACCAACCAAGATGAATGCACAACAGTTGGTTTTTGAGTTGAAACAGAAGGTGGTTCTTGCACTAAACAAGCTTGCAGATCGAGACACTTACCAAATTGGGTATGATGAGCTTGAAAAAACAGCTGAATCCATTGCCCCTGACATGATTCCCCCTTTCTTGTCCTGTATATTGGATATAGATTCAGAACAGAAGAGCGCCGTTCGACAGGAATGTATTCGGCTAATGGGGACTCTGGCAAAATCCCATGAAGGTCTTATAAGGCCACACCTTCGTAGAATTGTTGGTAGCATTGTGAAGCGGCTTAAGGATTCAGATTCTGCTGTTAGGGATGCTTGTGGGGAGACGTGTGGAGTTTTAGCTTCGAAATTGATTAGTGTTGGAGATGAGAGTGATGAAGTTTTTGTTACTCTTGTGAAACCAATCTTTGAAGGCTTGGGAGAACAACATAAGCAAATGCAGACAGGTTCAGCACTTTGTTTGGCAAGGATTATTGACAACACTCAGGATCCACCGGTCTCGATTTTGCAGCGGATGTTGGCAAGAACCACAAAGCTACTTAAGAATCCACATTTCATGGGGAAGCCGGCTGTAATTGATTTGAACAGAAGTATCATACAGGTTGTTCTTTTTTCACATGTCTTGAGTTTCTTTAACATTACGTTTTTAAGCCTTGCTACATACTCCTTTTTTCAGTATGATTGGCAAGGATTTAGCAACTTTCTGATGCTTATTGTTGCGTGCTAATGGGTTTTTACTTCAATATTCACTATGAATGTATTGTATACACAATAAGAAACAAACCGTCATCACTTCAACATTCTAGTTATGACATTAGGGATATAGAAAGTAAATGCCAGCCATCTATAGATTGGTCTTATGGTGCTTATATTATCAAGATTATTTCATTTGGGCAACTAGTAAAGCTTATTTTGTCTGGGCATGTAAGATCCCACATCAGTTGGGAAGGAGAATGAAACATTCTTTATAAAGGTGTGGAAACCTCTCCCTAGCAGAGACGTTTTAAAAACTTTGAGGGGAAGTCCGAAAGGAAAAGCCCAAAAATGACAATATCTACTTGCGGTGGGCTTGGATCGTTATAGGGTAAATATTGTAAAGCTTTTAGTATCTTAAGAAAGTTTATGAAATATGGTTATGTTTGTCTTTGTATTACAGGCTGGGGGTGCTTCAAATCGAAATGTTCTCTCTGCTGCAATGCTTGGCATCCAAGAAGCTCTCAAGAATAGTGATTGGACAACTCGTAAAGCTGCTTCTGTTGCGTTAGGTGACATTGCTGCAAGCTGTGGGTCCTTCCTGGGGTCTTTTAAGGCTTCCTGCATTCGGTCTCTTGAATCATGTCGATTTGACAAGGTAAGGACCAATAGCATACATAAATACATTAAAAATATGAAACTACATTGTGAGATCCCACGTCGATTAGAGAGGGGAATGAAACATTCCTTATAAGGGTGTGGAAACCTCTCCCTAGCAGACGCGTTTTAAAACCGTGAGGCTGACGACGATACGTAACGGGCCAAACCGAACAGTATTTGCTAGCGGTGGGCTTGGGCTATTACAAATGGTATTAGAGCCAGTCACCGGGTGGTGTGCCAGCGAGGACGTTGAGCTCCGAAGGGGGGTAGATTGTGAGATCCCACATCGGTTGGAGAGGGGAACGAAACATTCCTTATAAGGGTGTGGAAACCTCTCTCTAGCAGACGCGTTTTAAAACTGTGAGGCTGACAGCGATACGTAACGGGCCAAAGCGGACAATATCTGCTAGCGGTGGGCTTGAGCTGTTAGATGCATCCACTGTTCCGCTTAATTTTGAAAATGAAATTTTAAACTTGTTTTTTATCTGATAGGTGAAACCAGTCAGGGATATTGTTGTCCAGACCCTTCAATATTGGAATAACGTTCAAGGGCCTGATACTCCTGAACCTTCAGAAGCTGGATCATCAATCAAAGGTCTATTGGTCAATGCCTGATGCCAACATAACTGCTTAGACTATGTTTGTTTACCTTTTATTTACCTCTCTTTCATGCTTTGCACAGAAAATCTTTGTGGGGGTGACTTCAGTGACGTTACTAGTTCTGTAGAACATGGAAAGAAGGATACTGCAATTAGGAAAGTAGGTATGGGCTCTACCAGAGGGAGGATTCCACTAAACATGAGGAAAACTTGTCCAAGATATTTGGAGAACACTCAGCATTTCAAAGCAAATGATTGTCATATTGAAATAGCTGTTCCACAAAAGCACAATCAATCATTATCAGGATTTTACACTGAAGAATCTGAAGGTAGTACTATTACAAAGACATTTCAAGGAGTGAGTACTGATGCTACAGACATGCAAGATATTGAATATGATTATGTCAGAATGGATGACAAACAAGAATGTTCCTCTGAAGACAGCAATATGCACAAATCAACGGACAGAAATAAGCGGTTTGTCGCCGAAGAGGCTACGAGCGAGAGGCAAATATACTCAACAAAGGTGACGGATCGAAGAAGTCTCGATTCCGTGGTCACAGAGTCTAGTTGTCAGGTCGTACAAGAATGTGACTTGGAAATTGCAAACGATATGGTTTGCATCCGAAAACATCTCCTGGAAATCGAAAATAAGCAGTCAAACTTGATGAACCTATTCAAGGTAAGACTTCAACGAGGCACTCAATACTTTGTTGCTTTAATCTCATTGAGTATTATATGATGGAAATCGCATGAACTCAACTTTAACAGTTTCAATATTGTTTCAAATACACAATGATTCACAAGCACTTATCCCCACAATAGAGACTGATCTACTGTTTCTTCTCTGTGAAATTGATATCAGGAGTTCACTTCGGGCATAATGGATAGCTTGTCAGTCATACAATCAAGGGTGGTGGGTTTAGAACACGTTGTGTATGGATTATCTCAGGATCTTTTGAATGGGAATAGAGATTCTGAGCTTTCAAACTCAAAGTTCATGAAGCAGAACCAAAGCTTGAATTCTCCTAGGCTTTCTACAAGCACGCCTAGGCCATCGGTAGATATTACAGGGAGACAGTCTTCGTTATTGTCGCTTAAACATTCGAACATATGGGATGAAAATGTTTCTGTAAGGAGCCAATTGAGTACTGCATCAAAACGTGGAACTGATATTTGGAGAAAGACCAATTCAGTTAAGAATCCCCCTGAGAAGGATCTTCAAAATAGTAGCAGCAGCCGTCACTTGAGAAATGCTAATGCAGTGTTTTCTTCATCTCCCTGTGCAAATGTTAGACAATTTACAGATGGAAAGAACAGCATTTTGAAACGTGTGTCCGGTTTCCTACGACAAGGTGATGTCGATACAGCATACGTCGAAGCCTTGCGTTCTGGTGATGAAGCTGTTCTGTTTGAACTTCTTGATCAAACAGGGCCTGTTCTTGAATGTTTGTCACCTAAAACTATCAGCAATATCCTTCGCGTTTTGGCATCATTTCTCCCAGAGCAAAAGTTTATACGCTGTATAATACCTTGGTTGCAGCAGGTAAATTTTCATATACACTCTTTCCAACCTTGTGCTTTGGTTTTATCTATCCGATTCTGTAACGGCTCAAACCCACCGCTACCAGATATTGTCCTTTGAGCTTTCCTTTTCGGGCTTTCCCTTAAGGTTTTTAAAATGCGTCAACTAGGGATAGGTTTCCACACCTTTATAAACAATGCTTCGTCACTTTACATGGTTTGTTTGTCATGTAATTGCTGTAGGTAGTTGATTTGAGCACAATGCATGGAGCAAATTCTCTTGGTCTCTCAGCCAAAGAAAGACAAGAATTTGTTCTTGCCATCCAGGAGGCTTCAAAGAGTGAATTTTCTAATCCTGCAGAAACAAGACTTATGACTCAGCTAGCAACAAAATTGTGCTATATATGGGGTAAGTTTATTCACCATACACGATAAAATAATGGACTTCTATGCTTCATGCTTGGTTTGTAGCCGTGAGATTTTACTATGCCTGCAACTGCAACCAATCTGCAAAAATTGTTTCTTGAAAAACGTTCTGTGTGAATAGGGCAATGCTCGTGATCGGAGGCGGTAGACGTAGATCTCAATGGCAAGGTCTTGTTTCCAAAGATTCCCAGACAGGATTTCAGGTAAGGGAGATAGGAAGTTTGCTTGTAGTTATAGTCATTTGTAGCTTCCAGATTTTCTATGGTTGTTCTTCTGCAAGTTGATTTTTAGGCTGTGGCTGTAGCTGAATTGGAATGCAATTTGTTCATTGGTCTCCAATCTTGATATAAGTTTGAAGTGCATATAGGGAATGAAGCCAGAAACTATACTAAGAACTTAGGAACCGAATGCAAATTTTACTGAAAAAACAAAAAAGAAAAGAACAATCAACATATTAACGAACTTCTTGTTCGAGCGATGTAATTGACTATAATAAAATACATACACTACATCGATCAAGCCAAAAGGCAGTCTCTCTCTGTATCTAGAACTCGACAATGATTGGTCAACCACGAGCTCCCGATGTCAAACTCATGCAGCAAATAAAAAGCATGTCAATCTAACTCAATAAGAAATAGTTGGATAACACCTTCGTTGTCACAACAATCATAGCAAAAATGATGAATAACAAAGCACACATCACATGCGGATGTCGGGGATAGATCATCCTGGAGGTGCAACAAATAAAGAATGGAGAGGGAGAAGAACTCGCAAGGCACGTCGCGATGTCGGGGACATGTGGAAAGGTCAGTAATCGAACTTTCTGGTCAGATCACAGCATGAAATCACGATTGATTAACATAAAGGACAGGGACCAGCCCTGCCATTTTACCATCCCTCCCTGGACGTTTCTTTTTCACCTGCAACAGTAACAACAGTACATTAGTTCTAGCTTCTAATAGCATTATTGCATTCAGGTATCAAATTATCAACCAAAAATGAGTTACATCTTCCCTTTAACTAAAGATAGAAAGCGAAACGTAAACATCGTATCTTCCCTTTAACTAAAGATAGAAAGCGAAACGTAAACATCGTATCTTCCCTTTAACTACTTTGATCCTTGGTTTCTACAGAGTGCATAAAAGCTGTAAAATTTCGCATCTCCTTTCATTATACTCACATAGAACCATCCATCTACTTCGTACTCAATTTCAACTTCTTCACCAGCTGTTAAAGTTAACTGCAAGGCAAGAAACAACAGTCAACGTAAATATTATAGCACCAAAGCTTAGTGCTTGGGGCTTCTCCCAACTCTTGACATACCTTGCACCTTCTCATGTTCTTCCATTGAGAAAAGACAGAAAAGCAAATAGAAACCACAATATGATATTAAAGATCAAGTAACCTCATCATCACCACCAGCAGTGAAGTCATAGAGAGCGGATCCATGTTGTGGATTTCCAGAAGAGGCACGGTCTTCTTGAGATCCAAAACTCTGATCGCCACGCCCTGCTAAGGGGTTCTCAAATGATTCGTACCGTTGCATATCAGGAGGTGAATATGGAAGGGGATCTTCCCTGATCTGAGAAGCATGAAGGTTTGATTAGAAGTAGAAACTACTTGACAAAACTTACAGAGATACAACGAACAAATATCGAACCGGAGAACTTAAACCCTCGTGTATCGTTGGATTGCTAAACCTGCTCGCTCCTGATCTTTCCTGGAGATCATTAATATGTGTCACAAATGAAAAAAAATGAATAGCAGCAATGCAATAAGTTAAAAATTTAACATCATACCGAAGTTTGGGTACCGCCATAGGAAGGTCGTGAACTAAACAATGAAGGATAGTTCATTCCACCAAAGTGAGAAGATATGGAAGTTTCGACTGAGCCTGTCGACTCAGGAGAGGACGTTCCAGACGAACGTGCATCATCTTCCTGAAATTCAAAGGAATACACAGCTGAAAATCACCAAAACATGTCCACCAAACTGCAAACTCTACATGGAAAAGTAAATTATACTACCTCTAGTTCTGAACTCTCTAAGAGAGTTTTTGCCCACATGTCATCATAACTAACCGATGTCCTTGAGACGATATTCTCTTCATCAACGTCGGGAGCATCAGTTCCAGCACCAGCAAGGAATTCATTAACCTAACGGCAAGTAAAGATGAGATAAATCAAAATGGTTAAAATCCATCCTTTAAATAATATCAGTAACACTCTAAAAGACATACTCTGCTCATTGCTGGTGCACTGCTTCCTAGCAGTCCATCGTCACCAAGATTGGCTGCCCAAGCATTCACTAGGTCGTCATCAAGAGCATCTGGTTCATTGGTTGCAGGTGTTGATTCATAAATAAGATCAGAAATGCCAGTAGCAACGGCCGGATCACTCAAACCAGTTGATGCACTTATATTGTGTTCTGTCCTATAGATGTCAATCAGCTTTGCACTGACAATTCAAAATCAAATGAAGTTATGAGTTGGATAATGGAAACACAAAAATGAAACAAAAGAATTACCTTATTGGCCCCAAAGGTAGGTACTTCGCTCTAGGAACATAGCAAAATAGTGAAACAAGATCCAACAATCTTTCATGGGTTTCATATAGCTTCTTAAGCTCATCATCCGTCCATTTTTTCTTAGCGTTGTCATGGTAACGAATATCTCTGTTCGTGCAGGAACGTTTCATCGGTGCCCGAGATAAAAATGAGAATTTTAAAGAAAAAAGGCAAAGAAAAGAAGGAAGGGAAGTGTTTGAGGTTATACTTGATCAAATCGTCTTGAGCTTGATACATTTCATCGAGCACTTTTATCATTGGACTAATTAAAACTCCAAGGCCAGTACCACTGGCTCCTTGATCTTCACCATTGCTAAGATGCATCTCTGAAAATTGAGACTGTAGACCACCTTGGGCTAAAGAATGTAAGAAGTCATAAATTTGCAGCCTATATGGCTCACCGGACCTGATTGCCACTGTTGTAAGAGCTTGAGCAGCAATTAGACGAACCTGAATCATACAAAAAGTTCAATATATATATATATGTATAGACGAACCTGAATCATACAAAAAGTTCAATATATAATATATATATATATATATATATTTATATATAATGTAAGGAATGTTTTCACACCAAGGAATGTCTCGTTCTCCTCTCCAACTGATGCGAGATCTCACAATCCACCCCCTAGGGGGCCAGTGTCCTCGCTAACACACCGCCCGGTGTCTGGCTCTGATATCATTTCTAACAGCCCAAGCCCACTGCTAGCAAATATTATCCTCTTTGGGTTTTCCCTTCCGAGGTCCCCCTCAAGGTTTTAAAACACGTCTGCTAGAGAGAGGTTTCCACACCCTTATATGGAATGTTTCGTTCCCCTCTCCAACCGATGTGGGATCTCACAAATAAAATATTTATTCTGAGCGGGAAAAAAATGTTCAACTTATTTCCAACTTCCACCAATATAGTTGTGAAGTAATGTTTCGAGATTAACATTGAGAAAGACTTTGCTGGATAACCAATAGAGGGGAGCAATACCTCCCAGCTTCCACTGAAGGCACTCCTTTGAAGACGAGTCAACGCACCAGCAAGCGTAGGATTGCGAGAGCCAGCAGCAGCAACCATTTTATCTGCATCTAACATCATCAATGCTGTACCAGGCGGGGTTGCTGATTCCCAAGCATACTCAGATGCAGCATAATTTGCATTCTCTCCAAGAAACCACACCTGTTCGAATTAATTTAAAATCATCGACATAAAAACGATAAATCAGTTCAAAAACAAATGATGATATTAAAAGAAAATGCTTACAGCAGCTTGCACCAATCGCTGCAAAGCCAGTGCTGACTTAGGATCAGAAGCTGAAACTCGGTCGACTGAAGTAATTGACGTCATAGAGCCAGGTTGTGGCGGAGGAAGATCTAGAACTAAGGTTACTGCTTCCAAAGCTGTGTGCTTCCAGTCAGGACCAGCTCCAATAAGGCACGTCTGTAAATGGAATAACAAAATGGCATGTCTGTAAGCAACGATCCTAGATAGTCATGGCAAACTGACAATTGACTAGAATTTCTGCTTCAGTAGTTCCCTAATGAGCACAACAAGCTTTGTCACAGGTTTGATAATAACACAAGAAAATCATTTATATATGTCTATCAATCCCCGAACGAACGTCTTAATTACACGACACAAGGTTATGAGTGATTGCGACGGCTTTGTTATCACTATTTCAAAAATGGTTTTAACTTTTAACTGAGCCAAACCTGATCAAATGAGAAATTTGGAGAAGTGAACTGAATAGTGACTTACTTTCCATAGTAGTTGCAAGACATCTGCATCAATTTTCCCAGGAACTTTAGTTGCAAAAACTCGAGCGATTTGAAGAAGAGTGACAGCCATATCGGGGGTCGCCTAGAAACAAACATTAGTGCATATGCATTACTAAGATAAACAGAATATTTTTTTCTATACGAAACATACCTTAAATCGAGCGTGCAAAGTAAGTAAAATATCATTTAACAATGCTGCTGGCCAGGCTGGGTCAGAAAGCTCTGATGCAATCATGGATTCAAGTTCATCAAATGAATCATGGGGACTTTGCATCCATATCAAGGCCTTCATTATCATGGCTCGAACATAGACACATTCACATGCTACTGTCGTTCGTACTACTTCCATCAACGAAGCCAGCAGACTAGCAATCGTATCTTTCTCGCCCCGTCCATTCGCCACTGAAGCAGATCTCCGTATATCTAAAAAAAGAGGATGAAATTAAAGCAACATCTACAACATGCAATTCCTAAAGTTAAACAATGTTCACCAAGCTGCTTTGTTTCATGAGACGTCAAAATTTTGCTACTTTTGGTGAACTGACAGATTTTTCATACTGCTTTCCAAAGGGGAAGCATAAATATAATGGTTTTGATTAATTAAACAAGATGTAATATGAGTGAAAGTTGGGAACAGAGAGAAAATTACTTTCAGAATGTGAGTTTTCTTTAGCATCAGAATCCTTTTCAGCTCCCTCAGAAAATGAATTAACAAAAGCTCCTTCATCCATATCCTGTAGGCCTAAGGAAAATGCAGCAGCCCGACTTCTTCCCATCTCTTGTACGACTCGTGCCGCTGTATGAAGAACAGGCCTTGAGAAACTACGAAACGAACTTTCTAACCTGCATCCAAAGAATGTTCCAATGCAAGTGAACTCAACCTTATCCTTAAAATAATTCAAGTCATAATGCAAGTGAACTCAACCTTCTCATTACAAGTTTGATGAGAGGTTGAGGACGTCTCATCTTCTGAGATTTATTTTTGAAAGCTCCCTTCGACGGCGCTTGTGGTAGCTTGAGAAACTCCCGTGTTAGACGATACCAACCAGCAGCTCGCTCTTCAGTCCTAAAATACCAAAAATAAGGGAACAACCATTTCGTGATAAAAATAATAGTGATAGTAATAACTTACCTATCCGAGTTGTCTGATTTTCCTAGTACACATAATATTGCCTCAAAACAGACTCTTTCACTCGGATCGAGAAGAAGCTGATAAAGAACCGTGTTGAACTGCGACTTAATATCTGGCCGCTCTATACAAATCAATGTCACAAAAAATCATCATGATATACAAAAGCTAGAACTGTAAGGTACATACACATTGATTTTAATTTTTACCATCCAGTGCCCGAGCTCTCGATATCGAATGGCACAACCGTGCTAGCGAAACTCTGGCCAGAACATCATGCAAATGGAGAACATCCAGCAATGCTCCTAAATGTAAAGAAAAGGTAGATAAAAAATTGATGAATACTTCCTGACAATGTTAAGTATCCAACCCAATAAAGCTGCAGAAATTGGGTCAAAAGATTATACAATGTTATATAAGAAGAAGTGGCTATGATATGAAAGCATACCTCCATGTAGTACATGTTTTCCTGAAAAAAGGCATAGGGTAAATCATTAGATGCATAAACTAGAAATTAACCAAACTTTGGTTAAGTTTTAGATAAAACGTGACGACAGTCTGAAATTTTTTTTAGAAGTCATCTACATAAAATAACCTAGTGACATTGCAACTGCATAAGGATCTCTTGCAGCTAGCTCAGAAAGCATTTCCAATGCATGTCTCACAGCAATCGGATCAGCAAATGACACTCTGCAGTTAACACAGAAAAACCTTGATATTATAACAAAAAGATTAGTACAAGTTGATCAAAACATCAAACACTATATAGAACATGAGCGGACAATCAAAGTAGATAGGAGAAAATTTTTGGACCAAGTCCTTATTGCTAATGAGGCAATTGAGGACTATCAGAATTGTAAGCAAGGGGGTTATTTTTTATATTGATTTTGAGAAGACTTACTTACAATCATGTTGGTTGGGAGTTTCTGGATCAATTTTTGGGTAAGATGGGTTTGCTACAAACGGAGATCCTCGATGTGGCGTTGTATTAGGACGATCCGATATTCCATTCTTGTTAATGGCAGACCAAGGGGGAAGGTAAAGGGAAATTAAGGGTTTGTCATGAGGCTTTCTTGGCCTAAATCCCTTAATTTAAATGGAAGATGAAAACAAAAGCTAGCTAGGTTCATATTAATTTGTTTGCATCAAATAAACAAGTAAAGTAAATGGGAAGTTGAAAGTTGTTTAGGCATTCAGATAATGAGGTCCATACCCCTGTATGGCACGATGCAGAAATACAGGATTTCCAGGATCAAGGGGAAGTCTTCTCAATGCACTAAGCGCCGCTTGTTGCAAATTGCTCCTCATCACATACTACTGAATTGCAAGAGAGGTAAGCAAATAAGTAACATCATGTACACGACACATACAATTGTGGCAAACATTTTTAACAGCCCAAGCCCACCACTAGCAGATATTGTCTTCTTTGGATTTTCCCTTTCGAACTTCCCTTCAAGGTTTTTAAAACGCGTCTGCTAGGGGAGAGGTTTCCACACCCTTATAAAGAATGCTTCGTTCTCCTCCCCGACCGATGTGGGATCTCACACATGTAAAGCAGTTAAATGATGAGTTTGTATGAACATAAAACACCATCATATGAAGATACAACTAACCAAGTGTCAGAAATTACCTCCTTATCTCCACCTTTAATCCCAAGAACCCCTTTCTTGCGTTTGTAAGGAGCATCGGCGACCTGGAAACCGAATACAAAAAGGAACATATTTAGAGTGGATTATCCTAAGCTGTTCCAGTATTTTGTTAAGTCACTATGAACAGCACCAAAAATCTGATAGCAAATTCCAACTACCACGAACCGTTCTAAGGGTAGTATTTTACCCTGAAACTTATCCCACATAAATTTTTTGATCATCAACCTGCACCATTTTTGGTACACGAACTACTCGAATAATGCACATGATAGATTTCAAATACTATGCATATGGCCAGAAAAAACAAACCTTATCAAGGATTGCAAAAACAATTTCATATAGTTGGGACAAAATCTCAGAGCTGCTTGAAGGAGCATAGGTCAAAGCCTTTAGTGCTTGTAGTCTTCTAGCATGAACTTCAAGAGAAATATAGTGTCAAAGGAAATCTCTTTCAACTCAATAAACAATATGATAATTCATTCAAATTCAATAAAAGGAAACCGGCTTACATTCAACATCAGGATTAGAGGCCTCAGTTACAAGCTGATTAACTATTCCGGGTACAACATCAGCTCGAGTCACCCCCCCGACTGCATCAATATCAGCTAAAGCATCCCAGTTAGGTGTTGGAATCCCACCACCTGAACTTATACCTTGTGCACTAGTATCTGATAAAATTCTGGCTAAATAATAGTACACGTAACGGAGGACGCTCCTATCTTCACACTGCTGATTTAACTGTCAAATATAGGAAAAACATATTTTTTTGTTCTTTATTTTTTGCTTTATTCCTTCAGAAGAAATAGATTTCATTGGTAATAAAATGACAAAAATATGGGGGAATGAAAGCTAGGTATCACCAAATACTGCAAAGTGAAGATAACATAACTCTGTCTCCACCAACAAGCAAAAAACAAATGCGCTTCTTGATAATGCCTTCCTCAAAAAAATATGTTTGATTTCAAAGAAAATTTGAGCTTCCAAGGTATTGGAGTAGGCCAATCAGTTTGGAAACGGTATTTATAAAATTGTGGCAAAAGTTCTTGCCGCTAAAGTAAGGAAAGCTTTGTCTCACACTATTGTTAGCAATCAGTTTGCTCTCACGAAGCTTTGTCTCACACTATTGTTAACAATCCACCCTCCTTCGGGGCCCAGCGTCCTCGCTGGCACACCTCCCGGTGCCTGGCTCTGATACCATTTGTAACAGCCCAAGCCCACCGCTAGCAGATACTGTCTTCTTTGGGCTTTCTCTTTTGGGTTTCTCCTCAAGGTTTTTAAAACGCGTCTGCTAGGGAGAGGTTTCCACACCCTTATAAAAGGTGTTTCGTTCTCCTCCCCAACTGAGGTGGGATCTCACAACCACCCCCTTCGGGGCCCAGCATCCTTGCTGGCACACTGCGGTGCGTGTTTCGTTTTCTTCCCCAACCGAGGTGGGATCTCACAATCCACCCCCTTTTGGGGCCAGCGTCCTCGCTGGCACACCGCCCGGTGCCTGACTTTGATACCATTGTAATGGCTCAAGCCCACTGCTAGTAGATAATGTCCTCATTGGGCTTTCCCTTTCAGGCTTCCCCTCAAAGTTTTAAAAATGTGTATGCTAGGGAGAGGTTTCTACACCCTTATAAAGGGTGTTTCGTTCTCCTCTCCAACCAATGTGGGATCTCACACAAATAATTAGTTATAGGTACAATAAAAGAGAAATGTTTGGGATTCCATAAAGTTTCTTCACGGAAAAATTAACTAGACCAGTACGAATAAGAGACGAACATAATTTATCTTATCAATAGCCATATTCTAGACAATTTTGAAGTCATAAAGATTACTTGATTGCTAGCAAGAAATGAAATATTATCATACCATGAGCAGAGAAGGTGCCAACGACGGATCAACTGAATTGTAGACGGCAAGTTTTGGGAATACATGATGAACCAACTGCTTCTGGGAGCTTTTCTATAAAATTCACAGAAACATAACAACGTTTAACATGTTTTACCTCCAAATCATCACAACAATAAGAATCATCACATACTGTTCACCTGATCCGAAGTAGCAGCAAGTTCATGGATACTCCTAGCCAATTGGGCATAAGAAACAGGCTGCAGCACAAGTCAAATTGAACAAAACAAAATCAATACAAATCCCAGTAACACCAATTCAAAGACGTGAAACATGTAGGAGGAAGGCACCTTCTTCTTGCTCAGCCTCTGCGGCATCATGTTGGTCCTCACAGGATTCAAAGCTGCTTTCGCAGCAGAAATTGTATCATTCTGGATCTGCATCAGTGCCGCCCTCTTAGACCTCTTCTCCCCGGCCGGCCTCCCCAGTGTAGAGGGCAGCGCACTCGAGGAGGAATTTGAAGATGAACTAAGCGTTGATGGCGCGGCCGATGGAGCGTTTGTGGAGGACGATCCCGCCGACGATTTTGATGGATCGGCGGTAATCAGATCCATTAGCGTCGTCCCCGACGAATCCTGACAAAACCCCCAAAAATTGAATGTTTATGAAGGAAACGTCGAAAATAAATTGTGGATGAAGAGAAGGTCTGGAAAATTACCGCCATGATTGTTCGATTGATCCGTTCGACTCTGCTTGATTGCTATGCTCTCTGTTTGTCCTCCGATCAACTTTTCTGTTCTGTTGGTTCGCAATTCGAATCACCAATGCTTTTATTTTCTTTTTCTGTTTTCAAAATTGTCTAAAACCTCATGAATCTATCTCATTCCGATCAGAAGAACTTCCATCGCAGGAAAAAAAAAAAAAAAAAAAAAAAAAAAAAAAACAGAGTATTTGCCTAAGAAATGGCAAATGTGCAGAACGGTTCGACCTCAAATCTATTCCAAATAGATATGCATGGTTCTTTATTTCGAACCCATGCAAATATCTAAATTTTCTATTTTTTTTATATTTTTCAACAAAAAAACATTTGTATCCATTTTTTTATGATATTATGTACAAATTTTTATGATACATCATGCTAAATTTCATCTTAAAAAATCGAAAAAAAATATTTAGAATGCTTCTAAATTTTCAATTTTATTATAAATTTAATTTCAAATATTAAAAAAATTATAATTTAGTCGTTGTTATTATTATAAAATTAGAGATGTTCGTATGATTTTACAAAACTTCATAAATAGTCTCTACAATTTAATAATAATTTTAAATTAAAGATGTTCTTATAATTTTAGAAAACTTCAAAATAATTCCTAAAGTTTCATCTATCTAATAATCATTTTAAATTAAAGATATTTTAGAAAATTCATAAATAATTCCTAGTTTCGAAAACTTTCTAAAGTTTCATAAATCATATCTACGATTTTATAATAATTTTAATAAAAAACAATTTACAAGAGGCCCTAAAATATTTAAAAATTTTATAAAATTTGGATCTCTAAAATTTTCAAACTAACAAATTTACTCCTATTATCGATCTTCCATAGGCCATAAAATGAAAATGACATGACATCTAACGTGACGTGGTTAAACAAATTTACTCCTATTTCTCGATGGCCGAGGTGGATTCATAAAACCAGAGTCTCAAACCCACAATTTCTGATGCTTTTCTTATTAATTTTTGAATTCACAATAACAGAAACTGCCCCAAAATTGCAATGCACAACATCGTTGGAAGAACTAGTTACAAGGCATCTTCTATTATGGAAGCTCTTAGGTTCATTCTGTTTGAATGTTCATCTGTTCATCTCTTGTTGTGCAGGGAAGGACCCAGGAAGTGATAGCTGTTCAACCAAAAGTTGAACAGAATCACATATATCAACATAATCGGATCTTTTTGTGAGTATAATAATACAAGAGAAAATGATAGATCATGACATATCCAGAAGAACAGAAAGATAATTAGTTACTATAGTGAAAACCTGGCATGAAGGCTCCCTCCATGGAGTTCCTGTATATCAGATATCCCATCTTGAAGCAACGATGTGCTCGGGTGTCGCAGGAGAATTCGACTCGCTTCATCGAATCTGTTCAAAAGCAGAGTAAAAGGGTATGCACAAAGAAAAAAGAAGATGACTTAAACAAGAGAGCAGTTTTGTTGTACATTTAACAGCAAATTACAATTCTGAGTATTCGCATTAAACCTATCTCCCTAGCTCCTTCATAAGTTCCTTATGGTCTAGACTCTAAGAGACATCTAGAATAACATATCAGACATTAAAAATGAAAAAGAAAGCAGCAAACACAAAGAAAGGAGAACAAACACAAAGTAGCTCAGAGGTTAAATAATCCTCTCCTCTGTTTGTAAAATTCACAGCAGCTGGCCCTGAACTTGCTAAAGAAGCCACCCCATAAGAAAATATCAAATAAAACATGTCAACTCCCTAAGACAATGAAATTTTTTTTGGAATTCCTTTATTAATCTGCTTCACCAAATGGGAAGCTATCCTAAATACCCAGCAACTGGACTGTCGATACGATACGATACGAAACGCGAACATGTTCTGCACACTTCCTACATAAAATCCCACTCAGCTAACCCCATCCCCTTCAGCAGAATCCTTCCACACGAGAAATGCGATCAACACCTTTCAAAAGGGTAAGGGAAATTTTCAATGTAAATTAAGCAAGATTTAATCAGAAAAGCTTCTGGACAAGCGCAAGTCAATTTTCCTTCAGCTGCTTTGGGCAATTGAACATGAAAAAATGGTAAAAAAGCGTCAGATATCATCTTCACTGCTATGGATTTCCAAAATACTGCCTCAGATGTTATCAGCTATTGGAGAACAGAAAATCAGTCACAAAGGGTGTCTCAAGATGCCAAATACCTATCAAACTCGTTCATCTAAATGCTTGAAGGAATCAAAGGAGAGTCCAATCTTACGGCAAGATACTCAATTCTGCTAAAACCATATCCATTTTCAGATGCTTGGACTTTCTTAATACTTAGTCTCTCCGCTTCAAGACTCGAACAAGTCTCAGAGCTTACTTTGCCGGATCATCATCAAGCGAAACTGAAGCATCTATTCTAGACGTTGCACTCTTTTCAATTTCTGGTTTTTCTTTCTCGTTATCATCGAGTTGAAGGGCTTGAGCAAACTGGTCAGAAATAGGGCTAATGGAACCATCCCCAAGTGAATTTAGAGAATTGGCAGTTGCAAAGAGCTGCTGTCTTGTTTTCCTTTCTTTCAAAATCCTCTCCCGTTCATCATAGAAATCAAAATCATCTATAATAGATGTTCGTGGATCATGGTCCTTGAAAATTTTCAACATCTCAATACCTTGTTTCAGCGGCACCTGTCAATTTATGGCATTGAAAAATAACATCAAGAAGCATAACGGAAGGACTAACAAAATTTATATGTACATATACGAAAATGCAAAGTGCTCCTTGACCAGGTACCCTAAGCACAAATAGGAATTGAGAGTAATAGGTAATATAAATAAAGTTCTGTTCTACAGCAGTTCACACATCATAGTTAGATGGCAGGTTAATAACTTTTTTTCCATGGTAAAAAAATTGTCCCTATAACTTTAATATCTATTTGGTCTCTATACTTTCAAAACTATTTAGTCCTTGTAGTTCGAAGAACACCCACTTTTATTCCCTTTGACTTGTTGGTTGTCCCCGCTCAATCTTCCTTCTCCCCCATCCCTCTTTTTTCTTTTTTGACAAGGGTACAGGTAGGGTGGGGAATTTGAGTGGGTAGGTCAACGAAAATATGCATACTATACAATAAATCTAAGGAAAAACTTGAGTTGCAGGGCAAATGATACATTTAAAAAACAAGGAAGAAGAAAGACATGATCCTCCGTGATATGAGTTTTAAAGCTTCTTGCCAAATGTTACTTGGTTATAATTTAACATAGTAATAGCCTAGTAAAAGGTTCTACCAAACAACAAACGACTGTGTACACCGTTGCTACATGCACATAGATGAGGATGCAGTTATTAAAGAATATTAATATCAAATCATACCTCCTGAGAATCTCTGCTGTGTGTAACTGGTTTATTGTCATTATTTTGAAGTAAAACATGCCGAAATCTAATATTAGGAACATCTTTGATGATATGCCACTTAACGGGAAATTGTCCACTCCACCTATCCTGCTGCCAGTAGTCTGCATTTTTCTCAAAGTCAACAGGTCCAACCATTTCAGCTACACCACAAAATTGACCACTAGCATTAACCTGCAAGATAAACATGACCAACTTGCTCTTACAACATAATCCACTGAACTGTGGTCCAAAGAAAATAATGAACGATTGAAAGTACGCAACAAGAAGCAAGAAGATAGAACCCACAAATCTGTGGATGGAGATTCAATTCCACCAATACGCACAACAATTGATGTTAAAGAAGATACCTAGTGTAGCTACACGATTTTAAAAGATGCCATCACTTGAAGAATAAATTGAATATTATGAATAATTTCATTGACAACTCCGACGCACAAACTAAAGACCTGCCCATAATGTGCAAAATTCTTGATAGCTTGAAGAAAAATCATTTAATTCTTTTTTGTTTACTTTTTTGTTATCATAATTATGCCAGGAAAAGATGAGTTAGGTTTAATGGCCACATAAATTGACGCTTGAATCCTAAAGCCATTACCAGCAGAAAGCCCTAAGCCCCCTAAAAAGTTGATGGTAGTGTAGTAAGATAAAACAAACTCCAAAGGAGCCTACAGCCACTACTACGCTTCTTGTTTTCCTCCTGAAACCTCCTTGACTGCCTCTCATAATAACACAACTATGACTGAGGCAGGGTCAAGCACTTATCTTTCCCCAACTAAGCACGAACAAGATTTCCAAACGGAAAAAAAAGGAAGTTAATTAAGAATAGTCATCAGAGCTTACGGAGAAAAAGAGGAGAACTGGACAATTTCCTTGCATTTCTTTTGCCTCCCGGTAAGCAGCATCCAGTTTCTTGTTACCATGTGGAGTACTGGCCCAAACGTTGTACTTGATACTTCTATGAACATTATCTTCACTAAATGACTTGATAATGAAAATCTTAGCTGTCTCGTAATCTGTAGCAAAATCTGGCCGATTGTAGGAATCAGGACTAACTGATAAAGTCGATAAATCGTTTTTTATTGTACCAGATGCAATACTTTGGTCGCCTTTACCCTTGGCCTTCAAAGCTCTTGGTCCTCGATTACGGTCACTAAAGATGCCATGCGGATCATTAAAAAGTGAAATTGAGTCTCTATCTCTGTCTCTTACTCTGTCCTTCTCAAAGGTAAGTCGGCTTCGGTCATTTACAACTGGATAAGAAATTGATGCACCACCAAAGTTAGAGCCCTGATAAGAACTGCTTAATGGGTACCGAGCATCATAAGCACTTGACACCATTCCAAATCCATGCATAGGTCTCTGTTGTAGAGAAGCCTAGAATGAAAACAAGTTAATAGCGAGATAAAAGTATAAAAATCTACAATTAGAACCAAAATAATAGCATTGCCAATAGAAGGACAAGAATGTACAAGTCTAACATGAATAAAGGGTTTTCACAGTAGATACAAAAGACCATAGTTTTTAAAATTATATAGTGCACATATACCATCACTCAAATGCAGAAATGATAATGTGATGGGTGGTCGTGGAAACAAAGGAAAAAAGATTACTGACTTACTAGCTCATGCTCACTAACACTAAATCACAAATTCAAGAAGTGAATTTTATCGTAACTAAAACAGAAACTAGGCAGCTAATTCCAATATGTGAAGTCAAGAAACTAGTTCAACTGGCACAACAATTGCTAGTTTCTCCCTCATTTCTTCTCTTTCTTGAAAGAGAATATGCACTTTCAGTAATCGAGCTCAAGCAAATTAGATTAAATCAAACAGATTTGATATCCTTAATAAGTATCTTAGTTAATCACACTTGTATATAATTTTAGTGCGCAAACAAAATTATTTATTCTTACATAGTAAGTTATTTTGTATTTAATTAAGAGTTGAGTTCAGTAAGGTTTGAGTTATTGGAAGTTTAATCCCAAAATATGTAGTATAAGGTTTCATCAAGAAGTAACCACACATTACAAAAGCAAGCGAAGAACAAGAAAGAAGACAATTTGAAGAAAACCAACGTTGTTCCCCGGGTAGTACAAGTCACAAACTATTTTACTATCAAGAATTATATTTTGGTTGGTATTTGAGTTTTCAAATATTGTTATATGATATTTCTTCCTTTCGAATGTCTTTTTAAAGAAATAATATGATATATCTTATCAATAAAATATTAAGATGACAATAAGATATTATGGGCATAAAATGTGACATGAAATATCTCATGCTGGCTATACAAGCAATATCAAATAGGGATTTTAGGTTGTAGAAGCATCAAATAACCTTTCCTAACTACAACAATATTATGCTAAGTCAACAAACAAACCTGTCCAACATTCTGATCATTAGAGCCAAACATTCCCATTGGTTGTGGATAAGCTGCTGGAGATGATAAAGAGCCTGAACCAAGATTTCCCCCACCATAGGACCCAAAATTTAGCAAAAAACCTGTTCCAGGCCCATAGAGCATGTTCTCAAATGCACTACTCTCAGGTGATATAATCTCTGTTGGCGAAACGGGAACTGCTGAAGATCCATGAGGTAAACCAGGTGCAGCTTGTTGTGGGTAGTATGATGGGGAAAATGGAACTTGTTGAGGAGAATACAGTTGCCCATCTAACATAACAGAAGGCATAGGAGTAGCAACAGGTGAATATTGTCCATATGCCATATCTGGATTGAAGCCATAACCAGAATGAAAGACAATAGATGGACTATCATTGTACATGACCTGATCCATGGACAAATCAAAGGGTGAATTTGTTATATGTAATCGACTTTTAGATGGATATTTTCAAAAGATGAACAGTATATTTTCAGAAGTAGACTCACCGGTGATACAACAGGAAAACTATCAGCATTTACATACTGTGAATAAGCATCCCAAGCACCAGTACTACTTCCACCATATCCTGAAGACAACACAAAGCCATGACATGTTGGAAGATTATTTTCACAGTTATAGGAGCAAAAATAGGTAACAATTTGTGAAAACTAATATGAACAAGATTTCTTGTCCCACATGTGTCAATTAGAGTTTTCTTCAACTCAAATGGCAATCCCCTATGATGGACAAAAGCAAGATATTCTTTTTTAACAAGAAACAAAACTTTCAATTGATAAAATGAAAAGAGACTAAGGTTTAAAATATACAAGCTCCACAAGGGCTAAAAAAAACATAATGTATGGAATGGGGCACCATACCCCAATTATAAAAATATATTTCAGAAAGAAAAATAAAATAAAAGGCAAAGATTTCTTTTAGGAAGGCCCATAGATGGACAGAGGGTTGCACCTTGTAAAGCGGAAGGTTTCTCTATTCCTTAGGAGGTTGGTGACATGGACAGGGATAGCAAGTATCATAAGAGGAAGGAATGAACACTCGCTTGCTAAGGCAAGGATTACGGTTGAAAATGCGTGAAATTCAATTCTAAGTGGAGTCACGAAGGGGTACTATCCTATGACTATCACATTCCTAGGAAAATACATGATTTAAAGAACAAAGGTGAATTTCTAGGGATATTCTCTCAAGTACATATTATATCAATACTGGAAGGCAACTGTGCTATTCCTCCTGGTTCTTGTCTAGTAAAGAATAGGTACTTTTATGGTCTCATTTCCTAACGACATTGAATACCCGTAACAAATTCCTAGCAATATATCCTAGTAGTGCAATTGTAAGCTAGTTAGTGTCCTTGGTGCAAGCTGGGAGCAAAAGAAGGAGATTGTCAATTTCTGCGATGTCTTCTTTGAGATTATGTAAAAGTTTGTTCAAACATTGATGACTTGACAATGTTCATCCGTGGATGACTACACCCCGTATACTGATCCATATTCTTTTCTGGACACAACCTTGAGAAGGAGGGAGGGAGGGAGGAAAAAAATAGTATTTATATTTAATTAATGTCCATCCAAGAAGATTCATTTAACTTCTCTGGCTTTCTCCTTTGGGATCTGTAGCCCACTGTACGCTTCATTTTCTTTGTGAAATTCTCATTTTTTGTCCCCATACAAAAGAGCAAAGAAGAATACAAGCTGTCCCAATCCTAAATAGATAATAGCAGTGAGGAGTTTGGAAAACTAACCACCATATTGCATATTTGGTTCGTGCGAAGAAGCATAAACATTCACTGGATGAACATTGCTAATACTTGTTCCTGAATCCATAGATACTTTCTGCTCTATGGCATCCCTCGACGGTCCAATAACTGCTGCATTTGGAGAAGGATTTACTGAAGCAATCCTTCCACCTTTAGGTGAGAGTTGCTGATAATGAATCAGGAAAAAAATGCCAGAGGTAAACATCAGTAGTCAAAGCCTATAAACATGCAAAACAACTACAAGGGAAAATAGAGAAGGGTTGAGTGACATTACTGGCTCTATCAGGTTATCTGACCTAAGAGATCTGTCTCCTGCATAAAAATTGATTGTTCAGTGCCCCTATAGAGGACAGAAGTACTTAGAAAACGTCTATTTGTTCTAAAAATTAAAACCCAGAAGAAGAAAGTGAATAATTAGTACTTTGGCCTATTGAATCTTGTCAAGTACTAATCAAGACACCTTTTCAGTCTATGTAGATCTTAGACAGATCCATCATGATTGACTAACAACCCACCGCAAAGGGCAGTTCATTACATGGTCAACAGAACCACTGTGAAGTGTCAACTCAAAGACAGAAAAAATACGGGGAAAAAAAACAAAACAGCAATGATTTTTAGCTCTCTGTCGGTGCGTTTCATGGCAGAGAGAACATCCATAGTACAGCAAACAAAAACCCTAGAGTACATAAACAGGTAAACCATAAGATTTCTAACTACAAAGCGACCCAAGCACCGTACATTCCCAATTCACATACCCAAGGAAAAAAAACGCAAAAATCAATCTCTCTCAAAAGGAAAAACAAAAAAAACAAAAAAAACAAGATCTCACCAATCCAGAAGTTGTGATAGCACAATTCCACAAAACCCCAGACGAGTAACACAAGAAGAACAAGAGAAATTCAAAACAAGTAAGAGAAATCAAGCAGTGGTCAAACAAGATGCAGAAGGAGGAGCATACCAATAGGAACGATTCGATCCTGGTCCTCGTCGGGGCGTTCCATAAAGACAGAGATCCAGAAACAAGGCGATTGGGAAGGGAAAACTGAAGTGGGGGAGAAAATCAAACGGGAAAATTTGAGAGGGATTTCGGGATTTGAATGGAAGAGAATAAAAAGGGTTTAGGTTTTACGAGGCAATGATTTTTGGGGAAATCAAAAAATTAAAAAGAAAAGAAAAGAAAAACTGAGAATTTAATTGAAGAATTGAAGAATTGAAGCCAAATTTTGGGTGTCAATGGCGGTTTGTTCTTTAAAAGCCTTTGCTGGCGGAGGCCCAAAAGTAATCCCCATGCCCAAACACCGTACCCTATAATTTTATTTTTATTTTTATTTTTATTTTTATTTTTATATTCATATTCTCCTCTATATTTTAAATTACATAAATATCTAATATTACCATAATAACTCAGCTTTTAAATATATATATATATCTACTCTTTAAAAAAATAATAATAATATATAATTCAATTCTCATTAAATAAAAATATTTATATCCATCTCTTCTAAATTAATAATATATTTTTCTACCTATTTTAATTTTTTTAATATATATATATATATATATTAAAATGTAGAGACCAAAAATGAAATAATCGTAAAAATATTTAATTTTTCTCCATCGCATTTTATTAATAACAAAACTTGCAACGTTTGATAAATATGTCATAATCAGCTAACATGAAATTTGGAATTATAAGTTTTTAAAATTAAATTATTAATATCTCGATTGGTTAAGTTATATTTAAGGTGATAAGTAGAATAATTAATCAAAATAACCATAGTTTAACCGTAATTGACATGTATTTTTTATTCGGAGGTTTGAGGTTTAAATTTTCTAATCCTAAAATATAGTTTAACAATAATTTGTGATTCAAATATTCACTCTATATTATAATTTATTCATGTTTTTTAACAAATTTTTTAATTGACGTCATATTAGTAAAATCATAGATATTAAATTAAATGTACGGAGAAAGTTGACCCCATAAATAGATATTCGACTATCAATCAATATACAATGCAACAAAAATAAATAAACGCATACAAACAAGTTTCCCTATGAGTAAAATTATTGATAACATTAATTGAAAGCATACAAGATAAAGTACGATGGCGCACATGAGTATGTGTGATATCACTATTATCCGTGATAGGGTACCTATCGACACTCCTCTGAAATTCTACCATTATTTAAGTTGTTCATAATTACAGTTGGATCAAAAGCTAAAATCACACTTTGCAAATTAAGTACCCTTGATTTGTTTATAAATTAAGTCGGGAGGCTAGTGAGATGATAGGTCTCGTTGTTCAAGTTTCAAAATCAACATGTAAACGTACAAAAAAAAATGATTATTGAATCGACTACAGATGTTATTCACAACCATGCAAAACAAATGATAATGTGACGTATGAGTAAATTAAGTGTTCATGAATGAACCGAGCCACATCTTAATGATAGCGATCCTAGAAATAAGGTGTATCTTTCTTTTTGGTGGCTCAATCATTGGAACTCCATGGTTAGAGCAGTCCTATGTTGGTTGATCTCCTATGAATTTTTTCGGGATACATGTGAGTGAGGACAAAGTATTTTGGAATAACTCGTGTCGGTTTGTAGGCATAGTCATCACTCTTAGAACGCGAGGAGTAAGTAATGTGATCATGTTGAGGTCATCAAGTGCCAAATAACTGTGGATCCAATTCCAAATTCTGGACATAGATCATGACAGACTAACTCACACGTAGAAGTTTATAATTCATCCAAGATCGAGATTCGATGTGACACACAACAAATACACATGCTTTGTTGATTCTCTTCTTGGCATCCAAGTATGGAAAGAGCTCAACTTTTTTTTGAGCATCTTATTTATTTATTTTTTTTTAACTTTTTTAAAATTTCAATAATATTTTTAAATTAAAAAAAATAGATATAAAATATTAAATTTTAAGAGTATTAAAGAAATTTGAAATAATTAAAAAAATATTTAAATTCTAGAATTCAATAATTTTCCAGGAAAATTTCACCCATCAAAACCATGTTTTTAACTAAATAAAATTTATAAAAATGCTATTTTTGTCGAATTTAAATTTCAATCCTTCAATTTTAGATTTACGATTTTAGTTCATAAATTTTTTAATTAAACCATTTAATTATTATCTTTTTTTTTTAATTAATAAATGATTGGTTTGGTACATATCATGTCTATACTAACATATATTAAATCAACATTAATTGAATAATAATAAGTATTAGGAGAATAAAAATTGACCAAAAAAACAACGAAGTCAAAAGTGAAAGACAGGTAAATATTTTGAAAGCTAAAAAAGTAAAATAATCTGAAAATAAAAAAAGATATTCACTTATTATCGAGTATAAAAAATATCCTATTCTTAACGGGTAAGATATCGTAACATAGTAAAAAAAAAAACAAATAATTTAACTTTTACCCATGAATAAATAGTTAAAAAAAAAAACAAATAATTTTAACCGATGGGATTAAAGTAAAAAGTTTTTAGTAATATAGTAAGGTAAAGATGATATGTAGGATAATAGATACGGTAAAAGGAAATTACTTTTTTGACCATGGATTTCCATTTCTGAATATCGTTCCAAGTGGTCCTGTCCAAAAAGGCAGCTGCCCACTGCCACTAATGCAATGCCAGCAATGGCTGACCCAACAAAGATGCTTCACTATCCGACATCCCTGGCTGATTCATAATCCTCACTTGTGCAATTTCAATCTCTGTTTTTTTACCAATGTCTCTCATTTATTTTTCACTCTCCCCTCTCCCTTGCACCGCCATAACAACCCTTACTTTTCCGGGTCGACACAGATTCCAATAAGCTCGATTTCGCTTCCGTTTCTCTTTTTTTGAGATGGGTTTTCTGTGTTTGGGTAATTTTGATCTTCTCTTCCCCCTTTAATGGCGGATTCTTCCTGTTTTTCTAGCTGAAATTACTGTGTTATGTTGTTTTTGAACTTCCCCTGAGCTGAAAAGGGTATTTAACCATCTGCCCCCTTTGTGATTCCAAGTGGATTTCACTTTTACCTCTACAGATTCTTTACCACTTTCTTGTTCTTTCTTTTGGGTCATCTGAAAATGATGAACAGCAAAATGGGTTGCTGTTTCTTGCCCGGCTCCGTTGGTTTGCTTTCGTTGATATCTATGGTTTGTTCTGTGGTAGCCATAGGCGCCAACTGGGGTACTCAGTCGTCTCATCCACTGCCTGCAGAAACAGTCGTTGGGATGTTAAGGGATAATCAGATTCAAAAAGTGAAGCTATTTGATGCTGATTATGGAACTCTTAGAGCTTTGGGGAAAACTGGGATTGAAGTAATGGTTGGGATTCCTAATGATATGCTATCCACTTTAGCAAACAGTGAAAAAGCAGCTGAGAAATGGGTTTCTAAGAATGTCTCTGTTCATATTTCCGACAACAATGTGAACATCAGGTGAGTTTTCCTTATTTTCCTCGCTTTCTTTCTTGCTTTCATGGCTTGATTTGATCTGTAGAGTTGCTTTTTTTTTAGTTTTAGGAAGTTTAGGCCTTATCTTTAATGATTGAGATGATTTTCATGTGTAGAGAAGTGGGAAAGCTCTGTGATTCGGTGCTTTCTTTGCTATGTTCTTCAGTTTTGTAAAAGGAAATTCATGTTTTTGAAGGGTTTAGTGTAGGATTTTGAGGGGAATTGTTTACTTTATTTACTTACATTCTAACATAAGGTAGTTTGCATGTGCCACTTTTTGAGGTAATGATGGGGCAGACAAAGGGTAGAATGAAGTGGACAATGGGAATAAATAAATGTCTTCTTTTTAAAGTGACCTATCCAATCTTTTTTTATAGGTTAATGGTGTGTATAGAATCACATTTGAGGCATAATTAAATTTTGGACAAACACATTGATATGATCTTTACTTATATATCTTAGAATTATAGACTTTGAGAGTGATATTGTCTTTTTTGGGTTTTTCCTTTCGGGTTTTTCCTCAAGGAAACGCGTCTGTTAGGGAGAGGTTTCTACACCCTTATAAAGAATGTTTCGTTCTTCCCCCAACCGATGTGGGATCTCACAATCCACCCCCTTCGGTGCCCAGCGTCTTTCAAAGTTTTTAAAACGCGTCTGCTAGGGAGAGGTCTCCACACCCTTATAAACAATGTTTCGTTCTCCTCCCCAACCGATGCGGGTTCTCACAATCCATACCCCTTCGGTGCTTAGCTTCCTCGCTAGCACTCGTTCCCTTCTTCAATCAATACGGGATCCCCCAATCCACCCAGCCTTTGGGGCCCAACTCCTTACTGGCACACTGCCTCTTTGGAAAAACTCAAAGAGGACAATATCTACTAGCAGTGGGCTTGGGCCGTTACACCTTCGGTCTTATTTTGCTTGATTGGAGACCAATCGAGTAGTGTGCCTCCTCCTTTTGTGGGTTCTCTTTTTGTATGCTCTTTTCTTTTATTTTTTTTTTTTAAAACTAAGGTTGGAGGGAACTGGTTTACGCTTGTAGCTTGAGACTACTCTTGTAAGAGCCCAAGCCCACTGCTAGCAGATATCGTCCGCTTTGGGCTTCCCCTCAACGTTTTTAAAATGCGTCTTCTAGGAAGAGGTTTCTACACTCTTATAAAGAATGTTTCGTTCTCCTCCCAACCGATGTGGGATCTCACAATCCACCCCCCTTGGAGGCCAACAACCGGTGTCTAGCTTTGATACCATTTGTAACAGTGGGCTTGGGCTGTTACAACCCTCTCATTTCTACCATCCGGAACACATTCTATCAGGGAATGTTCGTAAAATTTTTAACCAAAGGCAGAAATCTTCCAATTCTTAAGCTGACTAAGTGGGAAAGTACCTGTTTAAATTGTAATGCATCCCTTGATTTCTTTTCAAGTCACCATGTTAATTATGAACTTTCAGGTATGTTGCTGTAGGGAATGAGCCTTTCTTGTCCACTTACAATGGAAGCTTTCTTAGTACAACCTTTCCTGCTCTGCAGAACATCCAGAGAGCCCTATTAAAAGCTAATCTAGGAAACCAAGTAAAGGTAACCGTTCCGCTAAACGCCGATGTCTACGAAAGCTCAACTACGTTTCCATCGGGCGGCAACTTCCGAGCTGATATACACGATTTGATGCTCGCCATTGTCAAGTTTTTGAGCGATACCGGTTCTCCATTCACTGTGAACATTTACCCCTTCATCAGTCTCTATTCCACCCCCAACTTCCCTGTTGAATATGCTTTCTTTGATGGCAATGCATCACCCTTAGTCGATGGCCAGACATCGTATTTCAACATGTTCGATGCAAATTACGACACCCTTGTGTGGGCGCTTCAAAAGAATGGCTTTGGAAACTTACCGATCATAGTCGGGGAGATCGGTTGGCCAACAGACGGGGATCGGAATGCCAACCCCATCTACGCTCAACGGTTCAATCAAGGCTTCATGTCACACATACTAGGCGGGAAAGGAACACCAATGAGGCCAGGTCCAATTGATGCTTACTTATTCAGTCTTATTGATGAAGACTCAAAGAGCATTGATCCAGGAAACTTCGAACGTCATTGGGGCATATTCTACTACGACGGTCAACCAAAATATCAGCTCAGCCTTGGAAATTCGAACAATGGATCATTGGTCGGAGCCAAAGGCGTGCGTTACTTGGAACGAAAATGGTGTGTGATGAAGTCATCTGCTCACCTTGAAGATTCACAGGTTGCGCCGAGTGTTAGCTATGCGTGTTACCATGCTGATTGCACCAGCCTTGGTTATGGGACGTCTTGTTCGGGGTTAGACGCTCGGTCGAACATCTCTTATGCGTTTAACAGTTACTACCAGAGGAGCAATCAGGCAGAGGATGCCTGCAAGTTTTCAGGGTTGTCAACAGTGACCAATAGTGATCCAAGCTTTGGGAGTTGCAGGTTTGATATAATGATAGAGACATATATGGGAGGGGCAGAAGGAAGGTCAGGGTGCTGTTTCAAAAGGCTTTTGGTGTTGGTTTCTGGGCTTGTTCTTCTTTTATTCACAATTCTGTGAAGGCTTATGGACTTCTGGATCCTAATTT
Source organism: Cucurbita ficifolia (assembly GCA_033971965.1). Taxonomy (NCBI): domain Eukaryota; kingdom Viridiplantae; phylum Streptophyta; class Magnoliopsida; order Cucurbitales; family Cucurbitaceae; genus Cucurbita; species Cucurbita ficifolia. Next base: position 4,844,580 of record CM066972.1, read on the forward strand.
ATTTGTATGCCTTTCTCTCTTATTTTTTAGGTATCTTTTTCATGTGTAGAATTGAATCAGTAATTATATCAATTTAGATTTTAACGTTTAAATTTTTATAGACGTGTACGTAAACGAATAATTCAACGATATCATAAGTGAATTAGTTTAGGCTCTTAATTTAAAAATAATAAGTGAATTAGTTTAGGCTCTTAATTTAAAAATAATTAAGTCACCACGGAGAAATAAAATTAAAAAAACAATCAAGAAATAAAATTAAAAAAATATATAGATAAGAAAAAAGATCACAATAAAATTCAATACCTCTAAATTTATTTTTAAAAAATTAACCCAAGTTCACTATCTTTCGAGTATAATAAAGGAAAAACACCAAGAGGAAAAATAATCCATCCCGGTTCTCAAACTAATGGGACATTTCAAACATCCATCCATCCTAGTTCAATCGAGGCATTAGACTTCTCGTGCCCATACTATGTCATTTACGAACTCCGTATCGAATAGCGGGTGCATAATCTAACCTTTAACACATGGGCTGGGGCGTAATACCGGCATACCTATGTCGTCCGATACTGTCTTTGAAAAAATCATTTAAAAGGAAGTCAGTCGAGACACTTGTCTCGCAACGCTCGCTCTCCTTGTGACACACACATGTGCCACATGCTAGCTCATTTAGGTCACAAGGCCCAAGGGTGGGAGATAACCGACACCATACTATCCCTATAATACATTTTGAGGCATTTCCAAACTGGTAGGTGTAGACATGATTTTGGCGAGCGAACATACAGTATCATGGAACATCCATCTGGTGTCCAATTGACACCAAATTTGGCGAGCTTTCGTATTTCATATGAACGGACTTGACTTCAAAACCACATGCCCAAATTCCCTTCGAAATCGAGGTTAAGGCTTGGGGCCCTACCTGGCTCTTCAACAAGCCTATCTATACCGCTCATGTCTACTCGTTATCCTTATCTTGCTTATGCCTTATTTTCTCTTCAATGCACGCATTATATGGTGTGTTGGATGATGCACCGTCCTCTTCAGTCGTATCATGACATTCTTCTATATTGACCCTCGCGTGGCCGGATGGATGCCTCTTGAGGGTCGCCTCTTTACTTGACTCGATGTGAGGGTCACAAAAGTAGGTTGTAACCCCCCCGCATACATCTCTAATTATTGGCTACATACCGAACACGATATATATATATATATGTACTGATGGTGAAATGGTGTTTGATTAATAACATTGTCTCCTACCCCTAAACATTTGTCTCACAATAACAAACTTCTTTCTTCTCATTCCTCTCCACATTTTTCTTTGAAGGACATTCTTTTCCATTTATTGAACTGTTGCCGTTCTTCCAGTTCATTTATTCCATTCATCAGACAAGAATTCTATATCAAACTTTAAACCTTCTTTTACCTATAATTGAATGACCCCTTTTTTGGAGAAATGTCGATATGTAGAGTCCAATGGAGGAGATGCCGAAGAATTCCTGTGTTAGAGAAAAAGAGAAATAGAGCCTTAAACCAACAATCTCTCTCTTCAAAAACAGAAACAACAACAGCAACAGAAACTAAACGTTTTTTCTTCTTGTTCTTTCTCTAAATTTCTTACCATTAATCATCTCATTTGCCGTTAGAATCGCGGATCCCTCTCTCCATTTCGTTTATTTTGCCATTTGATTTGTCGCTGTCAATACCTTTCCCTTTTTCCTTCCGTTCATCCTTCTAAGGGAAAGGTATGGAGCTTCATTTTTGAATCTGCAAAAGAAACATTGTAGAAATTGATATCTAATTAGAATTTAGGACCTGGGTTTTGCTCCAAATCGTCTGAAAGTGGCCGCCATTATGATCCTCCGGCAAGAACTTTTGGTGGGTTTCTTCTTGTTATCATTTTGCTTACCTGGGTCCTGCAATTTGGTGTTTGAAGTGCAGCATAAGTTTAAGGGTCGCGAGAAGACACTGAGTGCATTGAGGTCTCATGATGTTCGTCGCCATGGTAGGCTTCTCTCTGTCGTTGATCTCGAACTGGGAGGCAACGGACACCCTGCTGAAACAGGGTTAGCCATTTCTCTCATCATATTCATCTTATTACGAACATATATTTCCTGTGTTTTGGTCTTGTTGAGGATTTTTGAGATGGAGCCCCATATTGGCTAATTTAGAGGATGATCACGAGTTTTATAAGTAAAGAATACATCTCCATTGGTATGAGGCCTTTTGGGGAAACCCAAAGCAAAACCATGAGAGCTTATGCTCAAAGTGAACAACATCAAATCATTGTGGAGAGTCGTTATTCCTAACATGGTATGAGAGTCATGCCCTTAATTTAGCCATGTCAATAGAATCCTCAAGTGTCAAACAAAAAATTGCTAGCCTCGAAGGTGTAGTCAAAAGTGACTCATGTGTCGAATAAATGGTGTACTTTGTTTGAAGACTCTAGAGAAGGAGTCGAGCCTCGATTAAGGGGAAGATGTTCGAGGGCTCCATAGGTCTCAGGGGAGGCTCTATGGTGTACTTTGTTCGAGGGGAGGATTGTTGGGAGGGAGCCCCACGTTGGCTAATTTAAAGGATGATCATGAGTTTATAAGGAATACATTTTCATTGTTACGAGGCGTTTTGGGAAGCCCAAAGCAAAACCACGAGAGCTTATGCTCAAAGTGGACAATATCATACCATTGTGGAGAGTCGTTATTCCTAACATGTTTTTGGTGATAAATTTTGTTTGTGGGATGTGATCCTTTGGTCTCTTCAAATAGGTCTCTTCAAATAGTTCTAGAGTTCAATTGTTTAGCTGGTTTCATGAAGACTTAGCTCATTAAATCTGAAATCTAGCCGATGATTTACATTGTTTTGTAATGGGGGAGATGAGGGATAGTTCATGAGTTAGTACGCACAGATTATATTTTTGATATAATATAATCGCTACCCCAAACTAATGACTGGCTAACCTAGGATGATATAACCGTCACGAAAACTTGTTCGTATCGATATGAGTTTAGCTCAGCAGTTAAGTTCCCCAGTCGCTCTAACAGTTAAGATATCTACTTTAGGGTACTAGAGACAAAGAGAAAAGAATTTTGCTCTCGAGACCATTGAGAACCGTTTTTCAAAGATTAGAGATTAAACCGATAGATATTCAAATCTAGGGACGAGATAGAAATCCGAACAAAAGGTTGTTGTTTATGTTTACCCCACCCCTTATCTTTCCTGTTAACTCCTCTGTGCACTTGGGATGTTAAATTGTTTCTTTTGTTAATTCATAAAGGTTATTCTTCGCCAGAATTGGCCTTGGAACTCCTCCAAACGATTACCATGTGCAAGTGGATACAGGGAGTGACGTTTTGTGGGTGAACTGTATGGGTTGCAGCAATTGTCCTAAGAAAAGTGATATTGGTGTATGTTCTTCAACACTGGAATTTTGTGTAAATTGGTTGATTGAAAACTAACCTTTGATTGTTCACTTACAGGTGGAGTTGAGACTTTTTGATCCAAAGGGCTCTAGCACTGCGAAATTTATTACTTGTGATCATTCATCTTGCTCGGCCATGTACGGCGGTGGTACGATCCGGGATTGCAAGCCAGATATGCTCTGCGAATATAAAGTTATCTATGGAGATGGAAGTGCAACATCTGGAGATTTTGTGAAGGATTATGTTCATCTCCAACAAGCTGTTGGAAACCATCAAACTACTGTAACTAATGGCAGTATAGTATTTGGGTAATTCCTTGTCGTTTCCTTGGTTTTGATCATCTAGTTTCTTTAATTTTTGTGTTTTTTTGCATTTGGATAAACTTACGAACAACCTGACTTGTCTCAACTGATTAAGACATAAACCCTCGACCTCGACCAAGAGAGCGGTGGTTTGAGTCCCATACTTTAGCTCTTGAAATCTTTCCAACTCGAGAAATATAATGTGTTTAGCTTCATGGACTTAGCTCTGGTTTTTTTTTATGGGCAGTTCTGAAATATGGCTTCTTATCTAATCCAATGGTTAATATACTCTTAATCTCTTTAAACTTGGAAAAAACTTAAGATCATACAAGTTTACTTCTTTATCTCAAGTTGACTTATGTGGTTTAGGTGTGCAGCTAAGCAATCTGGGGAGCTTGGTACGTCGTCTGAAGCGCTCGATGGGATAATTGGTTTTGGACAGGCAAATTCATCTATCATTTCTCAGTTGGCTGCCTCTGGGAAGGTGAAGAAGATTTTTGCACACTGCTTGGATAGTGTATCAGGGGGTGGGATCTTTGCCGTTGGAGATGTAGTGGAACCAACAGTGAAAACCACACCAGTGATACCTCATCAGTATGTCTATACTAGCTCCAAATCTTATTTGTTGTAATTTGCATACATTTTCTTGATGCTTACCTCATTATCGACGAGTCTAGTTAAGATTCCAAAACTGATAGGAGTTCATAAGTTGCTTTAAGAGGACGGTATGTTCATACGAGTCCTTTCATTTCTCTATATGCAAGGTTCTTCATCTTTCTTCGTAACGTTCTGAGACTCAGGTTAAGCTCCGTCTTGGAACCTTGTGGGGTTAGGAGTAAACATCCTGAGGTTGACGCATAGAATCAAAATAGCTTTCTTCAAAGCCATTTCTTGTCCCGTCCCCCCGCACCCCTGTTCACTGGTCCTCCTGACCTAAGCTCACACTACACGCTACCTCTAGCTACTCCCCATTTCCCATATGTCTGCTACATCATGCCAAATCAACTAACACTTATCCAATAACTATGTCATCGTTCAGTTGTGTTTACTATTCAAAGTCGAAAAATCCTCGTCTTCCAAAATTGGCTTATTTAATAACGTTTTTTTCTCCTCTCTTAAGTTCGCTTCTTGTGGGACAAGAATTTAGCTGTCTTCTAAACATCTACAAATTTCAGGGCTCATTACAATGCTGTTCTGAATGGAGTTAAGGTAGGAGAGACCAATCTTGATCTTCCTGTTGGACTATTTGAAACTGAATATAGAAGAGAAGCAATCATTGACAGTGGCACAACACTGGCTTATCTTCCTGGGCACGTTTACCACCCATTGATGCAGAAGGTATTAGTTTCAAATTTTAGCCCCGTTTTATGTAAAAAAATTTGCACTCAAGTCCAAATTTATTTTTTCTAAACATGTATTTTACAGATCTTGGGAGCCCAACCTGGCCTCAAACTACATACAGTTGACCACCAGTTTACTTGTTTTAAGTATGATGAGAAGTAAGATGCTTTCCCTTATCCTTGTTTAGCATTTCTATAGCTAATTGTATCATTTGAACATTGAAGTATACAATATTCTTTGTGTTTTAACAGTTTTGATTTGGTTGATGTTAAATATTTTTCAATCAAATGCCTATTCTTTATGTTTTTTTTTTTTTTTTTTTGGTTTAAGAACCCACCTGATTTTGCCCAAATCAAGAACTCTATCAGCCTAATAACTACGAGGAAAAAGGGTTGTGATTTTTATACCATCCTTTCATTTGGAGGTTTGAGGTTTGAGAACATTGTAAAACATGACATTTGAAAAGAGAGATTTGATTGAAAAAAGTTTGAATGTGGTATGGAAGAAGTATTTGGTTGAAAATGTTGTAGGAAGTAGAAAAATTATTGAATGAGATCGCTAAAATGTGGCTGCCTTCTAATAACAGTTTTTCTCTCGTGCATCTAGCAACGAAAAACTACTTGTTTGATTGTGACAACCTTTTCGAATAAATTTTCATAGAAACTTTTACTCAGTTTGTTTGTTGAAGTGAAAAATGTTGTCACTGTTTTCAACTGTTTGACTGTTTGGTTTGTACTGTTGCAGTGTGGACGATGGATTTCCATTAGTGACATTGCTCTTTGTGGAGTCCCTAACCTTGATAGTTTACCCTCACGAGTATCTCTTTCAGATTCGTGTAAGTATTCTGCTTTTTGTTAACATTTTGATTGTCTATCTTCGTGGGGTTTGTTCATCTTTTGGAAATCGACTCAAATTTTCGTTCAATAACCATCGAAAGTTCAACAAAAGTAACTAAAAGTACAATACTTGGTTGACCACTAAGGAAGAGAAAGTCAAAGAATTCTAATTTCTCCAATCTCTCTTTGCTTTCGAAACTTTAATGGTAGTGTGTAGGAACATTCACACGCTCCTATGTGTAGCCAATTAGTTTTCAAAACAAGATGAGAATGTGAGTATCATAAACATAAATTATAAAAACAAAAGAACTAAAATGAGAAGTATGAATTGAGAAGGTTTTTTATTGTTTGGGGTATGCAGGATGATGTGTGGTGCGTTGGGTGGCAGAATAGTGGGACTCAATCTAGAGATGGACATGAGGTCACTCTCTTGGGAGGTATATTTCACAGTACTAAACTTCCATGTTCTATATATTTCTTAGGTTGACTTCCTTTTAATGGCTTTGAATTGCAGATTTGGTTCTTCAAAACAAGTTGATTTACTACAATCTTGAAAATCAGACCATTGGCTGGATTGAGTATAACTGTGAGTTTCTTTAAAATTAAACTCATTTTCTTGTGGGTTTTAGACTAAATGACTTGATAAACTGAATGAATCTCTAACCTAAACCATTCTTATAATTTTTTTACTTTCCAACACCTTTTGGAAAACAAACCATTCATTCTAATTGTAAAAATTAACTATTTTTCATGATGGTATGATGGTAAGATTTATGAACAAACTAGTTGAATTGAATACTATACAGTTGCATCGAGTAACATCGTCGTTTATTCAATGACACATTATAAAAAAAAAAAAAAAAAACTACATTTATAATATGGTGATGTCTTTACCAAATAAAAAACTTCAGTAATTGTTAAATACATTAGAGTTACTTTTATAATATGTTGATGTCTCGATATGGATATTTTATAAGATATTCTAACCATTGAGTACTTTTTGGAGAGTATAATATCTTATCAGGCAAGAATGAAAAAAGGTTATTGATACTTTAATCAAACCATTTTCTTCTTCTTTTAGAGGCCGGAGAGGGAGTATTTGAACCTCCCACCTCTAAAAAGGGACCTTAATATTTATGGTGTCTTATATTTGATGATGTTTAAGTTAATTTTCAATCCAACTCTGAAGAAGTAAGAGTAAAATGGTGACCCACAGGCACTTCAGGAATTAAATTGAGAGAAGAAAAGTCAGGAAAAGTTTACACAGTGGGAGCCCACAAACTGTCTTCAGCAGCATCTATTATAGAGATTGGCAGACTACTTCCATTGTTGTTAGCTTTTACCCTATTTTTTATCCAATAGCTTCTTTCTCTTTCTCTTTTGTTGTTTTCTTGAATATGTTCATATGGGAATGGCAAGATAAATATATGTTTGTAAATGGCAATAATGGGATGGTTGTAGTTTGCTTTAATGGTAATTTTGTATTCCTTAAATTATAAATTTAGTTCTTAAATTTTAATTTTATTATATACTATGGTATACCTAACCGACAAACATTTAAACCGACAAACATTTACTGATTTAACATTATATTGTAAGTCGACAACAGGTAAACACTAAATTAATATTTTATCGCCATTCTCAAGAATTAAACTTAAGGTAAATTAGAAGTATTTTAACATTATAGTAATGGCATAATTACATATATTACACAACAATAACGAATAGCTTGACATTGACATTGACTTTGACTTAATAACAAATATACCAATTATAAACTATGACGTTTTAGGGAGTGGATATAATACAGAACGTACCTTAGTTTTGTTGCATTTACAGTGTTGCCCTCAAAAACTGTACAACAAAATAGATGATAGCTAGCAATAGTGCAAATTGGTATGCATCTCTTTGGAAGTTGTCCTCGCCTTCAAAGAACTACACACAAAAATTCAATAACGGATATAGATTAAGCAAAAGTCGTCTAGTTATTAGCACTTTAGGAAAGAAAATATTTAGTTAAAAATTTTATTGGCTCGGTTCTATACTCGTAAAAGTGTTTTTGAGATACGTTTTAGTTAAATACTTCGAGGAAAAAACACGACACGATACCCTTCTTTTCTTATTGAAAAATCGGAAAAGACTACTCGTAATAGTAATAGTTTGCAATGCTATATTTTAAAAAGCTCAAAACAAGAAGCTGACTAACAAAATAAGATCAGGGAACATATTAAGAACACTGACCTTGCTAGGATCACCAGAAGGATCAGGGAACATCTCCAAGTTCTGTTTCTCAGTAGAGATTTGGCCGGTGAGGTTGCTGACAGAATCAGCCAAGTCCTTCCCTGCCTCCGTGGAGGCAAAGAGATAGCGGGATGCCCAAAAGAAAGCTTGGGAAACGGCAGAGGAACTCGACACATCCCAACGCTCTTCGTGTTCGATGACTTGCCCACTGATTTGGTTGAGAGTGAACTGTGAATCAACTTTGATGATCAGGTCTCCTCCTATGGCTGCAACCAAGGACTTTGGTTTCCCTTTGATTGTCCACTTGATGTTAAGTATGCTTGTTGATACCATCACCATTTCTTGCACACTCTGTTGTTACAAACAGTATGTTTACGGGTTAAGATTAGTTACACGTTTCGTTATTGAAAATTGAGTTAAGTTTTCATTTAGTGATCGAAAAACAAACAAATTAATAGTTTAGTTGCCCTTTTCACTGCTCATCTCGAACATTAGTCGTCTCACTTTTCGTCTCTATAATTACAATCTCTTTTCCTAACATTTTTTTAAGAAATCAAGCTTTCATTAAAGAAAAGAAAAACAAGCAGTACTATTTTTTCATTCGAGTTCGTCGGTGTTCTAACTACGTTCAAGAAATTAGTTAGCCGTAAGAGATTCGGATTCACATACTTCATTACTATTCTTCTTACCGTAGTTGGATTCTGGAGCGCACTGGTTGCCCAGAGTTGCCTTTTGTACTTCTCTCGACCAGTGAATTTCCTAATTGGATCCTGCATTTCACGTTTGAAATAATTTTAATCATCTTCCTCCAATTTTGCAAAACAATTAGTAGATGAAATTTGCCAATATTAAGCAGAAAATTCGAGACCTTATACTTGACAAAGACTGCGAAATTTCCAAGAGATCGATCTCCTTGGCGAAGTTGAAGAATGTCTTTAGCAAGTTGCCTGGCAGTGGATTCAACCAAGGGGCTACTGACGCACTCAAATTCGTTGCAGAGCTCACCGAAATCCATGCCGTCGACGATCTTATCGGCCTCCGATCTTTCGACAGCGGATTCCGCCGTCAATTGGTCGGTGCTGTTCGAATCATTCGCAGCGGCTGCAAAGCAGAAACCCTAGCACTATCAGAGACATTGAGAAATCGCGAAAAAAAGAAAGAAAAAGAGAAGGATTCGAAGAAAAATTGCAGGCCTCGTAGGGGAAAAGCATGGCGGGAGTGAGGAGAAGGAACAGTAAAGATTGTGGCGGCGCCATGGTGGCTCTTGCGGCGGAAGACTGCGGCGGACACAGCTGCAGAGGCAGCGGCGAGAGAAGGAGAGGAAACGCAGGTACTCATCTCTCCGTCCCATTATGATTTCCAGCCATTACTTACTTGTGGTTTCAGTTTGAGTCTCTAACTGCTACTTTTTTTCTTTTCTTTTCTTTTTTTTTTTTTTTTTTTTTTTCTGATTTCATTTCTTAATTAAAAAATTTGATCTAGGACCAACCATTTTTTTATTATTTATTTTTACAACCAATTTTAAAAGTTTATATCTTATTTTATAAAATTGAGCCTAAATTAATAATAAAAAAAATTCTAAACATTTAAAAAATGCCATAACATTTTAAAAGAAAGTTTAAAAAATATTAGTTAAAAATCGTTTTAAAAATAGCTCTTAATTTTTCAAAAATACCCAAAACGTTCAAAAATTTCATTAATAAACTCTTAATTTCTTTTACAAAACATTAAAAAAATATTTTTGTCGTTAGTATATGAACGAACTTTAAACATCTCAAAAATACTCTTAGATTTTCAAAAATATTTCAAAATAACTTTTTAATTTTAGATGGAAACGTTAGTATTTTGTTTCAAAAATATTCTTCGACTTTCAAAATTTTCCTTAATATACTTTTAAACTTTTTTATAAAATTTTAAAAAAATTATTACCATCGATATAAGAACGAAATTGTTTGTTACACGTTTTAAAAATATATATAAAATGACAAAAGTAATATTAATATCCTTAATTTAATAAAAAATATATATTTTTAGAGTTCGTATTTAGGCAAAAACTATTTATCTACGTTTAATAAACATTTTTTTATATATTTTTAAAATATGGAATACATGTGTGTGTATATATATATATATATATATATATATATATATTAATTTGTAGTCTAAAATACAAGAAAGGTAAAAGTTAGAAGTTAAAATTGACCTTTCTGAATGAAATTAGAATTTAAAATAATTTAAAATAATCTTTATTCTTCATCGCTCAAAATCTTCTGGATAAGGTGGTGAGGCGAGATTCTCTGCGACCGAATTCAGAATGACAACAAAGAAAAGGACACATGTAGATAAGTTATTGGTTAATGGCTTGTTATTGAATAAGATGGATCTAGAGCTGATTTGAACCAAATAATTGTATTTGTGGTTGTGGGAGTGGGGATAATTATTATTTATTCTACAAAATTTTCAATTTTTTAGAATTTTTTTTAAAGAGTTGTTCATATGAATATTTATTCATTAATAATTAATGAATAAAAAGGTTTTCTTAACATTTACCGTCCCATCAAGTGGTGAGTTAATAAAATCCTTTCTTTAACATCACGTTGAGGCTCAGGGCAATTTCGTGCATCGAAGTCAACGGCAGATAATATAAAAAAAAATTTTCCAAAGTATCTCACAATTCATTTAGAATCGAGTAAGAAAAAACTTTTTATAGGTTCAATTTGGGTCGTTTTTCCTTCTACTCATTCAATTGGTACTAACTATCCACTAAGGATTAGGTAATCCCTATTTAATTGGTTATCTTAACCGAGCTTAGCATTCTCCAACCTTACTAACTTTTTATGGATTAGCTCAAAGAAATAAAAAGAAAAGATCGAATTATTTCCAATATAACTATTTTTTTTAGGATGAAAAGTAAAAAAAAAAAAAAAAAAATTCAAATGCAACTGCACAATTAATTCTTAAAAGAAAAGCTTTATTACTGCACAATGAATGGGAAGATTTCAACCTAAATTACGTTGATCTTCCAAAAAATTTAGTTACGTTGTGCCTAGATCAACTCCAAGATTTGAGGGGCAACCACCATAAGAAAATATGGATAATCTACTCCTCCCAATACTAATTGAACCACCAATGACTCAGCTACACCAAGAAAATAATTGGGTCAGCTCAACCATGATACCTAAATCAAGCTGAGTTGACCCAAAACAAGAGGCTCTCCATTTGACAAGTGAAGTGAGCACAAGCCAACTTTGAACGTTGCCTTACCACCAAGTACGGAAATCATGTATCCTAAAAATTGATCGCTTAAGTCACTGAAAATCTCAGGTGATCAACGAAACTGATAGTAAAAATCATGAGATAAAAAAAATCAACCCAACCCAAATTGAAAAAAATCAAACCCAATCCAACTTTTATGATTTGAGTAGGTAGTCTGAGTTGTTTGAGTTCTCGGACCATATGAACACCCCTAAATGTAATCTCTTTAAGGTTTTTGTTACTCACAAATTTTGAAATATGGACTAAATCGACAAAAATAGATATTTTAAAAATAAGTAAAAATAACAAAAAGTATAAAGTTTAAAATAGTATTAAAAATAAGGTCATATTATTTTAACCAAATATATTTTCCTCATAAAGTTTTCAAACAATACCCTCAAAGCATCCACTTATTCCACTTTGAAACCAGACATCTGAAGGGCATTAATGTACTTTCACATGTCCCAAACAATGATCATTCCTTTTATCAACTTCCCGTCACCATTAGATTATCCCTCAGCAGCCACAGAGAAATTTAGTTCGCACACATTTACATTCCTACCCCCATAACTTACCCTTAACCCCTAACCAAAGAGGGTATTCAAGTCTTTTCACATCCAACCCATTCTCAACCACAATCCACGTTTTTTAAATGGCTAAAACACCCCCAACACTTGCCGCAGCTATCTCTAACTCTAAGGGTAAATTAGTATTTTCACTAACCTCCTCCTCCCTCGACGTCTTGTTCCGCAGCATCAGCTCGCCCTCTCCTCCGCCATTTCTGGAACCTTTTTGCGGTCTCTCTCTCTCTCTCTCTCTCTCTCTCTCTCTGCCTCTCTCTCTCTCTTCAATGGCTTTGCGTCTCCCTCTCACTCCGCCGTCGATCAGGCCCTCGACGTCGTTGCCTTGCAACGGAAAGCAACCGATTGCTTCTCTTTCGGACTCGAAGAGCGGCTGCTTCAGTTCAAAGAGCTTGAATGTTACTAGTCGCAGGAGCATTGGTGTTTCCGGTGGAAATCGATCCTTCAAGGTCAATTCCAACTTAGATATTGCCGGAGCTACCGTCGGCCAGGTCACCGAGGTCAACAAGGACACTTTCTGGCCCATCGTCAATGCTGCCGGCGATAAAACCGTTGTGCTCGATATGTACACCCAATGGTTTGTGCTTCTGCGTATCCTTAAGCCTATACTTCTTTTTGTGGTTTCTGTACTTACTATATGAGATTGTTGAGGAATTATGGCTGCCATGATCTTGTATTTGTATGTCATTTCTGGTTATCTGATTTTCTGATCTTGGATGGAAATTAGTCAAGGTAGGCGATGCTTAGTAGTGGAGTTTAGATCTCCTAGTTTTAGGAAATTGAAGGGAAACTTCGGTGTTTCTTAGGCGTCTGTTTGTCAAATGTTTCTGAAATTTTTATAATTAACCCCTGCAATGAGTTTGACTTCGATTAATATAATAAAAAATCAGAGGAAGACGGGTTTTTCCCCCTTTTGATGCAATAGTTAGGTCTACAAAACTGGGTTTAGTTTTGATTTGTGGAATTTTAGGTTCACTTTTCAGGATAATACTTGAGGAGGTTGGTGGCTCTACATTGAAACCTCTCTCCTCCCTAGCATACGCTTATTAAAAACCCTGAGCGGAAACCTAAAAGGGAATACAGAAAGTGGGTTTGGGCGGTTACATTTTGCTAATTGCTAGTCAAGCTAAATTTTTGCAAAGTTGTCGGAGTCAAGCTAATAAACTCATCTTCCATGCCAAGCAACGTATGATCCTGTAGAACTAATGTAGATATTAGCTGCTTAGATTGGTTGTTTCCTTTCCTATAACTTCGACATTTTTTGGATGTAATGTTCTCTATTTTAGGTGAGATTCTATTTTGTGATGGTGCCCTTCTAATGGTGACGTTTATTGATGTGTGAATTTTGGGAAAGAAAACTTGAGAAAGAATGAGAAGATGGGTTTCTAGAAACACAACACAACACAACACAACAGCTTGTTTATTATAATAATCTTAAATCATTTGAAGATACAGACTAAACTCAATTCAAATAACATAATGCAAGATAGCATCATTCAAGCATGCCCTGCCTATATGTTGTGACCTTTCGGTTCTTACTGATCTTTCCTTTAAAACCCCCCCTTCTCCAGTGAAGTTTAGTTTTCTGGCAGAATATTTTCTTTTTCTTTTCTGTTTTTCGAACTCAGCAAGAAAGTAGGGTGTGTTGCTCCTACATTTTGCAGATATGGAAATGGATAGGTAGAACTTAGAAACTTTTCTTGGTATTGAAGCTTTTCTGTGCAATTTCAGGCTCCTTGCAACTTCAATCTTCTATGAAGTTTTAGATTCATTATGTGTATGGTCATTGTTTTTGGACCCCCAAGCTTAACCTCTTCATTAACTTTCTTCATTCATCCTTAAATACTACATTCAAGGTGTGGACCCTGCAAAGTGATGGCTCCCAAATTTCAAGAATTGTCTGAGAAATATCTTGACGTTCTCTTTCTAAAGCTTGACTGCAACCAAGACAATAAGGTTGGTTTCATGATCCCTACTTTCTTGCTGGAGTTCAGGAATGTATATGCATATGGAAGAACACTTCAGCTTTCTCTCTCTTATGGTTATTTATTTGGCAGCCATTGGCAAAGGAACTGGGGATAAAAGTGGTGCCGACATTCAAAATTCTAAAGGATAAAATGGTAGTTAAAGAAGTAACTGGAGCGAAGTATGATGATTTGGTTCATGCCATTGATGCTGTAAGAACCAGCTGAAGACTCCTCTTTCTAAGTTTATATATTGCAAGGAAGAGAGAGTATCCACAACTGTTATTTATTTGACTCTCTTAATGTAATGATTTTGTGTACTGTTAAGTCCTATGGAAGAAGATGGAAGCAATTCAACAATATTCTTCTTCTTCCTGCAAAGATAGTTTGGGAAATGGTTCTGTATATATAGATGTTTGGGGCAGGGACAGTTGAATATGGACAATGACAGTTCACACTTGCTTCTGCATGCTTTCTTTTTCTTTAAACATTTGTTGGATTCATATTTTCCCAATGTATTACAGTTCTGCATCTCCTTCTCCAACGAAGGAACTATTCACTGCAGATCGAATGACTATGATATTGGAAATAATTTAGAAATAGAGTTGAGGTTAGTATAGGGAGAACATTAAGGTAAGTTAGATGGGTTTAGTTCACTTTAAACACATTTTTGTTACTAAAAATGCATTTTAGTCACGTTTGAGCTATGACAATTCACCAACTATGAAGGTATCGTTCGTTTTCAAAAGTGAAAAAACCTTTCACTTGACATTCAACAATTGTTAATAATATATTACCCATCAACCTCTATAATACCCTAATCAAAATGAGAATAAGAATAATGGGAAGAATCATTTTCCCTTTGTATAATTCAACCTAAACTCATAAAGGGTGAAATTAGCTTCCTATATTACAAATGACCAACCAATATATCACTCAAAATTTATTTGGCCATCAAAATACTTGATATAGCTACGCAAATACGTGAACCTAGCCACAAAATCAAGCAGGCAAAAAAAGCAACAAACTTGGCAAAAGAACATCGAACAACATGAAGAACCAAAACCCACAAAATCTACTCATCCAACCACGAAAATGTCCCGAACTAAATACAAATCTTCATGATAAAATAATCTTAACCAATTGCAGATGTCACACTAATTCAAGCTTGTAAGATCTGGATAAAAAGTGAATTTTTATCTTAAATAAATAATGCATGTTGAATCACAAATAAGTTAACGGGAGAAGCTCATCAAATCATTATTGAAATATAGGCTCAGTTGATTCATTTAAGCCAATAACAGTTTGCCTCAACTTATGCAGCTTGAAGCTCTGGCTCAACCCAGTTTCAAGCGAAATAGAAACAGTGGGATAAATAAGGGAAATCTAACGGTACCTAATTTCTCGTCAAGATAGGAGAAACCCGAGTGAAAGCATGTGCAGCTTTCGTCTATTTTGCTTTAGGGTGAGAGGCAATAAAATCAACAGCAAGATTGATGGCATTGATTTTGTCTGATTCATTATCAGGAATTTCAAAACGGAACTCTTCTTCAAGAGCCATCACAACCTCCACAGTATCTAAACTGTCCAATCCTAAATCATTTTGAAAATGGGCCGTTGGAGTAACCTGGCAGAGAATGTATAGATATGCATTATCAACTCGTGAAAGAAAGATAAGAAAGAAATGAATGCAATGCTTAAAATTTCTATGCGAGTTTCAAATGCACCTGGTAGTCTACCTAAACAAGTATTTTCATATGAATAATTGAGACCCTACTCTTTAAGAAAGGATGAAAAAGAAAATCCACATGTCAGCAGACAATTAAAAAAAGAAAAAAGGATTTCTGCTTCTATTTTCCTGCGTGTTACTGTAATGGTGCATTCTTTACCGGAGGAATGAGGAGAGTCTTAATCATTTGTTGTAAACTTGCCAATTTTCTCTTTACCTTTAGGGGCGTTGGAAGAGTTCATTCGAGGCTTGTGAGGTGCACACGTATACGGGAGGTCTATGATGGAGGAGGTGCATCTGAATCTTCCCTTTAGGGAGAAGGGCAAAGTGATGTGACAAACAAGTTGTTGTGGGGTATTTGAATTGAGGGAACAATAGAATTTATAAAGGAAGAGGAAGAGTATCATTGTCATCTTCTTAAAAATAATGAACCAAAAGCTTCAAAAAAGAATCTTCAAGAACAACATCCTCCAAGTTAGGCTCCATAACTGATTCTACATTATTTAATGCTAACCTTGGAATCAGAATCATAATCATGTGAAAGAGTATGGTATTTTGTCAAGTGGATAACTCCTCTAGTTAATAAAGAATCTGGATTCAAAGGGGATAAAACATTTTGGTTGCAAGTATTGGGAAGTAAAAAATGTGAAGGATAAGAAGGTGAAGAGGCAACTTGCTTCATGTGGGGGGCTAAAAGACTTGAACAACTTTCTTCGATTAAATCGGTATTCAAAGAATTATCCTCAATGAACGGATGAAATGAAGAATAAAGCCAAAATTTTCGAGAATAAGATAATGATAGGCTGTAAAATACAATTTCTCACCTTGTTGACACTTAGAGGTTAGGTAGACTCAAAAGCCTTCGGGGAAGCTTCAGAAGGTGTTTTGAATCCCACAAAAGGGGCATGTTCAAACAAAATTTGAATAAAAGATTCAGCAGTCATATAAATGTCATTAATGGGACTTTAGTTAATGTTTGTAACCTCTTCAAAAAATTAAGAGTTTCAATAAAAGATGAAGCTTTCAAAGTTGTATACCAACTCTAACATCAATTCTCAAACACATTTCCGAATCATGCAAGCCCATGTTAGTTAATGATATCTTTGAGAAGGATAATACAAATGAAAAACTTCACTGGAAGAAGAATCTGCCGAAGAGGAATAGGTTGAAGGCTAAGAGTTGAGGTTCCATTGGGGGAAAGAAAACATACTTCTTTTAATGGATTCAACCATACTTCTATTGAGTAATGTATCCTATTTCAATATGTTTTTAATACATAGATACACATTTCTAATTTGCAAGTACAATGAAAACGCACAATACGTTCTCACTAGTAGATCACAAACCAAATCAACCCTAAATTTCAAAGTTATTAAACTAACAGAAAGCCACTGCAAACACGAAGCGTAGCTCACAGAAACTTAATTGCGTGATTTGATATCAGACACATTAAATTAAATCAATCATGAAAGGAATAGAGTATTTCTCATACCTTGCAAGGATCTTAATTGCGTGATTTGATATCAGACACATTAAATTAAATCAATCATGAAAGGAATAGAGTATTTCTCATACCTTGCAAGGATCGACCTTCTGAAATTTCTTGACAACGGAAATGACGCGGTCAGTGACTTCCGATTTGTCAAGAAAAGAACCCCTCACCTCCTCAGAGAAGAGACGGCGTCGAATCGCATTGAAGGGGTGGACATAGAGAATGGGGGTGTTGGATTTGGGCAGGGCCTGTACGTGAACCCTAATATACTTCAGTAGAGAATTCCTCGCCGCCATTGGAACTGAAATATGCAGTTTCGAGAGCTCGAAGAAATGGCTGCTCGTTAGAGAGGTTTTCTGCGGTTTTTGACGCACAGCAACGAACGAAGTAGAGAAACGTAAAATAATAAATTTTTCCGGTTAAATTAATGAGACTATTATTATCTTTAAAAAAAAAACTCTAATTTTTCAAAAAATTTAATAATACAAAATTTTAAAAATACTTAGTGTTTAAAAAATATTCTTAAATTTTTTAAAATTAGTTAATATCTTTAAAAAAAAATAATAATTATAGATACAAATTATTAATATTTTGATCCTTAATTTTTTTAAAATTAATTAATACCTTAATTTTTTTTGTACCATTAATATATATATAAACAAGAGTGTTAGTATGATTTCAAATATATCCATTAACTTTAAAAAATAACATTAATATCCTTACATTTTTAGATAGTTATAAATTTTTTTTTTCAAAAAAAAATTAAGGTATTAGACAAATTAGACAAAAATTAAGGTATTAGACAAATTAGACAAATTATAAATGATTAATAAAAAGTTTTAGGTATTTAAGATATTTTGTCTAATATCGTTAAATTAATATAAAAATTTAGACAAAATACTATGTATTTTTATTAATTTAACTTATTTTTTAATATGACTTTCTTAAATATAAAAACAAAAAAACAACTTTAACTAAGTTGAAAGGGCAATGGTACGAATGGCAAAATTTAAATTAAATGCCAATTTAAAATATACCAAACCATGTTTTTATTGGATAATAACAAAATAATATATTTGAATATGGATTAATATTTATCAAAAAGACTAAAATGCTCCCTAATAAAATAGGGAACAAATTTCAGTAATTAACACAAAATTCAAGAACAAATTTCAGTAATTAACACAAAATTCAAGATTGGAATCCCATAAATTAAGAGATCATTTAGACATTAAAAAAAAACTTCTAGTAAATAAAAAACTGAAATAAACCAAACCCGCCAATTTAATTATACTTTCAAATGGTATTCATGATATCTGATATTTCGAGAACATGGTATTCATAATATATAATATCTGATATTTCGAGAACATTTAAAGCAGTAGTATTATAATTACCTTTACTGTATGAATTACGAGGAGAACAGAACACTCTTTATAAAGTTGTAGAACCCTTTCCCTAGCAAACGAGTTTTAAAGCCTTGAGGAGAAACCCGAAAAGAAAAGTCCAAAGAGAACAATATCTGCTAGTGGTGGATTTAGGCCGTTACAAAATCCATCTAAATGAATTAAAATTACCATCCCCGAGACTTAAACCACATAAGGGATCTGATAAAAATAATAACAGTCCCATCATATCTAAGGACCTTAAAGTACCTTAAACATGGAAGAATCTATTAAGTTTCCACAACAAAATAAGCGTTATTTAGTTGGATTACAATTTTAGCATCTCAATGGCCCCTTGTGATATGATTCAATAAGACATTCTTGCCAAACAACCGTAGGAAGTACAAAAATAATTGGTACATATTGTTGTTAAGAATGAACCTTTTATCTTTCTTTGAGCTCCTGCTCGAATTGAAGCAACTTTTCACGAACAGGCTGCAAAAATCGCTTTAAATCTTGGCAAATCTGCTGCTTATCCGAACCCAGAAGATCTTTCTCTTCGCTCAATCTCACTTCCATCTGTTATGTTTCAAAAGTAAATTTCACTGGCCAGATCACAAGAGAATAAAGCCAAAGTAATAGAAAGTATCATATTATCGTTAAAGCGTTATTGCCTCCGATCGGTTGTCTGAGATCCCACATCGATTGGAGTGGATAACAAAGCATTCTTTATAAGAGTGTGGAAACCTCTCCCTAGCAGACACGTTTTAGGGGAAACCCGAAAGGAAAAGCCCAAAGAGGACAATATCTGCTAGCGATGGGCTTGGGCTGTTACAAATGGTATCAGAGACAGACACTGAGCGATGTGCCAGCGAGGAGGATGAGCCCCGAAGGGAGGTGGACATGAGGCGGTGTGCCAGCAAGAACGCTGGACCTCGAAGGAGGGTGGATTGGGAGGTCCCACATCAATTGAAGAAGGGAACGAGTGCCAATGAGGACGCTGGCCCCAAAGGAGAATGGATTGTGAGATCCCACATCGGTTGGAGAGGGGAACGAAACATTTTTTATAAGGGTGTGGAAACCTCTCCCTGACAGACGCATTTTAGAAACCTGGAGGGGAAACCCGAAATGGAAAGCCTAAAGAAGACAATATCTACTAGCAATGGGCTTGGGCTTGGGCTGTTACGGTTTACAGTGAAATCCATTGGATATCCCACAGAGCTTTTAGTATAGGTTGAGTTTGGCAGCTTTGGCTAAGCCCTCAGTTTAATATAAACAATTATTTAAGTCAAATTGAGGCAAAAGGAAAAAGGTAAGGTATCAGCCATGAGCCACACATTAGCTCGCAACTCCCTAGGTTCAGTTGGCTCTGGAGGAATCCATCAAGGAAACTGAAGCATGGAAGGGCAAGAAATATAATGTTTACATTCATCCACCATCCAAGACAGCCTAACGTTTGGAAAGATGAATTCGTTTATATTATTACCCCAGACCATTCAAGAAACTTGCAGCCCCCAAAATACACTAACGAAACGAAGTATAACGTACCTGCAAGTCATCTAGCTCACCAAATGAGAACTCTGGGACGTCTATATGCCCCTTCACCGTCTTTTTCTCCTGTTTAATTGTCCACTCACCTGATATCATGCAATCGTGATAGTAAATATATAGACAAACGGAAGGAAAGTGATGTTAAACAAATGCAATTCTAATTAAGCTAACCACTACCTTTAATTTTCAATGTGAGTTCATATGTATAACCAACACGTTTCTTGTTACGGACAGTCACCAAAAAAGCCTGCACACATGAATGTAGAATACATGATACTCAGAGATTTGAGTCATTGATATACTAGCAGAAGAAAAAGGGGGAAATGGCATTTGTATTCCATTGCAGGCATAGATCAATTTGATGCGTTGTCTATGTGGAAACAAACTGCGGCAATGGGATCTTGCACTTTCTCGAGTGAAGTTTTCTTTAACCATATGAGGAATAGAACGACATGGAAGTAACCATATGTGGACGAGTTATTCTAAGGGGGAAGGAGTAGATATAGTACAGGAATTACTGTATAGCTACTGGTTTTTATTACCCTGTTTTTCCCTCTGTTTAACTAGTTTCTGGTTAGTTACTGTGGTCTTTATTTGTCTTTATTTTTACAGCAAGGTTTTTGAGTGTTTACATCCAGGTAAAACATGTTTACTTCGGATTACAAGGGGTTTGTGATACATGCCACTACAAGTGTACACACGTTACACTCGTGCCAAAAAGAAGCAGTCATGTATGGAACCCATTGGTTAAATTTTTCTTTATGCAGTTTTTTTTTCAGTTTCCATATGGAAAGGAGGAGTCTTCCACATTCATTTCTATTTTTAATTATTTCCCTTGTTTTAGAAGGATGATTCTCCATGATTGAGTCATGGTTCCGTTGATGTAACAATGATTATTATACAATTTGTATAAATAGTCATAAACATCAATGAATATGGTATCTAAAAATTTTCAATTTAGTTTGAGTACTTTAACTCAGAGGTATTAAGGTTCACTCTATTTGAGCCTTACAATTATTCAAAATAGATCGAAAGAAGCATTTTATGTCTTCCCTCACACAAACACCGTCTACCTCTACTTACAAGAGACCCATAACTCGATTGCAGACTTGGGCCCGTAACAGTTTGCAATTGGGGTATTATTCAAATAAAGATTGGTTCAAAACTTCTCCAATATTTGTGCTACGTTATAGAAGGTGATCAAAAGACATGGAATCAGAGCACACCATGAAATAGACACCCTAGACACCCAGACTCCATTTTTCATAAGAAATGGAAACTAATTGATTAATAGTTGAAACAGGCTAAAGGCAGGATTATAACGTCATAACGCATCTCCGCTGCCCAAAAAAGGATTTTATAAGAAACATGTGAAAGCAGTAGATGCGCATCCAATTATCATTTAAAATCAAATAACCTAAGCAAATTGCAATTAGATGGCAGTAACATCAAAGGAAGCAACAAGTCTTATCATTTAATTTTGAAATACTGATTCTAAATCAAATTAGGACAAGGAAAAGTAAAGAAGGAAAGCACTAAACAGATACGAATAGCAAGAGATTCCAGAGAGAAACCAAAAAACATGAGCAAAAGGTATAGTAAAGTCAGCCAAATTACAACTCAAATAGTAATACTACTTCATAGTGATGCTATGCTGCAAATGTACGAAATTTTGATCTTGAACAGAATACTAGAGAAACCAATCCACATCCAACATAAGAATTTCGAGGTACCACATTATATTTCAAGAATTTTACGTATCTATTTAACATAAAATCAACAAATAATTAAGAATGAACGACGGGAACTAATTTTATTTCAAGAGTCATACCACTATAAGCAAGTCAGATTTGTTTGATTTGTTGATACTGGAAATCCCACCAAAAACTTTCACAGTTGAGTATATAAAACAAGCATTCATATGGACCTATTCTAATAGAAAGGCTACTGAAAACTTACATCCCCAACACAATTTGATACATCCTCTATTTCTGCTTTACCACTGGAGAACTCCAAGGATTCTACTGACATTAGCAACTCCTACAATAAAGGTGGGGAAAGAGAGAAATCGTGTTAGAAAAAGACAACAGCAGATAAACTGAAAGACGTATAAAAAATGTACAATAATATTGCAGCTTGTTGAGGTCACCAACCTTCATTCTATCACTCGCCCATTTATTCAAGTTCTTCTCCTCCCAAGTTCCAGCCTACAAAGGTAGAAAAAACAATAACATTAACAACAAAATTCATCAGACACATGCAAACGCCACTTAGCCAAGAAAAGCCAAGAAAAGAAACATAGATCATAAAAAGGCAATCATTTTAGTGGCCTTCCATGTATGAGAATCAAAGTTGCTGACCATTTAACTTACTTTGAGTATTTGTTAGCCATATCTAAAACAGGCAAGTTAATCATAACGAAATTCTGACTCCGTTCCCCACTTTTAACTTTATTCATGATATCGACATTACCCAACCGAATGGATCAAAGAAAATTAACACAAAATCTAGATTATCTCAAGTTCAAGAACATTAACAAACCTTCTTTCTAACAAAAAAAATTTAAACAACATTCCCTTCAAATCTTTCTCGTTATAGAGGATGTAAAACCATTTCAACTTTTTGCTGTAAATTCAAGTCTCCTTTTATACTGGAGAGGACTTCAATTTCCAAGTTCAGATATTATCTAACAAACGCTATATTCCTCCCAGCCACACGACCCATACCATTAACATTAATCCTTAAAGAATCAAATTATCCATATTTCATGAACAAGAATGACCATTACAAACGAAGAAATGCAGCACTTTAAAAACTACAACATACCCGATTCCAGACGGAGCCAAGGGTAGGAAGCTGAGACGCTTGAGAAGCAATAATGTCGTCAGCAGAGAGCTTGCGAGGGACAGGAAGTGGAGCCGCATCCTCTCGCGTCTCCCTAACCCAGTAGGTGTAAGACGCCCCCTGTTGAGTCTCGGAAGAAACTGTTCCATTCTCCATCGCGAACCCAATAAAGGAAAGCTTCTTCTAATCTGCCCGATCACCAAGATTACAATATCTGATGATTTGAACAAGCGCACGCCAAATTTGAATGCCAAAGACGACGGTGGATCTGTGCGTTCTCGGAAGAAGCTTCCTGAAGATTTTGAATTACGGGGGAGATGCAGGCTTTTTGCTTTTTGCTTTTCGTAGAAATGGCGCTAGCCGCAGCTCAAGGCCTCGCACGAGATTCAACGAGGCTGTTCTGGAACGTTCTGCTCAAGGTCTCAGCTGGAGGATCTGCAAAATTTCGTATGGAATTTTGGGATGGCCCATGTGAGGACCTTGAGACACCCTTTTGTTTGGTTGTAAAAAAAAAATGGTCTTTTTAGGGTTCTAAGCCTTTAAGGCCCAACTTTTAGGGCTTGGTTTGGTCCATGACAATAAAAGTTTCATTTTTATTTCTCAATTTCAATTTTTTTCCTTAAAAAATACCAATTGAGATTTTCTTTTTCTTTCTTAAAAGAAAACAAAATAAATTTAGGTGTAAAAATTGTTTATGTAAATAATTTTAGTTATGTTTTTTAGATGAAATAAATAATAATAATGAACTTAATTATTATATAATATGGTATATATCTTTTTAATTTTTACACCTTAGTTATTATTTATTATGTCAATTTTTATCTTTTATTTTAACGAGAATTTTTTTTTTTTAACCAATTTCAAAATTCATTGCTATTTTTAAGAAAAATAATTCAAAAATATTTTGTATAATTTAACCAACACTCTAATAAGAAATGTTTCGTTCATAAATCTTAAAAATTAATATTAAAAATAGAGATAATCTATAAAATATTGATAGACGGTTTTCATATATAGACTGACTTCTTTTTTTTTATTATTAACGATTTTTTAAAGTTATTAATGAATTTTTTAAAATTTAAGGGTATTTTAATTATTTTTTAAACAAAATATCAATAGTTTCATATTTTAGATTTAAACAAAATATCAATAGTTTCATATTTTAGATTTTTTTTTTCAAATATTTATGGGTATTTTTGAAATAAATAAAAAAGTAAAATAAAATAAAAACCATTTTCAAATAACCCTAAGGGAGAAGAAGAAGGGTCCTTGGGAAACTGCTGGGACTGCGAGCTCTAGGAGGAAGAAGAAGAAGAAAAGCCATGGAAGAAGAAGAAGAAAGCGCCTCCACGAAGATTAGAATTTACGTTGGAGGACTGGGTGCTGCCATGACTGAAGAAGACCTCAGAAAGGCTTTTCAGAGCGTCGGCGGCGTGGTGGAGGCCGTCGATTTCATTCGCACCAAATCTCGCAGCTTCGCTTACGTCGACTTCTTTCCGTCCTCCCAATCGTCCATCTCCAAACTCTTCAGCACTGTAAGTTTTTCTCCTCGATTCCATTGCCGAACTCTCATTACGTTGTTTCTTTTTCCCGATTTTGGCTATGTTTCTCTTGAATGTGTGTTCATATGCCTATCTCGCTATCTGGTTGCGATTTTAACCTAATAGTAGTTCGATTGTTGCATTTTCCGTAACTCTTCATGAATTAGATAGCGCGTTCCTGGTTTAGTTGCTGAAAAGTTCGTTATTCTTATACACAGTACAATGGATGTGCTTGGAAAGGAGGAAAGTTGAGGCTTGAGAAAGCTAAGGAACATTATCTTGCTCGCTTGAGGCGGGAGTGGGAGGAAGATGCTGAAATTATGGATTATGATGATGGTGCAGACCTGGAGGCTTCTGCTCCAGAATCTACTGAGCATGTTGCGAAATCAGAGCACATTCAGATTTTCTTTCCAAGTTTAGGAGAGGTAATTCTTTGCTTACAAAGTTTTCATTTTGAGATGATTCAATCAATGACTGTTCTTTCGATTCTTAAGTATGAATTTGTTTTACAGGTGAAGTCTTTACCAATTAGTGGTACAGGAACTCACAAATATGATTTTCCACATGTTGAGGTGCCTCCTCTTCCTGTGCATTTTTGTGACTGCGAAGAGCATAATGTTTCTGCTCCCACTAGCAAATCCATGGGCACAAAAACAGGGGATTTGGATGCTGGGAATGGTGGAATGGATGAAGATGAAATCATGATGATGAATACAGTGTTGAACAAGCTCTTTGAGAGGCAGGATGCTTCTCATGCTAATTGTAATGGAACCATGGCAGTCAAGGATAAAGACAACTCTAAGATGTTAACCGATAATCAACCACTTGAAGATGATAAAGAGGATAGTGATGAAGATAACCTTGTGCTTAATGTAATGGCTAGTGTCTCCAATTCCAAACCTTTGCCATTGAACAGTGGAAGTAAAAGTTTCAAAGCTCATGGGAACAGTAAGGTTAAGAATTATGCTATCACCAACACCATTTTATTTTTTTGCCTTTACGTTTTAAGAGAAATTTTGATAGGTTATGTTTATCTCAAGGGTTTGCTGAAGCATTCTGGATTTTTTATATTTCATTCGATTTTTATCATCTCGAACTTTGCGGTTGAGGTATACTTATAAAAGTGGATCATTTCAGGGTGCAGCCAGGGATCAAAGCAAGAAAAGGAAATCAGTTACCAGTGAGGAATTTGATAGTAATGAATATGTGCCCAATATCTCTACTGGCAGTGGAAAGGGGAACACAAATTCACCATATGAGCCAGTTGGACCCTCGAGGCCTCAAGCTCCTGATCGAGCAATGCCGATCCAATCTTCACGTTCTCAGAAATCTTCATGGAAAACACTTATTTGTGATAAGAGCAAAGCTTCATTTAGCATCTCAGACATACTGCCTTCTGTTCCTTCATCAAATGAAGAGCAACCAGAAGCAGATGATCTAAGTCTAGCTCATTCATCTCCGAACAGAAACAGCGACCATGCTACTGCTGCAGTATTGAAAAGAAAAAAAGATGAAACGAAATCCGTGAATAGCAATGTTTCGTTCAGCATTTCAGACGCACTGCCTACTGCGTCTTCAGCAGATCAAGAGCAAACAGAAGCTGATGATCCGAATCGAGCTCATTCAACTCCAAACAGAAACAGCGACCCTGCTACTGCTGCATTATTGAAAAGAAAAAAAGATAAAACGAAACCCGCGAATAGCAATGTTTCGTTCTGCATTTCAGACGCACTGCCTACTGCGTCATCAGCAGATCAAGAGCAAACAGAAGCTGAGGATCCGAATCTAGCTGCAACTGATGCAATATTGGAAAGCAAATCAAAAGAAATGAAATCTGTGGAGAGCTCCCCAGAAGCCGAAAATACCGTTCCAAATGTCACCTCGAATCAAGGAAGAGGCGCTGCATGGAGGCAAAAATCTTCATGGACACAATTAGTTAGCCAGGAAGCCACCTCCTTCAGTATTACTCAAATTTTATCAAACAATACTTCTGAAAAGCAGGTACAAAGGGATTCCGATGTCATCAATGTTAATCTCTTTGCGGCGAGCGAAAATAACGATTCAATAGAACAGGAAATTAAAAGTACTGCGGCAGATGAATCTGCTGCATTTGTAATAACAAAAGATGAAACTGCCTGTTATGAGGTCAAGAAGAATGACCAACCTGCAGTGCAAGAAAATGAGGCCTCTCCCACCGAAGCTATTGAGAGGCATATTAAACCACAGGAAGCAGGTTCATTTGATGCTAAAAGCGGCGAAACTTGCTGCCCGTTTATGAGAAATAATCGCTCGGTAGCCGAGTGGACAAAGATAAAAGCTGCTCTTTCTGGTGGTTCCAAGAAGAAAAAGCAGAGACAATCGGACACTCAATAGCATAGGTATGTAACTCTTAAATCTTGGTTGAATGTGTGGGCTTCATTATATCTGAACATAAATTAGTTTCATCTACTTATGAACAATCCGTTGCAGCTTTTAAAAGCAGTGAAGTTTTTTCTACCTGCATTATTGACATTTTATAATTTAGCCTTGTAATTTAAATCAGCTATTATTCATAGACAATATTTTGTATCTTTTAAATTTTTGAATCTTGACAAACATATTGTCATCTATTAATTACGATATTGATAGTTCAAGGATTTAATACTTCTAATACTTATGATAACTCGGTGAGAATGTATGTAAATGTTCCTCAAAAGGCCTACTTTGTATACTTTCAAAGCAAAGGTTATTTTGAATGAGTGCCAAATAACTTTGATTTCTACGAGTTATCAGGTGACCCATGAACCAAGCTCACATGCACATGAACTTCACCGTTTCGTTTGGCAAGCAACTATGTTTTTTCTTTGTTGGTAAGCTTTGATATTGACCCATGCTAAATTGAGTTTAGATTTACATTACCCACTCCCAAACGACATCAAATATATGGGTTTAAACTCTTTCAAACACTAACCCACGTGTGGTTATTTACTTGGTAGTCACATGACTTCTCGAGCTAGCTTTTTCGCGTATTAGGAGCTTTAAAAATTATGAAATTTCTTTGATAGGCCTTAATTCCAATAAAATTAGGGTGAGTATTGAAATTGGGATGAAAAATAATTTATTGGAGGTTGAATGGGTCGAGAAATTCACACTCATGAGCTTGCACGTGCCGACACGCACGAAAAGAGGTTCATCACTCATGCATATCACATGCGTGGAAAGAGGTTCACCACACGCACAAACCACATGCGTGTAGTGTCACAACCTCACTAAGAAGACAAGTAGGTTGTAACCTCAATGCGCAAACCAAAAAGGTTGTAACTCGGTGAGAATATATGTAAATGTTCCTCCTTGGTCGCATCTTGAGGGTGGTGACCCTCAAGTGACGCTCATCGTCCTCCTAGATCAAGAGTTGTAATCATTTGGAATGAAATTAAATTGATTTGGGGTTTTAGTATTTGTAAACGAGAAGTTTGCATATCCAAAGCATTCATGAGAGTTCTTAGATTCAATTGGTTAAAGTTACCATATCATGTGAGTTTCTTATTTACGTAATAACAATGTTTTAAATAACTTATGATCTTGAGTCTAGGTGTTATGATGTTTAAAGTATATCATAATATTGTGGTGATATTGTAATGACCAGCATGGTAATAAGTTGTTATGTGATCCGGTGATCATAAACATAGCTATATATTTAAAATGCCTTGTTAAGCATATGGTTTATGAGAGCATGTGGTTTAATATAAATCGTGATTTAGAAGCATGTGTAGGACTCATGCATTTGGGTGTGGTTGTGTGAGAAAGAGATGAGAGTATTGTGCAGTGTTTATTAGGGAGATGTTTCTATCTCTTATAAAAAATGTTTCGTTCCGCTCTCCCATCGATGTGGAACCTTACAATCCACAACCTTTCGGGGTCCAGCGTCATTGCTGATATTCGTTCCACTCTTGAATTGATGTGGGATCTCACAATCCACCTCCATTTGGGGCCAACGTCCTTGTTGACACACTGCTCGGTGTCTGATTCTAATACCATTTGTAATAACCAAACTCACTGCTAGTAGATATTGCCATCTTTAGGCTTTCCCTTTCGAGTTTCTCCTCAAGGTTTTTCAAACACGTCTATTAGGGAGAGGTTTCCACACCTTTATAAAGAATGCTTTGTTTCCCTCTCCAACAAATGCGGGATCTCACAATATCAGTGTGCCTTGGATAAACCTAGTCAAAGGGTGATACTTCATTGTATTATTAAAAGGAACATCGAGGCCATGGATAAAAATGGTCAAGATTCGGTGTGATGAGCCTAAAAATCAATTATTGAGCGTCAACAAGTGATGCATAGGGTAAAAACAGTCAAGTGTCAATGGTGAGTGTCAAAAAGAATCGTTGAGGCTTTGAAGAAAAATAATCAAAGTCGACATAACTCAAAGAAGTCAATCTTAGTGACTCAATGGACTCGAGTGGGCTCGTAGAACATGGATAAAAATCAAGTATGCATTAGCATGATGTATCAATTCCGTTTTACGTGTTTTATGTATAAGAGTAGCACGTTAATTGTTTTCTTTCTATGCTATATGTTGTTTGATGGCTCCTTAGGTGTGAGCTATTTAGTACACATGGTTGTTTTCCAAATAGACTTTTAGGGATGCTGTGACGTGTTATTCCCTATAGGGTATCAAGTACACGAGTAGCTATCCTAGTTACGCTATGATGTTGCTGATATCATCCGAGCATCACAATTGATATTAGAGAAAAGTTACAGGTCCATTTTGGTAATGATTCCTCATCAACATAAAATTTAGGACGTTACATCCTGATTTAAGATTAAGATTTTTATACGTCATAGATTCAGTTCGAAATTTTGTTCACTCTCTATAGATCCCTTAGGGTTTAGGGTTCAAACTCTCGATTTTCTACTATGATTCCATTTCAAAATTTTAAGCACAACATGAACACTAGAACAAGAAAGGAAGAAGAAAAAGGTAGTGATTCATACGAAACGATCTTATTATTATATATATATATAATATATAGTATAAGAGCAATATTTAGGAAAGCATTTGGGCTTATTTATGATCCATGGGGGTGTACTCAAAATAAAGATTAATCTAAAAGCAAGGTAGGATTAATAGATGATAGGGGCTATAATATTAATCTAATTAATGTGAAGTGGTGGGACTTAGAAATCATCTTGGGTTCTTCTCCTTCCACCAGACCCACTTTCCCTTTGGCAATTGAAATAAACGGCTGCCACCGGCAAGCCAAGATTGTAAAGCTCTGCAAAGTCTCTTGTATTGAAGTTCTGGCGCCACCCAGGAGCGTACACCGTTTGCCTTCCAAGCTGTCGAAACAACACTAGCACGAGACGATGGATACCCACCGTTGGTCTTGGACTCTCATAGCACACGATCTCTTGACCTACCATTGTTCCAACAACAAATGCATATCGATTAGTATTGAAACTCGTGCTAGCATTACCAGTTTCAGTATAGCTTAACTAGTTAAGATATATATATTTAACCAAGATGTTAGAGTCGGTTCAAGTCCTACGCTTTTAACGTGACATTAAACTTGAAAAAAGAAGAGGTTTCTACACTCTTATAAGAAATGTTTCGTTCCCCTCTCCAACCGATGTGGGATCCCACAATCCATCCCCCTTGGGGGCCTAACGTTCTCATTGGCACACTGCTTGGTGACTGGCTCTGATACCATTTGTAATGGTTCAAGCCCACTGCTTGTAGATATTGTCCGCTTTAGCCCGTTATATATTGTCGTCAGCTAGAGAGAGGTTTCCACACCCTTACAAGGAACGTTTCGTTCCCCTCTCCAACCGATGTGGGATTTCACAATCCATCCCCCTTGGAGACCCAACGTCCTCACTGGCACACTGCTTGGTGACGGACTTTGATACCATTTGTAACAGTCCAAGCTCACTGCTAGTAGATATTGTCTGCTTTAGCCCGATACATATCACCGTTAGCCTCACGATTTCAAAACGCGTCTGTGAGGGAGAGGTTTCCACACCCTTATAAAGTATGTTTCGTTTCCCTCTCCAATTGAGATGGAAACTCACAAATCCCCCTTGGAGACCCAACGTCCTCGCTAGCACACTGTTCAGTGACGAACTTTGATACTATTTGTAACAGTCCAAGCCCACCACTAGTAGATATTGTTCGCTTTAGCTCGTTATGTATTGCCATCAGCCTCACTGTTTTAAAACGCGTCTGCTGGAGAGAGGTTTTCACACTTTTATAAGGAATGTTTCGTTCGTTCCTTTCTCCATCCGATGTGAGATCTCACATTTATTGAGCGGAAAAAAAAAAGAAGCTAATTTAATTTGGTTGGGATCTCTTTTTCAAAGTACTTTAATAATGGTAAGGAATATATTATGGAGACATCCCTATCAAACTTTTAATAAACTCGACGACATAAAGAAATCTCTAGTGGAGCAATCTTTCCATTTGAAATTTAGGGTTCTCCATGCATGAAATCTCTATAAACAAAATGTTTAGAGACATAAAAATAACATACCAAAGGTTGCTCCAGTTGTAGCTGGGATATCAGTCACCAACCTGCAAATCGAACCGAAACAATTATGTACATTTACATCGGGACGGATCCACGATGGAGTTAAAGGGGCACGTGTCCCCGAAACTATCCATTTAATTCACTATTAGACTTTGTTTCTCTTAAATTTTTAGAACAAGGCTTTAGTCCGTTATGAAAGGACACTGATAATCTCCAATTCTAGAGACATCTATGATTCTATTCGAACATAACTTATTAGATAAGACATTAATTTACAATGGTTCGATTCTTTACCTTATCATATTTTAAATATAATAATGTTTAAAAATTATTATTAACATTGAAAATTCAAAATTTCAATCTATAAAAAAAAAAAATTATCGAGTTAATTCTCATATACCTAGCTTTTGTTTGCATTTTAAGGTTAAAAAAATTCATCATGATCAAGTAAAACTGTACGTATGGATGAGAGTTATGATAGGTTATTAGAAAGAATGATTCGTTTTTTTGGAAAAAAATAGGTTACCTTTCTCGGGAAAAGGAAAAAGAAAAACTACCCATGATGAAAAATTATTCAATGATGTCGTCACGATGTGACCGACTCTTAATAACCATAAAATATATATAAAAAAAATGTTTGCCTTTTAATAATCATAGGATGTAAAAGTGAAGCACACGTATAAATTTTTTCTTTCATATTTAACTGTGTAAAATTGTCAATTATCTTATGATGGCCTCTCGACACCGTAAAAAAATTTAGAGTGAAAAGGTAAAAAAAATGGACGTACCAATGCAAGTATTCTCTTAGATTAGGATCGCTCGGGCTAGGAGCATCAGGATCGACCATAACCTATAGCAAACAAAGTGAAATGAAAGGGTAAAAAAAATGCATGACCAAGAAAGTGAAAAAGTAAAAACAAAGGATTTACCAAAGTGAAGAAGGTGCGAAGGTCAGTGCCACCAATCTCAACTCTTGGCTGGTTGACAACTTGAGAGGGTTTGAGCTCACAGCCATTGCTAATTTCCCTGTTGTTGTAAGTAGCCCTAATCGAAATGGACCTCGTGAAGGAGTCGATAACGTCGCCGATGACTCTCCCGACGACCAAAGGGTCACGGTCTCGCGGCATGGCGTCGAAAGGATGGTAGGTTGGGTATTGATGTACGTGAGAGAGCTGAAAAGATGTGTAATTGTCTGGTGAAGAAGTTATTGAAGGGCAATCCCTTATTTATATACTTTTGAGAGGACCCTACCATTGTTAGCTGTTGTCATCTAGAGATTCTTCACATTCTTCATGTCTATTCTTCACATTCTTCATGTCTCTATCATGTTTCTTTGTAATCTCATGTTCTTTTCTTTCTTTCTTTTTTTTTTTCACATTTTTTTGATGAATTTTATAAAAATATACGAGTTCGATATGGAACTCGTAACGATTGAAGTTCAATTACGTGAGATTATGAAGTTGAGTGGATCTACTGAGACACTATTGTGAGATCCCACATTGGTTGGAGAGAGTGTGTGAGAACCTCTCCATAACAGACGCGTTTTAAAATCGTGAGGCTGATTGCGATATGTAATGGCCTAAGCGGATAATATCTACTAGCAGTGGACTTGAGTGCCCTCAGTTCTCGGTTCTAACGACTCTACGTAACAGGCTAAAGCAGACAATATCTGTTAGCGGTGGGCTTGGGTGGCCTCGGTTCAGATTTAACACTTAATAGTCTAAACATTTTCTTGCATTCCAGCAACATGACCACGTTACCTACTTGTTCTTGCTCACATGCATCTTAAGAGATCACCGAAGAGTGACTTTCAATTTTTTAAAGTATTTTTTAACTCTCATATTTCTTAACATCGTTCTTATTTAGGCGTGGGTTCGGTTTATTTTTTAAGTATTTTTTTAATATCGTTCTTATTCAAATATGCATTCGGTTTATTCAAATACCTCTCATTTACTCGAGTATCAAAGTAAGAAAATATCATTAACTGAGTTATGATCGAAATGTTTCTAAATTTAAATTAGATTCTAGGGTTGCTTTTCAAAAAGAAAAAAAATCAAATGTTATTTAAGTAAATTTGAGTTAATCTTTAGAAATTATGAATTTATAAGACATATTAATTCACAAAGTCTAGGAAGGATTTATTAAATAAAAAATTAAAAATTCAAGGATCTATTAATTATTTTTAAAAATTTTAAAATTAAAAAATTAAACGTAATTTAATTTTTTTTATTGACAAGTTATTTAGAAGTATATATATTAGATGTATATATGTTTCAATTAAATAATAACATTGTTTATATGATTTAAATTTATCGACCAAACTGTCTCACGATGTTCTAAACCTAGTTCACGTTTAATTTCAAATTAAACATAATAATTATTATAAAGTTCTAAAACATAATAACGGTATAGGATGTCAAAACATGTTAAAAGAATTCGGGTCAGTTTATGAAGATAATCTTTACTTTAAAAAATAGTTTAAGTCGAGCAAGTAATATAGCTATGTCGTAAGTGAATATTAGAGCGGTTTAGTCGGAATCCATGAGGTGTTTCACTTTGAGTCCATGAATTTGGGAAGAAGATAAAAAAAGTTTTAACTTTATTATGTTCATGTTCATCTCTCTTCTTTATGCCACTTACTTTTGTACTTTGTGGTTTTTATTTATTTATTTGTTTTGATTCTTGCTTATTTCATTCCCTTATTTTTCATTCTTTCATCGAAATTGAGTAGTTATATTTATTATAATTAAGTGTACTAGAAACCCGATTAATTAGAAGACGACTCAATTTTCAAGACTTTGAATCTCGAACCGGGCAAAGACAAATAAAATAAGGTAAAAATTTGCACAATTTTAAATAAACAATCACATAATTACAAATAAATCGATCTAGCACAAATCCGTGTTGTTCAAGTTTAATTGTAAATAGGGAATGAGTTTCGGGTACAAATTTAAATAAATGCAAAACGACTCAAAATACAAGTACAGAACTGACAGCCAAGGACGACCCTTTTTGTGACCTCGTAGCTCTCGAGTACTCCCCCACCTCGATTAGTAGTCAACAGTCACTTGAAAAGAAAAAAAAAAAAGAGTGGAGTGAATATAAAAATACTCCGTAGCCAACCTGCTTTTAGGCTCTCATCGCATTCTTATTTTGGTAGGGTATCGTGGTATTTTCTTTAGGCTCTAGGAAGTTAAGACCTAACCTCTAAAAGATCTTGAACTTGAAGTTCTAAATAGTTATCTCGACTGATTCATGCCCCTTGGAGCATGTGCAGGTTGTTTAACATTTATGTATTTCGATTCAGGTAGCTTGATTTGCCTACGCAGTAAAAGAGTGACATCCTGGGTTGAGACGCTACCTCAATATAATCTGGTGGGATAGTATGGCGTTTGTTGATCTGAATATATCCAGGGAAGGTTAGCTAGCGGGCCCTTGCACGAGACCATAAAGTAACCCTAGTCTGGGAGAGCAACTTCGTGTGCCTACCCACTACTATATCAATATGTATGGTCCCATGCCCCATTTTAAGATCAATGTACAACACCCCTACTTAGGAGATTCTTTCCATTTATACCAGGTAAAGGCACCTAGTTGTCTCAACACGCTTTCCTAATGGCCTAGGCCTAGCGCAACATATCACTCATGAGGACCTACTAATTGGCAGGGAGTGCTATTGGATCTGACCTACGTCGTTGGGTAGGTACTGGAGTGGATAGAGTGGCAGAGACTAGTGACATCGTTCACACAACTAGCAACCTAAAGAACTATCTTAATCATTCCAAGGTGTTGTGGAGGTCTACTAGCTTTCCAGGGCGTCTAGGTTGCTACAAATATGGATTCTATACTCCAGCAGTCTATATACTAACTCTTTAATTTTTTTTGGTTTGGGAGCACTAAGGTTTAGATCCATGATTGCTGCTTACAATCCTAACGTATGCTAGTCGAAGGCTAAGTCCAGGGATATGTATATGAGCTCACCTGGAGTCCATGTGCGCTTACGTAAGTCGTATGTAGAGAACTATTACACATTCAGTTGTGCTGAGATTAAAAGTAGAGACCAAAGTCATGTCATGATTTTTTGTTGAAGGATATGTCTCAAACATGATTGCATGCGATTGTATTTCTTGGCCAGTAATAGGGTTACATACTGACTATCTTTAAATACTCAAGTCATGTGCTACTCTTATTTTCCAAGTAAATATAAGGTACCCTTGTACGGATGACGACGTTGTTGTGAAGGCCATAAAATCGAAACTAGGGCAGTTGCATCTCTGTTTAAATTATAACCCTTAAGTTAGATCAAAACGATTTCATTGCTTTGAACTTGATGTTATTTCGTTTCCGCTATCTCATTAATGTCTATTTTTAATTGAAATGGGTTTCACGAACGTTAAGTCCATAACATTTTTTGAAATGTTTTAAAAGAATTTTTTTTGCACGCTATGTAATGCATATAGTGATGTCTTTATCTCATTACGAATGTACGAGCTTACTTCTTAAAAAAGAAGTTTCGAATATGTTCATAAGTAATTTTATCAAAAATATATATATATATATATAGAAAAAGAAACAAGAAAAGAAAAAGTAAACCTTAAAAACATATTCTTAACCACTGATTCTTGGTCGGTTTTTCATGGTATTCAACTTTTATACAAACTCTTCTAAAATCTTTAATTTTTTTAATAATTTCTTAAAATTTCAATTCTATATTAAATATAAATTCTTACTTCCGGTAAAGATAAAGACACCCTATATTAGATTTAATTTTATGTTTATCGAATAAGTCAATTTTTAAATACGGTCATTAAAATTGAAAATTCAAGACCCATTATTAAATTTAGAGACCAAATAGAAATAAACGTAAAAGTTAAAGAGCGAAACTCGTAATTTATACAAATCTAAACACGGGTTTTGGACAAAAACACCATTTGGTCGAAAGAAATATGGATTAGAGATCGAAACATCATAAAAATATGGCTCTAAAATCTCGAAGCATATGCATCAACTTGAAATTGATTAATAATTATGCATTGTAATCCAATGTTATTTATTCGAAAACAAAATTTCATGTAATCATAAGTGAAATTTGTTGGAATATCTCTTATTTGTTGTGCATTCATCGCTTTCAAAAGGAATATGGAGTTTCTTGTCAACTTTTGTGCATTTGCTTTGGTCCATATAAATTTGCAAGATAAGATTCCATGTTAAGACAAGCAAAGAAGTTAAAACGTCGACGCATTACATTTGATATTTGTTTCTATTTATAGTACTCTGTGTTTGATGAACCAAAACCCAAGGATTTGACTACATCCACACATTGTATCGTTTGAGAAAACAAAGTGAAAGTCCCATGAATTGTTTGAATGGCTAAGCCATCACCACACCTCCTACACGAATATTGTTTTAGGGCATTTTACAACTCCTATATTAGGGTTATAATCGAATCGAAACAAATTGAGTTGAACTATAAACGTTAGTTTCGATCACAGTCTAGATTAAGTTATACGTATATGTCGATTCGAGTTCATCGAATGTACAAAATTGTTCACGCGTTTTGTTGGTTTAATTTAGTGAGCTGAGCTTTATCAAATGTTCCAATTAATGTTGATTGATGTCATGTCTATATTCTCACACGTGTATCTTATCAAAGCTAGTTTGATAATTAAATTTATCGTAACTTATTTATTTTTGCTTTTGGGTTAATTAGTGAATTAACATGGTATTAGAGTAGAATATCTTGTGTTGAGCTTATGTAGTGTCGTTTGTGACACCTGAGTAAAGGAGGGGTACATGAATGAACTGGGATCACATTCGAATGAGAGCAATTGTGATGATATGATGACTAAGAAAGGCTTAAAAGAATTGAAAGTCGGTGCACCTTCTTTTTCAGTGACTCAATCATATGAACTCCATAGTTACGTGTGCTTTGCTTGGAGCAATTCTAAGGATAACCTCCTAGGAATTTTTCTAAGATGCATGTGAGTGAGAACAAAATATGTTGGAAGTACTCGTGTTGGTTTTTGGGGATAGTCTTCACTCTTAGAAGAGAGGAGTAAATAACGTTACCCTGTCACAAGGGATGTTGGGAAAGGTCGGGGTCATTAGGTACCGAATCATGATCTGAATTCTAGGCACGATAATATTCACTCTTAGAAGTGAGGAATAAATAATGTGACCCTGTCACAAGAGATGTAGGGGAATGCTGGGGTCATTAGGTACCAAATCCTGATTTGAATTCTGGGCACGATAGTCTTCACTCTTAGAAGCGAGGAGTATTTAACGTGACCCTGTTGCAAGGGATGTAGGGGAATGTTGGGGTCATTAGATACTGAATCCTGATCTGAATTCTGGGCACGATAGTCTTCATTCTTAGAAGCGAGGAGTAAATAACGTGACCCTGTCTTAAGGGATGTAGGGGAATGTCGGGGCTATTAGGTACTGAATTCTGGGCACGGTAGTCTTCACCCTTAGAAGTGAGGAGTAAATAACGTGACCCTGTCACAAGGGATGTAGAGGAATGTCGGGGTTATTAGGTACTGAATCCTTATTTGAATTCTGGGCACGATAATATTCACTCTTAGAAGTGAGGAGCAAATAACGTGAACCTATTGCAAGAGATGTAGGAGAATGTCGAGGTCATTCGGTACCGAATCCTGATCCGGGGCATAGATTGTGTTATAATCCTCTCCAATCGCTTGCAAATGGGTCAATTGAGGAAGCTTTTATTATTGATAAGAACAAAGATTTTTATTTATGAAGACGATAAAGTTTGCATTATCTTTCTTTTATTGTTACTCCACCTTTCCTATAAACAAGCTTTAAGGCTTCCAATACAACACTGAGCTTTAACTTATCCATTGACCAAGTTATACTCTTGGAGTGAGTGGAGTGTCGAATAACTAAGTGCACGTGAGGCACACCTATATTCAACCGACATAATAGCCTTTCCTTAAACCCTAATTTACCCATTGATGTTTTTATATTTGTCGGTTGTTTTGTTTCATTTACAATATTCCTCCCCAATTTCTTTAGGGCAAACCTTTACTTTTGATTTTAGGTAATCTAGTATGAGAGCCCGTTTCGATTCTTAGACGTATGGATTATGAGTCTACTATGCTTTCGTTGCGCATATGACACTCGAGTAAAGGAAGGGTACATGAATGAACCGAAACCACATCAAAATGAGACTATACTCCCGCTGCGCATATGACACTCGAGTAAAGGAAGGGTACATGAATGAACTGAGACCATATTGAAAGAATTGAAAGTTACTGTCTATACCAACAAGGTGCACTGTAACAGTCCGAGCCCACCGCTAGTAAATATTGTCCACTTTGACCCGTTACGTATTATCGTTAGTCTCACGGTTTTAAAACACGTATGTTAGGGAGAGATTTTCACACCCTTATAAGGAATATTTCGTTCTCCTCTCCAACCAACGTGGGATCTCACATGCACTTTCCTTTTGGGTGACTCAATCATAAGAACTCTATAGTTGAGCGTAAGTAACGTGACCGTGTCGTCGGAACTTAGAGATACACGAGAATGCCAAGACCATTAGGTATTGAATCTGAATTTCAACGATACAAAAACTTCACTCGATCATGTTAATTCATTTCGGAAGTGTTTCTCAAACATATTTCTAGGTTTCTATGTTAGGAAGGTGGAAATCTTAACAAATGATGAAGGATAAAATGGTACGAATAATATCACTCACAAAACTAAATTTGGAATTTTCTAGAAAACAAAAAGGTATAAAGAAGAAGAAAGCAAAAAATAACATAAAATTAAAATAAGAATCTCCAAAATTAAAATCTTAACATTCGATTGACATATATTTGATAGAATCTCGAAATCTCTCTCGAGCAAAGGTAATAAAGAAAAAGACTATTATTCTTCTATATTTGAGCATAATCACACCCAGTTGTTTATTTTGTTTTCTCGGTTAAGAACGGTTAATACTATTAACTTTGAATATAGTATTTGAAGAAGGTCTCGTGACAATGAAGATGTTTTTCATTTATATATTAACTTTCGACGCGGACCGATGTAGAACTTTGATTTCATTTGTAACCCTACGAGTAAGCATAGATATTGAAATTCAATTAAAAAAAAATGATCGAACATACAGGTGTGCATGGATTAGATTAGGTTGGGTTGGAAAAATCTTTTGAATCAACCCAAAATTATGAGTTGGTGGTTAGGTTGGTGACCCGAGCAATCCGAATAGAGTTTACAGCTCAACTCAGCCTTCTATTTTGGGGTTGAGTTGTCAGGTTGTTCATTTTTTTTAGTTATTTAAAAAAATTATATTTATCCAGAATACATGTTACATTAATAACTAAAATCTCATAAATCTCAAATGTTAAACATTTACTAATATCGGTTACAAACGTCAAATATTCTTAATTTTCATAATAATCTTAGAAGTAGGGTAACATAGGGTCGAGCTGTAACCCTGTCACAACCCGATTTTCAAAGTTTCGAATCTCAGACTAAGACTAAAAAGACGAAGACAATAGCAAATAAAAATAAAATATGAAAATCTAATAAAATTTAAATCAAATAAAGACAACAACACCAAAATTAAATGCAAAATAAAATCTAAATTATAAGACAATGTTGTTCAAATTTATTACAAACGGGGAAACATGTTTGGGGTACAATTACAAATCGAAATACAAAAAATGGACTGACGCTCGGAACAACCCTTTTGTGGCCACACAGATCTCTACTAGTCCTCCATCTCATCTGACAGTCTGCAAATACCTGAAAAAGAAAGGAGAAAAGGGTGAGTATAAAAATACTCAGTAAGTAACCTACTTGCACTCTCTCGTCGCATCCTTATCCTAATAGGTATTCATGAGCTTTACTTTAGGCTCTAGGAAGTTCGAGCCTAGTCTCTATTGCTATCTGAGTATCTAGGGTGCCTCAAAGTTTCAAGCGATACTTTAACTGCTCACGGGCCAATTCTGGGTTCAGAGGAGGTGGTTCACCCTTTTCTAGCGTCGTAGATCGACTGAGCAACAAGTCTCATCTCTGGAGTGAACTACTCTTTTGTTTTTTGACTTAGGTAGCTTGCTTTGCCTAGGCAGTGAACTACTCTCTTGGTGGGGATAGCATGGTGTGTGGCTAGCCTGCTCGTCATCCATGGGAGGATAGCTGACAAACTCTTTCCATAGAACCATATAGTCACCAAATGTCGAGGGTGCGACCCCCTGTGCGATCTCTGTGCTTACCAGCTCCAATGATTACCCACGTGGATCCACATCCCTCCATAGGACGGATCTACAGTACTTGTGTGGTTCACGTCCCCCCATAAGACAGACCTGCATTTTTCGTGGAATCTCGTCCCCATACTTCATTTTTTGCGGGATCTCGTCCCGATACTTCATTTGTTTCACCTGAATTATTCATGTCGAAAGGGAATATCGTAGAAACCTTTGGTTGATGACATATTCATTTAATTGGGTCACTTGTAATGGGCAAAGATAAGATTCAAAAGCTTGTCTTATAGCTATCATGAACATGACAAATTCTTTCTTAGATATTTAATTGTTATTCTCTTAATATAATTTCTTTTGTAAATATATTAACAATCGTTTAGGGTTTTATTGGGCAAACGAAAAAGCAAAAATTTGACTCCATTCTAAGGTATCATTGGGGAAGTGGAAGCCCCACGAATCTAAGAATATTCTCCAACTATTGAAGGAAGAGGGGTGAAGAAGGAGAAAATTTTAGGTTTCTTTTCGTGAGTTGATTTGATTTTTACGTATCGGTTAATGTACAAATTCGGTCATACTTTTCGAAATAGTTGGAATTAGTTCGTCAATAGCATGCTAGTGATACTCATTTGGTACCTGACGGTGCATGTAACGACCCAGATCCACTGCTAGTAGATATTATCCTCTTTGGGCTTTTCTTCTCGAGCTTCCCCTCAAGGCTTTAAAACGCGTCTGCTAGGGAAAGGTTTCCACACCCTTATAAAGGGTGTTTTTCTCTCCTCCCCAACCAATGTGAGACATCACAGTGCACGTTGTTGGGAAATTCCAAGTTTATAGAGAAAGCAATTCTCGCGATACAGCTAATAGGGAAAACCAATTTTTGTAACGCCCAATACTCATGATTTAGAACAGGAATTGGATATCCATATAAACCAACACAAACTCAATAGGGATAACCCATATTCGTAACGTTTCATGCCCATGATTCAGATTAGGGATAACCCATATTCATAATGACTCATATTCATGATTCACACAAACCAACATGAGTTCGTTTAGCATGTTTTGTGCTCCTCACTTGCTTTCTGGGTAAAAGTATTTCTTTTAAACCAAGCACGTTTGATTTATGATTAAGCCACCAAAAGAAAGAAACATATGATATCCATACAACACGTTGATTGAGCCAAAGAAAAGAAATACTTACCATTTTCATCTGTTGTTGTCAACCTTCATCAGTAAAATTTTAAGGCTTATATGAAAGGAATTTAAACTCATGAATAGAAGCAAAAACAGCAAAGAATCTAATATTGTTCGAAATATTACGTAACACAATTAAGAAAGAATATTGTAAAAAGAACGACACGATGAACAAATATAAGATATCAATAAGCAGGATAGAATTTAAGATATCCCGTCATTTGGGTCGGTGCACGTTGCAAAATGTTATCTTTCGGAAAGACGTAACCCTACTTGAGTTATTCAAAACTCCATTCTCATAATACAACTTCCTTTAAAAAAAAGCTTGTGTGCAACTAAACCCACTTACAAATCCTCATTTACTTGAAAGCTAAAAGGAAATGATTCGTTTTTTTTTTCATAATAGATTTTAATGCAAGATAAAACTTAAATAAACTTTCGAACGTTTTTTAAAAGTCTATCTACGTGAATGTTTATCTACTATGTGAGGAAGAAAACCGTTAAAAAAAACCCATAATGCACGTGGTTAACTTTCTCTTCACAAGAAGGAATTCTAATTCAAAATTTTGATTTCTCAGTCGAAGACAGATATCTTAATCAATTAAACTACGGTTAGATAACGAACTTATTATGAATCGGGTGACGTGGAATGAGCTAAAATATGTTTTTATGTCTATAAAATTACTCGATCGATGGATTTTAGCTTTTAAGATCTCTAATGGAAAAAGAGGTAAATAATCAACTCGAGTATAGCTCAATTATTCACGACACATAACTATAATCTGAATTTAAATTATAGTCGAGCGAGTTAAAAAGAGTTAAAAAGAAGAGAAGAGAAAGTAAAAAAAAGTAAATTTGAGAGAGACATAAGGAATCAAAAGAGGTAGTAATAAAGATAGGTGATGGTTTTGAAGATTAGAAATTGACAAGAGAGAATATGTTTGTAATTTTGTCCTTTGCCAACTTTTTGTCTTTTGGAATCCAAAGCTATTGGCCATACAAGAACTTACTAAATTTAGTAAGCTTTTGATTTCAATTCATGACATATAAAGTTGAAGGCAACTCACGTAAGCCCACTACCACCATTTGTTCTTTCGTATAAACTACTTTTCTTTTAACTTTTTCTTTCTTTCTTTGCC
This sequence comes from Cucurbita ficifolia, assembly GCA_033971965.1. Classification (NCBI taxonomy): domain Eukaryota; kingdom Viridiplantae; phylum Streptophyta; class Magnoliopsida; order Cucurbitales; family Cucurbitaceae; genus Cucurbita; species Cucurbita ficifolia. The sequence continues at coordinate 4,887,130 of CM066972.1, forward strand.
CATTTCTTTCTTATTATATGAATGTCTACAAAAACAAACTTTTATTCTCGACTCTAATCCCATTATCGCAATTGGGTTCAATCCGTTCGAGTTATATCATGAGCTATGGTGAGAAACAATGAAACGATGTAAGGTTTACATCCATTCGTTTAGTCATAATGTATATGGACATCTGTAAGCTTTTTATTATATTTTGATTTGATTCGTTGTAACTTTGAAATATTAAGTATATTGAAACCGCAGATATTACGTAAAGCGAGTTTTGTGTAAGTGAATGTTCGGCGACAAAATTTGTGGACAAAAAATGATGATTCTTTTAAGACCAAAATGAGATTTTAACTTTAGCTTTTTTTCAGGTCAATAATTGTAGACAATCGACATTTGAAATAGTAATTTATGTCTTATCTGTTTTATCTTTGAAATTTGAGAATAATGTACGCATAGAATCGTCAATATCAAGAGTGGAACAATTTATTTATTTATTTATATGTACGGTTTGTAAAGGAACAACGTACCTTAGAGTGGAAAGAAGCAACTATCTCGTACACAAGAAATATCTTCCTCAACTAAACATGAAGCCATGGACTTATGGCTCCATACGTGCTTGGTTGATGATTGAAGGTTAGACAAGAACATGAATATTAACCTACGGATTTATCAATGAAAAACATGAATAAATACGAACACTTTTTAAAGAACTTTGTTTCATGGCCTCTACCATAAAATTTGTCAATCGTGCATCGATTCCATGCCTTTACTTAAAAAATTGTTGATGAAATGATGAGTATTAAAAAATACGTAGTAAATTACTCCACTGTTGGAGTTGAAAAATAGGTTAATATACAACATATATTATGATTAATAGGACCTGAATTATGATTGTTCCTTAGACTCTACTTCGTTTCTGAGTGAGGTTGGATGCGAAGTACTTCTCCACCACTAGTTGTGCTCGTAAATGTACTCCCTAGGCTTGGTTGTAGGCAAGCACACACTCACGTTGCTAAAAACTGATGAAAAAGAAAGGAACACAAAAAATATCGTAAGTATACGCATCTGTATATTACATAAATGGAGAAGTAATCCATAACTGTATGAGCATATTACATGCCTAGGATCGCACATATAATTATGATTCAATGATATGATGCACAATAAGATTGGTATGCAATTCATGACTTCATCATTTCATTGCATTTGTAATTATTGTCTTTCATACATGTATAAACTCATATTCGTTGTGCCTCAATAATCGTATTTATTCATGATATCTCTCATAATATATGCATAACCATACGAAGTCATGATCGATCATACATGAGTGTACATTTATCCCATAAAACATACATAATCATTCAATTTAATAACATGCAAATAAAAGCTACATGTTACACGTTATTTATGCATCAAATAAGTCTATTAAAGTTCAAACTCAACTTGGTTCTCCTCAACTTTCTTTCAGTGCTAATTGTTCCTAAGTTTACCTAATTGTTCCTCTAATGAACAATTTGTTTATGATACAATCATAAGTTAAGTTTCTCTCGAGCTAATGAGAGGGTTCCTTTAGTTTAAGTCCCAAAATTGTACTTGAAAGAACTATTCATCTACCTACACAAATGAGGAGAGAATTTCATCTCGTGAAATTTTGTTCCCACCTCCTTAGTGAGTCAATTCTCTAAATTAGATTTATTAAATCAACTTCAAAAGGCCAAATCAAAGAAATATTTATAAAAATTGTCCTAATTAACACATTTATAAAAATCAGTCATAAGTAACCAACTACAATAGAAATATTTTACTCCATATGGTTTATACAAAACAATTGCCAAGAAACCAACTACTGGCTTTATGAGCTCATTCCCTCAAATATTATACAGCTTCAACATAATATTACTCCTTTATATATAATTAAATGCTATTCATGTTATAAAGTTTATTTATCACTCTTTCAAAAGCATAGATTAAAATAAAATATTAAATCTTCTAAAAGAAAGAACAAAACAAATTATTTCTCTAAACATGAAAAGATCAAAAAGATATCTTTCAATTTTGAGATAGTTACAAGTAAGAAGATCCTTGAGGATTTCATCCAAAGGTGCACAATCGGAGAACATGGTACTACACAATTGTATTTTCCACTTGTCTCACTTACTTCACAGACTCATTTAGAAACGTTCTTAAGCCAACCATGACTCAAATGCCTGAAACTTATAGGTCCATATTTTGGCTATGCACAATCTTGGTTTGAAATCTGAGTTTGTGCTTCAACCAGCTTCATTACGGTCCAACTTCAAACGAAGTCCATTCAACCTACGACGTTGAATATGCAAAGGAAATTGTATCAAGAGATTGATAAGACAATACAATAAGTTACTAACAAGTCATTCGAGGTACTTAGACCGGCTCTCAATTTTACGGATATACGGATGGATATAGGATATAGATAAAATATCGATATCAACCAATAGTTTTGTAAATCAAGAAAGTAATACAAATTGTTTTGATTAATAAATAAGTTCTTGTCATTTCTTCAGTAAGTTATGAGTCCTATCATTGGTATCTATACTTGTGGTGTGACAAATGATTTTTTTTTTTTATATTCGTTGATATTTATACAATAGAACGGGAATAAGGTTAATTGTTAATATAAATGTTGAACCCTCCAATTTATGAATATATCGACTTGTCAATGGATATGTTTATAAACAACTCCCTTGTTACATACTAGCATGCTTCTAACCTAATAATATTCATTAATTCGTTGCTAAAGATATTCTCTAACAGACTAATATTGCTTTAACATTCATGGTGGTAAACAGGAAGGGATAGAAAAACTAACATCAAGTGGCTGGCACTTAGATCGGAAGAGGATAACCACGAAGATATGTCGAGTCGACACCAGATTCCCTTCCCAATGCTACCCTTCCTGTCCTTGCCACCTATGGATAAAAGAAAGAAGAATTCAGCACATAGAATTGTTGTATGTAAGTATTTACATGCACAAACACACACAAGAGAATGCCAAAAATGTAATAGACCAAACACACCGCTAGCAAATATTGTCCTCTTAGGCTTCCCCTCAAGGTTTTAAAACACGTCTACCAATGAGAGGTTTCCACACCCTTATAAGGAATGCTTCGTTCCGCTCTCCAACCAACGTGGGATCTCACAAAAAAAAAAAAAAAAACATTAAATATACCATAATTTTAGATTTTAGATTTAATGGTAGTTTAAGATGGTATCAGAACAAGAGAGCATTTGTGTTCAACCTCACATTATATTTGTAATTTCTAAGATTAAGTTAAGAAAACATATAATAACCCAATATTCAATTTTTTAGAAAAAAAATCCTAACAGGAACAATTTCTCCTACTGCTAGTCTAAAAGAGATCGAAATCAAGTACAAACCTCACATATCCCATAGGGCTCCAGCAACCTCTGCAATGCTACCATCTTGTTTAAATCGCCAGTGAGCTGTGGAGTAAATATGAAGAATTGTAGCATAAGAATCGCCAGATCAAAAGAGAAGGAAAAAAGACCATCTAAAAGTAGAAAAACATTCTTCAATATCTACTTTGGCACTTATATTATAGAGAAGCTATACTTTCGCCATAACATTAACATCAAGCGCTCTAGTACGCATTCTCTTAAGGGGTAAGAACACTTCAGTGCATCATTTTTCCCTTTTACAGAGTTGATTTTAAGCAAACAAGATTACACATTTATCTTCATTATTATTATTATGTTACATTATTATTATTTTTGTAACAGCCCAAGCCCAAGCCTAAGCCCACCGCTAGCTTGTCCTCTTTGGGTTTTTCCTTTTGGGTTTCCCCTCAAGGTTTTTAAAACGCGTCTGCTAGGGAGAGGTTTCCACACCCTTATAAAGAATGTTTCATTCTCCTCCCCAACCGATGTGGGATCTCACAGTCCACCCCTCTTCAGGGCCTAGCATCCTTGCTGCCACACCGCCTCGTGTCCTCCACCCCCTTCGGGGTTTAGCCTCCTTGCTGGTACATCGCCCGATGTCTAGCTCTGATACCAATTGTAATGGCCCAAGCCCACCGCTAATAGTTTTGTTTCCGAAGAATTTGTCCCAAACATCATTCCTTACAAATTGTAGTATTTCTTCAATCATTATAGAGAACTCTTTTGCTAGAACAACCAACTTACAGAAATGAATTTAGTCCAAATTGAGCTAGAAATTGTAGTATTTCTTCAATCAGTGAATTAGTTTAAGAGGAAAAAAGATTCCCACTAGCTGCTCTACTGACGTTACTACATTTATAATAAAGCACGCACATAGTAGTCTTAGCCGCATAAATATATATCTGCATTCATGCAAAATTCTCTATACCACATCAAGGAAAGGAGATGACCTGAAGAGTAATTGTGTGATCAGAAACATCAACAGCTTTTGCACGGAAGATGTCAGCAATATCGAGGACATCCCTTCTGGCAGCAGCATTTACTGCAATTTTTATCAACATTAATTCTCTTTCAGCGAACGGCAAGTACGTTAGATCCCGCACCTGAAGATGTCATCCCCAATTATTTTATCAATCATGAACTAATACAAGTCAAAAGTTCTGAAACTAAATTTGTAATCTAACAAACAAACAAACAAAAAAATAAAAAACAAAATATCATCATGAAACCTCCAAAGTGAAAAACATTTAGTGTAGTTTGTAATCAGATGATTGACATGATAGCAAACAAGCTTCCTCAAAATTTGCATATGAAAATAAAACCAATCACAAGTAGCATAATGTATGAAAACTAGCAGAGGTTGGCAACTTGCCTACAATAATTTCAAATATTGGAATATAGGAAAAAAAATATTTGAAGCATTTAAACTATATCAATAGAAAATTACTGAACATGCTACCTCATGAAGATCTATTAATTTATGAAGCTGCTGAACCAACTTTCCAATTGACTCGTCAGTTCCAGGAATGACTGTTGTGATACGAGATAATCCAGCCTTTTCTGCATGTCCTACAGCAAGACTCTGGAAATTTTCCAAATACAAAATTATCACGACGCCGTTGAAAATAAGAAAAAGTTCGAAGTTAAGAATATAATTAGAACCTACCTGAATGTTATAGCCTCTTCTAGAAATAATCCCAGTAACAACATTGAGAACTCCAGGATAATCGTTTACTAGCATAGATAATGTATGTGATTGAAGACCACTTGACTGAAAGTTAGCAGAACACATGAAAAGTTAAAGAAAAATTGCAGAAGAGATAATCTACAAACTACATAAGAAGGAAGGAATTAAAATGACAAGAAGATAACATTTTGATAAAAAGAGATGCAGTATATGCACACAAGAAAATGGCGCAGAAGTTGTGGATCATTTGACCTAAAACTAGACCAACTAGAAAATATCCCATCACTTTTACTGGAAGGAATAAAAATTTGCACATTACCGAACATTGAGGTTCATATTCAAAGCCCATCTTCCTTGAGGTTCATATTCAATGATTGAGATGTCTTGGTTCACATCAGAGATGCTCATTCTTCAATTTCAACTTTGTTTTCATTTATTCTCCAGAAGTTCCAAGAAACAGCACTTTGATTCCAAAGATAAGCAATGGGAACCTCTATACTGAGAGATTGATGGTAAAGAAAGGAATTTAAGTTGAAAATTTTGTGCTTCCAACCAAACATCCTTCCAAAACAGAGTTTTGGCTCCCCTCCCAACTCTACCTTCAATATGATTGTAAACCAGATTCTGCAAATTTTGAATAGACTTCCATGGCCCCTCGGAAGTTTGCAAAGGAACTCTACCCAGCTTGAGGTCATAAGTCTGTAACCAAATTTTGTAGCAATAATTCTACGCCAAAGAGCATTCTTTTCTTGGTAAAAACACCAAATCCATTTGGCCAAAATTGAGATGTTCCTTTCGTGTATATCAAAAATCTCCAATCCTTCATCAACAGAGGATTGTATAATAGACCATCTGAGGAGGTGGATGACCTTTTGTCAATGCCTCCCCTCCAAAGAAAAGTCCTGTACTTCTCTATGGATTTTGTGACCTTGGATGGAGCAAGAAAAATGGAGAAATAATAAATAGAAAAATTGTAAGCGCAGCTAGGATAAGAGTGTGCCTACCTCCTTTTGATATATGAGAAGCCCCCCCAATTATTCAAATGTTTCTCCACTTCTTCAATAACTGGAGCTCAAAAATTTAGGGTACAAGGATTGTCATTCAAAGGGAGACCCAAATAGGTAGTTGGCCAAAATCCAATCCGGAAACTAAAGGGTGAAGCAAGACACTTAGCTTGCTGCGAGTCAATTCCAACACCCAAAAATTCCTTTTTCTGACAATTAATATTTAGACCCGAAGCTTCCTCAAACTGGATGGTATGAAAATGATTGTGGAGATTAGTTGCATTTGAAGAAGATTGGAGGTCGGTGATGGATAGTATTTATGGATCTTTTCCTAAATGACAACCTTCAATCAACCCTTTTTGTTCTGCCGATAATAGCATCCTACGAAGGCAATCAACCACAAGCATGAATAAAAAAGGAGAAAGGGGATCTACTTGACGAAGACATCTAGATGCTTGTATTCCTCTAGATTTACCATTGATAATAATGGATAAATTCATTAAAGAGATGCACCCTCTAATCCATGTCCTCCAAGTTTGCCCAAAATCTTTACTCGAAGGCTTTCCAATAAAAAATCTAAATCCACCAAATCAGAAGTCTTCTCTATATCAAGTTTTATGACTACACTTTTGTTCCTTCTATTCCACTCATCAATGTTCTCATTGGAAATTATCAAGGATTTGTCAGATGGGCACAAAGCGGAATGGTAATCCGTATTCATGAATGGGAGGACTTGTTCCAACCTTCAGAGCACTCTAGCAATAGCCTTGTAACAGCAAGTTGTGAGATTAATTGGTATGCAGACACCTACTTTTTGAACACGCCCTTTTTTGGAATGAGGCAAATATAAGTCTCACATAGATTAGCATTGAGGATCTCATTCCTAAAAAATTATTGAACGCCCCTTTGGTATCTTCCTTTAGGATGTTCCATGATCTTTAAAAGAATTAAGCCGTGAAACCATTGGGTCCAGGTTTCTTATTAGTGCCAAAATGAGTAACAGCTTTATATATCTCAACTTCTTTAAATGGTGTCTCCAGAAAAATCCTTTTGCTTGGGTGTAGGAGGGCTTCAATCAACAATCCGGTAACAATATTCTTCCTGGTATTTTGGTGAATAATTTCTAATAAAAATCAATAAGCTCAATCTCATTACCTTGCACCAGACTGTCCCCACTGGGGGTGAGAATTTCAACTATGGTGTTTTTTTCTACTGTTTGCAACCACAATCTGGGGGGGGAGGGGGGGCGGGGAGCTGCTAGTCAACATCATGAGAAAGAAGAAAGAACATATGTTCTCACACATCCAACAGAGGAAGTCCTCAAAGGAAAAACAAAATATAACAAACAACCTTACGGTTAAAAGGCTTGGGTTTAATATCGAACTTGACTCACCCAAATGGATGACGTTTCAATCAGCACTGGTTGGATATATATTCAGCGAAATGTCAATTCTATTCGAGGAAATAATAGACATCCAGATAAATTTGCTTTTAGAACTACAATGGAAATATTTGAAAATTATATACATACATCACCATCATAGAGAACACCCCAGTGAGCGTCAAGAACTTGATTTGAATGAAAATTCTCATATGGCTCCACAGGATATACATCTCCCTGCAATATTCACATTAGCGTTGTGTTCAGTGAAAGGTAAGAACATTTCCCAACCAAAAAAAAAAAAAGCATAAGAAAGGGGGAACAAGCATCCCAAACAAATTGTAGAAAAATCTCGTAAAGAAAGTTCAAAGAAGTCAACTGTCTTTTTTCACATATAAAAATCAATTTTAATTAGAGATAATAAAATTGCATAAATGGATCAACGGAGTTTCAAAAAAACTCAATCGGCAAGTATATAACAAAAGGATGGAGTAATTATTAAAAAAACAAACGAACACTTAGCATCAGAAGCTGAAAAAAAAAAAAAAGAATCCTGCATGAGGATAGTATTCCTCTTTTTCACGTTAAAGATCCTTCTCTTCCGCTTCAACAAAATCAGCCAAAAGAAAACTCCACAAGCATTTAGCCATAGGACTTTCTTATGCCTTTTGCACCGATGACCACAAAGGTTTTGCACCATAAACTGAAAAGTGGAGTTGGGATAGGAGATGAAGGTTAGTAAAGGTTAAAAGATTTTCCTAAAATCTGAATTGGTGACCTGGCTGGAACAAGAAATGATGGCATGGTGAATCTCCATTATGCTTGCAAAGACAGCACCAATTAGGTTCACAATGTAGTAGTATACATTATTATGTATATTAGAGTAAATGTCTTAGATTCAGAGTTTATTAGTTTATTAGTATAACTTACTATGTTAGTTTAGGCCTCCATGCTTACCTATATGTATGTAACCTATATATGTGTGAGTTCACTATATTAAGTTTAACGAATATTCTCCCAATACTAAATTAGACAGAAAAATAACACAGTTTTTGAGAACGGAGGATTTCCAGAACTGCTTACAAAAAGTCGGAATGATAATTGATTGTCTTTTAATTAGAGAGAGAGTCACAGAAAAGTTGGATTTTAAGATGAGAGAAACCCTGGATAACTACACAAAAGCAGTCCTAAGTACATATAGGAAAAGGAGGCTATAATGCAAGCCATATCATCAGCAACAAAATTATACAGCTCTATCAGCAAAAAAATCACCCAAGGATCCTAAGCGATCACTCCAAATTTTCAATACGTATTTAATCTCTTGTCCCACTATGCACCACAGGTCGGCCTCTTCATTCACACAACTCCAAAAGGGCATCTCAACTAAGCAACATGCAAGCATGTATCCAATAGATCTCTTTGTCTAGGCCCGTCCAAGACTGCATTGGTCACACCAACTCAACACAATCAAGCAGCTAAAGAAGCTACCAAACAATCACTGCAACCAAGCACACTTCAAAAGAAGTAAGGACTCACACTCCACAACCACTTGACACCTTTTAATCATGCATTCAAGTATGTTCTCAACCTTAGCTTAGCCATATAAATACAAGGCTACCTCACTAGGGCAGTTTTCTACCTACTTTGGATTTTTTTTTTTCAACAGACGTTTGGAGTTTGCTTGGTTTGTAGCAGAGATTGTGGTCTCGTGATGGAAGAGGTTTTGTAATGTTTCATCCTATACAACATGATAAGGGTTGTGTTCTTTGGATTGCAGACATTTTTTGCAGTTCTTTAGAGTACTTAGTTAGAGAGACACTGAAAAATCTTTAAAGGTTCTGAAAGTCATTGGAGGTGGTTTAGTCCCTTGCCAACTTTAATATCCTGCATTAGGCTTCTATTATTAAGGATTTATAATTGGAGCCCTTTCTTTCTTTGGTCTTTTGTTTTTTGTTTAGCTTTGGTTCAAGGCTATTCCTTTTGTGGGCCTTTTGTTTTCTTTTGTTTATTTCAATAAAAACCAAGTTTATCCATAAGAATGTTGACAAAGCTTGATCCACCCGTGATTCTAGCATTTCTAAGTACTATTTACTTTATCATATTTTATCAATAAATTGAGGATCAAAGACTATTTGGTGAGCAAGGAGGGTAGAAATGGTTGTTTGCTGGAGGTGGAGAAAGAGAGATAAATGCCAATCCAAGTTAGCAAAGTCTTGAGGTAAGCACAAACTTTGAACCTTTAATAGAAAGAGCAGACTTTTGTAATTCTCATTGCAGTTGATACAATTTTCTCACTTCTAATTGTAAAATTAAACATGCTACTTCTTCTGCCGTAGTATCTCTAATCTTCCCATTTATTATTATTTTTGTAGCCCTAGAACTTCAATAAAAGTTCATAGGTTAAAATACATACTTCTATGCTTCAGCAACTTTGAAAAGAAAAGGTTTCATCAAATCTTTCATGGAAAAGAACAGAAGTACATACGGTTGAGGTAGAGATGTTGCCGTTGACAGATTGAATTGAATCCCCTACAAAGCCTTCAACTGACCTTGAGTCTTCGAGATCCGGATAAGAAGCTGCTGAGAACCTCCAAAAGGGAGCTGTCTCCCCCATTTTCTCCCTTCTCAATGCTATCTATACACAGTCAAACAAATTCAATGTACATGAGATATGAAAAATTGATTATCCATATGCACATGGGAAACTTAAGCAAGGATATCATACCGAAGCTATAATCAATATACCATAGCTAAAATTTCTATTTCAGATATTTAAATATGTATAGATAGGAACGTGTAGTAATATACATTCATTACAATATATTAGATAATCTCTTGCTTAAATTGTGTACAATATAGGAATATTATAGATAATTATACTTGTATATTTCTAGTTTGTGGGTTCTGTCATGGTAAAGGCTCATTAAAAGCCTACTAGAAAAAGGTTCAATTGATTTTTTGTTGTCTCCAATGAGCTAAATTTATTGGACAAAAACAAACATATACATACGTAAAATATGGTAGTCATGAGTATTTTGGTTAGACGTACACTAGAAGGGTTAACATCAATTCTCACAAAAACTGACACCCAGCAGCAAGGGAATAGAAGAACTCTCCAACCCACTACCTCTTCTAGATTTTTGTACTAAGCATCATAACTCTCTTGCTGTCAAATATCAGTTTTTGTGAGGGTCCTTCCAAAGTCAGAGGGCTGGAAGGCAATTGGAGCCAATTATTTAGTCCTCTGAAATGTCCTTTTCACTGAAAGGTAATTGGAGCCCATTATTTAATCCTCTGAAATGTAATATTTTCAAGAGCAGTTAATAAGAGAATGATTCAATTGGGTTTCTCTTTTTCACACTGTGGGGATGCACACAGTGTCTAATGGATCCACCCCAACCAACTCTTCTAGGACGAGGACCTAAGAAAGAAATTGGGAAAAAGAAAAAATACGATAGAGATTTCAAAAAGATCTTCCGTCTCAATCAATTGTGAGGGGAAGAAGCCTTTATTGAAAGTTAAGGACTCTTAAGGTTCCTCAATGAAATTGTTGACTTGGAATATGAGGGGGGGCTAGGAAGGAGGGAGAAAAGGAGGTTAGCTGGGGAGTTGTTAATTTGGGAGCATCTGGTATTGTACGTAATGAGAAAAGTATTGACGGTTCCTTTGATAGGAGTTTGTAGGTAGAGTGGGTGGGTTTGGAGTCCGTGGGAGCATCTAGGGCTATTTTGGTTTTATTGGATGGTGGCTTGTTTAAAGCTTTTGAAGTGGTGCGAGGGGTCTTTTACCTTTCTGTGGCTTTTGAGTTTACTAACTTGAGGGTGAGTTGGAGACCATTATTTAGCGTAGAGGACACAAGTTTGAGATAAGAAATCAAGGTCAAGTGGGTTAAGGATAGTGACGACAATGCTTCCTTCCATATAATTGGGCGAGAGCTAGGAGGAATGAGAGCCTTATAGACTTCATGAATTAATGTGGAAGTTTTGACGATGGATAGGAAGATTGAGGAGGAGACTCTATCTTTATTCTCATCAGGCCCCCATCTTCCAAGGTTCCAAACTCTTCTTTCAATGACGATGTTATTATCAAAGAGGTTGTCACTCGAATTCTAACACCATTTGAACAGGAATTTACACGGAAGACCAACAAATAACTCATGTTCTATTTTCCTTAAAGGCCAAAACGGTACTGGGGGCACTCTTTTTTCTCGATGTTTTATCCAATCATCGCTTAGAAGCAATCAATGTTCAGATGATGAATCAGAGGTCAGTGGTATTCCAGAGTTTTGGAGATTATTTAAAAAGAATTAGCTTTAAGAAATAGTTGCAACAGCATACCCCAGCTATGGTTCTTATTCAAGAAAAAAAGGTGGTAGGCCCTTTCTCAAGAAGATTCATTAAATCTATGTGGAATTCAAATGAGATAATTGGGTCCAAGTCGAATTCTTTCCAATCTAGGGAAAATAACCCAATTGAAGACTCAGTCGATTAAATGTATTCTTTTGTAACAAAGAATCAGTTTGAAAATTTCTATAACTCTATTGCCCCGCCGTTGTTCTTTTTCTTGAACTATAAGTTGGCTCTTCTGTCAAGAGTTTCATTAAATTCGTATGGGCTTCAAAAGTCATTAGTTAGGAGAATGTTGGCGTCTTTGGTCGATCTAGAATTGTTTTTGGTCATGTAATTCTTCTTTGAAGGTTGGCTCACTCGCAGTTTCAAAAAATTGATCTTAAGATTCTTCCAGCTCAATTCATGGGTTTCTTCTCCTCCAGTTTTTTGGATGGTCAAGATTTTCCAAGCATTCCTTGTCTCGATCAACTTGAGTCTGAAAAATTGATAGCTTAAGAATTTCTTCTTGGTGTTCTCTTTCTAAGCCTTTTGTTACTTTGATAGTTAGTTTCTGATTCAGAATACATTTATATCTCTTTATGTAATTTGTTTGTTTACTTTTTCATTTTTTCAATGAAAAGTTTTGTTTCCCGGTCAAAAAACTCCATTTTCGGCTCTCAATGTATCTAGATCCTCTTTAGTATTATTTCATATTATCAATAAAATATTTATTTCCTCTCAAACAGGTACATGCAAGCTTCTTTAGTGCGCTGTCTCCAAACTTCAATTCTTCTCAAAGTATTTTTTCTTCTCTTCCAACTTTTCTCCTTTGGGAAAAAAAATTACTATTCTTCTTTATAAGGCTTTTTTTCGTCAACTCTTCCACCTCCTCTTCTTTTCCCCACTCTTCCTTCTCTTTTTTGTCTTCTTTTCCTCATGCCAAATATTGATTTTTATTTTTTTTATTTTTTAATAAAGGAGCTCTATACACCAACCTTCAACATGACACTCACCACACCTTCTAGCGGTGGCACACCATGGAGAGTGCTATGTTGAAAGTGCCCGTCATGGATATCTTCGAGGCATAAAGTACGGTGAGTACTTAGGCTCATCTCAACAACAACGGTCTTTTTTCCATAGAGTTTTGTTTATGATTTTTGAAACATTTTTGCCCATTGTGAAGCCCTTATGTAACCTTCTGATTGCGTGGACATATCTCATTCCCCTCTTTTTTGCATGTCTTCAATTGATATATGTTTTGTTTCTTAATAGTAATAATAATAATAAAAAGAACAAAAAATTAGAGCTCCATTTGATAGCTTAGAGCAATGGTATAGTATAACTTTAAATTACCCAAGCTAGAAATGGAGTTGGAATGTCGGAGCTCTTGATTATTCTTCTTGTTATAGCATTTCAACTCATTTACTTTAATCGATATTAATGCATGCATTAATAATCCACCATTAACAAGTGTCTCCATAAAAAATAGATCAGAACAATGCACTAACCTGATGATAGCTCAATTGATTAAGGCATTATAACTTCTATCAAAAGGTCAAAAGATTGAATCTCCCTCCCATAAATTGCTACAGAAACAAAAATGTCGGAACAAATATATTATCTTTACCTTTCCAGTTCTAGCAAGCTCTTTAATTCCAAACTTGCTAAAGTTTCTTTCAACGGCAACCAACTTTCCAGGATCTCCGGTCACCTTAAGACATCAAGAAGAAACCAACCTAATAAACTACTAATAAATAGAACATAGACAATGCAAATGAATATCTAGAATTGAAATATATATATAGTTCCCATTAATAAAAAATGAAAGAAATGCAAGAACATATGAAAAAATAAATAGCCAACAAAAAATAAAAAGCCAACATATTTAAATTATTTTTAAAAATATAATTACTCAGTTTTAATATTTTTTTAGGAAGATACTAATCACTTCCCCAAAAGACCATTATCCTCTCCTTACAATACCAGAAGGAACAACAACACAACTTGCACCTTCATTGGATAGCATAATCAGCTCAGCACTGCACCCAAAGTGATTGAACTTCTTTTAAACCCAACATTTACCTTTCTCGCCTCTCATCAGTTTGAAAAATAGTTCCAATAAAACTGTTCAAACCACTGAATCTGATTCGGATGCAAGTTTAAGTAATAGAATCTACTACTCTTTTCTTCCAATGTAAATACGTCATTATCTAACTGGATTAATAAAGACTACAACTCAACACACAGCTTCTAAAATCCATGGTAAAAAAACTAATCCAACTCTTTAGGCTAAGAATCTCCCATATCCCCAGACTTGCAAATATGAATCTTTATAATAAAAATAATGATAATAATAATTTTTACCTTAAAGAAAATAGTAGAACTGATATAAATTAATAAAGGGAAAAAATACGTTTGAGATATTGACATGTTTTTTTTTTCTATGATAAGACGCTAACATTCAAACAGAAGGCTGATCATCGACCATGCAATAAATGAATGTTTTAAAAGGATCTGAAAGTAGTTACCTCAATAGTCAGTGAATGTTCTGAAGTATCCACAATTTTTCCTCTGAAGATATCTACTAACCACATTATCTGGGGATTACAAAAAGACGAGGTATAAAACAATCAAAAATTGAAGATGATGATACAGTAAAGGAAATTGAAAGTTTTCATAATCCTCAACAACTTGATATTAGGTATTTTTTACACATACAAAATAGTAGCATAATCTATAGGAAACAGAGAGATTAAAGTTGTAACGCCTCAGATCCACCGCTAACTGATATTGTCCTCTTTGGGTTTTCCCTTTCGGGCTTCCCCTCAAGGCTTTAAAACGTGTCTGCTAGGGGAAGGTTTCCACACCCTTATAAAGGGTGTTTTGTTCTCCTCCCCAACCATTGTGGGACATCACAATCCACCCCCCTTCAGGGCCCAGCGTCCTCGCTGGCACTCATTCCTTTCTCCAATCGATGTGGGACCGCCACCAAATCCACTCCCCTTTGGGGCCCAGCGTCCTTACTGGCACACCGCCTCGTGTCTACCCCCGTTCGGGGAACAGCGAGAAGGCTGACACATCGTCCGGTGTCGGGCTCTGATACCATTGGTAACGGCCCTAGCGGTGGATCTGGGGCGTTACAAAAGTTCTCTTTCTTTTTCACATGAATCAAATAAAAAGATATATAAATGTTCAAAGGAAACAAATCCCTTACAAGAGCAAAAATATATACACACAAAGCTCTGACAGGTTTAGCACTTCTAAGAGAGGCCAAAGTTGCATCCAATCAATGACCCTTAAAATGTGAAACCGTGAACCAACAAAAACAGTCTTCAACCAACAAGGGCACAATATCTAAAACTGAGTCTCTTCATATGTACTCTTCTTTTAGTTGATTCAAAAATCAACCATATCCAATGTTCTTTAAACCTCAAGGTGCACTAAGAAGCAATAGCTTCATCGGGGCATTTTTGTGGTATATTTGGCTAGAGAGGTATTCGTATAGGACTTTCCTTCCTTGTAATTTCATTTTATGATTTGGTTCCTACCAGAGAGAGAGAGAGAGAGAGAGAGAAGCTTTCCTTGAGAAAAATGAAAATAAATACATAAAATAAGGTCATGCACCTATCAAGTACTGCACCATGAGTACATAATATAACATTAACCAGAAAAGGCAGATTTTAGAGGGCAAATTTTGCCAATTAATGTTGGAAAGAGGGAGAGGATACATAAAATTATGGCTTTCTTTCTGTTAACTAAACATCATTAAAATAAAACTAAATAAGAAAAAAGGAAAGGAGAATCAGAGGTCCTATAAAGGGGGGCAATAACACTTAGAAATATTGTCACAAAAAGAAACAGAAATTAGAGTTCAAAATTTTCCTTGTGCATACCAAAATGGTTCTTTCTCGCGAGCATATCGAAAGACAATTAAAAACATAATGCAAGTCATCACCTCAGCACGAGTACTTGAATCTGCATTGAGTTTCATAAGCACCAACTCACGCTCCACTTGGGGCTCTTTTGAGATATCTTCCACCTGATAAATTGAAATATCTTAAAGAGTTTAGAGAGTGTTATAAGTTGTTATTTTTGGAGGGAATACTTTCTCATGAAACAAAGGACCCAATAGTGGTAAATAATACAAGATAAATTTCTTTCAAAGAAACTAAATAAAAAAGGGAAAATAATTAAAAGATAAATGATAATGTTTTAATCTAAACACAATTATACAATTATACTATAAACAAATCTACAAATAGCAGCATGGCGACACTACTCGTTCACTTCACCAAAAATATAGAGGAAGCCTCTGCATTGAGCTGATAATGTTAATCTTCCCATGCATGACTTCCTAGGCAAAGATTCTTATCTTCCTCAAAGCCCTCACCTTCTGAAGCAAATAAAATAAGGAGAGCTAGGAAAAGGAGAGGCACATAAGAGGAGAAAGAACGAGCTAAAGGACAACCTAACAGAAGGAATAAGGCTCCACAAAACGAACATCTCTATAACCCAGACAAATGTAAACACCAGCAACAAAGAAATCAAAGAGGAGACATCTTAAGCTTCCCTATCTTGTGGCATGTAAAATTAAAGTTAAAAAAAGCTGAATCAAGACCTAACAAGATCTTCTCAACCAGAATTGATCAAATACGTTGACAGAGTGTCTCCAAATGAAGCCTTTTTTACCTCTGATTATCTTTTTTGAGCATAAACTTATACAATCCTCTATTTTTAAAAACAAAATTCAAGAATACTGACCCTTTGATCAGATTTCAATTTGTAAACGAAGGATCTCCTGTCTAGCCAGAAAACTCCCCTACTTCAGCCTCCTCAAATTTCTTCAAGAATGCTCTTCCAAGACCAACAACTACTATCCCAACTATCACACACCAATCCCCTTTGTCAACAGCAACCCCGAAAAGACAAGGAAATTGTATATAAAAAGATTGCCCACCCGCCCATACATCTTTCCGAAGTAAGGAAAGATAGCATAAAGAATTAACCAAACCTTGATAACATTGACAAGTTTGTTTAGCTGCTCCACAACTTGTCTCAAGACATTCTCTGTTCCAGTAACAACAATGGTAAACAGAGCCTTATCCTTGTTCAATCCGACGGCAAGTGACTCAATGTTGTAACCTCTCCTAGCAAAGACACCCGCAATTCGGTTTATAATTCCACTTTCATCCCCAACAAACACAGATATAGTATGTCGCTTCACCCTGAAAGCAAAAAAAAGAATACAACGTCACCTTGAACTTTGTAACATGCAGGATGAATTCTAAGAAAAAAATACTATAATTGAGGAAAATGATCCCTTTTAGCACTAAAAAAGATGCAATAACCCAGGTAGTAAAAAAATGGGTTATATTTTTACCAGGAAAATAATAGGCGTACAATGAAAAATTTAGCCCCAAAATTAGTTTAGTCCATCAACTTTAAAAGTTCTCACTAGGATCTAGAACTTCCAGTGATGGTAATAAGTCATTAACACCATTACTAAGACATTGATGTGGCGCGTAGATTGAACCAACAAACAATGAGTTGCACAATGTGACACAAGTGAAGAGGCTAGTAAGATAAAATAAGGGTGGATAAACAAAATAACCAATGTGTCGATCAGCCAAAATACATTTTAAAACAATTTTTGTGGCCTACTTGTGCTCGCTTGCTCTTATTTGTCAGGCTAGCCCACCCCTATTGACTATCTATTGTCACGTCATGTCAAATCATCATTCGCTAGTGTACTCAATATGCATATCATCATTTAAGCAACGATGGTACTAGCAGAAATTTATAAGAATCAAAATAAAAAATTCAAGGATGTAACTGAAACTTTGCCACAATTATCAAAATTTAGAAACCAAAATTATAACTTCACCTAGAAAAAAAAAAGAGTTGCAATCAAGGGAATTACTAGAAAATAACAAATAAGAAAGAACAATACTTGGTTCCATACCGATATGCTGGAATCTAATTGCATTCAATTGTGACAACAAAGCTGGAAGGCTACCAAAGAGAAAGATGGAAAATATTTTCTCTCTTCTTGTTGTCAACAATTGAATGGTGGGCAAGGTTCCTGCCAAACCGTTAGCAGGAAAGTATTTTTCATTAAGAAAGAGATGAGTGAAAGTGAACTTGATACTCATTAAACTGCTTTGATACTCAACAATTACGTAACTACTCTATTTCCGCCAGGGGGAGATCTTTTCGGTAAATCCATTAGCCCACTCTGTCGTAAATTTCACATATCAACAAAATAGCAGTTTCTCACCACTAAATAAAACGATATCTTAACAAACGTCAAAGACAAAATGAACGGTGAAGCAGCCAAGCAGACAATACTCATTGTGTTTCAACAAGTGGAAAACCGAAAATAGCCAATAGAACAAGATACTGACGAGAACCAAAAACAAGAAATAAGGAAATTGCAGAAGAATGAACAGGAGATTTTGCAGAGTACTTACGCTAAACGAATGGCGGGACGAGAAGAGTCGCTTACAGTCGCTACATTATCATTAACAGCAGCAGAAGAAGAAACACGCAGCCTCTGAAGCTGAAAACTGTTCGATTTCTGCGCTTTCTGGAAGCCACCAATCAAACTCTTGGAGAAGACATAGGTAGAGGCAAGTGATGAATAGCAAGAGCTGTGAGCTTTCGCAGAAACTGGGCAAAGCGATACGGCGGCCGCCATGGCTGATTGATTATACCTTCAGAAGGAAACAGGGAGTGAGAATGTTAAAAAAGAAACCACACAGTTCCTAGAGTGGAGTATCACACACTTGCCGAGAAAGGGCATTTGGCTTTTTTTTTTTTTTTTTTTTTTTCTTTTTTTGTCGTCCTCTGATATGTAGATTTTGGTGTAGCGGGTGGGTCCCATTTATATTTGTAGTGATTCCCATATTTTTATTAAAGAAAAAACAATATTTCTAATACATCATTTCTATTTTACCCTATAGTTTTTATTATAAAATTATTTTACCCTATAGTTTTTATTATAAAAAAATGATAGTGTTCTATATAACTAAATGTTAATATTAATTTTCCACACAAAAAATCAATATAATTGTAACTTTAATATTACATAGTCTCAAAATTTTAAAGACCGATATATAAGTAATAATATTTATAAAAAAAATTTAGATTAAATAAAGTATAACGGCAGGAAAGAAATGTAATATTATAATTCGTAGTAGAAATATATTTATATAATATGGAGTAGGGAATTAGTAGAGATGGGGAATACAATCCCTAGCCCCGTTTATCTAACGGGAAAAAATCTATTCTCGTTCTCTCCTTCATTCGCTAACGTTAATGATGTGTTATGACTTGTGAATATTTGATATTCGCATGTTATAAGACTTAGATTTATTAATGTAACATGTATGGTAGGTAATTTAGATATTTTTTAAAATAATAATAATTAAAAAAAAACAACCCGACAACTCAGCCCAAACTGACCTTAATATTAGAGAGATGGGTTGGATTATTTTTGGCTTGAGTTATGAACGCTCTTCGGATTTTAGAATTCAGAAGTTAGTAATATGATACATCAAATTGTTAAAACATTATGCGAATTGATAAACTAGACAAGGAACATGTTTATTTGTCACTAACTAAACAATGATGATGATGGGTTTTTAGTTGTCATATAGGAAGTGAAAATGAGTCCAACAAATAAATGGGATTTACAGGGTTAGAAATCCATCAAAAGTTCAACAAATATTTTCAGGTTAGGTTGGGTTATGAACTCTATTCCCGACTAGACGATTGTTCTATCACAGCAAAAGTTCCTATCGTCATCTTACGAACCAGGTGGGCGCTGTATTGTAGCAGCTGACTGCTGTGGCTGTGCTTGGCCGCCAGCTTGTTCTTCAGCCATGTTCATTGCTTGTGTCATGGTATTCATAACAATCAGTCCAAGAGGTATCAGATACATCCACTGGCATTACGGGGTTACAAATCCAATAAGAACAAATCAAAATCTAAGGTCATGGAACCATAATTCATTTCTTTGAAACTCACATATTTGGCCCAAAATGACTTCTCAGGTGGCCTTACACCTTCCCCTTCTCCAGTCTCACCATCAAGAATGTCATCACCAAAAACACGAGTTCTGTGAAACCCCATTGAATCTAACACATGAACATAGGGTGTGCTAAGAAAACAATGCATACCGTGTTTATCTAGTTCTAGACAACATTAGGTTTGTTTCCTTGGTTTATCCAAGCAATGTTAGGAATCACGACTCTTCACAATGGTATGATATTGTCCACTTTGAGCATAAACTCTCATGGTTTTGCTTTTGGTTTTCCCAAAATGCATCATATCAATGGAGATATATTCCTTACTTATAAACCCATGATCATCCTCTAAATTAGCCAATGTTGGACTCCCTCCCAACAAGCAATATGCAAAATAAAAAGAAATGAGCGTTCCAAAGGTAAAAATTGTTTCTTCTCCAGATTTTGAAGATTCAGATGATGTTTTGTATGTAAAGATTCAAATGCCTTTTGGTTCTTCCCAAAAAGACAGTTCGTTTTTTGAACCCAGTTTAATAAAAAAAGTCGAAAAAAAATTAAAAAAGGATTCGAAGAGTTTTAAAAGAAAGACTAAACGTGTTTATAAATATGTCAAACGAAACGCAACATGCAGCAACTAACCAAACATATCAAAATCATCCTTTTGACACTACGATAAGCCATCATTAATAACCTGCAATTAACTAAGAAATAACCAAGGCGTAAAAGAGTTGTTACCGTGAACTTCTTACTGTCCTCTTCAGTAAAATCATTCCTTGAAAACCGCAACTTTGTAAGTGACTATCATAGGATGAGCTTGTCAGTTGCAATGAGCATGTGTTAACTATAATAGCTCATAATCTTAGATGCTTAGGATGAGAGGAACAGCAGAGCCTCCAATTACTGAAATATTGTTCATAAAAAGAGAGAAACTGAAGAACAATGAATATTTATTACTTCCATTGACATACAGAAGAAGAAAGTGTATTGAATTATATATGCGTGGATGTATATGTAAAGGTCTAAAGATGATCCATGTAAGCTGAAAGAAATTGCATACCATAAACAACAAGAACGAAACGACAGAACGGATAACACTTGAAAACAGAAAAGACATGATTCATGCTCCATTTTACCATGAGCTAACTATGAAAGAAAAATATTTCGGTGGAAGATCATAGAACTTTGCTGCCTAGAATTCGTTGATACATTTAATATAGGCCGTATGATAAGGAATCACTACAAGGGAAGTAAGATTCAGATTACCTTGTTGATCAAATATCTCAAGGCAAGAACACTTATTTGTGATTCAAATTACTCCACAAGTAAGATTGATCATGTCAAGCTTGAATGATTCTAAACATGTCATCTAAACTCCATAGAATTGCAAAGAAACTTAACTCTTGGCTAAAGGAAAGCAAAAATGCTCTTTTTACTACATTTTTCAAGTCTCCTTAAAAAACAATACATGACTTTATATATTCTCAGAATTAAAACCCTTGACCTTCCATAGGACTTTATATATACTCAGAATTAAAACCCTTGACCTTCCATAAGCATTCCAAGAGTTGTAACTTCATATTTTTATGACCATAATGAGTCACTATATACTTTATGGCCTACATGACTTTATATATTCTCAGAATTAAAACCCTTAACCTTCCAAGCCTTGAAATACAATAAAGAAACCCGATAACTCTAAATTATCATACACCCATCTTTTGTGAGTAACGGTGAAGCTTATCTCTGATAGTGGCCTCAATTTTTTTCTAGTTCTTTGAGGATGTGAGGAGTGTTAGATGAACACGACTCTCCACAATGGTATGATATTGTCCATTTTGAGCATAAACTCTCGTGACTTTGTTTTGGGCTTCCTCAAAAGGCTTCATACCAATGGAGATAGTATTCCTTGATTATAAACCCATGATCATTCACTAAATTAGCCGTGGACTTTCATCCAACAAGGAGCATCTAGATGAGGCATCCCCGTTGCTCATTTATACCAAGATTTTGATTGCAAATCTTTGGAATAATAAATTTAACCAGAAGAAGCAATAGTAAAATTATCATGGCATGAGCAAATTCTTCCAAAATCTTCAAAAACTAACGTTTCAAATTACCATCCATCCAAGTTGCTGAATAAAAAAAGTTAAAGAAGATCATTTGAAGAGACGGACCTGGCCACCATGGCTCGAAGTCTTCAGACGAGCAGTAAATAAGCCAGCAGGAGCAAAATCGGAGTCCTCAAATGCGTGCTCTAGCTGAAACTGAACCTTAGAATCCGAATCTGGAACAGATGATCGCCTCCTAGTCGAGGTCGTACGGCTCGGAGGAGCTAAGGATCGGGTATGAACGGCATCGTTATACTGAATCTACTCTGTCCCTTCAAACTCCTCATCATCTACGAGAAGCTCGTCGGATTGAAAACCTAGAGATGAACAAATCAAGAGATAGAAGATGAAGCCATAGCGAAATACCATGGCTGAATCTGCTCTGTACCTTCGAATGAGAAATCAAATGTTCTTGTGTTCTTCAGAAATCATCAAAATATATATATATATACGATAAAATAAAATAAAATAAAATTATTAAATTAAGAAAGATAATTATGTAAAATTAAATAATGAAATAATAATTTTTTTTTTAATTATTTAATTTTTAGGCCTTCTTTTTCTCTTATTAAAAAATGCTGTTCATTGTCTTTCTCCGCAACGAAACAGATTTTGTGAACAATTTCCTCTAATGGGCAACGATTTTCGAGGATGAGGGTAACCACATCGCCCTTCGTTTGACGCATTTCGCCGCTAGGGTTTCGTATCGGCTCTATCAATTCCAGCGGCATTTGAAGTTTCCAGCAATTTCAACCCTCCGGCAACAACTTTACTGGTAATTTTCTCAGTCTCGAAACTTCATTTCTATTTCTCTTGCCTGAATTTGCTGTGTGTTCTAATTCACTGCTGAAGTACTTGCTTGAATGTTCCTCGAGCATCATAGGCCGACTAGACTGCAACTGTTTGATATTTCTTCTTTATCTTTTGCATTTTGGTTACACAAGTTTATACGAGTGGGATGCAAGATAGTGATCATATGTTGAATATCCTACTCATTGGTTTGAATTCTAAACATTGGATTTTAGATTTGTTGCAAAGTTGTAGATTGAACAATTTTGATTTGATTTTAATTTGTAGTACAGAGGCTGTCTCTTTTGATTCGAAGATTGTGTAATAAATGGCAATATCAGTATGCAGATAACCACTTGCTCGAATGGAAGCTATGATTATGCAGTCCAGATTATTGACAATAGCGAATTATATCTCCAAAGGATTATGTCTTACTTATATGCCTTGCCTAATCCATAACATGGGCTATGTGGCTATCCTTAATGGACACAATTCAACTCTTTGCTTGAAGTCTGCACCTTTTCCTCGAAAAAGGTAGATGTGGAATTTATAAACTTGTATCACGTGCTGTTAAGAGGCCTGTGCTATTCTTCTTGCATATATTTCCATTTTAGCTGCAGAATTATAGGTCCATAAGATCATGTCTTAATAGTATTATATGAATGCTAATTATGTCGAGCACAGAAGTTTAGCTGGAGAGGAATAGATTAGTAGCACGTCTAGAGAGGTTGCTAGATTTAATGCATCTTATGGGCGTCCGTTCTTTTTAGTTACTAGTTTGGTCTCTTTCTTTTGGATTGAAGTCTCTTTCTGTAGTTAGTGTTAAGTCTCCTTTTGCGGGCTTGTTTTTCATATGTCCTCGTACATTCTTTCACTTTTCTATATAAAAGTTTTTTTTTTTTTATTTAAAAGAAGAAAAGTAAACTCCGTATCGTTGCTGTTATGAACATT
This sequence comes from Cucurbita ficifolia, assembly GCA_033971965.1. NCBI lineage: Eukaryota > Viridiplantae > Streptophyta > Magnoliopsida > Cucurbitales > Cucurbitaceae > Cucurbita > Cucurbita ficifolia. The sequence continues at coordinate 4,910,831 of CM066972.1, forward strand.
CGTTTGTGATGCTACTCTTTACAGTTTCCAGACGAGTAGACATCTACAACAATTAGCCTTTGCATTAGACACAGGTGGGGTATCTAGTAATGGTGGGGGAGACAACCTTGACGATGGTGATGAGTCCAATCTGGGTCGTACTCGATTAGGCAGGCTAGTTAGCGCAGGTGCCAGACAGTTGCTGGAAAAACTAAACTCAGCTAGAAAGAACTTTCCTACAAAGATATTTTTGCTTCTTTTGGGTTTCTATACAGCCAATGCTCTTGCTACAATTCTTGGTCAGACGGGTGACTGGGATGTTTTGGTTGCTGGTGTGGTGGTTGCTGCCATTGAATGGATTGGTATACTCATGTACAAGAAGCCACCACCTCTATTAACTAGGAGATTGAAATCATTGATAGTACTGATAAACTATTGGAAAGCCGGTGTATGCTTAGGCCTCTTCGTCGATGCGTTCAAATTGGGTAGTTGAAAGATGTTGCTTCCTGATTTGAAATAGAATAAAAGGTAGTTCTTTTTACCTTAGAGGAAAGTTGTTTTTGTACAAGGCACGAGTTCTTATTCCATCTTGTGTTACTTTTTTAACTGTATAATCTTATAGATACCTATTATAGGATGTTTCTGTACTATAATCTTCTGCCATTTTTGTATTTTTAATAAGAAATTTTAGTAATTAATGCTTTTACTATTTAGAATGGGGAAAAGATACTGCCTGCTTCCATAATCGTTCCTCCAATTTGGAGCACGGGGATCGTTGAATAAACGAAGTTGGTTTCCAAGTGTGAAATGGAAAACTTTTCTCATAGTGACAATCCCATGAAAAGAAATGACAATAGCAGCCTTTTTTCTGTCACCCAATCCAACAACATTATAGGGAATGTTTGAATTTGGTTTGTTGCTGTTTAATATTTGGTCTTCCCACCCTCCTCTTCATCCATTACCTACTTCCCGACCCGATATGCAACTAGAGAAGATTTACAATGAAAGTAGGCAGAGTAGGGATGAAGACGGTTGGCAATGGCAGTGAAGTTGGGCATTTCAGATGTAGAATGTACTTTAGATTTGAAGTAAGTTGTTGATAGATGAACAGAGCCCATCGCTTTCGATTTTCTGTTTAAGAAATGCTGTTAATTGGGGTGGGCGAAAGAATAAGAGAGGCAGGTTTTGTTGAAATCTCCTAATTTACCTGTTGTTATTGAATATTATAATTGCTTATACAGGGAAAAGTGGAGAAAGAAAGAAAGTAAAACAGGAAGAAGAAAAGTTCCTCAACAGTAGGCTCCAACTTTGGAGAAATTGAAGGCTTTTGATGGGCAAACAAGGGGGCTGGAGCTGCTTCAATCCAGGTTTTTCTGTACTTAACCTCCATATTCTCACTATCTGAACAAAACCCTTTTGAGATTTGGGATGTGAATGGTTATAGAACTGTTGAGACAAATAAATGCGTTGGTTATAGAGAAGAATGGTTCTGTTTATATATACATTATAAGAAAGGAAGGTTTTAGGTTAAAAGTAGGAGGCTATGATTGTCTTGGGGGAGAATATTGGTGGTGGACATGAAGGCCAGGTGAGAATCTTTGCAAAGTTTGAAGGATTTGAAAGTAATTCGTGTGGCTCTAAAGTGAGATTTAGTTATGGTCGTGATAACAGACCATTCCCATAATGTATTTGATTCATTTTTCTGGAACTCATTTTGTTTGGTTCGAGTTATAAAAGGAAAATGACACTAAAAATGGAAGGTAACTTTATTTTATTTTTTATTTTTTTTTCTGTTTTAAAACTAAGATTCCGTTCATACCCAAAAGTGAGCATAGCTTAACTGTAGCTGACGTATTTTTCTTTCTTTGAAGTTGGAAGTTCAAATTTTCATACTCCATATTTGTTTAACGGAACAAAAGTAGTACTTCAAATTATATGTTTCTTTGTTGTGCTACTCTTAAAAATGTTTAAATTTTGAAAATTATATAAAAAAAGGTGTTTGTGTTTGTTTTTAACATCTTGTTTTGCATTTTCTCTCAACCTTTCCTTCCCAACTTCTTGGTGCGTAAGCGGGTTCCTCCGTAGATTTTACCCGAGCTGATGACTAGTTGATATCCAAGTTAGCGAGATTGAGGCTCACCCAAAGCTCGTCAATCTTAGTATCGTTCTCATTTTTTTTTCCATGATTTAAATAAATTCATTTTTGCCTCACGATGTAACATGGAAAGTATTCACAACAGTCACATTAGAATAGTTTCAAACATCATGAGGAATTTAATAGCACTGATTTTGAAACTTAATTTAAGGGATAATAATCAACCTAATTGAAAGTGATTGATTCCTTACACAATTAAGTTCAATTAATCTAATGGTAACCCGAACATGTCCCTGAAAACTAAATTAATTCAAATCAAAAGACAAACAAATAAGTCCAATTAATCGAATTTGTGGAAGTTTTTCTTGTAGTCTATTATGTTAGTTTTGTGGAACGGTCATCTACGAACCGCATTTCTGTTAGAGGAGGAATGAAGATCTCGATCATATTCTTCGAAGTTACGGTTTTGTTCGAGCTTTTCTTTTTATATTTTATTTGCCATTCACAATCAAAAAGAAAAGATTTCAAGCTTTCATGTACACTTTGCGTTGAAACATGACAAACAATTCGAGAAAAAAAAAAGAATTAACACTCCCAAAAAAACAACTAAGGAAAGTGTACATTTTCAATTCGCTTAAAAAGTTTGTTCAAGGAACCACATCAAAACCAGTTCCACAAACACAGATGTTTCTGGGAACCACATCAAAACCTACTCTACTGCTGTTTCTGTATACAATTTTAATCTACAGATTTGTGAATCTACTCATAAACAACCACCTGGAGATGGATCCGTCTGGAAATTGTGTGCAGAATTTCAAGAAATGAACACGTTATTGAATGAACACTATTCACACAAAGCAAAGCAGTAAAAGTTTTGATTCAAAACAGTAAGAGATACCTCAGGTATGTAAACCAAGATGCAGGTAGAATTGAGGCATGATATTTCCACACGATCTTGGATGAGTATTACCATGCTAAATCTGTCGAAGACCCGTCTTAAGGGGTATGCATATTACGTAGATGGTCGACCACATCGCTTGGCATGCTGAGACGTTGAATATCAGATCGATGAAGAACTTTTCCTTGAATTTGGGTAGAGTTATTGGTTTTGGACTCGGTTCCTTCCGTCTTGGGCGAAACGCAGTGGCGCACACGAATACGATGATTCTTGGACTTACTAGAAAAGGTTCCATACACCTTAACAAGCAACATAACCTCTTTGTCTCTGGTCACTTCACACCATGAGTTTTGTGGTTGACCATCAACAAATCCTTCTGACATATGAGATTCCTCTAGACGAACTGAGACCTCAACAATTTGATTCGGTTTGATAATTCCAGTTGCAGGAGAGACCTGTTACAACAGCAAGAAACAACCCATCGATATCATCGTTCGATGCAATGTTCAGTTTAGGGAATGCAAGACTCAGGCAGACCAAATTATAAGTAGATGATTGAGGTAAATAAATGAAGTTACCTCGAGCCATCGTGGAAAGCCGAAAGAACCTCGAAAACTATAATGACCCGACGCTTTCCCATTCACTCGAACTGTAGACTGACCTTCACAAATTATTTTAAATATAGCATCGCTATTCTCGCATTTATTTGTAACACGTAGAAGAGATATATCATCATTTTGAAGAAGTATGTTGTTTGTACTGACAATAACTTCAGGAATCTTGCATGACACTTCCAGCATATGTTTAATTTTCTCATTTGAATGAAGAATTTCTCCAAACTCTTGTCTTCTTACAGACTCGTGAACTCGAGCAATATTGATATCAAATAAACAACGAACAGGCTTATGATCACTATCTACCACATCCATACAAGCCTCATACCTGAACAGGAAGGAATCAGTTCTCCAAACATGAAGAAAAAAACTGTAAAATTTGACATTGGTATTGTTAGTAACGAAAACCATGTCGAATCATATTCCGCATTCAAATCTTTGTACTTCCATAAAACCGGATTCGTAAGAAAAAAAAAGTAACAGCATTCAAATTGAAGGGGCATGATTGGAGAAGAACCTGATAAGAAACATACTAAATCTTTCTCCTTATGAACAAGTACAACCTAGAGAAGTATTGGCTACAGCATACCATACAAGGCAAGCATATGCAAACAAACACCAACGGGAGTAATAAAGATAGCAGAAGTTACCCTAGTTGCATGTACAAAGAGAGAAGGGCGTGCAATAGACAAGGAAATTTCATTATCCCCGGACAATCATGCAGACAAATAAAGGATATTTCCTTCTTTCACCTCACTATGGAAGGTCAAGATTTCCAAGAAGGCCAAAGGAAGTTTGTAAAAAAGATTGATTTATTGCAAACTATTAGGCCTAATGATGCTTTAATACAATTAAGACAGGTGTAGAGTGGGATGTCCATATAGAAGGTCTTCGATTCAGCTATTAAATTTTCTCATACGTCAACCACATAGCGTTAATATATATATATATATATATATTTTGGGTAAGAAACCAGCTTTAGAAATAAAATAATGTACAAAGGGCATACAAATAACAAGCCCAACAAAAAAAAAGGAAGTCCTAAACAAATTGCAGAAAGGGACTCCAATCTAACCAAACCAAGATCATCATTACAAAAAGGGTTCGTGATCTAAGCCCCTAGAGACATGAAACCTCACCACTTCCCAAATCCTCATCTATTGTTCATTTCAAACCAAACCCCCTGCAAAGTAGCAAAGAAGCTTGTTTGCCAGAAGTTAGTACCCTTATCCCGAAAAGTAGAACCCAAGAGTGCGAGTGTAACTGCCACAATTCTATGCCAAACATAACAAAAACGAATCCAGCCACCGAAACCAACCTAGAGAGACTGGACAAAGTGACAGTCCCACAACAACTGATGAAGAGCCTTCAATTGGCTGAGTAGGAACAACATAAAGGAAGAATGTCTTTGGACTCGATTCATAGAGTTGACTCTCCCATGTACAACCCGCTACACAGAAAAACTTAATCTTCCTTGAAATTTTAACCTTCCAGGTGGGGCAGAAAATGGAGGCAAAATGGGGTGGGGAAGGGGCAGACAACAAACAAAAAAGAGAGTTGCCTAGAATAATTTGGGGTCCCAACATCTAACGCCTTTCTATCGGAAAAATGATGTGAAAAGCCCAAAGGCAACGAGGAAAAAAGGATTGGAGGATGATAAGATAGAAGCCACAAAATACAACTTCTTACTCGGGATACAACATAAATGAGGAAACAACACTCAAAGGAGTTCCTCACCCACTTACCAAATCTTCCCAAAAGTAAATGGCATCTAATTCAATTGCTACATATAGAAAGAAAATTAAAATTGGATGACATACTGTGGTACTGAAGCAACTACAGGACAGTCTAGGCTGCATCCAGATGCCAAAGATGATCGACTATCACGATATAGTATCCTGTCACACCAAGCAGGGACACGCTTCTTTTCCCCAGAATCATATCCTATTAAACAGGAAAAATAAATTTGATATTAGAACACCATCAGAAAAATCAAGTAACCTATATTGCAGGATAGAAACAGAAAACCCTCTCCAATTATAATTTCCCCTCTCACTTCTTTCTTTCTTTCTTTCTTTCTTTTAAAATCAAGGAATCAATTTTTTTTATCGAAGCCAGGTTTTGATCCTGGAACATGTAGACCTTCTCATTTTCTATTACTTGTGATTAAGAAAGATTCAAGATGGTATGCATCTAAGAGCCCAAAAAGGGGCGTAAGGAAACAATGAGAATCAGCAAATCACTTTTTTTTTTACTAGCAGTAATTAATTCTCGAGCAGCTCGGCATCAAAAAGCTACCTGCCAATCCTTGTTGTTGCCTCTCAAATTTATATGTGGGAGGAAATGTAATAACTGCTTCACGCATCCCTTGGAAGACATTTCCAGATTCCATCTCTGTACGGAGTTGATCCCTTTCTTTGAGCCAATCAAAGCTTCTTTGAGAAATAAAATCTCTAGCTTCATCATAAGATACACCGTCGAGCCGATAATTAAAATCACCAAGAAAAATGATCAGATCTGCCTCAGACAACTCAGGGGTCGTTTCTGCAGAGGACCCACTAACAACCTGTGGAAGACACAACTCCCCATCATTTGCACCCCAGATTAAAGGAGAAAGAAACTTTCAGTCAACTTACTTAAAAATTAGAATAGCAGTAGAAAGTAATTTAAAAGAATGAACGGACCATGCAACAATAAATTATACACATACATTTGAACTACGAGCTGACTGAGCAGTGGGTGAAGCACAAACTGCACAAGAAAGGAGCAGAGGCAAACCAGGTCTTTAAACAAGTTAAGACATATGCGTCAATAAGGAAAGTGCAAAAAGAAGAGCCACTATACTGTACCAGCTGCAGTACTCAAAGGATTGGACGGCCGTTGGAAAGACATAGTACGATATACATGATCAAAATCAGCGTTGCGACGGTTGACTGCTTCTAAATGTGCAGCAAAATGACAGTTGACAAAGCACAGCACCCGGTCGAACACTCGTATCCTTAAACCAACTGCCCCCTGGTCAAACAATCTTTAATCATGTTAAAGATTTACAATTATGAAATGTTATAGGCTATAAAACAAATGGTAAGAAGCTATTATATCTACACATGGTAATGACAAAATAGTTCTACATATGGTAATGACTGAAGATTGATTGATTTATGTCAATGACAAAATTACCAAGAATGTTACCAAGGGTGTTCTTCTAAAAGGATTGTAACTTTTGTGAGTTTGGGGATCTTTGATTGTATAGGGGGTCACTTGGGCATTCCTACTAAAATCTTACATTGTAACTTTTCAATAAATGAAAATTATGTTTCCTAGAAAAAAGGGCTAAATTATAAACAATACTTTAGAACTTTGCTTTTTGTTTATAAAAAAATGCCTCATTCTTTTGTTGCAAAATTTATTAAAGTATTAATGTAATTAAATTTACCACAACTCATTAGCTTAAGCTTTTGGGTTGGATTGGTGATTTAACATATGGAAAGTCATTTCTTCCACAATTATATTGATTTCCATTTGTTGGCCTTCTACAAATTTCCAAACCCACAAGTGAAGGGAATGTTAAGTGTTAATGTAACTAAATTTATCATGACCCATCAGCTTGAGCTTTTGGGTTGATTGGTAATTTAACACCCATGATCTTTTCTAAACGTTTCAAAACTATCTTTTCTAAACGTTTCAAAACTATCTTTAAAGTAGAAAAATTGTTAGAAGTTGACTAAAAAGTCGATGTGGCAGAACACTACTCTTTTAAAGGAAACATGAGTCATCCTAGTTACCGCCACGTCATTTTGAGTCATTGTCTTGTTGACTTTTCATTCAATATTCTAATTGATTTCTACTCCGCTTTGAAACGTTTATTAAAGGTCAGAGCTAATATTGTCTTTTGATAATATTGTAACTTTTGAAGTTAAAGAGTATTTTTTAGTTCTTTTTTTTCTCTTTTGTAATCTACCCAAAAAAGGACATTTCCTTAAGTGTATGCAAGTCATCCTTAAATCAGTATTACCTGTTGCTTGTTCAACAACTCGTCAGTCCATATTTTAGTTTTTAATGGTGAGAAACAAATATTTGTGCACTATCAAGGTTCAAATTACCTTTTTTTTTTTTTTTTTTTTTTTTTTTTGTAATGGTAAAAATCCAATCTTTCATTGAGAAAAAAAATGAACAAATACACGGGCATCTAAAAAACATCCCATAAAAGGAAGGGGCTTCAAACAAATAAAATAAAACTTGAGTCCCCTCACAACCATTCTAAAGATCCTATTAGTTCTCTCCCTCACAATCCCCACAGCACCCACTTGCCACAAAATCTTTCACTTCTCCCGAAATGGCGAATGGAGAAGGAATTTATCGATTAGTAATTTAACGTATATATACCCTGAATATCAAAGGTATTCTTGCGAACTTCCCTCCTATTGCTCATCAAACTGTTTTAATTAGTAAATAACCATAATGTTTTTGGATATACAACGTACAAAATGTGGCAAAAAACAATGCTGGAAGAAATAGTACAATTTGAATAAAGAAACAAGATATACCTTGTTACCAATTGCGCGTCCGAAGCCACATGGAACTGCTGCAGCATCCACATCCCCCACATGAGCTCGGATGTTACTTCTAACCCTGAACACTTGAATTCGTATTATGGACCATCTGGAAGAGATAAAATAAGCAAAAGACCTACCCTTACAGCATAAACACCGCTTCAAAAAATCATTTTTCTAAGCTATATTATATTACAAGATCTCTTAAGAGCCAATATTGTATAATAAAAAGAACAGAAAAAAAAAAATCTCTAATTCAGGGGAAAAAGAATCCTTCCAATCTTTTTACAAAATGCCCAGAGAGACTTTAAGGAACAACAAACACGCATGAATAACCAAAAACCAAAGTGTGGTTTTCATAGTGAAGGTGAGGACTTTAAATATAGAAATTCAAATGCCTGAGTGATAAAAACAAAAAGTTATCATTTTAGCTAAGAACTCAATAGCCTTCTACTCATTATAAAATTGTATTGTTTCTTTCAAGCAGAGACTTGGTTTATCCCAAGAAAAGTAAACGTTTTCATTTGCATTGCCCATTGGGTGGTCTAAATATGATGAACAGAGTGAAAAAAGAAGTGTCCTTAGTACCTTTGTCTCCTACAATTTGTGTTCTGTGGTTTTTTTGGCAGGAGAAGATCAATCGCATTTGTTTTTCAATGTTGCTACAGTTGCTAGTTCTAAAGATCCTTAATACTTTTTGGATCTTTGATAGAAGATCAAAGGAAAAAAATTTCCAATTATCGGAGTGGTGTGAGGATTGAAAACAATACTAGGTTGCTGTGAGCGATGCAATAAAAGATATACCCTAGTTGGTTTGAGAGAAACCAACAGAATCCTAAGTATTTGAAAGACCACTTGTAAGACCACGCGTACAACCAGTCCAACAAGATAAATAAAAATTATTTTCCTAAGTAAAAGAAAATAGTAACATTAGAAAATAAAATAAAGGCTATTAAATAAGTGTGGGGCTGATCAACTACAAACCATGTTGCTATTAGCAAGCCTGCCAACTGCCTAGAACCAACACGATGAAAAGTTGATCCTTCATCCAGTGTTTTTCCTATCATATCCAACCACCATTGGCCAAGAGAACTCCCCTCCAGTCCCACCTGCATTTAGAAGAAAGGAAATGAAAAGAAGTTTAGAGATAAAGAAATGCAGATAAATGGCATGTCATTTTTTAATCAATTTGACAAACTACATCTTTGTTTCTGTTCTTAGTTTTTCTTTTCATTTAGAAATAATAAAACATGCAGATAACTTTCTTGAGGTTCATTTATTAGTTTTCAGAAAGTAGAGATATAATGAAAAGAAAGATATGTACGTTTT